>OX439234.1:0-2400000 GCA_949319165.1 Sialis lutaria | reverse complement strand
TAACTTGTTTTGAACTTATTGTATGTTCACGCATGAACCGGTTTTTATAAACCACTTGAGTAAAAATAATCCGTCGGGATACATTATTGTTGTAATAATTCATTTGATTTATTCATTCTGTATTATCGACATTGGGAAATCTCTCTATAGTCCGACCAACTATATATTTAGTATAAATTATAGTGAATAAGTTTCGGGGTTGTTAAATATATTATTATAGTCTCTTTCAGACTTAAAATTATAAGAATAACAAACATTTAATTTGAATATATTGACAAGTGATTATTTGGGTATTAAAATATAATAGACAGAATTGTATTTTGTGTTGCATTATTTGTATATATTATGTGTTATGTGTGTGTAATGAGATGACAGTACCAGTCTATCGTAGTAACAGGAATTAGGCAGCCCCTGGATAACCGGGCCCCAAAATTACATGGAACCCATATGAAAACAGTCCTGTCAGTATCCTATCCTTATTGTTTGAAAGGGTATTATTTAGAATCTACGGCTGTTAATATCAAGGTAAGCCTTTATTTTTGTAACTTGAAATATAACCAACCTCATGTATAAAACTACCTTTGTCGCATTCGTCTAAAAATAACACCATATTAGACATTTATTATTTAATTATTTTTTGGATACGTTATAGCCCTAAATTTATGAAATATTTGAACCAGCCGAAGGATTAGAAAAGGCTTGGCGTGTTTAAAGATCATTTCATGATGTTACTCGATAGATCAATTTTTTTGCAGTCAGCTCTTGGACTATTAAGATTGCTACATTTATGGTATCCGTAATATAATTATGCGATGCTTTCTATAAACAGATGCTTATATTTTATTAGTGGTTAATACGGGGATGGATAGAAGTACTTATTGATTAATAGTCCTGTACAAGATTTAAACATTGGTATTTAATACGAGTAGTAATCGACTATTCAATAGAATCCATTGAACCGTGAAACTAAACGAAAGTTTTTTCATCATAAATAAACTGTAGAAATATATTTTTTCAATAGTTATTTATAGATTTGGATCAATTCATATGGAAGTTGTAATTACGAAAATGGTATTTTATTAATTTTTTAATCTCGAAGCAGTGCGATAACCAATTTACTAAATATAAGTTTATGAAATTTGATTTATTTAAGACGTATTTAAATGCATTTTTTTCAATAATTCTACACTTCTTATTTAAAATTAAAACAAATCACTTTAAATAGTTTCCGCAAAAATAAATACGTTACACTAAAAAAATAATTCTTTTACTTTACCTTAATTTGAACCTGTAAAATTTAAAAATTACATATTTTTATAAGCTTTTATATTTAACTTATGTAAGATCAAATATTGAAATAAAAATTTCGATTAGTTCTAATGAGCTAGAGCTATGAAATTTTGAATACATATATAAGTCCGGTGACAATGCAATATAGTATATCTTATATCGTTCTAAATCCAATATGGCGGACGCCCCAAGATGGCGGATTACCTTTTTCTTCATAACCATCTTGATATAGATATCAAATGAAAGGGTTTGATGAGTAGAATACGATTAGCTCTATGACGTTATTCTAAATTAAATATGGCGGGCACCCCAGAATGACGAATTACCTTTTTCTTCAAAACCCCCTTGTCATAGGTATTAAATGAAAGGGTTTAATGAGTAGAATACAATAAGCTACATAACGTCGCGTCGTTCTAAACTTAATATGGCGGACGACTCAAGATGGTGGATTAATCACAACCCCCCGATATTCAGCACTGTCGTGCCAAACTTGAACACTAGATTGAAAAAAATATTTTAAGCAAAAAACTCCCAATAAACATGTGTCCGGAAATTATTCCTTAGGGAACTACAGGCTTCCAAAAATTTTACTAAAAATGAGTTTTAATTTAATATCTAGAGAACTCTTTGTGATAGAATTATGGAATTTAGTATTTGGTTTAGTAATAATATGTGTTATCGATTTCTAATATTAACCAATTATATTTTAAACCAGGGCTGTATGGGGCCAGTGGGCCCATTGATTTTGATCTAGTAATTGTTTGTTCCTTATTTTTTTTCTGATTTGGTACTTTTATAAGATTATATGACACAAAATACACAAAAACATACTTTGCTTGTTTATCATAGGATAAACCGTTTTCGAGAAATATCGATGGAAAAGAAAGCATGCAGAATTAACCTTAATACGGATGCTTGAAATTATAAAAAATAAATTTATATTCTTTTTCTATGATTAAAGGTAAGAATAAAGTTCATATAAATAAACCTCCTAATATAAATCCTCTAAGTAATAGTTCTATTACTGTTACATGTACTTTTTTAACATAACTAAAAACAAACTAAAAATGGCTATTTGTTGATATGGATGCATTTTCGGAAGTATATTTATATTAAATATTTTGTCTTACTTTTTATCATGAAATAAGAATATAAATTAAGGAACAAACAAATACTAGATAAAAATCGATGGGCCCCCTAGCCACATACAGCCCTGGTCTAAAATATAATTGGTTAATAATTGTAATCGATAACACATATTATTACTAAACCAAATACTAAATTTCATAATTCTATCACAAAGGGTTCTCTAGATATTAAATTAAAACTCATTTTTAGTAAAATCTTTGGAAGCCTGTAGTTCCCGAAGGAATAATTCCGGACACATGTTTATTGGAAGTTTTTTGCTTAAAATATTTTTTTCAATCTAATGTTCAAGTTTGGCACGACAGTGCTGAATCACCCTGTATGTATAAAATGAAAGAGTTTGACGAGTTAGTCAATCAGTAACTAAAAATTTGAAAATAAAACAACAAAAATACTTTTCAAAAACAAGCTTTTATTAAAAATGCACTAAAAAGTAAAAAATAAATTTTCAACTATCACAAAAATTTAAAGTGTTATGACTAAAACCAATAAAAGCTCGGGATACTATAAAGTTAAACCAGCGTTTCTGAACCTTTTATTACTTGCGACCCAATTTTCAACCACAATTTTCATCGCGCTCCCCTTCCCCCCACCCGCAAACAAAAATTTTCACTGAAAAATAGATCTCAGCTAAGTATAAAAAAAATGTTTAGAGTGTCAATTTCTAATATTAAACCTTATTTCGAAAAACTTTGCTCTGCAAGACAGGCCCAATGAAGTCATTAATAATAATCTTGTGTTAAATTTAATATTGATGAGTTAATTATTAAATAAATTGTTCAATACTGATACATTCCTATTTATAAGTGTATTATATCAGTGTAAATGTAAACATGTAGTTTCGTTTTCATTTTTTATTATGTCAGAATGTATTTTATTGCTTTTCTTTCAGTAAATTAAATACATTTTTAATTACATGTTTTCTCATTTTTTTCTCGATATGCTCGTGCCCCTCCATATAGTTTTATCACGCCCCCCTTGGGGGCGCGCCCACCAGGTTGAGAATCGCTGAGTTAAACGTATGAATAATTTTTTTTTTGTAAAATAACAAAAAGAAGTATAAATTGTTAGTTCAAATAAATATATAAATTAAAACAAATTAACAATTTTAAAAATTCAATAATGAAATTATTAATTAATTAAAAGCTTATTATGAGCGTCCCGCGCTTTTATTGGTTTTAGTCATAAAAACCTTAAATTTTTGTGAAAATTTATTTTTTTACTTTTTAGTGCATTTTTAATAAAAGCTGGGTTTTAAACAGTATTTTTTTTTTAAGTGAAACTTTTATTACATCGTCTCAAACTTTTTCGTCTGTGTGTTGCATGTCGCGTGACGCTCGGCCGCGGAGTAGGGATAAATACGTCAGAGCCATAGACATAAAGAAATGGACAGTGCATCTGACTCGAAAAAAGAGCCGTGTCAAATAAAAGAGACAGAAATTGTTTGGTTGGAAATATCATATATGTAATACTGTATTACATATTTGTTCCAAACAACTTGCATCTCTCTTTCACTTACAGAACAAATGTTACACCATTATGTTAAATACGAATGCGCTGTCCATTTCTCTATGTCTATGGTTAGAGCAGCCGTGGCCAATATGGCAGCATAAGCTGACCGTGTAGTGTAAGACTATTACTCATTTGTGCCAGTGCTCCACGCTATTTTGATTGTTTTTGTCAGTGTTTAATGTAAATGTTGTTATTTATTTGCTTTTGGTAAACAACGACACAGCTAGTGAGTCCAAAAAACTGATCAACGAGGAAAAAGCAAAGAATAGTGCAAAAATGAATGACGATGAATTAATTTTACGCCGTAAAAAACAGAAAGCCGACAGAGCACGTGCTTATAGAAAAAGGAAAAAAGATCTTGGTGAGTAAACATAGTTTTTATATAGAATTTATTAGAATTATTAGAACTTTTTGCTGGTGCATGTTGTTGTTTATGGATTTATTTCAATTTTGAGTGCTTGAATTTATTATTCCGAAAATTTTTAGTTAAATGTCTATAATGTGAAAAAAAGTTTCACTTTTATCGTGGTTTCATAAAACCACACAATCCTTTTGTAATTTTATTGAAGTATTTATTGTGATTTTCTATATTTTACCTAACCTAAAAACTAGCCAACATCCTTTCGCCCCAATAGATTTGATATTTTTTAAATGATTTTTGTGATTTTCTATATTATAAATACGCATTAAAAAAATAAAAATGTATTAAAATACATACAGTGCAATTAAATATAACCCGTACACTTGCTACGCTATTGGTTGCCATGTAATGTTGTCATGTAATATGACCTATGATGATTGTCATTAGGTACAATATGTCGCGCGCTACTTGTAACAAGTGTTCAATCGGTTTGTGTGTCGAGTACAATTTGTCTACATCAATCATTGTGGATTGTGATGTTGTAGAATTTTTCATAACGTTTAACTGTTACTCGAAACAAACGCATCAATATAAAATGTGTGAAACTAGACATCTGTGTAATGCATTATATTATATACCGGAAATACATATCTTGTCGCTAGTAATTCCGGGATTTATAATAAGTGAATATTGGAATAGAGATTTTATTTTTCGTTATTCATATATTATATAGTTCAATGATTCTCAACCTGTGGGGCGTTCCCCCCTAGGGGGCGTAATAAAACTGAATTGGAGGCGCGAACATATCGAGAAAAAATATAAAAATATATATTATTAAAAAATTTATTTAATTTACTGAAAGAAAAATAATAAAATATTCTGACATAATAAAAAATATAATTGCATTTTTAGCGGTTATTACGACTATTTACTTTTTACGACCAATATGACCGGTTCCTTTGATTTAGTTATAACCGGTTTCTACTATATAACTAGGGCGACGCATTTTTTTTTTAGAATATGTTTTATTGAACTTTTAGCAATAAAAATGGGAGTTTCATGTACAGTATTGTTTATGGACCAATTCAAAACACATTCTATAATATTTTGATTAGATCCGGCTTAAGAGGTACAGTGAGATTTGTAAGATGAGTATGTAATTTTTAGCATTTTGAATGTTTAACAGTGTAAGTTCATTTAGCCTGTTTTCCGACTAGTGCATGCCTGTTTTCAACCATTTTGACGAATCATTCATTAAAATAACGAAATACATATGACAATAAAGGCTATACTTACATAGAAAAAATGTATTCCTGGAAGAAATCGAATATTTAGAAGCACGCATACTAAATGAAAAAACCTACCATGTGTGCAACGGGACTTTCTTATACGTAATATTGATAATGAACAGTGTACGTGATTCTTATTTTATTGAAACATAAAAATATAGAACAGGAAAAATAATTTTGTATAACTTAATAACTAAACCGAGAACGTATGTTTACTCTTGTCATTTTTGTAATTTTCGATTTATTTTTGAAATAAGACAAAAATGTTTTAGATAGAAAATGTCGAGTATGTTATTATCTATAATTTATTCCCCATATATTTTCTTCCAACATTTATGATTTAGTCAGAAAGATTTTTTTTTTAAATAGTTATTTAGAATAACCCACATTGTTTACCCTCAGTATTACGTACTAGAAAGCCCCATGATACTTAAGGCAGATATTTCTTCTCTGTTATGAACCATTTGAAATGTAATTAAAAACGGATGTTTTTTTTTTAATTTTTTTTTCAAAGATAGCCCAGACACATAGACATCATGGCGAAAATAATCAGAATGGATTCAGGGAAGGTCAAAATGGATAATGCAGTATAGGCACTATACAGCTATGAATATGTATATTTCATATACATAAAGTATAAGAAAGTAAAAAAAGTATATGTAAATATTCTAATGAAAATTGTTGAGATAACGACACCGTTCTCGCATTCTCCCCTTTAAATAGCCTGACGATGATTCTGTGAATCGAAAGCTCGCTACGTTTCCTTGCTTATTAAATTCTTGACGTTTAGACAATTAGTTGTTTTATTTATTTGTAAATATTCTTCTTAATATGAGTCCTCATAGATCTATAGCCAATTGTATTACTGTAATATGTACCTACTTTACTAATTTGACTAATTTTTGCATTTTTGGAAGTATATTTACTTTTTTTTTCTTATTTTTAATCCTAGAACAAAATTTTTATTTATTTTGTGTAATTTGATGTATCCGTATTAAGTTAATTTCTACAATACTATCTTTACCATCATATTTCTCGTAAACGGTTGATCCAATGATAAATCAATAAAGTTTATTTTGTGACATATGACCTTATAACAGTGAAAAATATGGGGAAAAAATTAAGAATATAAAAATAATAGGTAAAAATTAAATGGCCAACTGGTCCCATACATCCCTGATCTAAGTAATGAATAGTTGATACTGGAAATCGATAACACGTCTTTATACTAAACAGGGTATCAAATTTTATTGCTGTATCACAATAGGGTCTCCAGATATTAAATAAAAACTAATTTTAAGCAAAAACTTTGGGGTCTGTAGCTCCCTCACAAAGAGTTTCCGGACATATGTCCATAAAAACTTTTTCGCTTGAAATATTTTTCTCGATCAACTGTTCAAGTTTGTCACACCTTTTATGACTCATCCCGTATATTATTATGTATTAAATTAAACAGTATTTACAATATTGTTATTTTATATTAATTAAAAACTGGAACTCAAAATCAATAAAATTCAAAAAAAATTCTCATTATTTTAAATCCTTTGTAACAAATCCTCAACAGTCTAAACGAATAATCTTTTTAGTTTTTCATTATAAAATTCTGGAATCGTTTAATTAAAAATGTCATTAGTAGAACCTATAGTTAAATAAACATTGTAATGTATAATTCTACTCAAAACCCTTTATCTATAAGTTTTAATTATTGTCAGGTTCAGCAAGTAAACGTCAGAGAGAATGTCTTTAGGGCATAATTATACCTATATCAATCAGTATTTATTGAGCACCTATCATCAACATACGTACATATATACATACATACACTCTAGGATAAATTCATTAAACGATACAAGAAAATTACTATTACTTACATTGAAGACAAAGGAAAACTAAAATTTTAGAATACACTGCTTGTCACAATTAGTGGGACACTTTTTCAATATAACACAGTTTTGTTAAAAATTGTCATATTAATATGAAAATTCAGATAAATCATTAATGTGGTGTTGTTTCAAATCCCAAAGAGTTACAGCTTTGTCTCTTCATTAATAGGGGGTGTGCATCCCTTCGAGTGGTGAAAAATGGAAAACGGCATTTTCAAGTATCGAAAAAAAAGTTTAAAAACTGATTATTCCAAAATAAAACTAAAATTCACAATAATTATTATTTGTGTAACTTACTCGCACCCTTAAGGTACTATCTTATTAATTTTAATTACATTTTATTCAATTTACTATTTGGTATCATCCCTTAAGTTTAGGCCAACAAAAATATAAGAAGATATCAAATAAATTTAAAAAAAACTTTATAATTAGTTAAAAGCAATCACAGTTAATATAAATTTACAATTTCAATAAAATCCAGTTATTTTTAACCTTTTTTCTACCCTTAATTATTTCAACCCCATTATAATACAATTAATTCGAACGACATAAATAAAGATAAAATTGTGAAATTTAAAAAATGGCTAATAAACTTTGTATACAACGGTATCATGTGTTAAAAAACACAAATAAGTTATAAGGGTAGGCATAAACCCTTAAATACTAAACCACCCCCAATAATAGGGTAAAAGATTGAATTCATGTATTATTTTATAAAAAATCAATGACAGCAACTATTCAACGATCTTTGTGAAAATTTTGTGCACTGAAATGTACCCCTACTGATTTCGCAACCCTTAATTTAAAAAATATACACTTTTTTTAAATCATCATATCTAAAAATTCACCGAAATTTTTTTTCTATCCTTTTGTCAAATAAAAGACCTATATTTGGTCATTCATCACCGGTGAAATTAAAACAATCTAATTTCCGGAACGTCCCCGAACGATTAAATTAATTTGATCCAAACTTGTAAATAACTAGTAAAATATCCATAGTTACCTATATTTTCAATATAAATTGATATAAAAACTATTTTCATTTTAAGATAAATGTTTTTTAGGGTTGTTCCTGTCATTGTATTATTTTAATTTTACCGGTGATGAATGACCAAATATAGGTCTTTTATTTGACAAAAGGATAGAAAAAAAATTTCGGTGAATTTTTAGATATGATGATTTAAAAAAAGTGTATATTTTTTAAATTAAGGGTTGCGAAATCAGTAGGGCTAGATTTCAGTGCACAAAATTTTCACAAAGATCGTTGAATAGTTGCTGTCATTGATTTTTTATAAAATAATACATGAATTCAATCTTTTACCCTATTATTGGGGGTGGTTTATTATTTAAGGGTTTATGCCTACCCTTATAACTTATTTGTGTTTTTTAACACATGATACCGTTGTATACAAAGTTTATTAGCCATTTTTTAAATTTCACAATTTTATCTTTATTTATGTCGTTCGAATTAATTGTATTATTATGGGGTTGAAATAATTAAGGGTAGAAAAAAGGTTAAAAATAACTGGATTTTAATGAAATTGTAAATTTATATTAACTGTGATTGCTTTTAACTAATTATAAAGTTTTTTTTAAATTTATTTGATATCTTCTTATATTTTTGTTGGCCTAAACTTAAGGGATGATACCAAATAGTAAATTGAATAAAATGTAATTAAAATTAATAAGATAGTAACTTAAGGGTGCGAGTAAGTTACACAAATAATAATTATTGTGAATTTTAGTTTTATTTTGGAATAATCAGTTTTTAAACTTTTTTTTCGATACTTGAAAATGCCAGTAGAAGAATCACCCCATTCCTAATCCAATAGTTCAACATAAGTCCGCTAGATGTCGCTTCGATCGTGGCGTAGCTTGCCTGGTTCTTATCTTGGCTAAATGGTTCTTATCTTGGCTAATTTTTATATCACAGGTGGGTTGATGCGGGGTATCGGATTTCAGGGGGGGGGGGGGGGGGGGCGAGATGTCAGATTTCGGGGGCCCCGAATTATAGTTAAAAGTTGAAAATCTGCAATACACGGATTAAATTCCAAGAAATGTGATTATAAATAAATTACTGTTGCTAGGCTATACACGGCTGGTATATGCAGGTGTGATATATCAAATTACATTCTTAGAATTGTCAACACTATTTTGCAGTTCTGCATTATTTTATAAATTGTATATTAAAATAAAAATATTTAGATTATACTGTAAGTAATTTGCTGAAACCACGGTATAATATCTGCATAAAAATGTTATATAGCAGTGTATATAATGAAGATATCAAATTACATTCTTAGAATTGTCAACACACGGCTGTACGCTATATAGTGCAGTTCTGCATTATTTTAAAAATTCTATATATTAACATATAATAAAAATATCCATATTATATATATTTAAGTGTGGGTTAACGTATACACGGCTGAAGCCGCGGTATAATATTTATCTACTACATAAAAATAATTAAAAGTATGCAATGTTTATAAAATGCAATATTGTCTGCTAATATGCAGGTGTGATATATCAAATTACATTCCTGGAACTCTTCTGATTATAATAAAATTATTTTAAATTGTGTATTAACATATGATTACAATATGCAGATTATATAACATTAACGTATACACGGCTGAAGCCGCGGTATAATATTTATCTACTACATAAAAATAATTGAAACTACACTTGCTATGTTTTGTTAAAATGCAGTGTATACACGGCTGGTATAATGCAGGTGGATAATATCAAATTACATTCTTAGAATTGTCAACACTATTTTGCAGTTCTGCATTATTTTACAAATTGTATATTAAAATAAAAATATTTAGATTATACTGTAATTTATACGCTTCTGAAGCCGCGGTATAATATTTATCTATATAAAAATTTTATATAGCAGTGTATCTTCATTAGATTATTAAATTAATAATAAAAATATTTTTTAAATTGTGTATTAACATATGATTACAATATGTATAAGTGAGGGTTAACGTATACACGACTGAAGCCGCGGTATAATATTTATCTACTACATAAAAATTGTATAATACTTGCAATGTTGATAAAATGCAGTGTATCTGCTATATGCAGGTGTGATATATCAAATTACATTCTTAGAATTGTCAACACACGGCTGTACGCTAAAGTGCAGTTCTGCATTATTTTACAAATTGTATATTATAATAAAAATATTTAGATTCACTGTAAGTACCTTATACGCTTCTGAAGTCGCGGTGTAATATTTATCTACTACATAAAAATAATTAAAAGTATGCTATGTTTATAAAATGCAGTTTTCTATACGCAGGTGGGATGTATCAAATTACATTCTAAGAATGAAATATGATTCGCCTGCTTGCAGTTTTATATATAATTATAAGATAGATATTATAGCAGTTCATGTTAGTTTGCTAGTGACTTTCGTAGCAGTATCATTAAAATACATATACAACATGAGTATCGTTGCGAGACTTAATCAGTTAAAAAATCAAGTATCGTTTAGTGACATTGCTGTTAGAGAAGTGCAACATGCATTGAAGTTAATAAATACGTATGATGAAGCCACCACGTGGATTCGATTGAATAAGCGAAATATTCGATTGTTTCGAAAAATGCTTGAAGAAAAAAAAGAACACCGAGGAAAATTAGAGGCGAACATCGGGCTGGCAAAATCGTATCATAAAAAACTACATGGTATAAAAAATAATATTTTAAAACAAGGTGGTGGTTTAAAAAAACAACCTCAACGAAATTTGTACTGGCAAGAAGAAGAATGTCGTTTTGATGGGCGGTTGAAAACAGGACTTATAATAAACATGACGTATAAGGATCCCATAATATTTTTTGATAAGGCATTTCCATTATTTCAATTAAATATACGAAAAGAGTTGTTGAAATGGCCGATAAAAGTGTACACGATTTTTTCTGGAAAATTTTTAAAACCAAACACGGATGAAGAAGATATCAAAACATTCATGACGGAAGCGAAACCAATTTTAATGACTACAGACTTGCATGAATGGTACTGTGAAAATATCAAGGACAAATTGTTGAAAAAGTTGGAGGAATTCCAGGAAAGAGATTCGGGCTGGGCGCTTGATGAAATTATTAATATAAGAGTTTACATAAATAAATATAACCAACTAAAACTTGGAAATTCGTTTTGTGATTTACCGGCTGCCATCAAAAATAAAAGAGCTGTGGTTAATGTTCACAATAATGACCAACATTGTTTTCTTTGGTCAATAATGTCAGCTCTCCACCCAGTCGAAAAACATGTAGAACGCGTAAACAATTATCCACATTATCATGATGTATTAAAATATGAAGGTCTAGAATTTCCAATGACGTTATCGCAGATACCAAAATTTGAAAAAAGCAACACACATTTATCAATAAACGTGTATTCATATAACATTCAGAAGAAAGAAGTGGAAATTTACCCAGTATATTTGAGCAAGAATAATACAATGAAAATCCATCTACTTATTGTAAAAAATGACAAGGATGACAAAATGTTACATTTCTGCTGGATAAAAAATTTAGCAAAATTAGCAAGGTCTGGTATAAAAAAAGACGGACATAAAATATTTATCTGTGATCGCTGCTTAAATTATTTTTCAAATCAACTGAAACTGGAGCAACACATGACGGACTGTAAAGAAATTGATAGCAAAGGTGTTAAAATTAGAATGCCTACTACAGACAAAGAAAAATATATTGAATTCTAAAATTATATGCGAAAAGAACAAGTGCCGTTTATAGTTTATGCTGACTTTGAAGCGCTTTTACAACACATGACGGTTGATGAGTTTATTAAAGACCAAAATAACTCGTACACAGTGAAATCACAAAAACACATTCCGTACAGTGTTGGTTATTACCTGCATTGCAGTTTTGATACTTCATTATCGTTCTACCGTTCGTATCGAGGTGATGATTGTGTAGCGTGGTTTGTTAGTGAACTGCAAAACGTTGCATTAGTTGTTTACGACACTTACGAACGTGGTGGATTACCTATGGAGTCTCTAACTCAAGACCAACTTATTTCATTTACGCTTGTAGAAAAATGCCATATCTGTAACACCGACTTCAAACCTAACGAGATAAAAGTCAAAGATCACTGCCATTTGACTGGGAAATATAGAGGCGCTGCTCATCAGTGGTGTAATTTAAATTATAAAGACTCTAGAGTAATTCCGGTTGTTATGCACAATCTCAGTGGATATGACTCGCATTTTATTATAGGACCGTTAGTTTCTAATTTTAAAGGTAAAGTTGACGTGTTACCAGTTAATAAAGAACAATATATATCTTTTACTAAGCACGTGAGTGGGACAGACATTCAATTACGATTTATAGACTCATTTCGTTTTATGGCTTGCTCTCTAGACAAGTTAGCCTCGTATTTGTGCAGTGAAAATAAAATTATTTTACGTAAACATTTTAATGATGATGAAGAGTTTAAGTTGTTGTCAAGAAAAGGAATTTTTCCATACGATTATGTAAATGCCTGGGAACGATTGAATGAAACACAGTTGCCGCCGCTCGAAGAATTTTACAGTAAATTAAACGATGAACATATTTCAACTGAAAATTACGAACATGCTCAATCTGTTTGGCAAAAATTCAACATACACACGCTCGGAGAATACTCTGACATTTATTTGAAAACAGATGTGTTGCTGCTAGCAGATGTGTTTGAAAATTTCCGTAAAACTTGCATGAATTCTTACGGTTTAGATCCTGCACATTATTATACACTCCCGGGATTTACATGGGAAGCTATGTTAAAACACACAGGGATATGAATAGAGCTGTTCACTGATGTTGATCAGTTGTTATTTATTGAACGAGGAATTCGCGGTGGTTTATCACAGGTATGTGGTCGCAGGTACGCGAAAGCAAACAATAAATATATGCGAGAAAAGTACGATCCCGAGCAAGATACGCATTATTTAATGTATTATGATGTTGTAAATCTTTATGGACATGCAATGTGCATGTATATGCCTACTGGTAATTTTAAATGGATAGAGGATGAGAACTTTGATGTACAACAAATATCAGATACTTCACCTGTTGGTTTTGTACTGGAAGTAGATCTAAAAATACCAGTAGAATTACATGACAAGTTCAATGATCTGCCACCGTGCCCAGAAACGCGAAAACCTCCAAATTCAAAACAAAACAAATTACTTGCTAGTCTGTATGACAAAGAACGATACATTGTACACTATCGTAATTTAAAGCAATATTTGGAGCTCGGTGTAAAAGTAACTAGGTATCACCGTATAATGCAATTCGATCAATCGCCATGGCTTCAAACGTATATTGATTTTAACACGGATATGCGTAAAAAGGCACGTAATGACTTTGAAAAAAACCTATATAAATTATTCAATAATGCATTATTTGGCAAGTTTTTACAAAATGTACGCAAACATAGATTGGTGTACATTCGTAGTGAGTGGGATGGTAGATGGGGGATAAAACATCTAATATCTCAACCAAATTTTCATAGTTTATGTACACTTGATTCCTCTAATAACTTAACTATTGTTGAAATGAATAAAACAGAAATTTTCATGAACAAACCAATCTACATTGGATTCTGTATACTGGACATTTCGAAAACTTTTGTGTATGATTTTCATTACAACTACATGCATAACACGTATGGTGAGAACGTTAAGCTTTTGTATACTGACACAGATTCATTAATTTATGATATACAAACAAACGAAGACGTCTACGAAGTGATGAAAAGAGACATACATAAATTCGATACATCAGATTTCGAAGAAAATAACATTTATGGAATGCCAAGATGTAACAAGAAGGTAAAAGGTCTTATGTCAGACGAAAACAACGGTGATATCATGCTTGAGTTTATCGGATTAAGATCTAAGATGTACGCGATAAGAGTTCAAGATAGACAAAATGTGACGAAAAAATCTAAAGGATTGAAAATAGCAACTATCAAAACACTTACTTTTGAAGATTATTTAGACTGTTTAGTTGAAAATAAATGTTTGTATAAAATTCAAAAATGTATACGTTCACAAAAACATTCTATATTTACTATCGAGCAAAAAAAAGGTCGGTCTCTCACCCTTTGACAACAAACGGTTTATAATTGCTAACTCTGTAGATACTTTACCATGGGGACATTATAAAATAAATGTATAAGAAAAATAAATGTTTTTTATTTACCTATACCTACTAACCTAGCACTTTACTACACCTAACACACTAGACTTTCTTTAATTTTATAAACAGGTATGTATAAGAAACAAAATAATTAATTTCATTATTATTAAAATAATAATCTTCTGACGTCAATGGTAAAAAGACCATTTGCCAATAATTTTGTAATATTCAGTTATAATTGTCTTTCTGAAAATGATAAATATATATGGAAAATAAAACACAGTTGGTTTATAATGATAATTTATTTTTTATACCATTTTAACAACATGTACAATTTCATTATACAACAATTTTTATGATTAGCATAGGCATGTGACATACAATATATATTCAAATTGCAATGTTCTTTCTCCAGGATTTTCACAGATGGACATCCAATATCTTCTAGATTTATCACATTTGCTGTAGTAAATTCATCAATCCATTTTTTCTTCTCCGCACCTTTAACGTAAATGATCTGATTTTCTTCAAACGAATCGGAGATGATTTTTGAAAAATAATCGTATTCAGTATAGCCGGAATTCTCATAGTCCAGTCCGTGTAGATATTTTTTTAACCAGCGGGCTTGTTTTTGTTCTTTTCGATTTAGTTTAGCAAATGGTGTTGGTGGTTTGAATACAAAATGTTTAAATGAAAATATATCATTATCACCCTCGCCGATGATTTTAACAAATGCGAGTTCTTTGCAAACAAAACAGTTATTAACAATAAATCCATGCACGTCTACAATGTACGACATAATGATATAGATTTGTATATTTTTTATAATATATCTTTTTCGTTCAGCCAAGCGTTATGTGTATTATCAAAACCGATAAATTTAACGTAAACTTGATTGTTTCTTCTTTTAATTATTTTTTCGATTAAAAATACATCGTCGTTTTTAACCTTCTGGATCTCATGCTCATAGAAACCACCTTTTATTTCGTTACCTCGATAATCTTTCAGAAGATATGTAACTGGATTTGTTTTCTGTACGCGTGTTATCTCAAATATTTCAAAAGTGTAATTAACTTCGTAGCCTTTTTGAAAAGTAGTTCGATGCTTGCTTATACGAACTTTATCTCCAATTTTGAACTTTGCTACACCTGTTGTTTTAATAAAATTAAAAGAATCTTGCAACACTTGCTGTTCATTATTTTTATTAATTTCGATTGGTTTTCTTTTGATAGTACGATGTACTGTATTATTGTATTGTTTAACGAGCGTCGGTAGTATGTCAATATATTTGTACGTCCCGCGCAAACTAAACATTTTCCACATTTTATGTTTTATCGTTTTGTTAAATCTTTCAACAATACTAGCTTTTAAAGTGGAATACGTAGAATAATGGTTGATATTGTAGGTTTTTAAAAGATTTTGAAAATGTTGATTATAAAATTCTTTGCCAAGATCGCTTTGTAAATTTTTTGGTACACGTTCTTTTAATACTGTTTTCATAGCTTCGGTTACATTTTCCCCACTCTTGTTCTTGAGCGGGACAACAAAAGCGTATTTTGAAAAGCAGTCTATCACGGTCAGCAAATACTTATATCCTTTGTTTTGTTTGGAATACTTTATCATCTCGACTAAATCACATTGAAACAAATCATTCAGACCCTTGACAATAACGCGACGTCTGGGGAAGTTTACACGTGCAGCCCTGTGCAATTCATTAACTAATGTAATCTTTTCTGGTGAGGCCATTACGATGTGCGAGCCTAACTAATATTGAATTATTTATCAAGTAATTTATATTTTATAACAAATTCAACATATAATGCAGGGATAGGTAGAGCTGGATTTTGTAAATAATTATAAACAAATTGCAATTCATCACCGTATTTTAAAACATGGTGATCAATACTAGAGTATAATGTTTTGTTAATAGCATATACTATATTAGATGATGTAACAAAAATATTAGTTATTTCACCTTCAATTGGAAGTTGATATTTGTATACAGTAAGTCCGTTATCGAGAATATAAGATGGATTTACAAGCGCTTCCGGTGTAACTTTTGTTATTTTGACACTTTTGAATGTTAGTTGTAAGTAACCGTTTAAAGTATTTACGTAATTTTTTAGGTTAGACAATATGGATAACGATTCATTTTTCATTTGTATATCTAGATTTTTCTCTATATTGTTACATGTTTCTTGCACATTGTTAAAATTTCTTTGAAGTGTAACCTTGTTCACAGCATCATTGTCCAATTTAGGATCTGCTAAATTACACAGACGTTTTTTATCACAATCGAAACAATCTTCCTCATTATTTAGTTTAATTGTATTTTTTTCTATATAGCTTTTATTGCACGCATCAAAGTCATCAATAGGAATTCCAACGTTGGTTAATCTTTTTCCATCTATATCATAATTATTATCATCTGTTGATTTTAACCCTATCATTAATGGTGTGGCAGATTCCCTTGCAGTAGTTTCAAAACTCTTAACATCACCATCTTCACTATCTTCACGATATCTTTTATAACTGTTGTTTTGTCCAAATTTATCAATACCTCCCACACCTCCTGTCCATTCCATTATCGATACACAAATGTGTGTAATATTACATTTTCTATTCTATTATATCAGCTTCTCTCAATTCCTCAACAATCGAAATTATTTCATTGTTGTGGTTTGAATGACCTGCATTTCGAGAGGCCAACAATAAACGTAAACGATTTACAAGTTCATTTGGATCGTCCCAAAAAATATAATTAGGTGGATTATTATTAACAACCATTTCAATACCTTTACCGATTTTCAACAACTTTTTAATTAAATTGTATTTTTTCCCACGATTTCCAGCTAATTGCTTCTTTGGATCATAATTTCTCTTTAAGGCGTTTGTGTGTTCTAGTATTTTTTCATATGCGTTTAAATCAGCCAAAGTCAAAAGATTTTCATCTGTATTTTTCATAACAAGTAGCTCGTAAAGCCCTCTTGTACCATTATATTCGACTCCATCGATTATAATGTCATTGTGATTGATTATTATTGGTTTATTTCCAATAAAAAGCTGATCGTCTTCAAATCTTATACCAAAAGTTTTATCAATCTTCTTGTCGTTTTGCCAATGTTTTAATAAATACGGTCCTGCAATATTACCATACATATCTTCAAAATGCAGTAACGCGTCTCGTTTACCCTCATCTGTTGACAATAATATTTTCATGCTATTATTTAAATCTTCTTCTTCTTCCGGGAACGATTCAAATACATCTTCTTCCGGTAACGATTCAAATTCATCTTCTTCATTATAGTTTAATCTGCGAGCGAGAGGTATTTTTTTACTTTTTATTGTTTTGGGTGTCGCGTCTGTGTCTCCAGAATATTCTTCTTCATCTTCTTGTTTTATTTCTTTTTTTACCGAAATATTCTTATTTATACTGCTCAAATCAACTAGTTTTTGTAACGGTTTCACTACAGGCTCAAATGTTTGTTCCCGAAACATGTCTGCATTCTGTCTGCCTAATTTTAACATTTTATGTTTTTTACGAATCACATTGCTTAATTTAATTATATCCTGCTTGATTTTTTTATTGACAACATGCGTCTTGCGACCCATTACTGTTTTATTTAAACTGCTTTCTGTTTTTGTTGAAACTGCTTTCTGTTTTATTTAAACGGCTTTCTGTTTTTGTTAAAACTGCTTTCAGTTTTATTTAAACTGCTTTCTGTTTTTGTTGAAACTGCTTTCAGTTTTATTTAAACTGCTTTCTGTTTTCGTTCAAACTGCTTTCAGTTTTATTCAAACTGCTTTTCTGTTTTCGTTCAAACAGCCTTGTCAGTTTAAAGTCTAGCAGGATAATGATGGTAACACGAATAATTTCACATAGATATATAAACATCGAAGCCTTTTCTGTATCGTCCGTTATTTGGCAGGCTATCTTTATTTATAACTAAAAACCCGAATTTATCTTTCTTCCAGCATGCAGCACACATATCTTGAAATTCAGTAAACTTCATGTCTGTATTAACATGATCATCATAAATATGTCGTAAATTCATATGATCTTGCTTGAATATCACGAGAAAATTACTGTTGTCTCTGATCAATTGTTTAGGAATTCGACTGTATGTTTGACATAAATAAAAAGAATCAACGTCCCGATGTCTACCCATACTGAAATACTCGCGCATAGAATTTTGAGGATCACAAGCCACATCGTCAAATATAAATACAGAATCGGGTCTTGCTTCAGACGGAGGAAGAATTTCCGTATTGTCGTTGTATGTAAAATATCCGATTTTTTTGTTTTGCTTTAAAATTTCACCCAACATTACGTATTTCGGTTGATGTAATGATTTACTGTACACGTAAATATTTTCAAAGCGTAATCCGTTAATGTCCAGCAACAATGCGATCATAGCGTTTGTTTTTCCACAGTTTGATGGTCCACAAATAATGCACCGAATCGAATCAGGGAGTAGTGGCCCGTGTCTGCTTTGCACATTTTGATTAAAATTCGGGGGCGTCGCGTCTTTTACAGGTAATTTGTTACGTTGTTGATTGAATCGCATATTTCTAACTGAACAATCTGTGCATCGTATCCTGCTATAAATACAGTTGTTTTATTGGAAAACAAGTCAGTTGAGGTGACACTTCTATAAAATGATTGTTTACAACACTACGAAAAACAGTCTTAAACCTGTAACGAAAGCGAAAGGTGCTGGTGTTATAAATAAATTGATCGATAATTTACCTTTCGAACTACATATACCTGGAGGATTTCGTTACTGTGGACCTGGAACAAATCTAAAATTAAGATTAGAACGTGGGGATAGAGGCATCAACCCTCTTGACGAAGCTTGCAAATTACACGACATAGAATACTCGAAAAGTAGCGATTTAGAGCACAGACACCGAGCAGACAGAAAACTAGCTGAAGCGGCGTGGAGTAGAGTCAAAGCGACAGACAGCAGTTTAGGCGAAAAGGCTGCAGCTCTCGCAGTCACCGGCGCGATGAAAGTGAAAACAAAATTTGGTATGGGATTAAATAACAGAAAAATACATGGTAAGCGAAAGCAAGAAACAAAAAAACGAAAAACTACATCAGGTCGTCGTCGTCAACAGTTTTCGTCATTGAATAGCGTTATTCGAAAAGCCAAAAATGCGTTGAAAAATCCAGTACCGATCGACCTGACTGCAGCAGTACGTACTGCAAAAAATGCTGTTCACGGTTCTAAAGTCAGAAAAATTCGTAAAGAACGCATCATACCTATACCTAAGAGAGGAGGATTCTTGCCATTGATTCCACTATTTGCAGGGCTCTCGGCTCTCGGTGCTCTAGCTGGTGGAGCGTCGTCTATAGCCAAGGCCGTGGGCGATGCCCAAAATGCGCGCAAGCAACTGTCGGAAAGCGAGCGTCACAATAAACAAATGGAAGCGATTGCTATTGGAAAAGGACTGTATTTGAGACCATACAAGCAAGGTCTCGGTCTTTATCTGAGTCCGGACCCGTACAGAATAGGCTTTGGTCTTTCAAAAAACTGCCGATAAGGCTACCACGCAACAAACCGCTGACGGATGTTGAATTGCGTGTGTACGCCAAAAAACTGCAAATTCCTTTTTTCAGGGGTGTTTTTATGCGAAATACTCTGCCTAATAAACCGCCGTGGACGCAAGAATGCGGCATAGTCAATTTAGACAGCATCGATAACGCAGGTACACATTGGGTCGCTTATAAAAAAACTAAAAATACGGTTAACTACTATGACAGTTTCGGTAATCTGCAACCGCCTCTCGAAATATTGAAGTATTTCGGTTCCGTAAAAATAAAATATAACTACACGCAAGATCAAACGTATAAAGATACAAATTGTGGACAACTCTGCTTAAAGTTTCTCTATAATACACAGTGACTGTAGTTTTTAAAATGTCTTCAACAACGTTTACATTTACGGCTAAGGAATCCGTTCTCAGCTCAGATTTTTTTCCTCCGGTACAATTAGACCCCAATAGCCGGTACGCTCTAGGATTGGTTGATTTTTCTACATTTAACACGATACCTAACATTGAAGCGGGGAAAAATGATAAATTTTATTACACTCATAAAGGTGTGCTACATACAATCGAATTTCCCGAGGGATCGTATGAACTGAATCACATTCAAAAAATTTTACAGGAGAAAATGACCACTAAACACGAAAGGGGTTGGATACGATTAGAACCAAATAACAGCACGCTAAAAAGTGTATTAAGATGTACTGAAACCATAGATTTTAGACCGGACGATTCGATTGGTCCGCTTCTCGGGTTTGATAAGAAACTTCTTCAAAGCGGAATCGAACATATATCTGATCATAAAGTAAATATCATACGTGTAAATACAATATGTATCGAATGCAATATATCCGGAGGATCGTATATAAATGGAAATCCAGCACATATTATTTATCAGTTCTTCCCGAATGTAAGGCCCGGTTACAAGATTATTTTAGTACCGTCTAGTATAATTTATTTTCCCTTAATTGTTAAACAAATCGATAATATTACTCTGAGAATTCTCGATCAACACGGACGATTAGTAAATTTCAGAGGTGAAGAAATAACAATAAGATTAAATTTAATTAAAGAAGACTAAATTATGGGCTTGGTATTTAACACGACAATCACACCTCATGTAGACAGTCGTAGTATAGCCGTGAAGAGTTCAACTACGTCACACTCTCTAACGCCTGAAAATCGCGCATTTTTAGTCTCGATAGGTTACAAATTAAAAAATTCTGGCAAATAATTGGCATCGACGTATAGCAATCTATTGCTCTATTAAACTGCGAAAATTCTTTTGCAAATCAACTTGCATCGATCAACAGGATAGCGAAATGGTGACTAGCAATATTTTACACGTTAATGAACATCCTACGTTTGATGAAGCGATTTCACGTTTGGAGTACCACACATACAAATCGTATTCATCTGCTCACTTTTCGCACAACGACGAAATTCGTATTACTATACAGCAACAGGATATCTATACTTGGCCGCATCAAAGCTATATTTACATAGAGGGTAAATTATTAAATTCAAAAACCAATGCCAACGTAACTGACGTGAAGTTAACTAATAACGCCATAGCGTTTTTATTTGAGGAAATCAGGTACGAGATGGGGGGCGTACAAATCGACAGAGCAAAAAATGTCGGGATAGCGAGTACGATTAAAACGTATCTATCGTATAACGATAATGATCGTAAAATTTTAAATAATGCCGGCTGGAATGATGATACAGATTACATACTTACCGATCATTCGGGGAATTTTTCAATATGTATGCCATTGAAAATGGTACTTGGTTTTGCTGAAGATTTTAATAAAATTATTATGAATTTAAAACAAGAACTGATATTGGTACGCGCAAATACAGATTTAAACTGTGTGCAGTTTAATAATCATGCAACCACAACAGATGTAAAAATAGATATTAATAGAATAGAGTTAAAGATGCCTCATATACAGGTTGACGATTTAACTAAGCTGAATCTTATAAAAATCTTGAATTCAGATACACCATTAGACATTTCTTTCCGCAGCTGGGAGTTGTATGAATTTCCAGAACTTCAACAAACTCAGAAACACAACTGGGCAGTGAAAACATCATTTAATGTAGAGAGACCACGTTATGTCGTTTTAGCTTTTCAAACAAAAAGAGTTAAAAATAAACACAATGATGCTAGTAAATTTGATCATTGTGATATTCGAGATGTAAAAGTTTATTTAAATGGGGAAACATATCCATACGATCCCTTGAATATCAACTTTAAATCTAACATGTACGCTGAGGTGTACGATATGTATACGAGATTTCAACCTTCATACTATAATAAATGCAGTCGCGAGCCTCTTTTGAGCAAAACAAATTTTATGGACAAAGCTCCCCTCATTGTCATCGATTGTTCGAAACAGAATGAAGCATTAAAGTCGACTCAGGTTGATTTACGAATTGAGTTTGAAGGACACGATAATTTTCCAGCAGAAACAAAGGCGTACTGTTTTCTCATACACGATCGTATAATGAAATATTATGGATTATCTAATGTTGTATCAAAAATTATTTGAGGATGTATTTAATTACAATTAAGTTAATATAATGTGTAATGAATTGTATTTTTCTAAACTTTGTAATAGCTATAAGAAATAAAATAAAATAAAATAAAATGTTATAACAAATATATATGCTTTTTATTTAAAATTCCCAATTACATTTTAATATATTTAATACATTTACATAATCTTCATATTTCTCTGAAGGCCAACGAGAACTACACGGTCCGGAACTCCATCCCAGGTTAACTTTTTTCTCAATATTTTTTTGTAACCATTCGCACAGGTTCTGATCTTCGCTTTCTGGTTTGAAACTTAAATCGATTTCTTCATTTTTTGCTGTATCCAATATAAACTGCAACAGTTCTGGTCTCGCATATTGAACTGCTGTATGTAGACAAGACTGCAGAGAATCTTCACAGTCTTCTTCAATTTCTGTATATTTTTTTCTTACTTCAAATAGGTATTCAAATAATTTTAGATTGACATCGCAAATAACTGCATGTATGAGGGCACAATTTTTTATTATTGATGGATGTTTGTTTAAAATATAACGTACAATTTCTAAATTGTTCCTCTGTATAGCCGTTGAAAGTTCATTAGCGTATATTTTAATTTCATATTCATATATTTCTCGTTTAATTTTATTATGAAATTTTTCCAGCGTGTTCATTGTTGTTATGTTTGTTTTCTTTCTGAATTCTACCTCTTAAATAACATTATATATGAAATTCCTGTTCCAATATACTTGCTACGTCATAATAATGATTTATATTATTTGATGTATTTAAATTTAGATTTTCAGATTTTGAAACAATGAAATATAATTCTTCATTTTCTCTGATGACCGATTTAATCCATTCCAAAATTCTTGCATCTTCATCGAATCGCGTAGGATCAAAATCTATTATTACATTTACATTTTTTGCTTGCTCTAATAATGTTTCAAGAATCACAGGATTTGCGATTTCGATTGCAACTCGTACTGCTTCATTGAGAAATTTCGTTAAATCATTTTGTTCTAGCCAGCATTTATACGCTGCATGCATTTCTTCAGAACTTGATGTATCACAATTGCGAACATATTTTATTAGATTATCATTTTCTTCACACAATGCAATCAAAGTTTGATGTAATCTCTCTGCCGATTGAAAACTAGACATGAAATACTGAAATTCTATATCTTGCATGTAACGTTTCTTTACATCGATGATATATTCTGCTTGTAGCTCGTCACAACCGGAATTAATCGCAAATGATAAAATATTAACATCTGAATTTATGAGCATCGGAAATTTATCCAATATATATTTTAAAAAATCGTATCTGATACCTTGCTTTAATGCATCGAATACAAATTGTTTGAAAAATGTTTTCAGTTCCATTGTTGCAATTTTAGATACGACTTCTTCTGACGGAGACTCGTAAAGAACTGCGTGATACAATACCACGATTATCGATATGCATGATTTTTAAATTATTTACAATATTTTTTACTTGTATATAATCATTTAAATCTTTTTTTAATTTTTTTAAATTTATTATGTGTTGATTTAATTTTTCATTTATCGTGCATACACAAGCATTTAATTTCAGACACCTGCACTTTACAGCAACCATATTTCTACGTATGCGCCTGCTGTTGTAACTAGTCAATATCGCAATGTCGACTTACAACGAATGTAATTTGATATCTTCATTATATACACTGCTATATAAAATTTTTATATAGATAAATATTATACCGCGGCTTCAGAAGCGTATAAGTTACAGTATAATCTAAATATTTTTATTTTAATATACAATTTGTAAAATAATGTAGAACTGCACTTTAGCGTACAGCCGTGTGTTGACAATTCTAAGAATGTAATTTGATATATCACACCTGCATATAGCAGATACACTGCACTATATCAACATTGCAAGCATTATAAAATTTTTATGTAGTAGATAGATATAATACCGCGGCTTCAGCAGCGTATAAGTTACTTACAGTATAATCTAAATATTTTTATTATATAGTATGTTAATATAGAATTTGTAAAATAATATAGAACTGCACTATAGCGTACAGCCGTGTGTTGACAATTCTAAGAATGTAATTTGATATATCACACCTGCGTATAGCAGACAGTTACACATGTAGTAGATAGATATTATACCGCGGCTTCAGCAAATTACTTACAGTATAATCTAAATATTTTTATTTTAATATACAATTTATAAAATAATGCAGAACTGCAAAATAGTGTTGACAATTCTAAGAATGTAATTTGATATATCACACCTGCATATACCAGCCGTGTATAGCCTAGCAACAGTAATTTATTTATAATCACATTTCTTGGAATTTAATCCGTGTATTGCAGATTTTCAACTTTTAACTATAATTCGGGGCCCCCGAAATCTGACATCTCGCCCCCCCCCCCTGAAATCCGATACCCCGCATCAACCCACCTGTGATATAAAAATTAGCCAAGATAAGAACCATTTAGCCAAGATAAGAACCAGGCAAGCTACGCCACGATCGAAGCGACATCTAGCGGACTTATGTTGAACTATTGGATTAGGAATGGGGTGATTCTTCTACTAATGCCGTTTTCCATTTTTCACCACTCGAAGGGATGCACACCCCCTATTAATGAAGAGACAAAGCTGTAACTCTTTGGGATTTGAAACAACACCACATTAATGATTTATCTGAATTTTCATATTAATATGACAATTTTTAACAAAACTGTGTTATATTGAAAAAGTGTCCCACTAATTGTGACAAGCAGTGTATTATAAAAAATTACAAAGATGTAATTCAAAAGATGATATAATCGATATCTTGGTGATTATTCATATGAAAAAAAAACTACAGTAGAAACCGGTTTTAACGACATCAAAGAGACCGGTCATATTGGTCGTAAAAAGCGGATAGTCGCGTAATAGTCGGTAAAAATGTAATTATATGGGATTCAGTTGGACTTGTATTTTGAGTCGTTAAAACCGATACGTCGTATTAACCGATGTCGTTATAACCGGTTTCTTCTGTAATTACATTTATGTCAAATTAATTTATAAGCGATTTTATGTTTCAGTTATGTTTTTAATAATATATAAAAAAAATATGACAATGGTAATTATAAGTAAGCTACTGGCATCAGTAAATGTACTGAAATAGAAATATTTGTTGAAAAAACCCCGCAATAATCTTATGGAAATTGGGTTTCGGTCAAAATGTCTGGATTCATTCATCACAGATTAACTTATTCGCAAAGACTTGAGAGAGCTTTAAATGGTTTATATTGTTATTTTTAATGTCTGGGTTTATGTTTTCGAGGCCGCTGAATTCAAATCCGATGTCAGATTTTTAAAATTGACAGTTGACAGCTGTCAAATAGCTGTCAAAAATCAATAAAATCCTAAAAATCTTACTTTCATCTACTTACTTTATGTTTTCGAGGTCGCTGAATTCAAATCCGATGTCAGATTTTAAAAATTGACAGTTGACAGCTGTCAATAAGCTGTCAAAAATTGATAAAATCTTAAAAATCTTACTTTTATCTTCTTACTTTATGTTTTCGAGGTCGCTGAATTCAAATCCGATGTCAGATTTGAATTCAGTGACCTCGAAAACATAAACCCAGACATTAAAAATAACAATATAAACCATTTAAAGCTCTCTAAAGACTTTGCGAATAAGTTAATCTGTGATGGAGCTTTAAAACTTTAAAGCTCCGTAGCGGCCAAAGAATTGAATTCTGAGCTTTGTGCCCATTAGGACTTTTGCTTAGAACACCGATATCTAGAACATATCAAAAATCCAGACATTTTGTCCGAAACTCAATTTCCATAAGATTATTGCGGGGTTCTTTGTTTACTGTCATTACTGGATATTAATCTACATACATTTAACTGTTTTACAACGTGATTTAATGATAATTTGTCGTATTGTTTAAAAACAGTGGATAAATAATTATCGCGGTTCGGCACACTATCAACAAAAGTGTATTGTCTTACATAAATGCTTTACATTGTTTTAAATTTTATGACTCTTAATTTTATAACGATTGTGTAGTAGTACTTATTAGTTTATAATCATAAGCAAGTGTTCATCACTGGATGTTCATTACTGGTTTTACTTTGTCCATTACTGGAGAAAAAACATATACAAAATAAAAAGCTATAATTTATAAAATATAATTATAAACCATATATATTTGCAGATTTTGGTAATTAAATAGATTTAATAAAGAGGTATTTATTTTATTAATAACATAAGTTGTTGATAATTACAAAAAAGTAATCCACCAATCCAAAAAACAACATACTTTGCGTTTAACGCTTTCAATTCCTTATTTAATTTTGACTTATATTTCAGAAATATCAATAAATTTACATCTGGACATTTAAAAAAAACTGATAAAATTAAATCCAATATTTCTATATTAAATGTGAATTTAATATTTTAACAGTGGGGCCTAAAATATCACTTAGTACGCATCTGAACAATTTTTCTAACGATTAAGTTCGATAATATCTTAGGCATGTATAATTCTTCTTGTGAAGTTTTCCCATTTTATTTTTTTAAATTCAAATCTTGAAATATGTTCAGTCGCCAGATAAATTCGTATAGGGGTGGCGCTAGAAAAATAAACTGCCTTGGCAGGCACGAGACTTTTTTATACATCATGACACCGAAGTATTAATATGTGATTACTTTTATAATTTAATATTTGATTTTAAAATTTTTTACTTACAAAATGATTTTCAGTGAATGAAATTGATACATTCTATTTAATATTGACATTAAATATTAAACGAAATCAATTAAGATTAGTGATTATTGTATTAACAAGTATTTATTTTGCTAAATTTCAATTTTGACACTTCTAATAATAAATGCTAAAATTTTCATAGATCACTAGATTTTTTGTATTATTCAAATCATTTTTAAATTAAAACCATTAAAACGAAAATAATTATTTTTTTGGTTAATTCATAAGATACAAAAAAAAGAATAGAACATAAATTATAGAAAATAATATTTTCTACAACTTGTATCTCAAACATTTTTTTCTAATACCTACCGTTTAAAAAATAAATCGAAAAAATATTTTTTTTTAGAAAATCGATTATTTCCTAAAAACAATTTTTTGGGGGGAAAATGAATAGAACATAAATTATAGATAAAAGTCTCTTCTACAACTTTAATCTAAAATATTTTTTTCTACTGCGCACCGTTTCAAAAATAATTCGAAAAGTTCAAAAATTGACACCAGTAAACATCCGTTTCCGGTTTAGTGATGGTTTTCAAAAATAGGAGGTGCACATCTAGAGCATACAAGAACCTTAAGTTTAAAATTCCACGTTCGTAAGTATTACAGTTTTGGCTGTAGAGCGTTCACAGACACACACACAGACAGACAGACACACACACAGACGTCATTGAGTTAATGGTGGTATATGATTCAGGGACCCTCAAAACGTGTAATTCCGTTAAAATCTCGAGTTCGATTTTTTTCGTGATCACTATACTTTATTTATACATTACATTTCATGTATGTATAAAAAAGTAAAAAGACGGAGTACATTTTTTATGAAATTGGTAGATTTCGATGTATAGAACATGGCGATAACTCCTCCACTTTCAAAGGGGGGTGCATAACTTTTTAGGGGCTTACAAAGCTGTCTAAAATCAGTTATTTAGAAATAACACTGGGGCTGCCAGTTTTAGGATAAAATAGGTCTTATAAATCTTAAAACTGAAAAAATTTTGAACAAAAAGGTGTTTTTAAAAATGAAAATAAATAGTTATTGAAATAGAGCCCGCGAAAAAATCATTTAGTGACGTCGAGTTTGGAGATCACGCCTAAAATGTAGAGTTTCGTTCGACCACTGGTTTAATATGTCTTTAATTGAGTTTCAAAATTAATTTTTGAGTCATAGTAGAGAAAAGTGTACCCTAAATAATGCTTTGCACTCACTGTCAAAATCTTGCAAAATGTTTAAGTTATAAATACTTAAAATTCTCGGTATTACAGAAATTTAAGGAACATTATTCATATTTTTCGAAGACTAGAGAGAAGACCCACACCTCATAAAATAAATTCTAGCTAATAATCTATAGAACATTTAATGCCCTATTATTAAATTAAATATACAAATGCCAATCAATCATATCAATCAAAGAAAATTTTCTATTTAAGAATAGCTCTATTTTTACTTTTTTATACATACATGAAATGTAATGTATAATAAAGTATAGTGATCACGAAAAAATTCGAACTCGAGATTTTAACGGAATTACACGTTTTGAGGGTCCCTGAATCATATACCACCATTAACTCAATGACGTCTGTGTGTCTGTCTGTCTGTCTGTGTGTCTGTGAACGCTCTACAGCCAAAACTGTAAGACTTACGGACATGAAATTTTAAACTTAAGGTTCTTGTATACTCTAGATGTGCACCTCCTATTTTTGAAAACCATCGCCAAACCGGAAACGGATATTTACTGGTGTCAATTTTTGAACTTTTCGAATTATTTTTGAAACGGTGAGCAGTAGAAAAAAATAGTTTAGATTAAAGTTGTAGAAGGGACTTTTATCTATAATTTATGTTGTATTCATTTTCCCCCCCAAAATTTGTTTTTAGGAAATAATCGATTTTCTAAAAAAAAAATATTTTTTTGATTTATTTTTTAAACGGTAGGTATTAAAAAAAATGTTTGAGATACAAGTTGTAGAGAATATTATTTTCTATAATTTATGTTCTATTCTTTTTTTTGTATCTTATGAATTAACCAAAAAAAAAGAATAATTTTAGTTTTAATGGTTTTAATTTAAAAATGATTTGAATAATACAAAAAAATCTAGTTATCTATGAAAATTTTGGCATTTATTATTAGAAGTGTCAAAATTGAAATCTAACAAATTGATTTTGTTTAATATTTAATGTCAATATTAAATACAATGTATCAATTTCATTCACTGAAAATCATTTTGTAAGTAAAAAATTTTAAAATCAAATATTAAATTATAAAAGTAATCACATATTAATACTTTGATGTCATGATGTATAAAAAAGTCTCGTGCCTGCCAAGGCAGTTTATTAATAATTATTTTACATAAAAAAAAACATAAAAAATCATATGGTTTTATTGTTTTATGAAACACAAATGAATTCATGAAGAAAAATAAAATACGAATGTATGTATTTGTAATAGAGGAAAAAGTAACATTATATAGAATTTCTTTCTCTGTGATAAGAAGCGTGTAGCGAGCGAGGCAGAATGTTTGTCTTGAATTTTAACGATAATTTGCTCGTTCCCGTCGACGCACATCTCTTCACTGTAAAACTGCCGCAATTGTTACAGTTCTTTCGCATTCTATTGCCCCGTTGTTATTTCATGGAGCGATCTTTTCCCTCGGTTGGCTACACGGTCAATATTTAAATTAATTAGGTTGCAATGTTGAAAAATGTATTTCCGACATTCATTTTTACATTTTATTCGTTGTTTTCCTTTTTAATTATAAATTGTCTTCTTTATAATTTTTCATTTGAATATGTATTGTTTTAAGGTAAATCTGAATTAATTAAAATAAATATTATAAATAAATTAGTAGTTATTATTTAATGTTGTTAATGTTACACTTTTATTGTTTTTATAAAAATAGTTGTCTAAAAATTAACATAAAAAAATTTTCATTTTACAATCACACTATATTTTGTTTCGTCGCAATATCGAAGATACGAGAAGCTTTGTGATCGTTTTAAATTAAGAACAAAACATTGTTCTCCGATTTTAAAAATTTAACTGTATTAAACACTTTTCGTTCCGTAACTGGACAGATACTAATGAAACTTGGTTGTTTGGTTGGGTCTGGTTTGAGGACGGTTCTGTTTCATAATCATTGAAATTATGTATAAAGGGGAGGGGTGACATCCCAAAATAATATTTTTTTTCAAGATATCTTAAGAACGACACATGTTACGTGAAAATTGTATGGAATCTTTTTTGAAGAACATTCAATTTATTATTGTATAGGTCACCTACGTTTGTTGTAAAATATTTCCTTACAAAGATTTATCTCAATTTGCTTTAAAAATCGTCATTTGTATCGTAACATATTCTTTCAAAAAATGCTTCCTACCGATAGGATACATAACATCATAAAAAAGCTTTGTAACTTTTATTTTTGTTTATAATTTTTTTAAATCTTCCAATTTCTGCAATAAAAATAGAGGGTATCAAAGTAACAGATATTACCCCACTTTCAGTCTAACTTTGATCACGTACTTTTTATTTTTCTTTTACAAAACCCTTTTTTGGGCCTATTTTTAATTTAGCATATCGATGCTATGAGAAAACCGATTATTTGTTGTTAATTTTTTTTGCAAATTTTTACTCATGATACTATACGTCAGTGGTACCCAACCCTATGCCCGCGGGCACCATTGTGCCCGTCAACCGTTTTACGTGTGCCCGCCGCTTAAAATTAAGTTTTCAATAACATGTTATGTAATTTATTTTTTATTTTTAGTTACTTATTAGAAAAATATAAGCGTATTCATTTGAATTTTTGTTTATAAATATATTATATCATTTAACGTATACGTACAGCCAGAAAAATATGTAACCATTTAATCTTTCTGGCTATACGCAATTACAAAAATCACTTACATTAATTCTAATGATAAATTAAAAATATTTTGTTGAAGCAGATTTGTTAATAAAAAACATTTGTGCATCGCACAAATTCGTTCAACAATATATAAACAAAGATCAAAGTTTTAAGAATAGCATTTTTTACGTCACAGCTTACGTAGGAACTAAGAAATATATGAAAAAATGCCTTTTTATAGATTACAAAATTTTCCATCAAAAAGTGAGAAACGCCTGAGTGAATCAAAATCGCGATTTTGTTGCGGGCACTTTGAAAAAATAAATGGTGCCCGCCGCCCGACGAGTATTCTAGAATGTGCTCTTAGGTACAAAAAGGTTGGGGACCACTATACGTTATACAACCCTTTAAATTTTAAAAATGATCAAAGTAACCCCGTCGGTTTACGGTACTGAATTTTTGTTTAGGTATATAATTTATCCATGAATTATATAAATCAAAGTTTTCAAATATAGAGAAGCAAAAATGATCAAAATAAAAAAAATACTGTGCTGTGCTGTGGTGTAAAATAGCTTTTGAAGAGTTGAATAGTTGCAAACATTTAATTTATTTATAATTGAGTTTAATTTTGTGAAATCATTGGAGATATGCTGTATTACTTATAATCAGTGCAGTTTTCACGCTACACTCACCGCTCTATAAAACGACGGCATTGGGTTTTCAATCACTCTATATAACGACACGTCGTCACCCCGCACACCGTACCAACTTTAGGGGTTACGTACAGTCAGAAGGCCAAAAAAGGGGTTTTTCAAGAATTTTTTAATAGAAGACATAATTTATTAAAGTAAAAATTTGTACAAATATTATGGTAACTTTTAATTGTATTTCAACATTTTTTATTTGTAAAAATAATAATTTCGAAAGCTGCTACAGCTGTTCTCCAGGAGGTCCTCTCAAAAAAGGCGCCTTGCGGTGACCACGATATCTCTGAACTGGATCATTTAAAATAAAAAACCCAAACGGATTTCGTTAAAGTAATATTATATAATCTTGTACTTAATCGAAGGAATAAACAAAATAAATTTTTTTGACAAAATGGCGGTTTCTCAAATAAAAAATTGATTTTTGACAAAAATTTTGACTTTAAATTGTTTATAAAAAACAAAATATTTATCGGTGAGATAAAACCTTCGATTAATTACTAAAAAATATAACTTAGAAACTTGTGTTAAAATTTGAGACTGATCGGTTCAGCCGTTTCCAAGGAATCGTTGTCACCGACATTAAAAACACAGATTTGAGAAAAACGCGCTGCTGCTCCGACCTCCTACATTCAAACGCTCTGAGACGTATTTACTAATATGCGTGTAACTTCGAAAATAATCGCCAGATTGACTTTAAATTTTTTGTGTGTGTACTTAAATATATGTACATTACGAAAATGAAATTAAAAAAAAAATCGATTTTTTGAAAACAACGTCAATTTGTGAATTTTTAATTTAGCGCTAGGAAAACGGTCGCCAAATAGAGTGGTTTGTCGGTCGTTTTATAGAAGTCCGTTATATAGAGTGGTGAATGTAATTGAAAACCTATTTATCTTAGTCTATTAACATAATTTTTAAATATAATTATGTTTTTGAATTCCATCGAACCATTATTGTTTACTTATTGTTAGTTTAGGTATCACGTAGTAAGTCCATAGTAAATAATGAAATAATTGTTATTTATACTCGTATAAGAAATAAAATACAAAATGATTTATGCGTGAACAAGAAACAAAAGCATAAAAAGTTATTTTATAGTTGAATATAAGATTTTGATTGTGAGAACGATTTGTAATATCAGACGTAGCGGTAAGCTCATAACGGCGTAATAATCTTCATTTATTTCACTTTCGTGTATTTTTCTGGGAATCTGAAAAATGAAAAAGAGTGGAAACGATACGCATGAAACTGGTTTGTATACAATATACCTACATATATATGCAATGTACGTTAAAAAAGAGATAAGTATTATCATTTGCTTCAATTGTCTATAAAGATACTCATGTTTTTTGTTATAATGAAATTCATATTAGCCAATTACTGTTTGTCTGTTGACTGTTTATCAACTGTTGGATTGTGGGGTGAATTTATATATGGACTGACTCTGTTATGATGTATTTTTGAGGTTTTGAGTTACGAATGTAGTTTACGCAATTATAAAATATAATTTTATTCAAATTATAATTCAACAAAAACTATTTTCGGTTTGGGTATCTTTTTTTTTTTAAATAAATTAACAAAATCACAAAATTTTTCTCCGAGCACATTAAAAACGTTGATAAGGTACTGGCATTAGTCTTGGACGTTTTTAGAACAAAATATATATATTGCTTTTTTTTGGAGGGGGGATTTATGGGTTCATTTTTGTAATTCTCATGAACTCATGTTATTAATAAAACAATTATCCCTTTATTAAATCAATTTAATCACCAAAATCCGCAAATATAATTTGTTTTCTAAATTATAGCCCTTTATTTTGTATATATTTTTTCTCCAGTAATGGGCAAAGTAAAATTAATAATGAACAACCAGTGAGGAACACTTGCTAATGAATATGAAATGATAAATACTACTACACAAACGTTATGAAATAAAGAATCGTAAAATTTAAAACAACCCGGGAAAAAATTGTATATCTGCAGAGATCTACTCAATTCTCGATAGATCTGCATTTTGAGACAATTTTATATTTTTCACTGGTTTTTGATTTGTGGAGACTTGCAAAGATCTACAACGGTCTACAAAGATCTAAAACGATATACAAAGATCTCTGAAGATCATTGTAACGTTGAAAATTCATGAATTTCAACGTTATCTCTATCACGATCTGCAACGATTTTTAGAGATCTTTGTAGATCCTTTTAGATCTTTGATACGTCGCTGACGTATGCATTATTTTATAATGTATACAAAGTGCATTTTTGTACAAATCTCTTAAAAGGACAATACCGCTCAAGCTGCTTGTCGGATGCCGCCAAGGTAATAAACACCCTTGCCGGCCGAAGGGTCGTTTATGGCGCCAGACACGGCTCGCCTGCACAACCGGCCGGGAAAAACCCAAGTTCGCACGCTAGCTAACTACCACCACCCTCGACAAAATACACCCAAAAATGGGTATATAAACACCGAATATCTCTGTCAAAATCAGAACTCCCTCGGGAGGTCTCGACGAGGTATCGCTGACATATTCGCAAAACTTTCTTGGTGGGTTTCCGACACCAGGCTACGCCGCCGACGGAAGTCACCACCAGATCAACCATCACCGTCTCCTACGACGCCGACGCTCGCGCTGCCGCCCACGGACGCCAAGTCTGCCCACGGACATTGCCTCCAGAGCCCGCTCACGACGTCGCCCACAACGTCGACACCCTCGCTGTCGCACACGCCGCCTAGGCTTCGCGGTCACCTACATCGTGGCCCGCTACTACGACGCATCCGCTGTCATTCACGCCGCCCAGGCTCTCGCGGTCACCTACATCGTGATCCCACCACACGACGCCCACCGTCACCATCTCGCTGAGGCTTCCACGGTCATCCGCACCCTGGACGCCAACAACGCCGAGACCTACTCCACACCAAGACGTAGCCAACTCGTCTCATTATAATATACATATATTATATTATTGTATATTCACGCTATTATTGTTGAAAATAAAAAGACAAAACCAACATCATTCATTCTATCTCTCTCACACCACAACAAAACCAACATCATTCATTCTATCTCTCTCACACCACAACAAAACCAACATCATTCATTCTATCTCTCTCACACCACAACAAAACCACCCGATCATCGTATCATCTTTATAGGTCATTGTAGATCTTTCCAGATCTACAATGTTTTCCCGGGAATGAAAAGCATTTATATAAGAAAATACATTTTAACAATAGTGTGCCAAACCGTGATAGTTATTTAAATAAAACGATCAATTATCATTAAATCACGCTGTAAGACGTTGTTAAATATGTATATTAGGGTGGGCCGAATTGTATTGACAAAATTTAACCGACCTCGGCTACCCCCCTATGTGAAAGTACTCTCAATTCTATGAAAAAAATCCCATAGAACTATACCTCTACATTCAACTTTAGTTCGGCGCATTTTTGATTGAAAATTTTTAATTTGAGTCCCTTGAATTCAAATATTTCGAACTAGGAAAAAATTCCCATCAAGTTGAATTTTGGTGGAAACTTTTATTTAGATTTTCTAAGCATACCTTAAAAAGTACCCTTAGTTTGGGCCAAGGTTTTTTTAGGGGGTAAAGGGGGGGGAAATTCTATTTTTTTGAAAATATCTCAAAAAATATCAACTTTTCGAGGACAATAGTTTTGAAGAAAATTGTAGCTTATAAAATTCTACATAAAAAAGATAAGTATACTTTTTTCGTATAATCAATACTTTTTAAGTAAACAAACTTTTTAAGTGTCCAGTGCCGTGAAAAGTGCCAAAATCCGAACTTTTAGGGGCAATCAATTTTATGGTTGATTATTATAGATTTTTAGGCGTAGAATTCGAAAAAAATAACCCAGACTGGCGAAAAGTGGTGCAACACCCTTAAAAAAGGGGTTGAAGGTTGAAAACCTCGTTTCCAAACTTTTTACTTGAAAAGTATTGATTATACGAAAAAAGTATACTTATATTTTTTGTGTAGAATTGTATAAGCTATAATTTTCTTCATAACCATTGTCCTCGAAAAATTGATACTTTTTGAGATAATTGCAAAAAAATAGAATTTTCCCCCCTTAACCCCCTAAAAAACACAAACCGATGGCCCAAACTAAGGGTACTTTTTAGGGTATGCATAGAAAATCAAAATAAAAGTCTCCACCAAAATTCAGCTTGGTGGGAATTTTTTCCTAGTTTAACCTATTTGAATTCAAGGGACTCAAATTAAAAATTTTCAATCAAAAATGCGCCGAACTAAAGTTGAATGTAGAGGTATAGTTCCATTGGCGTTTTTTCTTAGAATTGATAGTACTTTCACATAGGGGGGTAGCCGAGGTAGGTTAAAAAATTGGCCCACCCTAATGTATATGTATATAGATTTATATCCAGTAATTGCAGTAATCAAATATCAACAAATATTTCTAATTCAGTATATATAAGATAAATGTTCAACATTAGGGTATTGGCCAAGATTAGTGCCAGTACCTCATCTACTAAAAATAATTTATTTTACTACAGTATTTGTGTGAAATTGTAGTGTTATTTATTTATACTTTCATATACGGCAATACAATATTTAAAATATATTTATTATAAGAAACAATAACATTTCGATACATTTCTACATGAAAATAGCTTTGATTTGAAGCATATTTAAATGGAATATTATACCATGCACAAAATCATCTGAAAAAATACGTTTTTGCATATTTTGTGGTCGAGGTTGGAAACCTCCACCTAATGTAAACATATTTATGTAACGCACTTGATCTGAATACAAACTGGTTCACATTATCACAGCTAGTTGAACTTTTAAAAAATCATTAATCAATAACGAGGACGAAATTTCGTAGCCTGTGCTCTCTCTATATCCATTCCATGAACCATAACGAAACCAATATAAAATACATTATTATGCCTAGAATCGAATAACGGGTAGAGCTTGTTGGACGATCGTGATGAGAATTTTAAAACAACATTGCAAAGATAACTATAGAAGAGCACACAGCCAAGGAAACTTTGCAGTGTTGTGCGCCATCTGATGGGAACTTTGGCAAACATCGCCGTGGCAAATCGGGTTTTGCAATTCAACTCTGGGGCACATTATTGAATTTGTTCAATGCGAATACATACTTGCTCCATCCACTCATTATTTCTTATTGTTGTGTATATTTTTGTTACTGCTTCTTCTGCCTCTTCTCCATTAAATTAGCTACTTGTAATTGAGTTCACTTTATAATTATAGGTTTGGTGTTTAAAATGTAAGCAATGTAGTTGATTTTAAATGTTTGTTTATCGTATCTTGTTTTTTTATAGTTTAATTATTTTATTTCTTAGAGGCCCATTGCGTACTTAAACCATATTTGTTTCTGATATGATAACGACATATCGCAGCCGGATTGTACATTTAGCCGCTCTACAAAAGCTGCTAACCGTTTTACAAAATAATTTAGGTTAAAAACCGGGATCTAATCTCCACTGTAATGAACTGTATGAATTTTACCGTTTATTTTATTTGACATAATAATTAAAAAAATAGTTCATTGCAGCGGAGATTGAATCCCCGTTTTTATACTATATTAATAACCTTTAGCCCCAATAGTTTGCCCTAACCAAGGCGGAGATTGATTACCCGTTTTTAACCTAACAGAGAGACTAACCTGCTTATTTCAGACGAAAAGATTGTCCTAACCAAAGACTGTTAACGTGTATATTATTGGAGCATCAATATTTTGTAAAACGGCTAAAATTACAATCCGGCTGTGACATGTTTTACTTTGTGTGTATATCGTCATAAAACATCAAGTGTTGGAAACAAATGTCGTAAAGTATGCATAGAAGAAACTAGCTGTTTTAACTAACTAATACAATCTGAATAACTGGAATCTCAAGGTTCCAGTTATTTTATCCCGTTTAAAAAGGTATCCCATTTAGCTACTTTCCCATATATATTTTCAGATTAAACGGGATCTCAGTATGAATTCTAGTTATATAAATTTCTCACTTATCCAAGTCCCACTTAATCAAGTTTCACTGTAGTTGCACCCTATGTATTATAAAATTTATCAAAATAAGTCTAGCATCGCTCGATTTCAAAATTTAAAAAAATCTTAATTTTTTAAAAGAGGTGGGAACCAAAATTTTGGGAATAATGATTTTTATATGTACTTAAGAAAAAAAATCGGTAGCATACGTGTGTCTTGTTTAAAAAATCTGAATTAGCTCATATATGTAGTGCATAGCACCTCCACCATTAAATTATTAAAAATAAAAACCCGTAAGGTCTGTGAATCATTGCACTACTGCTGCAAAGTAATGTACCTATGTATAATTTTTATAACCTAATTTAAAATTAGGTTTAATTAACAATTTTGTTATCAAATGAAGTCGATATTGGCGTAAATATAATTAAAATTATTCTTTAATATACAAGTAAAATGTTGTTATGTATACCAAAATATATTATTTTAACTAAATAGTTGTTCATGTTCATACATACATCCAAAAATTAAATTAAACATAGTGACATTATAAATAACTTAATGTAGTGTACAATAATTTGGTAATGTTTTAAACTAATTAGGTGAAATGTTTGCACTATTATGAAAACATAATGATAATCAAATTTCAGATTATATTATGTTTGTGGAATTATTATAATAAAATTGACAATAAAAGTTAACATGCGAAAACATCAAAATATATATATATATATATATATATATATATATATATATATATATATATATATATATATATATATATATATATATATAATATATCTTAATATATATAAATTACGTGTCACATGTTTGTCCGCGATGGACTCCTAAACTACTTAACCGATTTTAATCAAATTTGTACACCGTGTGCAGTTTGATCCAACTTGAAAGATAGGATAGCTTACATTTCAATTTATGATCGCAATATTATTTTATTGCAAATTATTTGTCTTTATCTGTTAGCTCCAAACGATTCTAACAGATGGTGACATCTGTTGACTGGATTGAGTAAGTATTCAATAGATGGCGCTATGTCAAACTTCCAAACGTTTCATATAACCTACAATTTAATAGCATAACCACCACATGTTGCTAAAGTATAGGTTAACCACAGCAACGCGTGGCCGGGTCAGTTAGTTATTACTATACAAATCAAATTTAAATTTATACAGGCTGTTCGACAAAATCCAGTGATTGATGTTAACTTTGTTATTATTATTAGAGATAGAAGATTGGTTAAATGGGCAAAGTATCAGTATTTTTTTGGGAATGAATAATGGCGGTGTCAAAAAAAAACAATTGAATGTCAATTTTAAAAGATTTATTGAAATATAACTTTTTGTAAATAGAATAACCTGTATATTATTATTGGATTTTATAACTGATAATGTTCTCTTAATAAAAGTGTAATACATGCATGATGATAAAATTGATAGAAAACAAGTTATAACAAGTATAAATTAATAGAAAATATCGAAAAATAGTGTACTATGCAGATTTAATAAAATACAAACAAATTACTAAAATTAAATAATTTCAGGTATTTGAGCCTTACTTTGCAGATTTTTAACGGTTTTGAGTATTATTCATAAAAAATGATAATTAATTATAATAAATAATATATTTCTTTATCAATAAAATTCAAAAACATTATACATCTACGAACAAATGGCATAAATACGTGAAACTATTGTTTTAAAATTTTTAATCATTTGTTTGTATTTTATTAAATCTGCATAGCACACTATTATTCGATATTTTCTAATAATGTTATACATGTTATAATAACTTGTTTTCTATCAATTTTACCAGCATGCATGTATTACGCTTTTGTAAAGAGAACATTCTCAGCTATAAAATCTAATAATAATATACAGAATATTCCATAAAAAAATGTTGTATTCCAATATACACCGCCATTATTCATTCCGGAAAAAATACTGATACACCGATCATCTAGCTTCAATAATAACAAAGTTAGCATTAATGATCACTCAGTTCTGGCGAACACCCTGTATATTAATATATAGCCCAGGAAATAAAGGAAAACATACAAGGAAAATGTATGAGGCGCCAAATTTTAATAGTGGGTAGAACATACCGAGATGTATGTTCATTGAAAACTCCCTAGCAAAATTTGCCCCGGAACACCCTCAACCAGGACCCCAAAGTTTTGTTTTACAAGGATTTTGTAAACACACTGTATCTAATGAACGGAATGTTCGATTAACCCCGTCTTTCGCATTTTAAATAGACAATTAAATTTTCTACAACCTTTTTTATTATTATTTTAACCAAAAATAATTGTATACCTTTCAAAATGGCGGTCAAACTAAAAATTTTACTTTAAAAATGCAAAATTTTAAGTTCGACAGCCTTTTTAATAGGTATACAGTTATGTATGACCAAAAATATGTAATAATTGACTGTAGTGCATTTAATTCTCTTTCCTAAAAACTAAAATTGGGGTTAATCGGACTTTTAGTTTACTAGCTATAGTAATTTTATAAAACCATTATAATATCTAAATATGTCACGGTAAATATGTTCAAACATACTTGGTTTCGAGACTTGTGTTTGATGATATGGTATACTGAAATTACTTATCTCATAAATTTTAGAAAGGTCTGAAAATATTCTTAATGAGGTCTAGTATCAAGATTTATTTTAAATAAATTGAATAGTTGATTTTGTTTGTATTTATTCTTCCAGTACGTAATATAGGAAGATGTAAAATATATTTAGGTTTATTAAAATTACATTTTACCTACACGATACATTTTTCAATTTTAGGATAATGTATGAGACGCCAAATTTTAATGGTGGTTATAACATACCGAGATATATATTTCATTAAAACTCCCTAGTATTGTTTGCCCCAGAACACCCTCAACCAAGGACCCAAAGTTTTGTTTTACAAGGATTTTGTAAACACACTGTATCTAATGAACGGAATGTTCGATCAACCCCGTATTTCGTATTTCAAACAGATAATTTAATTTTCTACAACCTTCTTTATTATTATTTTAACCGAAAATAATTATAAACCTTTCAAAATGGCGGTCAAACTAAAAATTTTACTTTAAAAATGATTTTTTTTTGCTAGGCAGACATTTTGAATAGGGTAAAATACATTTTTGTTAATACAGTTTTATAGTAAATTGTTGTACATTTAATTATCTATCCAAAATATGAAAGTTAGTGTTGATCTGACATTCAGTTCATTAGTTACAATAATTTTACAAAACCATTATAATTTCTTATATACTTGTGTTTGTGCCCTGTGTTTGACGATATGGTACACTGAAATTATTAATCTTATAAACTTCGGAAAAGTTTGAAAATGTTCTTCATAAGGTCTAGTATTAAGATTTATTATAAATTATTTCAATAATGTTTTTTTTTTGTATTTATTTTTCAAGGACGTAATATAGGAAGATGTTAAATGTATAAGTACATAAATATTGCTTTTTTACATTACGATATAGTTTTGAAGTTTAGGATAATGTATGAGGTACTAAATTTAGGCAATAGTTAGAATATGCCAAGATGTACATTTCTTGAAAACTCCCTATCAAAGTTTGCCCCGGAACACCCTTAATCGTGGGCCCAAAGTTTTTTTTTGCAAGAATTTTGTAAACACTAACTGTATCTAATGAACGGAATGTTCGATGAACCTCGTCTTTCGCATTTTAAACAGATAACTAAATTTTCTATAACCCTTTTTATTATTATTTCAACAAAAAATAGTTGTATACCTTTCAAAATGCTGGTAAAACTAAAAATTTTACTTTAAAAATAATGTTTTTTTAAGTTTGATAGCCTTTTTGATAGGTATACAGTTACTTATGACCAAAAATATTTAATAATTGACTATTGTGCATTTGATTGTCTTTCCAAAAAAAATATAATGGGGTTAAGCGGACTTTTAGTTTACTAACTATAGTATTTTTTACGAAACCATTATAATATCTTATTAACTTGTGACTGTGTCTTATGTTTGACGATATGATACACTGAAATTATTAATCTCACATACTTAGGAATGGTCTTAAAATGTTCTTAATAAAGTCTAGTACCTATGTACTCATTTTTTTAAATTAATTCAATAATTTGCATTGTTTATATTTATTCTTTCAAATGGAAACTATGAATATACAAGATTTATAGATAAATATGTATGTGTGCAATTTTAAATTTTACATTTATTGTTTGTTAAAATATTATCAATTTTGTCCTCACTAGATACTTCCATGTCAATATCAGAAGTATTTTCGCAATGTTAAGACCATTCCTAAGTATGTGAGATTAATAACTTCAGTGTATCATATCGTCAAACATAAGACGCAGTACAAGTTAATAAGTTATTATAATGGTTTCGTAAAAAATACTATAGCTAGTAAACTAAAAGTCCGCTTAACCCCATTATTAATTTTTTGGAAAGACAATTAAATGCACAACAGTCAACTATAAAATATTTTTGGTCATAAGTAACTGTATATCTATCAAAAAGGCTATCAAACTTTAAAAAACATTATTTTTAAAGTAAAATTTTTAGTTTCACCAGCATTTTGAAAGGTATACAACTATTTTTTGTTGAAATAATAATAAAAAGGGTTATAGAAAATTTAGTTATCTGTTTAAAATGCGAAAGACGAGGTTCATCGAACATTCCGTTCATTAGATACAGTTAGTGTTTACAAAATTCTTGCAAAAAAAAACTTTGGGCCCACGATTAAGGGTGTTCCGGGGCAAACTTTGATAGGGAGTTTTCAAGAAATGTACATCTTGGCATATTCTAACTATTGCCTAAATTTAGTACCTCATACATTATCCTAAACTTCAAAACTATATCGTAATGTAAAAAAGCAATATTTATGTACTTATACATTTAACATCTTCCTATATTACGTCCTTGAAAAATAAATACAAAAAAAAACATTATTGAAATAATTTATAATAAATCTTAATACTAGACCTTATGAAGAACATTTTCAAACTTTTCCGAAGTTTATAAGATTAATAATTTCAGTGTACCATATCGTCAAACACAGGGCACAAACACAAGTATATAAGAAATTATAATGGTTTTGTAAAATTATTGTAACTAATGAACTGAATGTCAGATCAACACTAACTTTCATATTTTGGATAGATAATTAAATGTACAACAATTTACTATAAAACTGTATTAACAAAAATGTATTTTACCCTATTCAAAATGTCTGCCTAGCAAAAAAAAATCATTTTTAAAGTAAAATTTTTAGTTTGACCGCCATTTTGAAAGGTTTATAATTATTTTCGGTTAAAATAATAATAAAGAAGGTTGTAGAAAATTAAATTATCTGTTTGAAATACGAAATACGGGGTTGATCGAACATTCCGTTCATTAGATACAGTGTGTTTACAAAATCCTTGTAAAACAAAACTTTGGGTCCTTGGTTGAGGGTGTTCCGGGGCAAACAATACTAGGGAGTTTTAATGAAATATATATCTCGGTATGTTATAACCACCATTAAAATTTGGCGTCTCATACATTATCCTAAAATTGAAAAATGTATCGTGTAGGTAAAATGTAATTTTAATAAACCTAAATATATTTTACATCTTCCTATATTACGTACTGGAAGAATAAATACAAACAAAATCAACTATTCAATTTATTTAAAATAAATCTTGATACTAGACCTCATTAAGAATATTTTCAGACCTTTCTAAAGTTTATGAGATAAGTAATTTCAGTATACCATATCATCAAACACAAGTCTCGAAACCAAGTATGTTTGAACATATTTACCGTGACATATTTAGATATTATAATGGTTTTATAAAATTACTATAGCTAGTAAACTAAAAGTCCGATTAACCCCATTTTTAATTTTTAGGAAAGAGAATTAAATGCACTACAGTCAATTATTACATATTTTTGGTCATACATAACTGTATACCTATTAAAAAGGCTGTCGAACTTAAAATTTTGCATTTTTAAAGTAAAATTTTTAGTTTGACCGCCATTTTGAAAGGTATACAATTATTTTTGGTTAAAATAATAATAAAAAAGGTTGTAGAAAATTTAATTGTCTCTTTAAAATGCGAAAGACAGGGTTAATCGAACATTCCGTTCATTAGATACAGTGTGTTTACAAAATCCTTGTAAAACAAAACTTTGGGGCCCTGGTTGAGGGTGTTCCGGGGCAAATTTTGCTAGGGAGTTTTCAATGAACATACATCTCGGTATGTTCTACCCACTATTAAAATTTGGCGCCTCATACATTTTTCCTAATTTTACACCAGTAAAAAATTCTACGTTTCCTGGACTAATAATAGTATTTATAAATATAGTAAATATTGATAAGCTTTAACAAGTATTTCATTAAACAAACATCATATGTGGGTAATACAATTTTACGAAAATTGAACTCATTATCGATTACTTAGCGTATTTTGATATAAAACACATTATAAATCAGTTTATTTATTTTTTGATACAATGTCACATGTTTCTGTGCAGTAAATATTCTCATTTGATTAATGAAGTACTATTACAGATAATTATGTACAGGGCTATAAAAACAGAGGGCGTGTCCAGCTAAAACCTGCGATTATGTTATTTGATTTTCATGTTAATTTTTGAAGCCGTCATTACTTCGACTCGATTATTTATTTATGGTGAAAGCTATAGCACATAACAAACTTTATGTATATATGCATGTAATTAATTATCAAAATACATTAAACGAATGTTATTTATAAGCATCATATTTCATAGTTAATTAAAAAAGGAATTTTAGACTGATTTGAAGATTTATTTAAAAAAATTAATTTGTTTTGAGTAGCACATTTCCTAGTGTTGCTTTTATTTATGTTATTTAAACTAAAATTACACCTTAACCACAAATATGCTGCCACTCCAGTCTGGAATTGTTAGGTTCCTGATGAGGACTTCTTGTGAAATCGAAACACGTATCGAGTGACATAGCATTTTGTGGGTAAGGTGTAATTTTAATTTAAGTGACTAAGAAACCACAGTTTCTCCGTTTTTCAAGTAAGTTTATTTATGTTATTTATAAATTTAAGCGTACCTATAAAGAGTTGCGCAACAAGAGGGGTTTGGAGTTAAGAACCCCCCTCCTGATTTTGTCAATAAATAATTTTGTGAAACATAAAAAATAAATAAACATCTGCCATGCAAATGCACAATGTTTCCTCGTGCTAAATTCAATAAAGTTAAATTAGTATATATATTTTTTTCCTAATTTCAATCTTATGTAAACGTCAAAAGGACACTTAAACGATTTTTAAAGCATATTGAAATAAATCTTTATAATGAAATATTTTGCAACTAACATTGTGTTGTGGTAACCTATATTATAGAAAATTACATGCTCTAAAAAAAGATTCTATAAATTTTTTTTACGTAACACGTGTCTTTCTTGAGATATTCTCAAACCAGGCTCAACCAACCAACCAAATTTCATTAATATCGGTTCAGTAGGTCATTATATGTGTGACAAGGACTCAGGGGACAAATAGACAGACACGGAACAAAAAGTGTTTGTCATGACCTGAAACGGAAAGAATATTTAAAAAAAGGGTCAGTCCGCGGTAGTCGATACCAGATAGTCAAAAAAATATTTTACGAAAATGAATACTAAAATATAAAATTAACATACTATTTATTAACATCAATTTTCATAAACCAAAAAAAAATTTGAAAAATGTTGGTTAATTTTCAAAATATTTAAAAAAATTTACAAAAAATTTCCAAAAAGACAAACAAATCAGGTGAAATCACAATAACTTACTTAAGAATAAGTGATGATCGTGGCAAACTATTAAAAGTCTTTGACAATTATATATCAAACATGACGTTTGACCAAATTAACAAAAAATTACCCTCACCAACAATAATGACTAAGAGTGACCGCATTTATTATAAATTTAATGAGTGTATTGATGTATTTGATAAATAATTGTTATAAGTATTAGTTAATAATATCAAAACGCAAATAAACACACAAATAGTATTCTTATTGTATCCTTTTATTGAACGTGTCACGACCGTCACAATTTTCTGTCACAACCGTTACAATGTTTGTTGAGAAATAACCAGTTAAATAGATTATGTATTTACCTGATGCTATTGTGTTACTAAAAAATAATTTATTCGTAACATATTAAAGTATGATTATTATATAGTAACCAAAAGTTAAAATTTTGAAATCGGAGAACAATTTTTTTAACATTAACGATCACAAAGCTTCTCGTATCTTCGATATAGCGAAGAAGCAATTACATATAATTACAAAAAAAGAATACCTCCCACGGTTTATTTCTGGGTGCGCCACTGCCTAATTATATAATTTATAGACATATGAATATTAGCGAAAAATACCAACATCAGTGATACAAGTTAACTAGTATTCGACAGGACATTAACAACTCAATATGGGATATTGAGAAAACCACCAGTAGGTACGACTTTCACAAAACAATAGATAAAGTGTTAACACTAGTTGACAGAAACATATTTACAACTATAAACTTAAACCATAAAATGTAATTTCACTTGAACCTTTTGTTAGGTATTAGGTACCGTACATAGTACATATAAACAAAAACTTATCTTGGAAACACACAAATTGATTTCGTAATTAATATAATATCCAAAATTGTATTTTATGCTATGCATGAAAACTAAAACTCCGGCTATTAATATTTATCACTCATTCATTAGCTTTATTTATGCGAGGCTTAAAATCGATTCGTTTCTGTGTAAACATATCTTAACCCATCACTTCCCGAATTTTTATTTCTTCGAATTTTTTGATAAAGTTTTCAATTGTTGTTGAAATTATGACCAAAAAGATATGTTCAATACAAGACATAATAATAATTATCAATCGCAGATTAGATTATTATCATTAGAATCCAATGTCATATTTACATATGTATAAGACAGCACTTTTTTTAACGACGAATTTCTATTTGAAATTATTGATATTGTTATGCTTTATTTACACTCTCTTAAGTAATATTATGTATTTTCGTCAAATTAAAATAGATTTACTAACAATAAGTGAAAAAAAACTAAATGTCGGCTAACTGGAATAATTAGGGGAACATGGGGCGGAACGGGGTAGCTAAGCTTTGATTACAAGTTGAGAGGGTTTGAAATAAATAACACCATTATTTGTCAATGTGTACTTTTATTTACTTATTTCTCTACAAAAAAACTACAGCTAAACTTATCTAAGTTGATAACAACAATAAAAAATTGGTGTCTGAAAAAAAAGATGAAATTTCCCATTCCGCCCCACCCCCTGGGGCGGAATGGGAAATGAACGCCGGGTACAATTGGGTACTAATTATAGACACTGTTCAAAGATGAGATAACAAGCAGGCCGTGTCTTCGTCTTCCGAGCTTTCTTCGGATTTATTTCATTTATTTAGATTTGTTTAATTTACCTTTAAACGTCAGTTTTTTTTCACTTTTTTTTCTTTCGCTTCCTTCATATTTGCCGTCATTTTAATAGATTTTTCTAATTCACTTTATTTATTATTGTCTTTCTTCATATTATCAGTACAAATTCGACATTATAAAATCATAAAAAGCTGTCAACACGACACTGCCCAGTTTATGTTGTCTGTGACAATTTTTTTTGATTTTGCAATGTTGAATTTGTACTTTTGTAATTAATAAAGAAGTAGATATGTTTGAAATTCAACCTTTGAATATGTTCGCCGAAAATATAGAAATTGTCCGAACTTTTATTCGCGGAATAATTTAACAACCGGCTCGCGCGAGCCGGCTCCAGCACACCACTAGGTGTACCCCATTCTGCCCCCGACGTAACGTTCTTTATAACATGAGTATTATGACCGTTATATGTGTTGACCTTGAGTTATCACTAGACTTTTAGTTAGTCAAGAGTATGATGAAACAAACATGTAATGTAAATTTCCGAATAAAAAATAGTATACAGTGTACTTACCTTGGTGTCGTAAAGCAAAAATTACAATTTGTAAGCTTTTTCTTGGACATTCGGTAGAATTCTCACTAAATGCACTCTTACAGTGAAAACGGCAACGTGGTACTGTGTAGCACAGCGAACTAAACATTGTGTGCAAAAGACACGTGTCTCCATCGTCCATAGGGAGAGCACCACCCATTTCCCATTCCGCCCCAGTACCCCGTTCCGCCCCGGGTTCCCCTACACGGTAACTTTAAAAGTGTTATAATTTGTCATTGAATGAAGTCTAGAGTTCATTTTTAAAAATTATTGTAAGTAGATAGACTTAAATAAAACGGGCAAGTGCGTGTTGGGCACGCACATGATAGGGTTCCGTAGTCATTCTCACAACGATTTATAAAAAGTATTTTTCAAAATTTTCGTGACTGAAGGGTTAAAATCAAAAAGTCATTTGACTTTTATTATTGCATTTTAGGAGACCTATCAAATGACACCCCACTCAATGGGGTAAATGAAAAAAAATTTAAAAAATCTTATCATTTCTGTTTTTGGGTCATCAATCTACGGCCGTATACCAAATTTCATCTTATTATCTCAAAATTTTTGAAGACGGACGGACATACATGGAGAAACTATAAGGGTTCCTAGTTTTCTACGGAACCCTAAAAAGGCTTTAATTTAAAAAATAAACTATATTTGCGGATTTTGGCAATTGAATTGTTTTAATAAAATGATAGTTGTTTTATTAGTAACATAGTAAATAATAAACAATATAATAAAGTAGCCGACCAATCAAAAAATGTACTTAACGCGTTCAAGACTGGTGCTAGTACCTTATCACGATTTTATTATGTTAAAGCTAAAAAAAACACAGGTACTAAAACTATTTAACTGGTTATAATAAACCATTGTTGACATCGATGTTTATCTATGCACAACCCTAGTCATATGCTTGATTTCGTCTATCAATGTTACCAGTTTGTTTGTGTTGATAGGTTGGTACACACCGAAGTTAGTAAATACACAGGTTGTCTCATTAGCTTTTGACCAATTAGCTTAGGCAGCCCAGATGACGTGTTTCCCCTTCTCCTGCTGAGTTACGAGGTTACATTTGGGTATATTATTCCTTTTCTTAACCCATTACTTCCCAGTGTCCTATTTATAGGACATCATATTATTTAATTTTTTTTCTCTGACATAATAACAATAACATTATTAATTTGATTTACATTACTAATATGTTTTATAAGTCTCTCTACTTATAATAATTTTTAAAATGAACTATAGAGTTGATTCAATGACAAATTATAACAATTTTAAAGTAACCGTACTTATTCCAGCTAGCCGAACATTTATAGTTACATTTTTTTCACTTACTTAAGCGTTTAAATTGATGAAACTAGGTATATGTATCTATATAAATATAATATTACATATGAAAATGAAAATAAAGCATAACAATATCAATAATACATCAATAGTACAGACTATCGTCGTTAAAAAAAAATGTTGTTCTATAAAAATGACATTGGGTTCTCATGATTATAATCTAGTCTGTGACTGATAATTACTATGTCTTGTATTGGATTTATCTTTTTGGTCATATTTTCAACAAGAATTGAGAACTTGATAAAAAAATTCGAATAAATAAAAAGTCGGGAAGTAATGGGTTAACATTAGGGCACCCCAGATGACGTATTTCTCTCTCTCTCGCGTCGAGTAAATGAAGTGGGTAAAATGAGTTGTAAGATTTTTTTACAATGTTAGTTGTTAGTTACCGCGGTCAAGTTAATAAAACTGTAAAAATTCAGACGTGCAGGGGTTAAACTGAGTTCAGATTCGGTTACAGCGGGCGAAAATACATAAAAATATCGTGATCCATTCGTTTTTTTGTGGGTGTGTTATTAATAAAAAAGTATTTTTCCGATTGCACTGGCAGATGTATTACTAATTAACAAACCAAACAAACGCTATTTTTTCCAATAATAATAAATACAGTCAAAATCGTTAATAACAACATCGAAGGAACTTGACCCCTATTCTCGAGTTCGTTCAACTTTTTCTCATTCGAGATTACTAAACTAAAACTAAAATTCACTAGTAAGTAATTTATTAGAATCTCGATTGTGTAAATTAGATGCGACTTTTCCTCTATAGAAATGTCGAATGAAAAATCTCGACTGCTCCTGGGCATGTGAGATTTAAAATCTCGAACGAAAAACTCGAATCAACATATTCTCGAGTGAGCTCGAGAATAGGGGTCTTGGCAGTGCCGGATTTACCCTATGTGATGTCCTAAGCACTAATCATTTTTAGTCGCAAAAATTTTGAAGACCTTTTTTTTTAGTCGAAGAAATTTTGAAGAGCTTTTTTTTAGTCCTCACCAAAATTTTACGCTGATGCCCTCACATAGTGCCCCCTATAGTCGGGTGCCCTAAGCAATTGCTTCTTTTGCTTATTGGTAAATCCGGTACTGGGTCCTGGTCGGTCATATTAGGTCGTAAAACCCCATAAAAAGGCAATTATATGGGATTCAGCGAGACTTTTATTTTAAGTCGTGAAAACCGAATTCGACTGTATAACAAAAGCACACATGCGTTTTTCTTGAACCAAAAACATTGTTATCTCGAAATGTGCTCTGTGTAGATTAATACATTAATGCAAACTATATATAAAGTAAATGGTGATTATAAACAAACAACTTAAATAATCTAAAAAAACTTCGAAAATAATTAACGGCAATGATCTTACTCTGGTCAATACATATTAAATAATTCAAAGCACTGACCCTCTCTAGCTTATGTATGAGTGTTCTTAAAAAGCAATCCTGATCTTTTCACAGAAATTTCATTACGCAATTATAACACAATAAATAAAGATCTATGCAAAGTATATGAAACGTCTTTCACAATTTTATATAAAGTCTATTTCAACTCGTTAGTTATAATTTACATAAAAATATTACCTACAAATATAAACTAAGAAAAATACTCGTAATTCTTTCATTCTGATGTAAAATTTTTTATATTAAAAAAATAAGTAGGTAAGGGTTTTTGGATATTCAAGTTCTTTACCATAGGTACTCCGATTTATTTATTATTACCGATTTGACAAACAAAGTATTATATTGGGTGGTCCATTTAAATTCAGACAAGCAATATCTTGAAAAGGTATTTTAGGGAAAATGTTTGGTACAAAAGTTTCAGGATTAAGAAGGAGAAAATAAATTAAGGTAAAATTTCTGATTTTCAGTGGGGATTTTAAGATCATTTTGAGATTAACTACATTTTTTCAATGGAACCCTACTTCTTTTATTAAATTTTTGTGTTTTATATAAAAATAAAAACAACTTTTCTCTGAAAACTTTTTAAAGAAACTTTTTTTTATTAAAAAGTAACATTTTTAATTTGTTTACTTTAAAAAATCCTAAAATTTGAAGAACTTCAAAATTTTTTAATTGGATTGTTCCATAAATAGTATATTGTGCAGCAAGGGTTGAAACAAGACAATTTCTGACGAGGGCGAGAGTTTGCCCTGGTCTGAAATCGTCTTTGTTTCATCCCGTGCCACACACGCTATTTTTCATATCACATGTAATGAAACAACGAGTTTTGATTTCTGTAGCCAGTCGAAGTAAGGCTATTTCACACAAATAGCGCAGTAATATCTTATACTATTTTAATAATAGAATAATTCAGAAATAAGATTGGCTTTTGTTTATTACAAATGCAATTCTGACAGACTTGAAATAAATAATAAATAAATTAGTGATGAGCAAAATCAGTCTTGGTCTTGAGTCTTGGTCTTGGTCTTGTAAAATTTCAAGACCAAGACCAAGACCAAGACTAGAGCGAAAAACCAAGACCAAGACCAAGACTACGTGCTCGAGACCAAGACCAAAACCAAGACTAAGAGAACAAGACCAAGAGTCTTGACAAGAGTCTTGACAAGAGTCTTGGTTTTTTTATCGTAAAAAAACAAGCATTACAAAATACTATGGGGGTGGGGGTTATATGGAAAAAAACATCTTACTTATAAGCCGAGATATTTAGGATTTTAATATTATAATTGCGAAAGTGGAACTGTCTCTGTCTGTTTGCTATTTTTTCATTGCTAAACCGCTGAACCGATTTTGATGGAATTTTGCAGGGATATAGCTTACACCCTGAGAAAGGACATAGGCTACTTCGAATCCCAAAAATTCATCCCCTAAGAAATTGCAAGGGGGTGGAAATATTTGTATGGGAAATATTTCACCCCCTGTCACATATTAAGGGTTGTAATTATTTTCATTCGATCCGGCGGGAAAAATACTACGGGAGTGAGGGGTTTTAGGGGGGAAAACAACCCCCTATCTCTCATAGGAACCGAGATATTTACGATTTTGTATAATGATTGTAAACCAAAACAAATGAAAATATATATATTTCACCCCCCTTCACATATGAAGGGTTGTAATAAGTTTCATTCGATCTGGTGAAAAAAATACTATGGGGGTGGGGGTTATATGGAAAAAAACAACACCCTATCTTACTTATAAGCCGAGATATTTAAGATTTTAATATTAATGTCTGTTAAACATCAAAATCGGTTCAGCGGTTTAGCAGTGAAAAAATAGCAAACAGACAGAGAGCCAGATCCACTTTCGCAATTATAATATTAAAATCTTAAATATCTCGGCTTATAAGTAAGATAGGGTGTGTTGGAAACATTATTCCAACATTGTCTAGGTAGCTTTGAACAATAAAAAATATAGTTGTTATTTTTAAAACAAAACAAATCAATGTAAAATTTTATATTCACTAGACACAATTGTGTCATAATATTTCAATAAATATCCTCATTTGAGGAGTAAAAAAAGGTGTTTTTCATTTAGTTAAACACAACAATACTTACAGTGTTATAAACAGAACCAGCAATAAAAATAAATACCGTGTTGATGCAATTGCTCTAACATTTGGTAACTTCGAGCCGGATAACATTTGTTCATTCGAACCGAAATATCACTGTAAGGAAGAAAAATAAGGTCCTTCGATTCAATGAACTAAATAACAAGACGTCAAGTGAATAATTGTGTTGAACTTTAACAATATTAAAAACTCTTTGTGGCATCTTATATATACATCATCATTATGGCAGAAATTAAGAAACTCAAATCCAAAAGAACGCAAATCAAGACTAGAATATCAAGAATAGAAACGTTTGTCAATGAAAATTGCGAATTGAACGAAAACTTGACAGAAGAATTCAACATACGAAGAGATATGGTGAAAGAACTGTTTAATAAATATCAAGATATTCAAGTGGAAATATTAAGCTTCGATGAAAATGATGGCGAAGATATGGATTTGGTAGAAGATAAATATATGAACATTTTGGTGAAAATTAGTTCTAGTCTTAAAAAGATAAATAAAACAAATTCTTTTAATGACAGCATTAAGCCAGAGAGTTCTTCTAATACGGTAAATAGTACATCAAATTCTAAATTGCCCAATATAGACATACCATATTATGATGGTAAAGAAATACATTTATTTAAGCCATTTAAAGATATGTTTACAGCAGTTATTCATAACAATTCTAAATTATCTGACGTTCAAAAATTATTTTATTTACGTAAATTTTTACGTGGCGAAGCACTTGCTTTGATCAATAATTTACCACTAGTGAATGAATCATATGATGAATCACTAGAAATTTTAAATAAAAGATTTGACAATATAACATTATTAGTCAATTCTCATATATATTTAATATTGGACACTCCAGCTTTGCAAAATGGAAGTGCATCAAATTTAAGAGAATTTGTTTCTAAAATAAAGCAACAAATTAGTGCTTTAAAAAATTTAAAACAACCTATTGAGTTTTGGGACTCAATACTTGTATGCATTTTGTGCAGAAAACTTGATCAATATACTAATAGAGCATATCAGTTGGACAAATGTTCCACTGAGCTTCCAAAATTAGATGATTTAATAAATTTCTTAGAAAACAGAGCGACTGCATTAGAGTCAGCTACTGTACCTTTAGTAAAAATAACTAAAGAAAAACAAAAAGTATCTAATTTAGCTACTAATAATGAAAAATATAAAAATAAATCTAAATGTTTATTTTGTAACTTTCCTGGACACAAACTCTATAATTGTTCAAAATTTAAATCCATTACAGTTTGTGATCGTGTTGAATTTATTAAAGATAAAAATATTTGTCAACTTTGTTTAAATAACCATCCAGGAAAATGTTCATCAACGTTTAAATGCCCAATATGCAAACAAGAACATAATTATTTGTTGCATAATAATGACGTTTCATCAAATAATGAAACAGATGTTATTTCAACGCACCAGTTGACATTTATGTTAAACAAAAATATTTCTAATAATGTGTTGCTTCCTACAACTAAAGTCAAATTATTAGGCCCTAATAAGACAATTGTCGTAAAGGCTTTGTTGGATAGTGGCAGCCAAACATCATTTATTGTTGACAGTTTAGTTCAACAATTGAATATTCGATCATTTGATGATAATTTAAATGTTATAGGAATTTCAGATACAAATACCAAAATAACAAAGTCAGTAAATTTGGAAATTCATTCATTGATTTCCGACTTTAAAATCAATGTCAATAACTGTGCTGTAGTAAAGAAGATTACGTCTTATTTACCTCAATGTTATTTTGATATTTCAAAAATGACTATACCAAAAAATGTATCACTGGCTGATGACAGTTTTAATATACCAGAAAAAATTTCTTTATTATTAGGAGCAGACATACTGTTTCAAGTTTTATTAACTGGTTATATTAAATTGGATACAAATAATTTAATATTACAAAATACACAATTTGGTTTCATAGTCAGTGGCTCAATACCGAGTAATTCACAAAAAGATTATGCTAATAACCATTTTGAATCTATTTCAATGCATTCTATTGTAGAGAATGATAAATTAGAAAACATTTTAAATCGCTTTTGGGAAACTGAAAAGGTTCCAAAAACGTATAAAGAATTTACTACTGAACAGGAAGCTTGTGAACAAAATTTTCAAAATTCTAAAGAACAAATCAATAATAGATTTCGAATAAAACTTTCATTAAAATGTAAATTATCACAATTAAACTTAGAAAATTCCTTTTCAGTGGCTATCAAAAGATTCCATACTTTAGAAAAAATATTGTTATCAAACCCATTATTATTTGAGAAGTACTCAAATTTTATTTTATATCCCTGTTTGGATAGTGAAGGCATTTTGCGCGTGTTTGGCAGGCTGCATAATGCTAAAATACCATTTGCACAAAAACATCCTATGATTTTGCCTAAAAATAATCACATAACTGATTTAATTATTAAAAATCAACATGTACTATTATTATATGCTGATCATATTAAAAATCAACATGTACTATTATTATATGCTGATCAAAAACAAGTTTTAATGAATAGTAAAACTTATATATTACCTATTTTAAATAAAAAATTAAAATTTAATTTCATAATTTATGGAATCATTATAAATAATTTGTGTTTATTGCATGTATCTAATACAATTGTATTTTTTATGTTTGTATTCAAATTATAGTAACTTTGTTACAATTTTGCTAATAATATAATATTTATCATTAGTTATTTAATTAGGTATAGCAGAGCATTTGTTCTTGCCGGTCTCATGAACATTTGATCATGTAGAACGCCTAGCATTTATTTAAGTGCATCTATCAATCATTTGATTGATAATTTTCATACGGTTTAGCAGAAATCTGTTCTCACCGGTCTTTTAATTTAACTTAGTTTGTATCTATGTTATTTAATAATTATTACAATTGTGCTAATGATATAATGTTTTATCATTAGTTATTTAATTAGGTTTAGCAGAGCAATTGTTCTTGCCGGTCACATGAACATTTGATCATGTCGACCGCCTAACATTTAAATGTATCATTCAATTGATTGATTGAATATTTATACGGCATAGCAGAATTCTGTTCCTCCGGTCTTTTAATTTAACTTTTGTTGTCGGCCGCCTAGCATGTTGGAAACATTATTCCAACATTGTCTAGGTAGCTTTGAACAATAAAAAATATAGTTGTTATTTTTAAAACAAAACAAATCAATGTAAAATTTTATATTCACTAGACACAATTGTGTCATAATATTTCAATAAATATCCTCATTTGAGGAGTAAAAAAAGGTGTTTTTCATTTAGTTAAACACAACAATACTTACAGTGTTATAAACAGAACCAGCAATAAAAATAAATACCGTGTTGATGCAATTGCTCTAACAGGGTGTTGTTTTTTTTCATATAACCCCCACCCCCATAGTATTTTTTTCACCAGATCGAATGAAACTTATTACAACCCTTCATATGTAAACGGGGGTGAAATATATATATTTTCATTTGTTTTGGTTTACAATTATTATACAAAATCGTAAATATCTCGGTTCCTATGGGAGATAGGAGGTTGTTTTTCCCCCTAAAACCCCACACTCCCGTAGTATTTTTCCCGCCGGATCGAATGAAATCATTTACAACCCTTAATATGTGACAGGGGGTGAAATATTTCCCATACAAATATTTCCACCCCCTTACAATTTCTTAGGGGATGAATTTTTGGGATTCGAAGTAGCCTATGTCCTTTCTCAGGGTGTAAGCTATATCCCTGCCAAATTTCATCAAAATCGGTTCAGCGGCTTAGCAGTGAAAAAATAGCCAACAGACAGAGAGCCAGATCCACTTTCGCATTTATGATATTAAAATCTTAAATATCTCGGCTTATAAGTTAGATAAGTTGTTGTTTTTTTTCCTTATAACCCCCACCCCCATGGTATTTTTCCCGCCAGATCGAATGAAACTTATTACAACCTTTCATATGTGAAAGGGGGTGAAATATATATTTTTTCTATTGTTTTGGTTTCCATTTATTTTACAAAATCGTAAATATCTCGGTTCCTATGAGAGATAGGGGGTTGTTTTCCCCCCTACAGCCCCCCACTCCCGTAGTATTTTTCCCGCCGGATCGAATGAAAATAATTACAACCCTTAATATGTGACAGGGGGTGAAATATTTCCCATACAAATATTTCCACCCCCTTGCAATTTCTTAGGGGATGAATTTTTGGGATTCGAAGTAGCCTATGTCCTTTCTCAGGGTGTAAGCTATATCCCTGCCAAATTTCATCAAAATCGGTTCAGCGGTTTAGCAGTGAAAAAATAGCAAACAGACAGAGAGCCAGATCCACTTTCGCATTTATCAATTTATCTCGGCTTATAAGTTAGATAAGTTGTTGTTTTTTTCCTTGGAACCCCCACCCCCATGGTATTTTTCCCGCCAGATCGAATGAAACTTATTACAACCTTTCATATGTGAAAGGGGGTGAAATATATATTTTTTCTATTGTTTTGGTTTCCATTCATTTTACAAAATCGTAAATATCTCGGTTCCTATGAGAGATAGGGGGTTGTTTTCCCCCCTAGAGCCCCCCACTCCCGTAGTATTTTTCCCGCGGGATCGAATGAAAATAATTACAACCCTTAATATGTGACAGGGGGTGAAATATTTCCTATACAAATATTTTCACCCCCTTGCAATCTCTTAGGGGATGAATTTTTGGGATTCGAAGTATCCTATGTCCTTTCTCAGGGTGTAAGCTATATCCCTGCCAAATTTCATCAAAATCGGTTCAGCGGTTTAGCCGTGAAAAAATAGCATTTTTTACGATAAAAAAACCAAGACTCTTGTCAAGACTCTTGACAAGACCAAGACATTTATACAAGACCAAGACCAAGACCAAGACATCTTCTAAAAACCAAGACCAAGACCAAGACCAAGACTCAATTAACAAGACTAAAACCAAGACTGTCTTGGTCTTGGTCTTGGTTTGCTCATCACTAAAATAAATGAATGTGCCGGGCAGAAACAACGTTGTTTCTTTGTTTTTGCCCGGCACAGTCGCATTGGTCTGAAATTGTCTTGTTTCGACTGGCAAAACAGGGTTCAAAACTAGTTGTTTCAATGCATGTGATATGAAAAATGTATTGTTAATAGTAGTAATTAATAATAATTTAAGAATTTCTTAACAAAAAAAAAATAATGAAGAAAAAAAGTTGAGGTTACTGTATAAACTTACTAAACACTTTTTTTCTGTAAAATACCAATATGTTAAAAAAGAAAAAGGTATCCATTTAAAAAATGTAGTTGCCCTCAAAGAGACCTTTAAATCTTCACTCAATGTCAAAAATGTTTACTTTCAATAGTTTTCCCCCCTCCTAACTCTGAAACTTTACTACCAAACATTTTCCCTGAAAAACCTTACTTTTCGAGATATTTGCTTGTCTCAATTTAAACAGACCATTCCGTATATAAATAAGTAAACTAAATTGTTTAAAACAAGTAAGTGAATAGAAAAACCTTAGACAAGGAAATATATAGTACTAATAACATATTACCTAGCGTAAAAAAATCACTCCACGAATCATTGGTGTATCATTCAGATTTTAAAATAAATAACAATTGTTTTGAATTATAATATAAATTAATAACAAATGGGTCACTCCGCGGTGACGGGTGTGACATTTCAACTCGAATTGGAGTTCATAATTTCTAAATAATACTAGTTAATAACATGGTTTTACCATTTTTTTGTAGATCTTAATGTAATACATGTATATTGAAAGAATAAAAGGTCTACGGTTATTTTACAAAAAAATGCCAGCGTTCAAAGCCCTGTGACGGGTGTGACGCCAACTATTGCATTTCTTGCAACCTCTATTCAAAATCTCAAAATATTAGCGAAAATATTGAAGTTACTATATAATAATCATACTTTAATATGTTACGAATAAATTATTTTTTAATAACACATTAGCATCAGGTAAATACGTAATTTATTTAACTGGTTATTACTCAACAAACATTGTGACGGGTGTGACACGTTGAACAAAAGGATACAATAATAGTACTATTTGTGTGTTAAATTGCTTATTGATATTATTAACTAATACTTATAACAATTATTTATCAAATACATCAATAGACTCATTATATTTATATTAAATGCGATCACCCTTAGTCATTATTGTTGGTGAGGGTATTTTTTTTTTAATTTGGTCAAACGTCACGTTTGATATGTAATTGTCAAAGACTTTTAATAGTTTGCCACAATCGTCACATATTCTTAAGTAAGTTATTCTGATTTCACCTTATTTATTGTTTTTTTTATTTTTTGGTAATTTTTTTAAATATTTTGAAAATTAACTAACATTTTTCTAATTTTCTTTTGGTTTATGAAAGTTGATGTTAAATAGCCTGTTAATATTATATTTTAGTATTCATTTTCGTAATATATTTTTTTAACTATCTGGTATCGATTACCGCGGACTGACCCAAATGTTTTATATTGTCTTTAAAGGTAATTCAGTGATAATTGATTAACAGAGAAACGTCTATTTGGTACTATGATCCCTCAAAACATACCAAATTCAATTGAAATTTAAAGCATATTTCTATAGATAGATATAAAATTTTAACTGACGCCTAAATGACGAATCTGACATTGAAATTAAGATGGCTGCCGTAAAATTTTGGTAACACTTTTATATACAGACTAGCATTGGTTATGTATCCATAGTCATTCCTAATCTAAGAGAAAAACCTTATGTTAATAATGTAGGTAGGGGAAAGGGTTGCACCTTGGGACGGTTTTACCTTGGGACAACTGCTCTAGAAATCTAACCACTCTAGTGGTAACTCTCAGAATTACATCTTATATTGGCAACCCTGTCCTTTGTTTGCTCACCAAATTATTTCAGTTTCAGTCATTATTTGAAGCTTTAAGTGTCAGTTTATTGTTTTCGTACCTTGAAAGTAAAATTTTGCTGCAACTTCTAGATCATATACAAACAAGATAAGCATTTTTATTGACATTATTTGATGTAGTACTATTGCAGCATTACTTAAGCAAGCAATCTATGCAAGAAGTTGTTAAATCGTAAATTTTTTAGAGTTTAGAAAATTTATTTTGTGAAAAGAATGATTGGTTACACCTTGGGACATTTTTCTGGTTGCACCTTGGGACTGAGAAATTTTCAAAAAGCAAAGAAAGCATTTTGTATTCCCCAACGTTGACGACATCAGTAGTGTTAATCCATGCAATATTGTAAAAGTATTGCCAACTCCAACAATACGTCGCGGGTTTCATTCATTTAAAATTGCATTCCCACAGATGCTTAATTTGAAATAAAATTTATTTAATAATAATTATGTATAATTATATTTTCATATTAATAAACATTGACTACGTAAGTCTTACTTCATTTTCACATCTTAAAAGCTATAATATTCACATATTTGCCATGTCCCAAGGTAAAACCACAGGTTGTACCTTGGGACAAAGATCAACAACTTATTAAACAATGAGTAGTGGTGTACGCTTTGGTGATAACAAAATGATTGTTGATTGAACAGCTGCCTACAGTTGTAGCCTCTACAGAGCTAAAAGATTATTGTATTTGAACGAAAGATGTCAGTGCAATAATTAAAAAAGTAAAAAATGTCCCAAGGTACAACCCTTTCCTCTACATAGTTGGTTTTAAACTATTTATGTAAAGTACATATTATGTGGTAACCTAACCTAACCACGTTGTGTGTTTTATAATGTGCTGAGTCAACTCCAAATCCCTTAACTGCAGTTTCAATTAAGTCGACATATGTAGGTTGTAAATAAATCACTTTTGCTACTTAAACCAAAGGAGTGTCTAAAACATTAAAGGTGAATTATGTGAACCACTTATGCCGGTATTTATAGTTCGACATTAAGGAAACCTTTTTTTGGATTCACTTCGAAGGGCCACTGTACGAACTTATAGTAAATCTTTTCGCTATAGCTTTACTTTTTGAATAAAAGATAAAGAATGTATATAAAGTTTAGATTTATTGTTGGCAATTCGTTTTGATACGTGAATATAATTGAGTAATACATATGTACATATATTACACCCAATTGCCATCAATTTTATCAATACCTGCGCTTAATTTTTACTTTCTTATACCCATGCAGATGTAAAATATACATAAAGTATAATTTTTTTCGAATTCTGAATTTTGTTGGAATTATCAATTCCCTGAATCCATTCTGACTATTTTCGCCATGATGTCTGTGTGTCTGTCTATGTAAGCGCTTTAACTCAAATATAACATATTGTAGAAGAGTGAAAATTTAAACTTAAGATTAATTTTCGCCTTGGAAGAAAACCTTATATTTTTGAAAGCGATCTTTCAACCGGAAACGGATGTTTACCGACGTCGATTTTTTAATTTTTCAAATTACACTCACTACTCTATATAGAACGACGGTGTAGATAATTCAATCGCTTTATATAAAGACGACTAGAAGGGCCCCTACCACTTTAACGTTAATTGGTGAATTAAAAATTTGCGCAGAGATATAGCAGTCACAGTAGTATTATGATGGGCATAAGGAAAGGTTGTTATGTAGAGCGGTAGGCCAGTCGTTATACGGAGCGATCGTTATATAAAGCGGTAAGTCTGAATTATTACAGTTTAGTTATTTGTATTCTAGAGTACTTATGCTGTTTCAAGTAAGTCCGACCAAAAAATATATATATATTTTCCCCATACAAACTTTTACATACCCTTTAACCCCCGTAGGGGTTGAGTTTCGAAAAAAAACTTTTCTTAGTGCTTACTGCATAAAAGGAAGACACCCATGAAATTTCATCTTTCTAGGTTCAGGGGTTTAAGCTCGGCGATGAATCAGTCAATCAGGACATATTATCAGGGCTGTGGAGTCGGAGTTTTAGTAATTTTAGATTACCGACCCCGACTCCTTTAATTAAATAATGGTTTTGAATTTTGAAGTACAATGAATTGAAATTTTCAATTCCGGCGTGAATTAGAATCGCCGGAATTCACCCAAAAAATTCTGCCCGAAAACGATTAAAAAAGTCTTACTTTTTAGGAAAATTTATTTTCCATACATTTCAAATGTTCTATCAATCTAATTGTAAGTTAATAAAAATTCACGTAATGGCGATGAAATGCCATATGCTACTTTTTTGTACAGCCAAAAGTCTGAGTCGGAGTCGTAGGTTTTTGTACCGACTCCACAGCCTTGGTTATATGAATATAGATTATATTATATATTATAATATCTACTGTAGTATATATACTGAAGTATTATACATATAACTATTTTAGACATTGTTGTAGTACAATGTATTTTGCTCTAATTGTGTTGAATATATTATAAGTTACTCTATTTACTTGATAATACGTGAAAGCTTACTTACTAATAAATACATAGAGCATGTATTTAGTTTGTGTTGTTTTCTTAAGAAATTATAACAATGGATAACAGTCTGAATTTTTTATTAGTTTATAAACATTGAAATAATATGTCGTCGTTGTCATTTTAATATCTCCTATGTGACAATATTTTCAAAAATGATATTTTTTAATATTACGGTTGGTCTTTTTTTTCTCTATCTGTTCAATAATATATCAATAGTATAACAATCTCCGTTTCTTTCTAATAAGTAAATTTAATTTATCCTATGTGATATGCTCGTATAGCTGATCCTTAATTTCTCCTATGTGTCATCTACAGCACATAGGAGAAATTAAAAAAGTCAACTTCACTTTCAATTTATACACATAAGGGGGTTGTTTTCTAGATAATTTACATCGTTTGCATATAACTGTGGCAATTAATTAATTAATAAAAACTAGTTTTACTATCTAACTATATCTATTATGATAAAACAATTAACTTTTAATACCTCCTATGTACAGTTGAAAATACAAAAAAAAATTTTGTTTTTCAATTACGAAATAAAAGGTGAGCCATATTAAATAAAAAAAATAGATTAATAGAATATTTATGCTATGATAAAAGAATATTATAACGGAAAAAAATGGTAAAAATTTTTTAAATAGTTTTTGTTAGTTTATTCAAAACTTTGTAATTTGCACATAGGAGATATTAAAATGACAACGACGATGTGTTGTATACAATACAGGGTCAAAAAAGAAAATTTGCAACAAAGAATTGTGGATTCTTTTACAAATATTTCCTTTGTCTTTTGAGCGGTGAATTGATTTGTGCCTGGATGAAAATGGAAGACATTTCGAACATTCATTGTGGTCTTTTATTTTTTATATATTTTCAATTTTGTTTCTTTTCATCACTTTTTAAATTCAATAAATAATTTGATTACATAATAGTCCAGGCAAAATTTTTGAATACATTAGTACAAGGATACTTAATAATGTATGAAAGTTCCTCATCAATTTTACTCTGTATAAGAGTTCAGTTTTTTTCATTTTGAGGTGCGGAACCCTAAAAATTATAGTTTATATGGTAGTAATGATTAATAATGCAATAAAATATTGTAGCCCAGGCAATAGACTCAAAAAAACGGTCAAACTAAGAAAAAATTCCGACCAAGCTGGATTTTGGTGGAGACTTTTATTTTGATGTCCTAAACATACTCTAAAAAGTCCCCTTAATTTGGATGGCGGGTTTTTATTTTTTAGGGGGTAAAGGGGGGCTAATTCTAGTTTTTTGCAAATATCTCAAAAATTATTAATTTTTCGAGAAAAATTGTTATAAAGAAAATTGTAGCTTATAAAATTCTACACAAAAAAGGTATTTATACTTTTTTCGTATGATCAAAACTTTTTAAGTAAACTGTTTACCCAGTCAAAAATCCGAACTTTTAAGGACAAGCAATTTTATGATTGATTCTTATAGATTTTGGGGCGTAGAATTCGAAGAAAATAACCCAAACTAGCGAAAAGTAGTGCAACACCCATAAAAAAGGGGTTGAAGGGTGAAAACCCCGTTTTCAAGATTATTTTCAATTTTTCTCAAAATCTAAATCATGGTTTTATGGTTGATATTTATTGGGGACACTTAGACGAATAGATCGAGACCACAAATATTGAATTTGACAGAAAAATACTCTTTCTAGAGGGTTTAAAAAATGTAAAAATGTTTATTTCTAGGAAAAAATTTAAAAATTAATAATTTTTGTTCAAATCAAAATTGATCTCAAATTGTTCCTGAAGTTCAAAAGAATACTGATCTACCATAATTTTAAAAAAATATTAATATTTTAACTAATGAAAATCGCTAATGTTTAAGGGTAGGTAACGTAATTATTTTTTATCAATTTTCATTGATTAAAATATTAATATTTTAAAAAATTATGGTTGATCAGTATTCTTTAGAACTTCAGGAACAATTTGAGACCAATTTTGATTTGAACAAAAATTATTAATTTTTAAATTTTTTCCTCGAAATAATCATTTTTACGTTTTTTTAAACCCTCTAGAAAGAGTATTTTTCTGTCAAATTCAATATTTGTGGTCCTGATCGATTCGTCTAAGTGTCCCCAATAAATATCAACCATAAAAACACTCCGTCATCGATTTAGATTTTGAGAAAAATTGAAAAAAATCTTGAAAACGGGGTTTTCACCCTTCAACCCCTTTTTTAAGGGTGTTGCACTAGTTTTCGCTAGTTTGGGTTATTTTTTTCGAATTCTACGCCCCAAAATCTATAAGAATCAATCATAAAATTGCTTGTCCCTAAAAGTTCGGATTTTGGCACTGTTCAGTGCACCCTTGACTGGGTTAACAGTTTACTTAAAAAGTTTTGATCATACGAAAAAAGTATAAATACCTTTTTTGTGTAGAATTTTATAAGCTACAATTTTTTTTATAACATTTTTTCTCGAAAAATCAATAATTTTTGAGATATTTGCAAAAAACTAGAATTAGCCCCCTTTTACCCCCTAAAAAATAAAAACCCGCCATCCAAATTAAGGGGACTTCTTAGAGTATGTTTAGGACATCAAAATAAAAGTATCCACCAAAATCCAGCTTGGTCGGAATTTTTTTTTAGTAAAAACCTTTATTTCCTGGGCTATTGCATTTAAGTCAACACACAACCACGATATAACTAACAAAACTGTTTATTGTTCGTATCAAATAAGGAAAACAAAACATACCTTTCATGCTAATTGCACAATTGTGGCATTTAATTAGTTAACATTACAAATTACAACAAGTAACAAAATAGAAACCTGTGCATCTTCTAGTTAGCTAGACTCTCGCAATAGAAGTTATATATGCATGCTAACTTCTACAAGAACAATTTAATATTTATCTACTGCACTGACACATAAATACAGAAAGTTTGGTAAAAGTTTTGAAGCTGCAGAATCGGAAACCAGTTCGTTACTTGTAGATCTAAACATGCATACATACAGGGTGTCCCAGGACTGTGTCAAAGCTCAATATTTCATTTATAATAAGAATTAGAAGAAAACTTTAAATGCAAAAGTTGTCAGGCTAGAGGAGCGGCATAATTTAAAAATAGTTACATTTATACAGAGTGTCCCATAACTGCGTTACAAACCAAAGTTATGTTTTTTTAAATACAAACTATATATTTTTATTTGATAATCTAAAAGCATTCATTTTTCTGAATATTTTGATGTATCAAGTATGGGATTATACAGATGGGTTTAGAAATAATGACAAATTTTGTAAGAAAATAGGAGCATTTTCAACACCTTGTAATTTTCTAATTACAACAAAAAAAATTGTTCTCTGCTGAAAGTAGTTTTGGTATATTCTCTATTATTGCGATATTATGTCAAACATTTACAAAATTGTATTATTTGTACAGGGTGTATCAAAACACTGAACTTAGTTTTTTTCAAAATTTTCAAATGGAACACCCTATATATTTTTACATTTTCGAATTGCCTGTTCAATTATCAACACATTTTACAAACCATGTTCTATACCTAAATCCAGCCGTTAATATTTTATTAATTTTATATTAAAATCTTAAGATATTTTTAAAAACAATACAACTTTATTATATTCCATAAAATAATTAAATTTTTATGTTGTTAAAGTTTGTACGTTCTATTAGTTTGTTAAATTATTTTTAAGCGAACTGTTTTATTGATTATAATAAAGTTGTATTGTTTTTATAAAACATCTTAAGATTTTAAAATAAAATTAATAACTTATTAACGGCTGGATTTAGGTATAGAACATGGTTTGTAAAATGTGTTGAGAATTGAACAGGCAATTCGAAAGTGTAAAAATATATAGGGTGTTCCATTTGAAAATTTTGAAAAAAACTAGGTTCAGTGTTTTGACACACCCTGTACAAATAATACAATTTTGTAAATGTTTGACATAATATCGCAATAATAGAGAATATACCAAAACTACTTTCAGCAGAGAACAAATTTTTTTTTGTTGTAATTAGAAAATTACAAGGTGTTGAAAATGTTCCTATTTTCTTACAAAATTTGTCATTATTTCTAAACCCCTCTGTATAATCCCATACTTGATACATCAAAATACTCAGAAAAATGAATGCTTTTAGATTATTAAATAAAAATATATAGTTTGTATTTAAAAAAACATAACTTTGGTTTGTAACGCAGTTATGGGACACTCTGTATAAATGTAACTATTTTCCAGCTATGCTGCTTCTCTAACCTGACAACTTTTGCATTTAAAGTTTTCTTCAAATTCTTATAATAAATGAAATATTGAGCTTTGACACAGTCCTGGGACACCCTGTATGTGAGAAATACAAGCGACTTGATTCAAAACCCAATATAAGTTGGCATACATAAATCTAACATGAAATATGTTGCCAATGTTGAAGCTTATGCGGTACGCTAGAAAACTGGAATTGGATATATTTTTCAGTACAATTCGCTCACAATATTTTGTATGCAGGAAAAATTATAGCCAAATCGGTATAGCCAGCGAACTGAAAATTATTGCATTGCAATAAAAATATTATTCGCTATTGATAAATACATACATGCCCATTATGAATGGGTGTGTGCATTCTGTGCTTGTCAATAATGCATTTTATTGAAAACTGTTTTTCATCTAGAAACAGGTGTACGTGGGATATATTATAATGAATTGTATAACAAACGTGAGAGTTTTATGGAATGATAACAGGACGGTATATGTTATTTGTGGTTTGTTAATTAGCGGTTTCAAAATGGTTTTGTTGTAAATAAATATTTCAGTGTAGTCTATATTTAGAATTAACTGTTCTCTCTAAAATACAACATTAATATTTAAACGAATATTACTTTTAAAACTAGATTTTATTGGATTTACCTATCATAGTTAAATTCAACCAAATCTATGTACTTATGGCATAAAGCAGATAAAAAAGTGATTCATATTTGCTTAAAAATACTTCATTGTTGCAGATTGATTTTTAAATATTGGTTATATTTAATACTTAGGGACTCGCTACTGGGTCTAACCGACCCAGTCCTTCGTATTTTGGTTAAAATCTTTTAAAGTTTGAAGTGTGCGACATTGCCGCTTTCAGTATCTTTCAAAGATAGAATAGCACGGCAGATGACGGTCATAGTCTTCAGTTTGTTCTAATTGTCATAGCTAAATTTGATACAGAAAGCGACTGAGATGTGATTTTATCCCAAAGAAGATATTTTAATTTTTTTAATTTTCAAAGTTGTTTTTTTTTATAATGATTGATCTCTCATTGTTAATTCATATAAGTACATTATAGTAGTGTAAGAACATATAGAAGATTTTGTTTAAAATTAGTAATTACAGAAATTTCAACAATTACTCTAAATCTTGTCATAAAAGTATGGAAAAATTCTTTTTATTTTTGAAATGACTGTTTGATTAAGTAAAAACAATAAATATTAGTATATGATTGAATATTATCTTTCTTTATTGACAAATTATCCTTATAAGAAAGTAAATGTGCACTTCTATTCAGCAGTTTTGGAATAAACATTTGATATTAAACTGGGTCCAGCGCACCCGGTAGCGAGTATTTATGTTACAAATCAAGGCGCGAGTCCCTAAGTGTTAATTGCACTAAATACATCGAACATAAATTTTAATACTTTGCACTTAAAATGTTATAGTATCCACTTTATACACGTGAACATAAAAACATCAAAAATATGTAGTTTGTAAATTTGACAGGTCCAAATTGAGGTAAAGTGCAAAGTATTATTTTTTTAGTGCAAAGTAGGTATTTATTTTTAGTGGAAATAATTTATTTACAGTGATATAATTTGTTTTAAGTTCAATATATTTGTTTAACCCTTAGCTGCTACACATCTCCAGAATAACATACCTGTCACACTGGGGTCACCTCGTACCCCAGACACTAAAATGTAATACTATCCGCAAGCTATTAAATATTTAAATTAAAAAAAATTCCTCTATCATCATCGAACGATACGGAATCCACTCCAATCGGTTATTTAAAATATATATAATATTTAATATATTTATATTAAATATTGCGTGAACTTTGCGTGTTGAGATTATTTGGTGAAATAATATTTTTTTCGTTTCAGATATTATATTATTGCCTTTTTTCATTTGAAAACATAATTTTTACGGTCAATGTCTTCAGAAGAATATGAATTTAGTCAAGATTTATTAAAATGTTAATTTGTTTTAAGAATATATATAACTTGTTTAATTTTGGCAACGCTTCCCTTGCATGTAAATGCATGTACCTGTTTTTAATAAAGTTTAAAGACGATAAATCGTAAATCGTTTCTCATAAGAACAAAGCCAACTCACAAGTAAAATAAAATACGATCTCTTATTAAAAAAGTTTTCTTAAACTTATTGTTGAGTTCAACATATACCTATGTTATATGAAATTTAACAAAGCAAAGTTCATTATTGAACTAACAGAATTCGTCTACAAAAAGTAAGTAATATAAAATCAAAATGTACAATTTACAACCATAGATAAGTTTCATAATTTAGATCAAATATTATTGCTATACTATATTGGTAGAACAGGAACGTATTAAGTTATATTCATGAATATAATGTACTGGCAGCAGTCTTGAACGCGTTAAGCACAAATTGTGTTGTTTTTTGGACTGGTGGGTTACTTTATTGTAATTCTCATGAACTTATATAAAACCAATTTTAAATAAACCAATCTAATTACTAAAATCTGCAAATATAGTTTATTTTTTAGTTATAGCATTTTATATACATACCCGTTTCTCAGTAAAATCAAATGGAATGGTATATCAAAAAGTACATATTCGTAAAGATCATAAAAAAATAAGAAACTTTTATAAAACAAAAATTTTCATACTTTCAATTGTTTAAAAAATATGGCGACTTGTTCTCAAATTTTAGAGTTTTACTAAAAGTGCTCTAATTTCGTTAAATATTAATGGAATTTTATTAATTTTTCAAATTTAGAAAGTAGAAATAATGAACTTTGTAAAGATGTACGACTATTTGTGATTTTAATAGTTTAAAGTGTCATACGCGATATATCAAAAATTCAAAAGTTCAACTAGGGAAAATTCGAAATTTTCAAATACAACGGTATATCAATTAGTGCTTTTTCTTAAAAAGGATATGTAAATAAACAACTTTTGTTAAGAAAATTTAAAATTTTAAATTATAATTTTAAAATTGAAAACTGAAAATTAAAATTTTTAATTTTAATTTTTTTTATCAAAAGTTGTTTATTTACATATCTTCTTTAAGAAAAAGTACTAATTGATATACCTTTGTATTTAAAAATTTTGAATTATCCCTAATTGAACTTTTCAATTTTTGGTATGTCGAGTATGACACTTTAAACTATTAAAATCTCAAATAATCATACATCTTCACAAAGTTCATTATTTCTTCTTTCTGAATTTAAAAAAATAATAAAATTCCATTAATATTTAGCGAAATTAGAGCACTTTTAGTAAAACCCTAAAATTTGCGAACAAGTCGCCATATTTTTTAAACAATTGAAAGTATAAAAATTTTTGTTTTATAAAAGTTTCTTAATTTTTTATGATCTTTACAAATATGTACTTTTTGATATACCATTCCATTTGATTTTGTTGAGAAACGGGTATGTACCTCTCAAACTACCCCCCAAGGAGCGGTTTTAGGGGGTTGAAAATATTTTCCTGAAATTCTTTAGGGTCGATATATATAGTAAATTTTTTACTCTAAAACTCTATCTTCAATAGTTTGGGCGTAAAACAATGCCGGACACACTATTGGAGGACCCTGTATATTTATCCCCAGAAATGGACAAAGTAAAGCCAGTAATGAACACCCAGTGAGGAAAACTTGCTAACGATTATAAAATGCGCCCAACCGCGATAATTAGTTATCCACTGTTTTTAAACAAAATGATCAATTATCATCAAATGACGTTGTAAGACAGTTAAATATATATAGATTAATATCCAATAATGGCAGTAATCAAATATCAACAAATATTTCTAATTTAGTACATTTAAGTTAAAAATGTTCAACACTGGGGTGGGGCCCAAGACTGGTGCCAGTACTTTAAAATATGATGTCATAAACACAAATTATAATTTATATTTTTTTAAATCCGTCAAAAGAAACATACACACTGTGTGGACTGTTTGAAGCCCATTGCAGGTGCCATTTTTGAGTTAGAAAATAATTTCAAAATAGGTTCAAATTACACTGATTCAGATTAGGGCTTGCAAACCGGTTAAAACCGAAACCGGCATACCAGTTTTTTGTTAAAATTTACCAAAACCGTAAAACCGGGTTTTTCTTGAAAAACCGAAAGTCAATTATATTTTTTTTTTCTTCAAGTGATTTTATTTTATTTTCCTACTGTTATTTATGTTGTGAATTGATTTAAATTCAAATAAAAATAAAAAGGGTGACATCTATGAACGAACGCGCAACGTGTAAATAAAAATATTATAGTGATGTAAATGGAATTTGAGTCAGACTGGAATAGTTGGCGGACCTCCTAAGAAATTTTTTCTAGAATAGGTTATTTTCGGTCTTTTAATAAGAAAAACAATTTCATAGATAAGTTTGAATTACTTTTTTCGACCATTCAATTAAAATTTAAATACGTAAATATACCATTCACAGACATTTATTTTTGCTCTTTACGAATATTAGTTAATTAAGGTAAGATATATTATGTATTTAATTTAATTTAAAATCGGGTTCCCAATTATTTACTATCACCCAAATTAATGAGCATAAAATTGGATCTTTCAACATAAGTGACATATCGGGTACAATAGCAACAATAATTATTGTGATATTTTCTCGTACAATATTATTTAACTGCTGTAATCGAAACTCAGTTTCAGTCATTTTTCTGTCTTCACCACTGGATATGTGGTACTTCAATGCCTAAATCACTTTTAACACTAATTTTTAAACATAACTAATTTAAAAATGATACATTTGAAATTGATTATTCCCAATTTGCAATTGATTAGAGTCTCAATTTGGACTAGAAAAGATATAGTTCAATAAATTGTTTTTTTTTTTTTAACATCAATTATTTATTGTTTTATTTAAATGAATTAAAAAAAATTATACTTAATTGAAAAAACCGACTAAAAACCGGTTAAACGGGTTTTCACTTTTAAAAAAACCGAAAACCGGGTTTTGAAATTTTATCGGTTTTTTGCTAGCCCTAATTCAGATCTATATACATTTTGAAACCCCACATGTCTAAATATAAAAAAAAATGTGATTTTTCAACCATAATAGCCATAAATTGCTATAGGTATATAAGTATAGAATATGATCTGTTGCCTGTATTTTTTAATAAAAAAATGAAACATAGATATTCGTACTTACATTACAATGTTTTTAATCTGTTTTTTATTTACTGTCGACAGTTATGTGAAATATGTAGTTTTATTCAAATTAAATTTTATTTTCTCGTGTTTTTCCAGTATTTGTATTACATTACCATATGAATCCAATAGTGGGGTTCTAGAGATATGTTAATTTAACCCAGGAATTCTAAAAAGATATTTAATTTAATAAAATAAAACAATGTGTAAAAGTAGAATATATCAGACAAAAGAAAGATCAACAATCTATAATACATAATTAAATATTCATTTTAAGAAAAACGCGAACTAAAAAAAGTTTATATGTTTGAAAACTATTGAATCGTCTTTGTTTAATTATAAGATGCAATAGTAGACATACAAATTTGCAATTACATCATTTATTATTTATTGATGAGTAAAGATTTAAGACATTACGATTAGTCGATAAAACAGGTTTTCATCATCTTCTTCTTCATGGGTTTTTATGTCAACTGGATTTTCTCCTTTGCTGACAGCTCCTTCGTGTTATTTGTTTTGTTGTTGTGTTGTTATTGTGTTTTTGAGTATTGTCTAGTAACACGGGGACACAAGATGAATGGGGATGTGCTTATGGGTCGATCATAGCAGGTATGCACAAACAGGTTTTATTTAACTTCACATGTTAGTATGTTAAGGTCAAATGTTAAGGTGAAATATAATTTCACTCCTACCTTTAACGTTAATTGGTGAATTTAAATTTCGCGCAAAAATATAGCCGTCACGGTGGTATTATGATGGGGGTAGGTCATTGCATGGAGCGGTCGTTAAATAGAAGGTAGTTTTATAGAGCGTATAGTGTATAACTTCTAATGCGGTGTTTACACCGAAAAAAAAAAAAAAACAGAAACATCGTGTCTTTAAGGGGTTAGGTGTAGTCAGAGACACGAAAAAATGACAATTTTAAATAATTTTTTTTGCCAGTAAATTATTTTATTTTATAAAAGTAAAAACATAGCATCATTAAATAAGGTTTCGACTTGACTTGACAGAAATTTAAAAAAAAATTAATAATTTTAAAAGTAATGGCTGTTTGTGTTGATCCAGTTCCAACCGAAGCTCCTTGCGGTGACCATCACTTATCCTTGGATATTCATCCAAATTCAATCGGACAGAAAAAAATAGTTTTATTAATAGATAATCTAGTGCCTGATCGAAGCTTTTTTTTTCTTTCTTAAATTAACAAAATGGCAGCCTCAGGAAATTTTTTTCCAGAATTTCGGGAAAAAAACCAACAGTTAATTGTTTATAACAAATCAAAATTTAAAAAAAAATCCTTCGATCAGGCACTAGTTTTTCATGTTTTCAACAAGCTGTTTCATTAAAATCTACCGAGCTGTTTTAGAGCTACAGTGGTCACCAGTTCAAAAAACATAGTTTTGAGAAAAACGCATTTAAAGTTTTACACTCAATTTACGTAAAGTAATACGTAATATTTAATTACTTACACCGAGTCATCTATTAATGGGCCATATAATAGTTCTTCAGCCGTTGTAGCAGCTTCCAAAAATGCAAAAAAAAGATTATCGATTTCTTGAAAATTCTGTCTACACCTAACCCCTTAAAATACTTCGTATTTAAAACAGTATAGGGTTTATTGCTTTCTTGTCATTAAAACACCGTGTTCGGTTTTGTTTTTTCAGTGAAAACATCGCATAACACGTGTACATAAATACACACACTCACTTTTTAGTGCTTATATGCTCGATTTTCCGTCCGTCCGTCTGTCTTCCACCGCGAGATCTCGGCCCCCTGACCACCTAGAGACCTCGGGTTTTCGCTAATAGTAGGTCTGTGGTTCTAGTTTAGCCCATTTAAGGACATTTTCTAGCCATGACCCCCTCCACAATTTTTTTATATATGGCTTCATGTACCTTGTTGGACTCGGGATTGATTCACGAATCGATAGATACGAGTATTTTTGAGTTGTGTCAATTGGGTTGCGCGGTAACACCCACATGTGAGTTTTGATAAATTTTTTGTATAAATTCAGTCAGTCATTTATGGAAAATAACGAGCGGTTGTGGTTATGTACCTATAATAAAACTTTAAGTAGATATTTATTACAATAAAGTTTTCATCACATTTATACACCAATGTATTCAAATATTAATGAGTAATATTTATTTTGTAAATGTTACCACATTTATTAATAAATAACAAAGGTATTCTTTATGCAATGATAAAATGGCATAGCCATGAATTGTCAGCGATATATAGTCACCGTGTGTACACTAACACGTTACATAGTGCGTCATACATCACGCGTCTACGTCACACATGATGTCGCGAGTGCATAATTTAAATCTTCAAACTGTATATAAGGGTAAAAGGCTATATACGGATGTTTTATACAGTACCGGAATGGATATTTTTTAGTTAATATTTATTTAGATTGATTTTATGTATATAATTGTATATGCTTGGTACTATGGGTTAGTTATAATATTACAATATGATAATAAGTTATTAAATACCAAATGGTGAAGTTTATGGAGCGTTCAAATAATTACATAAGGAGACAAATGTTCATTGTATCTTATTTTAAATACATAACAAAATATTAATTTCAATATATTTTGAAAGATACTAGAATTTTGCACAAGTAGGGAAAGGTTGCCAATAGCGTACAACTTTTTTGTTTTTTAATTCCTTATGTAATCAAATTATTTTTTTAGGATAAATTGATTATTATGTATAATATGTTAACGTTTTAACGTTAAAAATCTTAAAATACTCATTGTTAAATCGACGCTGTTTATACCCAGAAATTAATAATTACATCAAAAGCACCGTGGAAGCCTTAAGGCTCGTTTAATATTACCTTTAGGAAACCTGGGGTTGTAATCTCTAACTAGAACTTTCTATTTTCATATATAAATTACATGGAGGTTTTTGTTGTAAATTATAGCCTTATATTTTGTATATGTTTTCTCCAGTAATGGACAAAATAAAACCAGTAATGAACACCCAGTGATGAATACTTGCTAATGATAATAAAACGATAAGTATTACTACACAAACGTTATAAAATAAAGAGTCGTAAAATTTAAAACAATGTAAAAACATTTACATAAGAAAATACACTTTTCTTGATAATGTGCCGGACCGCGATAACTATTTGTCCACTATTTTTAAACGAAATGATCAATTATCATCAAATCACGTTGTAAATGTATTATTAATATTCAGTAATGGCAGTAATCAAATATCAACAAATATTTCTAATTCAGTACATTTGAGTTAAAAATGTTCAACATTGGGGTATTGTTCAAGACTGGTGCCAGTAATTTGTTTGACACCGCTATTATTTATTAAATAAAATTATATAAAAAAATACTTTTTAAAAACAAGTTTTTATTAAAAATGCACTAAAAAGTAAAAAATAAATTTTCAGCTATCACAAGAAATTCAGGTTTTTATGACTAAAACCAATAAAAGCGCGGGGTGCTCATCAAGGTAAATGTATAGTTTTTAATTAATTAATTATTTCATTATAGTGAAGTATTATTATAGTTTATCAAAAATTCTACTGTATTTATTTGATTTAATGTGCAAATTTTCTACTGTTACATTATATTAATTTATATTTCATTTCTTATTCTGCATAAGAATTTTTATTCATACATTTGTCTTTATAGCGCCCCGCGCTTTTATTGGTTTTAGTCATAAAAACCTGAATTTCTTGTGATAGCTGAAAATTTATTTTTTACTTTTTAGTGCATTTTTAATAAAAGCTTGTTTTTAAAAAGTATTTTTTTATATAATTTTATTTTTAAATTTTTAGTTACTGATTGACTAACTAACTAACATACTAACAGGTAAAGCTCGACAAACTCTTTCATTTGATACCCATATCATGATAGTTATAAAGAAAAAAGGTAATCCGCCATCTTGGGGCGTCTGCCATATTATATTTAGAATGAAGTCACATAGCTAATCGTATTCTATTCATCAAACCCTTTTATTTGATACCCATATCAAGATGGTTAGGAGAGAAATGTAATTCGCCATTTTGGGGCGCCCGCCATATTGGATTTAGAATGACGTCACATAGCTAATCGTATTCTACTCGTCAAACCCTTTCATTTGATACCCATATCAAGATGGTTATGTAGAAAAAGGTAAATCGCCATCTTGGGGCGTCCGCCATATTGGATTTAGAATAACGGCACATATCTATTTGTATTCTACTCATCAAACCCTTTCATTTGATACCCATATGAAGATGATCATAAAGAAAAAGGTAATCCGCCATCTTGAAACATCCGCCATATTGGATTTAGAACGATATTAGATATACTATATTGCATTGTCACCGGCCTCATATATGTATACAAAATTTCAAAGTTCTATCGTAATTAGAACTAGTCGAAATTTTGATTGCAAAATTTGATCTTAACTAACAAACTAACTAACAAACAAGTGAAGTTAAATAAAAGCTTTTAAAAAAAAAGATTAATATTTTGCACATTAACCAATATTTTAGCTCAAATAATAACAAAGTTAGCAATGATCACTCAGTTTTCGCCAACATCCTGTATATGTAGATATAACTCAAATTCATCTACAAATAATAATAAATAAATAAATAAATACAATAAATAAAGATTAGTGTAAATGACAATACCTCAATTCTATAAGAGCCGTCACTGTGAAGGTAATATGTAAAATATGTATCTTTAGGAATGATGCTGTATATGTGTATCTGTGTACAATATGTGAATGTGTTAGTGACTCACTTTTGTACTGTATATTTTCATATTTTGGAAATCATAACAAATGCCGCTATTCATAAAAGAAAACTTTCTGAGTTTTTATCTTCCTGAATTTTTATTTGCGTCATCAAAAACTTTCTTCGTTTTTAATATTTATTTAGATGTTTTAAGTGCTGTGTATTTTTGTATTTTCAAGTTTTTTTTTTCAGCAACGAAATTAAAGCTTAAGTGAAAAATATACCATTTTTCCGGCAAAATGTTGTATAAAAATATAATAGGTATTATTTTAAGCAAAAGTTGTAAACAATGGTATGGAGATATCGAATGTTATGTGTAATCGATTCCAGGAATTTACTCTTATACGTGTAAGTAATATGGACTGAATATCTATGATCGTATGAAATACGATAACTTTATATACAAATAAATATTAATAAAAATACCTACGTACTAAAATTATTTGATATTGATATTTACACTAAAATCCATTAACAATTTAAATATTTACTTGAACAATATGAAACTATATTTTTAAATGGAAATACAACATTATTATTTCAAAACGTCATGTGGCATTGTTCTGAGAATTTTTTGGTTATTTAATTTTGAATTTTTAGTTAAAATTAGTAGAGGAAGGTTGCTAATATCGTATCACTTTTTCGTTTTTTCATTCTAGCGGACTCTATTAATATATTATAAGAAAAATTTGCATTGTTCCATGTGGTTTCATTCTTTATGTACTTAAATTATTTATTTATGAATGATAAATTTAACACAAATAAATAATATTAACAAGTTTCCCAATTCGTACTACATACTATACAGGGTGTTTGGTTCGGCGATACAAATATTTTGAAGGAAGGTAGAATGAGTCATTTGGAAGTGATTTAAGCAAATATACCTTTATACAAAGTGCTACAATTTTTTTATATCGGCCTTTTTAGTAAATTTTTGAGAAAACCCAGATTTATACATATTAATGGCAAAAATTCAAATGTTGAAGAGCCCATCTTTTTCAAACATGATTTTTATATTACTTAAATGTCTATGCTACACAATCAGATCAAAATAAAATTTATGAATAACAATAACAAAAAATGGCTGCAGGTTAACTTTTGAAAACTTATAAAATTTGGATAAAATTAATTCTTTAAAAAATTATTTTATAAAATCTAGCACACTTACAGATGTTCAAATGGTTTTAAAAACTGCTCCAATTTATACCCTTTCGAAAAACATGCCGTATTACCTACATGAATGGGCTACTTTTGTGAAAAAACATACATTTATCCGAGAATAAGTAAGATTTCTACATTTTTCTAGTGAGTTAATCCTAGTATGCTAATCTTAATAAGTCGTAAAAATGGGATGCGATACTTTTTAAACATTTTTTTCTACTCCTTGGACAGTGTAACACCAACTCATGTGCAAATGATTGAAAATGATGATCCTGTCAAACTAATAACTTTTTTTCTGTCGGTTTTTGGTAAATTAAAATATCAAAGACGGTAATTTGAAGATGTGGAAGATCATTCATCGTTAAATGTTTAATCAATGGTAATTCTTGTAGAATTTTAGGTAATTCTCACAATTTAATGTGTTCGGATGATAGTGCTGACCCATCAGTCTATTATCAATCACACTAGCCCCATGTGTATTATGATGGAACAATTTTTTTTTCAAACGCGGATTGTTAAGTAGATATTATGAAAAATGTTCGTACATTCTCTGAAGAAAGTGATTCATCGGTCTATAACAAGCTTTTACGAGAAAACCCCTATTTATGCTGGTTACAAAATATTTCAAAAATTACCTGAGACTATAAAAAATGAAGGAAGATGTGCTAAGTTTAAAACAAAAATTAAAAGTTATTTGCTGGATTTGGTTCTATATGAAATTGATGAAATAGTAGAATTGTAGTTAGGTGTTTTTTTATTATTTTATTATTATACTATTGTTGTGTTGACGTTTGTATACCTGTACTGGTCTGTGTCAAATAAATTATTATTATTATAAAATACTTTGAGGAAATTGCCGTCATTAATATTTTAATTTACCAAAAACCGACAAAAAACACCTTATTAGTTTGACAGGATCATCATTTTCAATCATTTGCACATGAGTTGGTGTTACACTGTCCAAGGAGTAGAAAAAAATGTTTAAAAAGTATCGCATCCCATTTTTACGACATATTAAGATTAGCATACTAGGATCAACTCACTGGAAAAATGTAGAAATCTTACTTATTCTCGGATAAATGTATGTTTTTTTCACAAAAGTAGCCCATTCATGTAGGTAATACGGCATGTTTTTCGAAAGGGTATAAATTGGAGCAGTTTTTAAAACCATTTGAACATCTGTAAGTGTGCTAGATTTTATAAAATAATTTTTTAAAGAATTAATTTTATCCAAGTTTTATAAGTTTTCAAAAGTTAACCTGCAGCCATTTTTTGTTATTGTTATTCATCAATTTTATTTTGATCTGATTGTGTAGCATAGACATTTAAGTAATATAAAAATCATGTTTGAAAAAGATGGGCTCTTCAACATTTGAATTTTTGCCATTAATATGTATAAATTGGGTTTTCTCAAAAATTTACTAAAAAGGCCGATATAAAAAAATTGTAGCACTTTGTATATAGGTATATTTGCTTAAATCACTTCCAAATGACTCATTCTACCTTCCTTCAAAATATTCGTATCGCCGAACCAAACACCGTGTATAGAAAATGGATGAAAAAATACATTCATGTAATATATTAGTTTTTATCTGGAATTATTAACGGGTTCCTTTAAGAATTTTTTTCTTCGACCAGGTTTTTTCTGCTAAATTTTAATTACCTTTTTTAGATCATCAGGAAACAAAAAAATCACAGAAATGTTTTATGATATTTTTTCAAGTACGATTTAGGTAACAGTGCATGGTACGATATTGGAAACTCAGACATTTTATAAATAAAATTTAATTATAACCTTAACTGAACAAAATAAAACTGGAATTGGTAATTATCACATCAAAACTTAACTGGAAAGAACATGTCTCATTCTTGAAGAGCAAATTATCAAAGTATATGTATCTCCTAAGAAGACTTACAATAGTTGCTAACAGGAAAACAACTATCACCGCATACTATTCTCTAATATACTCCAATCTTAAATATGGCATTATTTTCTGGGGAAATGCCGCAAACTCAATCGAATTGTTTCGCTTTCAAAAAAAATGCATACGAATCGTTATGAACGCCCAACCTAGAGAGTCATGTAGACAGTTCTTTATAAATCTTAATTTACTAACGCTACCATCTCTTTATATATACGAGACATGCTGCTTTGTAAAGAGCAACTGGTCATTTTTTCAAAACCACCTAACCACACACGATTACAATACTAGGAACAAAAATGATCTATACGTGCCATTTGAACAAACGAGTATTGCTTTTAAAGGTACAATAAATCAAGCAATTAAACTATATAATTCTCTACCCAGTAACCTTAAATCTTTGTCGCACAATTTTAACTCTAATTTAAAAACTTATCTCGTGGAAAAGTGCTATTATAGTGTAAGTGATTTTATTAAGTAGATTATATCTTTTATTGAAATTTTATTCACCATAATAATTATTATATATTCTATTATACTGACCTGTTTTATAACTTATGTTTAATAAATAAAGATTATTATTATTATTATTATTATTATTATTATTATTGTAGATAACATAACTATATTTATATTTTATTAAATTGAAAATCTACTGAATTGTCAATGCTTTACACTTTTACAAATTTTTTTTATAAAATTACATCAAACAACATAAATTTTTAAACGATTGTCGTTTTAATATCGTATCTTCTACAAGTGGAAAATTGTTATGCGCACATGGAAGACGGTTTAGTTTCTATTATTCATAATAGATGGTTAATATGTATAACAGTTTTCTTTAAAATAGATGTGGTACGAGTCAGAATTCCTTTAATTCTTTCAATGAACGTAAAAGTTATTGAAAACCAGAGAACTACACCATTTTTCACTGATTAACCAGTTAACACTGGTCTACTTTTCACTATTTCACAGTGCATAGTAGACCATAGTTCATTGATAATAATCAGTGAGTATTCACTGATTCAGTTTTAGGAAGTATAGTTAGTAAATATAACCCGCTAGAAAGAGTTAACAATATTTTAATGCATCGGCAATACAACTTCTCAGAGCTGGAGGGGTTCCCCTCCTTTATAATTAAAACAAAACATTACATGTACCTAGATACATTCTATGAGACATATTTGTCATAAAAATTAGTGGGTAAGTGATGAAAATCGGAAATAACTTCGTCGCTTATTACGCGCGCCCCTCTTTAAATCAATGTTTCGGCAAAAGCTAATCGTTCAATTTTTTTCTTATTAAAGTTATACGTCTAGCACACTGTAAAAAAAGATATGGTTTCGAAAAATTTCGTTTTAATTTATATTCAGAACACATGTACCTACCACCTACATTTAATGGAATATTTTACTTTGTTAATTATTAAAAGTAAAAAAGTTTAATTTTATTTGAAAATGAAAATAGACAGAACGGTATACAATAGTAACATGTACTAATTTGCTTTAATTGCAGAGCTAGTTTTTCATTATTTTGAATACATTACACGTGAATATATTTGTTTTATAATTATTACATTATTTAAAACGGGTAAAGTTTCGAATAATTATTTTTTAAAACGTCTCTATATAGTTAATTGTGTAGAATTTCAATAAAAAGAGCACTTTAGGTAAGTTTTCTCATTTACCGTATGTTAAAAACTTTATTTTTAACACCCAATTACTCAAAAACCCTACGTCCAATATTTTAAATAAAAATTAGTAAAATATATGAGTTATCCATAATAACATATTAAAATTTTAGACTTTTATCTGTACATTGCTCTAATGATCAAATAACCCTAAGTGAATTTTATTGCTAATTAACTAATAACTTATAATCATTCTAAAATTATAGAAAACGTTTATAATAATTATTTTGCTTATTATTAATCTAATACTGTTTCAAGTTAATATTTTTATGAAAACTTAAAAAATAAATAAAAGCTCTTAGTTGACTGGTTCTTACATACAGATGTGAAATGAGACGTGAAATTGGATTTCTGTCCACTATAAGAAAACCGGATTTTATCAACTCAGTTCTCGTGGCAGAAATTGAATTTTGTTTTTCATATTCATATCTGTTTATAGTCTATACTTGTATAGGTATAAAATATATACCATTGTTACTTTAAAGTAAATAAAATAAATAATAAAATGTACGAATAAACAATTTTATTGGTAGAGAAAGCGAAAAAAGTAACTTGTAAAAGATATGTATTTTTTTTCAAAATTATCTTTATGAAAACGTAGGTAGTATTTTTATGAGTTTTGTTTATATTAAAGGCTTGTATTTAAACGCACTTTTTTTAATAATAAATACTTTTTAATCAATCGTTTTCACTAAACAAATATACTCTACAAAAAAATTATTCAATATATTGAACGTAAAACAAATTATATCACTTTAAATAAATACTTTGCAATAAAAAAATAATACTTTGCACTTTACCTAAATGTGAACCTGTTAGAATTTAAGAATCTGTCAAGACATACATGGGTGTATGCCATAAGAAGGTTTCCGAAGTATATTCTACGTGGAGCCACTTACAGGTGCATTTTTGAGTTAGGAATAAATATAAAAATAGCGTCATATTCTATTAATTGAGATCTACATTTTGACACTCCACAAACCTAGATTTAAAAATAAAAAAAATTAAACTAGTTCGGTTACACATTTTGATGTGCCTCATGCCTTGGTATAAAAAAATATATTTTGCCTGATTTTAGCTTCATAGCACCGCCCCTCTCCAATTTTTTTTTCAAAATATTTGTACATATTTAACTAGAGGGTGTCAATTTACATGTTCAGTGAAAACAAGGTTCTAGCTAATATAGTTTACGAGGTTTTGCGCTTTGAGTGAAAAGGCCGGACAGATGGACGATAAAGTGAGATTAAAGTGTTTTTTTCGGAACCCTAAAAATGACATATTTTTCATGTATTTATTGTGATTTTTGTAATTTTCTATATTTTTACCTAACCTACCTACTATCCCACTTCCTTTGACCCAAATAGATAGTGATTATCCACTTTACAAGCTTTTATTCAACGTCACTTGTTAGTTTTTAGCTATCACAAAAATTTCAGGTTTTTATGACTATAACCAATAAATTCTTATGCAAAATAAGAACTGAAGTATAAATTGATATATACAATAAGAGTAGAAAATTTGCACATTAAATCAAATAAATACAGTAGAATTTTTGATAAACTATAATAGTAGTTCACAATAATGAAATAATTAATTTTATTAAAAGCTATAAATTTACCTTCGTGAGCGCCCCGCACTTTTATTGGCTTTAGTCTTAAAAACCTGAAATTTTTGTGGTAGCTAAAAATTTATTTTTTACTTTTTAGTGCATTTTTAATAAAAGCTTGTTTTTAAAAAGTGTTTTTTTTATATAATTTTATTTTAACCTAACTTAAAAACTAACCAACCTCCTTTCGCCCCAATTTTGATATTTGTAATGTGATTTTTGTGATACTGTTTATAGTTTATGTCCCTTTTATTTTATCCTATCTTCTATTAGTTTATCAGTAATATGTTTTAATAAAATAAGAATCACGTAAATTGTTCACTGTCAATATTACGTATAAGAAAGTCCCGTGGCACCCAAGACAGCTTTTTTTGACTTGTGTAAGAGTAATTAATATGAGCATGTCAATGAGTAAAATATTGTAGCAGATATTATTGAAAGGAGTCTATCGAGTTATAGAATCTTGTTAGTCGTGAATGAGTGAAGTGTTTGGATCAGCACAAAAAGATGAAAGACATCGTCGGCTGAATGATTGCTGCACGAACAACCAGGAGTCGAGTCGGTTAAACAAACGCTGAAGTGGCGCGCATTACAAATGGTGGGATTGGGGAAAAAGAACAAATAAAACGTGTTCGAGACCCGAGGCCCGTGGCACGTTTCTGACATTTGTCACTGTTGTAAATGCTGGGCCGCGCGCGGTTCGATATTTTCCGAACAGCCGAGATTTGTCAAGACCACCACCGACATGCCTCTATTATTTTAAAAGCGACAAATGTGAAACAATTCGGAGTCTTTATTTTTATTTTATTATTTGGATTTCAAACGTTATTCCTTATTCTTGTTGTTGGTTTAGTTTGACTTGAATCAATGGATCGAGGGTGCTTTTTATTGTATGTCTTGACTCGAGAATAATGTGATGAACGAGAACGTGTGTATTGCTTCATCTCAATGTTCGCATCAGATGGATTTACACATTTTTACAGAATTATTTTGTTTTTATCCAATTGTAAGAAATGTTATATATTTTCTATTGAAAAGATATGATTTTTGAATCATATGTTTTATTTTTAAACTATATGAAAATACTTACCATGGGAGCCACGAGACTATTTTTATACGTAATACGAATAAACAGTGTACGTGATTTTTATTTTATTAAAACATATTTCTGACAATCTATTAAGGGGTTAGATGCAGTCAGAATTTTCAAGAAATCGATTTTCTTTTCTTTGCATTTTTGGAAGCTGCTACAACGGCTGAAGAACTATTATATGGCCCATTAATAGACGACTCGGTGTAAGTAATTAAATAATACGTATTACTTTCCGTAAATTGAGTGTAAAACTTTAAATGCGTTTTTCTCAAAACTATGTTTTTTTGAACTGGTGACCACTGTAGCTCTAAAACAGCTCGGTAGATTTTAATGAAATTTATACAGCTTTTTGAAAACATGAAAAACTAGTGCCTGATCGAAGGATTTTTTTTTTAATTTCGATTTGTTATAAACAATTAACTGTTGATTTTTTTCCGAAAATCTGGAAAAAAATCCTGAGACTACCATTTTGTTAATTTAAGAAAGAAAAAAAAAGCTTCGATCAGGCACTAGATTATCTATTACTAAAACTAATTTTTTTTGTCCGTTTGAATTTGGATGAATCTCCAAGGATAAGTGATGGTCACCGCAAGGAGCTTCCATTTGGAACTGGATCAACACAAACAGCCATTACTTTTAAAATTAATAATTTTTTTTTTTTAATTTCTGTCAAGTCAAGTCGAAACCTTATTTAATGATGCTATGTTTTTACTTTTATATAAAAAAAAATAAATTACTGGCAAAATTTTTTATTTAAAATTGTCATTTTTTCATGTCTCTGACTACACCTAACCCCTTAAAGATAGAATAAAATGAATGTGGTTTAAACTATAGATAATAATATTCTCTACATTATGTATCAAATGAATTTTTTTAAACGTATTTACTTAACCGGAAACGGATGTAAATTCAATCAATTTTTGAATTTTCAAATTATTTTTGAAATAAGAAAAATTTTATAGATTAAAAAATGTCGAGTATATTATTATCTATAATTTATTTCCCATACATTTTTTTCCAACGTTTATGATTTAACCAGAAAGAACTTTTTTAAAAACAATTATTTAGAATCACTCACACTGTTCACTCTCAGTATTACATATAAGAAAGTTCCATGACACTCATGGCAGATATTTCTTCTCTGTTATGATCAATTAGAATTTTTTTCTTAAAAAATTTGTTGTTTTTTTTCCGAAAAAATGAATGGAACATAAATTAGATATATATAATAATATTACCTACAATTTTTAACCTGACCCTTTTTTCTCTAATTCGCACTGTTTCAATGGTATTAGAAAAATTCAAAAAACAATCTCAGTAAACATCCGTATCCGGTTGAAATATGTATTGTTTTCAAAAATATGAGGTTTTCTTCCCAGATAAAAATTAATCTAAAATATAAAAATTTCACCCTTCTACGATTTGTCGTATTTGAGTTACAGCATTTAAAGAGAGACAGACACACATACATCAAAGTTCATTACTCTTTAATTCAAAAATTCATAGATTTGATTTCTTTTTTACTTTCTTATACCTATGTAATTTTTGAAAACAATCTTTCATTACATTGAAACAATGCGAATTAAAGCAAAATGGTCAAGTTTATTATATTTAAATCAAGTAGTAAATATGTACAACAACACAGTGCCGTAGATAGCTTTTTGCGATGGAGAGATATGACAGTATTAAATCTCATTGTTATATTTTACATTATGAAAATCAAAGTAGAAAAATTGATTATATTCTTCACTTACAACCCGAGTCGAAAAATGAAACTCGTTTTGACGGTATTTATCTGACAATCCTTTGATCTTCATTTAACCGCTTAAAAAAGAAGCCTGGTTTCAAAGTATAACTGGTAAAGTAAGAATAAAACTTTGAAAACGGATTTCTGAAACTGGTCTCAGCGTTTTTAGAAGTACTAAAAGTATATAGGTTTTGAAATTGTTATATATATATATATATATATATACTACCATAGGCGCCGACTTTTCATTTAACCTGGGGGGGCAAGATTTTTATAATTTTTTTGAGGAGGGGGGGTGCAAAAAATTTCCTTAAAAAATGTGCAATATCCAACTTTCGTAATAACGACAAAAATTTCAGAAACGCAACTAATAATGTGAAAAAAAAAATTTTTTTTCATCAAATTATTGTAGTTTCGATAAAAATCGATCAAACTTTAATTATTTGAAATAATTGAAAAGTGGACATTTATATTTAATTTACAGAGGCTCATGAAACGTAAACGACGATTTTAGCTGAAAATATAGTAAAGTGTAGAAAAGTCGTAGAATTTTTTTTAAAACTGTTGATTTAACTAAGCTTTGTAAAGGAAATAAAATATGTTTTAGTATTAATTTCCTTTTTGAAGAAATTTTTAGTGATCATTTTTACTCAAGTGACAAGTATTTGAATATTTACACCTTTTTTTAAAGTAAAAATCTTATTGACAAAAGTATCTTTAATTTAAAAGAAACTAGAGTTCAGCTGCACAGGGGGGGGCGAAGCCCCCCTGGTATAATATCTGGAGGGGCGATCGCCCCCCTCGCCCCCCCGTAGTCGGCGCCGGTGTATACTACTTATGTTAAACGTTTGTTAAGAAGACTACATGGTCTAGTGGTTAACGTGCTAGCTTGTAGATCCGATGTTCACTGGTTCTAATCTTGAAGTTTTACAAAGTTAACTTTTTATTTTTATTTACAATTGTTTTTTTCATGTACATATTTCGGCTACCTCTCGTTTAATCGTAGATTTTTTAGGTAAAATATATTGTTATAGATGACATGTTTCTGGATTAATAAATACAGTGTACGTAAGTAAATTCAATGATTTGTGATGTTAAATAAAAAATAAAATTATTGTTTTAACAAGTTAATTATTAAAAACATATACCTACCTATTTATTAATACATTTTATAATTTCTCAGTGTACTAGCCGTAAACCGTATCTATTATTGATAATACTTATTAATGAATTAGTTATAATTTCAATAATAATAATTTCTATCATATATACTAGCATAATTTATATTTTGCATAAAAAAATCGCTAAAATTTATTTACAAAACAATGTTTATTCATCATTTAATCCAAACTTTTTGATATTTTTTTTAATTAACGAAATAAGAATAATAAAAAAATAAAAATATCATGTTAAATATTAGAAAAAAAAGTAATCAAAAAGTTTGGATTATACTTATAAAATATGATGAATAAACATTGTATTGTAAATCATTTTTAGTGATTTTTTTATGCAAATTATAAATTATGCTAGTATATATGATAAAAAATTATTATTATTGATATTATAACTAATTCATTAATAAGTATTATCAATAATAGATACGGTTTACGGCTAGTAATACCTTGAAAAAGGTTTCCTAATGATTTATGCGATTTTACCGTAAGATATTTTGAAAGAGAATCAAGAGAACCTGTTTCATAATAAATATGGAATAAACGGACAAAACTCATCTTTTTACCGTCAAACTGGATACCTTTTAACATACGAACTCCATTACTATAAATTCCGGTTTTAAAGTATCAATCTTACTTTTTATAATTTATCGCAAAATACCTTCAAAGCAGGCTTCATATTTCGACTCGGGAAGGAAACTTGTTCAAGTCGAAAATTCGTATCGAGTTTAAACTTTGTATGTAGTTAAAAGAGGTCAAGGTAAGTAAGAAAAAAATTATCGTAGCTTCGGTAAAACGGTTTAAGGGGGTGAAACACCCCTATGAAAATGTGCAAAATAATCATATTTTTTCAAATTAGGTACTCTGAAACTAATGAAAATTTTTAAAAATCTACAATACAAAATTTTCATGATTTTTTATGCTCTTTCGAATGGCGATAGTCAACATTCGAAAAAATTAAACCTTTAACCCCCACTTCCTACCCACATTTCATAATGGAATTTTGACTATCGCCATTCGAAATAGCATAAAAAATCATGAAAATTTTGTATTATAGATTTTTTTAAATTTTCATTAGTTTCAAAGTTATTTGAAAAAATATGATTATTTTGCACATTTTCATAGGGGTGTTTCACCCCCTTAAACTGTTTTACCGCAGCTATGATATTTCCTTACTAACCTTGACCTCCTCTAACTATATACAAAGTTTAAACTCGATAACTTCCCTGTAAGATGTATTCATTATTATTGAACAAATGCTCGCGTTTTATATTCATCTTATAATTTTCGTAGACTCATGATGGGGTGGAGTGATCCTCTTAATCCCTCCTTAACTACGCCACTGCAACAACATATATAGTTTACAATAAAAATATAATAGTTTTGTATTCACAAATAGATAAATGTAGGAAATCAATTATAAATTATTTTTAAATATATAAAAAAATATTAGTAATTTAACATTCAGAAATTACATAGAATCATATACCCAATATTATAATTTTATAACATGTTCATGTTGAACTATTTGATATTTAAAAAAATTTATTTCAGCACAAATATCTGATGATATCCTATTTGAACCATCTTGGCCTTTTCATCCAAATTCCGTAGGTTTCAATTCGACGAGGGTGTAGGAGTACATTTTTGTGATGTTTTTAAATTTGCATTTAGATTAAAGGCTAGCATACATTCATGTTGAAGCAATTGAGTACCCCAGGCTATAAAGTATTTATTTTCTTAACATAATATCAAAATTTATGTATATTTAAAAAAGATACGAGATGTCTAACAGTATATGTAATACCAAACAAATCATTATTTTGTATTATTTTATTTAATATACAGGATGATTCATTACTGTCGTGCCAAACTTAAACAGTAGATTGAGAAAAATATTTTAAATAAAAAAATCCAATAAATGTGTGTCCGGAATTTTCCCTGAGGGTACTACAGCCCTCCAAAAATTTTGTTAAAAAGGAGTTTTTATTTAATATCTAGAGAACCCTTAGTGATAAAATTATGAAATTTGGTATTCTATTTAGTAATAATAAGCATCGATTTCTTGTATTAAACATTTATAATTTAGCCTGTGAGCCCATCGATTTTTATCTAGTATTTTTTGTTCTTTATTTTTTTTTATAAAGTTGGGCACTTATTTAAGGTTACATGACACAAAAATATACTTTACTTATTTGTCATAGAATAAACCGTTTTCGATAAATATCGATAGAAAATACGAATGCTCCAAATTACAAAAATGTATATTCTTGTTCTATGATTAAAGGTAAGAAAAAAAGTTCATATAAAGAAACCTCCTAATATGAATCCTCTAAGATCTATAGCCAGTTGTATTACTATAATAATATGTACTTTAATAATTTGACTAAATACGAAACTAAAAATGGCTATTTGTTGATAAGGATGCATTTTTTGAGGTATACTTATTTTAACTTTTTGTCTTAATTTTTATCATATAACAAGAATATAAATTTATTATTTGTAATTTTAAGCATCCGTATTTTCTATCGATATTTATCGAAAACGGTTTATCCTATGACAAATAAGTAAAGTATATTTTTGTGTCATGTAACCTTAAATAAGTGCCCAACTTTATAAAAAAAAATAAAGAACAAAAAATACTAGATAAAAATCGATGGGCTCACAGGCTAAATTATAAATGTTTAATACAAGAAATCGATACTTATTATTACTAAACAGAATACCAAATTTCATAATTGTATCACAAAGAGTTCTCTAGATATTAAATAAAAACTCATTTTGAACAAAATCTTTGGAGGACTGTAGTTCCTGCACGAAAAATTTCCGGACACATATTTATCAGTTTTTTGCTTAAAATATTTTTCTCAATCTACTGTTTAAGTTTGGCACGAAAGTAATTAATCATCCTGTATAGTACTTTCAGTACATAAAAAAACTGCTGCACTTTTTGATTGAGTGATCATAGGCGGTCAAAATAAAAGTTTTTAAATAGGAAGCCACTTTAAAATCCGTATAGAACACCATTATAACGAATATTAAAGATGGCCCTCAATGGTGTTTTAAACTGAGCTTTATCTCAGCTAGTCGTTCGATTTCAATTTTCATTTATTTATTATAAAGTTCCTATTGAGAAGATTTCATTTGTCATTATTCATTTTTCTCTAAATATTAAGGGTTTTTCACAATTTTCTTACGAATTTTAATGTTGAATAATTTTTTTTCAGTTTTTAACCTTATCTAAAAAGAATAACCATTTTTCAGCATTCCATTAGTAACAAGATAATATCTACTATTATATTGAACAACTTCTTTGGAAATCACGACTTAAACTAAGAAAAATATACTACATTGGGATCATTCCATATCAACTTTACCTGTTGCTCGACCTTAAATATTGGTTACCTTATTACATGGCTGTTAAAAAACATATTGAATAATATGGTACAAGTAATAAAGATTGAAAAATATTTCATATATGTCACGGAACTTTCTTGCACAATAAAAAATTGTTTACTAATATAAAAAAATGACTTCTTACCAGTGGCGCATTATTTCCTTAAGGAGGAGGAGGGGAACCGATGAAGGGGCCTCGGTATATAAAAAAATTGCATGCATCAAGTATCATAGTGGCCAAAATTGCTTCAAGACCAAAAAATGTTTCTAGGTGTAATCATTTTTTAATTCAAAAATTAGCAAATCTACAAAAGTCGACTATGATATCAGCTAGAACTACAGAAAAAGGTGAACCTGATGGTTAGTGTAAGCCACTTAGAGAGTGAGAGCGTTATGTATTTGACGAGTCAATATACAGTAAAAATGTATCCACTAAAAAAGTATAACTTAAAAATTTGCATACAATATTAATTTTGGAATTGCAAGCATGCTCCTTAGCAACAAAATTGTATTTTTATTATTTATTATTTGTATGTTGTATTTTTAGCCATTTTTTGTTTGTAATATATACATTTTGGCTTGAGAAAATGTTTTAAACACAAACTACGTGTTCTATTTTATTATTTAGATTTGTGTTGTATTTTGTGTATGTTTATTTTGACTTGACTCAATGAACAGTAGCTTTTTACATCTCTTCTATAGAATAACGTGACGTGTACCTAAGCGTATGGACTTTTAAGATACGAATACGAGAATTTAGTATATGTTGAAAACATGCCAAGTGTATCGAATATAAAAAGAACAATACAAGTGATTTTTGAACTTGAGTTTATAGAGTGCTTTGAAACTGTGATTGACTTCTTTTAAATGAAAGCAGCCGAATCGTAAAAAATATATTGATATGTTCAAAGAAATGTAGCTTATGTTTTTTTATATTTTTATGTTTTTATTTTAATTATCATTTCTGGGATTTATTTTATGATTATTCCATGAAAATACAATTATATTTTATTTAACTTCACTTGTTAGTTAGTATGTTAAGGTTAAATATTGCAATCAAAATTTCAACTAGTTCTAATTAAGCTAGACCTTTGAAATTTTGTATACGTGTATAAGTCCGGTGACAATGCAATATATATATTATACTAGATGTACCCACGCGGCTTCGCTCGCATTTAGTACAAATTAAGTACAAACACGATTAGTTATTATTGTAATAATAAAAACAACACTTAAATTTAAATTTAATTATTGAAACAAAACTGACGGTCAAATGACAACGGCCGAGCCGAGGGAGATCGAATACCGGCGTATTTAGTTCGCGCGTTATTAATAATATTTTACCGTATAAAACTTATTTAATGTTATTTCCTAAACTATACCACCAAATTGGATGCTGTAAAGGGCAAATTATATCTACATTAAGTACTTATGACGATGAAATCATTTATTTCAATAAGGATTAAAGTTTTGCAGGTCATAAGTACATGTAAACATAACCCAAATATTTTATGTTTTCTTTGTAACATAAAAGCAGTCATTGTGGCTTAAATATAAAAGTTAGACATATGGTGTCGCGGACTTTATTGTAGCACTTTTGATTCTACACAATTCTTTAATACATTATTTTGTTCTATATTCAACGGTTTAGGCAGCGTATCGCAAAACAGCGCGCCGTCGGCAAAATTTTTTTCCGACTTGATTTACTATTATCGTCACTGCTTAGTTGTTATGTTACCTAACGTAACAAAATATAGCTTATAACCTGGCCAGAGAATGTACCTATGAATTCAAAAAAAATTACGTAAATCGGATAAGTGGTTCTCGAGTGATAAGCGCACTAACGGACAGACAGACAGACAGACAGGCAGACAGACAGAGAGACGTTGAGCTTTATATATATTAAGGATGTATATCTATAGGTGGGCATAAACTCGTTAATCCGTTAATCGTTAATTAACGAAGTTAACAAAATGGTTAACGGATTAACTTTTAAGTTAACTCAAAAAAATGTTAACGTTTTTGTTAACTTCCGTTAACTTTAGTCCGTTACATTGATTGTTTGATGAAAAGTACATAAGAAAGTTGTCGAAATAGCAAAAAAAGGTCGTCAAACATTTTGGATGGTTAACTTTTTAACAATTAACTTTAACTTTCGTTAAATTTTCGAATTTTTGGTTAACTTTAACTTCCGTTACATTTTTGGAATTTTAACGTTTTAACGGTTAACAAAGTTAACTTTTTTATTAACGGATTAACGATTAAGGAAGTTAACTTTTCGATTAACTGTGCCCACTTATGTGTATGTATATCTAATATCGTTCTAAATCCAATATGGCGGATTACCTTTTTTTTCACAACCCCCTTGATATGGGTATCAAATGAAATGGTTTGACGAATAGAATACGATTAGCTAAATGCTGTTATTCTAAACCTAATATAGCGGACGCCTCAAGATGGTGGATTACGTTATTCGTCACAACCCCCTTGATATAAGTATCAAATGAAAGAATTTGACTAGCTTTACCTGTTAGTATGTTAGTCGATCTGTTACTAATTTGAAAGTAAAATTATATGAAAAAGACTTTTTTTTAAAAACAAGCTTTTATTAAAAATGTACTAAAATACTAAAATGTACAAAAATAAATTTTCTGTTATCACAAAAATTTCAGGTTTTTATGATTTAAACCAATAAAAGCATGGGGCGCTATAAAGGCAAATAAACGAATAAAAAATCTTATATAAAATAATAAGAAATGAAGTATAAATTGATATAAGTATAAGGGTAGATTTGCACATTTTTAAATTCATTAGTTCAAATAAATATAATAGAATTTTTGATATAACTAAATGAAGCAATTTTATTGTTTTCAGTCATAAATATCTGAAAATATTGTGATAGCTGAGAATAAAGCTATATAAAATATATCGAATTTTTAATAGCAAATTAACAACTTAATAAATACAATATTGAGAAATGTAATTAATTAAAAATTATACATTTGCTTTCATGAGCAATTTTATTGGTCTTGTAAGTTTGGTCTGTAAATTTTTTGTTGATTGAAAATGTATTTATTACTTTTTAATGCATTTTTAATAAAAGCTTGTTTTTAAAAAGTATTTTTTATATTTCATTTATGTTTGATAAACTAATAATAATTAAATGAAAATACACAACCATTGAAATCATTTAGTTAATATTTGGAAAACAAACACCGATAAAATAGTAATTAAAAATGGAAATGGATTTTTAAAACAGTCAATGTATTTTAATTTTTAAATATGCTGATTTAAAATACTATAAAAAACAAATAATAAGTTCATTATTTTCCAATTCACTATATTTGAATCGTTACAGAGTACATTTTAAATTGTAATTAAACTGAATATACATATACTGAAAACGATTTCAATGCTATCATTTTATACATATGTACATATTAATATGTTATATGTATACGTGTGTATTTTATATACATATATGTATATTGTATCTCTTTTGTAAATTAATAACCGACTATTAAGTTATACTGCATAATTAATGTGTTATAACTACATATAACTAATAACAAAGTGTTCATTATGATTGTGTTTATTTTATTTGGAATGAGAATGTTCAAATTGTTATTAATATCAAATACAGTAGAAACCGGTTATAACGACATCAAAGGGACCGTAATTTTAGGTCGTTATAACCGGTACTTCGTATTAACCGAATATCGATTTTTTTAAGGTAATTTATCGGAAAAACTAAAAATTTCTTGAGTATGCTGAAATTTTGTGAAAATCACCGTCTGTGAGCAAATATATCGTCAAAATAAAATCAAAATTTTGAGCAGAGAATAATAAAATATAAAACATAATATACGATATACAGAAGCGACACTCAACGTTATTTTATGGACCAAGAGCCCATGGTAGATTTTTACCCGTCATCGAACATCCTCAAAATAATTAGCGGATTTGCAAGTAAACATACTAGAGAACAACAATCCGTCGGTCGCCCTAATCAAATCCTGTGCATAATTAAGATAATTAACGCTAATTAGCGCAATTTTCGAAACGAACTCCCGTCATAGAACATCCGAATGAAATTTATATGGAAATATAGATAAATATGTATAGTTTTAGAATATACCGGTCGCCCTCATCATATCCAGTGCAAACTACCCCAAAAACCGATTTTAGGGGGTAAAAAATATGACGGTAGTTTATCACCCGTCATAGAACATCCTCAAAATAAGTAGCTAATATGAAAGTAAACATACTAGAGAACAACAATACATCGGTCGCCCTTATCAAATCCTGTGCATAATTAAGATAATTAACGCTAATTAAACACTTTGCACTAAAAAAATAATACTTTGCACTTTACCTCAATTTCAATCTATGTCAAATTTAAAAATTACATTATTTTGATGTACTTTATTGATTGTCTATATTTAAACCTTTAACCTGAAAATTAACCAACCTCCTTTCGCCTCAATAGATTTGATATTTTTAATGTGATTTCTGTGACTTTCTATATTTAAAACGGTAAAATATTAGCCTTATACAATAAAAAAAATAATTTATGTTCACGTGTATAGTAGGTAAGTGCTTTCTACCAAACTTTAAGTACAAAGTATTAAAATTTATGTTCGACATGCATACTATCTAATATACATAATTATATAGTGTAATTAAATATAACACAAAGCAAAGAAATATAAAATGGCACGTGGGGTTGAGCGAGGGTTTTTATAACATCTTCAAAAATTTATCAAAAGCCACACGTGGGTGTTGCCGCATAACCCACTTAACACAACTAAAAATACCCTTACCAATCGATTCGTGAATCAATCCAACGAGGTATGTACATGAAGCCATATATGAAAAAAATTTAGGTGGGGGGATCATGACCGGAAAAATTCTTAAAAAGGACTAAACTAGCACCACACACCTATCATTTAGCGAAAGCCCGAAGTCTCTAGGTGGTCAAGGGGCCGAGATCTCGCGGTGGAAGTCGAGCATATAAGCGCTGCAGCGCTACCACTTTGTGGGTTGCGCTAAAAATGCATTTAACGTAATCTCAATAGAAATGTTCCAATCGCACACCTAGATCTAAAGGGAGCTAACTCAAAAATCTAAATTTTTGAGTTATGCACACCATCGAATTCCTTATCTCAATACCTACCGACAAAAAAAAAAAAAAACAGATTTCAAAATTCCTACAGTATCTTTCTTCTAGCTAGGTACATATAAAAAGCATAAATCTATATTGCCGAGTTTACATTTGCTGTTACATTCGGACGATTAGCAGCACGGTGATACTAGCGCTAGTACTTTTCTGTCTACATTAAAATATGATAAGCATGCTTTCTGGTTTGACGTTTCTCAATTGCTTTTAACTTCAGTTCAAAATGTAACTACTGTGTACTATAAACCAAATTGTTACAGATGCAGTAATAAACACATTAGTTAATGTAATAAGCTGTAATAAGTTATTATTTTATTTTTATCATCGTAAATGATAAATCCATAATCACAAATCTCCAATGATTTTTTAAAGGCCGTATCTCTTGAAAAAATTCATTAGTTTTATTTTCATTCCACCTACTAATGTTTTTAATTGTTATAATAAATATAATAATATTGTCGTCTTGCGAGATTTGAATTAAATAACATTGTTGACAGCATGATGTATCTGTTTACACATGCTTTTTGCTCGCACCAGTAAGTCAATCGCACGAAAAAGTAGACCTGAAGCCGAGTCGGAACGCGTGCGATCGGGCTGGCACTATTACGAGATGACGGGTGTTGACACTTACGAGTACTCGTCCGAGTATCATATTCGGCCGAGCAAAACAGCAAATGTAAACTCCCCATATAGTGCACAATGTAATTGTAATCGGTTTTCGCCTGTACTGAAAAAGTGATTTTTTGAGAGTTAATACCTGTTTAGATCTAAATGTGCGAAATGATCATAACTCTTCGAAACGGTCCCGCGTTATTTTTGTCCCGGTAAACTCGAACGAGCCCTCACTCAACCCCATTGTCCATTTAATATTTCTTTGCTCCTCCCTCTCCCTGCCTACCGAGGATATGTAGGTGGGTGTGTTTGTGTATCTCTATTTTCAATCTTATATTTTAAACCATTCAAAAGTTATTTAGGTTGTCCCGAACTTTTGGAAGTCACTGTACATATACCTACGTTATGTAGGATACAGTGCTCTTAAAAATGTTATAACTTTTAATGTAATCATGATGTACTATATATGTGTATTGTGTATATGGCATCTGTGCTTTAAAAACTTAAAACAGACTTGATGAAACTTTAAAGCATTATATTAATTATTTGTTACGTTGTGCTTACAGTCTACGGGAGTTCCGGCTTTGTAAATAAGCTCTATGAATCAGGAACAAGTACTTAATTTACTGCAATGTACATTCATTATTTATTTAAGCTTTTATTATATTTATTAATTTCGTTATATGTAAGTATGTATTCTATTGAAAACTATATTTACATTAGGGTGGGTCAAATTGTATGGGGCCGAAAAAATCTCTATGGGTAACTCGCGATTCTGGTACTATGGGCCATAACAAGTATTTTTGCCAATGGAACCATACCTTTAAAATCATTTTCGAGCTTGCCGAAATTTGTCTGAAGATATTTTCCAAAATACTCAAAAATCGATCTATTAAGTGCATTTCGAATGTACAAAAAAATTATTAAAAATAACCCAAAAAAAACCCGTATCCACATTTTCAATTTTTTTGTACATTCGAAATGCACTAAATAGATCGATTTTTGAGTATTTTGGAAAATATCTTCAGACAAATTTCGGGAAGCTCGAAAATGATTTTAGAGGTATGGTTCCATTGGCAAAAATACTTGTTATGGCCCATAGTACCTGTATCGCGAGTTGCCCATGGAGTGAAAATAAATGACTCACCCTAATTTACATATATTTTTTTTATTTATGTTATTGGCCATTAATAGAAATAAACATAAAATAAAATTTTATGATTATTTTTATTAGTGTTTTGGCTGACTTCCTAATTTCAGTAGACAAAAAAAATACGTAAGTTTATTTATTTTATTATCAATTTTTTATAAATTAATGTGTTAAGTACCTAAATGAATTTTATATGTAACATAACAGCTAATTATTCAAAAATCGGACGTTAAATATACAAGATGGTCCGGTTTGGAATACAGATATTTTATCTGTATTCAACACCCTCTGAGCTACAGGTGTTTAAAAAATTTCCTTCATAGTAGTTCTTACAACAAAGATTATCTCATAACTTCCAATATAACGTATCTATAGAGCAACCAAAATGAGTCAGTTTCATAGGTAATTAACAAACATATTTTTCAGTATTTACGGTTATTGCTATCCGTGTTTCTAGTTCCGAGTTATAGATCATTAAAGTCGAAAAATATCTTCTTTTTTTTAATTTTTTTATGAAAATGACCTTTTTCTCCAAAAGTACCTCTAATATGTGGTATTTTTTATCATTAATTTGGTACGTCATAATGTTACCTACAAATTCACTACACAAAGTTTGGACCTAGGTCTTACAGTTTTCCAGTTATAAATTAATCCCCAAAGTGACTATTTTGCTACTTGCCCTATTAAATGAAACAAGCATATAATTTATTTGTTTATAACAACATCATTTTATTTATTTTTATTATTTACCGTAAAAATAATTATTGACCGGAAAACTGTACGATCCAGGTCCAAACTTTGTGTAGTGAATTTGTAGGCAACATTATGACGTACCAAAATAATGATAAAAAATACCACATAATAAAGGTACTTTTGGAGAAAAATGTCATTTTCATAAAAAAATTCAAAAAAAAGAAGTTAATTTTCGACTTTAATGAGCTATAACTCGGAACTAGAAACACGGATAGCAATAACCGTAAATACTGAAAAATATGTTTATTAATTACCTATGAAACTGACTCATTTTGGTTGCTCTAGATACGTTATATTGGAAGTTATGAGAGACTCTTTGTTGTAAGAACTACTCTGAAGGAATTTTCTTAAACATCCTGTAGCTCAGAGGGTGTTGAAGATAGACCCCCCCTTCCCGCACATTTTTTTACTCACAATGAGTCAGGGAATCAGCTCCAAAATATCTATTACCCAAACCGGACCACCCTGTTTATAAAAAAACATACAGTAAAAACCGGTTATAACGACATCGAAGAGAGCGGTAATATTGATCGTAAAAAGCGGATAGTTGTAATAACCGGTAAAAATGCAATTATATAGGATTCAGTTGAACTTTTATTTTGAGTCGTTAAAACCGATATGTCGTTTTAACCGATGCCGTTATAACCGGTTTCTACTGTATGTGTATTATTGTTTATATTTAAGATAATAACGAAAATGTTGTGACACCTTTATATTGATTTATACATTTTCCCCAAAGGAGACAAGTTAGGTCTTAGCTTGAAGTTGTGTCTTTCGGGGATTTTAGGTACCTCCCTCTTCTCGTTCAGGAGTTGGTACGTATTTTTTTATCTTATATTAATTTGCACGCTCTTTAAATCAATTAATAACTGCTGGTTGTTATCTATTAGTATTAATTTGTTTTAAAAAATGGGTATGTGTACTTATGTACGCACATAAGTACTTATTTGGTGTAGTGACATCTAGCGTGCAAATTAAAAACTGAAAACATGTTTATCCACTATCATAATAGAAATAATTTCACCTAAAGAAGTATAATACGGGACAAAAATGTCCTGTATTATATCAAAAATTTGATTCAGAAGATAATCTAACTTTAAATGAATAGTTTTTCTAAAATCCGTGGTAGTTGATGTATAGGTAACATAGAAATGTTTATTACGTTATTATAAAATCTCCACTGCTAATAAACGAAATTCATAACAAAAACAAAACAATTAAATATTCTAATAAGGTATTGGCACCAGTCTTGGGCAACACCCCAGTGTTGAACATTTTTTACTTAAATGTACTGAATAAGAAATATTTGTTGATTTTTGATACTTGCCACTACTTGATATTAATCCATATACATTATACATATGTATTTAACTGTCTTAAAGCGTGATTTGATGATAATAATTGATCATTTTGTTTAAATAGAGTGGACAAATAATTATCGCGGTTCGGCACACTATCAACAAAAATATATTTTCTTATGTAAATGCTTTACATTGTTTTAAATTGTATGACGTTTGTGTAGTAGTACTTATAGTCCAAGAGCTGATCGCCACCTCGACTAAGGTGCTCGTTACAAAGCTATTTTTTTATATCGTTTATTTAATGATAGTAAAGTATGAAAACTTACGTCTGTCGGAGCTAGCGCGGTTGCATAAAACCGGAAACGGATGTTTACTAGAGAAATTTTGGAATTTTTCGAATTATTTTTGAAACGGTGCACAGTAGAAAAAAATATTTTAGATCAAAGTTGTAGAAGGTACTTTTATCTATAATTTATGTTCTATCAATTTTCCCCCCAAAATTTATTTTTAGGAAATAATCGATTTTCTAAAAAAATTAATTTTTTCGATTTATTTTTTAAACGGTAGGTATTAGAAAAAAATGTAAAGATAAAAGTTGTAGAGAATATTAATATCTATAAATTTTGTTCTTATATTTTAAAAAAAAATGTGGAAGGAAATAATATTTTTTTTTAAATTATTAGAACAAAAATTATAGATAATAATATTCTCTACAACTTGTATCCCAAACATTTTTTTCTAATACCTACTGTTTAAAAAATAAATCGAAAAAATTAATTTTTTTAGAAAATCGATTATTTCCTAAAAATAAATTTTGGGGGCGGGAAAATGGATAGAACATAAATTATAGATAAAAGTACTTTCTACAACTTTGATCTAAAATATTTTTTTCTACTGTGCACCGTTTCAAAAATAATTCGAAAAATTCCAAAATTTCTCTAGTAAACATCCATTTCCGGTTTTATGCAACTGCGCTAGCCCCGACAGACGTAGGTTTTCATACTTTACTATCATTAAATAAACGGTATAAAAAAAATTAGCTTTGTAACGAGCACCTTAGTCGAGGTGACGATCAGCTCTCCGACTATTACCATTTTATAATAATTACCAAATGTTCATTACTGGTTTTACTTTGTCCATTACTGGAAAGAAAACATATACAAAATAAAAAGCTATAATTTAAAAAATAAACTACATTTGCGGGTTTTGGTAATCAAATTGATATAATAAAGAGGTAGTTGTTTTATTAGTAACATAAGTTCATGAGAATAATAGAAAGGCTATAGGGGGATAAGAATGGGTAAAGTGCCCCCGCGCCGATTTTGGCTGTTATATTTTTTTATAGTAACTACTAACACAGGTAACAATTTGACAAAATTTTAACCCTCAAAAATTAACCCCCAAGGGGTGAGAATTAATTTTGAAAATTTCGTAAAAAATTAATAACTTTTGAAACAGTCAACCGATTTGAATAAAATTTTAATATGTTATAGATGTCACTAAGGTGCATTATAGGAAAAATCGGTAAACCTGAAAACTTAACATAACCTCAAAAAAAAGTGTTTTATTTTTTTCAAAAATTTTTTTTGCTCACTTTTAATTTTGGTACAATCACCAAAATATTTGTGTGACTTTCTAGCATAGTTTTTTATAACATATATTTTTTTCAGATTTATTTTCCAGCTGCGTGACACCTAAAAAAAATTTTATATTTTTCTAAAAATTTTTTCACTCACTTTCAATTTTGGTACACTCACCAAAATTTTTTTGTGACTTTCTGGAATAGTTTTTTATAATATATATTTTTTTCAGATTTTTTTTCCAAGTGCGGGACACAAATTTTTTTTTTTAATTTTTTTCAAAATTTTTTTCGCTCATTTTTAATTTTAGTACAATCACCAAATTTTTTCAGTAACTGTCTGGCATAGGTTTTTATAATATATGTTTTTTTCAGATTTTTATTCCAGCTGCGTGATACCTAAAAAAATAAAAAGTTTTATTTTTTTTTGTGGTTATGTTTGCCGTACAATCACAAAATATATTTTGTATCAATGTCTATCATAATTTTTTAAATAAGTATCTATATTTTTTAGATTTTTTTCCTGTTGCGAGACACAATTTTTTTTTTTCAAATTATTTTTTCGCTCAATATAGTATTATATGTAATATGTATAAAGCAAATACATACACTTAATTAAGAAAATATGTATTTGCTTTAATTTTCTGCAAGGGTAGTGAGGGTAAAATTGTAAATAGCCCGTAAACCACTTGGAATTATGGTTTGTGAATAGTATAGAATACATGTGGAACCCCCTTAAAATTTTATTTTGGGGGCATAATGGACAACTGTTTTCAAAAATTATTTTTTTATTATCTTTCATTAATGAATATAGTCTAGTATTTTCAATATACCTAATGATATCAAATTACGATTTAACATGATTTTAAACTTTTGGAGAAATCGGTAATTTTGTGTTTTCTTATACAGTTATCCGTCGTATACTTATACGACGTCGTATATGAATATTACCATATATTAAACTACTAGTAGATTCATATATGATATTACTCATATAGATGTTTTATTCGTTAAAAAACTATCGAACATGTCAAAAAGTAAAAATATACCTACTTATGTATGGGTATGTACAAAGTAAATTAAACAAAATTGTAGTTAATCATTACATACAATATAAAGAAACGTTTCTGATATTCAATACACATAACAAATTGAAAATGAAAAAAAAAATGAGAACTAAATAAAGAATGAAAATAAAAAAGTTATTCCCTCTCGTAATTATTAAATGTACCTATTATACATTTCTTGTATGAAAAATCTTTTAATCTATTTTTGAAAGATTTAATATCGTCAATATTCTTCAGGTAGTCTGTCTGGCAGTGAAATCTAATATTTACTGCCTTTTCATAAAGGGCTATTGCTATATCTAGTTGTCCTATAAAAAATCAATGTATGTATTACATTGTATTATGTATATTGTATACGCCTGAAAAATCACTGAAAAAATGTGTCGACAGTACAAACATTGAAAGTGAGCAAAAAAACAATTAAAAAAAATTGTGTCTCGCAACAGGAAAAAAATCTAAAAACTATAGATACTTATTTAAAAAATTATGATAGAAATTGATACAAAATATATTTTGTGATTGTACGGCAAACATAACCTCAAAAAAAAAAAAACTTTTTATTTTTTTTAGGTATCACGCAGTTGGAATAAAAATCTGAAAAAAACATATATTATAAAAACCTATGCCAGACAGTTACTGAAAAAATTTGGTGATTGTACTAAAATTAAAAATGAGCGAAAAAAACTTTGAAAAAAATTTAAAAAAAAATTTGTGTCCCGCACTTGGAAAAAAAATCTGAAAAAAATATATATTTTAAAAAACTATTCCAGAAAGTCACAAAAAAATTTTGGTGAGTGTACCAAAATTGAAAGTAAGTGAAAAAAATTTTAGAAAAATATAAAATTTTTTTTAGGTGTCACGCAGCTGGAAAATAAATCTGAAAAAAATATATGTTATAAAAAACTATGCTAGAAAGTCACACAAATATTTTGGTGATTGTACCAAAATTAAAAGTGAGCAAAAAAAATTTTTGAAAAAAATAAAACACTTTTTTTTGAGGTTATGTTAAGTTTTCAGGTTTACCGATTTTTCCTATAATGCACCTTAGTGACATCTATAACATATGAAAATTTTATTCAAATCGGTTGACTCTTTCAAAAGTTATTAATTTTTTACGAAATTTTCAAAATTAATTGTCACCCCTTGGGGGTTAATTTTTGAGGGTTAAAATTTTGTCAAATTGTTACCTGTGTTAGTAGTTACTATAAAAAAATATAACAGCCAAAATCGGCGCGGGGGCACTTTACCCATTCTTATCCCCCTATAGCCTTTAGTCCACCAATCAAGTACCTTATGGATTATTATTATTGTACTTTAGAAGCATAATATTATAGGTACAAGAGATTTCTGAGATAATTTTACCTGAATTGTTTATACATATAATAAAAACTAGTATTGCCTCTTGTTGAAATTCTACCTTTTATTTTACCTGCCTTAACGGCAATACACACACATGATTTTTTTATGCAGATTTATAGGTTTTTGATGAGTAAATGCCTTTGTAGAAATAAATGACAAACATTAATTTTTTAAGAGAAACATTATGTTTAATGGTAACGTTTTAAATAAAAATTATAAATTAATGAGAAACAGAAAAAACTGTATAATACACATGAATTTATTCAGAGTTCCAGTTGTTTGAAACTTTTCTTAATTCAAAATGGTTTAAAATTCTTTTTATTATCTCAGCAAATAATCTCGGATGCTACCAAAAGTTAAATGACGCATTTAATGTTCAGAACGGAAAATTGTAATAATTTTAATTGCAGACCAGCAGAGTAAAAGTAAAAATATTTATTCTACAACGAATAAAATTTCAATGTAGATAATAAAAATGTTTGCTTCTCAAAGTAAATTATAGTAAAAGTACTGACATTGCGATTTTAAATAACATTTTTTCTTAAAATTATTTATCTTACAATTAGTTTACTATCTTGCTTATACCTACTTATAACTTTTATTACTATTATTACAGTAGAAACCGGTTATAACGACATCGGTCAATACGACGTATCGGTTATAACGACTCAAAATAAAAGTTCAACTGAATCTCATATAATTGTATTTTTATCGGTTATTACGACTATCCGCTTTTTACGATCAATATGACCAGTCACTTCAAGGTCGTTATAACCGGTTTCTACTGTATTTGATTTGTATGTAAATGCACTTTTTTAAAATAATAAAAAAATTATTTAACCGTTTTCACTTTTATAAATATACTATACGAAAAATGAATTATTCAATATTAAACGAATATATTGAACTTTAAACAAATTATATCACTTTAAATAAATAGCTTCCACTAAAAATAAAACTTTGCACTCAAAAAATAATACTTTTAACTTAACCTCAATTGGACCTGTCAGATTTAAAAATTACATATTTTTGTTGTATTTATTGTGATTTTCTATGTTCTTTTTACCTAACCTACCTACTAACCTCCGTCTTTTGGGCCAAATAGATTTGATATTTTTAATGTGATTTTTGTAATTTTCTATATTTTAATTTTTGAATTCGGGGACACAAGTACACACATCCACTTTTTTAACAATACTTTTGGTTACCTACTGTATATATTTTATTTTTTAATGGTTTTCAGTAAACCATAAAATTGAAACACAATTACGAGATAGAATCAAATATTTGTAGTCTTAAATATGCACAACTAATATTTAACCTTTGTAGTCAAGTTTTGAAATTTATATTTTGAATATTTTTTTTGTATTTTCAAGAAATCAGGAAAAACAGAAAAGGGGGGTCTAGTCTGGGAAGTCCAATATATTTTCTATATTTTAACTTTTAATTCGGGGACACAAGTACACACATCCACTTTTTTAACAATACTTTTGGTTACCTACTGTATATATTTTATTTTTCAATGGTTTTCAGTAAACCATAAAATTGAAACACAATTACGAGATAGAATCAAATATTTGTAGTCTTAAATATGCACAACTAATATTTAACCTTTGTAGTCAAGTTTTGAAATTTATATTTTGAATATTTTTTTTGTACTTTCAAGAAATCAGGAAAAACAGAAAAGGGGGGTCTAGTCTGGGAAGTCCAACTTGGTGAGTGAAGAGAATAAAAGGAATGAAATTGCACATAGTAATTATTATAAATAATCTTCCGGGTGCCACAGGACTTTCTTATACGTAATAATGACAATGAATAGTGTAAGTGATTTTTATTTTATTGAAAGATATTTCTGACGAACTAATAAAAGATAGAATAGAATTATGTTTAACGTAATTACTAACAATAAGATGGAAACAGATGTTTACTCTTGTCATTTTTTAAAATTTTGGATTTATTTTTGAAATAAGACAAAAATGTATTAGGTAAGAAAAGGCGAGTATGTTATTATCTATAATTTATTCTCCATACATTTTTTTTACAATTATGATTTAGCCAGAAATAATTTTTTTAAAATAATTATTTAGAATAATTATACTGGTTGCCGGGTGATTTGACCGTACGGATCCGTACGGATCACGACTCATACGGTCAAGTCACCCGGCAACCACTGCAAACTAAATATAATAGAGAATACAGTTTTTATTCTCAGTATTACGTATAAGAAAAATTCATGGTACCTATGGCAAACACGTACACTGTTAAATCTCTGTAATACGTATAAGAAAGTCCCATGACACTCATGGCAGATATTTCTTCTCTGTTATGAACCATTTTAAATGTACTTAAAAACGGATATACTTATTAAACAAATTTTTTTTTTCGAAAAAATGAATACCTAGAACATAAATTATAGACAATTTTCAACTTCGATATTTTTCTCTAATTCGCACTGTTTCAATGTAATTCGAAAAATTCAAAATCGATGTACATAGGTAAACATCCGTTTCCGGTTGAAAGACCGTATTCAAAAATAGGAGGTTTTCTTCCCAGGCAAAAATTAATCTTAAGTATAAAATTTTACTTTTCTACGATTTGTCGTATTTGAGTTACAGCGTCTACAGACAGACGGACCGACAAACCGACATACAGACATCATGGCGAAAATAGTCAGAATGGATTTAGGGAAGGTCAAAATTGATAATTCCATCAAAATTACTACCTATACTTACTTATTCTATATGTATATTTCACATACATGTGTATAAGAAAGTAAAATGCGTAAAAAAGAACCCACAGAAACTTCTGGCAAAATGTGTGGCCATGATTTTACAAAGTTGTCATGTCAAAGCAAAATATTGAATAAACTTAAAGGATACTGAACCCAATCATTATTTATTTAATTAAAATCACATTTCCAATCGAAACATTTCATATACATGAAAATTGTATCGAATAAAGGAAGTTCTGAGCACACGAATTAGTGTAGCCATTGTTGTGAGCTTTGTCAAAACTTCAAATAATTGGATATGTTTCAGTGGTCACAAATCCAATTAATGTGTTTGTCACTTGTTGATTATTGAATTTAATTTAGCTGCATTATTGCTGCTATTATAAGCAAAGCATCAAAGCGTTAAAGTAACAAATGGAAATATACTCGTAATCTGTTCAGGGCGAATGCATTCTTGTATACAGTAGGTATATTGTTACTGGACGCTTTTATATTTAATACAATATTGTGAAATTTTACAAATATGTAGATAAGACACAGCTCAAAACGATTAGTTTATTTGACAAGATACATTTATACGGTTATATACTAAAATTGAAAAAAGTAGGTATTAAAAGGGTTCTATTTAATTGCACTATATTATATTAGATAGTTTTCACTTTGTACATCGAACATAAATTTTAATACTTTTTTTTAATGCATACGGATATTTAATCGTTTTAAAATATAGAAAATCATAAAAATCACATTAAAAATATCAATTCTTTTTGGGCCAAAGGAAGGATGTTAGTGGTAGGTTAGGTAAAAATTTAGAAAATCACAGAAAAAAATAGTTTTTTTCTTTTTAAAATATTTTTGATAAAGACAATTCTTTTTTAAGGATACCAAAATAAACTGAAGAACAAAAAAATAATGTGTACTTACTCTCAAAATTTTGGGTAACGCTCTTAAAAATTGAAAATAAACCCCATTTTCACCCATTTTATCAGTTTTTTTGCACATTTTGAGCGTTGTATTAGATTGACTTGAAAATATTTTGTTCTTTAAAATGATAGAAGTAATCAAATACTTCAACAAAGGTTTTATCAGATGTGACTTATTTTCGGCTGACAATGAGATACAAATGAGTAAACAAATATTAATGGGACGAAAACCGTTAAAAGTTACTATTATGCTGCCTACACTATTAAATGAAACATTTTGTTTATAATTACATAATTACTTTTAAAATTATGTAAATAACCATTAACAATTAAATGAAAAGAAATGGAAAACTATAATACCCAGGTCCAAACTGTTTTTATTATGAGTTATGACGCACCAAAATTATGATAAAAAATACCACATGTACAGGTACTTTTGGATAAAAATATCATTTTCATAAAATTTAAAAATATATATATTTTTTTTTACTTTGATGAACAAAAACATTGAACTGGAAACACTAGTAACAATAAGCCTTGTTTCACACATACACGGTTCCATTCGGTTCGGTTCGTTTTCGGTTTCAGCCGAAAACGAATCAAACCCTTTCACACATACACGGTTCTCATACGGTTCATATTAGGTTTTATTTTTTTCCGTAAACTCAGTAGTTATCATGGAGAGAAAGCAAGTTGTTGCCATGTTGTTTCTCTATAAAAAAAATTAAAAAATGAAGGAGGAATACTAGAATTCATTGCGAGCACCCTCTCATCACTTTACAGCAGGAATTTGGAGCATTCTACACTATTTTCCCGAAGCTAAAGAGCATGAAGACAATCCACATCAACATCTTGAAAACCGCTCATTTTATTAGAAAATCCGCGACAAAACTTAAAAAAAAAATAACACTCGCTATCAGGTTAAAACCGAAACTAAACCGAGTATGTGTGAACGCGTTCATTGCTTTGTGTTCCCTGGACACGAATTGAAACCTGATGAAATCTGTCCGTGTGGAGGGAGTATTCAGTTCTGTACGGTTTCTATACCAAATACAAACTGAATCATCGTTTCACACTTGTCGGCAGCGACCGAAAACGAACCGAACCGAATGAAACCGTATATGTGTGAAATGTAATACTGTAATACTGTAATACTACAAAATATGTTAGTTAATTACCTATGGAACGGACTCATTTTAGTTGTTCTAGTTACGTAACTTTGGAAGTTATGTGATAATCTTTGTTTTAAGTATTATCCTGAAGGAACTTTTTAAAATACCATGTAGTTCAGAGGGTGTTCAAAAAAGACCCCCCCCCCTCTTCAAGTAAAATTTTTTACCCACAATGAACCAAGTAATAAGTTCCTAAAATATCAGTAGGTATTCCAAATCGAATATCTACAGTTCTACAGAAAAGTAAAAATACCTATTTATTTAATAAAAATAAAGTATATATTCAATTACATAACATTAACTATTTGTAATTAATTATTTAGTTCGTAAACCTATTAACTCTAGACAAAAATAAAGAGTGTGTAAAGAACATAATTGAGTAAAGAAGGAGCAAGAGAGAAAAGAGTAAAAATAATTATACCTCTTTACTCACTATCCATCACAATGTATCTGTAGTTGCTAAAGAAGTAGAAGCTATTGCTTCAGATTTTTACTAATCGCATGTGATTTATTTCAATTACGTATACAATTATTTGCTAGCGTGGAGTTGTTGATTTAAATGGATTTCTTTAAATTTGTACTCGTGTTTGGAAATAAGTAATTGCAAAATGTACGACAGATTGTATGTATAGGTACTCTCTTTAATTAATCAGTTGGAATAGTTTGTTAACTTAACAAATATTTTAAGAAACTAAATATCTAAATAATTGAAAAAAGAGACTATGAAAAAATGTTCATTATTGGAAATCTTTATTTAGTTTTATGGATATTTTAAAATGTTCTTTTAATAGAAACATATATTTTTTGTTTCGGCAATAAATAATTATATTTTTCTAAGACATCTATTTTTTAAGATTTTTAGCAAAATAACTAATAAAATTGCAAGAGGCAATAAAAGACTTTTATAATTTAAAAATTCTCACAGTTGTTTTAATTATTTTATTTACATTTTTTCTGGAAATTTTGATGTATAAAATTTATAAATAAATTTTTGTTAATAATTTTTTTATCTTGACATTTTTATCCAAGATTCTTTGCATAGCAATTTTATTTAAGATTAATGATTTCCAGGTAAAATGTTCTTAAAGTTCGAAAATCTTATTTTGTTAAATATCATAAGAAATTGATGTCATAAAAAAAATATTTCTTACTTTTTAAGTTGAATAAGATTTCGAACTAAAAATGTGGATTTTCATTAAAAAAAAATCTTCAGATTACTTTGAAAACGTCCTCCAACCAAACATACCTGTAGTACAGCAAACCTGGATAACTGGAATCTCAAGGGATCAATTATATTATCTCACTTAAAGAGGTGTCCCATTTACCCAAATTCACAGATATACAAGTTCATCCAAGAGATTCTCTCATTTACAAAGGGTTTAGAAGTTTTTCTTACATATTTTTTTCAATTTTATCTCGTATCTCAGTTATAGAGGTAATCTATCTTAGCTGTTCCAGTAAGAGAGGTAATTATTGAAAAAATAAAATAATGAAATTCCAGATAGAGATGTTTTTTAAGTCTCAGTAATAGAGATATTTTGGTGCCGAAGTGACGGGACCTCAATATGATGTCTAGTTATAGAACTTTCCCACTTAATCAAGTTTCACTGTATATTACATAAATGTTTTACTTAAGCGGGCAGATCCAGTTAGAATTTTGAAAAAATCTATTTTTTTGCATTTTCTCAAAGTAGAATATTTCAAAAGTATTCTCTGAAAATTTCAGACAAATCGGATCGTTATTTATGGAGATATATAACTTTGAACGGAGCCGTCTCTAATGCAAGTAGGTAGATAGCGGCAGCTGTGCGCTTTTTCTCGAGAAACCATGTATTCGAAGTCGTTGTCACTGTAACTTGAGAACGGCTTTGCGAATCGGTTTGAAATTTTTCTCACTTATTCTATACCTACATAATTGACCTCTGTACGATGGATTTTTTTGACGATTTTTTTTTATAGCCGAAAATGCGAGTGAATTTTTAGTCGAATAAAGAACTTTGACTTTCAACATCCGCCATTTCGTGAAAATTCAAATTTTTTCAACTCCCTTCGTCCATCCGGAGCATTATGTCATTAACTAATGATTGCTTCTGTTTTTTTTATTTTTTATTTCTGATGATTCATTGACGAGCAGCAGTGATCACGGCAAAACACTTTTTTTGCCCCTCCCAAATTTGCTGTATTCCTCTTATTTTTTAACATTTTGCCACATAAAAATTAGAATATTTTTTGTAAATACATATCTTTCATGTGGAAAAATATTTGCTATTAATTATTATAGTGCGTGGCCAAAAAAATAATAAAAAGAGCTTTTTTTGGAAGTTACAATTGGGTCTACCCGCTTAACAAAATTAATTCATTTTTCGTTCGTTTACCGTTACATATATTAGAAAACATATCAGTGGTAAAAATACACATAAAATGAATTTATTTTTGAATGATAAAAAAAATTCATATCAATATGTCTTTAAATTAATTTAAATGTCGACTCCTTAACTTGAAAAACAATTGATGAAATATAATAATATGATTTAATTGATTATACATATACACGTATACACCAATACCTCGCTTTGCGTCGTTTCGTTTTGCGTCGCTGCTGAATTAGTACTAATTTTCACTGTGCGTCGTTAAATTTTCGAAGTTGCGTTGTTTTGGGTTCGAGTCTTTAATATTTTTTAAATTAAAACGAGAGTAACTTAAAAATTCACTTTGCGTCGTTTCAATTTGCGTCGTGTTTTTTTGGAACGTAACCACGACGCAAAGTGAGGTATGTGTGTATCTTATTTTGTTAACAATCAGAATATTATCATATTTTAATATTCCCAGCGACTTGTTTGCATATATTTAAAAATTAATAAATGTGAAATTCTCATCAAAATCGGTTCAGTAGTATTGATGGCGTGCGTAGAAAGTTCGACCAAATTTAATTTTTTCTGTATTACTGAACTAACAAAGGTCATTTCTCTTTACATTTGAAAAATAATTAACCAAACTTACAGATATGTCGCACCCTCAGAATGAAAGTGACCTAAGTCAAAAAATGCAATTTGTGGGAAATGAGCAAGAAAGCCTTCAATAAAGTATAGAATTGAATACATTTAAATGTATCTCTCCCGTGTTTCATCGGAAATGATTGATTTTTTGCGGATTTATAGATTAACCTTTTATGTACAGAGTTATCATCATATTAAATTTAAATATATTTTAAATATATTTTGAGTTAGGTCACTTTCATTCTAATGGTGCTATACAGGGTGAGGCAGTAACTATTACCACCTTAAATATCTTCGAATCTATAAGGCCTAGAGAAAAATTAGTGTAACCAAAATTGTACGATATCAGCGATAACAATATTTGTCCAGGGGGAGTCGCTTCGGAGATATCAAGGTCGTATTCATTTTTTTAAATTGGTTCGGTAAATTTTTTTTCCAAAATATGATAGAGGAACTGAAAACAAGTTCAGAACTCATCACACAAGATCATTGAACAAGATTTAAAATTAAGAAAAAACGATTAAAAAATACATTTTTTTATTAAATGATATTTACATTTAAAGAAGATGTTCGAAGTGTTAATAACATATGATAGAGGAGCTGAAAACACGTGTTACATCGATAATGATGGCCATCACTTCGAACATCTTTAAATGTAAATTTCGTTTAATAAAAAATGTATTTTTTAATAATTTTTTCTTAATTTTAAATCTTGTTAAATGATCTTGTGTGATGAGTTCTGAACTTGTTTTCAGCTCCTCTATCATATTATGGAAAACAAATGTACCGAATCAATTTTAAAAAAAATGATGTTGACCTTGATATCTCCGAAGTGCCTCCCCCTGGACAAAAATTATTATCGCTATGTGATAGCCCCCTTCGTACCGTACAATTTTGGTTCCATTAATTTTTCTCTGGGCCTTATTGATTCAAAGATATTTAAGGTGGTAATAGTTACTGCCTCACCCTGTATAGTAAAATACTAATAGAGAATAAAATACTTACAACACCAGAGCTAAACTTGCGCACAACGCATGGCAAAGTGGCCGTACCTCCGACCTGAGCCGTGACTGTCGTGCTGTTTTCAGTAGCGAAGATCGATGAACGGTCTGTAGAAGCGACAGAGCCGGGCGCGACCTGTCCACCACTAGGGTCCTTCACATGCCCACCACCACTGCTCTTATCACGACCACGATGTTGTTGTTGCACCACGTCAGTGCCTCCACCACCGCTATAACTACGCCTCACCCGGTGCTGATGATCTTCGACCAGTTGGTGGCCTACGACCACGATCTCGTGACCTGTACCTGTAATTATAAATTTATGTATGTATTAGATCGGATATTAAATGTCAATTATAATAACATTAAAATGAACTACATAAAATTAGTAACTTTGTTTTAAAATGTATAGAGCAAGACCTCGCTTAATGCGGGAGATACGTTCCAAGAAATGCCAGCGCTAAATGAAACATCGTCGGTAAATACGTATATAAAGGCTTTACACGCTACGATAAATCGTAACAATTCGATCGTTACGATACATTGTTACAATAAATCGAAAGAGTGTGTTCTGTTTACATGCAACGATTTCTTGTCCAATATTCATTGTCGACCGCGGTATACTCAGTCAGTTTTTGTCATGGAGGAAGTACTGATGTGATCGTTTGTTTAGCAAGAAGAGTGAAAAGGTCACGAAGACTTAGAAGAAAGTGGAGCCGCCAGTGGTTGTTGAAGAAAAAGGTATTTTCTCATATAAAATTATTGAAAAAATTGCGAAATGAACCCAATCACTGGCGGAATTATTTAAGAATGTATGAAGAGACTTATGTTGAGTCGTTAACAACCTTTCCCGTGAATAGCTAATGCAAACTGAGTCAAATCGTAGCAATGAATGGCTGCTACTTGTTTACACGTTCCAGCTTGTCGTTACGATTTGCAGAAATTGATGCCGGCCGGCAATAATCATCCAATCCAATTCCAATAAATCGCTACGATGTCCTGTTTACACGCTACGATAAATCGTAACGATTCGATCGTTACGATAAATTGTTACGATTTATCGTTGCGTGTAAACCAGCCTTAAAGCTCAAACTATAATTATCACAATTTTATTCAAAAACAGTGTATATTAAAAGTGTTTGTTATGACAAATTTTCTTTATATATTTACCTATAACTTGAACAATTTTAAAGTAATCACGGTCAGACAGAAAGCATTATTTAGGACACTAAATTTTTTCATAGATTTTTAGTTGGAATTTATTTTATTCGGTGTAAGGTATTTTCTGTGGTCTTCGAAAAAAATGAATAATTTTCCATAAATTTTTGTAATATCCAGAATTTGAAGTGCTTATAACATAAACATTTTTCGAGATTTTGACATTGGGTACATAGCATTATTAAGGACGCTCTTTTCTCTATTATAAGTTAGAATTCCATTTTCAAATTCAATTAAAGACATATTAAACACAGCGGTCGAACGGAACTATACATTTTAGGCGTGATTACCAAACTCGACGTCGCTAAATGATTTTTTGCGGGTTCTATTCCAATAACTATTTATAGTACACTAGCGGCATCCCGCGGCTTCGCTCGCGTAAACTTCGAAACTAATTATAACCCTCCATACGTGATAGGGGATGACATATTACATTTTTTATAGTAATAGTATTTACCTTTTTAGTGATCGCGTATCACAGCTGACTATTTATAAGTATTTAACTTTATAAGTAAAGCAAGTATGCAGATAAACATATCTAAATCCATCCTCGTCCCCGTCCCATGCTATTAGGGCTTGAATATCAAACTTTCATTATTAACTGAATATTAATTTGTCCAAATTTATTTTAATATCATGAACAATTATGAAGATAAATATATCAAAATTTTACCCCCTCCCGCACCATTCCCATAGGGGTTGAATTTTCGTAACTGCTATTTGTCTTGTAGAGTACCTATATTTGCCACGTTTCATTTGTTGAATACAAAAAAAAAAATATATTGTAGAGTACAGTACGTTCGATACGTTTCAATTAAATGCGAACAAAAAAAATATTTTTTTTATATAAACTTTGACACCCTGTTTTATCCCCGTAGGGGTTGAATTTCGAAAAATCCTTTCTTAGTGGGTGCTTACATCATAAAAGGAACGCACCTACGAAATTTCACGTTTCTAGGTCCAGGGGTTTGGGCTGTACGTTGATATATGAGTGAGTGAGTGAGTGAATGAGTGAGTGGTTAAGGACAAACTCTTTTATAGATATAGATAATTAAAAAAATACTATTTTGTTCAAAATTTTACCAGCTTTAAGATTTATAAGACCTATTTTATCCTAAAACTCACAACCTCAGTGTTATTCCTAAATAACAGATTTTAGAGAACTTTGTAAGCCCCTAGAAAGTTATGTACCCCCCTTCGAAGGATATATGTACTCATTTTTATATAGTGCCATCCCTACACGAAATTGTCTGACGACTAGACTATTATATGATAGTAAAATTTCGCTTGAAATTATTATTCATGAAATATTAATAAAAAAAGTAAACGGAAAAAACTTCGTTTAACCGAAACAGCGTTAAACGGGGTCTTACTGTAATAAAAACTATTAAATTAATTACTTTAGACTTGTATTTTTAAAAATAATAATGAAAAATATTTTTATAAATTACATTAATAAAAAAAGCTTGTAAAAAGAATTGTTTCCCACTTATTTGAGAAGTAAAACGTTTAGTGTAAAGAATCCAACTCTGCTTTTATATAAACTTAGATTGATGGGAAATTCTGAGGATGTTTCGAACATATTTTTCATCCTCATTACTAAGTATCAAATAAACTTTTTATGAAACATTTTAAAAGTGCTGTAAGGGCTTTTGAATTAGACTGCAGAGTAAAATATACATAAAATTATTTTCATTATAAAATTGTAAAGTTTATTTACTTGAAATAAGTCTTTTCTGGTATTGATAGAATTAATTTTGTTAACGTGTCTACAAAGATACTTAAAGGGATGTGATAAAAGATACTTTAAATTTTTTTTTAAATAAACTTTGACACCCTGTTTTAACCCCTTAGGGGTTGAATTCCGAAAAATCCTTTCTTAGTGGGTGCTTACATTATAAAAGGAAGGCACCTACGAAATTTCACGTTTCTAGGTCCAGGGGTTTGGGCTGTACGTTGATATATGAGTGATTGAGTGAGTGGTTAAGGACAAACTCTTTTATAGATATAGATTTTTACCGGTTATTACGGCTATCAGCTTTTACAACGACGATATTGATTTTATATTTTTGATAATTTAATATGTTAATTTTTCATAATTGTGAAACACTAGAGAACGCAAAATTGAAGGTCACGCATAAAATGTAGTTACGTTCGACCGCTGTGTTTAATATGTCTTTAATTTAATTTCAAAATAAAAATTGTAATAGTAATAGTGAAAAGAGTGCCCTAAATAATGCTCAGCATCTAATGAACTCAAAGTTCTAGATGTTACAAAAATGTATGGAAAATATTCATGTTTTTCGACGACCACAGAGAAGACTTTTTCTACCTAATAAAATAAATTCCAGCTAGTAATCTATACAAACGACTAGAAAATTGATAAAAAAAAGACAGTGATAGTTGAAATGAATATACAGGGTGTCCCATTTTAATCTGTCACCCCCCTAATTTTTTTATCTATCAATTAAATAAAAAAATGCTTCAAATAAAAGTTGTTTGATTTTGAGGGGGACCCAAAATGGCGTTATTAATTTTTAATCTTCATGGTCAAATAGGGCCAACATTTTTTTTTTCAAATGGAAACCTATATTTTTTATTACGGTATCTTATTGTTTGGAAAAAACAAACAGCTTTTGTTTTAAATAATTTTTTGTATGACTTCATTTTTTTTTAATATTTAACAAAATAATTTTAGATTTTCACTTATTTTTTACTCCAAACCCATTAACTTTAGAGGAAAAGTGTACAAACAAAAAATGTTTGTTTTGATCTGATATAACTAGGAAAATTAAAAAAAATCTGAAATCATTCTCCTAGTTATATCAGATTAGAATAAACCTTTTTTGTATTTTACACTTTTCCTCTAAAGTTAATGGGTTTAGAGTAAAAAATTAGTGAAAATCTGAAATATAAAATTATTTTGTTAAATATTAAAAAAAAATTAAGTCATACAAAAAATTATTTGAAACAAAAGCTATTTGTTTTTTTCCAAACAATAAGATACCGAATGAAAAATGTAGGTTTCCATTTGAAAAAAAAAATGTTGGCTCTATTTGACCATGAAGACGTGAAAAATTAGTGAAAATCAAAAATTATTTTGTTAAATATTTAAAAAAATGAAGGCATACAAAAAATTATTTAAACAAAAGCTGCTTGTTTTTTTCCAAACAATAAGACACCTTAATAATAAATTTATAGGTTTCCATTTGAAAAAAAAATGTTGGTCCTATTTGACCATAAAGACGTCCAAAAATTAAAAAATAATAACTCTATTTTGAGTCCCCCTCAAAATAAAACAACTATTATTTGAAGAATTTTTTGATTTAATTGATAGATTAAAAAAATAGGGGGGTACATGTATTGTACATCCTATGTAATATATGTATGTATGAATAAGTAAGGTGACCAAACGTACTCCTTCAGGGAGTTTTTAACTCCTTTTTTGTGGCCACTACTCCTTTTTAAACTGCACTCCCAAACAACTCCTTTTTGTGATTTTATACTGCTTTCTACTTTCAAAAACAAAAACGACAGCTAACCCAGTAATTGAGAAAAGAATCAAACGGAATGAAATACCATTCTGTTTTATTCCGGAATCTGAATGTAAAAGATATAGCAAATTGTCAATCTGAATGACGTTTACCGGATTCAAATTGAATCAGTAATGAAAATGGACAACTAAAAAATAGGTTGGCAACACTGCAAAAAATTTTCAGACTGCTTGGACGTAATAAACAATAATTAAACCTAATGAAATTATCGGCGGTGTATACGGAATTTTACAGAAACCGGAATGAATCGTCAAAATTTGATTCCTTTCGATTACTTTTTCAATTACTGTGAATATTTCACATTATTTAAAGAAAAAAATATATATAGTCGACAATTACCTACAGTTATTACAATTGAATGCTTAAAACAAAAAAAAAGGTCATTCCATTTCGACAGCTTTTTTTTTTTCGATACTGTCCAATAGAATGACCTTTTTTATGTTCAATTGTAAAACTACTCCTTTTGTGCAAAAAAAAATTGGTCACCTTAGTATAAGTGTATTGTATACATACACAAATATATCCATTCAACATAAATATAATAAGTAATGCCCCATTAATTATAAAATCACGACGCGATTACGTATTTTATATATGTATGTATTGTAAAGCCAACATTCCAATCTAACCATCAGTTAATTTAAATAAGAAACGTAAACACAAAAACACAAGCTTAGTTTTCATTGGAATTGTCTAATGATTTATTTAGGCAGCTAATCACGGTTCTCCATTACGGAAACATATAATATAAATCCCTTACATGCTTTGCTTGCATACAGTGGCGGTTCATCAAGGATGCATTATTTATTTTGTTAAATTACATTTTATAATTACAATTGAAATATAATATATGTATGTATATAAAATAATCGAATAAGGTCGACACAGTCACTCTCATTGTCGATTATATAACAAAAGTAAAAAAATTATTCATTTGAAATAAATATTTGTTTGTTACTTTCAGTAAAACTTTTTTCACTGTAAATTACGTATTATTAACAAAATAATTTCGATTTTCCGTTAGTTATTTATATTGCTTTTGTTTCCTCACAATATTGAAGATACGAGAAGCTTTGTGGTCGTTTTAAAATGAGAACATAAATAGTTCTCTGATTTCAAAATTTTAACTTGATCTTTCCGTTTCAGGTCAAGACAAACACTTTTTGTTCCGTGTTTGTATGCCTATGTGTGTGTGTGTGTGTGTGTGTCTGTCTCCTGAATCCTTGTCACAAACTGCTATTTACTTTGACATTTTAAATGTGATTTAAATTGAAATTGTCAAAATCAGTTGTGTCTAAAAAAATTTCGAACCAATATTTTTTAGCAATATTGTATAAAAATTAAATGGAATGGCAGGCAATTTATCTGAACAGTTTTTCGGTTTTTATTAATATTGTTCAATTATTAACTACCTTTGGTGAATTAAGCATGAGGAAGCACTGTGCATTTACTTGGCATTTTTATTTTCAATGCTAATATATGAAAGACAATTCCCAAATTCAAAAACAATACTTATTAAAGTGAAACTTTTATTACATCGTCTCAAACTTTTTCGTCTGTGTGTTGCATGTCGCGTGACGGTCGGCCGCGGAGTAGGGATAAATACGTCAGAGCAGCCGAGGCCAATATGGCGGCGCCTATAGTTCGCATAAGCTGACCGTGTAGTGTATAGACTATTACTCATTTGTGCCAGTGCTCCACGCTATTTTGTTTGTTTCTGTCAGTGTTTAATGTAAATGTTGTTATTTATTTGCTTTTGGTAAACAACGACACAACTAGTGAGTCCAAAAAACTGATCAACGAGGAAAAAGCAAAAAATAGTGCAAAAATGAATGACGATGAATTAATTTTACGCCGTAAAAAACAGAACGCCGACAGAGCACGTGCTTATAGAAAAAGGAAAAAAGATCTTGGTTTTTATATAGAATTTATTAGAATTATTAGAACTTTTTGCTGGTTCATGTTGTTGTTTATGGATTTATTTCAATTTTGAGTGCTTGAATTTATTATTCCGAAAATTTTTAGTTAAATGTCTATAATGTGAAAAAAAGTTTCACTTTTACCGTGGTTTCATAAAACCACACAATCCTTTTTTTATAGTTTTACATAATTGTATACTGTTCTAATTAGAAATGAATTATATATTTTCGATAAGCATGAAAAAACGTCCGTATGGATGATTTTCAAAATTTTCGAAGCCAGAAGAAACGGTTTTAACTAGGTACCTACTATCTATACATATAAATAAAAATCAATTGCCGCATGCATGAAAGATTATCAAATGGCCCGACCGATTTGGCTGTTTTTTATGATCGGAATTGTTAGGACAACGTTTGTATAAAAGAATTTTTTTGAAAAAAAAAAAAAAAAACATCGGAGAAATTGGCAATTTAGAAGGTATTTTCTAATTTTAAAGTATTATACACGTCATTATATAGATTTTTACTCGCTTTCAAATCCGTCGACAAAAATCAAATCCGTTCAAAAATTACAACCATTTTTCTCCAAAATTTTGAAAAAACTAAAAGTTTGAGAGGCGTTATAAGATACAGACATGTGGTTTGAAAATTTCAAATTTTCACGTCTTTTTCTATATATAATTAACATACTTGTAATAAAATCGAAAAAAATAAATTCAGTCACATTTCATGCATCAATTTTCGATTGAATAAATAATTCTATAGTAACGGTTTGAATATATTATTAATGAATTTAATAATAGTTTTGTAGATATTAACTCGTGTAACACCAGGTCCAATACGCTAGTTTTAATATAATTGATAATAATAAACCTTACGAATGTAACCGTTTAGACCCTCCCCCTGCCGTCAAAGTATTATGTAATTAATTGACGCTTCTTAACAGGAATCTGAAATTAAGGGGTATAAAGTGTAAAATTTTCAAAAAATCTATTTTTTTTGTTTTAAATTATTAGTTTACATACCAAAGAATATGTATTTCAAGTTTCAAGTGAAAATTTGAAGGTTAAGTATTCGCAAAGAGCGCCAAATGCTGTCATGCTATATATTCGATTTATCTCTTCCAAAACTTTAAACACCGTTTCCTCAAAATCACTTTTTTCGACCTGGTTGACAGCATAACTATGACAGTTTTCGTCCGATTGATTTGATTCAAAATGGATTTTGTAGAGGAAATGTGCCTCTTTAAACGTAACTGTTTTTTATATATAAAATATTTTCTATTGAAAAATTCACGAAAATTTTGATTTTTTTGAATGGTCGCTATTTTTTTCTAAACGATATTTTGAAAATCCCCTACGTCCAGCTATAGCTAATAATTAGTGATGTAACGAATATTCGCATTCGCGAATATTCGCACATTTTTAAACATTCGTATTCGCATTCGCATTAGCACATTTTTAAACATTCGTATTCGCATTCGCAATGCAGTTGCGAATATATTTGCGAATATAATATGATGTATAAACAAATAAAAATATATTTTTTTAATCAGAAGACCTTTTTTTTATCTTTTTTTTTAAAGTCAATATTCGCATTTACATTCGCGAATATCGACCAGCCAATATTCGCATTCGCGCAAATATCGATAGCGAATATTCACATTCGCGAATGTTTAAAATCATACATTCGTTACATCACTACTAATAACATATATCTTTTTCGTTTTTTGTCCTCAGATGATCCATTTGAACGAATTGCTGTCAACGCGACTGAGGTCAGATTCAAGAGGTGCCATTTTCAAAGGACCATTATGCAAAAATATACCATTAAAAAAAATACTCTGCCTTGTAAATGCACGGTGCTTCCTCGTGTTAATTCATCAAAGGTAGTTAATTATTGAACAATTTAAATAAAAACCGATAAAGTATACAGATGAACTGCCTGTCATTAGTTAACCATTTAATTTTCATACGATTTTAATAAAAAAATTTAATTTGACATTTTTCTTAATACGCGCCTGGTTATTATGTCGTATATTTTGAATTTTTTTACAATTTCAATCAAAATCTTTATTTTTCTGCTAAACGAATGTCAAAATGACATTTAAAACGTCAAAGTGACATTTAATATGTCAAAGTAAATAGCAGTTTTAAAAAAACAAATGACGATTTTCTTAAGTCAAATTGAGATAGATCTTTGTAAGGGAATATTTTTCAACAAAAGTAGGTGATCTATATTATAGAGAATTGAATGCTCTACAAAAAAGGTTCTATAAAATTTTCACGTAACATTTGTCTTTCTTGAGATATCTTCAAAAAATAAATCTTTTGTGATGTCACCCCTCCCCCTTACACACAAATTTAATTATTTTGAAATGGGACCGTCCTCAAGCCAGACCCAACCAACCAACCAAGTTTCATCAATATCGTTTCAGTGGTTCATGAGTTAAGTGTGTGACAAGGATTGGGGGACAGACACACACACACACACACACACACACACACACACACACACACACACACACACACACACAGACAGACAGACAGACAGACACGGAACAAAAAGTGTTTGTCTTGACTTGAAACGGATAGATCCGGTAAAATTTTTAAAATCGGAGAACAAATTTTTTTTCTCGTTTTAAAACGATAACGAAGCTTCTCGTATCTTCGATATTGCGAGGAAGCAAAATAGTACTTATTAATGTACTAAAGATGTGTACAAAGTTTGATACGAATCCATCAAACCGATTTCGAAACGCCTAAAATTCTGAAGTCTACACTGTTCATACCATACCCCTTAATGCAAGATGAAAATTTAAATTTTGTTGAATCGATTATAATAAATTTATTAAAATAATATTAATGTTTGAACAAACATATATTGTGAAATAAATGTATAGTATAATTTAGTAGTATACCTGAAATGAAATAACTCATTGTCATTATATAGTGACTGCCACTGTTGAGAGCTAGCTTGCAGAATACCGTAATCTCTATACATACAGCTATACCAAATACGCATAATCTATTGTTCTGTATCATATAATGCGTGCTAATACACAAGACGTATCTTAATCTATGTATTTACATGTCTGAACGTGTAAGTGTGCCTTTATATGTACAGTATCTTACATACAGTACAGTACATACATATAATAATGGGTGGCTTTTGTTCATCTAAGTACTTTTGCTTTTAATCTATACTGAAATTTTATGCACGTAACTTTAACTGAATGTATTCGTATATGTACGTACGTATGTATGTTGTTTTATGATGGAAGTGATACATGTTAAATACAGAGGTGGATTAGTGATTAATGTTAAAGAGGGATATATCATTTTAAACACAGGTTGAAGGATATATAAACTATAGTGCGGTTAGGATATTACTTGATAAGCTGTTTGGATATTATCCAAGCTACTGATATTTTATTGCATTGATACATGTCCACGGTCTTGGGTCATAATATATTTAATATTACATTTTAATCGTTTTTTGACTAACACTTATTTTGATTTAGTTGTATGTATTTATTAATATTTGTAATTATTCAAAAAATATTTTAAAATAAATTGAATGATATCTGAACAAAACAGGTGAATTAAAATTGTCAGATCACTTTCTTGAGAAATTGCATTTTAGCAATATGGTTTAAGACTATCCAAATAATGAAATTAATTTTTTGTGTGATATTTAAGAAATTTTGCGGGAAAATAAAAAAGTTAAGAATAAATCCTTTTGTAAATTTACATTTCTTATAGAAAATATAAAACGCGCGGAGTCAGTCTACTTGCAAGGCTGTCTGCGATGAACACCCGTTTATATACCGCCGACTGGGTAAGAGTACGCACTTTCCTCGCCAAAAGTGGGTTAAAATCACACATTTTTGCGCGAAGTTTCGCTTCAAGCCAATTTTTAACCAATTTTAATATAATCACTCGCATTTGAAAGATAAGTAGCTGTAGATTCTGAATGTTACTCCAAAAAGAGTCAATTCTCTTAGTAACCCTTTCATTCCCTACATCTGAAAAATCGATTAAACGATATAGTATATTGTGGAGCAAGGGGTGAAATGAGACGATTTCTGACAAGGGCGAGAGTTGACTGCCCGAGCGAAGCGAGGGCTGTCATCGCCCTGATCTTAAATCGTCTTTGTTTCATCCCATACCACACACTGTATTTTTCATACCACATGTAATGAAATAACGAGTTTTGATTTCTGTAGCCAGTCGAAGTACATAAGACTATTTCAGACAAATAGCGCAGTGATATCTTATACTATTTTAATAATAGAATAATTCAGAAATAAGATTCGCTTTTGTTTATTACAAATGCGATTCTGACAGACTTGAAATAAATAATAAATAAATGAATGTGCCGGGCAGAAACAACGTTGTTTCTCCCCTAGGGCAGTACAGTCGCATTGATCTGAAATTGTCTTGTTTCGACTGGCAAAACAGGGTTCAAAACTAGTTGTTTCATTACATGTAATATGAAAAATTAATAAATCGAGTAAGATAATACATATATTGCACAAATATAAAAAATATTTATTAGTACTATTATATGTGTAAATATGTCTCTTTATTTAATATTTAGAGAAAAATTCAAATTTTCAGAAAATACAACTACTTACCTTTCAAATGCGAGTGGTTACATTAAAATTGGTTGAAAATTGGCTTGAAGCCAAATTTTGCGCAAAAATAAATGATTTTGACCCACTGTACGCCGTCTTTAGATATTTTTCGACTTCGTTGTTTTATTTAAGAATTATGAATAATTTTATGTTTTGTTATATGATACATTAAAATTTAAAAATCTGAGGCTAAACAATAACTGATTTCAAATATCGAAACATTTTTCTTTTATAAATCAATTTCTTAAAGTTGCTAAGTACAGTTACCCCACATTACGCAAATATATTTTTTTTTATAAATATATAAAATCAACATTTTTTGGTTTCTTAATTTTCTAAAAAAATATAAGAATTCAATCTATAAAAAATAACTCAAAGCAAAAAATTAACTATTATTTATTAGTATTGTACTTTTAAACTTATTAATAAAAATATGTTATACCTACTGAACTAGCTTATTGAATCCGATGTTACCCGGAGAAATAAATTTAATCTGTAATTAAATTATTATTGATACATTATAGGTATCCGGTATCACTAAAGAAGACCGGGCTTAGAAATGTAATCACTAATCACTTGTCACTATACACACGAAGCTTCTCACTCGAAATGTTATATAGTCTGTTAAAATATAGAATATTTTTGTGTGCCGCTCTCTTTATACTAAATACTATAATAGACCGCTTAAGTCAGTGGTCCCCAACCTTTTTGTATCTAAGAACACATTCTAGAATACCGACCGGGCGGCGGGCAGCATTTATTTTTTCAAGGTGCCCAAATCAAAATCGCGATTTTGATTTAGGCACTCAGGCGTTTCTCACGCCTAAACAAAAAAAGTCAGACATATGCTCTCGCTGACTTTTTGATGGAAAATTTTGTAATCTAAGAAAGGTTCAGTGGCATTTTTTCATATATTTCTTAGTTCCTACGTAAGCTGTGACTAGTAAAAAATGCTATTCTTAAAACTTTGATCATTGTTTATATATTGTTGAACGAATTTGTGCAATGTTTGATGTATGCACAAATGTTTTTTATTAACAAATCTGCATCAACAAAATATTTTTAATTTATCTTTAGAATTAATGTGATTTTTGTAAATGCGTACTATCAGAAAAAGTTTAAATGGTTACATATTTTTCTGGCTGTACTTTACGGTATACGTTAAATATGAGAGAATAAATGTAAAATGATAGAATATATTTATAAACAAATATTTTTTTCAAATAAATACACTTATATTTCTCTAATGAGTTAATAAAAAATAAAAATAAATGACATAAGTAACATGTTATTGAAAACTTAATTTTTTTATTGTTCACAGTCAGCGGGCACACGTAAAACGGTCGGCGGGCACAATGGTGCCCGCGGGCATAAGGTTTGGGACCACTGGCTTAAGTTATAGTGTTAAATGTGCGACGTTCTATTGAGTAATGAACTGGACGAGCCCATTTAATCATGCCAGTGGCAGATAGTTCAATAATGATTTTTAATTTTTATTCTATAAATGTATTTGTACTTGACTACGCCTATGGGTTGACGTCAATTCAGATTTCCTTGCCCTGCTGCGCCGATCTTCTTTAATGGTGCGTATAATGCACAAAATAACGATAAACTATGCACTTAAATCTTCCTCGTAAAATATTATGTCCATTAATAAAATTCGATCAGTAGTGATTGAGAAAATTGTGCACTGACAGACAAACATACGCGGCGAGGTATTTGTTTTATACTAAATACTAGAGGATTCCCGCGGCTTCGCTCGCGTAAATTTCGAAACTAATTACAACCCTCCATACGTGATAAGGGTTGACATTAATTTTTATTCATTACCTATAAAAAAACGTCCATATCTCGGATCTTGGTTAAAAATTGCAAAAACCCACCCCCTGTCTACCTTCGCCATTAGGGGTTGAATATTTAATTTTTTTTATTGCAGATTATGCCCGACTCCACCATTATAACTTAAGCCGTTATGCAGATAAACATATTAAAAACACAGACCCTATCTACCCCCGTCATTATGGGTGGAATGTCGAAATTTTTATTTTAATAGATGACTATTTTGCCCGAATTTACCTTTATAAGTAAAACAGGTATGCAGATAAACATATCTAAATCCATCCTCGTCCCCGCCCCATGCTATAAGGGCTTGAATATCGAATTTTAATTTTTAATTGAATTTTTTCTGAATTCCTATAGGGGTTGCATTTTCGTAAATGCTATTTGTCTTGTAAAGTACCTATTTGTATACTATGTTTCATTCGGTGAATACAAAAAAATAATCTTATAAATTTTTTCACCTACCTAACACCTTAGGGGTTAAATTTTGGGAAATGCTGAAATAATTGTTTCACTATTTGTATTGTTAGAGTATGTTCGATAAGTTTCAATTAAATGCGAACAAAAAAAATATTTTCTTATATAAATTTTAACACCCTGTTTTTACCCCGTAGGGGTTGAATTTTGAAAAATCCTTTCTTAGTGGGTGCTTTCATTATAAAAGGAAGACACCTATAAAATTTCACGTTTCTAGGTCCAAAGGTTTGGGCTGTACGTTGATATATGAGTGAGTGAGTGAGTGGTTAAGGACAAACTCTTTTATAGATATAGGTAACTATAGATTGGAAATAAATATGCATACCCTATATACGAGTATGTACTTTATATATACAATATCCTACATGTATACAGACATATATAATAAAATATGATAAGGGTAAACCCCATTGAAGTTTGAAAACTTTATCCTAACCAGTACGTTCCTGTTAAGTTGTATCTTTTGTGTAATTTATGAATTAGAATTTATCATTCGTGTATTTCTGAAGTGGCTGCTTTACGTGCTTGGTTGTATTGACATCGTTGCGTTTAAATGAAGCACCGGAAATGCAGATGTGAATTAGCGTATACTTGAATAGGTCCCTAGGCGCGAAGTATATACCTACGTCAAAAATATACATTGCTAATTTTACAGGTTGTGGTGTCGAGTATTTGTTATTTATTATCATTACTTCAAATAGGTAATAATATTTATTATATATTAAAATATTATTGTAGTCCAATCAAATTATCAAAAAAATGTATGTAGTTCGTAAGATATTGTTCTACAGAGTCATTTTTTTTTATTCAAATTGTTAGGGGGTATGTTCTGAATACTACATTAAGTTGGTGTGGTCTATGACCTTGAGCGTTGTCCGCCATAAGCGCGAAAACTTTATACGTAATTATCTCGTAAACCGCTCATTCTACTATAAAATTTGTCATAACCTTTCTTATTCATCAGGGTCGAATCTACAATTTTATTCTAGAACTCTCAATTTACAATATTTTTGTTTTTAAAATGGAATCTACAAAATGTAGTAATGACAAAAGTGTAGATAATAAAATTTTACACTTTCTTTGTTTAAAACAAAAAAAACATTTTTTCGTTAAAATTTTTTGTTTGTTTTTTCTGAACAAAAATGTGTAGAATTTTGTGGTCTTGACTTTTGTCATTACACATTTTGTAGCTTTTATTATGGTTTTTGAAATATAATGAAAAAATTTGTTTTTGCAATGCTTTGTGGGCTATAACACGCAAACTATGGGTTTTGCAAAATGACATCTAATAACAAAAATATTGCAAATTGAGAGTTCTAAAAGATTGTGATTTAATTTTTTTCAATATAATCACTTCTTTACGAAATAAATGCAAAAAATCATTTTTTGTGAACTTTTTTACAATATATCTCGTCACCAACTGACACTAGAGAATTGTGCCTGTGAATAAAATTATAGATTCGACCCTGATGAATAAGAAAGGTTATGACAAATTTTATAGTAGAATGAGCGGTTTATGAGATAATTACGTATAAAGTTTTCGCGCTTATGGCGGACAACGCTCAAGGTCATAGACCACGCCAACTTAATGTAGTACTCAGAATACACCCCTTAACATTTTAAAACAAAAAAAAATGACTCTGTAGAACAATGCAGACCAAAAATACAAATTGATTGGACTATTGGTAATATTTTTTAAATAACTTCTTCTTACAAGTAACACTACCCATGTGCACATGCTGATTTTCTTGAAAATTTGCACACACGTAGTAAATTGAAAAACATTAAACACGTGTTTTTTATTTTGGCTAACAAGGCGTTTTAAGAGTAGAAAAACCATTCGAAAGTTTAACTCCCTTTAGCACAATGCTAACAAACGCTACTTATGAATGTCATTTTCTTACAGTTTTTACGACATTTTTCTATCATAATATTTCATTGTCTGCGTGTTTTTGAGATCGCAAACTTCTTAACACCCTTCTTTCAGATGACGGAAATAATAAGTAAATCACGAAATTTTAATAAATTGAAACTTATGAAGACATAATTATTAGATCTTTTTAATGTTTATTCTTATTAAATTTTTCATCCACCACTTCTAAATTGATATAACTGTTACCAAAATTGTAATTATGTATTTAATAAACTTCGCAAGTTATGTTAAATCAAGTTTTTGAAACTTCTGTGATTTTATCCACCATTTTGTATTTGCCATTCTCGTAAAACCGATGTCAAAATCGTCATTAGCGATCTCAAAAATATGCAGACAATGAAATTATGATAGAAAAATGTCATAAAACTGTAAGAAAATGACACTCATAAGTAGCGTTAGTTAGCATTGTGCTAAATGGAGTTAAACCTTCGAATGTGTTTTGTACCCTTAAAACGCCTTGTTAGCCAAAATAAAAAAAACATGTGTTTAATATTTTTCGATGTACTACGTGTGTGCAAAGTTTCAAGAAAATCGTGTGTGACACTTGGGTAATGTTACTTCTTACAATTAGTGGAATTTGTATTTTTTTATCTAATAAAATCTTTCGGAAAGGAAAATAATTTTTTTATCAAGATCGGCTCAGCAGTTTATATCGAACCATTAAAAGACATTTTATTCCATATTCATGAGATCATACACGGAGAAAATATTTTATAACAATCATTCAATTTTTAAAGAAATATTACTACAGTAGAAACCGGTTATAACGACATCGAAGGGACCGTAATTTTAGGTCATTATAACCGGTACGTCGTAATAACCGATTATCGATTTTTTTAATGTAATTTATCGGAAAAACTAAAAATTTCATGAGTATGCTGAAATTTTGTGAAATTCACCATCTGTGAGTGAAGATATCGTCGAAATAAAATCAAAATTTTAAGCACAGTATATAATAGAAGATAAAAAAACATAAAACATATACGATATAGAGAAGCGACACTCAACGTCATTTTACTGGAACATAGTTTGACATTAAGAGGTGATTCTGATTGGTTACTCTCCACCAATCATGTACCGTATACGAAATATGTCACATCTGTTTTCTGTTTATTTGTTTATCTATTAATTAAGCCTAACCTACAAAACATGATGTATTATGTCAAACAATATTGTTTATTATACAAAAAATTAAATGCACAAATTATGTTAGACACAATAAAATATCAGGGATTATTAAAGGATAAACGTTAAGATTATTGACATAAAAATACAAAATTGTTTTAATAATGTTAAATAACACATGTGCAAAGAGTATTGCCTATATAAAAATACTATATTTAAAAAAAATTGAAACAAAAGTCGGTCCGTCATACAAACCGATAAAATTCTCCGAAAATATTGTAAACAGAAAGTCGTTAAAAGCGATATTTCGTTGTAAGCGATGCCGTTAAAAACGATATATTATAACAGGCAATTATATGGGATTCAGCCGGGACTTTAATTCTAAAAATAAAACCGATGTCGTTATAACCGGTTTCTACTGTATTTGACGTAGTATCTTGAAACGGTATAAAATATTGTAATTCTCGCTAGGCCATGTCTTTGTTACTAAAGTTAAAATATCAATTACAGTAGAACCCGGTTATAACGACTTCGAAAAGACCGGTCATATTGGTCGTAAAAAGCAGATAATCGTAATAAGTAACCGGTAAAAACGAAATTTTAAATTTTTAAGATTCAAATTCAATTGAACTTTTAATATACCGATACGTCGACGTCGTATTAACCGATGTCATTATAACCGTTTTCTACTGTATGTGTATACATATAGAATTGTGATATGGGCATTAATTTAATTTGCGTTGTTGCGTTAAAAAAATTACTAACCACTAAATTTTTCTTAAAAATAAAATTTTAATTTTAAAACAACACTGATGGAGATTATTAAAAACAGTTAAAAACGTAAGTTAATAATAAAACGATGGAATAGAATAACCAAAATTATTTAATTAAAAGTGAGGTTAAAGATTAATGTGATTTCATTTTTGTATCATATATTATTTTCATCATCATTATTTAAAAAAAATCTCTTGAAACACATACGAATATACATATATGTAGGTAGTTACATACATACATACATAATGTGCGTATAGTAAAATTAACATTTCCTCCTTTGATAGTCTGAATGATTAATGATAAAATTAACAGAGTTTTCGTAGACTACTTTTTCATCAAAAACGAGAACATATTTGTCTTCATTTGTCAAGGAAGGTTAAATTTCTTGTTACAGATTTTGGAGAAAATTAATTGTTTTGTTGTTTTGAAAGTTTTAATTAGTAAAAGCACCGAAAATCATATAAGAGTAAGTCATATTGTTACGTTTATATTCCCTAGTATTTTATGAGTTTCTCTAAGGAGTTTGTAACAAACAAAAGTTACACTTGACAAAGGATAAACAAAATTGTTTTAATAATTATTATTATTACAAACTTTTCTAAATCCATTTAAATATTTTTATTTCGTGTTTACTTTTGTACAAAAGAACAAAATTAAAAATTAATTAATTTCTTTTCATTATTAATGTAGGTACGATAAAAACGTTAAATAAATGTATAGAAATAAATTAGATTTGACCCTCAAATGTAATAATTATTTAGATTTTATTAATTTCAATGAAAAATTAACATATGTATACGAGACAGTACAATTATAATTGTATTATTATTTTTGCCAAAAGTACAATTAATCTACAGAAATATGTTATTAATGAGGTTGACACTACATGGTGGGGGACTGGCATTGCGGGGAACGGTGCGCGTAAACGCCTGTGAATACACATAGAGTGAAGATGCGTCTCTCTATTTTTTCACACACTTACCATTTTTTTAATTAAAAAACGCAGTTTCTAAATATGATGAAAATTTGCAGATATCTTTGTAAATAATGAATAAAGAAAGGATGTTTGAATTTTTATCAAGTTCTCTCTGTCATATTACCTTGCAAAGTTCTGTCATCTCTATAAATTATACAATTCTCATAAGAATGCATATTAATTTGTTTATTCAATATCTCTTAAACTATTCTTCTAATGACATTGAAATTTAAAGATTTTTTAAAATATAATTGTCATATTATTTTCAATTTCTATCGAAATCTCTCTGTTATTTGTTATTTTTCTACGATGTCAACTTCCTAACGTTCAAGTGCATTGCTAAAAAATGTATTTTAGTAAAAATACAAATAAGTACAGTAGAAACTGGTTATAAAACCTAATGTGTTAATCTTTGGTCTCTAATAACCCCTATACAAAACCATACATTTTAAACCGATAAGTAATTTTTGCGAGATTTAGACAGAAACAAATAAGCGGAATTCCGTTTTTATATACAGGCTGAATCAGCACTGTCGTGCCAAACTTGAACACTAGATTGAAAAAAATATTTTAAGCAAAAAACTCCCAATAAATATGTGTCCGGAAATTATTCCTTAGGGAACTACAGGCTTTCAAAGATTTTACTAAAAATGAGTTTTAATTTAATATCTAGAGAGCCCTTTGTGATAGAATTATGAAATTTAGTATTTTGTTTAGTAATAATATGTGTTATCGATTTCTAATATTAACCAATTATATTTTAGGCCAGGGCTGTATGGGGCCAGTGGGCCCATCGATTTTGATCTAGTAATTGTTTGTTCCTTAATTTTTTTTTCCTGAGTTGGTACTTTTATAAGATTATATGACACAAAATACACAAAAACATACTTTGCTTGTTTATCATAGGATGAACCGTTTTCGAGAAATATCGATGGAAAAGAAAGCATGCAGAATTAACCTTAATACGGATGCTTGAAATTATAAAAAATAAATTTATATTCTTATTTCATGATAAAAAATAAGACAAAAAGTTAATATAAATATACTTCCAAATATGCATCCATATCAACAAATAGCCATTTTTAGTTTGTTTTTTAGTCATGTTAATAAAGTACATGTAACAGTAATAGAACTGTCTATAGATCTTAGAGGATTCATATTAGGAGGTTTATTTATATAAACTTTATTCTTATCTTTAATCATAGAAAAAGAATATAAATTTATTTTTTATAATTTCAAGCATCCGTATTAAGGTTAATTCTGCATGCTTTCTTTTCCATCGATATATCTCGAAAACGGTTCATCCTATGATAAACAAGCAAAGTATGTTTTTGTGTATTTTGTGTCATATAATATTATAAAAGTACCAACTCTGGAAAAAAAATAATGAACAAACAATTACTAGATCAAAATCGATGGGCCCACTGGCCCCATACAGCCCTGGCCTAAAATATAATTGGTTAATATTAGAAATCGATAACACACATTATTACTAAACCAAATACTAAATTTCATAATTCTATCTCAAAGGGTTCTCTAGATATTAAATTAAAACTCATTTCTAGTAAAATCTTTGGAAGCCTGTAGTTCCTTAAGGAATAATTTCCGGACACATGTTTATTGGGAATTTTTTGCTTAAAATATTTTTTTCAATCTACTGTTCAAGTTTGGCACGACAGTGCTGAATCACCCTGTATACTATTATTATTATTACAGTAGAAACCGGTTTTAACGACTTCGGTTAATACGACATATGGGTTTTAACGATTCAAAATAAAAGTCCAACTGAATTCCATATAATTGCATTTTTACCGGTTATTACGACTATCCGCTTTTTACGATGTCGTTATAACCGGTTTTTACTGTATTATCAATATTATTATTTTTAATGCTACGTGTGGTAAACCAATGATGCTAAAATCAATGTACACACTATAAGCATTTCATATACTATCCAAATAAATAATTACAAAATAAGGTACGCGAGTATGCGAAGAGAAAACCACAAAAATTACGCCGGCTGTAGTGAAATATTGTTTGTAGTTAGACACACACACAGACACACATCATACATACATGTTCACGTGTCCGTGCGTGTAGCAAAGGAGTCTAATGAGCTGTGGGGTCCGTGGATATATGTACAAACAGACTATATAGCCACAGCTCTAATGACATGTGGACTAACGAGTAGAAGATTTTTCTGTGTAGGTCGCTTACCTTTTAAATACTCTGCTTTAATATTAATCTTCTCAATTAAGTATGCCCTGTGCTGCCTTTGTATTTGTCTAATGAAACGGTCATGAAAGGTATTGTATAGGAATTTTAATGCGTTTATGTTTTATACATGAGCGGGACTTTTTTATGCGAGTAAACGAATATTTTTGTTTTCTTTTGTTTTTTAAAATAAACATTAAATATATATTTATGTTAGTGAGAGGTAAATGTTTGATGTCCGGTATTAAAAAGAAATTTATAAAAGCTAGCGTGTAACCATTTTGGAACGGAGTATCAAACTTCTATGAGACTAGTATTTCTATAATAATGGATATAAATAATTATTGACAAATATTTTGAGAATTAATACCCAGTTCGAAGTACTTTGCAAGGTAGTTAACAATCCATTTTAAAGTAGATATTTCAACGGTTAAAACGAACCCGGATTAAATATTTTAATTAAACAAAAAAAACAATAAAGTTTTCCTTGGAAGATTTAAAAAAAAAGTAAATACCTCAAAAACGACTTGTTTCCCAGATTAAAAAAAATCATGCTTATTCAATGCAAAAAAATAGCATACTTTCACAAAATTTCATGTAAATTGACATATTTTTATCACAGAAAAAAATAAAATACCGAAAAATCAGTTTTTCACCATTTTTTCAGAAATTTTGAGGTTATATTGAAAAAGTGCCCTGTATAAAAGTTTTAGATTTTTTTATTATCTACAACTTTTGTGAAGTACATTTTCCGCTAACAAGGGGAACCCTTCTGAGGGCCGCCTTCGATTTTCTTCATATTGAAATATGTTGTGAAGAGGAGTCCCCTGATAACACCTATACCCGGGTTGGGGCGCATACGGACAATAGTTTAAAAATTATGACTCAAAATATATTTTAATGTTGCATATATACCTATATGTTAAGTATATTTGTACAAGCGTCTGTTAGCCTAGCGGTTATAATAATAGACCGGTAACCATTATTGTTGCTAGTGGTTATATGGGCAACTATGCCATAAGAATTATTAATAAATAAATATATAAATTGTTTAAATATTCAATCATATATAAAATGTTATTGGTGTAATATGTTTTTATGTGTATAGTATATTTACGATATATACCTTCCAAAATGTTGTCAACCGTTCATAAATAAATAAGTTACTTAAGTTACTATATATTTTTTTATTTACAATCCCAGTTTTGAATTGTTTATCAATAAAATTTAAAAAATTAAATTAAATTGCACATTTTGAAAAATAAACATTGAAAACAAATAAATTCATAAGATATTTTACAGGAGAATAATATATTTAAATAATGTCAGTTTGCAATTAAAGATAAAAATAAAAACTTAAGAGGACTCGAACCATGGGTGCATTGATTACCGGTCTATTATCATAACCGCTAGGGCCTAGGCTAACAGACGCTTGTACAAATAGACTTAACATATAGGTATATATGCAACATTAAAATATATGTTGGGTCATAATTTTTAAACTATTACCCGTCTGCGCCCTAAACCGGGTAAAGGTGTTATCGGGGACCCCCCTTCACAACATATTTCAATATGAAGAAAATCGAAAGCGGCCCTGAGAAGGGTTCCCCTTGTAAGAGTATGTTTCGTCATAAACGCGAAGACCCACTTTCAACCCTTAAACAGCACTCTCATTTCATAATTTCATTTTATCTCGTGTTTAATTTTTGTTTTTTCTCTGAATGATAACCTAAATTAAATTTTCCGGCTGGTCCTTGCCTGTTATTAATTATTTTTTTGTTCAAAAAGGTATTGGCATCAGCCTTTAACTAGAGCAATCGCAATGAGTCGTTTCTATAGATAATTAATAATTAATCAGTTTGCAGAGTTTTGGTTCATTAAAGTAGTAAAAAAAAATTATTTTTATTTTTTACTTTGGAATTTATGATTTAATTTTTGTTTTAAAACTACCCAAAAGGAACTTTTTTAACACCTTATAGGATGTTGAAGACCGTTCCTTCCCGAACAATGTTTTACTCACAATGAGCCAAGGAATCAGATCCTAAAATATCTGTATATCAAACCGGGCCACCTGTATATTTATATAAAATAATAATTAAAAAGATTAAATTAATAGCCTGGGAGAAGAACTATTAACACATTTATAAAAGTACAAAATTATATATTTTTATTGGATTAAACCCACTATTTTTATTAAAAAAATGAAATGCAAATTAATCACATGAATTGCTTGCACCATTTATAAATTATAAAATAAAGTACGCCTTGTTGAATATTTGATATTTTAATTTCACATATTTGTTCAAATGTGAATTTCTAAATATTTATATATATGTTATTAATATAATTAATGTTATGGATATGAAACAAATATTGTTTTTTGTATACAATTATTTATAATTACACGTTCAATGTATTTATGTAATATTTATTTAAATATTAATTTTAAAACGTTTGGGTGTTCATACGTTGTGTTCATTTTATGAATTAAACTACGTTGTCAAATATTCTCATTCAGAATTTGAAAATATTTTTTTTATATTTTATTCTATCTTTTATTAGTTTGTCAGAAATATGTTTTAATAAAATAAGAATTACGTACACGTATTACGTATAAGAAAGTCCCGTGACTCCAATGGTAAATATTTTTTAATAGTGGAAAAAAAACAATATAAGTATGTATAATCAGTATTTCAGTATCCAAGCTTCGATAAACACTAGGAATTTAGTTGTGTGGACCTTAAGGGGGATAGCCACTGTGACGGGTCAAAAAATTGTCAATGTTTGGGAATCTTTTTTCACAGATATAACTAATTATTGTTGAATTTCGTAAAGGACGTTTTATTAAGTATATATTCAACTTATTTAATATCAATTTTTATTGAAAAATATTAAATATTTAAAAAGTTATGAGCCTCGATGTGACGACAAAAAAATTTTTTTTTCTCTATGGTTGACTCGAAATTTCGAGAAGGTTACCTATATGAAAAAAATATTTTTTTTTCAATGTCTATATGAATGTAGCTATCGTTGCACATAGCCGTTTATTTTTATTTATTTTTATTTTATTTTTTCACGAAATGGCGATCGTTTGAATTTTTTTTTCATTTTTAAGACCTATTTTTTTAAGAGAGCAGTTTTAAAAATAGTAATTATCAAAATTTCAAAAATCGGCTACTTGCAACAATAGCTAATACAATTACGAAAATTATTAAAAAAAAAATATGGTAATCGGTTCATTAGTCTTTGAGGAATCGTGTCGACCAGGTCGAAAAATGTCATTTCGAGATAAATGTGTTTAATGTTTTTGTTGTCATAACCGGTCGTGCTACATCGTCTCACTAAATTGACTGTAACTCCGTCCATTTCCGGAATTTAAACTCATTTTTTTGTTCACATATTTATGAATATGTATACTTTAAAAAAGTGTAAGAAAAAAAAATATTTTTTTCCGTTACAGTGGCTTTCCTCCTTAAGAGTCGCACTTACAATTAGTTACAAATTCCACCTTTGTGTCCAAATCCGACCCACCTAGCATTCATGCGACTCCGAAAATGGTACCTCCAATACATGTGTTTAATTGGGCACTTGTCAAATTGTGCTGGATCCAACGCGAATACATCTTTTTTACAGCTAAATGTTAATGCAATATCTATGTATGCTAGACATACTAATGCCCATGTACGAGTATGTCCCAATCTTACGGTATGTCACAGGACGATCTTTTATTTTCAGTTCGCGCACAGCATCGATGTTTTCTGGCACCTTTAAATTCGTCCAAGACCGAACAACAGCTATGAACGAATTCACCAAATTAGTGATACATATACAGTATTTTAGATGGTGTTTCACGCCAAAAGTCAAAGATAACTGTTCGATGTACTGTTGTTGAGATAATCCACGTCGAAAGTCGTAGTAAATCATCGCACAAAAAATTCAATGGTGACCGTATGACAAAACATTCTGAGTACATATATCGTCAAAAATGTCAAACTTTTCGATAGATATGTCAGATTTCACCTAACAACACTAGTGTTGCCTGTTCTGGATACATAAATAGCAACATAGTTCCATTTTTGAAAGTTTTCAGAATTAATGACGCACATGAATTTTATGGACGGAATATTTAAATAAGATACTTTATTAAAATAAAAAATGTACATAACTACGTATTATTACATTTTTTCCAAACAATGTTGACCATAATATATTTTATCATCTTATACACGCTGCGTAAATTCTGTTGTTAAACATTTTTTCTACATAATGTTTGTATTTTCGTTGAAACAATAAGCAATGTAGAGCTAAACTATAGTTATAAATAACACTTACAACAACAACAACATGAAAAAGGCAGTGTGAAAAGTACATTGCGTGTGCTCTGAGGGTGCAATGTTTGTGAAAGAAGATGATAATGTAACAAGAACAAAGTTTTTGTTCTGAAAACAAAGTTTACATAAAAGGAAGCGACGCTGTAGGCTATGACGATCACTATGCGGTGGCAGCACTGTCGGTTCTACAATGGTGGAGGGGGGCAGGTGAATATGTGTGTGTGTGTGCTCTGCCTCTGGGGACAACCCTATACCTGTTGGTGAAACATAACATCTCGTTTTACGTGCGTCATTTCACATACGTTCTAAAACAGTGGTCTACAATACATTCAGATCTTATTTATTAAAATATAATTGACAACTGCAATTGGACCAACGCTCTATCAATATTGGTTTAATATTAATACAATCCTTATTCCCAATCTGGGTGTCGAACAAGGAAAATGCCATGTTATGAAATATATTTTCTTAAAAGGTAGGTATGAAGTGTGTAAAATTTTCAAAAAAATCATTTTTTTATTTATTTATAAAATATAAGTTTACACTCCAAAGAATATGTATATCAAGTTTCAAGTGAAAATTCGAACGTTAAGTATTCGAAAAGAGCGTCAAATGCTGTCATGCTATATATTCGATTTATCTCTTTAAACGCCGTTTACTCAAAATCACTTTTTTGACCTGGTTGACAGTATAACTAAAACAGTTTTCGTCCGATCGATTTGATTCAAAATGGATTTTGTAGAGAGAGGTAATGCGCCTCTTCAGCTGGACGTAACCGTTTTTTATATTTTTTTTTATAAACAATTTTCTATAGAAAAATTCACGAAATTTTTTTTTTCAAATAGTCGCCAATTTATTCTAAACGATATTAGCTATAGCTAATAACATATAATTTAAAAATCTTTTTCGTTTTTTGTCCTCAGATGATCCATACGAATTGCTGTCAAAGCCATTGAGGTCAGATTTAACAGGTGCCATTTTCAAAGGATTAAAAAGAAGTAGATATGTGTACTTATGTACACGCGTTAGAAGTATTCTTTGACGTCAAAAAATTAACCTCAAATTAATTAAAAAAAAAAACACTTATTTATCAAAATTAGATTACACATTTTTTGAAAATATATTTATTTGAAAAAAGGATAAATAGTTTATTTTTAATATATTTTATGAATATATTTCTTTCAAACATTATGATCTTATTTTAGGGAAAAATATAAATATTGCAAACTAATAATTATATAAATACAAAACATAAATACAATATCTAACAAAACCGTAAATGTAATGCTAATGTAAACGCGTAATACGAAATAATAACCAGTGTAAACGTTGCAGTTGCCAGCAAAAACATAACGCAATTCGAGCGAATCTGACAGAGACAAGCATACGGTAGTGTAAGCTAATGAGAGAGTAAGAGCGTTATCATTTTGAGGGCTGTTTCATTTTCCTCTAGTTTCCCCGTATGAGCTTTTCACCTTCGAGTTTAACGCATTTGACTTATTCGCTGTCCAGGAAGAAATGTGTACGCGGTGCGCTTGAAGAAGTGTAACTTCAAAAATATTTAGGAAATGGAAGACAAAGAAATAATACAAAATTTTGAAACCACTTGAAGATTTTTGGTAGGCTCACTTTTAACAGAAAATTTAATCTGTTTCTATAATACTTCTTTAAATATTCTCAAACGAAAACAAATTATCTATAGTATGTTTTATTTAAGTTTGCAGACGATTGGTACCGTCAAATTACCCGGCAACCTCTGAAAACTTAAATGAAACAGATTATTGGGATCCGTCAGATGGGAGGAGCCTAAAAAAAAGATGGCGCAACTAAGGGTAAATTAAAAAAAATTACAAGGCTGCGTCAATAGTTAAAATATAAGTATTATAATGTACACATATTTTAAATTCACTCATTATAATTACAGATAATATCACGCAATAACATCAAATACAATACGCATACGTTATTTATTTTTGATTGTATACATTTTTTCAACAAACAAATCTTTTAAATACATATTTATATTATAATAAATCAATTATATATAGGAAAAATTGTAAAATTCTTTCTTGGTACTTACTGTCCTTTCATTCATTTTATTTTTGGATGATTTAAAACATAATATTCTTATTTAATCGTAAGTTTTACTATAAACCGTAGGTTCATCTGTCAGTTTTATGCTTGAGATTATTTATTTTTTCATTATAAAATTCTATTAGCATAGAAACTGTACCCTCAGTCTAGTTACAAGTTTTGCCACCAGGTGGTACACGCTCATTTGACGGATCCCAATAGGCAAATATGAATGTGGTTATATTTAATAGCATAATAATACATATTTGTACATGTATCAAATATAAATTTTAATACTCTACACTTAAAATTTTATAGTATCCACTTTTATACACATAAACATAAATTTTAATTATTTTTTATTTATTTTTTTAATGCATAAGGCGAATATTTAATCGTTTTAAAATATAGAAAATTAATGAGAAACACATTAAAAATATCAAATCTATTTGGGCCAAAAGGAAGAAGCTAGTAGGTAGGTTAGGTAAAAATATAGAAAATCACAAAAATCACAATAAATACATACATTAAAAATATGTAATTATTTAAATCTGGCAGGTCCAAATTTAGTTAAAGTGCAAAGTATTATTTTTAGTGGAAACTATTTATTTTGTTATAAGTGAAAACGATTAAATAAAAAAAGTGTTTATTATTTAAAGAAAAGTGCATTTAAATACAAGCCATATGAATTTACGAGTACGTCAATATTTTAAAAATATTTACGTAATTAAACATGATCAAAGTAGGTACCTATTGTATGAGAATGTAACGTTTGAGAACCACTGTTCTAGAACAGTAGTCATCAATCGGTTAAACAACAACAACCGACATTTATGTAATCGCCAATCGTGATTGTATGTGATTTTGAATAATGCATTCATACTGTTTTTTGTTTAGAATACGTAATTTTCAATTGTGATCATGGATTGTTGCGGTCGTATCGTTTCACGCTGCTTATGTAATTTTTCACAAGTTACTGATTTTTCCTCTTTTTTATATCTTTCGTTTCGTTCATGTTAAATGATATTGGTGCCAAAAGTTGAGTAGCTTTTTTGTGAATGTTTTTACAGACATTGAATTTCAAATGTCAACTATTCATTGTTATTTTGAAAAAATCATTATTATATTATAGTGTTAGGCACATATTATGTATAACTTTGTTTATTTATTTACATATTCATATTTAATGCATGATTTTACGTTTATACATTTATTTTTATCTCCAAAAATCTAAAGGATCAACTTTTAGAAACATTTTCACTGAATAAAAAGTGTTTTGAATTAGTATTTACAACATTTTTAGGGTTTCGTAGAAAACTTATAGTTTCACCACGTCCGTCAGTCCGTTCGTCTTGAAAAATTTTGACATAATAAGTTGAAATTTAGTATACGGTCGTAGATTGATGTCCCAAAAACAGAAATGATAAGATTTTGAAAAAAAAAATTTGTTTTGACCCCCCTTCTATAGAATGAAAAGTGTATTAAAAAAATAAAATTCACCTATCCCATTGAGTCGGGTGTCCTTAGAAAGGTCTCTTAAAATGTAATAAATAATGTACCATGACTTTTTGATTTTAACCCTTCTAATCACGATGTATTTTCTCTTTAAAGTCATTATCAGAGCGCCCCTCCCTCTATTTTCTAAACTATCGATTCAAATTCCTGAATGTACTTTCATTGAAAATTACAACATAAACTGTAGCAATAATAGTTTAGAAATAACTTAATACCTAATAATTTTGAAATTACTTTTTTATAAATCGTAGTGAGAATGACTACGGAACCCTATCATGTGCCCAACACGCACTTGCCCGTTTTATTTAGTTTTTTGGTTCAGTGTTTTTTTTATGAAATTAATAAATGTTATACAAAATTCTAAAAATTATTTCATTACATTATTTGGCTAGTTCTTAATACTTTTGACCCTCAATTTTTATTCTCAAAAGTTTATATTTTTAGGAAATAAACATTAAAATACACACAGAATGTTTGTGTGCTCTTGGAGCAGAAATTATGGATTTTCGTTTAGTACAAAATTACTTTAAGACCGAGAAACTCAACGAAACTCTCCGCTTATTTCAGAATAAAGTAAAATTATAAACTAAATTTATAGTTCATAATAATGGATAATGAATGAAGTGTTTCATTAATTGATGTAGTTGTTATTTTATTACAATAATCTAAGCCTAAAATATTATTAATATTAGAATAAAGTTTGGTATTTCCTGTTTTAAATATGAATTCTTGCACAAGTAATTTTAGCAAACACAAAGTGTTTTTTATATTATCTCATTTTGTTGATATATTGTTCTTCTTTTTATTCTGTACTCTATAATATCATATAACGTATGGCACTATTAGTCCTAATGAAAGTATTAATATTATATTCCATGTACAATATAATGTACAATTTTGTATGATATTAGTTTTTATTATTATTTGTTGTATAAAATGTAGTTAATAATTATTAATTTCAGTTATATACTACATTAATAGCTATAATATGAATTTGTTACATGTTACAATTAACTCACAGATGATGTCAATTTATATATACCTAATTATACTTTTTGTATATTCTATTAAAATATGTAATACATATTTTACAGTTTATAAATAAAAACTCTGAATAACGTTTAACATTTTATTTTCATTAAAGTTAACAAGGTACCTACTGGCACCAGTCTTGAACGTGTTAAGCGCAATGGATGTTATTTTTTTGGATTGGTGAGCTACTTTTTTGTAATTCTCATGTAGGGGACCCCGGGGCGGAACGGGAAGTGGGTGGTGCTCTCCCTATGGACGAGGGAGACACGTGTCTTTTGCACACAATGTTTAGTTCGTTGTGCTACACAGTACGAAGTTGCCGTTTTCAGTGTTAGAGTGCATTTAGTGTGAATTCTACCGAAGGTTCAAGAAAAGCTTACAAATTGTAATTTTTGCTTTACGACACCAAGGTAAGTACACTGTATACTATTTTTAATTCGGAAATTTATATTACATGTTTGTTTCATCATACTCTTGACTAACTAAAAGTCTAGTGATAACTCAAGGTCAACACATATAACGGCCATAATACTCATGTTATAAAGAACGATACGTTGGGGTACAATGGGGTACACCCAGTTCTGCCCTTGATAATATTTGTACATCTCATATAAATAGGCACTTTTTATTTCATCTGGAGATGGTGCGTACACATATTAGAAAAACCAACCGACAGTCCTGGTCTACGGATGCTATGGACCAAGCAGTTGATGCGGTCGTCCAAAAATGAAATAAATCCGAAGAAAGCTCGGAAGACGAAGACACGGCTTGCTTGTAATTATTTATGCTCGTGTTTAGACATTGACGACGAAGACAGTGTTCTCAACTGTAAACTGTGCCAAAAATTAGTACCCCATCGTACTCCGGGTTCATTTCCCATTGTGCCCCGGGGGGTGGGGCGGAATAGAAAATTTCATTTTTTTTCAGACACTATTTTTTTATTGTTGTTATCAACTTAGATAAGTTTAGCTGTAGTTTTTTTGTAGAGAAATAAGTAAATAAAAGTACACATTGACAAATAATGGTGTTATTTCTTTCAAACCCTCTCAACTTGTAATCAAAGCTTTGCTACCCCGTTATGCCCCGGGTTCCCCTACTTATGTTACTAATAAAACAACTGCCTCTATATTAACTCAATTTAATTACCAAAATCTCAAATATAGTTTATTTTTTTAATTATAACCTTATATTTTGTATATGTTTTTCTCCAGTAATGGACAATGTAAAACCAGTAATGAACACTTGCTAATGATTATAAAATAATAAATACTACTACTACACAAACGATATAAAATAATGATGAAATATTTCTAATTCCGTACATTTAAGTTAAAAATGTTCAACACTGGGTGTTGTCCAAGACATTTTAGTGACAGAAGTTACAAAGGCTGTAGCCGGGTAAGCATGCAAAATCGGCCTTTGCATGGATTTCGCTAATTATTTTTTTGAAAGTCACATTCTATGTAATATTCAACCTGACCAAATATTAGCTTCCAAAAATTTGTAGTTTTCGAAAAAAAAAATTTTTTTTATTTAAAAAAAAAATTTTTTTTTGATAATCCATCAATCGAATTTGATGGTGCTTGTGATATATTATAGAGGTACTTATGACTCATCAGAGGTAATTTTATTATGGTCCTCTGTACATAGTAAACCAGAAAAAAAAATTAATAAAATTTAAAAAATTAAAAAACACTATGTTGTACTCGGGGGGCAATCACCATTTTTTATAAAATATACCTTGTACGTACCCAAACAACATATCAAAATCCCAAACTGATATGAAGGGTATAACATACTCGTATAAATTCGCATACGGTCGTATTGGCGCGGCGCGCGCGTGACGCGGGTGGACTTTATGGAGTGCTAGTGTCTTAATACTTTTAAAACATCTCTAATTTGTTGCTAAACAACAGGACTGAACTAGGCTGGAGATATCCGGGGAATTTGAAGGGGCCCATGGCCTGACAAAGATAAAATATAGAGGCCGTAGCCGGGAATGTATAGGAACCGCCATTGAATCAATTATACTAATTTTTTCTCATAGTTTGCTTTTTAGAAACATTAATGCAACATAAAAAACCTAACCACTGTTTAATATTTTTTATAATCTGAAATTAATGTAACATAAGTAATTTTAAGTATAGAAATTCATTCGAAATTGAAACAATTTTAAAATCGATATTAAATACAGATTCACAAATATACATACACCAACACAATGAATATATCGCGTTCATTCAAAACGATACGAATATAATATATCTGAATGTTATTTTCATGTGAATTTGTATATCCATTAAATGTACATCAATGTTTAATGAGTTGTACAAAAACGAGTTTTACATTTTAATGTTTATAATTTCATAGTTTATTAGTTGGTGGTTAATATCTGTTAGTTATAATATAGCGTAGTAACTGTTTCCACAACACTGTAATTTCCTTTGAAATTTTCCTTCAAGCGTGGGGGGTACATGTTGCTCGTAAGAAACAAGATGCAGTAAAATGGTGGCTGCGAAAATACGAACAAGTTAAAATGTAATCTTGAAACATTTGTTGTCAGATTTATTTGAAAAATGGGTTAGGTCTGTAGTTCATGTTTATATTATTATAAATTTTAGGGTGTTGCGAGAATTAATATTAACGATGTGCTTAAAATATAACGTAGTTTCTATTTTCAAGATTAAAATAAATTAAATATTATAAAATTATATTATCATTTTGTTACATTGTAGTCCAGGAAATATATACTTTAAACAAGGAAAAATTTGTAACAGGCTTACCTTTTTGCATACACTTTAGTATAAGGGTAGTTACTAATGTGTCAAAAGTTCCTCATCGATTTGACCGCTGGGGTCAAAGTTCACAAAAACAGTATTTTTCAAATATCCTGAAAACGGTGAACTTTTCGAAAAAAACATAAATATATGTTACAAATTTGTAGCTGAGATAATTTACTACAAAATGATTCGAAAGGATTTTTTGTAGGAGAAATCGATCACGAATATAAATAATTGTTTATAATTCCGCGTACTTTTCAATAGCGTCCTTCTATGTACATATAATGTAATATAGAGCTGCAGCTAAACATATATATATTTAACTGTATAACTAACGATTATACGTCTAGTACACTGTAAAAAAAGATTTAGTTTCGAAAAATTTTGTTTTTAACTTTTGTTTGACACAGTGGGGTACAATCAACCCTAGTGGCGTAGATAGCTTTTTGCGATGGGGGGAGATTTGCCGGATTTTGACTAGAGACCTTTTTTTTGTTTTTAAGACAAATTTTGAAGATCATTTTTTTTTAGACATTATCAATTACTTTTTGTATTCTGAAGACCTTTTTTTTAGTCATTATCATTTACTTTTTCTATTCTGATGACCTTTTTTTTTCATTTAGCCGTTCTTTTTATGTTTGCAACGCGGGAGTCCTTTGTTTCAGTCTCATGGGGGAGGATATCACAGTATTTTATTATATTTTTCATTATGCAAAATACAAAAACTCATGGGGGGGATTGATCCCCTTAATCCCTGATAGGATTGATCCCCTTAATCACTGATCAACCCCACGTTTGTTAATTTAAAGTACCCAAATCTAATTGAGTATTCCAATTTTTTTAACATACTTACTTTTAATAGTTTACTTTATAACGTAAAAAAAATTCTCAAGTAGAAATATTTATTATTTTATTTTTTATGATGATTTTTATCGGTGGGGTACAAAAAACCCCAGTGTGTCAAATATTCTAGAGAAGTGTGTCAAACAAATGTTAATTTATATTCAGAACACATGTACCTACATTTAATGGAATATTTTACTCTGTTAATTATTAAAAGTAAAAAAAGTTTAATTTAATTTGAAAATTAGAATAGACAGAACGGTATATAATGGTACATGTACAAATTTGCTGTAATGGCAGAGCTAGTTTTTCATTATTTTGAATAAATCACACGTGAATATATTTGTTTTATAATTATTATAGTATTTAAAAGGGTTGAAGTTTCCAATGATAAGCTTTTAAAATGTCTATATAGCCAATTGTGTAGAATTTCAATAAATAGAGCACTTTTGTCAAGTTCTTTCATGTATCGTGTGTAAAAAACTATATTTTTAATATCAAATTACTCAAAAACCATACGTTCAATATTAAAAAAAAATTAATAAAATATATGAGTTATCCATAAAATAACATATTCAAATTTTAGACTTTTATCTATAAATTGCTCTAATGATCGAATAACCTTAACCAGTAAATTCAAGATAGCTCTTTCTATTTCATAATAATCGATAGTACATTAGTTAAGTTGACAATACTTTGGAAAAAAAATTACCCAAAACTACTACGTCGGAACAGACCAAAATGGGGTCATCGAGGTACGTGACTCTCGCGCGATGTTTTAAGCGCATTTTCCACTTGTATTTAAAAAAATAAAAATCTATTGCAAAGCAATATAATCATTCGGCTGATATTCGTCTATAAGAATATATACACCTATCAAATACTGTTTTCGTGAACTTTGACCCCACGTAATGGACCCTGCAGCGGTCAAATCGATTAGGAACTTTCACACATTATTCAGTACCTTTATAAAAAAGGTTTATGCAAAAATTTTGCCTGTTACAAATTTATTCTGATCTTCAGTATTTTTCCTGGACTATCGCCTAGTATTATCAAGTTTAAATCAGATTTACCAAACAAAAATCGAGTGACATCACAATTATTAAAAATAATATTTTGTATTCCTAGATACTGTTCATCACAAAATGTTATTTTAAAATTTATTTCGCAAAACATTGTATTTTACATAAAAAATAAATATTAAATTACAGTTTTATGCCAGAAAACATCTCAGAAACGAAAAATATATAAATGTACATTATATGCTTCAGGATGTCTGAAAACTTTAGATATGACAACATAATACTGAAAAGAATAAATAAACAGGATGGGATAATGGGAGGTTGCAAGTGGCGCCGCCATGGTAAGTAATTGTTCAAGTGTCGCATTTGAGAAGCTAACGCAATCCTTCATACATGATGCTTTTGTAAGTAGTGTGGTCTCTGGAGCCGCCCGCAAACATAGACTAGGTATATATGTAATAGTTTCCGGGTTCGGTTCAACGACTCTCTTTATAAATTTATATGTGAAAGGTGGTGTATTCAGTTAAGACTAATGTTTAGTTTCTTTGCGAAAACTGAAACAGCAATGCATGTTTATTTACAATAATTGTAATTTTGGAAATATACAGGTTATCCAAGATAAACGTGAAATGTATGACGATATCGTAAACGGTAAGAGATATAAATGAGGTTAAATGAGATGAATTATTTGTAAGGAAGCGATAAGTAGTATGAGTATTGCTACATAAAAAAATATTGATGATTTTATGTGGTTTAGACGGTACACCTAAAAAACTGAAAATTCTGAATTTCATTAAATAGCTATAACTTTTTTTGTCAAAATAAATAGGAACTTTTTGCGGTTTCTTAAAGCACTTCTTTACGTTGTAAAGTAGAACAAAAAACACGTTCAAATATGTTATAGCCTACTTAGTGACCCATAAAAAAATTAAAGTTAGGGCTTGGAAACTCGGAAACCAAATGTGATATAAGAATTCTAAATACACCAATCATTTCTACACAAAAAATGATTTAAGAAAACGCAAATAAAAAGTAACTATCAACTTTAACAAAAAAGTTATAGCTATTTAAGAAATTCCGAATTTTTAATGTTTTGGGTATACCGCCTAAACCACATAAACTTATTAATATTTTTTGATATAGTAATACTCACCCCTTTCTTACAAATAATTAATCTCATTTAACCACATCTGTATCTCTTACGTTTTCTTGGGCAACCTGTTTAGAAATACTGTTAGAAACTGGTCAAATGTTTCAACGAACAAATTGCGGGAAAATGTATAATATATCATTTGACTCTAATCACCACTACCAACATAAAATTGCGGCATTTAATACGATGGTCCATAGATTAATTAATATCCCTTTAACTCAAGAAAGATTTAATAAAGAATTTATATACATCCAAGAGATTGCGGAATTCAATGGTTTTAATAAACAAATTATTAATAACATTTTAAATAAAAAACATTCTAAACTAAATCGTCTCCAAGACATTACTCTAACTAAAGAAATTAAAGAAGAACCTAAAAACTACATTAAACTCCCGTTAGTTTGCAAAATCTTTGGATGGCTGTAGTTCCCTAACGAAAAATTTCCGGACACATGTTTACTAAAAGTTTTTTACTTAAAATATTTTTCTTAATCTACTGTTTAAGTTTGGCACGACAATAATGAATCATCCTGCATATCAATTGCTTATATTTGAATGAGCGACAAGCGTTTCTTTCTTCATTTATTCTCGTGTAAAGTTTTGTTAAAATTGAAATATTAATTATGTCTGGAATCGTTAGGCTCCTGATGAGGACTTCTTGTGAAGTCGAAACACGTGTCGAGTGACATAAATTTTGTGGTTAAGGTGTATTTTTAGTTTAAAGTGATTAATTATGTATTAAGTTGCTTCTTACATAGCACAACATCTGTGGTTAAAATTATTCTAGATCATGTTAATGTAACGAAACATAACCAACTTAATTTAGTTAATAACATTCAAAAACTGTCAAGCCTGTGGAAACTAATTTTACATAGTAATATCTGAATCTCAATGTTATGTAAAATGAAAATTTAATTTCATAATAACAGTTTGTGTTATTATTATACACCTTTCGTTTAAATAAAATGTATACAATTTTAACAAGTTTATTTGTTGTTTAAATGTATTTATATAACTTCCGTTTCTTTATATAAGTTCGTACAATCTTGTTTATGTAAAATATTATACTGCTGGACTATTTATTATTATAAGAGGAAAGTAGCAATAATCGTACTACCGCCTTAATCGTACCACAGTTATTTTAAAGAAAACCGTTATACATATTAACTATTTATCGAAGATAATAATAGAAGCTAAACTGTTTTAATAATGAATTAATATACAAATGTTCATATCTATAAGAATATAGAGCATTGATAAATAGACATGATGCTAGTAAGAAAGTATCATTGAAATTATGATTTTAAATAATGAAATATGGTTAAAAGATTTAAAAAAATGTATTTATTTTTATATTAAAAGCGACCAATATAATTTTTGTTAAAATAAAAATACAAAATACAGCAATCCATGTTAAATGGAACACCAATCAGAGCGAATGACATCACGCATCAGTAAACGTCAAAAGTGATTTACTTTTATTTTAGACAAATATCAATTCCTCTTATGTACAAGATTAGGTACATACCTTTTTTAAGAACTTATATACTTTGGAATTCATTTTTAACACACAAAATAATTAAATTATTGTCTAACTCTGAATGTTTTATTATTGTTGACAAGGAGTGTGACGTCACAACTCTGAAATTTCACCTGCGAGCGTTTTGGTGTCAAATCCAAAATTAGTTTTAAAAGAGTTAATTTTTGCCATTAAACCTTTATTTTCTGCAGAAATAAATATTTTTTGGAAATAGGAGACACGTAAGATCATCATAGAATTTTTTTCTATTCTATGATGATATAGAATAGTTTTTTTAAATTAATCATCATGCCTATTCACTAGATTTTCAAATTAATGAAATGTACATATGTATACCTATGTTATCAACAATATTCAATAATTACCAAGTCCAATTTTATTTTGTTCAGTTAAAGTTCAAAGACCTAATGTAATTAAAATTTCGCGAAAAAAACCTGGTCGACAAAATATTTCTTAAGAAGCCCGCTAATAATTTCAGATTAAAAGTTGATATATTACATTATTTCAATGTTTATGTGCATTATTATAATATATGAAGTACGCTTTTTGGAAACGCAGGTACGAATTAGGAAACTAGATTCTAAAATCGTACCATTTGAAAAGCTTCAGAAAACCGTTAATTTTATTTATTTGTGATCCATTTATAACTCCTAAACAATATTTTGTGTACATAAAGAATGAACCTTCATGAAACAATGCTAATTTTGCTAATGATCTATTAATTGAGTCCGCTAGAATGAAAAAACAGAAAATTGGTACGATATTGGCAACCATCTCCTATAATTTGCAATCCTGTGGGCTGAACACATACTTGATACATATTATATAATACGTATTCTATCATGTTTCAAGATTTCCAAGTTTCCAAGTATACAAAAGTTCTCAATGTTCACTTTAGTAACGAAACTAATAGGAATTCCGTATTTAATTTACTCACAACAAGAATGAACAAGACAAATTAGAACTATGCATGAAACATTCACAAATTCTTGTCTATTGCAAGCATTGTGTCTGTGAATGAACACATTTACATATATACAGTTTGTCTCTATTGGTTGTTGCTATATATTATTTTCTTGGCTGTCATTTTATAATTTAAATAGTAGATACTCTAAATAATTCTATATTATTTTATTTGCATATTATATCAATTAGTCCAAGGTAATTGCTTTCAGTTGGTACCACTATCATTTTAAATTTAAATTTAAGTACCTATTTATAAAAATTGTCAAGACATTCACCAGTGTATGCCATAAGGGTTCCGAAGTATCATATATACTACGTGGACTGTTTAGAGCCATTTACAGGTGCATATTTGAGTTAAAAATAAATATAAAAATAAGATCATATTCTATTAATTCAAATCTACATTTTAACACCCACAAGCCTAGATATGAAAATAAAAAAAATTCCATGACGCCCCTTCCTATTTTTTCAAAATTTGAAATGATATTGTTGATTTTACTATTTGTCGTTGGTAGTCTCACCAAACCCTCATTACCTAATTTTTTCAGATTTTTCGAGCCAGTAGTTACCGAGTTAGAGGGGGGGGGGGGGAATTTTTTTTTTGCTTGGAGCCCCCTGTAGGCGCCATTTTTGATTTATAAAAAAAAAAAAAAAAATAGTGTCATATTCTACTCACTGAGATCTACATTTCGACACCCCACATGCCTAGATAAAAAAATAAAAAATAAAAATTTATGACACCCCTCCCCTTTTTTCCAAAATTTGAAATGATATTGGTGACTTTAGTATTTGTCGTTGGTAGTCTCACCAAAGCTTCATTACCTAATTTTTTTCATATTTTTCGAACCAGTAGTTACCGAGTTAGAGGGGGGGGGGGGGCAGACAAAATTTTTGCTTGAAGCCCCCTGTAGGCGCCATTTTTAATTTAGAAAAAAAATAGTGTCATATTCTACTCACTGAGATCTACATTTTGACACCCCACACAACTTGGAATACATTTTTTTTTTTTTTTATTTGCTTTAAAGCCCCCTGTAGGCGCCATTTTTGCTTTATAAAAAAATAAGAATAAGGATCAAATTACACTAGCTTGGTTACACATTTTGATGTGCCACTTGCCTTGGTATGAAAAAAATATTTTTTTGCCTGTCTTTAGCTTCTTAGCACCCCCCCTAAAAAAATATTTTTCTAAAATATTTGTACATATTTGACTAGAGGGTGTCATTTTACATATTCAATAAAAATTTCAAGGTTCTAGCTTATATAGTTTACGAGCTATTGAGCTTTGAGTGAAAAGGACGGACGGACGACAAAGTGAGATTAATAGGGTTTCTTCAAAACCCTAAAAACTCATCATGTATTCTTGTAAAAACTTTTTTTTAATTATGAGGTCAGATGTCATAGCGCAGTACATGGAAATCCTGGACATGATTTTCTGTAACTGTATCTTAATGTTTATGGTTTAAACTTTAATGTATAAAAGGTTGCAAACTGATTGAGAAATAAGGACATCTAAATATTATATGATAATAAATAACAACTAATTAACTGTAAGATAAATCAGTTTCGATTTGTTGTCAAAGTTGTACCCTTAGTGCACAGTAGGGGTGGTTTATATAGAAAATGATTGGAATTTACCCTTGAAGGATCTTAAATGCCTGAGATATGTTAGAGATTATACATTATAATAATTTTGGTTATGCTTATAATACTGGTATCGTAGTTACAATGTTGTATCCTATTTCATAATGGTTGTTTGTCTCTGGCAAGGTTCGAATGACATTATCAGAACTTAGTACCTACCTACAGTATACACGTATATTTAGGTAAAGAGGTATTTAACGTATGTTAAACTTTTCAAATTTATGTACATATTCTACAATATATTAAATATATTACATTTGTATTAGATTATTATCTATTTATATATTATGTAGGTATGGGGAAATACGTGATGAAACGGACAATGTATGTTCTAAAGAAACTATCAGAAGGAATTAATTCACAAATTGTTTTGCTACAAAAAAACTAATAAAAATAGTTTTTTGAAAAATAAAAAAGTGAGATACTACATTTATTGTATTTTCGAAGTTTTTTGTAATATTACATAAGTATACTTAAATAAGTCAAACATATGTGAAAAGTCTGAAGAGTAACATTTCAAAATCTTATTTCTATATTAATTTTCAAATGATTTTAAAGGTTACTTACGCACTGAATCGGACATATAATCGTGCATTGAAACGAACGTTTATTTAAATAGTAGGTAATAATATCTAAAATACTAATACTAAAATATCTTAAATACTTGTTAAAAAACTGCGGGACTTATTTTTTAACCTTCTAAGGACGTGAGTGGTCGAAATATCGACCACCCATAGGGTACAAAATATTTTATGTTTCCCTACGTAATTTGATGCGCTGAATACAAAAATATAGTAAAAAGGATTCAGGAGGCACCTTTTACCTTAAAAATAGTATTTCAAGATCATTTTTGTTATTTCGGCCTGACAGTTAGCCTACATAATTTTTATGATGCACTGAACACGAAAAAAAGATTATGCCTCGCAAAAATCATATTGTTAGTTATAATACAAATACTAAAATAATAATAAAACAGGTAAGTGCGTGTTAGGCAAGTACATATATGATAGGGTTCCGTAGTCATTCTCACTACGATTTATAAAGAAAAGTTATTTCAAAATTTTTCATAAACTATTAGTTTAGAAAATAGAAACATAATGACTTTGAAGAGCTAATACACCGTGACTGAAGAGTTAAAAATAAAAAAAGTAATTTGACATTTTTCGTTGCATTTTAGAAGACCTATCAAATAATGATACCCCACTTAATGGAGTAAGTAGAAAAAAATGTGAGTTCCCTTTTCAATCTATGGAAAGGGGGTCCAAAATATTATTGATGGTGTTCGTTATAATTTTCAGTGAAAGTACTAATTAAAATCTACATTCTGAAATGTATTCAGATTTTTTGAATCGATAGTTTAGAAAATTAACGGGGGGGGGGGGGTAAAATCAAAAGGTCCTGATACATTTTTATTGCATTTAGGAGATTTTTCTAAAAACACCTCACTCAATGGGGTGGATAATTTTTTTTAATTCACTTTTCATTCTATGGATATTTTATGAGTCTGACGCCCAGTATTATCAACTTTAATTAAATACTCCTTTAACTAACTGTCATATTATCAACAGATCCAAGCATAAAAAATTTAATTAAATAGATTTTAAATATTTAAAGTATTTCTTTACAACGTATATTATGTAAATTTTTCGTTGAGAGCTTAAATATTGATTTAAATCACGTTTGTAATACAGCAAATTTACTTTAAAGGAGCATTTAGCGTTAAAGGAGCTTTAAATTGGTTGATAATACCGGGCGTGAGTAATATAGATATTTTGGTTCCGAAGTGACGAGATCTCAGTATGAATTCTAGTTATAGAAGTTTCCCATTTATCCAAGTCCCACTTAATCAAGTTCCACTGTACTTAACTATTATAATTGATCAATATTTTACTATCAGAAATATCTTAATTTAAAAGTAAATAAAGTAATCTAAACTTCAATTTATCGGAATAATAGTTTAATGTATTCATTATACAATGTTTTAATTAAAATTCAATTTGTACACATGTACAAAACAGACAATTTGTTTAAATTCTATACGAGTAAAATAATCAAACGATAAACTTGATTTTAGGTTACAACCACATTATTTCAACTTTTATAAAAGCGTGTTTGGTATAAAAAATATCCGCAGTAGATAAAGCTAGGCGTTTAATTTTCGTTCACAATCATGCCTGGTGAATCATGCTCATAATACGATTTTAAATAGGATAAGGTTATTTGCACATACCGTATGTGAATACAATTGGCTATTTGCACATACTGTATGTGCATGCAATTGGCTATTTGCACATACGGTATGTGCATGCAATTGGCTATTTGCACATACTGTATGTGCATGCAATTGGCTATTTGTACATACCACTAACATAACGTAAATAACCTACCCTAACTTAACAACTTAACTAGTCGAGTCAATGAAGGTTTTTACTTCGGAACCCTCAGAAACAGCACCAATTTTGATGAAATTAAAAAAAAAATTTCGTTATACCCAGGGCTGTGGAGTCGGTACAAAAACCTACGACTCCGACTCGTTTATTTTTCTAACCGACTCCCAACTCCGACTCTTTACTGTACAAAAATCTTTTTGAAAAAAATTCCGTTTTCGGACAAAATCGTGAAAATTTTTGTATAACTCAACTTTATTTGTGAAAAGAAACACCACGAATACACATTTCTAGCAAAATTTTCAATAAATATACACAAAAATTATAAAACATTTTTGGAAAATTTCGAGAAAATTCCCGGAAAATCCTTATTTTGTCAACGTATTCTTATTTGGCGACCCTCAAAACCCCTGCAGGTAAAAAAATTTCGTCGAAAATCGGACTTAATATATGAAATCAGTAAATTATACAAATTTTCAAAATTTGGGGGGGAGGGGTTAAATCCGACGACTAGAGTTTTTCTGATTTTAAATAGTATGGTATAACGAACATTTTTTTAAAAATTCCATCAAAATCGGTACTGTTTCTGAGGGTTCCAAAGTTTTGGCCATTTTCGAGCTTCATTGACTCGACTAAACCTAATTAGGTACATAAACAGTATGTGCAAATAGCCAATTGCATGCACATACGGTATGTACAAATAGCCACATTCTTTTAAATATCTATATATCTATAATATAATATTCCGGGAGGCCCAAATAAAACGAAACAGCCGCGCTTTTTGTCATTTAAAATAAGATTCATGTTATAAAATTTTTCCAAGAATCTTTTCAACCCTCAGAGTTGTGAGCATAACCCTTAAAATTTTAAATAGTATGACAGGGTAAATGATACCTCATTTGAAAGGTTTTTTCATTCTAAACAAGGTGCTTTTTTTCTTGGTTTAATTTTAGTCAAGTTATTTACATTTTAAGTTCAATGAATGCATTGATTTTATGGTCAAGAAAACAAAAATTTACAAATAAAATTCAAAACAAAGTAGGCTTATTTTCTTATCAAATAATTAAAAAAAAATATTAACATTTAATTTGAACATTTATTGAAAGAATTAAACTTTTGGAAGCTAGTTAATTATTGTAAATTGTAATAACAATAGTAGGTATTAGGGTGACGATTAATTGTCTTTTTTTCGAATTTCTTTAAGGTCACCCCCCCCCTCAAATTTCTTAAAGGTAAGAAAAAAATAATGTATACAAAATTTTAAAGTGATTAGAAATTATTAACACGTGTCATCGAGCGACCCAATATTAACACGTAAAATGCATTTGATTTTTTCAATTTTTCTTTAAACAGCTGTATCTTTGTGAAAACTGAATGGATTTTTATGTCCTAAAACGTATTTTAAAGCTGACACTTTCTGAAATCTCTCATGTAGTGGGAAGCGATAAAAAAAATCGAATAAAAGGTTCAAAAACAAGAAATTGTCAGCTTTAAATGCGTTTTAGAACATCAAAATCCATTCAATTTTAACTAAGATACAGCTGTTTAATGAAAAATTGAAAATATCAAATGCATTTAACGTGTTAATATTCGATCACTCGGTGGCACGTGTTAATAATATCCAATAAATTAAAATTTTTATATACATTATTTCTTCTTACCTTTAAGAAATTTGGGGGTGGGGTGACCTTAAAGAAATTCGAAAATAAGTAAATTAAGGGCCACCTTAATCTATAAATAAAACATGTTTAATTATATGTACGTATAGGTACAATACATACATGGTAACACATATGTAGAACATAACAATAACAATTTGTAGCTCGATTTAAGAAAAAATAGTCGAATCGACTGATTTTTTTATTACTTTTCGTGAACGTCGTTTGCGTACAGTAATTCCAGCACTCTGAATTTTATTGCTATTACAAACGCCCACACGTAGGCTTTTTAGTTTTATAAGATTTATTCTATTTCGGATACGTCATTCTCCGTAAGACTAGAAGACAATATATGTCGCTGTTTGTACGCAACTTTCTAAGATTTATGTCTCTGTTGTATACAGGGCTTATCAGAAAAGGTCTTGTGCAATTTGTGAGGTACGAAAATACGGAAATCTGTTTTCTATTTTCTTTACAGTTACCCATTCGTTTAGTTTCAATTCAATTGAAATTATTTAGTCTTAAATGTTTACTGATTCTGGATTTCATTAGAGATTTGGAAATATTGAAATATTTGGAAATATAAAATTACAAATTGATAATTTTAAAAAGTTTCAAGTATCGATCTGAAATCATATTCCAAGTCTTATAAGATCAAAATATATTTTTTGTACTTTTTTTTTAATTAAAAAAATCTACTTATTTTGTTAAATGTCTTGGAAAATTGAAGTCGCACAAAAATTATTTAATGTATGATAAAAGTTACTCTGATTTTTTTATATAAAACAAACGAACTTTTATTTGAAACATTTCTTTTATAATTCCAGAAATATTTAGATGGTATTGTTTTCAAATTAAATTTAAATTTGCTTGAACTTCTGAAGAAAAAAATCGCAAGTTTAAGCAATTGAACAACCACGAAAGTCTACGTAAAAAATGAATATGTTTCTTGTTTAATAGAAACTAAACCGTATTCCATATGAGCAAAACAATTTTTGCACTTGAAGAGGATACGATATTAAAACGATAAAACGATTTAAAAAAAGTGTGTTGTTTGATGTAATTTTATACTAATTTTTGTAAGAGTGTAGAACATTGACAATACAGTAGATTTACAATACATTTTAATGAAATGTAAGCATAGTTATGTTATCTACAATATGTATTAATTACCAATTCCTGTTTTATTTTATTCAGTTAAGCCTTAAGGTTATAATTAAAATTTATTAATAAAATTTCAGAGTTTCTAATATTCATTTAATGAACTGTTGCCTAAATCGTACTAAAAAATTTAATTTAAACATTCCTGTTATTTTTTTTCCTATTGAAAGATCTAAAAAAAGGTCATTCAAATTTAGCGAAAAAAAGAACCTGGTTGAAAAACCATTTCTTAGGGGGCTCGTTAATAATTCCAGATAAAAAGCTTGATATTTTACATTAATGCATTTTTTTCATCCATTTTCTGTGTATTATTATAATATAAAGTACGATTTATAAAACCGCAAGTACGAATTAGGAAACTTGATCCCAAAATCGTACCGTTTGAAAATATTCAGAAAAACGTTAATATTATGTATTTGTGATAAATTTATCACTCCTAAAAATAATTTGAGCACATAAAAAATGAAACTACATGAAGCAATGCAAATTTTACTTATAATCTATTAATTGAGTCCGCTAGAATTAAAAAAACGAAAAAGTGGTACAATATTATCCCTTATATAATAGGTACTAGATAAATTTTAGGTTATAGGCCTAGCACATTGTAAAAAAATGATTTGTTTAAAATTTATATTCAGAACACATGTACCTACATTTAATGGAATATTTTACTTTGTTAATTATTAAAACTAAAAAAAGTTTAATTTAATTTGAAAATTGAGTTAGACAAAACGATATACTCGTACATATAATCGTAACATGTACTAATTTGCTGTAATGGCAGAGCTAGTATTTCATTATTTTGAATAAACTACACGGTAATGTATGTGTTTTATAATTTTAATAGTTTTTAAAAGGGTTGAAGTTTCGAATAATCAGTTTTTAAAACGTTTCTGTACAGCCAATTGTGTAGAATTTCAATAAATAGAGCATTTCCAGCGAGTTATATCATTTACCATGTGTTAAAAACTCTGTTTTTAATATCAAATTACTCAAAAACCATAAGTCCAATATTGTTTAAAAAAACGGGCAAGTGCTTGTTGGGCACGCACATGATAGGGTTCCGTAGTCATTCTCACTACGATTTATAAAAAAAGAGTTTTTTTACAAAATTTTCGTGACCGAAGGGTTAAAATCAAAAAGTCATTTGGCTTTCATTTTACGAGACCTATCAAATGACACCCCACTCAATGGGGTAAATGAAAAAAATGTGACTTCACTTTTCAACCTGATAGGGGGGCCCAAAATATTTTTGACAATGTTCGTTATAATTTTTAGTGAAAGTACTAATTAAAAGCTACATTCTGAATTTTTTTCAGATTTTTTGAATCGATAGTTTAGAAAATAGAGGGGGGGGACGCTCTGACAGAGACATTAAAAAGCAAATATTTCGTGATTGAAGGGTTGAAATCAAAAAGTTATCTGACATTTTTTATTGCATTTTAGGAGTCCTATTAAATGACATCCCACTCAATAGGGTAAGTGGGGAAAAATATGAGAGTTTACTTTTCAGTCTATAGAAGGGGGGTCCAAAATATTTTTGACAATGTTCGTTATAATTTTCAGTAAAAGTACTAATGCAAAGCTACATTCTGGAATTTTTTCAGATTTTTTAAATTGATGGTTTAGAAAATAAAGGGGGGGGCGCTTTTTTAACGACTTTGGAGAGCAAATACATCGTGATTAAAGGGTTAAAATCAAAAAGTTCTGATACATTTTTTGTTGCATTTTAGGAGACCTTTCTAACGACACCCCACTCAATGGTGTTGGTGAAAATTTTTTTTTGAAAACACTTTTCATTTTATGAAAGGGGGGTCTAAAAAATTTTTATTTTCAAAAATCTTATTATTTCTGTCTTTGGGTCATCAATCTACGACCGTATACCAAATTTCATCTTATTATCTCAAAATTTTTGAAGACGGACGGACGGACGGACGAACGGACATGGAGAAATTACAAGGGTTCCTAGTTTCAACATATCAAAATTTTAAACTTTTATCAAAACATTGCTCTAACGATCGAATAACCTTAAGTTAGCAATAAGACAAAGTTAGAAAGCGATTACATATACTTTACACATCCACCACGACACCAAACGTAATAAATTCCAAATTTCCAACCGTAATGGTTGAAAAGTGTTAATACGTATCGGAATGGCCCTGTATGTGTCACTGTTTGCAAGTTTCTAAGATTTATAGACGCATGGTGGTTGTATATTCGCGGGAAGGTACTGTTGAATGATGCGAGACCACGCAATTATGAACACATGTCGACGTATTATTGTTGTGGATTTCATTTTGAAAATTTAATAATACAAGTACCGACATATGCCCCCATTAAAGCACACACTTTTCCCTAAATGCTCGTATATCAAACTCTAATTCAAAGTGTTAGAAAACTTTTTATGCCTGTATAGACAATGGGTGTGCACCGTAAAGGTTTACTATACAGTGTCTTTATACGTATTACAATGTATTTTTCATTCAATAAACTTTATAAACTAGAGTTATATGTATGGGCTTTTGGAAATAAAAAAGGCTTCTATTTAAATGAACTTTTTTTTAATAATAAATAATAAACACTTTTTATTTAATACTTTTCTCTTATACAGGGTGTCCCATTTTCATCTATCACCCCCCTATTTTTTTTTATCTATCAATTAAATCAAAAAATGCTTCAAATAAAAGTTGTTTGGTTTGGAGGGGGACCCAAAATGGCGTTATTAGTTTTTTATTTTTAGGACGTCTTCATGGTCAAATAGGCCCAACTTTTTTTTTTCAAATGGAAACCTATATTTTTTATTACAATATCTTATTGTTTGAAAAAAAAAACAAGTAGCTTTTGTTTAAAAAATTTTTTGTATGACTTCATTTTTTTTTAATATTCAACAAAATAATTTTAGATTTTAGATTTTTACTAATTTTTTACTCAAAACCCATTAACTTTAGAGGAAAAGTGTAATAAACAAAAAATGTTTATTTTAATACGATATAACTAGGAAAATTATTTCAGATTTTTTTATTTTATTTTTTATTTGCTTTAATATTTTGAAGAGCAAAAGTTAACAAAAAAACCTGATATCATTTTCCTAGTTATATCAGATTAAAATAAACATTTTTGTTTTTTACATTTTTCCTCTAAAGTTAATGGGTTTCGAGTAAAAAATTAGTAAAAATCTAAAACCTAAAATTATTTTGTTGAATATTAAAAAAAAAATGAAGTCATACAAAATTTTTTTGAAACAAAAGCTCCTTGTTTTTTTCCAAACAATAAGATACCGTAATAAAAAATATAGGTTTCCATTTGAAAAAAAAAGTTGGGCCTATTTGACCATGAAGACGTCCAAAAAATAAAAAACTAATAACGCCATTTTGGGTCCCCCTCCGAACCAAACAACTTTTATTTGAAGCATTTTTTGATTTAATTGATAGATAAAAAAAATTAGGGGGGTGATAGATTAAAATGGGACAGCCTGTATACACGGTGGGGCATTTAAAGTGTTACAGAATTTTATCTCAGAACCACCGCATATTTGAAAAAAATGTTTAAACCAAAAAATGTATGGTTGTTAGGGGGTAATCGAATAGTAATATTTATTTATTATTTTAGTGTGGCCTTCAAGGATATTTGAAGGTCAACATCATTTTTTAAATAGGAACCTATAATTTTTATTTAATAATTTTATTTTACGTGAACAAACACGAATTTTTTATTGAAAAATTTTTTTTGTACACTCTAACATTTCCAAGATATCTAACAAAATATATTCGAGATTTTGGACTTTCAAGAATTTTTTACTCAGAATCCATAAACTTTAGAAAAAATGTAAAAATAAAAAAAAATGCTTATTTCGTTCTAATAAAACTTTAAGAATTTTCTAGAATTTTTTTTAACGTTTCGTTTTTTTTTGCTGAAATAAAGTAAATAGAAAAAGTTTTAAAAACTTTAAAACAATTTTTTTAAGATTTATTAGAACAAAATAAACATTTTTTTATTTTTACTTTTTTTCTAAAGTTTATAGTTTCTGAGGAAAAAATTCTTGAGAGTCCAAAATCTTGAATTTATTTTGTTAGATATCTTGGAAATCTTAGGTTGTTAAAAATAAATTTTTCAATGAAAAATTCGTGTTTATTCACGTAGAATACGATTATTAAATAAAAACTATAGGTTCCTATTTAAAAAATGATGGTGACCTTCAATTTTCTTTGAAGGCCACACTAAAATAACAAATAAATATTACTATTCGATTACACCCTCATAACCATACATTTTTTGGATTGAACCTTTTTTTTAAATATGCGGTTTTTCTGAGATAAGTCTGTAACACTTTAAATGCACCATCCTGTATATTGAACATAAAACAAATTATATCACTTTAACTTTTAGAATGCCGGGATTTCAGGGGGCATTTCGCCCTCAGAAATATTATAAATTGTATCTTATATCATTGAATGATCATAAGTAAAGTGTCGATCACGGGGTGAGCCAATATATTGGCTTTTCGACCCGGAAGGAACAGCACGTGTTAAAAATTTCAAATTCGAAAAAAATTTGTTTTAGTTAGTAGTATTAGTACATAAACTTTTTTCATTATACAAATATACGTTTTAAATGTATATTTCGACGCTGAATCCAAATCTGACGTCAAAAATACAGTAAACCAAAAAACAACCCCTATATTCAGGTAAAAACTAAAAATGGGTGGGGAGAAGTAAATTTACCTTAAATTGTATTAAAAGTAAGTAATAATATTGGAAAATATTGGAAAATGAATATTTTAATCTAAAAACATAAATTGAAGATTTTCTTGTGCGCCAAAATATTTTAAATTAATAGTTTCCATGAAAATAAATACTATGCACATGCACTTACAAACTTAATTTGGATCTACCTACTAACCTCCTTTAGATTTGATACTTTTAATGTGATTTTCTATATTTTAAAACGATTAAATATTCGGGTTTTTCATTAAAAAAATATAATAATAATAAAATAAAATTAACATTTTATAGTATTAGTCCAGAGCATTTAGACGAAAAATAGCTGTATCTAGGAAAAAATTCGCATAGAGCTGAATTTTTGTATACACTTTCTTTTTGTCTTTATACATAATATGCCAAAAGTCCCCATCGATCCCTTGTGAGCATACTTTTTTATAGCCCTCAAAAGGTGCTAATAATTAGTTTTATGTAAATTTCTCTGTATTTATAGATTTTACGATAGTGAAAGTCATATAACAATGGGAAGACTAGAAAATTCTCTACAAAAAAGGTTATTCATAGTTTTTCATACGAACTATAATTTTCACGGAAACTGGATGCAAAGGTGACGACTTAAGCAAATACTACTAACACAAGAAATGTAGAATTTTTGACTAATGTAAATATTATGCCGAATGTGCGAGGTTCCAAATTTTGTCAATAGTTAGAGTATACCGACATATGTATTTCCTGAAAACTCCCTAGCAAAGTAGGCTCCGGAACATCCCCATCGAAGGCCCCAAATTTTCGTTATATACGGATTTTGTGAACAGCTGTATCTAGTGAACGGAATGTCCGATCAACATATTTTTTCACATTTTAGACAGATAATTTAATCTTCTACAACATTTTTATTAATATTTTATCCAAAGTAAATTGTATGCCTTTCAAAATTGCGGTGAAATTAAAAAAATATTTTTTTTTAAATTTATAAAGGCAAAACGAAGGTGTACACAAAAATTCAGCTCTATGCGAATTTATTCCTAGTGAAAACCTAAAGTTACTGGACTATATCCACTTTACATACGTGAACATACATTTTAATACTTTATTTATTTTTTAATGCATAAGCCGAATATTTAATCATTTTAAAATATAGAAAATCACAGAAATCTTATTAAAAATATCAAATCTATTTGAGCCAAAGAAAGGAAGTAGTTAGTATGTAGGTTAGGTAAAATATTGAAAATAAAAAAATTACAATAAATACATCAAAATATGTAATTTGTAAATCCGACAGGTCCAAATTTTGATTAAGTGCAAAATGTTATTTTTTAGTGGAAAATATTTATTTAAAGTGATATAATTTATTTAAGTTCAATATATTTGTTTAATGTTGAATAATTAATAATTATATTTGTTATAAGTGAAAACGAATAAATAAAAAGTGTTTATTATTTAAAAAAATTGCATTTAATTTAAATACAAGCCTTTTATAAAATTAATAAAAAAAATCGTTTTGTAAACTTTATTATATAACACGTTATATAATATCGTTTCTTCAATGTTTGTTAAGCGAATTGAATAATTATCTTGGCTAAATAATTAGTTAATTCTTGGTAGAACATAATTTATTAAGGATATGAACTTATTTGACCTAAAGTGAAATTGCGGAAATAGCTTTGTAAACTTGGCCAGATAGTTTTCCTGTACTAATGCCCCTGAATTGTTTACTCAAGAATGTACGTATTTCATATAATAATTTATATTATATATCATTGGCGTATCTAATATTTTGTAAGGGGTGTTTATAACAATTACATTTTGTAAATGTCTTTCCAAAAAAAAGTTAACACATTAGATTGTCGGTAAATTTATGTATTGAAAATTGGTTTGTATTTAAAAGCACTTTTTTTAATAATAAACACTATTTATTTAACTTATAACAATACTTATAACACTTATAACATAAATAGTTTAAACTAAAAATAAATACTTTGCACGTGACTTAAATTTGGAGCTGTCAGAAGATATTTAGAAAAAAATAATACTCATAAAATTTATATTTAGAAAAAAATAATACTCATAAAAGAATTCAAAGAAAGTAAAATTCAATCAGATTTAAGCATTTATTTAGGTAATTATAGGTAATAACACAGGTTACATAAACTCCGAATTTAGCGCGAGTCGATTTTTTAACGGAAAATAAATGGTCGAAAAATGTCGCGTTATATTCGGGCTAATACGGTATTTATTTTGATTTTTTTGATTTTCTATATTTTCTTCCTAACCTGCGTACTAACCTCCTTCCTTTGGCCCAAGTAGATTTAATATTTTAAATGTGATTTTTGTGATTTTTTATATTTTAAAACGATTAAATATATATTCGCCTTATGTATTAAAAAAAGTATTAACATTTATGTTCACGTGTATAAAGTGATACTATAAAATTTTAGGTGCAAAGTATTATTTATATTCGATATACAAAGTCAATACTATCTAATATACAGTGCAATTAAAATTAATTCTTAAAAATTGATAATAAATATAGTTTTTTGAATAATATATGTTCATACAAAATTATTGTAAATATTTTATCTGTATAATCATAATTTTCGAAAGTAATGAAATTATTCTGTATTGATGTTTTATAAAACTAAATATTATTTTGTAATTTTAAAACTAAAGTTTCCATGTACATTTATTAATAAAACATAAATAGTTATCGTGTTCTGGTATATATTTAGGTTATATCAAAGTCCTAAACAAATATTGTTCCAGATATCTACATATTTTATTTTGAATTATCAATATTAATACATAGTAAGTACCTATGTACCTACATTAAAAATATTTTTCGTTTCTTGGAATCGTATACGCTTTTCGTAGAGACAATATCGTACCCCCCCCCCCCCTCCCAAAAGTGTCACAACTCAAAAATTTAGTTTTGAGGAAATAGGAATCAAAGAAATTATAACAATTCAGATAAATAAAAATGGTAAAGGTAGTATAGGAAAAGGACTGATACACAGTATTTAATTGAAATATTTCACTATTCCTGTGATGTTTGAAAAATAGTAAATATTAAAACGCTATTTAAAAAAATAATAAAAAATGTGACATTTTTTTTTAGAATATGCTAGTTTTGACGGTAGGTATATGAAGTTACATTAATGTCAAGTTTTAGTAGAGATATATAGTAATTTTATTTATTCTACATATTTATCTCAAATTTTACATTTTTTGAGTTGTGACACTTTTGTTGCGGGGGTGCGATATGTATATGCAATTTTGATAGTTTTTAAAATTGAACTGATTTTAATGGGACTTTCCTTGTTAGAAAGTCTATATTCTTGCATGCTAATTGATTTACGACATGTTAATTTACAAGGAATATAAAATATTAAAAAATTAACAGTTACTCAATGACATTTATTCTCAGCAAAAATACTTTATATGAACATCTATTTGAAAATATTCGTGAGGGAGCCACAGACCCAATGAGATAAAGTTATGCAATTTTTTAATTGGTTTAGTATTAATAAGTGTTATCGATTTTGAGCAACGACCAATAATTATTTAGCACATGGGTATATAGGGAAAATAAAGAACAAACAGAAAATACATAAACACACTCCTGTGTTAAATAATTATTGGTCATTACTGGAAATATTATTATTACTAAATCAATTATCAAATTTCATAACTGCACTACAATGAGTTCTCCAGAGTTTCTTGCTTAAAATAACAATCCCGTTCTACTTTTACATTAGTTGTAAATCATCCTGTATAACACATCAAATACAGTTGTATTTAAAATATACTTCTTATTTATAAAATTAGTATTTTGTTATATTAAATACCTATAAAAAGATCCAAATAATAGATATTTAAAAGCAAAAAAGCAATGAATTTTCCATTTACAAAATCTGGGAAGTTATACCTACTACAAAATACAAATCTTACCTAAGTATAAAATAAGTGTTATTTCTTTTTAATAATACAGCATATGTACATAATATTATTCAGTTCACATATATGCATTTTAAAATCCTTTAAGAAAAACTTCCTTTCTATGGGTTTAAGGTATTTACATAATTTTTTTCTTTTACACATATGTCACATGTTTCATATAGTAGTATACATAAGTGTCTATATCTACGATTTGTATAGTTACTTTTTCATAAAGAAATATTTATGATTTACATTCATTAAAATACTCGTAGTTTACTATCAAATAACTAATTACTGTTATTTAACTATTTGAAACACAAAAAATATAGTAAATTATTATAGTAAAAGAAGTATATAAAAATACAGTAGAAACATGTTATAACGACATCGAGGGGACTGGTCAAATTAGGTCGTAAAAACCGATATCCGTATAGGAAATGCCAGCCTTGACGATAGGCCCAAGCTTGGCCCAATATTGGGTTGTCAAATGTGGCTTTTTAATACTGGCCCCAGTCTAGGCCAACTTTCATACACCGAGCTTCGGTCACTTATCCTTTACACAAGATTGGGACAACCTTTAGATACCAAACTATTCTTTACCCAAGATTGGTCCAACATTGGACCAATCTTGGTACGACAAACCTTGGTCGACAAACCTTGATCGAGTCTTGAACGAAGTTATCATTTGTATCTTGGCCCAGTGTTGGCAATAATTAGCGCAAGCCTGGGCCACCCTTGGCCCCTTTGTAATTTCCTATACGGGTAATCGTAAAAACCGGTAGTTAAATTTTTTAAGGTATTTCTCAGAAAATCGAAAAGATTCATAAGTAAAATTCAAATTTATAAAATGATCCACTGTTTGCGAGCGAAGATATCGTCAAAATAAAATATTTTAAGTGGATTTTCAAGGAAAGCGTACATAATTTTATGTGAAGGAAAATCAAGAAATTTATGAAATTTTGAGAAAAACAAATGAATATATGTACCTATTTGAAGTTAACATAAAAAATCTCAAGTAATTTCACTGTCTCATATATAAGTTACTAGCGGGATCCCGCGGCTTCGCTCGCGTAAACTTCGAAACTAATTAGAACCCTCCATACGTGATAGGGGATGCCATATTTTTTATATTGATTTTTATCCATTACCTATAAAAACGTAGATATCTCGGATTTTAGTTAAAAATTGTAAAAACTAACCCCCGCCATTAGGGGTTGAATATCGATTTTTTATTGCAGATTATTTTGCCTGAATCCACCACTATAACGTAAGCAGCTATACAGATAAACATATAAAAAATACTGACCTTATCTACCCCCGTCATTAGGGGTTGATTGTCGAAATTTTTATTTTCTATATGGCTATTTTGCTCAAATTTACCTTTATAAGTAAAGTAGGTATACAGACAAACATCTAAATCCATCCTCGTCCCCGTCCCATGCTATTAGGGCTTGAATATGGAACTTTCAATTTTAATTGAATATTAATTTGTCCGAATTTACTTTAACCCGTTTCATGCCAAATGGCATAAATTTTTTTACTGTTTTCAATCGTTTGCTTTTCAGTGAGTCAATCAACCAAAGCTTTCTAAGAAACATTTTCTATCGTAATTTTTTCTGCTCTTTCCGAATCCGGCAACAGAATTTTTCTATCTGCCGCCATTTTTTAAATATGGCCGCTGAAAGCAAAAAAAATGTGAAATTTCTAATATTTTTTTCAAAACAATCGTAAATTTGAACAAGAAGCACTTACGGTAGGAGGCTAATTCTTCATATCTGGTGGAATAATCGATTTTTCTTAAAGATAGGACCGATAAAGTAAGAAAATTCAATATGGTGGATTTAAGATGGCGGCCATAACTACGCAAAAAAATACGATTTTTACGAAGTCAACCGATTTGGACCAAATTTGGTAAATTAGGGTTTTCGGGGTCGCTGATCATGGATTTGAAGTCGGATTTGTAAAATCCAAGATGGCGGATCCAATATGGTGGACGAATTTTCCAAATTTTAACTGATTTACGCTAAATTTTGTATATAAGGATTTTCGGAGTCGCTGGTCACAAATCTCAAGTCAGATTTACAAATTCAATATGGCGGATTTAAGATGGCGGCCATAACTAAACAAAAAATTACGATTTTTACAAAGTCCACCGATTTGGACCAAATTTGGTATGTAAGGGTTTTCGGGGTCGCTGATCAGGAATTTGAAGTCGGATTTGCAAAATCCAAGATGGCGGATCCAATATGGCGGACGAATTGTCCAAATTTTAACCGATTTACGCTAAATTTTGTATATAGGGGCTTTCGGAGTCGCTGGTCACAAATCTCAAGTTAGATTTACAAATTCCAAGATGGCGGATCCAATATGGCGGACGAATTGTCCAAATTTTAATCGATTTACGCTTAATTTTGTATATAGGGGTTTTCGGAGTCGCTGGTCACGAATCTTGACTTGAGATTTGTGACCGACTCCGAGAACCCCTATATACAAAATTTAACGTAAATCGGTTAAAATTTGGACAATTCGTCCGCCATATTCGATCCGCCATCTTGGATTTTGCAAATCCGACTTCAAATTCATGATCAGCGACCCCGAAAACCTTTACATACCAAATTTGGTCCAAATCGGTGGACTTTGTAAAAATCGTAATTTTTTGCGTACTTATGGCCGCCATCTTAAATCCGCCATATTAAATTTGTAAATCTGACTTGAGATTTGTGACCAGCGACTCCGAAAATCCTTATATACAAAATTTAGCGTAAATCAGTTAAAATTTAAAAAATTCGTCCACCATATTGGATCCGCCATCTTGGATTTTACAAATCCGACTTCAAATCCATGATCAGCGACCCCGAAAACCCTAATATACCAAATTTGGTCCATATCGGTTGACTTCGTAAAAATCGTATTTTTTTGCGTACTTATGGCCGCCATCTTAAATCCACCATATTGAATTTTCTTACTTTATCGGTCCTATCTTTTAGGAAAATCGATTATTCCACCAGATATGAAGAATTAGCCTCCTACCGTAAGTGCTTCTTGTTCAAATTTACGATTGTTTTGAAAAAAATATTAGAAATTTCACATTTTTTTTGCTTTCAGCGGCCATATTTAAAAAATGGCGGCAGATAAAAAAATTCTGTTGCCGGATTCGGAAAGAGCAGAAAAAATTACGATAGAAAATGTCTCTTAGAAAGCTTTGGTTGATTGACTCACTGAAAAGCAAACGATTGAAAACAGTAAAAAAATTTATGCCATTTGGCATGAAACGGGTTAATATCATCAAAAGTTATGAAGATAAATATATCAAAATTTTACCCCCCCCCCCCATTCCCATAAGATATTTGTTTGATAGTACCTACTGTGCCATGTTTCATTCGGTGAATACAAATTTTTTTTTTTACAAAATCCCCCCCCCCCCCCCCTAACACCTTAGGGGTTGAATTTTGGGAAATGCTGAAATTATTGTTTCATTATTTATATTGTAGAGTATGTTCGATATGTTTCAATTAAATGCGAACAAAAAAAATATTTTTTATATAAACTTTGACACCCTGTTTTAACCCCGTAGGAGTTGAATTTCGAAAAATCCTTTCTTAGTGGGTGCTTATATAATAAAAGGAAGACACCTACGAAATTTCGCGTTTCTAGGTCTAGGGGTTTGGGCTGTACGTTGATATATGAGTGAGTGAGTGGTTAAGGACAAACTCTTTTATAGATATAGATAGATATAAGTAAAATAAAAACTTATTTTCTGATAAAAGAATATCACGGTACAAGCTATGCAATGACGACTGACGCCGCAAAGTATAGACAATTGGTGCGGTATGATACTTATAATAAATAACAAAATCATGTGCGGATAACAGCACACATTATCAAATCAAAACATTAAATAATAAGTAGCTGCCATCGTCAATACACGAGTCGCACATGCGCAACAAATTGCTACAATGATTTTCAAATGTTCATCGCGTTCGTGAGATTTCATACTTCTTCGTAACAAAACTAGAAATTATGTCTAAAAAGAGTATTGCCTATTTAAAAAAAATGGAAACAAAAAACGGTCCATTGTTACACCGATAAAATTCTCCGAAAATATTGTAAACAGAAAGTCGTTCAATGCGGTATTTCGTTGTAAGCGATATCGTTATAAACGGTATATTAGAAAAGATATTGTATAAGATTCAATTGGGATTTTTTTGAGTCGTTAAAACCGATACGTCGTATTAACCGATGTCGTTTTAACCGGTTTCTACTGTATTGTAAACAGAAAGTCGTTCAATGCGGTATTTCGTTGTAAGCGATATCGTTATAAACGGTATATTAGAGAAGATAATTATATGGGATTCAATCGGGATTTTTTTGAGTCGTTAATACAGATACGCCATTCTAACCGATGTCGTAATAACCGGTTTCTACTGTATATCCATATTATTAATAATCTACTTCACTAAACGCCATTTATTGATATGAAAAAATCGATAGTGCAGCAAGTCGATTCGTGTATCGACTCTATAACTAATTTTATGTTCCTAAAACTTCATGTCCTAAACACTAAACAATGTATGAGAGTGCCACATGGTGGCATGTAAAGGAACTAAGAGCGGTGAGTATTTTGAGGTTAGGTTTGAATCAGTATTAAATGTTTGGGTCAAACGGCTTTGGTTCTACATTGTAGCGGCAGACAGAACGAAACACTTTGGTGGCATTAACTGTTAAATAGGTTGATGGGTTTTTCTCACGCGGAAAAGGCCAGTAGTAAATTAGAAAATTAAGTATTAAAGAAATTGAATTCTTTGTTTGTTTTTATATAGGATAACTACTTGAAAGAAATAAAAAGGTTTCCTATTTATTTTAAAATATAATTATATTTTTATATTAACTGGTAGGTGTCTAGTAACCGAATTTTATATAATTTTTTTACATACACTGCCGTGCAATTGACTCATTTTTTTGCGTATTGTAAATATAAAACTGCAAAAATGGTTGATAAAAAATCTTAAATGATGATAACAGTACTTAATTACAATTTTTATAATAATCCTAGTATATCTAAAATACAAATGCATTTACAATTTTTCATGTTAAGAAATTTTTTTTAAATTATATGCCTGAAAGGTCAGATTTACTCAAGTTGAAAGTATTGACACACAGTGTCTTTCAAGCTAACGAGAAATTGTTTTTTTTTTTTTACTATTTTGACTACGAGTAAACATATTCTTTTCGCTATTTTGGGGATTTTTATTGACTGAGATCTGTATATTTACATTCAAAATCACAGGTGTCCAAATACTTTTGCACAGCAGTGTACACAGGCCCGGATTTACCATGCAGGCAATGTAGGCACGTGCCTATAGCGGCAAAATTTTAGGGGCGGCAAATTTTAGCGTAAAAAAAAGATTGATAAAAGGCTCTAGCCCATTAAGATGGTAAAAATCCCCCCTCAACGGATTTGGCTGAAATTAGGTACACTTATTTGTCATTATAAAAAAATAATTTCTCCCGAGTTACAAGACCTGAAACGCCCTCTGTCGTCCATAACCTCAAAAAATGTGTTTTTTCTTTAATATTTTTTTTCTCTGCGTGTTTTTAACCGAATTACTTGAAATTTGGACTGGTAATAGATTTTATAAAGATGAATGACCACATATTTTTAAAATTATTTTTGGCGTGAAATTTGAATTTTTATAGCAATAATAAAATTTAAAAGGGCCATATCTCGGCTCTCAGGGCTCATATAGGCTAGATACTGCAATTACATGTGTATCTTATCAAAAACTAACATCCTAATTTTTTTCATAATTTTTGATTCGGTGCGCCGTCCTCAAAAATTCAAAAAACCGTATTTTTCTGATTTTTTAGTTTTTAATTAATGTGATGAAATTATAAATAAAATCTGTATAATAATATTTTCTCAAGAATGGCTTGCTCATAAAATGACCAAAAAAAATTATTGCCTCAAAAAAATTTCAAAAATCTCAAAAAAAAGGTTTTCATCAATTAAATAAGCATTTAAATAAATATGAGTTAATCGTCCAGCAAAAGTTCTGTTTTTATTTGTATATATAAGGTTGGGCTAATTTTCTAACTGACCTCGACTACCCCCCCTATAGTACTCTCAATTCTAAGAAAAAACGCCCATGGAACTATACCTCTACATTTAACTTTAGTTTGATTGAAAATTTTATGTTTGATTCCCTTGAATTCAATATGTATACATGTTAATATACATGAAAAGTTACAATTTTGCATTGATTTTTTTTAGTAAAACAGCAACCCAATGGTTCTTGGGTACGAGGATTCCGAATTTGACATCCATTTTTTTATTTTATTCTTGAGCGTCACCTGGTAGCCCAAGCAATAGACTGAAAAAGAGGTCAAACTAAGAAAAAAAATACACCAAACTGAATTTTGGTGGAGACTTTTATTTTGATATTCTAAGCATAAACTAAAAAATAGCCCTAATTTTGGCAATAGGTTTTCGTTTTTAAGGGGTAAATGGGGCAAATTATATTTTAAAAATATTAATATTTTAACCAATGAAAATCGTTTCTTACCCCTAAATATTACCGACTTTCATTGGTTAAAAAAGTAATATTTAAAAAAATTATGGTTGATCATTATTTTTTAGAACTTCAAGAACAATTTGAGGCCAATCAGGATTTTAACAAAAATTATTAATTTTTAAAATAATTTCACCGAAATAGCATCTTTACGTCTTTTAAACCCTCGAGAAAGAGTATTCCATATACAAATTCTGTATTTGTGGTACCAATCGATTCGTCTATCGTGATAGTGTCTCCAACAAATATCAATCATAAAAACACCCCGTCATCGATTTTGTGAAAAATTGAAAAAATGTTTGGAAACGTGGTTTTCATCCTTCAACATTTATTTTAAGGGAGTCGCACCACTTTTCACCAGACCGAGTTATTCTTTTCGAATTATACGCCCAAAAATCTATAATAATCAACCATAAAATTGCTTGCCCCTATAAATTCGGATTTTTCACTGCGCTCTTAATTATAAATATCTTATTTGTGTAGAATTTTATAAGCTACAATTTTCTTCATAACTATGTTCCTTGAAAAATTGGTAATTTTTGAGATATTTGCAAATAAAATATAATTTGCCCCATTTACTCCTTAAAAACGAAAACCCATTGCCAAAATTAGGGCTATTTTTTAGTTTATGCTTAGAATATCAAAATAAAAGTCTCCACCAAAATTCAGTTTGGTGTATTTTTTTTCTTAGTTTGACCTCTTTTTCAGTCTATTGCTTGGGCTACCAGGTGACGCTCAAGAATAAAATAAAAAAATGGATGTCAAATTCGGAATCCTCGTACCCAAGAACCATTGGGTTGCTGTTTTACTAAAAAAAATCAATGCAAAATTGTAACTTTTCATGTATATTAACATGTATACATATTGAATTCAAGGGAATCAAACATAAAATTTTCAATCAAACTAAAGTTAAATGTAGAGGTATAGTTCCATGGGCGTTTTTTCTTAGAATTGAGAGTACTATAGGGGGGGGTAGTCGAGGTCAGTTAGAAAATTAGCCCAACCTTATATATACAAATAAAAACAGAACTTTTGCTGGACGATTAACTCATATTTATTTAAATGCTTATTTAATTGATGAAAACCTTTTTTTTTAGATTTTTGAAATTTTTTTGAGGCAATAATTTTTTTTGGTCATTTTATGAGCAAGCCATTCTTGAGAAAATATTATTATACAGATTTTATTTATAATTTCATCACATTAATTAAAAACTAAAAAATCAGAAAAATACGGTTTTTTGAATTTTTGAGGACGGCGCACCGAATCAAAAATTATGAAAAAAATCAGGATGTTAGTTTTTGATAAGATACACATGTAATTGCAGTATCTAGCCTACATGAGCCCTGAGAGCCGAGATATGGCCCTTTTAAATTTTATTTTTGCTATAAAAATTCAAATTTCGCGCCAAAAATAATTTTAAAAATATGTGGTCATTCATCTTTATAAAATCTATTACCAGTCCAAATTTCAAGTAATTCGGTTAAAAACTCGCAGAGAAAAAAATATTAAAGAAAAAACACATTTTTTGAGGTTATGGACGACAGAGGGCGTTTCAGGTCATGTAACTCGGGAGAAATTATTTTTTTATAATGACAAATAAGTGTACCTAATTTCAGCCAAATCCGTTGAGGGGGGATTTTTACCATCTTAATGGGCTAGAGCCTTTGTACTTGAGGACCTAAAAAAAGGTCGTTAACACAATCAAAAAGGGTGGCACTTTCGCAACTGCCTACGGGCGGCAAATTTCTAAATCCGGCCCTGTGTGTACATAAAAGGATTATCAAGAATATTCAAAGTCAGCAAATGTCAAGGAATCTAACTTGATTTTCATACAACTAAAAGAACCTAAAAAAATTTTGTTTGAAACATTGGAATTTTGAATGTTGTTTCAACAACATGACAATATGATGATTACAAGGTTGATGCCGAACCAAGTTACAAGTATTTGCATAAAATCAAAATAGCTAACAGATGTCTGTAGTTGTGATAATACAGCAATAGCAATAGTAGACCTCAATCATCTTTTGTTGGTTTTTAAAAATAAATATCAAGAAAAGTAAAAAAATGAGTAGAAAAATACAACCCCTCACAAAATGTAACCTCATAGAACATAGATTTAATATGTCAAATAGAAAAATGTTTAGATGCACTGTACTAAAACTTTGAATTTAAAAAAATATACTATATTCGTATTGATTTTTATATAGTACATACAGGATATTCCAACACTGTCAAAGTTCAACATTTCATTTATATAAATTATAACAAATGGAAAAAAACTTTAAATGCAAAAGTTGTCAGGTTAGAGAAGCAGCAAATTTTGAAAATAGTCCCACAAGTGCGTTACAAATCAAAGATATATGTATATCTAAAACAGGGTGGCCAGTTTCTGGAAAACCGGGAAAAGTCAGGGAATTTTGCTATACAGGGAAAAGTCAGGGAATTTGTTTGAAAGTCAGGGAAAAATGCAAATTCTCAGAAATATTTAAATTTTATCTATGTGACCTTTTTGGGTTCCGTAGAAAACTAGGAACCCTTATAGTTTCTCCATGTCCGTCCGTCTTCAAAAATTTTGAGATAATAAGATGAAATTTGGCATACGGGCGTAGATTAATAGCCCACAAACAGAAATGATAAGATTTTTGAAAAAAAAAACTATCAATTTAAAAAATCTGAAAAAATTCCAGAATGTAGCTTTTAATTAGTACTTTCACTGAAAATTATAACGAACATTGTCAAAAATATTTTGGACCCCCTTCTATAGACTAAAAAGTGAACTCTCATTTTTTTCCCCACTTACCCCATTGGATGGGGTGTCATTTAATAGGTCTCCTAAAATGCAATAATAAAAGTCAAATTACTTTTTGATTTTAACCCTTCGGTCACGAAAATTTTGAAAAAACTTTTTTTATAAATCGTAGTGAAAATGACTACGGTACCCTATCATGTGCGTGCCCAACACGTACTTGCCCGTTTTATTTTAGGTTTTTTATCTAAATTTTAAATATAAAAACAGGGAAAAACGGTACAAATTCTCCTGGAAAACCGGGAAAAGTCAGGGAAATTTGTTCCAAAGAAATTCTGGCCATCCTGTAAAAGCATTCATTTTTCTGGGTATTTTGATATAAACATGTGTGGAATTATACTGATACCTATAAAACCGATTACAAGATGTTAAAAATATTCCAATTTTTTTACAAAAATGGTCATAATTTTTAAACCATTCAGTATAAACCCATTCATGCTATAACAAAATACCCAGAAAATTTTATACTTTTAGATTATCAATTAAATAAATATACTTTGTATTAAAAAAAATAACTTTGATTACTAACGCACTTATGGGTCATTCTGTATAGATTTAACTATTTTCAAAATTTGCTGCTTCTCTATCCTGAAACTTTTCGCATTTAAATTAAGGTGGGTGGACCATGGAAGGCCACCTTAAAGAATAAACAGTTATTATTCCTTTACTGGATAAAAGAAACAAACACAATATTAAGTAACACTTTGTTTTATTATGTAACTTATAAAACATTTTTTTAATACAGAGTTAATGCTCATTTATTAATTTTAAGTTTAAATGGCCATGCAAGGAACACGGCTCCTTACAAGGCCAATATAAAGTTTTAACTTAAAACTAACGTTGTGACAATCAAAATATTTGCTTAATATCTTATTACATAAAAAGGTCTTTCATTAAAAAAAATAAAGAAAATAATTGTTTATTTACTTGAAAAGTTACGTTTTGCTGTGAGCGCGTATTATAATTTTAACCTCGCTACCGAAGTCAACAAAGGATGGTACGGCACAGACAAAATAGCGGCCTGAGTGACTCGCCGCCGCGTCTGTGTTCTTGAGTTCGATGGATGTTAGTGTGAGTAGAAGGAATTTGTCATCGTATGGCAATAACTACGACTTTTTAATAATTGGCCTTACAAGGAGCATGGCCTTCCATGGTCCACCCACCAATTTCATTTATTGTAATAAATGAAATATTAAAATCTGACACAGTGTTTGGACATCCTGTATATGAGATTAATATATACGAATATTGGTATAAATATGATATAAATTTTGTGAAATAAATTCAGCCTCTCTTCGTATATTCAATTTGACAAGAGTACACAGGAGGGATATATTCTGTTTCCCTTGAAAGTGTTTAAAGTTCTTCCATTTGCAGTTCGGTGTTTGTATTGATTTTTAATATTATCTTATATAGGTATACAGTAAAAAATAGGTTAAATCGAATATTGGGGATTTTCTTCATATACTATCTACATTCTACATGTACTATATACAGGATGAATAATTTAAATTGTCACAAACATATATCATAAAAACAAAGCGATTTCAAATTTTAATATTTTTTATATAGATTGGTGTATTTAGAATTTTTATATCACTTTTAGTTTTCAAGTTACAAACCCTAACTTTAGTTTTTCTTATGGGTCACTAAGTTGGCTAGAGCTAGAGCATATTTTAACGTGTTTTTTACTCTACTTTACAACAATATGTCACACGTCATATTTATTATCGAAAATAAGTCGAAGTACCTACTTAATAATAACATAATATTTTATTTTTTAAATTATAATAATTTTTATATAATTGATAAACACACCACTGAGCTATTAGTAAAGGAGCAATCCAGCCAACAACCATTCATCATCATATAATTGATAGTTTAAATGTAGATTCCTGATAACAAGTCGCGTCTTTTTTCTCATGATCATAATAATATGCAGTATTGTTTGTATAAAAACTAATTTTAATTAAACTAAAAAACTAACTGTAGTAACGAGTATAAGATGCCTTTCATAGGAAGAGTATATATTTGTAATATGTATATAATTAATATAAATTGTAAGGTTGATGAAGGTAGCTATGTATATGCATATTTACATATAAATACAGAAATTTTATCAAGGAAGTTTAAAGAGTGATTTCATAGAAAGTTTGTCGACGATTAAGAAAATTTCCATCTGAGCGTACATGCCTCTGCAGCATAAAATAACGATAAATATCCTAGTTTTATTTTAAAATCATATTTTAAAGTTTTAAATGAGCTCATTAGAAGCATCATATCCATCCTATATGTTACACAGCTCCAGTACAAATCTGTGCTACTGAAATCCAAGTAATGCGAAAATTTAATAATCCTTGCGTAATCCTTCTTAACGAATTTAGTTTGTAAAATAAAGTAAATGTACTATACATACATATTTAACAACAAACATTCAAAACACGGATTATTTTCAAGTTACTTGTACTTTGACGTGCTATTTTTATTCAACGTAAATCTCTATTCCTCGTTTATTTACAAACTTATATTTTAATGCGATCATTATATGTTCATATCTTATTATATCGCGTATTTAATTATTATATGACATAATTAACACATAACTACCTTATAATTCGTGAAGGCTTGTATCTAAATGCATTCTTTTTATTAAATAATAAAGACTTTTGGTATGGATCTTGGCTTCTGGGTGTAAGCCGCGTCGATTTGATCGTTTTACTGGCCAACGTTTCGTCACACATTGCAGTGGACATCTTCAGGGTTCACCTCCAGTTGCACTGTTAGAAGAGCCCTGAAGATGTCCACTGCAATGTGTGACGAAACGTTGGCCAGTAAAACAACCAAATCGACCCGGCTTACACCCAGAAGCCAAGATCCATATCAAGATCACCGTGGAAGCCTAAAGACTTGAATAAACACTTTTTATTTAGGTACATATTTATAACAAATATACTGCAAACATACTGCACGAAAAATTAATTATTCGACATAAATATATATTTAATGATATAAAATGATCGGTGACCGGAAAGAAGCCCACAGGAAAAAAGCCCATAGGAAAAATACCCACAGGAAAAATGCCCACAGGAAAAATACCCACAGAAAAAAGCCCACCCGGAAAAATGCTCACGCGGAAAAATGCTCACACGGAAAAATGCTCACACGGAAAAATGCTCACACGGAAAAATGCTCACATTAAGAAATAAATAGGATACAGAATATGTTAAAAAAATATATAGAAAATCACAAATATTTAATTTTGCTAACAAAATATTGGGGCGAATGGGGATTAATCTAGTATAAAATACGGGAATTCAATCTCCGCCTTGGTTAGGGCAATCTATTGTGGCGAAAGGGGATTAATCTAGTATAAGAAACGGGGATTCAATCTCCGCCTTGGTTAGGGCAATCTATTGGGGCGAAAGGGGATTAATCTAGTATAAAATACGAAAATTCAATCTCCGCCTTTGTTAGATTATAACCAAACCGGAGATTGAATCCTTTCTGGGAAATTATTAAGTAAATATATTTTTAGATTGAATACAAATATTTAGATTGAATACAAATATTACATTGATAATGTAACAAGCTGAACAGGTATTTATATTGTAAATATATAAGGTCAATACAGTAGCTAACATAAGTACATGAAATATGTTAAACATTTGTATCCTATTTATTTCCTAATGTGAGCATTTTTCCGTGTGAGCATTTTTCCGTGTGGGCTTTTTTCCCTGTAAGCTTTTTTCCGTGTGAGCATTTTTCCGTGTGAGCATTTTTCCGTGTGGGCTTTTTTTGTGGGTATTATTCCTGTGGGCTTTTTTCCTGTGGGTATTTTTCCTATGGGCTTTTTTCCTGTGGCTTCTTTCCTAGAACCAAAATGATCACATAGCTTCTTCTATCCTCCGGATATTGGCGAGGAAGCCACAGAATATTTTGGTTCACTTGAAATATTTTCAATGAGATGTAATCTCAATCTATTTAAGGACGTTGACACTATAGAAAAATTACAAAGATTTCGATGAAACTTTGAAAATAACAAGACATTTAAAAAATCCAAGCAAAATTTCACATCATTTCTTGAAACAGAGATAATTTGATAAAAATTCGAGTATACGTTTTTTATTTATTTACAAAGATATCAGTAAATTTTTAAAATGATTAGGAACCGCGTTTTTCAATTAAAAAATTATAAGTGTGTGAAAAAATAGAGAGAGAGACGCATCTATGTGATTTGGTATGCTCCAGAGAGAGATGCACCATGCCTTCACTCTATACTTTTCCACAAGCGTACTCCTGCGACATTCTCCTGATCGCCAGTAAAATGACCAAATCGACGCGGCTTACACCCAGAAGCCAAGATCCACACATATATTTCTAGTTTTAGTTTACCTATGGGTCAGTCCGCGGTAATCGATACCAGATAGTTAAAAAAATATTTTACGAAAATGAATACTAAAATATAAAATTAACAAGCTATTTAACATCAATTTTCATAAACCAAAAGAAAATAAAAAAAAAATTAATTAATTTTCAAAATACTACAAAAAAAATTTAAACATTTTTTCGAAAAAGGCAACAAATAATGTGAAATCGCAATAACTTACTTGACAATAAGTGACGCTCGTGGCAAACTATTAAAAGTCTTTGATAATTACATATCAAACGTGACGTTTGATCGAATTAAAAAAAAATTACCCTCACCAACAATAATGACTAAGGGTAACCGCATTTATTATACATTTAATGAGTCTATTGATGTATGTGATAAATAATTGTTATAAGTATTAGTTCATAATATCAATAAGCAATTAAACACACAAATAGTACTCTTATTGTATCCTTTTATTCAACGTGTCACGACCGTCACAATTGTGTCACAACCGTCACAATGTTTATTGGGTAATAACCAGTTAAATAGATTACGTATTAACCTGATGCTCTTGTGTAACTAAAAAATAATTTATTCGTAACATATTAAAGTATGATTATTATAAAGTAACTTCAATATTTTCGCTAAACTTTCGAGTTTTTGGATAGAAGTTGCAAAACTTGCAATAGTTGACGTCACAACCGTCATAGAGCTTTGAACGCTGACAATTTTTTTTATTCTTTCAATATACATGTATTGCATTAAGATCTACAGAAAAAAGGTAAAACCATATTATTTACTAGTATTATTTAGAAATTATGAACTCCAATCCGAGTTGAAATGTCACGACCGTCACCGCGGACTGACCCCTATTTTTTTTTCTTACTGTAAAATGGTCTTGAATATAAAGTTCTCTATAGTAAATATGGTATTATACTTTATTGTATATAATATATAATTTAATTAAATATAAAGTGAGTTTCTAACAAGTATAACCTATGTTAATTTACTGCAATGTGAAAAATAAATAGGCGCTCATTAAATATCACTTCCCATAACTTCTATCTTAAGAACTACTACAATTAAAATACATAACAATATTTAGATAATCATAACAAATTAGTAAACTAGAACAGAAAACAAATTAGAACAAACGTAAATATTTTGTTTTAAAGATAATTCACAACGATAATGCAGTTAAGTATATAATTAAAAGTAAATTCCAAACATAGCAACAAAAGTAAAGAAGTAATGATTTAGACGTACGTATATATAAAACACAAGATGTCTTCGCGTAATCCATAAATCATTTATTAAATTTAATCCGTTCCAGATTATATGCGCTACATAATAAAGTTTATAATTGTGGAGCCGTTGACGTTAGTGGTAGTGCGCAAAGTTTCCAAAGTTAAAACATTAGTATTCGATGTGATTACGAATTCTGGCACGCTACGTACTAGAGTATTCTAATGGTTGGTACATCTTAATGATTTGCATCGACTCTCTGCTGCCACTCGTCACCACATCATTTATATATGTAGTTTGTTTTGTTACCCTCGAAGGGCTTCAGTCTCGATGGAAATGTTTTTTCTGTTTGATTGTGTCAGTATTGAACATTTGACACGTAAGGTACTAGCACAATTCTTGAACAATACCCAAGTGTTGAACATTTTTAACTTAAGTGTACTGAATTAGAAATATTTGTTGATATTTGATTACTGTCATTATTAAATATTAATCTATACAGGGTGATCCAGACCACCCGTCCACTATGTTTTACGCCCAAACTATTGAAGATAGAGTTTTATAAAAAAAAAAAATACTATGTATATCGATCCTAAAGAATTTCAAGAAAATATTTTCAACCCCCTAAAACTGCGCCTTAGGGGGTAGTGTAGTGTTATATATAACACTACAATTTTGAAAATTTGTAAGCGATAGCAATTAGTATTGCGTAATTCCGGTGTTTATAACAATTTTGGAAAACAGTGACATTACGCAATACTTGTTAGAATACAGCCAATAAAATAAATATGGGTCAGTCGATAGCACAGGGTCTTTTATAATTGTTCAGTGATTGACAAATTTATTAAATTCTGAAAAACTTCCTGCGCGCTGTAATTCACGCCCAGGAGAAATTGAGTCTCTGTGGTAGCGACCCCGAAAATTACGTTTAAGTGAATAGTTGTTACTACCTAATAGTGTTAAAAAAATAGTATTATTGTTTATTGTGTTCACTGTGTACTTAAGTTAACTAGTGATAAGTTAACTTCTGTAGTGTATATTATTGTTCATAAATAAAACAACTAATTGTCTAAACGTCAAAGATTTAATAAGCAAGGAAACGTAGCGAGCTTTCGATTCACAGAATCATCGTCAGGCTATTTAAAGGGGAGAATGCGAGAACGGTGTCGTTATCTCAACAATTTTCATTAAATCTTTGACGTTTAGACAATTAGTTGTTTTATTTATTATATTTTAACGTCACTACTAGTATATTATTATTGTTCATATATAAAGTGTTCCATTGTTACAAAATAGTGTGTTAAATTGTAATGAAATAGTGTTAGACGTGTAAGTTTTGATAAAAATTAAATATATTTTCTTAATAGTATATCTGTACGTTTCTGGTCATAGGTTATTTTGCCTACCCGGTAAAAGGAGAAATAGAATATTAACATAAAGAGAACCCAAACCGTTACAGTAGTTTGGGGGGTACATGCCCGTTTTTCAGTAAAATCAAATGGAACGGTATATTCAAAAGTACATAATTGTAAAGACCATAAAAAAGTAAGAAACTTTTGTAAAACAAAAATTTTCATACTTTCAATTGTTTAAAAAATATGGCGACTTGATCTCAAATTTTATGGTTTTACTAAAAGTGCTCTAATTTCGTTAAATGTTAATGAAATTTTATTCTTTTTTTAAATTTAGAAAGTAGAAATAATGACTTTTGTAATGATCTATGAATATTTAAGATTTTGATAGTTTAAAGTGACAAAGCGACATATAAAAAATGCAAAAGTTCAATTAGCGATAATTCAAAAAATTTAAATACAATGGTACATCAATTAGTACTATATCTGAAAAAAGACATGTAAATAAACAATTTTTGTTAAGAAAATTAAAAATTAAAAATCAAAATTTTAAAATGGAAAATTGAAAATTATAATTTTTAATTTAAAATTGTATTATCAAAAGTTGTTTATTTACGTATCTTTTTTAAGATAAAGTATTAATTGATATACCATTGTATTTAAATTTTTTGAATTATCGCTAATTGAACTTTTGCATTTTTGATATGTCGCGTATGTACTTTAAACTATCAAAATCTTAAATATTCATAGATCATTACAAAAGTCATTATTTCTATTTTCTAAATTTAAAAAAATAATAAAATTTCATTAATATTTAACGAAATTAGAGCACTTTTAGTAAAACCCTAAAATTTGAGATCAATTGAAAGTATGAAAATTTTTGTTTTACAAAAGTTTCCTTCTTTTTTATGGTCTTTACAATTATGTACTTTTGAATATACCGTTCCATTTGATTTTACTGAGAAACAGGCATGTACCCCCAAAACTACTCCCTAAGGCGCAGTTTTAGGGGGTTGAAAATATTTTCTTGAAATTCTTTAGGGTCGATATACATAGTAATTTTTTTTTATAAAACTCTATCTTCAATAGTTTGGGCGTAAAACATAATGGACGGGTGGTCTGGATCACCCTGTATACATTTAATTGTTTTACAGCGTGATTTCATGATAATTGATCATTTTATTTAAAAACAGTTGATAAAATCAAGAAAAATATATTTTCTTATGCTTTATATTGTTTTAAATTTTATGACTCTTTTCTAACGTTTGTGTTGAAGTACTTAGGTATCATTTTATAATCATTAGCAAGTGTTCATTACTGGTTTTATTTTATCCATTACAGGAGAAAAAACATATACAAAATAAAATGCTGTAATTGAAAAAAAGAATCTATTTTTGCGGATTTTGGTAATAAAATTGATTTAATAAAAAGGTAGTTATTTTATTAGTAACATAGGTTCACGAGAATCACAAAAATAGCCCAGCAATCCAAAAAACAATATACTTTGCTCTTAACGCGTTCAAGACTGATGTCAGTATCTTAAGGGTCGATTACATTGAGCGAGTTTACTAGCTACAAGCCGACGAGTTTAGAAGTGGGCGAGTCAGCTAGTACGTTAATGATGGTGACACACAAAACATTCCACTAGCTCAGTAACCAACTAGCTAGCGAATTAAAACCACGTGTTGTGAATATGAATCACTGGAATACTCGCAGCTAGTTCACTAGCTACTATGATGACACACGGCTAGTTTACTAGCTAACAAGCCCACACGTCATGTCACGAGTAGTCAGTAAAGTAGCCCAGGCCCTTATTCTCGAGTTCACTCGACATTTTTTCCGTGCGACTTTCTAGTAAGTAACTAGGTAACTCACTAAAATGTCGATCGCAACGAAAAAAGCGTATTCTTGAATCTCGATTCGACTTTTCGTTCGTAAAATGTCATATGAAAAATCTAGAGTGGTATTTGGCATGCGAGATTATAAATTGTCGCTCGACATTTTTATTTGTTTGGTTATGTTTTAGTATTAGAGCAAGAGCCCGTGAGTGCCAGACCTTCGGATTTTTATAAAAGCTGAAAGTTCTTCTATGTGTGTCCCTAGTACAGGTAAGAATGATCCCCACTCATGAAGCTGAGGCAGCGGTGGCTTTGGCAGTTAACAGGTAACAAAGGTGTGTAAAATTCCATCTCAAATTCATCATGACATAAAACTGAATTTTTTTATATTTGATTCATAATAATATCAAAACTCCCGTTGCTCATTGCCAGACAGTTAGTATGGTTACAACCCTCTGCCGGACACCCCTAAATTATTATAATTTATAATTATACTTACGTTATATTATAAAACCTAAATTTTATATATAATTTTTTGGGAGCCTATTAAACTATGTTTACATAGTAGCCGGACAGTTTCGAAGGTTCTATCATCTTGCCAGACGCATTCAAAGTGAGCAGTAATCGGGAGAGCAAGGAGCGTATACAGTAACTAGTGCGAGTGAAACAGAGCGCTTGGTCTATTGCGGCCCTTCACTGCGCATCAGCTGCTGTTTATTGTAATCATAGTTGATTTTTTTATTTTACATTGGGCTTCTGACGAAATGGCGCCGTTTATTGGCAATAAAATGATACATATAAATTTCAGAAAATGTTATTCGTTTACTGCTAATGAGGCCAACAAAGTAATGTCAAATATAAATTAGGAATTGTCTTGCCCAGAGCATGAAGAAGCAGACACCAAGATAGTGTACCATGCGTGTAAATCAATCATGAAGCAAACATTGTGATTCGAACTGTTGACACCGATGTTGCTGCTATAATGCTAAGTCATATGCATCGTCTTAATGATAGATCACACGTTTGGATGCTTACAGGAGCTGGAAATAATTTAAGATATGTGGACCTAACTAAAATACACGCCAAATTAGGAGAATCTATTTGCAGAAGCTTACCTGGATTACACGCTTTCACAGGATGTGATTACAATCCTGCATTTTTCAGAAAAGCAAAATCGAAACCGTTTAAATTATTAAAAAACATGTAGAATTTCAACAAGCATTCACGAAGTTTGGTGACAGCAAAATCATCGAAGATAACAATGAACAAGTATTAATCTTCGATACAATTCAAAGTTTTATATGCTATCTATACAATATGGATAGTATCAATGATGTTGATGCTGCTAGGCTACAAATGTTTATTGATTCGTATACAGTATCTGATGTGAACGAAGCTTTTAATCGAAAAAAGTCGCAAAATTTCGATAGCAGTTTAGCACCTTGCAAAAGTGAGCTATTGCAGCAATTTTTGCGAGCGAATTACATATGTAGCATATGGAACAATGCTCACTTACAAAAGCCAACAGCATATAAACCAGTAAATAATGGTTGGATACTGGAAAATGACCACTACTATTTTAAATGGTTTGAAGGCGATCAATTACCGAATTATGTCAGCGAATCTCTAAAAACAGTTCCAGGTATTTGATAATTATGTTAAATTATTGTACATTAATTTGGGACTGTTTGTAATTAAATTAACTTGTTTTTTTTTACTATTGCAGAAACAGAAACAGATGGAGAAGACAATAATGAAGACGATCAATCCACAGAATGGATTAATAGTGACGAGGAATATGGATATATTGACGATAACGATGAAAATGATGAAAATATTTAGATTTAATTAAAATAAATGAATTTCTCTGTAAATTTCTTATCTAAAAAATGTGTCCTTTGGTGTAATAAACAATAAAATTTGATTTACTTTGATTCATTGGCTTTATAATTTTAATAGCATTGAAAATAATAAACTTCTTAAAAATGAAAAATAATATCAATTAAATTATTAGATTTTCGACATGATTGACATTGTATTAGAAAAATTTAACTGAGTATTATTTTAAATATTTGTTATTCAAACTGTAAAAATTTATTTAATGAAATTTCTGGATTAAGAAAAAAATAAACTGCACAATTTGAAATTAATAACAGTGGATGCGCAGTGAAGAGCCGCAATAGACCAAGCGCTCTGTTTCACTCGCACTAGTTACTGTATACGCTCCTTGCTCTCCCGATTACTGCTCACTTTGAATGCGTCTGGCAAGATGATAGAACCTTCGAAACTGTCCGGCTACTATGTAAACATAGTTTAATAGGCTCCCAAAAAATTATATATAAAATTTAGGTTTTATAATATAACGTAAGTATAATTATAAATTATAATAATTGAGGGGTGTCCGGCAGAGGGTTGTAACCATACTAACTGTCTGGCAATGAGCAACGCGAGTTTTGATATTATTATGAATCAAATATAAAAGTTTTATTTCATGATGAATTTGAGATGGAATTTTACACACCTTTGTTACCTGTTAACTGCCAAAGCCACCGCTGCCTCAGCTTCATGAGTGGGGATCATTCTTACCTGTACTAGGGACACACATAGAAGAACTTTCAGCTTTTATAAAAATCCGAAGGTCTGGCACTCACGGGCTCTTGGACTATATATGTCATGTAAAAACAAAAAAATATCTTGATATTGATAACGAAATATCATATATTTTGACCAAATACAATTGTGTTGAGAGATTTTGTATTAAATAAAAGTGAGTATTGAAATTTTATTAATGTTTTATTAATAATAAATTAATAAACTTAGATTAAATAAATTAGATTAAAATGTTTATATTATATTATATTATATTATATTATATTATATTATATTATATTATATTATATTATATTATATTATATTATATTTTCGCAGATTGTTTACAATCTCCTGGTTAGCTAACGAACATGATTACACTGGGCAAATTTATTAGCAGTTAGTGAATTGGCTGCATAGTAGCTAGTAAACTGTTTCAATGTAATCGACTCATTACTTAAGGGTCGATTGCGAGTTTACTATGTACAAGCCGGCGAGTTTAGAAGCATACGAGTCAGCTAGTGCGATAGTGATGATAACACACAAAACATTCCACTAGCTCAGTAACCAACTAGCTAGCGAATTGAAACCACGTGTTGTGAATATGAATCACTGGAATACTCGCAGCTAGTTCACTAGCTACTACGATGACACACGGCTAGTTTACTAGCTAACAAGCCCACACGCCAGCGAGTATATCGAGTAAAGTAGCCCAGCTTTCAACTGTCAGATTGTTTACAATCTCCTGGTTAGCTAATGAAATGATTACACTATGCGAATTTATTAGCAGCTAGTGAATTGGCTGGATAGTAGCTAGTAAACTGTTTCAATGTAATCGACTTTTTACTTAAGGGTCGATTGCATTGAGCGAGTTTACTAGCTACAAGCCGGCGAGTTTAGAAGTGTACGAGTCAGCTAGTGCGATAGTGATGATGACACATTAAACATTCCACTCGCTCAGTAACCAATTAGTTAGCGTGTTTAAACCACGTTTTGTGAATACATTTTGTAGATACTGAAACCAGGAATCACCGGGATACTTGCAGCTAGTTCACTAGTAACTATGATGACACACGGCTAGTTTACTAGCTAACAAGCCCACACGTCAGCGAGTGCGAGTAAAGTAGACCAGCTTTCAACTTTTGTAGCAGATTGTCTACAAAAGTTGACATGATTACACTGGGCGAATTTATTAACAGCTAGTGAATTCGCTAGCTAGCAGCTAGTAAACTCTTTCATACCTAATTAAATAAATAAAAATACTTCCCATGGGACCAGCTAGATTAGATTTGATTTCATTGTAAGAATTTATTAAATACAGCGTGTACGAGTACTAGCCCAGGAAAATAAGAATTTTGCTGCGAAAAAAATCCAAGTGAAGTTTTCTCACCGGAATTATCTTTAGTTAGGCATAAGGAAAAACGTGTGGAAAGTTCATTGTGAAATTGTGTGCACAAAAAGTTATTCAAGATCAAAGGTCGCGAATATAGATTTTTCAAAATATCTCGTAAAATATTGATTTTACGGCAATTTTCCATATTATAAAATTTATTTTTTAGCTTATTTTACACAAAAAGGTAATTAAAAAATTTCCATAGGATCAATAGTTCTCGATTTATATGTCAGAGAAAAGGTGCGTACTCCACTACATGTTACGTACAGTAGTGTAAACTTTATATAAGGCGAAGAGCATTGAGACGTTGAAGGAAAATCACTCACGCGACGTATCTTGGATGAAACAATAATTAATTTCTTCGTATAATTTTTACACTCGACATGAACAGTCACAGCGCCTTGCTTCAATTTTTCTTAGACGTATACCTCGAGAACTATTGAATCTACGAAAATTTTGTACAGGACTTTTTTATGCAAAATTAGCTAAAGAACAAATCTCATTATAACTAAAATTGCCGTAAAACTAATATTTTACGATATATTTGGGAAAAACAGATTTTCGAGAACTTTGACCTTGAATAACTTTTTTGCGCACACGATTTCGTAATGAACTTTTCACACGTTATTCCTTATGCCTAACTAAAGATAATTCCGGTGAGAAAACTTCACTTGGATTTTTTTCGCACAGCGACCTTATTTTGCTAGGCTATACCTGCCTAGTACGTGGCAGTACGTGTAACCGCAGCTTAAAATGTCAATAAACTTTTAATCCTTTTAAGCAAAAACAACATATTATGTAATAATATGTATAATTGTATAATTATGTTTGTTAATACTTTATATCCACTCATGAATATAAAAAAAATAAATAAAAGTACAACCACATTAAATTATTTTGTTTCATTTTCCGAGAATTAATTACATTGAAAGTATTTTTATTATGTTATTTTTATTTCGTCTATTTCCTTATTATTTACATACACCAGTTGTATGTAATGGTTGTACAATTAAGTCCTTATAATATTTCAAACATGGTAAAATAATATCAAATAATTCATAAATATATGTCCTAACGAAAATTTAATTCACTGTGAAACATACAAGCAAAATAATATTCTTATATCCAGGCAGGCGTACCAACCTAACAATAATTGTGGGCGATAAATCCTTGCTTATCTCTTCCATCTTAATACGGTGGAAGGAAGTAGTTAGTCTTTGTGTTATATAGGAGTATTTATTCAACGTCTACAATGTAACGAAGCACACATTTATAAAAGTCTTATCGGTGCATTACAAATATTTAGTTTATATTATATTCTAGCGATACGGAATCGGTCTGTTTGTTTAAATTTAATTAATACTTAAGTAGAGTTGTAAGCGGCGTATTTTATGTGTCATTTTACTTACACAGCCAGAATCTGTTTAATGTACATCTTTAATAATGCATACACGATTTTTACTCATGCTATTTAACTACGGGGGTGTTTTTGGTAACTGTTTCAATGTACATGAATGTTTTTATCTTGATAATACATTTTATGGAACATTTTAAACCTCAAATTATAGCTATTAAAATTGTTTATCTAGAACAGTGACTGTCAAACTGTGTACCACGACATATTAGTGCGTCGCGAAGGTTTTATACAGGATGATTCAGCACTGTCGTGCCAAACTTAAACACTAGATAGAGAAAAATATTTTAAGAAAAAATCTCCAATAAACATATGTCCGGAAATTTTTCGTTAGGGAACTACAGCCCTCCAAAGATTTTGATCAAAATGAGTTTTTATTTAATATCTAGAGAACCCTTTGTGATAAAATTTGCTATTCTGTTTAGTAATAATAAGTGTTATCGATTTCTTATATTAACTATAGTTATAATTTAGACTAGGGATGTATGGGGCCAGTGGGCCCATCGATTTTTGTCTAGTATTTTTTCTTCATTAATTTTTTGTTTGCACTTATTTAAGGTTATATGACACAAAATACGCAAAAACATACTTTGCTTATTTGTCATAGGATAAACTGTTTTCGAGAAATATCGATGGAAAAGAAAGCATGCAGAATTTAACTTAATACGAATGCTTCAAATTATAAATAATAAATTTATATTCTTGTTCTATGATAAAAATTAAGAGAAAAAGTTAACATAAGTATACCTCAGAAAATGCATCCTTATCAACAAATAGTCAAGTTAATAAAGTACGTGTAACAGTAATAGAACTTGATATAGATCTTAGAGGATTCATATTAGGAGGTTTCTTTATATGAAATTTTTTTCTTACCTTTAATCATTGAATAAGAATATAAACCTATTTTTGTAATTTGAAGCATTAAGTATTAAGTATTAATTTAAATTCTGCATGCTTTCTTTTCTATCGATATTTCTCGAATACGGTTTATCAGTATGATAAATAAGCAAAGTATATTTTTGCGTATTTTGTGCCATATAACCTTAAATAATTTCCTAACTTTATAAAAAAATTAATGAACGAAAAATACTAGATAAAAATAGATGGGCCCACTGGACACATACATCCCTAGTTTAAATTATAACTAGTTAATATGATAAATCGATAGTACTAAACAGAATACCAAATTTCATAATTTTTTCACAAATGGTTCTCTAGATACTAAATAAAAACTCATTTTGAGCAAAATCTTTGGAGGGCTGTAGTTCCATAACGAAAAATTTCCGGACACATGTTTATTATTTAAAATGTTTTTCTTAATCTACTGTTTAAGTTTGGCACGACAGTAATGAATCACCCTGTAAATAAGTTACTGGCACCAGTTTTTCAATTTAATCCGCAATTATAGTTTATTTTTTAAAATTATAGCCTTTTATTCTGTATACGTTTTTTGTCCAGTAATGGACAAAGTCAACCCAGTAATGAACACTTTATAAAATGATTAGTAGGTACTACTACATAAACAATAAAAAGTCGTAACATTTAAGACAATGTACAGCATTTAGTACATAAGAAAATACACTTTATTACTTGATAGTGTGTCGAACCGCGATAATTATTTGCCCACTGTTTTCAAATAAATTGATCAATCATCATGAAATCACACTGTAAGACGGTTAAATGTATATAGATTAATATCCAGTAATGGCAGTAATCAAATATTACTAATTCTTTACATTTAAGTTAAAAATGTTCACCACTGGGTTATAGTCCAAGACTGGTGCCATAGATTTATATTAAATATATTGTTTTATTATACATAATACAATTAATGTATTTTAGCTCATGCTAGTAAAATATATTTTTTTGTAGAATTTTATTTAGTGTGCCGCAAAAAAAACTCCCTGTTCAGTGTGTCGTAAGGGAAAAAAGTTTGACAGACATTAATCTAGATGAAAAAATTCAAACTCGACATTTTAATAGAATTATGTACATGTGACCATCATCCCAATGACAATCACACTCACCGCTCTATCTAACGATTGTTCCATATAACAACTGGTAAAACTCTCTATATACTAACCGTTTCCCTAGCGTGAAATTTAAATTCACCAATTGACGTTAAAGTTGGCGGGACGACGACGTGTAATATAGAGCGGTTGAAAAACAGATGTCGTCGTTATACAGAGTGGTATGTGTACAAAAAAAAACTTCAAATTTAATTTTTATTTTTAACTCGTCAATTCTGATTAGTCAATTTTCTAATTAGTTTTTAAAATCTACGTAAAAGTAGAAAATTGTTTTAAATGAAAGTTTAAGGAAACATTGTTTTCTAAAATTTATGTTCTAATCATTAATTTGGTAAAATGAACCATAGATATTCATTTCTATATTATAAATATATGTATGTATTGTGGTACTAGCAGTAATTCAATAAAGTATTGAAACTAACATGTGTAATCAGAGTGCATATAAAGAACCTTTTGTATTACTTGAAAAACGGAGAAACTGTGGTTTCTTAGTCACTTAAACTAAAAATACACCTTAACCACAAAATTTATGTCACTCGACACGTGTTTCGACTTCACAAGAAGTCCTCATCAGGAGCCTAACGATTCCAGACTAGGAATCGTTAGGCTCCTGATGAGGACTTCTTGTGAAGGCGAAACACGTGTCGAGTGACATAAATTTTGTGGTTAAGGTGTATTTTTAGTTTAAGTAACCTTTTATATAGTAATTATGTATATACATATGTTTATTTGATCAATTAACAAAAAATAATTTTGTGAATTTCCAAAAATACTGCTTACCTAACTGTGAACGCATTAGGAGGGCTGCACGCCAGAACGAGACTTTCTCGAATTTAGTTCGGAACTGATGGATCATTGGCTTAAGTTGAAACGAGACGAGATCGATAATAACTTTAATTACAAGTCTCATTGGTAGTCATGGTTCTAATACTATCAATTATTAGTAAAAATTCGATATTAATCTGAAAATACCTTTTTATGCACTGCTTGTCACAATAAGTAATCAATGTAACACAGTTAATAACAATTTACAATTTAAATAAAATTCAGTTATTTTCAAGAACTTTTTTTCCCTTAAAAACTCCAACCCCATTATATTACAATTAATTCGAACGACATTGGCACAGAAAAAATTGTGAAATTTATAAAATAGCTATAGTAAATTCTGTATATAACGAAACCTAAGACCTTAAATACTAAACCACCCCCAATATTAGGGTAGAAAATTGAATTCAAATGTGATTTTACAAAAAATCAATGAAAGCGGTTATTTAAAGATTTTTGTGAAAATTGTGTGCACCAAAATTTACCCCTACGGATTACGGATGTAGCTATCCTAAATTTGAAAATCCGTTAAAATCTCGAGTTTGATTTTTTTTACTTTTTACTTTTTTATACATACTTACATGAAATGTAATGTATAAATAAAGTATAGTGATCACGAAAAAAATCGAACTCGAGATTTTAACGGAATTACATGTTTTGAGGGTCCCTGAATCATATACCACCATTAACTCAATGACGTCTGTGTGTGTGTGTGTCTGTGTGTCTGTGTGTCTGTGAACGCTCTACAGCCAAAACTGTAATACTTACGAACGTGAAATTTTAAACTTAAGGTTCTTTTATGCTCTAGATGTGCACCTCCTATTTTTAAAAACCATCACTAAACCGGAAACGGAAGTATAATTATTTTTCGAATTATTTTTGAATTATTTTTGAAACGGTGCACATTAGAAAAAAATGTTTTAGATCAAAGTTGTAGAGGGTATTTATCTATAATTTATATTCTATCCATTATCCCCCCCAAAAATTGTTTTTAGGAAATAATTGATTTTCTAAAAAAAAATATTTTTTCGATTTATTTTTTAAACGGGAGGTATTAGAAAAAAATGTTTGAGATACAAGTTGTAGAGAATATTATTTTCTATAATTTATGTTCTATTCTTTTTTTTGTATCTTATGAATTAACCCAAAAAAAGAATAATTGTAGTTTTAATGGATTTAATTTACAAATGATTTGAATAATACAAAAAATCTAGTTATCTATGAAAAATTTATCATTTATTATTAGAAGTGTCAAAATTGAAATCTAGCAAAATAAATACTTGTTAATACAATAATCAATAATCTTAATTGATTTCGTTTATTATTTAATGTCAATATTAAATACAATGTATCAATTTCATTCATTGAAAATCATTTTGTAAGTAAAAAATTTTAAAATCAAATATTAAATTATAAAAGTAATCACATATTAATACTCGGTGTCATGATGTATAAACGGTGCACATTAGAAAAAAAAAGGTTTTATATCAAAATTGTAGAGGGTATTTATCTATAATTTATGTTCTATCAATTAAACCCCCCCCCCTAAAATTTGTTTTTAGATAATAATTTTTAATTTTTTCGATTTATTTTTTAAACGGTTATAGGTATTAGAAATAAATGTTTGAGATACACGTTGTAGAGAATATTATTTTCTATAATTTATGTTCTATTTTTACTTTTTTATACATACATGAAATGTAATGTATAAATAAAGTATAGTGATCACGAAAAAATTCGAACTCGAGATTTTAACGGAATTACATGTTTTGAGGGTCCCTGAATCATATACCACCATTAACTCAATGACGTCTGTGTGTGTGTGTGTGTGTGTGTGTTTTTTTTTTTTTTTTTCTCGAGGGGGAAATGCCTACGCACCATAAGGAAGTAAAAACTTCCCCGTGTGTCGGACTCGCACCGACTAAAACCTTAACCTCTCTTCATTGACCGTTTCTTCTCCCGCGGAACTACCGTTAGGTATTACTTCGCGGGAGAGGTCATAGCCGTAGCTTTGCCACAGTTTATGCTATTTATCAGCTAGCTTTCCGCATTCAGCAGGAGTTTTCTCTCCTCTTCTGCTCCTCGTTACGTAGCTCCTTTAATATTGAGGAGGCAAAGATGTTGGTGGCAGCCCAATATTTGTCCGACCTCAACATGTAGTTAACCAGATTATCTGGTGTTGGGGCCTCGCCAAGCACTTCTTCCAGTTTTACCCTATTAGGTAAGAAGCGTGGACAAATGAAGAATACATGGGCTGCATCCTCCGGTACTCCACACCCCGCCGGACAGTCTGGTGACTCCTCATATTTGAACTTATAGAGGTAAGCTCTATAGCAGCCATGCCCTGAGAGCATCTGCGTCAGGTAATAGTTGGTTTCCCCGTGACTACGGTTCACCCAACTATCCACCTGAGGGATAAGACGGTGCGTCCATCTCCCTTTCGCAGATTCATCCCAGTTTACCTGCCATTGTTGCAAGCTACTGCCTCTAATTTCACGGCACTGGTCCTCTCGGGGTCCTGCCAACAGGTGCCTTTGTTTGAACAGAGACCGTCTTTCTTCGCACAGTATTTGGATGGGCATCATACCCGCTATAAGGGCAACAGCGTCTTCCGACACCGTGCGGAATGCACTAGAGACCCTCAAGGCACTGAGACGACAGACCGCTGCTACTCTTCGGTGACACTCTTGAATTGTCAAGGCCTCTCCCCAGATGACAATCGCGTAGGTGAGGACGGAAGTAACCACTGATGTCAGTAGTTTCCTTCTGTCCTGTCGTGGGCCGCCAATGTTAGGCATCAATCGTGATAGCGCCGATGCCACCTTGGACGCCTTCTCTGTAACATATTTTACTTGCTCCTTAAAGTTGAGTCTGGCGTCCAGCATAATTCCCAGGTACCTAATGTAGGGCTGAGAGGTGATGGTATGTTCCCCTACAGTTAGGTCGATCGTCTCCACCTTTTTCCGACTTGTGAAAAGGACAGCCTCTGTCTTGTGTTCGGCGAGTTCGAGTCCCGCTGCTTGCATCCAGCACTGTACCTTGTCGTAGGTTTCGTCGAAGGTTCTTTGGAGCTCTTCTAGGTGTTTTCCAACAATAACGACTCCTGCGTCGTCCGCAAAAGCCACTATTTGGGCTCCCTGCGGAAGTTGCAGCTTTAACAGACCATCGTACATGATGTTCCACAAAAGTGGCCCGATTACGGAGCCCTGAGGTACCCCACCAGTGACTCTATACTCTCGAGGGCCATCTTCTGTGTCGTACGAAAGGAATCTACTGTGTGTGTGTGTGTGTGTGTGTGTGTGTGTGTGTGTGTGTGTGTGTGTGTGTGTGTGTGTGTGTGTGTGTGTGTGTGTCTGTCTGTCTGTACGAACATGAAATTTTAAACTTAAGGTTCTTGTATGCTCTAGATGTGCACCTCCTATTTTTGAAAACCATCACTAAACCGGAAACGGAAATATAATTATTTTTCGAATTATTTTTGAATTATTTTTGAAACGGTGCACATTAGAAAAAAATGTTTTAGATCAAAGTTGTAGAAGGTATTTTTATCTATAATTTATGTTCTTTCCATCCCCCCCCCCCCAAATTTGTTTCTAGGAAATAATCGATTTTCTAAAAAAAAAAAAATATTTTTTAAACGGTAGGTATTAGAAAAAAATGTTTGAGATACAAGTTGTATAGAATATTATTATCTATAATTTTTATTCTAATAATTTTTTCCAAAAAAAAAATTGTGGAAGGAAATAATCATTTTTTTTAATTTATATTTCAAACGGTTCATATCAGAAAAAAATGTTTTTAATAAAAGTTGTAGAGAACGTTATTTTCTTTAATTTATGTTCTATTCTTTTTTTTGTATCTTTTATGAATTGACCAAAAAAATAATAATTTTAGTTTTAATTTAAAAATAATTTTAATAATCTAGTTATCTATGCCAATGGAGGAATTTTATTATACAACTGTCAAAATTGAAGTCTCAATTAAAAACAAGTACCTATTCAATAATCAATAATCCTAATTTGTTTTGTTATTAAAATTATATATATCCATTGCATTCACCGAAAATCATTTTGTAAATAAAATATTTAAAAATCAAATGTTAAAAAATAAAATTGACCATATTATCAATACTTCGGTATCATGATGTATAAAAAAGTCTCGTGCCTGCCAAGGCAGTTTATTTATTATAAAGTACCTACATAATGTCGTGTATACTTAAAAAAAAATAATAAATAAATAATGTAAGTAAAAAAACCCATAATTACATGTCTTCATACACATTTAAAACTAAACCATAGTAAAAAGGGGACTATAATTGATGGTACAATATTTTTATTTACAAAAATACTAAAGAATGCATTCATCATCTGTACCAGAGAAAAATAAAACAATTGAATAAGTTGTTTTCCGTGTCTCGTGTATATTTACCGTACCAAAACACGAACTCGTGCTGAGAACGTGAGCTAGAATCTTAATTTAAATGTTCAGAAATTTAGTATTGTTCCCTAGCGTACGAAAAGTCACCGCGAAATACTGTAGAGCCACAAAACAGAACGATATAAATAGATACCTCGGGGAATAGAAGGGTTAAACATTTAACTAATTATCTCAAGAACATATTCATAAATCAATAGAAACGTTTGTTGTGGAAACACATTGTAAACTATTCTTGTTAGAAAATTATTTATATATGCGTCATATTATATTGATTATACGTACATATTACATATCAACCAAAATGTTTTAAAAACTCTAACAAATAATAAAAAATAAATAAACCAATGCCTATTAATGCTAAACTGGGTATCAAATTTCATTTCTGTGTCACAATGGGTTCTATAATAAAAACTAGTTTTAGGTAAAATCTTTGGGAGTCTGTAGCTCCCTCATGAAGATTTTTCGGATACATGATTGAACTTTATTGCTTGAAATATTTTTCTCCATCAATTGTTCAAGTTTGTCCCACCTGATATGTGTCACCCTGTATAAAATATTAATTTTAAATAATAACAATCATTTAAAAGTTAAATATTTTAGTTATAAAATACGAAGGTAATAAAACAATTTATGGCATCCTATTTTTTTTTTTTTATAAATATATAGAATTAGCAAAGTACATTGATTGGTTTGACTAAATATACGAAGAAGCTATTAAAAATAATGTGTTGGGCACGCACATGATAGGGTTCCGTAGTGTCATTCTCACTACGATTTTAAAAAAAAATTGTTATTTCAAAATTTTCGTGACTGAAGGGTTAAAATTAAAAAGTCATTTGACTTTTACCATTGCATTTTAGGAAACCTACCAAATGACATCCCACTCAATGGGGTAAATGAAAAAAAATTGAGTTCACTTTTCAGTCTATGAAAGGGTGGTCCAAAATATGTTTGACAATGTTCGTTATAATTTTCAGTGAAAGTAATAATTAAAAGCTACATTCTGGATTTTTTTCAGATTTTTTGAATTGCTAGTTTAAAAAATAGATGAGGGGGGACGCTTTTATAATAACTTTGGAGAGTAGCAAATATATCGTGATTGAAAGGTTAAAATCAAAAGGTTCTGATACATTTTTTATTGAATTTTAGGAGACATTGCTAACGACATTCCACTCAATGGGGTAGGTGAATTTTTTTTTTAAAACACTTTTCATTTTAAAAATGTTTGTTTTTTTTTCAAAAATCTTATCATTTCTGTTTTTGGGTCATCAATCTACGACCGTATACCAAATTTTTTATGCCAAAATTTTTCAAGGCGGACATGGACAAACTATAAGGGTTCCTAGTTTTCTACGGAACCCTAAAAACGAAACTGGTTTTACTATATCTATAAACAGTATAAATTAAAGTTCCACGAAATGTCTGTCTGCCTGTGCACGATTTTCTTAGTAACTATTGGAAAGATATTATTCCGTTTTTTTTCTAATGGATAGAATATTTCACGAGGAAGGTTTATTGTCTAATTTGTTGATATTTTTTTGTAAATTTCACCAAGTTGGAAAAATCAATAGTTAGCAACAAGGGAAAACAATGTTTAATACATTTATTACAGATTAAATTTATATCCCCGGACAACACCGAGTCCAAAGCGCTAGTAGGTATATAATTTATCAAGTTTATTTTAATGATTTATGACTTCAACCATATTTTTACAGTTAAATAATAAATTATGTATGAAAATACAGTCTAAACCGGTTATAACGACATCCGTTAATATAACATACCGGTTTTAACGACTCACAATAGAAGTCCGACTGAATCTCATTTTTACTGGGTTTTCAACTATGGGATTTTACGACCTAATATAACTGGTTCCCTCGATGTCGTCAACTGTATTTATAAGATTCATACACATACATATGTACAATGTAGGTATGTATGTACATACAGATAACCATACTCTTTTTGAAAGTACTTCTTGAACAGTTGTTAAACGCTTTAATATTTAATATAAATTATATGAACATAAACAATTTTTTCAAGTATAATTTTGTAAAGATGTTTATCCATACAAAAATTTATGACAGCTTGTTACATGTTAAACAAGACCGACAAGTATATTATTTGTTTGAAAAGAATTAATCTCTGTATTTTACTGACGATTAAAGCAAACGAACATTTTATAGTATATATACATTAAAATAAAACATTTAATTCATTATCAGTAGGTACCTACGTATACACTGCTCTCTTTCTCACTCTTTCTACCTCTCTCTTAATTTTGTGTTCAGTTGAAAACTTCACATCAAACAGCCTTTTAAACTGTTATTTAAAACTCAACTTAATTTTATGTGATTAATGAGAAAAGATTGTGGGGGTTTAGATTGAAACATACTGATGCATAAATAAAAAAAGATGATGAGAAAAAAGAGGTATTTTAAATAAACATAACTTTTTAATTTATAAATAAAACTCCTATGTTTCTTAATTGTATAGTAAGTACTTAACGTACTATTTTATTATGAAGTTATTAATTTTAATAGGTAGTTAAAATTATGATAAAAGTTGTTAGAATATTTACATCATAATAACAATATGAGTAAAAAGGTTTACTGTTGGTATAGTAACGAATATTTTAAGATCTTATTTTATTTAGGTTTAATAGGTAAGAAATTTGTATGATTTAATTAATAATACTTGTGAATAGTTCTTATTAATTTTAGAGGTAGGGGAAGGTGGGGTAAGACGGGGACCTTAAGGTATTTCATAAATAAAACCCTTTGTTTTTGATTGCACATTGTAGGAATTTTTATTAAGAAAATAATCAGCCTTTCTTCCTTAAATTCTAATCAGTGAAAACAAAAAAATATAATTATTCGTATAGAAATATCAACTTGAAAAAAACAACTAATTTTCCCCATCTTGCCCCACCTATAGGGCAAGATAGGGTACCCCCTTGGGTAAGATGGGGTACAGACTCATAATACAAGCCGTGGCAGTACAGATATTCTGTATTTTCGTCCTCAGAACTCATCAGCTTTCTTGGTTCTTTTAGATCTTTTATTTGTTTTTTTTTTCAGTTTCTTTTTATTTGTTACCTTTGGTTTTGGTTTCTTACTGTTTTGTCTTTCCTCTAACTCTGTTTTATACGGAGATGTAGTAATAATAGCTGTTTTTCCTCTTCTTCGAACTTGTCTTGGCCTTTTTTCGGAAATTCGTGGATACGGCATTAACTGTTTCGGGCTAACCAGAACGAATGTTGTGTTATCCAAAGAATCATACCTACCCCATCTTACCCGCAAGTAGGTACCCCATCTTTCCCTAACTGGATTCCCAAGTTGTATTTTTTTTTTGAGGTTATAAATCGAAGCAAACCGGAACGAGTTAATGTCATTATAATAGTAAAATAAACAAATATCAATAAAAAAATATGACATACACCATACATTTTGAACAGTCACGCACTTTATATACCTCAAAAATTAGATCTAATGGATCTAATCACTAAAAATTTAAAAACATACCTACAAAATCACAACGTGCACACCTTCGAACAAACTATTTGTGACATTAATAACTTCTGCTAAATACCGTCACATGGCGATAGAAGAACATTTCTAGCTACATTGTATCATCAGTTTTGTTACGGTCCCCATCTTACCTCGCTACCCCGTCTTACCCCACCTTCCCCTATATTTAATATTATTTTTTTAATGCATTATTTAATTGTATTAAGGTTGTTATTCACTGAAAGTCGTGGCATCTAGCAGAATTTAGCATGAACTACAGGGTTTTGATATGTCGGTAAAAAAGAACAAATAGATCTGGCAACAATTTACAACAATTTACAAGAATAGAAGATTTATTTTTAACAATATTATAATTATTATTATTGCTGACAATGGTAATAATTATAATAACAATAGTAACTATTATTATTATAAATAAAAACATTAAATGTTAATAATAATAACTTGCTATTTACAATGCGCGTCAGTTGTCAATACCACGTTTTTACATTTCGAAGAGCGCGCCGAATGCGGTGTTGCCATGTCGTATATTTACGTCATGTGTTCGGGAATTTATCACAGTTAAAAATTAATAATTATTTAAGTAGATGGTAAATCATTCTAGAATTTTATATATACATTCTTTAATTACCAATCTATAACATATCTGTTTTTGGTTAAAATCTGACGTTTTGTTTTAATACACGAATTAAACGAATATCAAATTCAAAGTGGATCCCTATGCTTGCAATGTATAAGAGGTCAACTTTGCACGTTTATAATTAATAAACGAAATGGTAAACTGACCTGAAATTTTTTTACAAATGCGAACTAGCTTACTTAACACAATATTAAAATTTTAACAAATTCTGTAGTGATCGATTTTAGTGAACAACAACCTTAAGATATAGAAAATCACAATAAATACATCAAAAATATGTAATTTTTGAATTTAACAGATCCTAATTGAAGTGCAAATTATAATTTTTTTTAGTGCAAAGTATTTATTTTTGTGGAAGCTACTTATTAAAGTTACATAATTTGTTTTAAGTTCAATATATTTGTTTAATATTGAATAATTAATTTTTCGTTCAGTTTATTTGTTATTAGATAAAACGATTAAATAAAATGTGTTTATTATTAAAAAAAGCATTATTTTTATACTGAAAACATAACATTTTTTTTTAATTTTCTCAAAATCAGTGAACTAAAATACTAACTTCTGCCAGATTCAACTATCAACAATAAAACATATATAATTTGAAATGTAATAAACTGCCTTGGCAGGCACGAGACTTTTTTATACATCATGACACCGAAGTATTAATATGTGATTACTTTTATAATTTAATATTTGATTTTAAAATTTTTTACTTACAAAATGATTTTCACTGAATGAAATTGATACATTGTATTTAATATTGACATTAAATATTAAACGAAATCAATTAAGAATAGTGATTATTGTATTAACTATTTATTTTGCTAGAATTCAACTATGACACTTCTAATAATAAATGCCAAAATTTTCATAGATAACTAGATTTTTTGTTTTATACAAATCATTTTTAAATTAAAGCCATTAAAACTAAAATTATTCTTTTTTTTGGTTAATTCATAAGATACAAAAAAAAGAATAGAACATAAATTATAGAAAATAATATTCTCTACAACTTGTATCTCAAACATTTTTTTCTAATACCTATAACCGTTTAAAAAATAAATCGAAAAAATTAAATTTTTTAGAAAATCAATTATTTCCTAAAAACAAATTTGGGGGGGGGGGTAATGGATAGAACATAAATTATAGATAAATACCCTCTACAACTTTGATCTAAAACCTTTTTTTCTAATGTGCACCGTTTATACATCATGACACCGAGTATTAATATGTGATTACTTTTATAATTTAATATTTGATTTTAAAAATTTTTACTTACAAAATGATTTTCAATGAATGAAATTGATACATTGTATTTAATATTGACATTAAATATTAAATGAAATCAATTAAGATTAGTGATAGTTGTATTAACATGTATTTATTTTCCTAGATTTCAATTTTGACAGTTCTAAAAATAAATTCCAAAATTTTCATAGATAACTAGATTTTTTGTATTATTCAAATCATTTTTAAATTAAAGCCATTAAAACTAAAATTATTCTTTTTTTTGGTTAGTTCATAAGATACAAAAAAAGAATAGAACATAAATTATAGAAAATAATATTCTCTACAACTTGTATCTCAAAAATTTTTTTCTAATACCTACCGTTTAAAAAATAAATCGAAAAATTTAAATTTTTTAGAAAATCGATTATTTCCTAAACCAAATTTTTGGGGGGAAAATGAATAGAACATAAATTATAGATAAAAGTTCCTTCAACAACTTTAATCTGAAACATTTTTTCTACTGCCCACCGTTTCAAAAATAATTCGAAAAGTTCAAAAATTGACACCAGTAAACATCCGTTTCCGGTTTAGTGATGGTTTTCAAAAATAGGAGGTGCACATCTAGAGTATACAAGAACCTTAAGTTTAAAATTCCACGTTCGTAAGTATTACAGTTTTGGCTGTAGAGCGTTCACAGACATACAGACAGACAGACAGACAGACACACAGACGTCATTGAGTTAATGGTTGTATATGATTCAGGGACGCTCAAAACGTGTAATTCCGTTAAAATCTCGAGTTCGAATTTTTTCGTGATCACTATACTTTATTTATACATTACATTTCATGTATGTATAAAAAAGTAAAAAGTAAGACAACGACAATACTCATTTATACTTAATTGTTACCTATTGCACACCCCAAGCAGGCTCTGCTTGGAAGTGTGTTCTACTCTCGTCCTAAAATTTTTTTTCGTATATAAATTGATAAAATGAGTATTATATCTTAAATTTCTTCAGTATCTCACTTACATTTTTACATTTTCTGATAGAAAACATTACAGTCTCCATTTTTGCTTAGTTTAATATCGATCGGTTTTAATTTTCTGTTATAAAAATATAAATAAAGTTCAATCTGTCCATATAACCCGCTTTTTTGATAGAAACGCCGAACTACAGGTCACAATTCGAAATAAATTTGCACCAATCCTTTTGAATTCACTTCATCTATTATCAGAATAGAACCCTATTAAAACTCAACAAAATTGGATAACTAGAAGTAACGAAATTTGCAGTTTATTTAAACAAAAATTCATATTTTGACAAGAAATTTTTTTACAAATAGAGTAGTTGCTATTTATAATTTATTAATAGTAGTAGGCGCTATTTCTTCTTATGTCACTTCAAATTCCATAATTATTATATTGTGTTAATTAATATATAAATACATGTACAAATGTACATCGATACGTGCTGTATTTTAATTATTTTATTCAAAGCCAATCAATCTTTTTAATCAAGATAAAATCTGGTAAGTTTGCATTTTTAAAACAAATATATTATATACGTCATATAACCTATAAACGTTACATTGCTGTTTCATTTTAAATGCTAGACATCAGGTGAACACAGCTGTTATCGCTGCAATATGTGGATGTATTTATCTTTTTAATTATTATTAGATATTAATTAATTTATTTACTTTATACATTTTACAAAAAAAATATGTTATATAAAAATTGTAAATTAAAATGATTGTTGTTTTATTACAATACATCCTAAATTTAAATAAAAAAAGGTAATAATCGATTGATATCAAGATTCATTGTTGATTTTCTAAAAAATCTTAATGAGTGATAAACTTCATATTATATATTTATATAATATTAATTAACTCCAATCTTTTTTTCAAACATCCTTTTATGTTTCACCAATTATATTGTACCTGTACCGTATTTATTTGATATTATAAGTTAATACATGTTTTTATGTTTAAGGGGTGTGCATTTTATGGCCTAGCCATAGTATTATTGATAATATTATCAATTAATTCTGCTGTAAAAAATCAATTTGAAGTATATTATCAGCATTTGTTTCATTATTTTATCTGGGAAATAACGTACATAAGTTTACTTTGTTTATTTAGTACAATTGTATATGAACAACTTTGATCTAATTTAAAAGTTTTTATAGAGTCAATTTCAAGTGTAATAGAAAACCGATGCAAAACAGTACCTATATTTATATTATATACTTATTTATGTTTTATGAACTTATATGCATTGCATGTTCTAATCTGCATATATATACGTAAATTTCACAGTACAAATAACACAGAATATTGAAGGGGTGATTGTATTTTATATATACGTATGTATGTACCTACTACGTATCTAAATGATTACAACTTTCAACAGCAAGTAAAAGGTAATTTAATGATGGGAAATGGATCAGGTGTAGGTAGATTGAGTTGAATTTGCATGCGTAAAGTCAGGTGTGGGTGAAAATAATCTGTTATTGTTTCAATTTAATACTGTGTGTTTGAATTGAACGAAGGGGGCGATAGGGGGGTTGGATTATTTGTAAATGATCTGGAATTACAAATCAAATGGAAAAATAACAAACAGTACGTCCATAGAATATATTATTTATATTAATTTATTTATTCCACGAAGTAAATGCATGTTGTTTACAATACCAGTGTATAATCTCTATGGATATATGTATATGGTAACGATGTTACTCTCTGTACGGGTTTCATGTTTGGACTATTTATTTTATGTAAATTTTTTAACTGGAAAATTGTTTGCCTAATATGTGTGGTTTTTTTTAGTTGTATTAAAATGATTGTGTGGAATGAGAATTGTGTATAAATGCATGAATATAATTTATACTATAATAATAACTATCTTTATTAATATGTTTTAGTTAACTCTATAGTTTTCTATATATAACTTTTATTATATAATATACAGGATGTTGAAAAAAGATAGACACACCTACGTAAGTCGACAAGGAAGAATGGCGCTCCAACAACCGTTCCTTTCTAAAACCGCATGGCCTCGTCTGGTATACAGATGGGTCGCGGAACAGGGAAGGCACAGGAGCAGGAGTGTACGGAGAAAAACCCAGGGTCAAACTCAAATTTGCCCTTGGTAAATATCCCACAGTTTTCCAGGCTGAAATCTTTGCGAAAAAGGCCTGCGCTGAAGAAAACCTCAAACGAGGATACAAAAGTAGACATATCTACATTTGTTCCGACAGCCAAGCGGCTATAATGGCCCTAATCTCTCACAAGATAGGGTCACGATTGGTCGAGGAATGTCGACAAAAACTCACTAAACTCTCAGTTGAGAACTATGTGAAGATCCTATGGGTTCCAGGCCATAGTGGAATCAAGGGAAATGAAGAGGCTGACGCTCTTGCGGTAGCTGGAGCGTATGAACCTTTTATAGGTCCAGAACCAGCCTTCGGAATATACCCAAAAAACGTGAGGTTTGGAACCACGCAATTGAGCGGTTCCAGCAATCTTGGACCTCTAGACAAAGCCCTAGACAAGCTAGATCCTTCATTAAGGACTACTCGCCTAAGGCAACAAAATATCTTCTGGACCTAAGCAGAAGACAGCTCAAAATCGTAACGGGCCTCCTAACAGGCCACGGGAACATGAACAAACATCTCCACACTGTAGGCATAATGCATAACCCACAGTGCAGGAAATGCCGCACAGAGGAAGAAACCTCAGAACACGTCCTTTGCGACTGCAAAGCGCTTGCAGCACTAAGGAACAAATACCTTGGCTCCCCCTTTCTCGAGCCAAAAGACATTCAAGACATGCCGATGAACAGGATCCTATCCTTCGCTGAAGCAACGGACCTGTTCAACGAGTGAAATAGTCTTAGAACCAAGGGGAGCACAATGGGCCCCAGCGGCCTAAGTGCCGGAGCTTTTATAAAGCTCCACCCCACAATGCAAATACAAGTCGACAAGGAGGAATTATCAGACAAAAATGTTAGCATTTTTTCCAAGCTATTACATGGCGATGCCAGTTGTGGGGGAGGATCTGACATCCAGGGGGAACGCTCCCCCTTCGTACTTTTTAAATGGGAACCCCCTAATTTTATAACAGATTTCGATTTTTTCTCCCAAAAACTTCTGAGAATCATCAGCGATGTTTTTTTATCCCATCTCGACGTAGTGGCAAGTTGTCCTCACAGTCTCTGTGTGAGGGTAAAAATTTTCCAGGCATTAGAATTTGCTGTTCTGCCATTTCCTACCGGGGTGAGGTAACTTTCCACTACATCGAGATGGGAAAAACATCATTGATAATTCCTGGAAGTTTTTGGGAGGAAAAATCATTATTTGCGAGAAAATAACATAGTGGGAGTGGGGGGGGGAAAGTATTTTGGGCCAGGGAATCGAAATCTGTTATAAAAATAGGAGTTCCCATTTGAAAAATATGAAGGAGTGAGCGTTCCCCGCCGGGGGAAGATCCTCCCTCACAATTGGCATCGCCATCAGTCGCCATGTGATAGCTAGGAAAAAAAGCTAACATTTTTGTCTGAATTATTTTTCCTGATAATTCCTCAATGTCGACTTACGCAGGTATATTCATCTTTTTTCAACACCCTGTATATAAGCTGGTCCGACAGATGGTATAGGTATGACACACTTAAGTTATTTTTTTAAATGGAATGCTCTGAATATTTTTGCATATTGAACAGTTCTCTTGGAACGTTTATTCATATCTAAAATATTAGCCCTATCTAATGTCTGGTTTAGAAGTAATATTTTTTTTAAATTGACTTAACTTAAAAATTCACCACTTCCGCAGTCGCAGCTTTGAAGACGAAATTAAGTAAGAACCTTATTGTAGAAGGTTGTAGGGTGCTCAGTGCTCTTGTTTAAATATCGTAGTCGACCATGTACAGTACAGATCAAATTAATTTTCAAATCTTGAGAACTTCAAAGTTATTATTCTCAGCATGCTAACCGCTTGGCCACATAATATACTATAGTTATAGGTATATGAAATATAATAATTTTCAAAATTAAATATCTTTATTAATAATGCCCATGAGTTTGAATGCTCGGACACGTAATTTTTATTTTTACTCTAGTTTCACCTCCCAAAATCTGACTGAAATCCCTCATCCTTTGAGTGTAAACTCCCCTTGTTAGTGAATAAATAATTTCATTCAACCATAGTATTATAAAAACATTATTTTTAACAGAGATTATTTAAAAAAACATAAATAAACAAGATACACCTTGTAGAAAAAGTACAAGTAAAAAGACAAAAAAAAACGAAAAATTTTCTTAAAAAAACCCTGTTTTTTAATACTATAATAATATCAGGAAGTTATTTTATAAAGAAATATTATATTGTTATAAGAAAGTACGAAATTTGTTTGGAATGTCATTACGTTCAGAGGGGGGGGGGTATGATGGGGCCCTCAAAATTTGAGTTGGCTCGGGCCCCGTTGAAGCTCTCTCAGGGCCTGGTCGTAATAACCGTTAACCCTTTCAGGTACACAAGCAAACTAAACAAAGTTTAATTGTTTTTTACGTATAAATAAACTCATTGAAGATCAAATTAAATAAATTTATTGATTTTTATCAAAAAAAAAATTTTTTTTGAGGGAAATATAAGAGGGGACTAATTTGTCCCAATGTACTTCAAAGGTAAAAATCAAATATAATACAAACATTTTTTAAGGATATTTATTTTTGATAATTTAAGTAACAATTCCTAGTGGAAGTATAATATAAATAAATATTACAAATAATACATGTATTATATGTGCCATTTTCTACTTTTTAGTGGCACATAATGCGAACCTTTTCCTTTTTGAAAATTTTATCATCTTGTGTTCAGGTGCGGTTAGCTGTATATAGATTTTGTAATTATTTTCTTTGTCATTACATATATTGGTATTGATCTGGATCATCACGAATAGTCGCCAAACAGACTACGCGCAACAGTATGCCTATATTCAAGTGTCGATAAAAATTTTGATTTATTATTTTCATGTAACATGAATCGTATCATGTCTTATTTAATTGTCTGTTTATGATTGGTGTCATTGCAGCTTGAAAACTTGACGTAATCTTGAAAGCGCGGTCAAAAGGAGGGTGTCATCTGGTGTTGTTGGCTGTACATCATTATTACAAAAGTGCAGATTTTTTATAAAATATAAAGTTCAAATCTATGGTGAGGCGTTATTTGGGAAATATATGATACTCTCATATTTGGCGCGCTTGACCAAAAGCTCCTTATCGTAGGCAATACATGATATCCCATTACCAAATTAATTTCTAGGTATGCTTCTATTTCCTGGACATCAGTTGTAAATACCGACCCAGTCTGCTTTGCATATCTTAGGCGTTTTGCTATTAAAATATCAGCAACGAGGTTATTTAGGTGCATTAAACTTTTGGACAGATCGACAGGATTGGGAATTTCATCATTATCAAAAGGTATAAATTTTCCGTGGGGATAATTTTCTTCATCTTGAAATCTCTGAGGATGATAGTCCTTCTTCCATGTAAATAGAGGTTTTTCTATAGCAAAATTTCGTCATTTTTATAAGTAAGGAATCATCTTGCTGATAGACTCTTGACTGGTTGGTTGGATTTGTTGGATCGTCTACTATAAATGTGCTATTGACGAATTTACAATATCTTCAAGAAATTGACAATCTTTTTCATCTAATAACAAATTATCACTACAATCTGCCATGCATAATTGATTCATTTCATCATCTTTCAAATAAAATTGTCGTAGTCTAAGTGTCATTTTTCTAGAATTTAATATAATTTATAAAATATATTATTGTATTGTACATAAATACATTGCTATTTATATATTATGTTATTTTTTTAACTTCAATAGAAACTAAATTATTATAATATAGCTATAACTATGCTATACAATATATTATACCTTATAGTACATAGGGACACATTTGTCCCAACAATTAAAATCACATATTATGAACACATATCGTTAATTAAATAATATAAAATGTGTTATATCAAGTAGCTACACTTACCTTCAATACGAATTTGTTAAATTACACCACCACAATATAAATATAAATAATAAAATTTAATAAAGTAATCGAATATGCAGAGAAGCAAAAATTACTAAATTTCGATATTAGTTAAAGTATTCAAATAATAATGTTATCAACCACAAAACTCTTTTAAAAAATAGTGATAAATGTATATTTTCATATTATTCATCGTAATACCACTTAAAACTATAAATCAACATGAAAAATTACGAAAAACTATAAGGGACACATATGTCCCATGTACGTCAAAGGGTTAAAAATGCAATTATATGGAATTCAGTTGGACTTTTATTTTGAGTCGTTAAAACCGATACGTCGTATTAACCGATGTCGTTATAACCGGTTTGTAATGCATTATACGACCATACCTACTAATTAAATACCTAAGAAATTATACTAAAAATGCGAGCATATTATTTGGATCTATACTTTTTCTATAATATTTTTACAAATATGATGTTCTTGACATTCAATGTCCGAGAAGCTTTCCAATTTGCAAAGTTTTTAAAATAAATATACAGGATGATTCAGCACTGTCGTGCCAAACTTAAACAGTAGATTAAGAAAAATATTTTAAGTAAAAAACTTCTAATGAACATGTGTCCGGAAATTTTTCGTTAGGGAATTACAGCCTTCCAAAAGTTTTGCTCATAATAAGTTTTTATTTATTATCTAGAGAACTCTTTGTGATAAAATTATAAAATTTGGAATTCTCTTTAGTAATAATAAGTGTTATCAATTTCTTATATTAACTAGTTATAAATTAGGCTAAGGATGTTTGGGGCCAGTAGGCCTACCGATTTTGACCTATTATTATTTGTTCTTTAATTTGTTTATAAAAGTTTGGCACTTATTTAAGGTTATATGACACAAAATACACAAAAACATACTTTGCCTATTTGTCATAAGATAAACAGTTTTCGAGAAATATCGATGGAAAAGAAAGCATGCAGAATGTAACTTAATACGGATGCTACAAATTACAAATAATAAATTTATAATCTAGAAATCGATAACACTTATTATTTTTAAAGAGAATACCAAATTTTATAATTTTATCACAAAGAGTTCTCTAGATATTAAATAAAAACTTATTTTGAGCAAAATCTTTGGAAGGCTGTAGTTCCCTAACGAAAAATCTCCGGACACATGTTTATTACTTAAAATATTTTTCTTAATCTACTGTTTAAGTTTGGCATGACAGTGCTGAATCATCCTGTATACTTACATTATATTATTGTACTGTATTTTTAAAATATCGATTTTTCAAAATGTCAAAAATAAAAATGAAATTTATTACATCAGATTAATAAGTAAAATATAATAAATGAGTAAATATATTATTTTTAACTAGGTTAATAATGAAAAATGTTTGTGTAATTCAAAAGAATTTAATAAAATAAATGCCATGCTCGGAATCTAAATGAGAATCATATCAAATACTATACATATATACATGTTTCAGTATTACACGTATATTATGAGAACTAGCATATTTTGTATTCATTAGATTTTCAGCAATGTTGGTGCGATAAAAGGAATTCTAACTATGTGAGTTTAATTCCATTTCGTTGGCAACACTGTAGACCTCCGAGAATACTCACGATATTACAATTGTTGTGGATATCTTGTTTGTTCTTTTTAATTACACAGCTCTAAATTACATAAACTAAGTATATAGGTGTATGTAATATGTGTGTACGCGTATTTAACTCTAAAATATTTTTACAAATATTTAATTTTTAATTTTGTGTTTACAAAATTAAAAATATATTAATGTTCATGTATCCTCGTATAAGGGTAGTTAAAAATTACACAGGCACGAAAAAAAAGGTCTTGTCCACCAGACGAGACAAACTGAATCCGAATTCGAGGTTGGTTTGACTCGGCCAGGGCCCCTATTCTCGAGTTCGTTCGACTTTTTCTCATTCGAGATTCTAAACTAAAACGAAAAGTCACTAAGTTATTTACTAGAATCTCGATTGTGTTAATTATATACTGTATTCTCGAATCTCGATGCGACTTTTTTATAGAAATGTCGAATGAAAAATCTCGACTGCTCCTGGGCATGCGAGATTTAAAATCTCGAACGAAAAACTAGAATCGATATATTCTCGAGTGAGTGTCTGCCTTTTGTCTATGTCTGCCTTTTGGGAGTCTGCCTTTTGTCCATGTCTGCCTTTTGTACATGTCTACCTTTTGGGAGTCTGCCTTTTGTCCATGTCTGCCTTTTGTACATGTCTACCTTTTGGGAGTCTGCCTTTTGTCCATGTCTGCCTTTTGTACATGTCTACCTTTTGGGAGTCTGCCTTTTGTCCGTGTCGGCCTTTTGTCCATGTCTCCCTTTTGTCCGGGTCCCATTTTTAGGGTATCTGTGTCCAAATTCGGGATTTATTTGATTCGGTCAAGCCGCATTACATTTATAACCTCAAAAAAGTGATTAAAAAAAGACAAAAAATGTCTCCGATATGTCGGAGAAAATTTACCGTCATCTTTCTTTGTGATATGTCGTTTTTTTTTATTGCGAAGGACCTATGAAACGGATTCTAAAATGAAGGGATGACTAAAAAGTTCTATGTATCCGAACGCTGAATACAAAAGAATTATATCGGGTACAGTTTTTGTTACTAAAAATGTACTTTTTTGAAGTTATAAATGTAATGCCCCTTAGCCGAGTTAACAAATTATTGGTGAAGTATTTCGCATGCGCAACGTAAATAGTGACAGCAATAGGTTTATTACAGATCAAATTTATATCCCAGTGTAACAGCAGGCCTAATGCGCTAGTTGGTAATAAATAGAGACTGGTTTATATGCGAATGCATATTTGCTTATTTCGGCAAATTTTAGTTTTTTGCATATATTGATCATTTTCTGTTATTTTGCATATTTCTTGCAACTTTGGTAGATAAATATCCAAAAGCAAATAAAAAAAATTGTTTTTATCGCCTGAAATTTTATTGGTTTATCTCACACTGCTATTTTTGTCTTTTTTGTTTTAATTCAATATCATGGCAGGTAACTAAAAAAATATATTTGCAATAATATTTTTTTTAAATCAGTTGTTTTTTTAAAATTATAGAAAACTTTGGAAAACTGTTAATTGGAGATCTATTTTTATATCGAGTTTAACACCTTATTTCATTGTTCGTGGCATAATTTTTTTTAAGTTACAAAATTCAGTAATTTCGGTTATGTATTTGACAAAAATACTTAAGGTTATTCGATCATTAGATCAATGTATAGATAAAAGTATAAAATTTTAATATGTTATTTATGGATAACTCATATATTTTACTAATTTTTATTTAGAATACTGGCCGTATGGGTTTTGAGTAATTGGATATTAAAATTTTTTTAACACAGAATAATGAAATAACTTGCTCTATTTATTGAAGTATTATTTATTTATTCGAAACTTCAACCCTTTTAAATACTATACAAATTATTAAACAAATATATTCACATATTTATTCAAAATAATGAAAAACTAGCTCTGTCATTACAGCTAATTAGTACCTACATACATGTTACTAGTATATACCGTTCTGTCTATTTCAATTTTCAAATTAAATTAAACTTTTTTTACTTATAATAATTAACAAAGTAAAATATTCCTTAAATGTAGGTACATGAAATGTGTTCTGAATATAAATTAAAAACAATTTTTTTTCGAAATCAAATCTTTTTTACAGTGTGCTAGGCGTATAAACTTAACTGCATATTTTTGCCATTTTAATGCATATTTCGACCTTTCTTTGTGCATATTTTAACAATTTTATGTTGCATATAATACGGTCTTTAGTAATAACTTATACCAATTATTGTGATACAAGGTGCATTGAAAAAAAAAGTTCTTTTCTAAAATACAGTCAGTTAGATCATTTATATTCCTTACTTTTATAATCCTATTAGGAAAATATATTAATTTTATGTATAGATACGAACTAACAGTTCCTATAGAATTTAAATAAGAAATGGTACTCTTATCTCCTATTGATATGCATTGAACTATAGTTTCTATTGTTAACATTTCTATAGTGTCAGAAAAAACGATTGTAACAATATTAATAAATTTTACGCTTGTCAATATTTGAATCAATTCTTTTCTCTTAAAATAGCTTTATGTTTAATTGTGCTGCTGGTTTTCTTTCACAATTCTATAAAAGTTTTATACATGAATTTAATAACTATCCCTAAAAATCAAATTTGTAACTTAACTGTCATTTTGAAAAGTACACAATTATTCTTGGTTAAAATAATAATAAAGAATGCTCTAGCAGCTAGCATATATAATTATCTGTTTTAAATGCAAAAGATGGGGTTGATAGAACATTCCGTTTATTAGATACAGTATGTTTACAAAATCCTTGTAAAACAAAACTGTCCGCCCTTGGTTGAGGTTGTTCCGGAGAAAACTTTGTTAGGGAGTTTTTATCAAATATTTATCTAGGCATGTTTTAGTCACTATTTAAATTTGGTACCTCAGACATTTTGCTTGTATTTTTTCTTTATTTCCTGGGCTAGAACATAGGTCTCCAACCTTTTGACCTTCTTGGGCCACATAGCGTAAACTTAGTTTATGAAGGGTCGCACATATAATTTTTGTGTATTTATTACCAAAAAAAGACCTTTTTTACCTAATTTTATTAACTTTTTTCATATTTTTTTATATAAATCTAATACGGGTCACATGGTTGGATAAGCCTGTGCTAGAATATCGATGAATGAGCCGGATTATGAAATAAGCTGGAATTATTTTTCGAAAAAGATTCGAGTTTAAGGTAGTTGGTCCGTAAACATTGTTTACGTCAGATTTTGTTTAATTTGCACAGGACTATTCCCTAGATTAAAATCTGAAAGCCCATTTTTATTAAAATTGACCATCTCAAAGTCATGAAAAAACGATCTCAAAGTTTATCTTTTTAACACAGGTTATATGGACTAACCGTACACCAACGTAACGTTTTATTAGTTAAAATTTAAATGAAACGTCAGTTTTCCATAAAAAACTGACATGTTGTATATTTATATGAAAAAAAAACAGTATACAAAAAAAAAATAGAATTATCGACCATCCTGTTAGATTTAACCAGATTTAACTACTAAACCATCACATAAATTACAGTATTGTTGACAATGTGGCAACAGCGCATTAATTTGGTTATGATAAAAAATACGCGAAATAATCAAATATTTTTTTACGAATTATGTTAAGTGGGTAGAAGGTAATTCAAATAAATTTCATTAATTATAAATATATTCTGTGGTAGCTTAGATGATAAAATATAATCATCTGACAAGTAGTTAATAATAGATAATATGCAACGTTGCCATGATCATTTCTCTAAATTATAAAAATGTACTCATGGCCTAATGTGATCACATTATGATGGACCAACTACCTTAAGTTTCAAAAAAATATTAAGACATTGTACAAATAATCAAACTTTTTTTGGCTCAAGGGATTGTTTAAAAGGCCGAAACTTACTTTATTAAAGGAAAAAAAATGTCAAACCTATAGTTTATGGAAAGTGCATTCTAGACCACCTTCTTAAGAATGGAAATTAAGTTTAATGGGTACATTTTTGATAGAAGGTCTGTTAATATTTTTATTTAATTAGAATAAATTTTATCTATAAATCTTAATTTTTAATTTAGCCCTTTTTGCAACTTTAAAAAAGTGGGGGTGTCAGTTTCACCGTCGCGTCGGATCGCTATCAGATATTCTATTCATATAATTTGAAAATATTCAGGTTCTATTGTTAGTAAATGATATATCAAAGAAGTTGCCAGCTTTTGAACTACATATTATAGTAAGCTTGATTTGCAGTAAAATAGTTTTTATCGTATCTTTGCATCAATGAAGGTTCTAGTCATTAGAATTAAGTAAACGATACTTAGGTACATAGGTACTGAAATGTAAAATATAAATAAAACATCTGCCAAGTAAATGAACAGTGCTTCCTCGTGTTAAATCACTAAAGGTAGTTCATTTTTGAACAATTTAACCGTCTGGTCAACAACTGGGTACCCGGGTATCCATTTCAGTTTCTAAGGTAGAATTTATCAACTTCTCCTTAAAAAAAATTTATGACTGCTCGGATCCCCAGAATTGAAGTAGTTTGATAATTTTTTTCGACAATTTTTTTTGTAATTAATTATTCAATAAAAATTATTAATTATCAAACTTGAGACCTCCTCCGTTCAATGCCCAGGTACCCGGGTACTCACTAAGGTAATTATGTATGAAAGCCGGGTTTATACACACTAAAGAGACCGTATATCAAAGTATTTATTTTAACTTGACTTTTGAACAAATAATGAACAATATCGTTTATAATTTCCTTTATTTTAACAATTCTTATTATAAACAATAGTAAAGATTGTAGGTAAAAAATATCATTCACGTTTTTTTAAGTATTTTTATTTTATTTATAATAACATAGTGCTATATAAAAAGAAAAGTAAATTTAATTATTTCGCACACTTCTCACATGTTCACTATAATTCACTATATTATTTACTATTTTTTTAAATATTGAAAATATTAAATAATTTACTCGAAAATAAAACAAGAAAATCACGTCTTATCGTCGAAAACTCGATGAATTATCCATCGTATTTATATTCAATATTCAATACGATTATTTATTTATAAAATTAATTGTATTAATTAATTTTTTATATTTTTGTATTGATAGTTAATAATTTTATATATTTTTTCTCAATTTCACTGTAAATTTTGTACGCTATAATTTTGTTCTTTTCACTACGCATAGATAACTTGCTTCAGGATCTGCTCGCCTCTAATACTACCCAACAGTGATAAAATATAAAATTGTTTGCTCTAACAATCATATAGAATTTAAAATAAAATTTTACAACAACTACTAACTGAATCGAATAAATAAACAATCACGAAGTGCGTGGGTACCCGGGTACCCGGTTGTTGAACGAATGGTGATTTGGTCATTGACCGGACGGTTAAATGAAACCAGAAATTGGCATTAGTAAACCATTTTATTTTTATACATTTTTACTAAAAAAAAGTTTGAAATTTTTCGTAAGACGCACATGATTATTATTTCATATATTTTTAATTTTTTGACAATTTCAATCTAAATCTAAATTTATGAAAACCTCAAAATGATATTAAATATGTCAAAGTAAATATCAATAAAAAAATGACGTTTTTTTAAAGCACTTGCGATAAATCTTTATATGGAAATCTTTTACAACAAACGTAGGTAACCTATATTACAGGAAATTAGATGCTCTACAAAAAAGATTCTTTAAAATTTTCACGTAACATGTGTCATTCCTGATATACCTTGAAAAAAATAATATTTTGGAATGTCACTCCTCTGCCTTACATATGATTTTGAAGTGGAACCGTCCTCAAGCCAGACCCAATCAACTAACCAAGTTTAATTAATATCGGTTCAGTGGTTCATTAGTTATACGTAAGGATTCAGGGGACAGACAGACAGACAGTCATGGAACGAAGATAAAATTTTGAAATCGGATAAAATTTTTTTGTTCTCATTTTAAAACGATGACAAAGGTTCTCCTACCTTCGATATTGCGAGAAAGTAATATATGTAAGCCTCTTAAATATACATCAACAATTTATTTTGTCACAATGTTTTAAACAAATAGATAGCATCAGTATAAAGCTAGAATATGAATTATTTATTTTAAAAACACATGCAATATACTAACAGAACGAAAAAGGATGAGTACAATGAAAAATGAAAAATAAACTTACCGCTGAAAAAGTGTTTTGTCATAATGTACATTTGTATGATGGTATACCGTATCCGGAAAGTTGTTCGAAAGTAATTTGGTCGAAGGAAATTTGTTCGAAGGTAAAATTTGTTCATTTTGAAAATGCTATTAAAAAATAAGTTTATAGTCGAGTCAATGAAGCTCGAAAATGGCTAAAACTTCGGAACCCTCAGAAACAGCACCGATTTTGATAGAATTTTTTTTAAAATGTTCGTTATACAATACTACTCATCAGAAACATTCTAGTCGTCGGATTTAACCCCTCCCCCCCAAATTTTGAAAATTTTTATAATTTACTGGTTTCATATATTAAGTCCGGTTTTCGACGAAATTTTTTTACCTATAGGGGTTTTGAGGGTCGCTGAATAAGAATACTTTGTCAAAATAAGGATTTTCCGGGAATTTTCCCGAAATATTCCATTTTTTTTTTAATTTTTGTCTAAATTTATTGAAAATTTTGATAGAAATGTGTATTCGCGGTGTTTCTTTTCACAAATAAAGTTGAATTATACAAAAATTTTCAGGAATTTGTCAGAAATTTTCCAATTTTTCCTCAAAAATTTTGAATTTATAATAAATAACATTGTACCATTTAAAAAAATGAACCTAGAGGGCTAAAAATTTCAGAAACTTTAGGTAAATGTATTTTAAATAAGCATATTATTTTTTTGGACAAAATTGTTTGTTTATTTGCAAAACGGCAAACGTTTATTATTTTATTCGCGGCTGGAGCGGATACGAAATTTCGGAGCAAAACTTGCTGTAATATGATTATTAATGCAAGTAACGTGCTCTAAAATTTCTACTATTAAATAAGGGTATTTCGAACGATTTTGCTAAATTTCATCAATATTCAATAAATTCTAAATATGTATATTAATTTATGAATTTTTGCGTCAAAATGTCAAGGATAATTTACTAAGCAAATTATTTAAATAATTGAAAAGTAACGTTTGCCAATGAAAATAAAAAAATTTTTTTTGCTCATTTCCTCAAATAATATTTATTCAACTTAGTTATAAAAAAAAACACACACTTTTGATCAATTATCATCGAATTTTTTTTTATTTATATACATTTTTTTTGAGTAAAAAAAATTATTTTTTGAGTCCGACGGCTGGAATGTTTCTAATTTCAAATAGTATGGTATAACGAACATTAAAAAAAAAAATTCATAAAAATCGGTGCTGTTTCTGAGGGTTCCGAAGTAAAAACCTTCATTGACTCGACTATTAGTTTAAAAGCGGAAATTCAATATCCGCTTTGGCTAGGGCAATCTATTGGATTGAATGAAATTTAGTAAGTCTTGGTTAGGTTGAGGATAACATGGATTCAATCTCCACCACAACGAACTGTAGGAATTATTACGTTTATTTTATTTCACAGACTTATTTTAAAACAGTTAAATTATATTTTAAAAATTCGAACAAATTTCCGTCGATCTAATGTTGTTCGAACAATATTCTTTTCGAAAAAATTTCCATTCGAACAAAATTCCTTCGAACAAATTACCTTCGAACAAATTACCTTCGAACAAATTACTTTCGAACTACTTACCTAGAACCATGGCATACATATATGTGTACAAAATGTATTCAAACCTGACATTCATTCTTTGTAACTATAGAAAACTATATAAAAATACCTAGGTAAGATTATAAAAAAATCAATTTCCTTTTTTCAAAAAAGTAGAATGTTGTTATAAGAATATGTCTGCATTATATCCAAAACAATAGTATGTTGATGAAAAGAGTATGGATACATATCGCAATGCATTTTAAAATAATACCTATATTTAATATTTATGAATTTTTTACTATCAACGTTCCCATTTCTATAAAATGTTTTCAACATTCCTGTGAAAATAGATATTTGATAAGCTACACTTTATTGATGATAAACAAAAATAAATAAAGAATGCAATGTATTTAAACTTTGAATTTGCATTTGTTGTTTCTATTTTGTTTATGAAAATAAAAAACAGTAGAAACCGGTTATAACGACATCGGTTAATACGACGCATCGGTTTTAACGACTCAAAATAAAAGTCCAACTGAATCACATAAAATTGCATTTTTACCGATTATTACGACTATCCGCTTTATAACCGGCTTCTACAGTATTTAAAATATGAAATTTTATAAGTAAATGAGTTTAAAACCAATCACAATTTTATAGATTGTATTTAAATACCAAAACCAGGAATCTATAACTCGATTTAAAAAAAGCAACATTATTTATACATTCAAATCGCTAATCGTAATCACACGTAAATAATATCAAGTTTCGATTTTTTTAAAATATAATATTAAATATACAGGGTAGGGTGTACGAGGGAACCGAGTGATCATTGCGAAATTTGTTATTATTGGAGTTAGAAGATCGGTTAAATGGGCAAAGTATCAGTAATTTTTCCGTGTGTCAAAAAAATAGTTGAATGTCGAATTTAATAGATATATTGGAATACAACATTTTTTAAATGAAATATCCTATATATTATTATTGGATTTTATAGCTGAGAATGTTCTCTTTATAAAACGGTTATACATGCATAGTGGAAAAATTGAAAATAGTGTGCTATGTAGATTTAACAAAAAAAAACATATAAATGATAAAACAATTTCAAACAATAATTTCAGGTATTTGTGCCTTATTTCGTAGACTTCTAACGTTTTTGAGTATTATTCATAAAAAAAATAATTAATTATAATAAATAGTTTTTGTCTTTATCAAATAAATTCAAAAACATTAAAAATTTGGGAACAAATTACATAAAAACCTGAAATTATTGTTTTAATTTATTTTAATCATTTGTTTGTATTTTATTAAAACTGCATAAGACACTGTTTTGGCGTAGATATTACAGATCCCTAATTTGTGATTGTTAATGATTTTATCGATAGATGTAGCTACCAGAGAGACAATGAATCATGGGAATGTATAACTCGAGAGGTATACCGGATAGATAGATAGAGCTTGTAACACCCCGTGTTATAACGTACCGATATTATATGTTAATTACAATTAACGACCAAATAAAAGTACCAGATGTGTGTATGTTATCTTCAAAGTGTTATATTGTTTAAAGTTATTATTATTTTTAATATGAATTTGTCTGGACTGAAAAGAATAGATTTTAGTGAAAACGTGGCGATCCTAACCTCCCTTTTCCATACTTTAACCGTCACGCTGAAGCTGGAGTCGATTACACTTATGCTTGCTGAGGTCATCCGACTGATCAAAGGTAGGTGTGAATTCAATTTAGATCAGACAATTATCATAAACCATACAGTCTGCTTAAAACCGGCCCATTTTGGCCACACCACACACTATTTTTCGATATTTCCTATTAATATTCTACTTGTTATAACTTGTTTTCTATCAAATTTACCATCATGCATGTATTACATTTTTATAAAAAGAACATTCATAGCTATATACAATCTAATAATAATATACAAGGTATTCCATTAAAAAAGTTATATTTCAATATATCTATTAAATTCGACATTCAATTTTTTTTTTGACATCGCCATTATTAATCCCGGAAAAAATACTGATACTTTGCTTATTTAATTGATCTTCTAGCTCCAATAATAACAAAGTTAGCAATGATCACTCGGTTCCCGCGAACAGCCTGTATACATATACATGATAATTTAAGTAAAAAAACTTCATATGAACATGTTCCGAAAGCTTCTCGTATCTTCAATATTGCGAGCAAGCAATACTAATTAAAGCAATTTATTTGATTAACTACTTAATCGGTATTTATTAAAACATAATTAATTACACTGTGCATACACTTGGCAGATGTTTTTTTACTTTCTTATACCAATGTATATGAAATATACATATAGTATAAGTAAGTATAGTAAACGCGATTTTTTTCGAAATCCGGTTTTTGATGGAATTATCAATTTTGACCTTCCCTGAATCCATTCTGACTATTTTCGCCATGATGTCTGTGTGTCTGTCTGTCTGTCTGTCGGTCGGTCTGTCTGTCTGTAGACGCTGTAACTCAAATACGACAAATCGTAGAAAGGTGGAATTTTATACTTAAAATTGATTAGTACATTTCAAATGGTTCATAATAGAGAAGAAATATCTGCCATGAGTGTCATGGGACTTTCTTATACGTATTACAGAGACTGTACGTGTTTGCCATAGGTACCATGGGTCTTTCTTATACGTAATACTGAGAATAAACACTGTATACTCTATTTCATTTAGTTTGCAGTGGTCATCGTGCGACATGACGGTATGAGTCGTGATCCGTACGGTCAAAGCACCCAGCAACCAGTATAGATTATTCTAAATAATGATTTTAAAAAAAATATTTTTGGCTAAATCATAAGTGTTGGAAAAAAATGTATGGGGAATAAATCATAGATAATAACATACTCGACATTTTTATCCAAAACATTTTTGTCTTATTTAAAAAAATTTAAAAAATTACAAGAGTAAACATCCGTTTCCGGTTTAGTGATTGTTATAAAAATAAGGTGGTTGTCTTCCCAGATGAAAGTTTATCTCAAATATATAATTTTAGCCTTCCGTCATTAGTCGTTTGGGAGTAAGAGTATTTTTACTTTCTTATACCAATGTATATGAAATATACATATAGTATAAGTATAGTAAACGCGATTTTTTTCGAAATCCGGTTTTTGATGGAATTATCAATTTTGACCTTCCCTGAATCCATTCTGACTATTTTCGCCATGATGTCTGTGTGTCTGTCTGTCTGTCTGTCGGTCGGTCTGTCTGTAGACGCTGTAACTCAAATACGACAAATCGTAGAAAGGTGGAATTTTATACTTAAAATTGATTTTTGCCTGGGAAGAAAACCTCCTATTTTTGAAAACGATCATTCAACCGGAAACGGATGTTTACCTACATCGATTTTTGAATTTTTCGAATTACACTGAAACAGTGTGAATTAGAGAAAAATGGCCAAGTTGAAAATTGTAGGTAATATTATTATCTATAATTTATGTTCTATTAATTTTTTTCGAAAAAACAATTTTTTTTTTTTTTTTACCAAGTATTTGTTTTTAAGTACATTTCAAATGGTTCATAATAGAGAAGAAATATCTGCCATGAGTGTCATGGGACTTTCTTATACGTATTACAGAGACTGTACGTGTTTGCCATAGGTACCATGGGTCTTTCTTATACGTAATACTGAGAATAAACACTGTATACTCTATTTCATTTAGTTTGCAGTGGTCATCGTGCGACATGACGGTATGAGTCGTGATCCGTACGGTCAAAGCACCCAGCAACCAGTATAGATTATTATAAATAATGATTTTAAAAAAAATATTTTTGGCTAAATCATAAGTGTTGGAAAAAAATGTATGGGGAATAAATCATAGATAATAACATACTCGACATTTTTATCCAAAACATTTTTGTCTTATTTAAAAAAATTTAAAAAATTACAAGAGTAAACATCCGTTTCCGGTTTAGTGATTGTTATAAAAATAAGGTGGTTGTCTTCCCAGATGAAAGTTTATCTCAAATATATAATTTTAGCCTTCCGTCATTAGTCGTTTGGGAGTAAGAGTATTTTTACTTTCTTATACCAATGTATATGAAATATACATATAGTATAAGTAAGTATAGTAAACGCGATTTTTTTCGAAATCCGGTTTTTGATGGAATTATCAATTTTGACCTTCCCTGAATCCATTCTGACTATTTTCGCCATGATGTCTGTGTGTCTGTCTGTCTGTCTGTCGGTCGGTCTGTCTGTAGACGCTGTAACTCAAATACGACAAATCGTAGAAAGGTGGAATTTTATACTTAAAATTGATTTTTGCCTGGGAAGAAAATCTCCTATTTTTGAAAACGATCATTCAACCGGAAACGGATGTTTACCTACATCGATTTTTGAATTTTTCGAATTACACTGAAACAGTGCGAATTAGAGAAAAATGGCCAAGTTGAAAATTGTAGGTAATATTATTATCTATAATTTATGTTCTATTCATTTTTTTCGAAAAAACAATTTTTTTTTTTTTTTTACCAAGTATTTGTTTTTAAGTACATTTCAAATGGTTCATAATAGAGAAGAAATATCTGCCATGAGTGTCATGGGACTTTCTTATACGTATTACAGAGACTGTACGTGTTTGCCATAGGTACCATGGGTCTTTCTTATACGTAATACTGAGAATAAACACTGTATACTCTATTTCATTTAGTTTGCAGTGGTCATCGTTTTGAATTTTTCGAATTACACTGAAACAGTGCAAATTAGAGAAAAATGGCCAAGTTGAAAATTGTAGGTAATATTATTATCTATAATTTTATCACGTACACTGTTCACTGTCATTATTATGTATAAGAAAGTCCTGTGGCACACGGCAGATTATTTTGTATTATTTCCAAACACTGACCTTAATTAACAAATTATCAAACATATTCCATCACGTTGTACCTTAAAGTCAACAATGCATCATTCTATCTCTTATACCAAACATACATACACACATTCAAAAGCTCCAGTATCTGTATAATAATAAGCTGAATCGTTGACGTGTGAGGAAGTGAAACCACATTATACATAAGTGCCATCATCTTATTATTTGTTATCTCCGCAAACTAATGGCCGTTTCTGAATCAGCTAGAACTCGGCTACCGTTCGTCTATAATAACAGCTATATCTAATGTTACATCAGCGTACCACTTGAGACTCTGATATATCATGCAAGTTATGCTCGAGATATTCGCATTCTTAATTATTATATGTGTCGATATTGTATGATGGAAAATAACTTTACTGTAGTACAGTTGGAATAGGAATTACTCTTGAATTAAAAATTATATAGTTTTGTATAGATTTTTTCTGTAATAAATAGTTTTGAGCATTTTTGTTTCCTCGCCAAAATTTTTCAGTTGCGGGTCAAAATAAACACGTAAAAATATTTTCTAGTCTGAATATCTGTGTCAGTGTGTCTGTCTGTCTCCTGGATCCTTGTCACTCGCATTATTCATGAACCACTGAACCGATATTAATGAAACTTGGTTCGTTGGATCTGGCTTGCGGACGGTTTCATTTAAAAATCATGAAAATCGTGAATAAGTAAGGAGAAAGACGCATGTTACATGAACATTTTGTAGAATCTTTTTTGTAGAGCATTCAATTTTAAAAGGCCTAAAGATTATACAAAAATAATTTTGATTTCAATTTTTTTTTTCACTTTTGCACGGCTTATTCGCGATTTAAAAAAATATCATATACACAAGGTACCGACTAGCACATTGCATTTTTAAGTTATTTTAGGTCTCAGATAGGGTAAAAGGTGTAATTATTGGCCACTTAAGAAAAAAACTCGAACAAAACAAACGGATTTTCTTTTGTTTTTCATCATTTATGTTTTTAGGCATACTGTTTACTTTTAAATAATAATTATAATCTGTTTCATGATTACTAATAAATCATGATTATCATCCATCGTCCATTTTTTCAATAATTGGCCAGTTTTGTACCATGGCCAATCATTGTATAAAATAACTATAGTGAAAAATCGTTCCTAATTTAAATACATATAACCAACTTTATTGAATTTTATAAGAGCAAAAAAAATCAAATTATAATATTACTTAAATTACAATGATTAACCACCAGTGGCAAATTATTAAAAAAACTTGTATGTGTTAGCATTTTAAAAATAATTAACAATTACTATCTGAAAAACTTACATTTAATAATTATCTTCAATATAAACTAACAACTGTTTTTAAATATTACAAATTAACACAAATTTTATTTTTATCCACTCATTCATTTGTAATTTTTAACAAAATGTCAATATAACAATACGTTAAAATTTAAAATCAAAGTAATGTAATTAATTATTATTGAAAATATTAAGCGTATACTCAAAAATATGCTTTTAAACAATCACAATAAACTAGGCTACCATTTTAGTAAGTATTTCGATTTAATATTATTTCCACTCGCTTCCTTTTAGCGCCAGCACTAGCTTGCATAGCAGAAAAATTTAAATCGAGATTGAAATTTTTAAACAGTTAATAATATACAAAAATAACAGGCACGTATTAAGAAAAATTTTAGTAAATATTTTTTAATAAAATTATGTGAATATTATGTCGGTATTTATTAAAATTGTTCGATAATTAACTACCTTTGGTGAATTTAGCACGAGGAAGCACTCAAGAAAGTAGTTTATGTATTTATATCCGCTAAATGATAAATTGGATGTAATTTATTTACTATATAATATATGTATTTCATTAATATTCAACTTTAAAATACATATATTTTGATGTACTCGTATTTTAATAACATACCGGTATGAGGGGGTCTTTGTAATGTAGTATATTTCTTGATAAATAATAGATTGTCACGGAGACATTACAAATAAAATGTAAATTTATTTACAAATATTTGCATAAAATATAAACTGTCAATTAATTTAAACTAAAATTCAACTTCGTTAAATTTTAACAGCGGTATATAATAAATAAATAAATGTATACCCACAAACATAGGCGTCGACATTTATATTTACTCGCAGATGGGGAGAGATTTTCATAACTATGATCATAATGATTTTTAAAATTTTTAAAGTAAAGCAAAAAAAAATATACAACTTTAGCAAAGGACTCAGCAGAATCCTTATGGGAAAGGGGTTTCGGTTAAACTCTTTGAAACTTTGGATTCTGATAGTCCTTGATGAGTAGATCAAAAGTGTCAATGGGCACTAACATAAGTCCTAAAAACTCAAACTTTTAAGATATAGCCCTCTAAAGTTGGGGATCATGCTCGCCTTTAATTTGCAATAAAAAAATTTGTCGAACCTTAATTTTCGCACAACTATTTGTATGTGTTCCCAAAGACTTATATAATCGATTGTCACCATAAAAAAGTAAACTTTTAATTCTTTAGCCAATGGCAGTACTTAAATCTTATTATTACGTTTTTTTATTATAAACCAATTTTTTATTATAAAATAATTGGATTTGTTTACAATAATTAAAAAAACGTAACAATAAGATTAAAGTATTGTCATTTCTCAATGAATTGAAAAGTTGACTTTTTTATGGTGGCAATCGATTATAGATGTCTTTAGGAACACATACAAAAAGTTGTGCGAAAATTAAGGTTCTACAATTTTTTTTATTGCAAATTAAAGACAATCATGATACCCAACTTCAGAGGGCTATATCTTAAAAGTTTGAGTTTTTAGGACTTAGTGCCCATTGGCACTTTTGATCTACTCATCAAGGACTATCAGAATCCAAAGTTTCAAAGAGTTTGACCGAAACCCCTTTCCCATAAGAATTCTGCGGGGTCCTTTGAGTCAATCATTAATTAATTTTTTTTCTACCATTTATTTTTTCACAGAGTAATTGCAGCTAAAACTGTCGGAAAACCGACCATTCAACATCCATTTTGGATAATACTAAAAATTTGAAATTTTGTGGCGCACCCTTTATTAACGTATAATTTCTGTGAAAGGAATGTAAAAGAAACAAAGACGAAGTCTTAACAAGTCGTAATTTCCTTTTTTTAAATGTCTAATTCATCATTTTTACCAAAGAAGAAAGTAATGAACAGGTATGAATATTGCATTTTTTTTATAAAAAAATCTTGCATTTTGTGTATTTTCTCTACCTCAATAGAAATTATAGAGTGAAGATTCACATGACGGGTGATTACCCCCCCCCCCCTGCCCCCGCTCCTGGAGTCGCTTATGTCCACAAATAATACAAATTTTAATAATGAATTATATATATTTCTTTTTGACTAAATTAGGATCGTGAGTTTTTACAGCAAAGCGAGGTTCGTTAAATGAGTCGCGTAATGAACGAATGAAATGAAAGTTCGTTGTGCGCAGCGTTCGTTATGCGAAGCGTTCGTTGTGTGAGGTATCATTATATCAAACTATTAAAACGCTTAGTGTTTTAAGTATATAAAAATAATAATAAAAAATGTGACATTTTTTTATGAATATCCTAGTTTTGACGGCAAGTACCTACACGAAGTACATTAATAATAAAATAATTTTTTGTAGAAATCTATAGTCATTTGGAATCATTCTACATATATATGTATCTCAAATATGGCATTTTTTGAGTTGTGACACTTTTTTGTGGAGGTGCGATATGTACATAAAAGACTTTAACGTCAAGCGCATAAATATTAGCAGTCACGGAGATACGGTAGTATTGTGGTAGGGATAGGGGAAGGTCGTTACATGGAGCGGTTGGCCAATCGTTTCTCGAAACGTACATACGTTAATAGTATGGTCGTCGTTTAGAGATTTGAGTTTATTGGTATATCCATTATCTTTAAAACCATTTTTCTTGAATCGTTACAATTTTTTTAAACATGTTGAAAACTACTGCACTATAGCCTATATTTTGATTATCGATTTAACAATCTTTTGATACTGCAGAACATTATACCTATATCTGTTATTGTGTTTGGAATTCAATAGTAAAAGTTTCTGGAGATAATGATACGGTTTTCTCTTTTCATGTGCATCCAATAAAAATGAATTCATTTTTTTCTTTTCAATGAATAGGAATTTTTTGTGTGAAATACGATAAAATTTCGCAATTAAAAAATTCTGTTAATTTTTTTCCCACTGCCATTGTATCTGTCTAAAATTGTGTATAAAACGTTTAAATGAAACTTATTGATGTGAATTTGAGTTTAAGTTTACATTTTTATTTTTTATTTAGAATCAGGTATCAATAAGCTATTCAAAATAAGGTAAAACTGATAATAAATTAACACTGAATGATTTTCTTAGGTCATTATTTCTCTTAAAAAAATCTGCCATGGAAGCCACGGGACTTTCTTATACGTAACATAAACTATACGGGACATCAACTATAGAAAAAATTATTCTCTACTTTATGTATCAAATGAATTTTGTTGAACGTAATTATTAAACCGGAAACGGATGTTTACCTTGCCCTTTTTCGAATTTTCGATTTTTTTTTAAATAAGAAAAAAATGTTTTAGATAAAAAACGTCCAATATGTTATTGTCTATAATTTAGTTTCCATACATTTTTTCCAACTTTTATGATTTAGCCAGTATTTTTTTTTAATAATTATTTAGAATTACCCACACTGTTAACTCTCAGTATTACGTAAAAGAAAGTTCCATGATATTCATGGCAGATATTTCACCTCTGTTTTGAACAATTTTAAATACACATTATTTGAATTTTTTTTTCGAAATAAGTTTTTTTTAAATAATAAATAGAACGTAAATTATGGGTTATAATATTATGATATACATTTTTTAATCGTATCATTTTTCTCTAATATGCACCGTTTCAAACTAATTCGAAAAATTCAAAAATTGACATCAGTAAACAACCGTTTTCGATTGAATGATCTTTTTCAAAAATATGAGGTTTTCTTCCCAGACAAAAATTAATCTTAAGTATAAAATTTGACCCTTCTACGATTTGTCGTAATTAAGTTACAGTGCTTACAGACAGACCGACACACAGACTTAATGGCGAAAATAGTCAGAATGGATTAAGGGAAGGTCAAAATGGATAATTCTACTAAAATCTGGATTTCGAAAAAAATCGACTTTACTATGTACCTATACCAACCTACTTACTTATACTATATATTATAACATATATACATTAGGGTGGGTCGAAAAAGGCAAAAAAAATTTTTTTTTAGAATTTTAAATTGGGGCAGTGGGGAAAAGTTGTCGTATGTAAACAGTGTATTATAAAAATTTTTTTTTGGGTCCCCATGAGCCCGGCTAGATATTTTCAGAAAAAATAAATATTTTTTGTGGAATACACTGTTCACATGTGACAACTTTTCCCCACTACCCCCATTTAAAATTAAAAAAAAAAAAATTCGGACCAACCTAATATACATACAGGGTGTCCCAGGACTGTGTCAAAGCTCAATATTTCATTTAATATAATGAATTGGAAGAAAACTTTAAACGCAAAAGTTGTCAGACGAGAGGAGCGGCATAATTTAAAAATAGTTACATTTATACAGAGTGTCCCATAACTGCGATACAAACCAAAGTTATGTTTTTTTAAATACAAACTATATATTTTTATTTGATAATCTAAAAGCATTCATTTTTCTGAGTATTTTGATGTATCAAGTATGGAATTATACAGAGGGGTTTAAAAATAATGACCAATTTTGTAAGAAAATAGGAACATTTTCAACGCCTTGTAATTTTCTAATTACAACAAAAAAAATTTGTTTTCTGTTTGAAGTAGTTTTGGCATATTCTCTATTATTGCGATATTATGTCAAACATTTACAAAATCGTATTATTTGTACAGGGTGTATCAAAACACTGAACTTAGTTTTTTTCAAAATTTTCAAATGGAACACCCTATATATTTTTATAATTTCGAATTGCCTGTTCAATTCTCAACACATTTTACAAACCATGTTCTATACCTAAATCCAGCCGTTAATAAAGTATTAATTTTATATTAAAATCTTAAGATTTTTTTAAAAACAATACAACTTTATTATATTCCATAAAATAATTAAATTTTTATGTTGTTAAAGTTTGTACGTTCTATTAGTTTGTTAAATTGTTTTTAAGCGAACTGTTTTATTGATTATAATAAAGTTGTAATGTTTTTATAAAACATCTTAAGATTTTAAAATAAAATTAATAACTTATTAACGGCTGGATTTAGGTATAGAACATGGTTTGTAAAATGTGTTGAGAATTGAACAGGCAATTCGAAAATGTAAAAATATATAGGGTGTTCCATTTGAAAATTTTGAAAAAAACTAGGTTCAGTGTTTTGACACACTCTGTACAAATAATACAATGTTGTAAGTGTTTAACGTAATATCGCAATAATAGAGAATATACCAAAACTACTTTCAGCAGAGAATACTTTTTTTTGTTGTAATTAGAAAATTACAAGGTGTTGAAAATGTTCCTATTTTCTTACAAAATTGGTCATTATTTCTAAACCCCTCTGTATAATCCCATATTTGATACATCAAAATACTCAGAAAATTGAATGCTTTTAGATTATCAAATAAAAATATATAGTTTGTATTTAAAAAAACATAACTTTGGTTTGTAACGCAGTTATGGGACACTCTGTATAAATGTAACTATTTTTAAATTATGCCGCTCCTCTCGTCTGACAACTTTTGCATTTAAAGTTTTCTTCCAATTCATTATATTAAATGAAATATTGAACTTTGACACAGTCCTGGGACACCCTGTAGGTACATGGTATAAGAAAGTAAAAATTGAAATTTTATATAATACATTTCCCATCTTGTAAGAATTAATAAATAAAAACATATTGGTGTTAAATGGTTTGGGTATTAAAAGTTAATTATTTTAAACTTGAATTTCTTGCAAAGTTTATTTTCCAAACCGCACGTAAAACAACAACAAAATGTTAAAATTTCAAAATTCCTTACACAGAAAATTCCAACAACTTGTTAAATTTCTATCACGAAACAGTTTCAACAATGCTACTAATAAACTCTTATTGTTATTGTTAAAACAAATTACTTGTAAACAAATAAATATAACCTCAATTATTTGACTCGCATACTATCCGAATTGCTATCATTATAATGACAAGAAATTAAAGGTCCTTTAAGTCAGTCTCTACTCATTACACCAAGAACAATGAGAGCCTGCATGTGACATTAAATGAATAAGACATAATTCTTGAAGTTATAGCAATTGCAAGTTCTCTGACAATCAAATAAGATTGAAGATATTTCAACTTGATTTGTAAACAACTTAATTCTAATGAATATGTATTTATGTTATGTTTACTTCCTCAATTATTATTTTTGATTTGTTTGTATTTAGTATACTGGAAGTTTTTTTTATTAAAGTCTTATTACATTGTAATATTGCTTCCTCGCAATATCGAAGATACGAAAAGCTTTGTTATCGTTTTAAAACGAGAAAAAAAATTTGTTCTCCGATTTTTAAAATTTTACCGGATCTATCCGTTTCAGGTCAAGACAAACACTTTTTGTTTCGCGTCTGTCTGTCTGTCTGTGTGTGTGTGTGTGTGTGTGTGTGTGTGTGTGTGTCTGTATGTGTGTCTGTGTGTGTGTCTGTGTGTGTGTCTGTCCCCCAATCCTTGTCACACGCTTAACTCATGAACCACTGAACCGATATTGATGAAACTTGGTTGGTTGGTTTGGTCTGGCTTGAGGACGGTCCCATTTCAAAATAATTAAAATTGTGTGTAAGGGGGAGGAGTGACATCCAAAAAGATTTATTTTTTGAAGATATCTCAAGAAAGACACATGTTACGTGAAAATTTTATAGAACCTTTTTTGTAGAGCATTCAATTCTCTATAATACAGGTCACCTACTTTTGTTGTAAAATATTCCCTTACAAAGATCTATCTCAATTTGACTTAAGAAAATCGTCATTTGTTTTTTTAAAACTGCTATTTACTTTGACCTATTAAATGTCACTTTGACGTTTTAAATGTCATTTTGACATTCGTATAGCAGAAAAATAATGATTTTGATTGAAATTAACAAAAAATTCAAAATATACGACATAATAACCAGGCGCGTATTAAGAAAAATGTCAAATTAATTTTTTTTATTAAAATCGTATGAAAATTAAATGATTGACCAATGACAGGCAGTTCATCTGAATACTTTATCGGTTTTTATTTAAATTGTTCAATAATTAACTACCTTTGATGAATTTAGCACGAGGAAGCACCGTGCATTTACAAGGCAGAGTATTTTTTTGATAGTTTAATTCTATTTTTGATTAAATAGATTTCAAGTTAATTTATTCTGATAGTGATCTATTTAAACGAATATCACAAAAACTAAGATTTTACGAGGAAAATGTTTGATACAAAAGTTTCAGGGCTAGAAGGGGGGAAACCAACAGAGGTCATTTTGGGGTAAACTTTTTTTAAATATTTTATTTTTTTACATATTCGAATTTTACAGAAAAAAGATACAACATATGTCGGATTTTTTTTAAATCCTCAATTTCAGAGGAATTTTTTTAATATTTTTTTTCTTTATTTTTTTTAATAAAAAAATTTGAAATAATTATTTATAATTATTAACCATGCAAAATTATGTAACACCTCAATTACAAGAAAGATATTTCTTTTATTATGATGATCTTACGTGTCTCCTATTTCCAAAAAAATACTTATTTCTGCAGAAAATAAAGGTTTTATCGCACAAATTTACTCTTTTAAAACTAATTTTTAATTTGACGCCAAAACGCTCGCAGATTGTGACGTCACACTCCTTGTCAACAATAATCAAACATTCAGAGTAAGACAGTAATTTAATTATTTTGTGTGTTAAAAATGAACTTCAAAGTATATAAGTTCTTAAATAAGGTATGTAGGTACCTAATAATCTTGTAAAAGGAATTGATATTTGTGTAAAAAATCGCTCTGATTGGTGTTCCATTTAATATGGCGAATTGCTGTATTTTGCATTTTTATTTTAACAATGATGTTAATATTGATACAATTCATATAATATATTAATTCGATTAAAAATAATTCTTCATTGTAAATATATATGTTAGGTACCAAATTCTATACATTGTAAAACCATATATACACCAAACAAAATCAATTAAACCATCATGAAATACCCAGTATTAAATTTACAGTGACCCTGGGAACGCAATATAGTATAAAATGTAATATTGGACAGTTAGAATGTGCTAAACGATAACGTATTTCATATAAATACTAATCACATTCTATTACATGACAAGCATCCCTTCAAGCTATTTCCGAAGAGATGGTCATGAAGTTGTATGTATGTATGTGGTATATACATATACAATACATACATACATATATAAATATAACGTTGTTTACTTTGTATACATATGTTTTATCTATTATACAAGGATTATCCAAAACAGATTTTAGTAGTATGTTATATAATATATTCTAAATATTCTATGTTTGTTTATTTATAAATGAGTTATATTTTATTGCACTATAATACATATATTAGATAGTATTCACTTTGTAGGTACATAACGTTTAATAATTTGCACAAATTTTATAATATGCACTTTATACACGCGAATATAAATTTTATTTTATTATAAAATAAATATTTAATCGTTTTAAAATATAGAATATCACAAAAATCACATTAAAAATGAGAAGATGGGGAAAAAACTGGATTAATCCATTTCGCAAATTTTACAGAAAAGGTCAAATTGTAACTACACTGGTAGAAAGGATTTCTCAAACCAAGTAAACCTTGTTTTGTATATAACGAAAAAAATATTTTCTTAAGATAAGCAATAATCTCTTAAACCAGCTATAGTATTCTTGATCGAATGTATAACGTAGTTGGATTAAGAGTATGTTTCTTATATTAAGAAAATATTGTTTTCGTTATATACAAAACAAGGTTTTCTTAGTCCAATACAGTTTTTTTTCTGTGTACTCTATCTTCATGTACTTTTTTAAACTTTTGAGTATGGTTATAGGTAGGTAGGTACAGTGGAGAAGTTTTAATACCCAAATTTTGTACTAGTGCCTTTGCACAAGCTGGAAAATAATAACTTAAAAAAATAGATATCCTATTCAAAGTGGATTTCAAAGTTTTGTTCAACAGCTCCTGAGATATCAAATCTATTTGAGCGGAAAGAAGGAAGTTAGCTTTTAGCATAGGTGGGCACAGTTAATCGAAAAGTTAACTTCGTTATTCGTTAATAAAAAAGTTAACTTCGTTAACCGTTAAAGCGTTAAAATTCCGAAAATTTAACGAAAGTTAAAGTTAATCATTAAAAAGTTAACCATCCAAAATGCTTGAAGACCTTTTCTTACTATTACAACAACTTTCTTATGTACTTTTCATCAAACAACCAATGTAACGGACTAAAGTTAACGGAAGTTAACAAAAACGTTAACATTTTTTTGAGTTAACTTAAAAGTTAATCCGTTAACCATTTTGTTAACTTCGTTAATTAACGATTAACGCTATATGGCATTTAGGTTAGGTGAAATATAAAAAATCACAAAAATACGTAAAAAATATGTAGTTTTTAAATTTGACAGGCCCAAATTGAGGTAAAGTATTATTTTTTTAGTGCAAAGTATTTATTTTTAGTGGAAATTATTTATTTAAAGTTCAATATATTTGTTACATGTTGAACAATTAATTTTTCGTGCAGTATATATGTGATAAGTGAAAACTATTAAATAAAAAGTTTTTATTATTTTAAAAAAGTGCATTTAAATACAAGTCTATAAATTAATGCCCAAAAGTTTATTTGTAATACGACATCTCACAAACAAACAGCAAGTGCTAGTACTGATGAGTTAATATGATGGATTATGTGATGAGTGCATTAGTAAAATTAGACAGAAACTCTATAGACATGAATAGACTGGATTGATGTCTCAGAATCAATGATCTAATGTAATTATTAGATTTGTTTGTACAAGAAACATAAGCCAGTAATGAATATAGCTATGTAAAAAAATAAAAATAATGTATATCACATTTATTTTCGTAAATAAAACGAAGTACTAAATAAATACTAGTGATGTTTATAAGGTAATTTATTATAAATATTTAAATGAGCCATGAAAAACAAAAATCACAATAGCAACAATCAGAATAGCAAATTAATATTTGAAAACAATAAACTATCACTACAAATAAATATACTCACTTTTTTTCGATAATAAGTATGACGACCAATAACAAAAAATAATGTTAGGGCTTATAACTGGGAAAATAAAAATATAAAAATTCCTAATACCTACACCAATCAATTTTACACAAAGAAAAGCCATACCTTTGACAAAAAAGATATACAGGTGTCTAAATACCAGGGGACACCATGGGGATCACGGAAACTATAAGAGATAGAGATTCGGTTAAATGAGAGAAAAGTTACCTTTAAGAGGTAATGGTTCAATGGTGCCTTTACATTTTACAAAACTTTCATAGCTTACTAGATATTAGCCAAAAACCATTTTACTCCGAAATCTTTCATTGTGAGTATTTTTTAAACGACTGAAATGTTTCCAATAAATGCTGTAGGGTTTAGTATTATCCATTTAAAGAAATTTCGAATATTCAGTTTTTTGGGTATACCGCCTAAACCACATAAAATTATAAATACTTTTTGGTGTAGTAATACTCACCCCCTATCTTATAAATAATTCATCTTATTCAACTGTAACTCTTACCGTTTAGGATATCTATTATCCTCATGTATTTCACGCTTATCTTGGACACCCTGTATATTATGTATAATTTATATTTCTTAACATTTTGTGTAGGTAATATTAGGTACCTACCTACTACCTATAGCTATACAAACAATGATAAAATCTACTGCATTTTAAATATTTGGTATAAGACGTTGCTTTATCAACCCTGAGTAAAATAAGGGTTAGTTGAAAAGAGGGAAAAGGGTCTAGTTTAGGGTTGCGGCGGGAACATTGTTAAGTAGGAGTGTGAATTGGTTTTCCCGAAGGGATGTTGTCGATAGCGCAGCTGACGGCGTTCTTAATGGGGTTAATAATAAAGATTAAACTTGTTTACATTATCTTTTTATAAAGTTAATGATCTATAAATGGCTATAAGGGAAAGGAAAATTTTCCTTTTATAGTTTTACGAAGGTATTTGTTATATTTATAGATAATGTCTGTCTGTCTGCCTGTGCACAATTTTCTCAGTAACTACTGAACAGATTTTATTTAGGTTTTCATTAATGGATAGATTAGGTTTAGGTGTATTCTTTGTGGATATTTTGTGTAAATTTCATCGTTGGAAAAAAAAACAATTGTCGGAAAGGTATCGGAAAAGTGGCAATAATGTACTGACACCAGTCTTGAACAATACCTCAGTGTTGAACATTTTTAACTTATTGTTAAATGTACTAAATTAGAAATATTCGTTGTTATTTGAATCTACCATTACTGGATATTAATCTATAGGTATACATATGTAATTCTGTATTTACATTTAACTGTGTAACAGCGTTATTTCATGATAATAGGCATAGTGAATACAATACCGGTATCCCGAAATACCGAAAACCGGGATACCGGTTAATTTTCTCCGGTATTACGATACCGGTATTGGGTCGAATTATACCTGTATTTCGGTATATTTTCGGTATTTAAAAAAAAAAATAAATAAAACATACAAATTAAGAATTTTAAAACGAGTACATCTGATAACTGCCAACAATCTGTTAAATATAAGCAAACTTTTTTTTTTGATAATATATTTATATTATTAATATTATACATGCACCTAGATCATATTTCGGAAAAATATGTTATACATCATTGCAGTAACGGTCTCGCTCAGAATTAAATGTAAGACTTTTTAGATTTTAGAGCTAATTATTTTATATGCCTTCTAAAATTAGTTTGCAACAAACAATTGCGCGCCTATTTTAAAAATTATAGTTCATTTTAATTAATTTTAAATTATTTAAATCTTTGATTACTATTTATCTAGGTACATAAGTATGTTTGGGGTTAAAGCACTGATTTGGTATTATTGTATGGTTTTATTTGTATATTTAACAAAAAAAATTGATAAATTTGAATTTTGAACGTCCGTTGACGCATGCGCACAACCTGTTTCGGTTGTTAGGAAATATTCAATTTTAGCCATCATGTTTGACTTATAATCAGTCCAGTCATGTCAATGGATTTAAAGCTATAATATACATAATTCATAATAAATATATGAAATATTTATTATTTTTAATTTTTGCCTTAAATAATTCACGATACGTGTAGTAACAGATTTAAGGGGCTTTAGCTCTCCACTCAAAAATTATGATTCCCCCCAGTTCTACTTACGATTCCTGGATTGATCCATGAATAGGTGTAATAACAAAACAAAATTGAATGTTCTATGTATACTATAATAATATATCTATGTATGTATAACAAAACTTTATCGAAAAAAATAATATTCTTCAGTATTTTAAAAATATACCAATGGCAACTTACAACAATATCGAAATTATTTTTTTAATGAAGGTATAAGAAAAATATTAAAATTCAATAATTAAATGAATTATTTTTTTATCAAAGTCGTTGTGAACTGTTTAAATTCAATATTGTATAGGTACATAAAGATTTTATAATATCATACATATGAGGTACTTAAAAAAATCAATTTCTGAAAAATCAAAAGTTGTCTGATATTTATGAAATTTTCTACACATATAATATAATTTCTTCTTAATGACTTTCACTTTAAAATAAACTACAATATTTTTTTATTTATAAAATTTTATAATATTTACATTTATTTTCAACAGAATTAAACTTTATTATTATACTTATTTAATTGTTTTTATTTTTTTATTAATAAAAAATGCAAATGTAACTTTATATACAGGGTGTCCAAGATAAGCGTGCAATGCATGGGGATATCCTAAACGGTAAGAGATACAGATGTGGTTAAATGAGATGAATTATTTGTAAGAAAGGGATGAGTATTACAACATCAAAAAATATTAATAATTTTATGTGGTTCAGGCGGTATACCCAAAAAACTGAAAATTCGGAATTTCTTTAAATGACTATAACTTTTTTGGCAAAGTAGATAGGTACTTTTTGTTTGCGGTTTCTTAAAGCACTTTTTTGAGTAGAATTGTTTGGTGTTTTTAGAATTTTTATATCACTTTTAGTTTCCGAGTTACAAGCCCTAACTTTAGTTTTTCTTATGGGCCGCCAAGTTGGCTATATCATATTTGAACGTGTTTTTTACTCTACTTTACAACGATATATCACATGACATACTTATTATAGAAAATAAGTCGAAGTACTAAATATTGGTGATATCTATAAAGTATTTTATTACAAACATTTAAGTAAGCCATGAAAAACAAAAATTGTTAAACAAAAATCGCAATAACAACAATGAAAATAACAAATGCATATTTAAAAACAATAAACTATTACAAAAAAAAGGTTTTTACTTTTTTTTAATAATAAGTATGACATGTGACATATCATTGTAAAGTAGAGTAAAAAACACGTTCGAATATGATATAGCCAACTTGGCGGCCCATAAGAAAAACTAAAGTTAGGGCTTGTAACTCGGAAACTAAAAGTGATATAAAAATTCTAAATACACCAAACAATTCTACTCAAAAAAGTGCTTTAAGAAACCGCAAACAAAAAGTACCTATCTACTTTGCCAAAAAAGTTATAGTCATTTAAAGAAATTCCGAATTTTCAGTTTTTTGGGTATACCGCCTGAACCACATAAAATTATTAATATTTTTTGATGTTGTAATACTCACCCCTTTCTTACAAATAATTCATCTCATTTAACCACATCTGTATCTCTTACCGTTTAGGATATCCCCATGCATTGCACGCTTATCTTGGACACCCTGTATTTATTTTTTACATTTATTATAATTGTATATATGTAGATATATTATCTTTAATTTTTTTTTAAATACCGGTATTAATACCGGTATCCCGGTTTTGACATAAAAAAATACCGTAATACCGGTATTACGATTTTGGTCCGGTATTGTATTCACTAAATAGGCATGATGCCAGTAACAAAGTATTATTGAAATTATGATTTTAAATAATGAAATAGGTTAAAAAGATTCTAAAAAATGTAGTAATTTTTATATTAAAAGCGAGATTAATATAATTATTGCTAAAATAAATATCCAAAATACAGCAATCCGTCATTTAAAATGGAACACCAATCACAGAGAATGACGTCACATTTCAGTAAATGTCAAAAAAAGAAAATTAACCTTACAAGTGATTGACTTTTATTTTAGACAAATATCAATTTCTCATACAAGATTATTAGTTTTATTAGGTACTGTTTTTACTCTGAGGGACCGCACACCACTTATACAGTTTAGGATTCATTTTTAACACACATAATTAAATTATTTTCAAACTCTGAATGTTTGACTTCTCTGTCAATCGCAAGTGTGACGTCATAACTGCGAATGACACCTGCCAGCGTTTTGGCGCAAAATTCATTTTTTTGGGAATTGGAGACACATAAGATCATCATAGAATAGTTTTTAAAAAAATAGGGATCATGCCTATTGATCATTTTGTTTAAAAACAGTGGGCAAAAAATTTTCGCGGTTCGGTACACTATCAATAAAAGCGTATTTTATTACGTAAATGCTTTACATTGTTTTTAATTTTATGACTCTTTAATTTATAAGTATATACATATGCCGCCGTGCTAAGCACAAAAGCGGTATCTCAAAAAAAAATCATAAAGTTGATTTTTATGGCATCGAATAGCTTAAAAAAATACGAATCCAACGAACTAAGCCAAACAGCGATATCTTATTTAAAACATATGAAAAAACCCTTGAAAAAGTTTTTCCTATCTCAGGTTTACCTTAAATTACTAAGAGAATTAGAGGTATATCAATAATATGTAAGGCGAATAACTGTATATTTTGATACCGCCAAAATTCCCAATATAATGAATAAATTCCATTTAATAAATCAAAAAGACAATCTGTATAGTAAAAATAAAACTATTTTAACAAAACGTTGATTTTCTCGAAACTCGCCTTTACTGAGGTACCGCTTTTGTGCTTAGCACGGCAGTATGTATGTACTAACCTTATATAAGAAAAATACAAAATGTAACAGAAGTTATGAATAATGGATTACACAATTTAACAACTTGATAATATTCACATTTTCTGAGAAACAAAATTAAACCACCAACAAAAACTGTTAATATCGAGGAAGAAGCTAAAACAAACAAGTTGATTTTATTTTTTAATTAAAATATAATTTCCTTCTCGTCCACTCCAAAGGAAAACATTATAGAACCAACATCAAAAATAATTTACCAGAATAATAAGTTATTTATAACTTAAGCAAGATTATTTTATATTGAAGATTTTACACTTCAACTATTACGTTGAAATTTTATCTCAGACTAGAGAAGTTATTACACCTCACTGTTTTATAGTTTCTGCTATTTTCTAGCTCTTTAAATATTTATAGTTATTTCTACTGGAGTACATCTAATGTAATAGTCATACTTTTATTTAGTTTCTACTATATATTCTAAAGAAATCAAAACTTTATTAAAACAGTAATAAAATGTATACATATATAATATACAAGCTGTAACCCGTGGCTTCACTCGTATGGATTCCAAAACTCCCACGTCCATGGTATTTTTCCCGCCGGATCGAATAAAATTATTTACAACCCTCCATACATGTCAGGGGGTGAATAATTAAATGTTTCTTTTGTTTATCTTTTAATTCGTTGTACAAAATTGTAAATAACTCAGCTCCTCTGCGAGATAGGGTTTTTTTTCTCCCTTAAAACCCCTGCCCTCGTAGTATTTTTCCCACTGGATCGAACGAAACTAATAACAATCCTCTATATGGAACAGGGGTGAAATATTATTATGCAAAACTGTAAATAAAAACATTCCATGTTTACCCCAGCCATTAAGGGTTGAATGTCGAAATTTTTATTTTTAGTGAATATTATTAATCCGAATTTACCTTAATATCATATACAGTAATGTAGGTAAATTTGTTAAAATTAAAAAAAAACGTTTAACACCAATTCCCACTCATTATTAGGGGTGAATTTTCTGAAAATTATATTTGTTTTGTAGAGTATTTGTGCGAATAATATTCGTGTGAATACAACCAAAAATTTTCCAATACAAAATTTTTCACTGCCTAAAAACTTTTAGGGGGTGAATATTAAAAAAAAATGTTGAAATACGTGTTCTGTAGAGTACTTATGTAATACCCATACAAACTTTTACATCCCCTTTTACCCCCGTAGTGGTTGAATTTCGAAAAATCTTTTCTAAGTGGGTGCTTAAATCATAAATAGAAGATAGTCATGAAATTTCACCTTTCTAAGTCCAGGGGTTTAGGCTCGGTCAGTCAGGACAAGTTATGAGTATATTATACGAGTTGTCCATAATCAAAAACGATTAATGTCCGGTATTATAAAGGACCTAGCAAATTTGCTAGCTAGCAAGCACTCTCAAATGAGATATCAAACTTATATGACAGTTCTCTTTGAGTTTTTAACAGATAGTTGCAGGCGCAGTAAGTTGGTTTTTACCGTTTTTATTACGCAAGGTTAGTAAATATACTTTTCATATCACATGTAATGAAACAACTAGTTTTGAACCCTGTTTTGCCAGTCGAAACAAGACAATTTCAGACCAATGCGACTGTGCTGGGCAGAAACAAAGAAACAACTTTGTTTCTGCCCTAGGGGAGAAACAATGTTGTTTCTGCCCGGAACATTCATTTATTTATTATTTTTTTCAAGTCTGTCAGAATCGCATTTGTAATAAACAAAAGCGGATCTTATTTCTGAATAATTCTATTATTAAAATAGTATAAGATATTACTGCGCTATTTGTCTGAAATAGTCTTACTTCGACTGGCTACAGAAATTAAAACTCGTTGTTTCATTACATGTGATATGAAAAATACAGTGTGTGGCACGGGATGAAACAAAGGCGATTTCAGACCAAAGCGATGACAGCCCTCGCTTCGCTCGGGCAGTCAACTCTCGCCCTCGTCAGAAATCGTCTTGTTTCACCCCTTGCTACACAATATACTAATACATATATTTTTTACTTGCTATGTATGAAACTATCTGTCTAAAACTTCAAGAGAACTGTCATATAAGTTTGATACCCCATTTGAGAGTGCTTGCAAGCATACAAATTTGCTAGGTCCTTTATAATACCGGACATAATTCTAACTGAATTTACTAAACATTAGAGCATTAGAAACTTTAAAATCAATATAAAATCAATCATAAAAAGAAAAAATAATTTACATAAAAAAATTTTTTATCGGCAATTTAAAATTATCAGCAGAAAAAAAATACACTATTATTAAAAATAAATTGAATTCATAATTCGATACAACTGTCTGAACTTTGACAACGCTTCACTGACTATTAAACCAAACCGAAATATTTTAGCCTTTTGTAAATATTTAATTAAAATTTTCGAAACGAATAAAAATCACGCCAATACATTTGTCAAAGAGGCACTTGTTATTTCCAGTACAATACATTCAATATCAACTTAAAATTTGCAACGTAATTTTCATCAGACAAATACCGCTGTCGAGACGATGCGTTGACAGTCGGTCGATATTAGAATACGCAGATTTTTTTTCCAATAACGGTGTTCACTGAAACGAAATTATAATTTTGTTTTGTGAATTCCAATTGTTGTGCTATTTTAAATGTATTTTTTGTTCTTGAAAATCAACTAACGATTTTATAAAAGAAACATATACTTAATGATAAATTCCATCGGAACTAGAAAAAGAAAGAAAACTTTAATTTATTTGATAGTAAATAAGGTACTAATATCAGTTTTGAACAACACCCCAATGTTGAACATGTTTAACTCAAATGTACTGAATTAGAAATATTTGTTGATATTTGTATACAGCTATTACTGGATACATTTAACTGTCTTACACCGTGATTTGTAGATAACAGTAGATAAATAATTATCGCGGTTCGATACACTATCAAGAAAAGTGTATTTTCTTATGTATGGTAAATGCTTTACATTGTTTTAAATTTGTATGACTATTTATTTTATAACTTTTGTGTAGTAGTACTTAATAGTACTTATCCTTTTATAATCATTAGCAAGTGTTCATTACTGGATTTATTTTGTCCATTGCTGAAAAAAATACAAAATAAGGTTATAATTTAAAAAATAAACTATATGTATTTGCGAATTTTGGTAATTAAATTGATTTAATAAAGAGGTAGTTGTTTTATCAGTTACATAAGTTGATGAGAATTCCGAAAAAGTAGCCTACCAATAAAAAAAAACATATTTTGCGCTTAACGCGTTCAAGAGTGGTACCAGTGTACCTTTCCATGTAATAGACTTTTAGTTCAATGCTGAAATAAACATATCGTATACTTACATAAAGCTATAGGTACCTCAGAATACAGGGATCGGAAAACTTTTTCGAAAAAGGTCAAATCGTAAAAATTTCAAGCTTGGCGGGACAGATAGCAAATTCGAAAATATTTACATGGATAATTCAATTCATAGAGCAACAACAAAAAGTAAGAAGTGATATTTTTACATAACTTTTAATTTAAATCAAATATTTCCATTTATTACTCTGGTTAACAGCCATTTTAGTGCTGGGTTCTGAATATCTAAATTTAATAAAACAAGCAAGTGCATGTTGAGCACGCACATGATAGGGTTCCGAGTGCCATTCTCACTACGATTTATAAAAAAAGAGTTATTTCAAAATTTTCGTGGCTGAAGGGTTAAAATCAAAAAATAATTTGACTTTTATTTTTGCATTTTAGGAGACCTATCAAATGACACCCCACTCAATGGGGTAAATGAAAAAAATGTAAGTTCATTATTAAATCTATGAAAGGGGGGCCCAAAATATTTTTGACAATGTTCGATATAATTTTCAGTGAAAGTACTAATTAAAAGCTATATTCTGAATTTTTTTCAGATTTTTTGAATCAATAGTTTAGAAAATAGGGGGGGGGGGGCGCTCTGACAACAACATTAAAAAGCAAATATATCGTGACTGAAGGGTTGAAATCAAACAGTTATTTGACATTTTTTATTGCATTTTAGGAAACCTATCAAATGACACCCCACACAATAGGGTAAGTGGGAAAAAAATGAGAGTTCACTTTTCAGTCTGTAGAGGGGGGGTCCAAAATCTTTTTGAGAATGTTCGTTATAATTTTCAGTGAAAGTACTAATTAAAAGCTACATTCTGGAATTTTTTCAGATTTTTTGAATTGATAGTTTAGAAAATAGAGGGGGGGGGCCGCTTTTTTAATGACTTTGGAGAGCAAATACATCGTGATATTGAAGGGTTAAAATCAAAAAGTTACATTTTTTGTTGCTTTTTAGGAGACCTTTCAAATGACATCCCACTCAATGAGGAAGGTGAAATTGTTTTTTTGAAAACACTTTTCATTTTATGAAAAGGGAGGCTGAAACATTTTTTTTTTCAAAAATTTTATCATTTCTGTTTTTGAGTCATCAATCTACGACCGTATTCCAAATTTCATCTTATTATCTCAAAATTTTTGAAGACGGACGGACGGACATGGAGAAACTATAAGGGTTCCTAGTTTTCTACGGAACCCTAAAAATGACCATGGTTTTGGTCAATCAGGTTTTGTTTTTGAGATATTACTAAAAACTCATTTTCATATGCAAAAATTCGTCTTAGATTTTCTATTGTAAAAATCAATTTAAAAAGCCTTTGTAGAAGCTTTACAAAACAAGAAATTTTAACTGAAATAACATGTTTTTTTTAACTTTTGCCGTGTTTTTAATCACGATCCTCATAAAATATGTTTAAGATATTTTTTTTCTGTTTGTTAGGTGTCTAAAGCTTCAAAAAAGATTTTGTTAATTGATTTTTACTAATGAAAATCTGAACTACGATTTTTTTAATTTTTACGTATTTGTGAAAATGTTTTTTTCACAATATCTCAAAAACAAAAGCTGATTGACCAAAACTAATATCATTTTCTGATTCATATCAGTGGAATAAAATTACCCTAAAAAAGATACTGAGAACATGAAAACATGCTACACTAATACTAATACACACAGTGGTACACATAGCTTTTTGCGAGGGGGGGGGGATATGACTATGACAGTATTATATCTCATAATGTTATATTTTTCATTATAAAAATCATCTTGTATGTGGTGCAAAGTACAAAAATTGGATATATTCTTTATTTAGATATTTTCATTATTGAAACAAATACTCGTATATTCCCGAGTAAAAATTTTTATATATAATTGTATATAATTATATACAATTATATATAATTGTATATATATAATAAATATATATATTGTATATAATTATATATAATTATATACAATTGTATATAATTATATATATATCTATATAATTATATAAAATTGTATATAAATATTTTTTAATCTATTATACATCCTGGAGTCCCCCCCCCTAAACGGTCAATTATTGTAAATTTTTATTTCAACAATATGGGCCTCAAATATTACTTAATACGCATCTAGATTATTTTTTTTAAAATGATTCAATAATATCCGAGTACTTTATATATGTAATAGTTATATCTGCTAAAAAGAGCTGTGATTTACTGTGTAATTAATACATTCCCGTTTAGGGGGGGGGGGACTCCAGGATGTATAATCGATTTAAAAATATTTATATACAATTTTATATAATTATATATAATTGTATATAATTATATAGTTATATATATATATATATATATATATATATATATAATTATATATAATTATATACAATTATATACATTTCTATATAATTATATACAATTATATATAATTGTATATAATTATATACAATTATATATAATTGTATATAATTATATACAATTATATATAAAAATTTTTACTCGGGTTATAATCATCTTATAATTTTTGTAAACTTATGGTTGGGGGATTGATCCCCTTAATCCCCCCCCCCCCCCTAACTGAAACACTGAATACACACAAAAGTACTTTGAATAAGCGTAATGGCAGGTAATTTTTCATTTGAATAGCAAAATATCATCAGCGTTTTTTTTGGCATTATATTTTTATATTTTTTAAAATTTACTCAAATACCCTATGCATGAGATAAATATTAATTATTTTTATCAACCATACCATTTCCTATCTGATATAGGTTTTTTAGTTCTAATTCATGTTTTTTCATTTCAAATTCAATATTTGAAAATAAATTGATATTTATTTTTTAATTTTTTAAACTGAAGAAACTAAGTATTCTTAAACAAAACAAATATATTGTTAAACTGGCTCTATTTAGTTTAACAATATATTTGTTTTGTTTAAAAATACTTAGTTTCTTCAGTTTAAAAAATTAAAAAATAAATATCAATTTATTTTCAAATATTGAATTTGAAATGAAAAAAATTTAATTTGAAATGAAAAAACTTGAATTAGAACTAAAAAATTTATATAACTTATTCCGTTGCTAGGTAACTTTTATTGTGTCTAATCCATAGAGATATAAAATAACTGAAGTGATAACTCAATGTATAAATCTGTCGCACAAAATAGAATAATGTCTTTGTCTAGCGAGCTTTAATTACCCAGCGACGAGGCGGGCGCGGCGTGTACTGACAGATATCAACTCTCTGTAATAAAACATTGGCTTCGTGCGATATGATGGGAATCATTAAGGCTGCACACAAAATTGGAAGCAGGAAAGTCTCGATTTTTGAAACTCGGTCTTGAATTTTATAAGTGACAATCTTGCATTTACCTCGTATCGAAAAATGTTAAGGGGGAAAGTAAAAACAATGTTCGAGAATTTTTTTCACAGGTGTTATTAATTATTTCAGGATCAAATTTTTATTGAAAATATTAAAAGGCACCGGTTTGAAATTTTCTCTTTTTTTATTTTTAAGAGTTTTTTATCCAAGCAGTCTTAAAAAATAGTATTTATAAAAATAAAAAAATCAGCTACACTGGTAGAAAGGATTTCTCAAACCAAGTAAACCTTGTTTTGTATATAACGAAAACAATATTTTCTTAAGGTAGTTGGTCCATCATAATGTGATCACATTAGGCCATGAGTACATATTTTTAATTTAGAGAAATGATCATGGCAACGCTGTACATTATCTACTATTAACTACTTGTCAAATGATTATATTTTATCATCTAAACTACCACAGAATATATTAATAATTAATGAAATTGATTATAATTCCCTTCAATCCACTTATCATATTTTGTAAAAAAATATTTCATTATTTCGTGTATTTTTTACTATAATCAAATGAATACGTTGTTGCCACATTGTCAACAATGCTGTAATTTATGTGATGGTTTGGTAGTTAAATCTGGTTAAATCTTAATAACGGGATGGTCAATAATTCTAATTTTTTGTATACTGTTTTCTTTCATATAAATATACAACATGTCAGTTTTTTATGAAAATCTGACGCTACGTTTAAATTTTATCTAATAAAACGTTACGTTAGTGTATGGTTAGTCCATATAAGCTGTGTTAAAAATATAAACTTTGAGATCGTTTTTCATGACTTTGAGATGGTCAATTTTAATAAAAATGGGCTATTTTTCAGATATTAATCTAGGGAATATTCCTGTGCAATTTAAACAAAATCTGACGAAAACATGTTTACGGACCAACTAACTTAAGATAAGCAATAGTCCTTAAACCAACTATAGTATTCTTGAACGAAGGAATAACGTAGTTGGATTAAGATTATGTTTCTTATATTAAGAAAATATTGTTTTCGTTATATACAAAACAAGGTTTTCTTGGTCCAACACAGTTTTTTTTTCTGTGTACCATAGACTTAGCCACTGCGATTACATTTTTTTTAAATTAGTTCACTATTATAGTCTTTGAGGAACTGTTGGGTTAAGGTCGAAAAAAGTTGTATGTATACTTTAAAATAATGCATAAAAAACGTTTATTTTTCGTCACAGTGACTTAAACAAGTCGTCTTAGTGTCATTAGTGTCTTATAAATAAAATAAAAACTTTTCTATTTATTCTGGTGTATTATTAAAATTTCTAAACCGAGAAAATCTGTATAATAAAGTTCATTTTTAAACCAACTGAAAGAAAAGTAATTATGTAGTTGAATTATTCAGAAATAAATTGAAATAAGATACATATGTATATTTTGTATATTGTATATGTTATTAACTTCCCAATAGGAAGTTATTGTAATTGGTCCGAAAATCGAAATCAAAAATTTTAACATATTTTCATGTTTCAAGGGCATTAGAGTATATTTACACTATTTTCAGAAAAATGTCTGTGTGTGTGTGTGTGTGTGTGTATGTACGTACGTACGTACGTGTGTACGTACGTACGTACGTGTCCTTTTTTTCCGGGACGAAATCTCGCGAACAAAAAATGCTATTGACTTCGTTGGGGTGCTAATCGAAGCGTCTTGACGTGAATATGATCTGAAAGAAAGGATTTTTCGAAATTCAACCCCTACGGGGGTAAAAAGGGTGTTTTTTTCATTTTTATTTTTTTTCTTGATCGAATTTAGTCGGAACTTAGAATAAATACTATACAATACAAATAATGAAACGTGTATTTCAGTATTTATTTTTTATATGGGTCCAAATAGCCATTAAAGGGATGAAAACCACCATCAAAATTTGAATTTCATACTAATAAATACATTTAATAATTCATGTTGCCTTGGAAACAACACAATTCAAAATTTAAACTGTCAGATTAGTTATTCTAAAAATGTGCATTATATTATTGACATTATTAGGATATTAGAAAACTAATATTCATAATACAAAGGTGAGTTTTATTTCTGATAAATTCCATTAAAATTTTTCATATACATACATATTAAAAAAAATATTTACAAACTATAACATATAGTATTATTAATTATGGAAACAATAAATAATCAGTATTCAAGTATTGTTAGTCATACCATGTTGGGAAGTTGATTGTGTGGACCTAAAGGATCGCACCCCACAGCATTATACGTTATATAGTTTAATTTTATATCCCCGGGTAAAATTGGATCCGGCAGCTAGTTTATTTGTGTTACTGGGTACCAGTCACCAACATGTTTAACAGATTTTCTAAACCAATATTTAACTTTTCCTTCCTTGGTATATCCAATATACCTAATATTATTTGGAATCCAGAGACTTCTATCTATGTACCTGTACATATTGCATTATGTAATATAATAATTATATAAAAAATATAAAGGCCTAGTCCGTGTTACGTACGCACATGGTAGGGTTCCGTAGTCATTCTCACAATTTTTTTTTCTAAATTACATTTCTACTATATAAAGTTTAAAAAAATCTAGTGTTAGTTATAATTTTCATTGAAATTACTAATTAATAGTAACATTCTGGATTGTTTACAGATTTTTTGTATCGGTAGTTGAGAAATTAGAGGGTGGGGAAGGATGTTCGGATATCTACTTTGAAAGCAAATATATCGTGATTGAAGGATTAAAATCAAAATATCCTAAAACATTTTTTATTGCATTTAAACAGATGACAGACGGACGAACAGAGCAAACTATAAAGGTAGCTATTTTTCTACAAACCACTAAAAAGTAAAAAAATGGTTTAAAATAGTACAAAGTGTCCCATTTTAATCAAAAAATGTTTCGAATAAAAGATATTTGGTTTTGATGGGAACCAAAATGGCGTTTTTAATTTTTGATTTGGAGGACGTTTTCAAGGTCAAATAAGGCCAACATTTTGTTTTTTCGAATGAAAACCTAAATTTTTATTACGGAATTTTATTTTATGGAAAAATTTGTCTTAAATAATATTTTTGTGCGGATTAACAAATTAATATGAGATTTTAGAACATAAACTTTTTGTTCGGAAACGATCAAATTTAGAGGAAAAGTTCAAAAAAATATGTTTATTTTGACCTGATAGAACTAGAAAAATATTTTCATTTTTTTTATTATTATTACTTTTTTGCTTAAATCTTTCGAAGGGCAAAAGTTAAAAAAATCCTGATATAATTTTCCTAGTTATATCAGATTAAAATAAACATTTTTTTCTACCTTTCCTCTAAAGTTAATGGTGTTCAAGACAAAAATCATGAAAATTTTAAATTATTTGTTAAATATTGAAGAAAAATGAAGTCATACAAAAAATTTTTTAAGACAAATATTACTTGTTTTTTTTTTCGATATAATAAGATACCGTAATAAAATATGTAGGTTTTCATTTGAAAAAACAAAAAAAAATGTTAACCCTATTTGACTTTGAAGACGTCAAAAATATCAAAAATTATTAACATCAGTTTGGTTCCTTTTAACTAAATAGTTAAATAACTAAACAATTTTTATTCGAAACATTTTTAAATTTAATTGATAGATAAAAAATAGGGGGGGGGGGTACAAAATAAAATGGAATAACAAAATTCTTAAAAAAAGTTAATACATTATAAAATAAAATTAAGTTGTAAATTAGTTTGAGTTTCCGTAATTTAAACGTAACATTATCCCGAAACAGCATATTACGGAGGTATGGTCCTTCGCCAGTGAAGTGGAACGACAATTTCTTTATTAGACGTTATTTCTTAAATAAGCTATACATGCTGCACAAGCAAGTTGCTATTTGAGAGAACAGCGTCGTTGGTAGACGGACGATCATCTCCCAACTCCCACCTTTGCTTAACCTTGTTCCTGATTATGTTAGCAAAACCTGTGCTTTCCTGGCCAGAGGTGAATCCTTAACGACTACTTGCCTCATTAAGCTTCTAAGTTATGGCTGTTAAAAGACTGGGATCGTAGGTTACGGATAATAGATTCGGGAACTTCACTCTTGTTAATATTTTTTAACAAATTTATTTTCATAGGTGGCGATATGTGTATGAAATTATATAATTCATATATATATATATATATATATATATATATATATATATGTATAATTTAAAATACTATGGCTAGGCCATAAAATGCACACCCCTTAAACATAAAAAAATGTATTAACTTATAATATCAAATAAATACGGTACAGGTACAATATAATTGGTGAAACTTAAAAGGATGTTTGAAAAAAATATTGGAGGTAATAAATATTATATAAATATATAATATGAAGTTTATCACTCATTAAGATTTTTTAGAAAATCAACAATGAATCTTGATATCAATCGATTATTACCTTTTTTTATTTAAATTTAGGATGTATTGTAATAAAACAACAATCATTTTAATTTACAATTTTTATATAACATATTTTTTTTGTAAAATGTATAAAGTAAATAAATTAATTAATATCTAATAATAATTAAAAAGATATGTAAATACATCCACATATTGCAGCGATAACAGCTGTGTTCACCTGATGTCTAGCATTTAAAATGAAACAACAATGTAACGTTTATAGGTTATATGACGTATTACTATATAATATATTTGTTTTAAAAATGCAAACTTACCAGATTTTATCTTGATTAAAAAGATTGATTGGCTTTGAATAAAATAATTAAAATACAGCACGTATCGATGTACATGTATTTATATATTAATTAACACAATATAATAATTATGGAATTTGAAGTGACATATGAAGAAATAGCGCCTACTACTATTAATAAATTATAAATAGCAACTACTCTATTTGTAAAAAAATTTCTTGTCAAAATATGAATTTTTGTTTAAATAAACTGCAAATTTCGTTACTTCTAGTTATCCAATTTTGTTGAGTTTTAATAGGGTTCTATTCTGATAATAGATGAAGTGAACTCAAAAGGATTGGTGCAAATTTATTTCGAATTGTAGCCTGTAGTTCGGCGTTTTTATCAAAACAGCGGGTTAAATCGACAAATTGAACTTTATTTATATTTTTATAACAGAAAATTAAAACCGATCGATATTAAACTAAGCAAAAATGGAGACTGTAATGTTTTCTATCAGAAAATGTAAAAATGTAAGTGAGATACTGAAGAAATTTAAGATATAATACTCATTTTATCAATTTATATACGAAAAAAAATTTTAGGACGAGAGTAGAACACACTTCCAAGCAGAGCCTGCTTGGGGTGTGCAATATTAAACCATTTAAATATTAAATATATGAAATATGAAAATTTTGTATTTCATATAGGTCCGACCGAAGGTCAGTTTTTGGCCGAAGCCGAAAGTTTTTTTTTTCGTCTTTAATTATACAATTTTTTCACAAATTGTTTTTAAATGAATAATGAATGATATTTTTTTACTCAGAAATATAAATACATAAAAGAATAACAGTCGTATACAGTCGAGTCTCTTTTTACGCGGTACGATATTTTATCCAAATTCGAGTTGGGTATTAAATAAAAGCTGTCAATTAAAGGAATTCAAATATGTAAACATTTTGTCATTATTAAAAATTTTACAAATCATAAAAATATTTTGTCCCTGCCTATATCTTCGAAAGTAATATTGAATTATTTTTTTAATTTGGAAATATGCATAAATGAATTTTCAGAAACTTTTTATGCGATTTTTGGTTTATTTGATCTCATTGTTTTGGTTTTACGCAATCCTGTGTACAAGACCAGAATAAAAAAATTTATCTATTTTTGTATCCATCCCTAACTCTTTTTTTTGCATTTTTTTATATACGGTTTTCTGAAGAACGAACCTACTGCATATAAAAATACTTTTCTGTACAATATCTTAATATATATAAATTACGTGTCACGATGGACTCCTTAACTACTTAACCGATTTTAATCAAATTTGTACACCGTGTGCAGTTTGATCCAACTTGAAAGATAGGATAGCTTACATCTCAATTTATGATCGCAATATTATTTTATTGCAAATTATTTGTCTTTATCTGTTAGCTCCAAACGATTCTAACAGATGGTGACATCTGTTGACTGGATTAAGTAAGTATTCAATATATGGCGCTATGTCAAACTTCCAAACGTTTCATATAACCTACAATTTAATAGCATAACCACCACATGTTGCTAAAGTATAGGTTAACCACAGCAACGCGTGGCCGGGTCAGCTAGTTATACTATATATTTCAACCTTCGGCTTCGGCCAAACCTGATTATTCAGCCAAAGGTGGCCGAAGCCTAATGTTCGGTCGGACACTACATATAGGTACAGGAAGATTTACGATAAAATTTTAACAGTGGATGTTCAGAAATTCTTTATCAGGGAATAAAATAATAAGTAGATACTACTAGACTAACTAGACAAACGTTATAAAATAAAGAGTTATAAAATTTAAAACAATTAAAAGCATTTACATAAAAAAATATACTTTTATTAATAGTGTACCGAATCTATGTATATCCAGTATCACGTATCAACAAAATTTTCTAATTCATTTAAATTAAAAATGTTCAGCATTGAGGTATTCTCCAAGATAGGTACCAGTACCTTATTTATTTATTTATTTACTTCTTGACATTTAAAAAAAACTGTGTAATCTACAAAGACAATATTATTAAAACCGTCCCCCTATATTATAATTATAATCACCACGGATGTTAATATTAATTAAAAAAGTAATTCAGATTGTGTTTACAATTAAATTTAACTTTTTTACCTTGTTTTCATAAATCAAACAGTTAAATTGTATGTCAAAATAATAAATTAATTTTATATTTCATAATTTATTACCTTAATTAATTTATTCGCTTTTTGATGTAAATGAGATTAATAAAAATACATACAATTACATATATTATACCCGTTATACATCATTACATTAATTTAGAGTTAAAAATATATAATAAAATATATTATGTGATTTAATTAAATTTGCTATAAATAATCCACAAACACATTTATTTATCTGAAATAATAATATATCATATTGATTTTTCGTTTTATGTATGTATGTATGTACGTCAGACGTGAAGATATGTTTTTTTTCGAGCTATATTTTACTCCTGACACTCTCTATTGATATGTTTTATTTATTACTTTTTTCGAATTGCATGGATTTCTATCTCCAATGAGAACAAAAAATTAATCTTAACTTAAATATATGTATCTATGTATCACAATTTATAACTCGTATATATTTTATGAATGTTTTTGTTTAATTGTATGTATACAGGTATACAGTTATGTTTACTGGCCCCTATTTCTATAGAATGCATATACAGGGTGGCCCAAGTAAAACGAAACGGGCGCGCTTTTGGTCATTTAAAATAAGATTTTGAAAAAAGCTCGAACACGTCGATTTTGCTTCCAAGGGGGACATCTTGTGCTATAAAATTTTTGCAAGAATCTTTTTATCCCTCAGCGCTATGAGCACAACCCTTAAAATTTTAAATAGCATGGTAGGGCAAGTGATACCTCATTTGAAAGGTTTTTTCATTCTTAATACGGTGCTTTTTGGTTTCTTCAAATCCGTTTAGTTTTAGTCAAGTTATTTACATTTTAAATTCCATAAATGCAATGATTTTCTGATCAAAAAACAAACATTTACAACTAAAATTCAAAACAAAGTAGGCTTATTATCTTAGCAAATAATTCAAAACCATCCAATTTGGACATTTATTGAATAAATTAAAGTTTTCGGATGTTGGTAATTTTTTTTAAATTATTTAATTCCAAAACTTAATCCATTTCGTTTTACTTACTTATGTATGTAAAGTATGTATAATGTATATTTGTATGTAACCCAGCGTTTCTCAACCTTTTAGAACTTGTGACCCAATTTTCAATCACAATTCTCATCGTGCCCCCCTTCCCCCCACCATCATAAAAAAAAATTACTGAAAAATAAATACATTTTTTAATAATATATTTTTTCTCGATATGCTCGCGCCCCCCATTCAGTTTTATCACGCCCCCCTAGGGGGGCGCGCCCCACAGGTTGAGAATCGCTGATGTAACGTATACAGGATGTCCCGTTTTAATCTATCACCCCCCTAATTTCTTTTATCTAGCAATTAAATAAAAAAATGTTTCAAATAAAAGTTGTTTGGTTTTGAAGGTGAACCAAAGTGTCGTTATTAATTTTGGATTTTTTGGACGTCTTCAAGGTCAAATAGGGTCAAATGGAAACCTATATTTTTTATTGCGGCATCTTATTTTGTGGAAAAAAACAAATAGCTTTTGTTTGAAACAATTTTTGTATGATTTCATTTTTTTAATATTTAACAAAATAATTTAAGATTTTCACTAATTTTTTTCTCAAAATCCCTTAACATTAGAGAAAAAGTATAAAAAACAAAAAATGTTTATTTTGATCTGGTTAAACTTTAGATAATGATTTTAGATTTTTTTAAATAAAAAAAGTATTTTTTTTGCTTTAATATTTTGACTAATCTAATATAAAACCCGAGTAAATAAAAAACTATATTATTTTTTATATTCTCTTATAATAAATTATGTTCGAAATTGTTGTTCCGACGAAATTTATTAAATGTTTCTCTAGTAATAATCCAGCATTCTAATGTAAATGTTTCAAATTAGCATAGGAAAAAAAACGTAAAAATATTGAAATAATTTTTTTATATTCTTGTTCTTATAAAACATTTGAAAATATTATTCTAATTCATATCATTTATAAAACACTTTTAATTAAGGTACCTACGTATTTTTATCGTTTAATAAGTAAAACAGTTTTTATTTTTAAATTAATTAAAAACTATCAAACCAAATAGTTTCACTTAGTACCATTCAAAAACATTATTCATGAGTTTTTAAATGATGTACCACAAGTTGGCGTTACTATTTAAAAAGATTTTAGTTTTCCTTTCATATTCGGTTTAGAGTGCTTTTAAGTGTTCCGTAGAAAACTAGTTTGATTGATATAGAGGAAAATTGCCAATATTTGTACCATTTTTTCGTTTTTTCATTCTAGCAAACTCAATTAATAAATTATTTAATGGCAAAATTTGCATTGTTTCATGTAGTTTCATTTTTTTATGTAGGTACTGAAATTATTTTTCATATCACATGCATTGAAACAACTAGTTTTGAACCCTGTTTTGCCAGTCGAAACAAGACAATTTCAGACCAATGCGACTGTGCCGGGCAGAAATAACGTTGTTTCTCCCCTAGGGGAGAAACAACGTTATTTCTGCCCGGCACATTCATTTATTTATTATTTATGTCTTTATATCAAGTCTGTCAGAATCGCATTTGTAATAAACAAAAGCGAATCTTATTTCTGAATTATTCTATTATTAAAATAGTATAAGATATTACTGCGCTATTTGTCTGAAATAGTCTTACTTCGACTGGCTACAGAAATCAAAACTCGTTGTTTCATTACATGTGATATGAAAAATACAGTGTGTGGCATGGGATGAAACAAAGACGATTTCAGACCAGGGCGATGACAGCCCTCGCTTCGCTCGGGCAGTCAACTCTCGCCGTCGTCAGAAATCGTCTTGTTTCACCCCTTGCTACACAATATACTATTTTGGGAGTGATAAATTGATTGCAAATACATAATATTAACGTTATTCTGAAGCTTTTCAAACGGTACGATTTTGGAGTCATGTTTTCTAATTAGTACCTGCGTTTATATGAATCGTACTTCCTATAATAATACATAGAAAATGGTTGAAAAAAATGAACTCATGATATATATCAATTATTTATCTGGAATTATTAACGGGCCCCCTAAAACATTTTTTCGACTTGTTTTCTTTTCGCTATATTCGTATGACCTTTTTTAATAGGAAAATAAAATCACAGGAATGTTTAAATAATCTTTTTTTAAAGTACGAATTAGGCAACAGTGAATGGTACGATATTAGAAACTCTGGCATTTTATAAATAAATTTTAATTATAAAATTATAACCTTAACTGAGCCTATTGAAACTGAAAAATCTACTGAATTGTCAATGCTCTACACAAAAGTTTGTATAATATTACATCAAACAACACACTTTTTTAAACGATTCTCGTATTAATATCGTATCTTCTACAAGTACAAAAATTGTTATGCGCATATGCAATACAATTTAGTTTCTTATATCCACAATAGATGGTTTATATTTATAACGATTTATTTAAAATAACTATGGTACGATTTAGACTGGATATGGAGTACCTACAATTCCCCCATGATTTTTTTTAGATAAGACAATTATAAATCAATTTTATAGGTCTACAATAATTATATTACACTTTTCATATAAAATAAAATATTTCTATGTATTTTATACATATGATGAAAGGAACAAATTCGTTTAAAATTCAGGTAATTATTTTGTGGAAAAACGCTCGGACCTGTCGATTAGTATTTTTAGTTGTGGATTTTTTGACAAAAGAAAATTGTATACAGGGTGTCCCAAGAAGAATATATGCAGTCATCATTGATTTTTTTAAATGGAATACCATATATATTATGCTATTTTTGAATTGCACGATAACTTCTGAACACTTTCTGTACAATATACTATAGTTCTAAAATCAGCGGTTTTTGGAATAATGACGTTTGAAATGTGTTTCAAGGAGAACATAATATTATTTAGTCATCATTGATTTTTCTTAATGGAAAATCCTGTATATGACGCCATTTTTGAATTGTACGATAAATTCTGAACACTTTCTGTACAACATAACATAGTTCTAAAAGCAGTTTTTGAAATAATGACGTTTGAGATAGCGCAGTGCCAAAGCCTTTGAGGAGAAAAAAAATTCTCTACAGGATAGCGATGGTGGGAATCGTTACTAAAGATGATTACAAAAAGAGGGGAAAAAATGCACCTCTGCACATGTAGCGGTTTCGAAGGGGGGTGGTTTTTAAGGGTTGAAAATGGTTTTTAGCGATTTTCGGCGAAGTACGACATTTTATCGAAAAATGGTCTACAGTAAAGTTGTAGATAAAAAATAAATCTACAATTTTGTTTCAAATCAAATTACAACATAACCTCAAATTTTCCGAGATAATGGCGAAATACCGTTTTTTTGAATTTTCGAGTTTTTTATATCAAACAAAATTTCAAAATACTTGAAATTTTCATAAAATGTATGTTTTGAAGTCCTTTAATTTTACCGATCTGTTCGGAATTTCAAAGTAAAATATTTCCTGAAATATTAACGTTTTTCGAAAAAAATGAAATTTTTTCAATCGAAAAATTGATCGTAGAAATTTTCGATTTTTTAACTTTTAGGGGGCTCAATTTTTTCGTATTGAGTCGAACTTTAAGATAGATAAAAAATTCAAATACCTTTACATTTAAAAATTCCGTGAAAAATTAAAAAAAACAAAAATAGCGATTTGTAAAAAACGCAATTTTATTTTTCAATCACTATAAAAATTTTGTACTAACCATTAAATTTTTGTGCTCAAATACAAAAATAAAATATATTCAATTTAATAAAAGGATAATCAACTAAAAAAAATATAATACGGTGTAAATTAATAGCAAAAGAATTCTATAATTAATTAATTGAAAAATTTTAACATAGTAATAAAATAACTTTATTAAAAATAAAATAATAGTATATTAATTTTCTGAAAATTATATAAGTACTATGTAATGGAACTTTCTTTTATTTTTTAGAACAAAGTAATTTTAAATATATGTAAAAAATATCATTTTATAATGCTTTTACGAATTATTACCGAAAAATTACTTATTTACAGCATCCTATTCCTATCAATTTACACTGTATTACATTTTTTTTCGTAAATTATCCATTTACAAAATTAAATATATTTTATTCTTGTATTTTAGCACAAAAATTTAATGATTAGTACAAAATTTTTATAGTGATTGAAAAATAAAATGCGTTTTTTACAAATCGCTATTTTTGTTTTTTTTAATTTTTCACAAAATTTTTAAATGTAAAGGTATTTGAATTTTTTATCTATCTTAAAGTTCGACTCAATACGAAAAAATTGAACCCCCTAAAAGTTAAAAAATCGAAAATTTCTACGATCAATTTTTCAATTGAAAAAATTTCATTTTTTTCGAAAAACGTTAATATTTCAGGAAATATTTTACTTTGAAATTCCGAACAGATCGGTAAAATTAAAGGACTTCAAAACATACATTTTATGAAAATTTCAAGTATTTTGAAATTTTGTTTGATATAAAAAACTCGAAAATTCAAAAAAACGGTATTTCGCCATTATCTCGGAAAATTTGAGGTTATGTTGTAATTTGGTTTGAAACAAAATTGTAGATTTATTTTTTATCTACAACTTTACTGTAGACCATTTTTCGATAGAAAGTCGTACTTCGCCGAAAATCGCAAAAAACCATTTTCAACCCTTAAAAACCACCCCCCTTCGAAACCGCTACATGTGCAGAGGTGCATTTTTTTCCCTCTTTTTGTAATCATCTTTAGTAACGATTCCCACCATCGCTATCCTGTAGAGAATTTTCCTGTTTTTTAGCCTCAAAAAGTCGGATTGGCACTGGACTAAGAAGTTATTAATAAATAAAAAAATTAATTAACTTTATTAATAAAACATACAAAAGAAATAAAATTATTCCAAAAACCACTGATTTTAGAGCTATGGTATGTTGTATAGAAAGTATTTAGAATTTACCGTACAATTCAAAAATAGCATAATATACAGGCTGTTACATTTAAAAAAATCAATGATGACTGCATATATTCATCTCGAGACACATTTCAAACGTCATTATTCCAAAAACCGCTAATTTTAGAGCTATGGTATGCCAGTTTCAGAATTTATCGTATAATTCAAAAATGTCATAATATATAGGGTGTTCCATTTAAAAAAATCAATAATGAGTGCATATGTTCTTCTTGGGACATCCTGTATACAATTTTCTTATGTCAAAAAATCCGCAACTAAAAATACTAATCAACGTGTCCGAGCGTTTTTCCACAAAATAATTACCTGAATTTTAAACGAATTTGTTCCTTTCATAATGAAATAAGTATATTTTTTAAACTTACTGCTTTTAATTATTATTATTTTTTGTTATGGTTACCCAGTGGGGAGCAAACTAATAAGTAACAATTATAAAGAAGTACAGAAATATTATATAATAAAAGAAATTCCAAGAATTGGGAAACATAAATTCTCATTTCCAAATCTCTAAGGAAAAGCGTTAATCAGTTATTCTTGCATATTCAAATACGTACGTACGAGTACTTTTGAAATGTAAATCAACAGTATTCGATTACAGATTGTTGCTACCAGTACAGCATCTTTTTGAAATCGTTCGTGTTTAAATAAAGCGGCCGCTGCTCTTTACTTACGAAAAAAAAGAAGTTGTAATAAATGAGCGCTAAGGCAAATTTACATTTTATTAGAAATTAAAAGTACTATTTTATTTCACGTTATAAAAGGCATGTTAATGAAATATTTTATATAGACGTAATAAAAACGAAGTAGTATAGTATAACATAAATTCGTATTTTGAAGTATGTAAAAATCTATTTAAGAATTTATCTTACAAATTTAAATATTATATACATGTATATTTTCATAACCCATAAAATGATATTATGTATCTTTTTATTATAATATATAAAATAGTTATATCTCGGTTCAAATTTAATTTCATCGTTAGCGTTTACTGACATTATTTTCAAGATACAAATTATTTTTTTAATTTTTAGTAGATACCATGGCCCATCCAATCCAATTTTGTGTATATCTAGCAAACAGTAAGTAATGACTTGCTTATATTTAAAAGACAAATCAGAAACACGGTGTTTTTTTGTCAAAATTGGAATAAAACCTATACATTTATAAAAACTTTATATTTTAGACACTTTTGCTGTTTAGTTCATTTAGATCAGTGTTTCCCAACGTAGGGCCCACGCCCCACAAGGGGGCAATTCGATTGTTAAGGAGGGCAATTCGAAAATGGACTCATCTAGAGTTTAAGTTAACCGTATGGCAACTCTCAGGAACCTGACATAAAATCTCTTTGCATCAAGCGCAAGGATCTCACTAAATTCAAATAATAAATAATTACTAATAATTAAAATAATATAGAAAAATCTTTCATTATAATTATTTTGTACTTGAATTTCAGTTCTCCATTATTATGTTTTGAAAATTTATTTACTGTGTATGCTCAATAATTTCCTAGTGATTTCTTCCTAAAATCTATCATTCAAGTTTAAATTCTTTTGTAAACATTTCAATTTTTGAATAATAAAATTTACGTATATGTTGTGGGGGGGGTATAAGAATTTTAGAAAGGCTTAAGTGGGGCATAGCACAAAAAAGGTTGGGAACACTGATTTAGACGATAATAGGTACAAAATTTCGAATATTTCTAAAACACTTAATCAGATTAGCACCACTGAGACAAACATTTTCCTTAAAAATAATTCAAATCGGTGCATACTTACAGTAGATATCGTTAACGAAAGAAAATTCTACATCCAGACACACAAACATACTCACACAACCGCCATGTGGAAATCAACTTTTCTTTACTTTTGAAGTTACTACAATCAGAATCTGCTCTTATTTCAGACACGATTTTTTTCGTATAATTAATACTTTTTAAGTAAACGGTCAAGGGTGCAGTGAAAAGTTTCAAAATCAGAATTTTAGAGATTTTGGGGCGTAGAATTCGAAAAAATAACCCGGACTGGCGAAAAGTAGTATGACACCCTTAAAAAATGAGTTGAAGTTTTTCAATTTATCTCAAAATATAAATCGATGACAGAGTATTTTTATGGTCGATATTTGTTTGGAACACTTACTTGTTAGACGAATCGATTGGGACCACATATATTGAATTTGACAAAAAAAAACTCTAGAGGGTTTTAGAGACGTAAAAATGCTTATTTCGGGGAAATTAGTATAAAATTGTTCTTGAAGTTCCAAAGAATAATGATCAACCATAATTTAAAAAAATATTAATAGTTTAACCAATGAAAATCGCAAATGTTTAAGGTTAAGTAACGTAATTTTTTAAACGATTGGTGTAGTCATCTAGCGTGCAAATGCGAAATTAAATAACATAACATAAATCAATATTATCTATTTAGTTAAATTTCACAAATGGTGTTAAATTTTTCTGTTGCATTTTAAACTAATCTTCATACGCTATCCCAACTTTTTGATCCTTACCAATAAAAATCATATCTTTATCAATTAGTTATTTTTTTAGTTCTGAAAACAAAAAGAATAATTAATTGAATTAACTCTGAACTGTAAACTATATGTACATATAACAGACAATGTTCTCCATTAGTATACCTAACCGTAGAATAGCTTACAGTTTCGGCTCTCATACGCTAAAAGCTTCTTCAAGTTTAGTTTGTGTTTTAAAATTTTTTCAACTGATCGAATTGAAATTTCTGAAGTTTAGTATAGATTGTCACCTTTGATCTTATTTCACGCTATAGAAACTCTTATAATCCATTCATATTATGCTTTTTTTGCGCATTATCTTGATAAAAAAATAGACATATTTATATCAAAGCATATTTTTTTTGCTTCCACTCAAGTTTAACAAAAAAAAATTAAGATCCAGAAATTTCTGTTTGGTTTGCTCCATATCATAAAATTAAAAAAAAATGTTTCAGACAAAAGTTGCTTATTTTTTATCGTAAATTACGAATCTGCAATAAAAAAATATACGTTTAAAGAAAAAGAAAAGTTGAATCTGAAAACCCATCAAGGGAACCTTTCTAAGCGCCCTAAAAATCTTTTAACGTCAATTGGTGAATTTAAATTTCGCACCTATATTAAGAGGTGGTCACGTCGTTTAATCAAGCGGTCGTTAAATTAAAGGTCGTTATATCAAGCGCTGAGTGTAAATAAACATTTAAACAAGTTTATTATAATTTATAGAGGTGCATAATATGTTTCAAATTTTATATTATAAACAAATTCCAATAACTTTTTAATGAACAATATAAGTATGCTGAAATCCGTTCAAAGGCTTCTGAAAACCCAATTGTTACTGTTAAAGACACACCCTGTTTACCATAATTAGGTCAACCCCAGCCTATATTCCTAAGTTATTTCTTATCGGAAAAAGCACTCTAAATTTATGGCCTTGAACTTTCTATGACAAGGGCAATAGTGAGAAGAAGAAGAGATTAGAATAGCTATATTCTTGTAGTGTTGTATGTGAGGAAACAACTATATACAATATACAATATACATAATATAGGTACATATATAAATGTAACAGGTGGATTGTATATAAATTATACCACTTTAATTTCTTTGCTAAAACAACTAGAATGTAATGTATTGAATACATGAATGTCTTATTCCCCGATATTGTAAAAATTGGTTGACAAACTGTGGCGCTCGTAAGCCACATATTTTGAAGAACTATAATTGAAAATTAATGTAGTTTTTTGTAATTTTTTTTTCATTTTATGTCAGATCATTCATTCGGCAATAAAAACTTCTTACAAAATTTTGTTTATAAGGAACTGGTACCAGTCTTGAACAACACCTCAGTGTTAAACATTTTTAACTTACAAAGGAACCTTTTTAAGTCGAAAATTCGTATCGAGATTAAACTTTGTATATAGTTAGAAGAGGTCAAGGTAAGTAAAAAAAAATTATCACAGCTGCGGTAAAACGGTTTAAGGGGGTGAAACACACCTATGAAAATGTGCAAAATAATCATATTTTTCAAATAACTCTGAAACTAATGAAAATTTAAAATAATCTACAATACAAAATGTTAATGATTTTTATGCTATTTCGAATAGTCAAAATTAGAAAAAATTAAACCGTTAACCCCCACTTCCCACCCACATTCCATAGGTTTAATTTTTTCGAATTTTGATTATCACCATTCGAAAGAGCATAAAAAAATCATGAAAATTTTGTATTGTAGATTTTTTTAAATTTTCATTAGTTTCAGAGTTATTTGAAAAATATGATTATTTTGTTATTTTTCATATGGGGGTTTCACCTCCTTAAACCATTTTACCGCAGCTGTGATCATTTTTTTCTTACTTACCTTGACCTCCTCTAACTATATACAAAGTTTAAAGTCGATACGAATTATCGACTTGAAAAGGTTCCCTTGTAAAAAAACTCATATTTTTAACCAAATATGAATCATTAAATAAAAAAATTTATTATAAACGCAAAATAGTTGAAAATACATTGGGTCGACTCAATCTAATATTTATTCCAACTAACTAAATATTTTTAATTGGTCAAATAAACCGAATTAATGTTACCCGTATTTGACCAAATATTTTGATTCAATTTAACAATGTAAGGTTAATTAAAATAATTTTATTTTCAGTGTAATTCTTTATTTGTTTACAAAAAATGTTTTACTGATCTGAATTTTATAAAACACCATGATCCAATAAAACAAGGTCTGCTCTGAATATTTTGACAGCCGCAATTTAATATAAATGACGTATTACATCGACAAGAAATTTATGTATGTTGTGCTTCAAAATAATTGATCGATAATAAAATCAAAGAAAAAAATAAAATAAAACTACATATTATGTAAACAGTATTGGTCATTTATTTATTTATATTCCGTTTGTCACAAATACCTTATTAGAAAAATTTCTTGGTAATGACGACACAGTATAGAACAAACTAACTGTCGAGCAAACCTCGTATTATTGGATCATTGAAACCTACAGTTTAGATGTATAAAATTCTATAATTGTTTACTTTTTCTCTGATCCCCAGACTATATACATTTTATATACATATGTGTGTATGTATTACATGTGTTATTGTATACATACATACATACATACAAATATACAATAATACAATACATACATAGATATGTATAATCTTTCCGCAAGGCATTATAGCAAATGTTATTACTATATTACACCTTTACGCATTTTTGTTGCTTCTCTCCAGCGTGTCTTTGTCTTCTGATATTCTTTTTTTTGTATTGCATCAGTTTAATAAAATTCAGTATATTGTACAGTATTATTCTAAATAAATATGAATGTACAATCACAGTCTTCAAATTGAATTTGATAGTTTTTTTTTTACTTTATATAGGTACTTTTATTGTCTCGTAATAAAATTTAATGTGGTTTTACCCATGGTCCAATAATACAAGGTCTGCTTGACAGTTCATTTGTTCTATACTGTGACGTCATTATCAAAAAAAAAAATTCTTATCGGGAATTTGTGGAAAATGAAATATAAATTAATAAACGATCAATACTGTTTACATAATAGTTTTTTTATTTAATGTATTTTTTTGAATCACAACACACATTTGGGTCAGTCCGCGGTAATCGATACCAGATAGTTAAAAAAATATTTTATGAAAATGAATACTAAAATATAATATTAACAGGCTATTTAACATCAATTTTAATAAACCAAAAGAAAATTAAAAAATTTTTAATTAATTTTCAAAATATTACAAAAAATTAAATTTTTTTTTCGAAAAAGACAACAAATAATGTGAACGCTCGTGGCAAACTATTAAAAATCTTTGACAATTACATATCAAACGTGACGTTTGACCGAATTAAAAAAAAATTACCCTCACCAACAATAATGACTAAGGGTAACCGCAGTTATTATAAATTTCAACCTCTTGTAACTTCTAAACTAGGGGTGATAAAAATAAAATAAAAATTGTTTGACATATAAATTGGGTCCAAAGAAGCTGTAAAAAAAATTATAGCCAAATTACAAAACATGAGGTCAAAAACTGTCCCGCTTGACGTGGAATGGCTCATATCAAATGTGACGTTTAACCAAATTAACAAAAAATTACCCTCACCAACAATAATGACTAAGGGTAACCGCAGTTACTATAAATTTAATGAGTCTTTTGATGTATTTGATAAATAATTGTTATAAGTATTAGTTCATAATATCAATAAGCAATTAAACACACAAATAGTACTCTTATCGTATCCTTTTATTCAACGTGTCACGACCGTCATAATTTTCTGTCACAACCGTCACAATGTTTATTGGGTAATAACCAGTTAAATAGATTACGTATTTACCTGATGCTCTTGTATAACTAAAAAATAATTTATTCATAACATATTAAAGTATGATTATTATAAAGTAACTTCAATATTTTCGCTAAACTTTCGGGTTTTTGGATAGAGGTTGCAAAACTTGCAATAGTTGGCTCACAACCGTCACAGAGCTTTGAACGCTGACAATTTTTTGTAAAATAACTGTAGACTTTTTATTCTTTCAATATATATGTATTGCATTAAGATCTACAGAAAAAAGGTAAAACCATGTTATTTACTAGTATTATTTAGAAATTATGAACGCCAATCCGCGTTGAAATGTCACGACCGTCACCGCGGACTGACCCATTTGTAAATTTTTTGTCGTTGTAATACGTGTCATCGACGCTAAATTTATTTACTTAAAATGGCAGCTGTCAAAATAATCATAGCTGACCTTGTATTATTGGATCATGGGTTTTACCTATGTTTTAATATAGGAAAATGCTGCAGATATTGAAAATTATTTAATAATAAAGGGTCCGCCATCTAAAGTTTTTTTTTTCAACTAGTGCTTATTTCGTGAATGGTAACACTTAGCTCATGTCTGATTTGACAGATAATTAGTTTTATCCTTCCGCTGAACGAATATGGTTGTGTATACGCTTGAACAACGCTGGGAAATATTGCGACATTACTTTGAAAATCATGGTAATGTTGCAGAATGTGTGCGAAAATTGCGTACGGATTTTGGAAGAAGAGAAGCACCGTCAGCTCCGTATGTTCGTTATCTTGGGAAAAAAGTGAAAGAAACTGGCATCCTCATCGATAAACCAAAGCGTGAAAAGCCAAAAACAGTGCGTACACCCGAGAATATTGATGCTGTGGCAGAAAAAGACGGTGAATTGATGTTGATGGCGCATCACGCACACTTTCTGCCACAGCATTAATATTCTCGGGTGTACGCACTGTTTTTGGCTTTTCACGCTTTGGTTTATCGATGAGGATGCCAGTTTCTTTCACTTTTTTCCCAAGATAACGAACATACGGAGCTGACGGTGCTTCTCTTCTTCCAAAATCCGTACGCAATTTTCGCACACATTCTGCAACATTACCATGATTTTCAAAGTAATGTCGCAATATTTCCCAGCGTTGTTCAAGCGTATACACAACTATATTCGTTCAGCGGAAGGATAAAACTAATTATCTGTCAAATCAGACATGAGCTAAGTGTTACTATTCACGAAATAAGCACTAGTTGAAAAAAAAAACTTTAGATGGCGGACCCTTTAGTATCAAATAACTTTCATCGAATGAAAATGTGACTACTTTACATCGTATGTTAGAATCTTTAAGAAAAACTCCAATTAAACGTTAAGTCTTGAACTATCGACGAACTTTCACGAAAGGAATCTCATATTGAAATTTGTTCAATATCTTCATTTTCATTATCTCAACTTTTGTGTTATTATAGTCCGAGTTTTCTTATCATGAACTTTGAATTTACTACTATTTTAACAAAGATGTTATGTATATCATACATATATGTATGTACATTAAAGTGTTTATGAACGTTTTATATAATTTTGTTAATAACAATTATTGTAACATTAAAAAATGCAGGTTTTTGAAAAAATAATTTTTGACCTTCAATTGTCATTGAAAATAAATAATGCAGTGTTGTTTTGTTTGCTCCTCAGAATAAAATAATTATTTATTATACTTTGATAATATTTTAGATTTTTTTTTATTTTTGCATTTCAAAATATCAAATAAGGTAAAAAAAATCTAAAATCATTTTTTTAGTTCTTTCAAATCAAAATAAACATTTTTTTGCACTTTCCCTCCAAATTTAATGTTTTTTTGTATACAAAATTTGTGGAAATTCAAGATCTCACATTATTTAGTTAAATCTAAGGCTTGTTTACACGGAGCCAGTAATTTAGTGTTTAGTAAAGTGACAAGTTGTCAACTAAATCGTTAAGTAGATAGGGCGTTTACATGTTGGCAAGTATTTAGTGAAGTATAAATAATAAAAGTATAAATATATAAAGTAAAATAATAAATAAATAACTTACATATATTATTTTCATTATTGATTGCATCAATTTACTTAACTATATTATTGTATTTCATTTAAATATTTCATATTTAAATAACTAGACTTGATAATAATGTCATTTGACAGACGCAAAATATATGTTACCTTGGATACCTTGTCAACTAAACCGAAAAATAGAACATATTCTATCCTACTGTCCACTAAATCACTAAACCGTTTAGTTACTACTTAACTTGATTTTTTACTTGCTTGGCTGTTTACACGTATAAAATTACTTGCCACTTGACTAAATTACTAAATTACTGTCTCCATGTAAACAAGCCTTTAGAAAAAAAATATTTAAGACAAAAGTTGCTTATATATTAAAAGTATGTGTTCAATTTTTAATTTGAAGTACAAAAACGACTGAGTACTAACTATTCAATTTTTAAGAATACTTCAAAAACATATTACCCATTTCCCCTCACTTACCGTAGTTTTCCATTAAAGAAATATGTTTACCTTATATGACATTGAAGACATTCACCAAATCAAAAATTAATAATACTATTTTATTTTTTGTCTCAAAAACTTACTAGCTAATAAGTCTGAAAATGAACATCCTGTATGCAATACACAATTAATTTAACAAACAAGTAATGAATAACAATACACATATTTATTAGAGTGTCACAAAAGCCGACAGATGATAGAAAATTTCTGACACAAAGTATTTTCACATAATATTTTTCCGAACCCCATCATACGAAAAATGATTTTATCAAAAGGTAAAAAGGGATAGTGTGAAGGTTTTCATGTCATTCCAGTGATAGTGACACCTACTACCTGACTAGGATATATGTCGTCATTTCCATTTAAATAGACTCTTTGTGGAGAACGAATTCTCCAAGCGTCTTTGGCTACTGTAACGAACAGGAAATGAAATCTCATATTGTTTCCAAATTTTATGTATAATATATGCTATACTTGCTGTTATGACAGAACTATGAAAACGTTAAAAATAATTACACACCCTTTGTTTACCTCTGTGTTTGCGTGAGACGTTATTTGTGTATGAACTTAAATCATACGAAACATAGATTAAGTATAATGTGCTGCTAGCTGTGATATTATAATCAATGTGTAGGAAGTTGAAAGTCTCGCAAAATGTTTCTGTGGAGGTATATTATATTTAAACTACGTTCAAAATTCCTGGGTTTTTGGTTTTAATGTTCGTTTTGTTTATGGGTATTTCTCCACTAATTGGGCAACTTGGTGTCTCACACTAATTTTATTTTATTTTCATTTCGCTGTAATTATTATGAAAGTTGAAAATTAATAACGAATTCTACTTGCTCGTAATATAAATATCGGTATGGAGAACCATACATGACTTCCATGTTCTATAATATCTTTTATAATAATTTTTAATATAAAACTCACCTTTGTATTTATAAATATCAGTTTTTTATAAAATAATTATTATCTGACATTTGAAATTTACTGCGTTTTTACTTCCATGTTCGAAGAAATGGAAGTATTGTAATACCGTCAAAAAATCGTGTCCGAGATAAGAGCAGATTCTGATTGTACTAACTTCAAAACGTAAAGAAAAGTTAATTTCCGCATGGCGGCTGTGCGTGTGTCTGTGTGTGTGTCTGTGTGTGTGTCTGGATGTAGAATTTTCTTCCGTGTACGATAACTACTATAGATATGCACCGATTTGAATTATTTTTGGGGAAAATCTTTGCCTCAGTAAGTACTCCAAACCTATTGATTTTGGTGCTAATTGGATTAGGGGTTTCCGAAATATTCGAAATTTTGTACCAATTATCGTCTGAAAAGTGATTAGTATCTCACCAATTTTGATAAGACTTGGTACATTTGTAGTTCAATCCAATCTAAGGGGCACTTAATTCATAAATGTACCAAAATAGCTACTGAAGGGGTGAAAATCACCCTCAAAATTTTAATTTTAAATACTAATAAATTCATGTTGCCATGGAAACAAACGCAGTAAATTTCAAATGTCAGATAATAATTATTTTATAAAAATGTGTATTATACAACTGATATTTATAAATACAAAGGTGAGTTTTATATTAAAAATTATTATAAAATATATTATAGAACATGGAAGTCATGTATGGTTCTCCATACCGATATTAAAATTACAATGGAGTAACTTCTAACTCAATTGATAGTACATAAAACTGATAATATTTGTTGATACGAAATTTTTAATCGACAACTGTCATTTTACTTCCATGTTCGAAGAAATGGAAGTATTGTAATACCGTCAAAAAATCATGTCCGAAAAAAAAGCAGATTCTGATTGTACTAACTTCAAAACGTAAAGAAAAGTTAATTTCCGCATGGCGGCTGTGCGTGTGTCTGTGTGTCTGTGTGTGTGTCTGGATGTAGAATTTTCTTCCGTATACGATAACTACTGTAGATATGCACCGATTTGAATTATTTTTGGGGAAAATGTTTGCCTCAGTGAGTACTCCAGACCTATTGATTTTGGTGCTAATCGGATTAGGGGTTTCCGAAATATTCGAATTTTTGTACCTATTATCGTCTGAAAAGTGAGTATTATCTCACCAATTTTGATAAGATTTGGTACACTTGTAGTTCAATCCAATCTAAGGGGCACTTATTTCATAAACGTGCTTAGATAGCCACTGAAGGGGTGAAAACCACCCTCAAAATTTTAATTTTAAATACTAATAAATTCATGTTGCCATGGAAACAAGCGCAGTGAAATTCAAATGTCTGATAATTATTATTTTACAAAAATGTCTATTCTACAACTGACATTAGAATATTAGAAAACTAATATTTATAATACAAAGGTGAGTTTTATATTAACAATTATCTATTGTAAAAGATACTATAGAACATGGAAGTCATGTATGGTTCTCCATACCGATATTTTCCATGGCAACATGAATTTATTAGTATTTAAAATTAAAGTATTGAGGGTGATTTTCACCCCTTCAGTAGCTATTTTGGTACATTTATGAATTAAGTGCCCCTTAGATTGGATTGAACTACAAATGTACCAAGTCTTATCAAAATTGGTGAGATACTAATAACTTTTCAGACGATAATTGGTACAGAATTTCGAATATTTCGGAAACCCCTAATCCGATTAGCACCAAAATCAATAGGTCTGGAGTACTCACTGAGGCAAACATTTTCCCCAAAAATAATTAAGATCGGTGCATATCTACAGTAGTTATCGTACACGGAAGAAAATTCTACATCCAGACACACAGACACACACACGCACAGCCGCCATGCGGAAATTAACTTTTCTTTACGTTTTGAAGTTAGTACAATCAGAATCTGCTCTTATCTCGGATTTTTTGACGGTATTACAATACTTCCATTTCTTCGAACATGGAAGTAAAAGTTACAATCAAAATACTGTCACTTATTTAATATTATTTTGAAATCTTTAATAATTATCATATGCAAATACCATACAATTCTCTTGTGAAATTTATGTTTATTAGTGTAAGTTACACTTTTGTCGTGAAGTTTTGAGCAGTTTTTTTTGCTGCAAATTGCATTGTCCCATGATAAACTGTATTAGTTTGATTTTTATCTTCAATCTTAAGTATTAAATTGTATCAATCAATAAAAAATATCATTAGGACACTACCAGTGAAAGTAACCCTGTTAGTAGAGATATGCCTTCATATTGAAGTATTAATAATTTCTAGGAATTAATGGGATTGTCATTAATACTAATAAAATTTGTGGATTTTTTTAAATTTTAGATTGGATGTAATTAATCCATACTAATATTATATGGTTTTTATTTAAATGAACTTTTTTTTTAAAACAAATTATGTCACTATAAATACTTTCCATTTGACCTCAATTTGCACCTGTCAAATTAAAAAAAATACATATTTTTGATATTTTTATTGTGAAACTGCATTAAATAAATTTGTTCGTATGCATAAAGTACATACTATAAAATTTTAAGTGCAAAGTATTAAAATTTATGTTCGATGTATAAAGTGAAAACTATCTAATATGTGCAATTTAATATAACCTATATTATAAATACCAAAGTAACTTTGTGTCTGTCAGTTTGTTACCTTTTTACGGCTAAACCGCTGAACCGATCTTGATGAAATTTGGCAGATAAATAGCTGAGGAAGGACATACTTTGTATCCTGAAAAATTGATTAGATAAAATAATACAAATTCCACTCGGATGAAATCGCAGGTAACAGCTAGTATTTACCATTTGCTTAAATTGACGTTTGTGGGAATAAAATTGATTTTTGTATATAACAAAAAAAATTGGAACGATTATAATCAATTATAAATCCGAGACGAGACTTACCAAAACCTAATCTCATCATGTCTCGTGTGAAACATTCCAATAGACAAACAAAACATTTTAATAAAGAGCCTTTGTAGAAATGTTTAAGATAATAATGTAAATGCATCGCTCTCTTCCATAGAATTATTACAATGGGAATACCAAAGACAGCAAATTATTAATTTGATAGTATCATGAATGAAAATTATTGTTTTAAGAATTTCTTAGTTTAAAGTATCTATACTATCATTTTTACATCAATATTTTTTTTTTATTTTTTTTGAAGTTATACTTCTTTAGGTGCATCGTGTACATATTTTTTTCCGGGGTAGGATCGGAAGTGAAACGCTCGCTCGGGGGAGCCAAACGAAGGAGATTAAACTCTATTAAAAAAATACCTAACGCTTTCACTTTCTATGTGGCGCATACTACCGTATGCTTATCCTTTTCAGATTTGCTCAATGTGCGTTATATTTTTGGTGATGTCTGCAATAATTACACGGTTTTTTATTTTCTGTTATATACGTTTTATATTAGCATTTTAATAATTGTGTTACATATCTATATCTATAAAAGAGTTTGTCCTTAACCACTCACTCACTCACTCATATATCAACGTACAGTCCAAACCCCTGGACCTAGAAACGTGAAATTTCGTAGGTGCCTTCCTTTTATGATGTAAGCACCCACTAAGAAAGGATTTTTCGAAATTCAACCCCTACGGGGTTAAAACAGGGTGTCAAATTTTTTAAAAGAAAATATTTTTTCTGTTCGCATTTAATTGAAACTTATCGAACATACTCTAAAATATAAATAGTGAAACGATTATTTCAGCATATCCCAAAATTTAACCCCTAAGATGTTAGGGGGGTGGAAAAATTTGTAAAATATTACTTAAATAGTATTCTGCAAGACAAATATCAGTTACGAAAATTCTACCCCTATGGGAATAATAATAATAACTGTTCATGATATTAAAGTATATTCGGACAAATTAATATTCAATTAAAAATTAAAGTTCGACGGGAACTAGGATGGATTTAATCTGCAATAAAAGAATTCGATATTCAACCCCTAATGGCGAGAGTAGACAGAGGGTTAGTTTTTACATTTTTTAACTAAGATTCGGGATATTTACGTTTTTTTATAAGTAATGAATAAAAATCAATATAAATGTAATATGTCATCCTCTATTACGTATAACGTTTCGAAGTTTACACGAGCGAAGCCGCGGGATTCCGCTAGTTTTATTTATATTTAAGTTAGTAGTTTTTAAATTGATCAATAATTCGTTTCGTTATTATTATAAATAGGGACGTACTACGTTGCCGGCGCCGGCAACGTGAATCGTTGCCGGCAGTTGATATGAATTTTTGCCGCTAGATGACTTTACAAATAATGAAATTTTCGAATTTATATTTAATGAGGTACATGTGTACTTACCTACTATTGTTTATTGAAGGAATAAAAACCTTCTTAAATATTTTTTTCTAGATTCTCTAACCGGGATTAACCTAATTTACTATAACTTAACATAACCGAAATTAACCTAATCTTCTCTAAACTAACCTAACAGTAATATAATTAAATAATGATATTTGTAATTTTTTATTAATATTTAATGATAGTATATTAATTAGACTGTTGTTACCACACCCCTCTATATGAACATTATATCAATTGAATTATATCTTATGAAGGAGTGCTCTACCCCCTAAATTCCTTAAAAAAAACAGTATATTAATTATAATTGTTAAGTTAGAATGTTGTGTTTACTATTATGTTTGAGGCTGTGTTCCATATACACCTTCTTTCAAAGACACGTTCTATTATGTTTTAAGTTTTATTTTAAATGATCTAAAATAATATGCAAATAAATTAAAAATACTTCTTTTCAACATTTTATGAATTTAATATAAAAATACAAAAAATAATTTGAATTACATAGATATAACATCAATAAACGTCAAACTACATTTTTGAATAAATGAGTCTGGTCTTACGTGGTATCAACTCTATTCTAAGTATGTGATTTTTGACAGTAGTGACAGCTTGTACCCTTACATATTCTCCATATGAACCCAAATATGTGCTGCTACACTATCTGGAAATCTACGAGATTGAATTTTTAATGTTCTGCTATCTCGTATCCTGTAATTGTCAAAAACCAATTGCTCATATTCCTTAAGCTTTAAATTGAGATATTCAAAGCTATTGAATCTATTTCCAATTTTTAACATCTACAAATAAATCATAACGTGAATATACTGAATTTTTTATTTTAAATTTTAAACTCACTTACCTCGAAATTATTAGAATTCTAGTTAATTTTCAGTAGAAAATGTACGTCGTCTTTATTCAAAAGAAAATTTTATTCGACTTTGTTTACAAAAAACAAAACACAATAAATATTAATCAAATATAAAATTTGGAAACCTATAGAAACCTGTGACATAAGCGAGTGCCGGCAACGATTCACATTATATTCACGTTGCCGGCGCCGGCATAGGAGACAGTTCCTTATAAATATTTATCGAAACAAATGATTTCATCGTCATGAGTACTTATCCTTTATAGCATCCAATTTGGTCATATAGTTTAGGAAATAATTTAAAAAATATACATATATACGGATAAATATTATCAACACTTATCAGTCGTAAGTCACCTCTGACGTGACAACAGCACTTTGTCGCTACGGTCGTACGTCACGTGGGAGGCGCCAAGACGCAACTTGCTCTATGTGAAATGTAGGCTCGATGCGTTGTTAATTCAGCATCAGCAACGAATCAATTAACATCTCCAGTCATATCTTTCTGCTTTTTGTATTTAATTTTTAATATATAAAGCTAGCGACCAATAAGGGTGAATAAAGTGCGAACTAAATACTTAGCGGGACAGAGGGAAAGATCACATGCTGGCATACGAACTCTCTCGGCTCGATCGTTGTTTTTTGATCGTGAATTGTTTATTTTGTTTTCAATAATTAACTTTTAAATCTAAAAAAAAATATATTTGTACTTTTTGTTAGGTAATTAAACGTATCGTTTTATTTATCAAAAATCTTAAACAATAATTCCGTAGTCTACGCGAGATAAAACCGCGAAGGCACATCTAGTATTTGATTTATTTTTAAATAAAATTTGACTGGCAAATGCGATATCACTAAAGCTGAAATTATTCTATAGAACGCCGGTTGACAGTCACTTGTCTGAGATATCTATTACGTAGACCTCTCCATTCAACAAGGAGAGACAGACAGGCATTCGATTGTGCAGACGTAAGTTCAGTATGACATGTCTCAAATAAATGGCTATTACAGTAATTTATTAGAATTGGACGGAACTCGTACACCATGATCACGCTGACAGCTCTCTCATGTTACAATGAACTAAAACACAGATTTCCATTTTGTTATATTGATTCAAATTGTACCCATTGTTTTGATTGATAGTGTGTATGTGATACAAATATATACGTAACATATATTGTCATCTTTGTGTTTTGATATATTGTCTTTATTGATACTGACAGGGAATTTAGACATTGTTTTAAATTATGTACCTACGCTTAATTTATGTATTGTTGTATTAAATAGAACAATCGATTTTCAGTAGGTAGCTCTAAGAAATACTAGCAAAGGCTGTATTGAATTAATTATGCTAATTTTTTCTCATACGTTGCTTTTTAAGAAACATAAAATCGCCCTAATTGTATTTGTGCTTCATATTTTTTATGTTTGCTAAGAACATTTTTATTTTGAAAAAAAAAATTCTATCTATAACTTATAATACAAGAAGAGTCGTTAATTCGCAGCGGCAATGTGATTTATTGCTACTAAAGATGATAATAATATTTCAAAAGCGATTTGAGGTGATTTTATGTTTCTTAAAAAGCAACGTATGAGAAAAAATTAGCATAATTAATTCAATGGCAGTTCCCATACATTCCCGGCTAAGGCCTCTATATTTTATCTTTGTCAGGCCATGGGCCCGTCAAAGTCCCCGGATCTCTCCAGACTAGTTCAGCCCTGTTGTTTAGCAACAAATTAGAGATGTTTTAAAAGTATTAAGACACTTGCACTCCATAAAGTCCACCCGCGTCACGCCCGCGCCGCGCCAATATGACCGTATGCGAATTTATACGAATATGTTATACCCTTCATATCAGTTTGGGATTTTGATATGTTGTTTGGGTACGTACAAGGTATATTTTATAAAAAAATGGTGATTGCCCTCCGAGTACAACATAGTGTTTCTTAATTTTTTAAATTTTATTAATTTTTTTTTCGGGTTTACTATGTACAGAGGACCATAATAAAATTACCTCTGATGACTAATGAGTACCTGTATAATATACCACAAGCGCCATCAAATTCGATTGATGGATTATCAAAAAAAAAAATTGGGAAAATCAAAAAAAAATTGTTTTTCGAAAACTAAAAATTTTTGGAAGCTACTATTTGGTCAGGTTGAATGTTACATAGAATGTGACTTTCAAAAAAATAATCAGCCAAATCCATGTAAAGGCCGATTTTGCATGCTTACCCGGCTACAGCCTTTGCAAGTTAGCAAGCATTCACAAGCGAAGTATTATTTTTGTGATAGTATCTATGGATTGCAATGGAATTTAGAGCAGTGATATTTCAATGTATGTATTGTAACACAGTTGGCGACTCTGACCATTAAAAATAATAATTATAATATCACCACTGTTTTAATACCGTTGTTGGTGCTTACATACAACGCGTGCGCGGATATTGTCAAAGTCTTCAGAAACTCCAAGAGAACTGTCATATAAGTTTGATACCTCATTTGAGAGTGCTTGCTAGCTCGCAAATTTGCTAGCCCCTTTATAATACCCGGCATAAAACAATATTTAAATAGGACTTCCAGATAATCCGGTAGGACATTGAGTGAAGGGAGTTATTACAGAACTATTTAAGTGATCAGATCTGCCCCAGCCTTTAATTTTAATTTTTTTTCGTACCTTAATATTGGATATTTCCTTAATTTCCTTTTTATCTATCAAAACAGAGTATCTCACATTTTTTTCAACCAAAAATCATTAGCTGGCTCGCAGTATACAGGGTGTCCAAGATAAGCGTGAAATGCATGGGGATATCCTAATCGGTAAGAGATACAAATGTGGTTAAATGAGGTGAATTATTTGTAAGAAAGGGGTGAGTATTATTACACCAAAAAATATTCGTATTTCTATGTGGTTTAGGCGGTATACCCAAAAAACTGAAAATTCGGAATTTCTTTAAATGACCATAACTTTTTTGGCAAAGTAGATAGGTACTTTTTTGCGGTTTCTTAAGTTTCTTAGTTTCCGAGTTAGAAACCCTAACTTTAGTTTTTCTTATGGGCCGCTAAGTTGGCTATAGCATATTTGAACGTGTTTTTAATCTACTTTACAATGATATGTCACATGTCATACTTATTATTAAAAAAAAGTAAGAACAGTTTATTGTTTTTAAATATATATGCATTTGTTATTTTCATTGTTGTTATTGCGATTTTTGTTTAACAATGTTTGTTTTTCATGGTTTACTTAAATGTTTGTAATAAAATACTTTATAAATATCACCAGTATTTAGTACTTCGACTTATTTTCTATAATAAGTATGTCATGTGACATATCGTTGTAAAGTTTTAGTGTTTTTTTTTAGTTTTTAATTTTCAAAAATTCAATAGACACACTAAACTTAAATTAAACAATGCTTTGATATGTCTCACGTCACACACAGGCGTAAAGATGTGAAAACCTGGACAAACCTCTAATGCAAAATTCTATGTTAATCAATGGAATCAAGCTAGAATAGTAGAATATGTACATTTTTAGGAAGACAGAAGTGTAGGTTAGCGGACTTGATAAGTTTTAATTGCAAATAACTTATACAATTTTTATAATTTTAACATGCATTTACATTACAAAATAAATTTGTGTAAGTACTAGGGTTTGTCCAGGTTTTCGTGATTTTCCGCCTGTACGCGTCATTACGGTATCGAATTATGTTTGAGTGGGATATTTTAAGGCTTGGATTTAAATTCACTTGTTGTAATAATAAACACTTTGTTATTTTATCGTTTTTACTTATAACAAATACACTGCACGAAAAATTAATTATTCAACATTAAACAAATATATTGAACTTAAATAAATTATATCACTTAATAAATAATTTCCACTAAAAATGAATACTTTGCACTAAAAAATAATACGTTGCACTTTACCTCAATTTGGAATTTTAAAAATAACATATTTTTGATGTATTTATTGTGATTTTCTATATTTAAGTGCAAAGTATTAAACTTTATGTTCCATAAATGTATAAAGTGCAATTAAATATAACCCTTATTTAAATGACAATTTATTAATGTTAAAATATGCATGCAATAGAAAAATCAAGAGTGGTTTTAATAAAAATAAAGATAATATTGAAATTCATCGAAATTTTGATTACATACATTCAATTGTTTGTATTATATTATACCACTTAATAAATAATTTCCACTAAAAATAAATACTTTGCACTTAAAAAAATTCTTTTGCACTTTAATTAAATTTGGACTAGTCAAATTTAAAAAATTACATATTTTTGATGTATTTATGGTGATTTTATATATTTTAAAACTATTAAATATTCGCCGTATGCATTAAACAATAAATAAAAAAGTATTAAAATTTATGCTCACGTGTATAAAGTGAATACTATCTAATATATAGTGCAATTAAATACAGTAGAAACCAGTTATAACGACATCGAAGGGACCGTTCATATTGGTCGTAAAAAGCGGATAGTCGTTATAACCGGTAAAAATACAATTATATGGGATTCAGTTGAACTTTTATTTTGAGTAGTTTAAACCGATATGTCGTATTAACCGATGTCGTTATAATCGGTTTCTACTGTATAACCTATTGAGTATATTATTTCTAAATGTTGTGATGTTGATGTAATTATTTATTTATTATGAATAAAATAATACAATTGATACTCTCCGCAATAAAATGTACGTCTATACAAAATACAAGCAGTTCGTCAATAGACACGAAAGTAGAAAGATCGTGACATAACTCCTTTAATACAACTAATAATCGTTGATTGTTTAAAGTAATAATGTTATGTTCTAATCATACAGTGTTAAATGTACGCAACTGATGTAGTGAATAAGTGAAGTTATATAGTTAATATTAATAGTTTAATGTTAAAATAGTGTATTAAGTTAGATTAAAGTGTTCCGTTAAGTTAAATAAAAATATAGGTTAAAATAGTGAATAATCAAAGTGAATCTTGATAAAGTGCAGTTAGTTAATGTTAGTACCTAATATCAAACTGAAAATAAATACATTAAGAAAATTAAAATAAATAAATATAAGTTATAGAATAAGGTAGATTATAAATAAAATAGTTTTAAAAGTAGAAGTGATAGTTATAGAAACAAGTCCTTAAATAAAACAGTAATGTGACAATGAGTGACGAAAGTGATGGGAGTGAAGTGGAATCAACGCATATCTCTGAAAAAATCCATGAAGCCCATGTAATCCTTAATGATTACGACTCAGCAGTGGGAAGCAGCTCAGTGGTGAATAGCACGCACGATGAAACAATAATCGCAGGTTACTATAACACATTATCATACACTAATAAATCTAATGATTCAACAGACATAACTGACGAACACAGAAACACTAACAAGAATAACAAGGAAAAAAAATTAAAACAACAAGTCAAATTTAAACATGCATTGAACAATCCAAAAATAAACATAAATACTAATCTAAAAACGAAAAAAATTACAGATTTAGACTCCGGTCTTGTTATTATTCAAAAATACAACCCACAAAAGAAAACAAAAACAGATACTCAAATGGACATTGACATAAATCCGGACAACAGAACACAGACACAAGAAGAAAACAGTTCACAACCAAATGAATCAGCAACAGAAAACAACAATGAAAATAAAAATACTAACAAAACTAACAAATCCAAAAACAACAGATTCAACGCTTCAAGTACAAAACCGTACTATGTTTTTGTAGAAAGCATGAACAAGGATATTAGTCGCATGCATCCCATGCGGTTAGGTCGAATAATGTTTAATGCTATTCCAAATAGCAATCAAATGATTGAAGAAATATCAACAATTGGTAGAAATCGCATCAAAATCGAAACAAAAACCCACGAATTCGCAAACAAACTAGTAGAGAATGAAATCTTCAAAAAACATGAGCTGGAATGCTACATCCCCAATTTCCTCATATATCAACAGGGGGTCGTGAAGGATGTAGACCCAGAATTAACAGAAGAACAATTAATTGATGAAATAGAATCACCCTTTAAAGTGGCAGGAGTACGACGAATCACCAAAAAAATAGAAAAAGATGGAATGTCCAAAATAATAAATACGCCGGTCATAATTGTTACCTTCAAAACTCAATTCCTTCCAGATTACATAAAAATATATGGCAATAGATGCGAAGTCAGTATTTATTACCAAAGGGTGATACAATGCAGAAAATGCCTCCGATACGGCCACTCCATGCAACAATGTAGGGGCAATTATCGATGCAATAATTGTACAGGCGAACACCCTTCAGAACAATGCCAGGAAACGGAAATCAAATGTATTCATTGTGAAGAAAACCACAAATCCTCAGATAGAAAATGTACAGTCTACCAAAAGCAGATCCTAATCAAAAAGGTAATGGCAACGAAGAACATTTCCTACAAACAAGCTATTGACACAATAGAAAAGAAAACCTACAGCGAAGTCGCATCAATTGATACAACAAATCAAACAAATTTTCCGAGTTTACGTGAAAAAGAACCTGGAAAACCCTACACCAGAAATCGATTTGATATATTAGCATCAAGAAAAGATATGGAAGAAGACGCGGAAGATACAGCGCAACCCAGAAACAATAATCAAAAACCCACACAAAGAAGAACAACAACAGCCAGGAAAAGTCCAACGAGTCCAAAACAAGAACCAGAAAATAAAATCAAACATCCTGTAGCAAACAACAGACTACAGATGCCGCAGAAGCCAATTGGGTCAAACCCATACCGCCCAAATTATGAAGAGGACAATAAGATAAGAGAAGAAAATGTCGAAGACCTTCTAAATATTATCACAAACGTACTAAGATATATCACAGAAAAAAATGAAGAACCCAGCTTAACAAACATAAAAAATGCAATAGAAAATATACTAAAGGACGACAAAAACAAATCAAATTACAAAAATGGCAGGAATTAAAATACTGCAAATAAACATCAGATCTATCCACTCAAACAAGGCGAATTTAGAACAATATATAGCCAACAAGCATCCAGACATAATCGCTCTATCTGAAACTTGGTTAAAGCCTGCTTCTATGTTAAGATTTCCAGGATACAATATAGAGCGAGCAGATAGAAACCAAGGCAAGGGCGGTGTAGCAATCTTAACAAAAAACAATATTCAATACGAACGCATAGATCCTATAAAACCACAAAACATTAATATAGAAACGATCGGAATCGAAATTAAAAAAAATGGAGAAAATATAGCGATCTACAGTATATACTGTCCTCCGCCACATAGAGCAAGTATACAAGAATGGCAGAAACTTCTCAGGCACACGACAAAACCAGCTGTCATATGTGGTGATTTCAACGCCCACCATAAAGTGTGGGGATGTGGAGTTACAGATACAGCGGGAATTAATATACTAAATCTCATAGACGAATTTGAACTTATACTTCTAAATGACGGGTCAGCTACCAAAATAACACCACCACACCAACACAAATCAGCTATAGACCTAACCTTGTGTACGGCAGATATTGCGACTAAATTAGAATGGGAAGTCAGTCAAGAGCCATTGGGATCTGATCACCTACCCATCGAAATAAGTATTAATACTACACACATTACGACAAAAAAGAACACAGAAAAACAAAACAAGAGATTCTGGAACACGCGAAAAGCTAATTGGGATAAATATAAATCAAGACTAGAAGACCAAAGGATAAATAAAACAGAAGACTCCCAGGAAAAAGTTCAATCCTTTACGAAAGCCATAATCACAGCAGCAGAAGAAAGCATACCAAGAAAAGGAATTTCACGAAAATACACACCAAACCCATGGTGGAATAACGAATGCGAAAAAGCAGTCAACGAGAGAAATAACAAACTAAAAACATACAAAAAGAAAATGAACATAGAAAATTACCTAGAATACAAACGATCTGAAGCCACAACAAAGAAAATATTAAAAACTACAAAAAGAAGGTCCTGGGAAGAGTATTGCAGCAAACTTAATAAAGATACACCAATAACAGAGGTATGGACAATGATAAGAAAACTGAGTCACTCATTCAACGAAAAAAAAACAACGATCTCAGAGAACACTGACATTGCTGAAGAAATTCTAAACAAGATATGCCCACCCACGGTACAAAAAGAATCACCAACACAAAAAAACGAAGAAGGAAAGGAAAACAGCTATATAACAGAACCATTTACTCAGGAAGAATTTGAAAAAATAATCAAAAATACCAAGAATTCGGCAACAGGGGTAGATGACATAAATTACGAAATGATACGCAACCTTCCACCCAGAACCAAAAGAGAATTGTTGGAAATCTACAATGAAATATGGATGAAAAGAAAAATTCCAGACATTTGGAGAACACAAATCATCATTCCGATACTTAAACCAAATAAAAATCCCAACAAAGCAGATTCATACCGCCCCATTGCCTTATCGTCATGCCTAGTGAAATGTCTAGAGAGACTCATCAAAAACAGATTAGAATGGTGGCTAGAGTATAACGAAATATTCAACAACTCACAATTTGGGTTTAGAAAAGAAAAAGGCACAATAGACAGCATCGCAACATTACACTCCAGTATACTAAACAACTACTCAAATAACAATTACCTCACCGCAGTATTCATAGACATAGAGAAAGCTTATGACAACATAGATACACAAATTTTAACTCAAAAAATGCATGAAATAGGATTACCAAGTAAATTTATAACAGGAATCATCTCACTGATAGAAGAACGAATAATATATATTAAATTCCAGAACAAGCTATTTGGGCCACGCACAGCATCACGGGGACTACCTCAGGGTTCAATTCTGAGCCCAATTCTGTTTAACATCTACACGTATGACCTTAAGAGACAAATTCCACACACATCCAGCATCCTACAATATGCCGATGATTTGTGCATATACAATGAAGCTAATACCTTGGAAAAAGGAAAAAAAATACTAGAGGAAGCCATGAGAAAAATACACATTTGGTTAGAGAAAAACGAATTAGAAATCTCGGACGCTAAAAGCAAAATAACCATATTTTCTCGCCACAAAATCCCGGAAGACATCCAGTATTACAATCTAGGAAACTACAACATTACCGTTGAGAAATCAGTAAAATTTCTAGGAATAATCCTAGACCAAAAATTATCGTGGAAGGAACATATAGAACACATTTGCAAAAAATCAGAAAAATCAATTAATATAATGAGAGCAACCACAAATAAATGGTGGGGAGCTGACCCTCAAGTTGCTCTTCTAATATATAGATCATTAGTAAGATCAAGAATGGATTATGGATGCTTTTTATATCACAATGCATCAAAAACAACAACAAGCAAGTTAGATAAAATTCAATTCAAGGCAATCAGAATAGCAATAGGAGCGATTAAAAGTACACCTGTGAACGCTCTAATTGCTGAAGCCAAAGAGATGCCGCTAAATATTAGAAGATCGATGTTAGCCAGGAGATTCATGGTAAATAAAAGAGCGATACTCACACATCCTATTCACGAACAACTAGAAAAACTCACAACAATGGTAGACACAAAAAAGTACTGGGACAAGAAACCTACCCCGATCTTAGTTGAAAGTGCACAATTCAGTCAACAATATCCTATATATAGAACAGTAAACTCAATACGATACGACTACCAACCAATGTTATCCAAAACGAAAATAGATATATACCTAGATCTATTTCAGAAAGCAAATGAAAACCCCATTATATTTGAACACATCATATTCGAACAATGGCCAAAAGGAATCCAAGTATTCACTGATGGTTCCAAATCAATAACAGAAGATTATGTAGGGGCGGCATACTTCTCGCCGACAGACAACAAATCTTCAATGATAAAGCTTAACAAAAATATGACGATCTTTACTGCCGAAGCAGTAGCTATAAGAACAGCGCTACAAGACTTCCTATATTCAAAACACAAGCAAATAATAATCATCTCAGACTCAAGAAGTGTACTTCAAACTCTACAAAATACAAAAAATATTAACAACTACATCATTATGGACATCATAAATATTATCAGATCTTACGAAGATAACAATAAACAAATAAAGTTTGTATGGGGAAAAAGCCACAGCCGTATACAAGGTAACGAAACAGCTGATAGATTAGCCAATGAAGCTAAGCATATACCAGAAAGTGAAAATATACTCCTGCCACATACAGACCTAAAGGCAATCATAAAGGAACATACTTATGCAGCATGGCAAGAAGAGTATGCATTCTCTACTAAAACAAAGGGAAGATCTTACGCACTAATTCAACCTCAAATACCAAAAAAAGCGTGGTTCCAAGATCAAAATATAACAAAATCGAGACAAAACCTAACGACCATTACTAGACTTAGACTGAACCATTCAAATACTCCACATCACCTGCACCGCATGGGTTTAGCACCAACCCCATACTGTCAATGCGACAAAAAAACAATATGCGACGCCGAACATCTCATAATCAGATGTCCAATATATAGAAAAGAAAGAAGAGAATTAGAAATTGAGTTAAAAAAAGAAAAAGTCAACACAGATCAATACAAAGAAATAATAAGTAATAAAAAAAGCTACACACACATCTTAAATTATTTGAACAAATGCAATATAAAATTATAAAAATTAAATAAAAAACGTTACAAAATGTTAATCATCCCCAACTAGCTCCCAACCTTACACATCCCCTGTACCTGGCCCCCCTATACGTCTCAACCTGCGATGATCGGCCCATCAGCACAATCCTCTTCCATCTAGTATCCCTGAGAAAACACACATAAATAAAACAAAACAAATAAAAAAAAATTCACCACTGAGCTGTTGGAAAAGGAGCAATCCAGCCAACAAAAAACTATCATCATCATCATCATCATCAAAATACAAGGATTTTATTTCGAAAAAAAAAATTCGTGAGTCCACAAGGATTTTCAATTTGTTAAAAAAAAATTATTTATAAATGATAAAAAAAAACTAGGATGATAATTTTAAGAAGGTAAGAATGTATAACTATAAAATCATTTAGTTATCTTACAAAAAATACTTCCAAAATGTGCAATGTTAACAAGTAAACAAAAATAAAAAATAAATCAATGTACATTTATGTATTATTAAACGTGGAATATAATAGTAACATACATTTTTTTGTTTATAGATTTAAATATATACGCAGAAATATGAAAAATAAAATATTACAGAGATAAAAGCAACATTGTTGAATGTTTAAGGATCAAAATATGTATGATAACAATTTATTGAAGCTATTCTAAAAGCAATCTTTATATGAAATATAGAATGCTGCAATCTACGAAGATTCTCTTACTGAAAATGTATTTCTTATTCTCGGAGTAATGTAGGGGAAATTTGGCCAAATTGGCAATTTTATAAAATGATGTATTGTTAATAATTTGTCTACTACTTTTTGTATGAATGTTTTTTTAGAGATTTAAAAAATAACTAGATTATATTTCAAAATATTTTTTAAGTATATAGGATAATACATTTAATCTTTTACCATAGTCATAGCTTAATATGAAAAGTATATAAAACATTTATAATTATGAGAAATAAATATTCTTAATACTTTTAACAATTTAATAACAAAGTAAAATTTAATGAAAATATATTTTTGCTTCCTCGCAATATCGAAGATACGAAAAGCTTTGTTATCGTTTAAAAATGAGGAAAAATTTTAACTTGATTTTTCCGTTTCAGGTCAAGACAAACACTGTATGAGTATATCCCCTGAATCCTTGTTACACATATAACTCATGAACTACTGAACCGATATTAATAAAATTTGGTTGGTTGGTTGGGTCTAGCTTGAGGACGGTCCCATTTCAAAATCATCAAAACCGTGTGTAAGAGGGAGTAGTGACATCCCAAAATATGTTTTTTTTTCAAGATATCTCAAGAACGATACCACATATTACGTAAAATTTTTATAGAATCTTTTTTGAGTGTCGAGCATTAAATTTTCTATAATATTAAATCACCTACGTTTGTTGTAAAATATTCCCTCATGCCAAAAATTAAAGATATATGAAAAAATAATCAGTTGCGTCTTAAGAAAATTTTCGAACTAATATTTTTTAGCAATATTATATAAAAAATAAATGTCAGGCAATTTATCTGAATACTTCATCGGTTCAGTGCCGGATTTACCCTATGTGATGCCCTAAGCACTAATCATGTAAAGGCCCCCTTTTGTAATTTTGACGACCAATTGTTTTGTTTTTTTAGTCGTCAAAATTCTGAAGACCTTTTTCTTCAGAAAAAGGCCCCCACATGGTGCCCCTAATGATCGGGTGCCCTAAGCAATTGCTTCTTTTACTTATTGGTAAATCCGGCACTGTATCGGTTATTATTTAAATTGTTCAATAACTAACTACCTTTGATGGATTTAGCACGAGGAAGCACTGTGCATTTACTTGGCAGATGTTTTTAGTAATGTTTCAAGTCAGTGAATAGTTCAGTATTTGATGCTGTGAGATAATGTATAATGTAATACATAACTTAATATATTTTTTACAATTTTATTAACTTGATTTGTTTGTCTGTTTTGATCAAAACTTATACCTTTTTTCACCCACTTCTCGATGTTCGATTATCTTCAATCAATTTCAAAACTAATTTAAAAAATATATTTTTTAGTATATTGTTGTGCATTACATTAACTAATGTATGAACAAAACTTTTTAAAAATTTGAAAGTTTTCACAGGCGAGTGAAAACTTTCACTGAAATTGAAAAGTTATAAAACTTTATATACTATTGTTAGAAATTATACATCATTGATAAACAAAAAAAAAACATTTACATTTTTCTCATCACTCAACGTAAAATTAGCTCCATTCTCCTCTACTTAAAGTATTGAAGTTATTTACAAAAGTGATATCGATTAAATTTCGTTTTCTCCAACCAGAACCTAGAGTCGCAAGTTATCACAACGTCTCTGACTGTATAAAAAAAACCGTTCGGATTGCGAGACCTTGCTGAATAAATTGTCTTGGTTTATGGTTGTTCCTTCCTCCACCTGTCTCCTAAATACAAATTTGTGGTCGTGATTATACGTTACGAAGCTCATTTTTCAACTTGAATTCTTTTGACTATTTAAATTCTTTTGAAATTCGTGATTTATTTAAAAGATGCGAATCATAATAATATATAGAACGGACTCAGAGATTCAACATCAAAAAAAAATTACACCAGTGGTTCTCAATCAGTGAATATGCAATTCATATAGCAAGTAAAGGTTACAAACTTAGCAAAAAATATATAACATAGATATAGCATTTTTTACTAATTAATTTTACCTAATTTTTAATTATAAGTCGGTTTTAATAAGTAAGTATCATAATTGGACTATGTTTTGCACTAATGTATAAACAGGCAAGCTTATTTCGATATATCAACGTTTTTGATGAGCGCAAAGTAAAATATAATTGTGATTTTGCAAATTTTTTTTATTGGAAAATTTGGCATTTGGTTGGATATTCTATAGAATGCCTAAAAATCACCAGGCAATGTATGAAATGAATTTAATTATATACATTTTCTAGGCATTGTATAGACTAGAAATATAAACATAAATAGGGTGAACCAACCAATTTTGGTTCAGGCACAGATAATGGCTTACTTTATGTAATAAAATATACTTATTAAATGACTAAATAATATATAATATTTTTGTATTTTTTTTATTTTAACAATTTAAAAAAAAAATTCCTTAAAAAATGTGCAATATCCAACTTTCGTAATAACGACAAAAATTTCAGAAACGCAACTAATAATGTGAAAAAAAAATTTTTTTTCATCAAATTATTGTAGTTTCGATAAAAATCGATCAAACTTTAATTATTTGAAATAATTGAAAAGTGGACATTTATATTTAATTTACAGAGGGCAGAGGCTCATGAAACGTAAACGACGATTTTAGCTGAAAATATAGTAGTGTAGAAAAGTCGTAGAATTTTTTTTAAAGCTGTTGAAATGGAAATAAAAGATGTTTTAGTATTAATTTCCTTTTTGAATAAATTTATAGTGATCATTTTTACTCAAGTGACACGTATTTGAATATTTACACCTTTTTAGGGTTCCGTAGAAAACTAGGAACCCTTATAGTTTCTCCATGTCCGTCCGTCCGTCCGTCTTCAAAAATTTTGAGATAATAACATGAAATTTGGTATACGGTCGTAGATTGATGACCCAAAAACAGAAATGATAAGATTTTTGAAAATAAAAATTTTTTAGACCCCCCTTTCATAAAATGAAAAGTGTTTTCCAAAAAAAAATTTCACCTACAATATTGAGTGTGGTGTCGTTAGAAAGGTCTCCTAAAATGCAATAAAAAATTTATCAGAACTTTTTGATTTTAACCCTTTAATCACGATGTATTTGCTCTCCAAAGTCGTTAAAAAAGCGTCCCCCCCCCTCTATTTTCTAAACTATCATTTTAAAAAATCTGAAAAAATTTCAGAATGTAGCTTTTAATTAGTACTTTCACTGAAAATTATAACGAACATTGTCAAAAATATTTTGGACCCCCCTTTCATAGACTGAAAATTGAACTTACATTTTTTTTCCCACTTACCCTATTGAGTGGGGTGTCATTTAATAGGTCTCATAAAATGCAATAAAAAACGTCAAATAACTTTTTGATTTTAACCCTTCAGTCGCGATATATTTGCTTTTTAATGTCGCTGTTAGAGCGTCCCCCCCCCCTCTATTTTCTAAACTATCGATTCAAAAAATTTGAAAAAAAATCAGAATGCATCTTTTAATTAGTACTTTCACTGAAAATTATAACGAACATTGTCAAAAATATTTTGGACCCCCTTTTCATAGATTGAAAAGTGAACTCACATTTTTTTCATTTACCCCATTGAGTGGGGTGTCATTTGATAGGTCTCCTAAAATGCAATAATAAAAGTCAAATGAATTTTTGATTTTAACCCTTCAGTCACGAAAATTTTGAAAAATACTTTTTATAAATCGTAGTGAGAATGACTACGGAACCCTATCATGTGCGTGCCCAACACGCACTTGTCCGTTTTATTTTAAAGTAAAAATCTTATTGACTAAAGTATCTTTAATTTAAAAGAAACTAGAGTTCAGCTGCACAGGGGGGGCGAAGCCCCCCTGGTATAATATTTGGGGGGGGGGCGATCACCCCCACCCCCCCCGTAGTCGGCGCCGATGCTACACACATAATAGCTTCTCTTGGCTGATTCATTACCGCCAAGTCAAAACTCCTGAACCTAGTGAAAATGTGTATTCTTTTTATGACGTTAGCACCAAATAAGAAAGGATTTTTCAAAATTCAACCCCTACGGGGTTACAAAGGGGTGTAAAAGTTTGTATGGGAAGAATACTTTTTTGATTAGATCTACTTAACATTTAGAATAAATACTCTACAAAACAAATAATTAAACGTGTATTTCAGCATTTGCAAAAATTCAACCTTTATGGAGTTGCACCCCCTCTCCTACAACTCCTCAGAGGTTGAATTTTCAGTATATTATAACTATTTTCTATAATATTTGTGATTTAAACATGAGTTTATTAGGTAATTTCATTGGAACAAATTAAAAATTGATATTGGTTCTATATCACATAATGTATTATTGTATAATAAATAAAAAACTAACAAAAGTAGGAAACAAACTAAAAATGTACTCATTTTGTTTATAAATATTAATTATAACCTCCAACCTATTATTTATATTACTATTTAATATTATAGTTTTTTTTTTTTTTTTTTTTCTTGGGCTTCTTGGCATTCTTTTTGTACAAAATCAGCCATCTATTTTTCTTTTTTGTGTGGGTCACTTGTACGCTTCACGTACTACAAATAAGACGGGGACACAAAGACGGAAAGGATGTTGCCTCTGTGCCTGTCAGGGCAGGATTCGACAAACAGTACGGCAGGGATTAATAGGACTAGGTATTGGGTGTTACACATTAGGAGTACGTTTATAATTATTAATTATTTACTTTATATTTATATATTTTGTTTTGTTTATATTTTGTTTTACTTTATTTATTATTTATTTATTGTTTTTATAATTAAATTAATGTATTTTTCCGGTTTAAATTTTGATTTGTGCTTCTCTTTTAAATTCTATTATGGCATTGTATATTTTAATGTTTTCAGTTGTTAGCAATGTATTTAAATTCGTGGGAAATGGAATTTTTAAGTCTAGTAGTTTATTATAGAATTTTGTTTGGGCTGATTTATGTAGCTTACATTCAAATAATATATGGTTCATATCTCCATATGATTGATTGTCACATGGACATAGTGGTGATTGGGCAATGCCTATCTTATATAAGTGACTGGTGCAGCAGACGTGGCCGAACTTCAATCTTGTTATTGTTGCTATGATCTCTCTGTTACATTCATGTTTTCTATACCATGGTTTTGGGGGAATATTTGGGTGTATTGTGGCGTAATTTCTTCCTTTGTATTTTGCAGATTCTATCCATAAGTCGTTCCATTCTTTTTTAATTCTGTTTTTTATGTTTATTTGAAAGTCTGTGTATGGAGTGTTGACTTCTGTTTCTATCCCGTCGGTTATTGCATCTTTGGCAATTTTGTCAGCATGTTCATTATATTTTATTCCTATGTGTGCTTTAACCCAGGTAAAAGTTACCTTTTTGTTTTGTTTTATTAATGTTTCTACGTTTTTAAGTATTTTAATTAATATATAGTTTTTAATTTTCTTTAAATTGAAATTTTGTATTTGTTTTAACACAGATTTTGAGTCTGTAAATATGTTGATTTGCTCATTGTTTGTGTTGTAGATTATGTAATTAAGTGCTTCGTAAATAGCCCACGCTTCGGCTGAAAAAATAGTCAAATTATTTGGGAGTTTAATTTTTATTTCTTTATCCTCTTGTGGTATATAAATAGCACACCCCACATTTTCTTTAATTTTGGAACCATCTGTGAATACAGATATGGAGTCTTCTTTTTCGTTTATAACTTCGAGTATTAATTGTTCGTTAACGTTGTTATAGTCAATGTAAGTGTTATCTATGTTTACGTCTTCTTGAACATTTTGAATGTTGTAGCTTTCTACGAACATTGGTAGGTTTATGTCTGAATTGATTTGTGTGTTATTAAGGAAATATTTTTGAAAATTTGTCGTCAGAGTTGGTTTTTTGTTATGCCAGTAATTTATCGTTCCTAAGGTGGAATTTAGTTTAGTTAATTTCTCCAGTATGCTATTGTTTTTTAGTTGCGATAGTCTACTTAGATAATTGGTACACAAAGTATCCCTTCTTAATTTTAGGGGCATCTCGTTTGCTTCAACTAATAAAGCATTCGTTGGGATTGAACGCATGGCGCCCAAACATATTCGAATAGCTTTATACTGACATTTATCCAAAGCTGATAGGTTCTGTTTGGATGCATTTCCATATAATGTACATGCGTAGTCTATGTGCGATCTAACAATTGCTTTATAAACATTCAACAGAGTGACGGGATGTGCCCCCCACCATGTGGATGTCAGCGTTCTTAGGATATTTATATTTATTTCACATTTTTTTACTATTTCTTGAATATGTTTTTTCCACGTTAGTTTGCTGTCTAGATACACTCCCAGATATTTTACTTGATTTTTTATGGATATTTTGTCTTCCGTTAAGACGCTGTTATCGTTCTTCAGTCTATGTCTTGTAAAAATACAAGCTGATGACTTTTCTTTAGAAATGTTCATACCGTTGTTCGTTAACCATCTTTTTAAGTCTGTCAATGCGTCCTGTAGATTATTTTCACATCTATCTACTGATTTTTCTTCAGTATAGATACATATATCATCTGCATATTGGAGACACGTAATATTTTTATTAAATATTTTGTGTAGATCTATAGTATATATATTAAATAATAGTGGACTTAATATTGATCCTTGCGGTAGGCCTTGACTAGTGTATCTAGGCCCCACTAATTCATTTTTCTGTTTAATATATATTTTTCTATTGGATATTAAGTGTATTAGTGATGACACGAATGTTGCTGGGATTCTCAGCGAAATTAATTTGTTATATAGTATTTGTAAGTTGACATTTTCATAGGCACTTTTGATGTCTATAAATATTGCCGTTAAATATGTGTTGTTTGAAAATGAGATTTGTATATCAGTTGTGAGATGTGTTAGAACGTCCATTGTATTTTTACCTTTGCGGAATCCCAATTGTGTATCTGGTAGTACAAGGTTATGTTCGATCCACCATTCCAGTCGTTGCTTGATCATATATTCTAATGTCTTTAAAACACATGACATAAGCGCAATCGGTCGGTATGAGTCCGCCAAGTTGGGATCTCTAGATTGTTTCAGTAGTGGATGTATGTATATTGTTTTTAAACTTGTGATGTCGATTTTTTGGTGCCATATCTCGTTTAATGTCTGTAGTAGAATGATTTTTGCATTTTCAGGAAGGTGAAAAATCATTGAGTAGTGTAGTTGATCTTGGCCGGGTGCGATATTGTCTGAATTTTTTAATGATTTATTTAGTTCTTGTATTGTAAATTTTTCTGCAAAGTGGGGATTATTTTCTTTTCCTTTATGTGCTGCATGTTTGAATTCTGGGTTCACTGTATCTGGCGTTATTTTGTTTAGAAATTCTTCTAGCCACGTGTACGTGATCGGTTCTGGATTGTTATTGGTTATGCTACCTCTGTAGCGTTTAATATTTTTCCATATTTCTGATAATGGTGTCTGTGGATTTAAGTTCTCACAGAATTTCATCCACGAACTCTTTTTTTTCTCTTTAAGTTTTTTCCTTACTATGGCATCTCTTCGTTTGTATTCTATGTAGTTCTCGTATGTCGATTCTTTTTTGTATTCTGTCAAAGCTTTTTTTCTACTCTCGAGAATGATCTTACATTCTGCGTCCCACCAAGGTGTATTCTTAGATCGATGTTTAGTCGCTTTGGTGCTAGTTATGTATTTCTCAGCGGCGCTGTTTATTATATTTGTTATATTTTCATAGTTTTCTCTGGTGCTATTTGGTTTTGTTTCTGAAACTTTTATTTCTTCTTCTATATTTTTGTTGTATTGTTGCCAATTTGCCTTTTTTAAATTCCACTTCTTCCTTGTTGGTCCATATATCTTTTTGTTTTGGATTTTACTTTGGTGTATTTCAAGAATAATTATATAGTGATCTGATCCTAATGTTTCATCCTTTACCGCCCAGACGCTGTCTTGTGCTAGTTTTGGTGATGTCAGCGTTAAATCTAACGCTGATGGGCGTTGGTTTGGTGGTGTGATTCGAGTAGGAGTACCGTCATTTAATATTACTAGGTTTAATTCGTCTATCGCTTCATTTAATATGTGCCCTAATAAGTTACTGTAACTACACCCCCATGAGACATGATGTGAGTTGAAGTCTCCGCCTATTACGACCGGCGTCGGTAATTGATTCATAATGCTGATCCAATCTTGTTTTTTGTATTTTTTACCTGGTGGAAAATAAACCGATACTAAGGATGTTGGTTGGTTGGAAAAAAATACTGAAACACCACATATTTCAATGTCTTTGTTACTCGTGTTTATAGGTATGACTTTAAACATAAACTTTTTTTTAATTAATATAGCGACACCCCCGTACGAATCACGACGGTCCACGCGCACTACATTATAGTTGTTAAAATGAATATTGTCTAGAAAACTTAGCCATGTTTCTGAAATTAGCACTGCGTCGATATCATTTTGTTTTAAGTATATGTCTAAACAGCTTTTATTACTTTTGACAGAACGAGCATTCCATTGTAATATTTTACTGGCCATAATTTTGCGTTAAATGTAATAGTTTGTTGGCTACTTTTTCTCTTATATTTGTTTGAGGTAGAGAGCTTAAAAAGTCCTGCGATGCTATAATGTTTTCGATAATTTCACATATAAACTTTATAATATAGTCTATGGGGTCTTGGTCTGCTGAACTTGATGGATTCTGCGCGTATACTGGTGCCGTTTTTGGATTGTTGTTTCTCAGCGCATTGTAGAACCACTCTGATTGTGGAAAAACGTTTTTTCTTTCGGGTTGTTTTTTCGTTTGTGGTGAGTTGTAGGTTTGATTTGTCTGCTGTGTTGTTTCTCCATGTTTTTGTGTGTTGAATTTCGGTGTACTATAGTTGTCTGTTGGGTTATATAATTCATTGTTACTGTTACCATTGTTGTCTAAAGGTGGGAATTCATTTTTGTCAAATATTTGTGATTTAGTCGCGTTTGCATAGCTTTTATTATTTTCAATTTTTTGTGCTTGTTCGTATGTTATATTCATATATGTCATGTTTTCTTTAATTCTTTTTTGAGATTCATAAGCAGGGCAATTCCGCGATATTGCTGCATGTGACCCTCGACAATTTACGCATGTTGGATTATTTTTAAGGATACATGTGTCTGCTGAGTGGAGATCTCCGCAGAATTGACACCTTTCACGTGATCGGCACTGTTTTTTTATATGCCCATATCTGAGACACCTAAAACAAAGTGTCACTGACGGGATATATGGTTCGACTGCGCATCTTACACTATTTATTGTTATATACTGTGGTAATTTTTGCCCTTCAAAATTTACAACAATGACTTGTCTGGGTACTAGTATGCTTACACCTTCTTTGGTTATTTTTCGTTTTACACGCCTTACTGATTTAACTTTTATTGGTGATGTTATCTCTGTGAGGATCTCGTCTTCGGATAGGGCGGTATCTACGTGTTTTATAACTCCCTGTTTTTCTGTAAGGAATTTGGGAATGTATAGATTCATCTCTGGAATTTTCGTTAGAGCCAATTTGTTTGCTGCTTGATATGTTTTTAATTCAATTTTGATTCTGTTAACCCCTTTAGCGCTTATGTTAATTATGTCTGTTTTTATTGTTGGTGCATATTTATAAACAATTTTTGCGAATGCCATAGGATGAATACGGCCTATATTTTTGTTTTCGGTTCCCTCAACGTGGACAATGAAAGGACCTGTATCGTTGGCTTGAAAGAAACACGGCGTGTTGTGTTTATTCTTCTCTTGATTTGTTGTCTTGGGTTCTTTATTTTCTATATTATTTAAATCTACTGCCTTACCTTGTTCTGGTTGTTTGATCGGGATCTTACGTTTACGTTTTCTTTCTTGGGTCACAAATTCGGTTTCCATTGTGTCGTCCAACAATGTGTTTAAGGCAGTTGAAATAATCTCTCCTGTTCCTCCTCCTGGGTCGGGATCTAGCTCACTTATGTTGTCACCATACATTGAAGAACTATCACTCATTTCACTATTTTTATCAACCACTTCACTGAACTTTTGCTTTTTATTTATTTTCGTAATAATTATCACTTATACAATTATATTTAATTGTTCTATACACACCGCTATATGCTAATACGTCTGTACTTGCTCGCTGCAATGCTAGAACTGAATATTATAGTTATCAAAGGTTGAAAACTACTGTTTAAAACAAATTTAATATTTATCGTTTGTTACTCGACCCCGGAGTTAATATGTAGCAAACTTTGATGGCTGTTTTTGATTTTTTAATCTCATGCTAACAACTTTTATAATACACATTAAATAAAATCAACAGGTCTCATTTGATGTAAAAAACAAATACCTACAAATAATACATAAAAGTGTTTCGTAAAGTTTTTGATTTTATAAAGCAATTTACAATATATAAATATGTACAGTGCATATACATATTATACATATATCAGTTGTATGTATTTAATGAAAAGATTAAATAACTTTGTGAAATTTATTTATAAAGCATAGATTAAAATTAAGGTTAAATTAATAAATTTTAATACCTTTTTTTGTTACATTAACTAATTAAAATGTATAAGAAATGTAAATTGATGTTCGGTATCATAAAGAAGCTAGCAAATTTGCTAGCTTGTAAACACTCTCTTTGAGTTTCATAAAGATTTTGACAAGTTTCAGGCACGCGTTGTATGTAAACAGTAAACACCAACAACGGTATTAAAACAGTCCTGATATTATGAAAATTACTACGTACAGTCAGAGTCTGCACCAACTGTGTTACAATACGTTGAAGTATCACTATTCTAAATTCCATAATAAATTCATAGATACTTTAACAAAATTAATACCTCATTTGAGAGTGCTTGCTAGCTAGCCAATTTTGCTAACTCCTTTATGATACCTTTTCTTATATTAAGCCCGCCGCACACGACACTATTTTGCCTGCTGGATTGTCAGCTGGGACTACTGGCTACTGAGCTGGCTGTGGAGATGGAAAATGGCGTCACTGCAGGTTGTGTTGCGTGCATGCATGCTAGATTCTCCTGATAAAACATGTGTTATTTTTCGTGCAGAATTCCTTGCTTGAGAACCAATCGGAAAGCAGTATTTTATCACGTGGGTGACATGCGCATAAACTGACAGATGATATCATAATATATGTAGGTATTATATGTATATTTTAATGCCAGTATTTTTGAAAGTGAAGTGTTTGCTGCGAACAGTAAAGAAAAAACTTACATTTTTCTTACATATTTTTGTTGACATCTTAGCTGTCACTGTGCACGCAACAAAACCAGCTTTAAAAAAACCAACATTGAAACTAGCATCGTGTGAAGCCAACTGTAAAAAACAGCACGACATCTAGCGCCGCAGCACGCTTGAAACCTAGCAGCTAAATCAAGCAGACAATCCAGCAAGAAAAATAGCGTCGTGTGCGGTGGACTTTATATATGATTATCACCGACCGACAGCCATTTTGTTGCAGGGAATACAACTTTTTAAGGGTAATTAGACACGCTGATTCCAAAAAAGACCACCATTTTGCTTAATCAGCTCTTGTTTTTACGGTATTTAAAAAAAATGTTTTTTTTCGATATGCGAACATTCAAATTCGTATATATATATTTTAAATCAATGACTTCAACCAATGATCATTCAGAATGAAGCTATGTGTCCTAATTGATTTAAAAAACTTAAAATTATATACATTCATAAAGTTATTCCCTTCGAAAATCATATTTAAACTGTATTTAAATATTTTATCCATTTAAAACAGAAAAAAGTGTAATTTAATGAATATAACCATAATAAAGAGGTAGTGGGTACTTTTTTAAAATAAAAATAAAATAAATTAAAATAATTATATTTAAATCTGTAAAATGAACAATATTTTCAACCTTTTGAAGTTAGTTGATTATGTTTAATACACACGCAATAAAATTCAATTTTTATTGTGATTATTTAAATTAATTGTTTCATGTTACTGTATTATAAGAGTGTATATATTTATGTGTATAATAATATACAAAACTCACGGAAACCATTGTATATTAGTGCTTGCAAAAAAATGTGATGTATACAGGGTGACCCATTTTAAGTACACACCTCTAATAACTTTTTATGGTGAATTGTTAAAAAACTTTTCAGATAAAAGTTACACGGTTTGGAGGGGGACATAGACGTATGAGGATGAAATTTTTTTAGGTGGTGTTTTCAGGGTGATATGAAGGTCAACATCATTTTTTTAAATAGGAACCTATAGTTTTTATCAAGTAATTTTATTTTACGTGAAAAAACACGTATCTTTCATTAAAAACTTTTTTTGGATAAATTAAACCTTTCCAAGATATCTAACAAAATAATTCGAGCTTTTGAACATTCAATATTTTTTTACTCAGAAACCATCAACTTTAGAGAAAAAGTACAAAATACAAAAAATGTTTATTTTGATCTAATAAGACTTGAAGAATTATTTTTAAAATTTTAAACCTTTTTCAATTTATTTAATTTATTAAAAAAAAAAAAGTTAAAAAAAATTAGAATAATTCTTTATGTTTTATTAGACCAAAATAAACATTTTTTGCATTTTATACTTTTTCCCTAAACCTGATGGTTTGTGAGTAAAAAAATATTTAATGTTCAAAATCTCAAACTATTTTGTTAGATATCTTGGAAAGGTTTAAGTTTTTCAAAAAAAGTTTTCAATGAAAGATTCATGTTTTTTCACGTAAAATAAAATAACTTGATGAAAACTATAGGTTCCTATTTAAAAAAATGATGTTGACCTTCATATCACCATTTAAACACCACCGAAAAAAAATTCATCCGAGTACGTCTATGTCCCCCTCCAAACCGTGTAACTTTTATCTGAAAAGTTTTTTGATACCATTTCACTATAAAAAGTTATTAGAGGTGTGCACTTAAAATGGGTCACCCTGTATATACAGGATGTCCAGGATAACCGTGAAATGCATGGGGATTTCTTAAACGATAAGAGATAAAGATTCGGTTAAATGGGATGAATTATTTGTACTGAAGAGATGAGTATTACTATATCAAAAAATATTAATAATTTTATGTGGTTTAGGTGCTATACTCAAAAAACTGAAAATTCTGAATTTCTTTAAATGGTTAAAAAAAATTTTGTCGAATTAGATAGGTACTTTTTATTTGCGGTTTCTTAAAGCCCTTTTTGTGTAGAATTGATTAGTGTATTTAGAATTTTTATATCACTTTTAGTTTTCGAGTTACAAGCCCTAGCTTTAGTTTTTCTTATGGTTCAATAAGTTGGCTATAACATATTTGAGCGTGTTTTTATGCTACTTTACAACTTATCATGTTTATTTTCGAAAATAAGTCCAAGTATTATACTTATGCCCGGTATTATAAAGAAATTGCATGCAAGCAATTTGTTTCCATGGAAATTTGCGATTTGCAAACGCTATCTACTAGGAGTCAAATTGTCTTGATATTTTAAAGCTACAATCTGTGATTGGTTGTCATTTACATTTGACTCCTAGTAGATAGCGTTTGCAAATCGCAAATTTGCATGGAAACAAATTTGCTTGCATGCAATTTCTTTATAATACCGGGCATTAGTCTCATTCATTTAAGTTTGCAGTGGTTGCCAGGGAATATGACGGTACGATTTACGATTCGTACCGTCAAATCCCCGACAACCAATGCAAACTTGATTATGAATGAAACAGAGTAAAAAAACTAGTGAAAATTATCAAGTATTACTTATATAAGAATCGTTTAGGTAGTCTATAAAAAACAAAAATCGCAAAAACAACAATCAAAATAACAAGTGAATATTTGAAAATATTAAAAAAATCTTTTTTTTCGATAATAAATATGACAAGTGACATATCGTTGTAAAGTAGAGTAAAAAACTCGTTCAAATATGCTAAAGCCAACTTAGTGGCCCATAAGAAAAACTAAAGTTAGGGCTTGTAACTCGGAAACTAAAAGTTATATAAAAATTTTAAATACACCAATTAATTCTACACAAAAAGTGCTTTCAGAAACCGAAAACTAAAAGTACCCATCTACTTTGACAAAAAGGTTATAGTCATTTAAAGAAAATCCGAATTTTCAGATATTTGGGTATATCACCTAAACCACATAAAATTAATAAAAATTTTTTAATGTAGTAATTCTCGCACCTTCCTTACAAATAATTAATCTCATTTAATCAAATCTGTATCTCTTACCATTTAGGACTTAGGATAACCCCATGCAATTCATGTTTATCTTGAACAGCCTGTATATATTTAGTAATATAATGTATGTAGGTATTTATTATGTTTATTTTAGTTTTTACCAGTTTTTAATTAAAATTTTGCTTATAAATGTTTTATTTTAAACTTAAACATACGTAGGTGTTTTGAAATACATACAATTTATCATATGAAGCTAAAAAACTTAAACCATACGACTGCAATTATTCGCATAATACCTTTTTATTATTATACCAGTAAAATATGCAATATTTCATATTTTTTTTGTTGTATTTTGTGACGGTTTTTTTTTAATTTTTGTTCAGATTTTTCCAAAGTTTTATTTGAATAACAAAGGTCCAATTGTCTTTCAATAAATTTAACATTTTTTATAGATTAGTACTGCTTTGCATATTTTTTAAAAGGTTCAACAAATTATTTTTTATATTTGATCATTTTTTCTTCGTTCGTTTTTATTATTTTAATTTTGTATCAGGGTCGTGTCAACTAAGTATTTTAAATATGTTTCACCTATTTTTTAATAGACGTTTTACGTCACATATTTAAACTTTATTTCATTTTAAGATATATGAATATTAATACCCAATATCATCAACCAATTGAATGCTCCTTAAAGTAGATTCAGTGTATTACCAGGGTTGGCTCCCCACTGTGTAACAAAAAAAAAACGTTGATAAAAACATTTAAAACTAAAGTTTTTAAGTTTTATGCCCGGTATTATAAAGAAATTGCATGCAAGCAATTTGTTTCCATGCAAAGCGATTTGCAAACGCTATCTACTAGGAGTCAAATTGTCTTGATATTTTAAAGCTACAATCTGTGATTGGTTGTCATTTACATTTGACTCCTAGTAGATAGCGTTTGCAAATCGCAAATTTGCATGGAAACAAATTTGCTTGCATGCAATTTCTTTATAATACCGGGCAATAATCTTATTTGTTCGCAAACTAATGTTATTGAATCATTTGTTTGTATTTTATTTAATATGCATAGCACACTATTTTTCGATATTTTCCATTAATTTTATACTTGTTATTACTTGTTTTCTATCAATTTTACTACAATGTATATTAAACTTTTTTAAATCCAATAATAATATACAGGATATTATTCCATTTAAAAAAATTGTATTTCAATTTATCTATTAAATTCAATTGTTTTTTTGATATCGCCTTTATTCATTCCGGAAAAAATAATGATACTTTGACCATTTAACCGATCTTCTAGCTCCAATAATAACAAAGTTAACATAGCTATACATTAAATTATCATATCTAGTTACATAAATGCTAGGCTTCTCTGTGTAATTTAACCCAGGGCTGTGAAGTCGGAGTTTTAGTAATTTTGGGTGGAGTTGGAATCAGTAAAAAGGTACTCTGATTCCTTTAATTAAGTAATGGTTTTTACTTTTTTACATATTTATAATTTTTTAATTCTTACTTTTTAGGAAAATTTAGTTTACATAAATTTCAAATGTTCTATCAATCTAAGTTATTAAAAATTCACGTGTTATACCTACCTAATTTCAGTTAGAAGTAAAGAAAGAATAAATATAGTTCATCAACATTAATGACGGGTGAAATACAATATTTACGAAAGATAACTGAAATCCATATTTTCAACAATATTTTAATATTTATCTTAGTTGTTATAATGACTCGAACAAAATGTTCTATATAGTTTAGTACATAGTGGAATATTTTCCAATTAAAGTTCCTTTTATATTTGAGGACATACGAACAGAATCAACACAGAAAATTGACCGTATGTTTACATTTATATATTGTGAAAGTGTATGAGGTACGGCTTCAGTGCGTGAGTGGAGAAGATTTCAGTATATTTGTGAGTGTGTACTTTAATTCAATTTAATAATGTTTAGGGCTAAGCAAAAGGGTAACCCCTACTAACTCATATACCTTGTTGTAACCGTAGGCGAAATGACGAAATTAAAATTTAATTTACCTTTCAGTAATAAATATGTCGTTGAAATTTTCATCTTCAAGATAACTGTTTAATATTTATGTAATAATATTAGTTTCAAATATGCAATTATAAATTATGAAATATAATTTAAGATTACTTTATAGCATGAATAATGAGTAGAAGAAGTATATTTTGTATTAAATTACGTAAAGTTCTTAATTACTATTTTTCTTTATAACCCTGTAATTTCTAACATCAATACCTATACCAAAAAAAAATAATGTTTTTTGGCATTTATTAAAATTTTATAGTACCTATCTATTTTATACACGTGAACATAAGTTTTAATATTTTTTAATTTTTAATGCATAAGGCCTATTTCACACATATACGGTTTCATTCGGTTCGGTTCGTTTTCGGTCGCTGCCGACAAATGTGAAACGGTGATTCAGTTTGTATTCGGTACCTAATAGAAACCGTACAGAACCGAATACTCCCTCCACACCAACAGATTTCATCAGGTTTCTATTAGTGTGCAGGGAACAAAAAGCAATCAACGCGTTCACACATACTCGGTTTTGTTTCGGTTTTAACCTGATAGCGAGTGTTATTTTTTTAAGTTTTGTCGCGGTTTTTCTAATAAAATGAGTGGTTTTCCAGATGTTGCTGTGGATCGTCTTCATGCTCTTTAGCTTTGGGAAAATAGTGTAGAATGCTCCAAATTCCTGCTGTAAAGTGATGAGAGGGTGCTCGCAATGAATTCTAGTATTCCTCCTTCGTTTTTTAATTTTTTTATAGAGAAACAACATGACAACAACTTGCTTTCTCTCCATGATAACTACTGAGTTTACGGAAAAAAATAGAACCTAATATGAACCGTATGTGAACCGTGTATGTGTGAAAGGGTTTGATTCGTTTTCGGCTGAAACCGAAAACTAACCGAACCGAATGGAACCGCGTATGTTTGAAACAAGGCTAAGGCGTGTATTTAATCTTTTTAAAATATAAAAAATCACATCAAAAATCTCAAATCTGTTGCGGTGAAAGAAGGTTGGTTCGTTTTTAGGTTAACCCTTTCAGGTACACAAGCAAACTAAACAAAGTTTAATTGTTTTTTACGTATAAATAAACTAATTGATGATCAAATTACATAAATTTATTGATTTTTATCAAAAAAAATTTTTGTCCCAATGTACAAAGGTAAAAAACTTTTTAAAAAAATAGTAACAAACGAATATTTTCATATTATTCATCGAAATATCACCTATAACTATAAATTAACATGAAAAATTACGAAAAACTATGAGGGACACATATGTCCCATGTACGTCAAAGGGTTAACAAGGAAAGTTCCCCAGAAGTTACTCTCGGATTTTAATGAAACTTAGTAAAAATGTTAATCAGGTAAAAATTAAGGACATTTATTTTTTATACGGGCCCGTTTTAAAGTTTATGGGGTGAAATTGGCTCTTGAAAATGAGGGTTAAATGTTTAATTTGTAAATAGCTCGTAAACCACCTAGAATAGTGATTGGTGTGTAATGCGAACTTTGTTTGATATATAAAGAGCTATAAAATAGCATAAATGTGGTACCCCCTAAAAATTTTATTAGAGGAGTATAGTTGACACCCCTCATCTTTTTCAAAAATTATTTTTTCTTTCATAAATCAATAGAGTGTATTATTCTGAATACAATGATATAAAATTTCTTAATAACGTATCTTTAAACTTCGGAGATATCGGCACTTTTGTAGTCCACCATATATTTTATACACTTTATGCAATTCTACTGGTCGGATTGCAAAACAAAATTTAATTGTCTTCGTTATGAATTTCCCTACAAAACTGAATATTTAATAACCGTAAAAAAAACAATGAACATATTATTAAATTTTTTGTATCCCTTGTATAATAGTAAATTGACTTTTATAAAATTTTGTGAAAATATATTCCATATGATTTTAAAAATGTGTCAAATTACATATCAAAATTTTAGTAAAAACAGCTATAAAACGCATTTAAAATTCAAAATTGACTCGTTGATAACCTGTGGAAAAAATATTATAGAGGGATATCCATTTTTTATATTGTAGATTTTTTAATGTATTTTGCAATGGTACCAAAACAATAAAAAAAAGTTAAAAACATGTTTGGTTTCATGATTTTTTTCCAAAGCTATTTTTTTTACTCAATATTATTGATTTTAGCGTATAAAATATTTCAATTTTAACTTTCAAAATATACGCAGAAGATAAAAAAAAAACAATAATATATATTATAAAAATATGCGCTTAATAGGTACCTACTACGTAAGAAAAAATTTTAATACCTACGAAAAAAAATACTAAAAGACCAAGATTTATTAGTTTCGATATAAAAATAAGTGTTTCATTTTCACGTAACACTACATAAAACCACTTGAAAATTATTTAAATTAGCAATTTATATGGATTTGTACGATAAAGTACTAGGTAAAAGTACATTTCTGAATACAGTTAACGTTTGACATATAGCACATGATTTGAAACGTCAGTATATAGTTAATGTAGGGATATTATTCTCGTTAAGTTGTACAAAACGTGTGAAGGATATCTATTTGATGGACGATTCGATTAACCTCTGTTCGCTATCTACACAAGCACAAATCTCAGTGATCAAGACATAGTGTCGATGTAGTGCAATAATTCACTATGTCTCCACGTCCCAGTGCAATAAGATGCGCCGCAACCGAGAACAAGAACAAGAACTGCCGACCAACAAACACACGAAGAACAAATATGTAACGACTATCTTTTACTTTTGCTCATGTATACATAAAGGATGTTTAATAACTTCATTATTTTTAAAAAATCGACAGTCAAAACAAAATCATTTTTAAGGTTTATGTGAAAGATATATTTTATTGTTAGAGTTGAAAAAATCCTCAATAACACAGGTATACAGGGTGTCCCATTTTAATCTATCACCCCCCTAATTTTTTTTATCTATCAATTAAATCAAAAAATGCTTCAAATAAAAGTTGTTTGGTTTTGAGGGGGACCCAAAATGGCGTTATTAATTTTTTATTTTTTGGACGTCTTCATGGTTAAATAGGACCAACTTTTTTTTTTCAAATGGAAACCTATATTTTTTATTACAATATCTTATTGTTTGGAAAAAAACAAGTAGCTTTTGTTTCAAAAAATTTTTTGTATGACTGCATTTTTTTTAATATTAAACAAAATAATTTTAGATTTTTACTAATTTTTTACTCGAAACCCATTAATTTTAGAGGAAAATGTAAAAAACAAAAAATGTTTATTTTAATCTGATATAACTAAGAAAATTATTTCAGATTTTTTATTAACTTTTGCTCTTCAAATTATTAAAGCAAATAAAAAATAAAATAAAAAATCTGAAATAATTTTCCTAGTTATATCATATTAAAATAATTTTTTTTTGTTTCTTACACTTTTTCTCTAAAGTTAATGGGTTTCGAGTAAAAAATTAGTAAAATTCTAAAATCTAAAATTATTTTGTTGAATATTAAAAAAAAATGCAGTCATACAAAAAATTTTTTGAAACAAAAGCTACTTGTTTTTTTCCAAACAACAATTTATTGTAATAAAAAATATAGGTTTCCATTTGAAAAAAAAGTTGGGCCTATTTGACCATGAAGACGTCCAAAAAATAAAAAATTAATAACGCCATTTTGAGTCCCCCTCAAAACAAAACAACTTTTATTTGAAGCATTTTTTGATTTAATTGATAGATAAAAAAAAATTAGGGGGGTGATAGATTAAAATGGGACACCCTGTATACAGTTTTGGACCTGAGCAGTCAAAGGTAATTTTAGGCACTGATTACGAATTCGCAGTCTGTTTTTCGCCATCAGTTAAGGTTTTTGAGATAACATAACATAAAAGTGCAAAAAATTACGATTTAGGCAATGTTTAAGAATTGATTATTATCATTCATCTTTAAAATGATTTTTTACTTTTTACTGTACGATTATTTTTCGTCGAGATATGCTCGTTCGAATATATGATACTTCTATTAATAGAGTAGACACAAGTGATACAATGGATTTTCAATTTAGCATATTTAGGTAAAAAAAATCGTACAGTAATGAGCAAAAATTCATTTTAAAGGGGAAATATAGTACAATTTCTAACCGTGAACGAAAACATTGGAAAAAATTACCTACTTGGTAATACATTCTTAAACATTACCTAAATCGTCATTTTTGGTACTTTTAGGTTAGGTTATCTCAAAAACCTTAATTTATGGCGAAAAACAGGCGACGGATTTGAATTCAACGCGCAAAAAAAAAACGAAAAAACACACTCTTGTCTTATCGGGTCCGATATTTGTAAACCTGCATTATAGAGAGTAGTACGATTATAAAATGATCCTGTATAAATGTAACAATAAATAACTCACGTTTGTCGGCAAGTGAGGTGATGGTGGCGAGGTGGACGAGACACACGACTCCCAGTACGGAGAGTGTTCTGGACAGGGCCCAGCGTGCCATCGCCGTGCAGCGGTGCCGTTGGTTCACGCCCTGGGGAGGACGTCGCCGGCCACTGCTGCCGCCGGCACGCATCGAACACCACTCAACCTCATACCCACTATCCTGTTGGTATCATGACGGTATACATTAATAAACATTCTCTATATATGCTTACCAGTTCCGGGATATTGTTCTTTATATGTTAAATTATTAACTATGTATATTGCATGCAATTTTGTAAAAAAATAAACATATTTCATCACCGGTAAAATTAAAACAATTTACAATATCAGGAACAACCCTATAAAAACATATAGGTATTTTAAAATTAAAATAATTTTTGTAGATGGACAATTTATTAGTTATTTACATGTTTGGATAAAATTAATCAATTGTTCGGAGACGTTTCTGAAAGTAGATTATTTTAAGGGTATGAACAGTGTAAAATTTAAAAAAAATCAATTTTTTTATTAGTTTATACCCCAAAGAATATGTATCTCAAGTTTCAAGTGAAAATTCGAACGTTTAGTATTCGAAAAGAGCGCCAAATGCTGTCATGCTATATTTTCGATTTATCTCTTCCAAAACTTTAAATGCCGTTTATCCAAAATCACTTTTTTTGACCTGGTTGACAGCATAAATAAGACAGTTTTCGTCCGATTCAAAATGGATTTTGTAGATTGTAGAGGAAACGTGCCTTTTCAGCCGGACGTAGCCGTTTTTTTAAATCTTTTTTTTTTTTTTTTATAAACAATTTTCTATAGAAAAATTCGCGAAAATTTTGATTTTTTTTCAAATGGCCGCCATTTTTTTCTAAACGATATTTTGAAAATCTCCTACGTTCGGCTATAGCAATAACATACATATATTTTAAGAATCTTTTTGCTGTCAACGCCACTGAGGTCAGATTTAAGAGGTGCCATTTTCAAAGGACCATTATGCAGAAACATACCATTTAAAAAAATAAATAAAAATTAAGTACATACTTATTAATGTACTAAAGATGTGTACAAAGTTTGATATGAATCCATTAAACCGATTTCTTTTTATAAAATAAACAAAAAAACACCTTAAATTCTTACATTTACACTGTTCATACCCCCTAGATATGATTTAAAAAAAAAGTGTATATTTTTTTAATTTAAGGTAGCTAAATATTGTAGCTCACCATAGGGGTGAGTTTTAGTGCAGAAAATTTTCAGATAAAATAACCGATGTCATTGTTTTTGTTTAAATAAAATAACACTTAAATTCAATCTTCTATCATACTATTGGTGGTGGTTTAGTATTTAAGGGTTGATACTTACCCATGTAATTTAATTGTGTTTTTTAACACACGGTATCGTTGTATACAAAGTTTATTAGTCATTTGTATCTTTACCTATGTAGTTCGAATTTATTGTAACATAATGGGATTGAAATAATTAAAGGTAGAAAAAATATTAAAAATAACTGGATTTTATTGAAATTGTTATTAACTGTGATTGTTTTTAACAAAATATGAAGTTTTATTTAAATCTTCCTATATTTTTGTTGACCTAAACTTAGGGGATGATACCAAAAAGTAAATAGAATAAAATGTTATTAAAATTAAAAAGATAGTACTTTAAGAGTTCAAGTAAGTTATACAAATAATTGTGAATTTTAGTTTTCAATATACTGAATTATCTGTATTAAAACTTTTTGTTTCAATACTTGAAAATGCAATTTTTCATTTTTCACCACTGTTACGATTACACACCTCCTATTGATGAAGAAACAAAGCTGTAACACATTTCGCTTTGAAATAAGGTCGCATTTATTATTTCTCTGAATTTTCATATTAATATGACAATTTTTAACAAAACTGTGTTACACTGTAAAAGTGCCCCACTAATTGCGACAACAATTATGTATGCATACACAATACACATATATATACATAATATTATACATATGTGTACAATGCACATTGTAGGTACACACACGTAGTTCATATTACTTACTTAGTATGATAAAATCTAATAACACTATACCAATCATTCAATATAAAAAATGAAATGTTTTTTTTTGTTTCGGTACGCCACTGTAACACATTCACTCACTTTGTTGAGTATGTCGCAGTTTACGTGTATGGATTATGAATTTTAATGTACATTTTTATGTGTATTTCTTTTATTTTTTATATTTTTGTTTGTTTCCGACTATGCTGTTAGGAAAATAGGTTTTTGAATGAATGGTAGTATACGTGTTACATACATAAATTGAGTTATTTGTTGATATAGATATGGTATACTTCTATGTATCTTTTAAAAACAACTTCAAACAGAACAAAAAAATAGAAAATAAATATGGCTTGTATTTAAATGCACTATTTTAATAATAATTTTTTTATTTAATCATTTTCACTTATAACAAATATACTGCACGAGAAATTAATTATTCAGCATTAAAAAATAAATAAAATAGTATTAAAATTTACGTTCGCATGTAAAAAAGTGTATACTAATAAATTTTAAGTGCAAAGTATTAAAATTTAAGTTCGATGTATAAAGTGCAATTAAATATAACCCTTTTTTAAATGACAATTTATTAATGTTAAAATATGCATGCAATAGAAAAATCAAGATTGATTTTAATAAAAATAAAAATAATATTGAAATTCATCGAGATTTTGATTACATTCTATTGTTTATATTATATTTAAAACTACAGTAATGCCTCGCATAACGAAATTAATTCGTTCCAGAGCAAGTTAGTTATGCGAAAAGTTCATTATGTGCGACCTTGGAAGTTCGAACGACTTTCTTGATACTCGGGCGACAAGATGAAATACGATGCAGTCCGTTGTGTGAGTCGCGTAACTAACGAACAGAAAGTTCGTTGTGCGCAGCGTTCGTTAAGTGAGGCATTCGTTGAGCGAGGCATCACTGTATATGATAGTCGAAAATTTGAGGGGCCAGAATAAATTTTTAGATCTGCCTGCTTTTTTGGGAAAAACATATAAATAGTAAGAAATTAAAAAATTTATACCAATAGGTATTGGAAAAATAAGATTGTAGTAATCTTATTTTCCAAGATAGGACAAAAGTTATCCACATATTATATATTTCCCAGAATACATCATTTAACAGTTAAGAGAATAAAATTAAAAATAAGTTAATTTTTGTAACATCAAAAGAAATTCATTAAAATTCAAAATCCTAGATCTTATTGTCTAGTATAATACTAATTATATAATACCGTGATTTGAGTGGAGCCTCGTCTGAACGGGCGACGCAGGGGGCTACGGTAGACTGCTATGCGTCGAGGGGCGACTACTCATCGGGCCGGGCCACAAGTTTAGTTCGACTTCGCCGGTGATATTTATGGGTCTTGCTGCGGTAACAACTCGACGACCAAGTTTATGCTGTTGATTGCTTATCCGAGCAAAAGAACTTTGCTTACATTGTTAACCAAAATGACTTCTTCCCTGTAAAATAAAATAAAACATGTTTGAGTTAGAATTTACCTTCTTATAGTATATTAGTCTCAAAGTTTGTTATTTGAAAACAAAATTGACATTTCTATATACTTGATTATATTCATTAGGGTGTCAATTATTTTTATAAAGAAAATAAATATATAAGTGGAATCGAACAATAATCCATCGTGGTTGAGGCCTAAAGTTAAAAAATATATTTTTTTTGGCCAATTTCGTTCGATTTAAGGGTAGGGAGTACTCGTACTACTTTGTAAAAAAAATGTATATTTTTTTATTGGTTTAAATGATTCCTTAACTATTCAAGAATGAAGTACGAAAGGTATTTTTTAAAGGGTCCAAAAAATTAATTTTCCGAACGAAGTCAGCGCCGTGTGCGGTTTTCAAATTTAAAAAAACCGTTTTTCTTGAAATCATGTTTTTTGAGCCGACTTGAAATATCAGCTATAGTTTTATAATAACATTTTCTATTAAAAGGCGTAGGATTTTTGCAATTAATTAAGTGTAACCGATTTTATAGCCGATTTTTGACAGATTTAAATAAAATTGTTCAGCACGATGCCAATTTTTTTAAATCAATAGCACAATTAACTTCGTTTTATCATATTTTTTAAGAATCTTCTGTTTTTTTTTTTTAAATAAAAAATTGCGACTTATAGAGGTACGGCCAGGAAGGTCATAACAAATTGTGTTTAATTGCGGTAGTTGCAGCGACGCCTTTTTATTTTTAAATAATAAATAAAAATTTTTTAAATACCTTAAAAAGTATATTACATTAAGTGAGTTTACAAGCTACAAGCTAGCGAGTCTAGAAGCGAGCGAGTCAGCTAGTACGATAGTGATGATGACACACAAAACATTTCACTCGCTCAGTAGTCAACTAGTTAGCGAGTAAACCACGTGTTGTAAAATAGTACATTTTGTAGACACTGAAACCAAGAATCACCGAGATACTCGCAGCTAGTTTACTAGCTAACAAGCCCACACGCCAGCGAGTAGTGAGTAAAGTAACCCGGTTTTCAACTTTATTCGTAGATTGCTTACAATCTGCTTGTTAGCTAGTGAACATGATTACACTGGGCGAGTTTACTAGCAGCTTGTAAACTCGCTTAAGGATGTATGGTACAAACAGTCTGAGTCAACAATAACACAGGCCGACAAAAAATAATTTTTTGTTTGCTGCAGGGCAAACAACAACTTTTTAAGGGTAATTTGGACACGCTGAATCCAAAAATGACCACCGTTTTGCTCAATCAGCTCTTGTTTTTGCGGTATAGCAAAAAACATGTTTTTTGCTATTTGCAAACATTCAAATTCGTATATATATTTTTTAAATCAATGACTTCAACCAATTATCATTCAGATTGAAGCTATAGGTCCTAATTGAACTAAAAACCCTTAAATTAAATACATTTATAAAGTTATTCCCTTCGAAAATCATGTTTTAAACGAAAAAAAAATCGATTTTTTAGCAAAAATTCAGCAATTTTCAAAATTCAAAACGCTGTAACACAAACAATTTTTGTCCAATTTTAATGTTATTCACTAAATTTGTAGCTTTATCTATCTTCTTTATTGTGTTAAAATTTCAACGTAATCGAATGAAAATTGGCGAAATGGTACTAAAATCAACTGCGCGTGTCAAAATTGGTAGTTCGGTAATTTTCACTCCTGGCGTATGTATGGCTCGTAAAATAAATTCTGTGAACAAAGTAATGAATAAATTTTTACTTATTTCATATCTTTTTTCGAAAATAATAATTACTATGCCAAGATAATCGCTGAAAAGAAGTTTTTCTTACACATAATGATTTTTTTTTAATTTATGGGCAAGAACGTTTTGTATGATTTTTTTTTTAATTTTGTAAAACAGTGTCATTAATTTTCGTTTCAAAACTCAAATTAATACGTATTTTAATTAATAACTTTGTTCAAAGAATTTATTTAACGCCAGGTGTGGTTATGAGCGAACTACTAAATTCTGATTTTAATACCTTTTTGCCAATTTTCAGTCGATTACGTTAAAATTTTAACACAATAAAGAAGATATGTAGATAAAGCAATAAATTCAGTAAATTATATTAAAATTGGACAAAAATTGTTTATGTAACAGCGCATTGAAATTTGAAAATTGCCGAATTTTGGCTAAAAAATCGAATTTTCTTCATTTAAAACATGAATTTCGAAGGGAATAACTTTAAAAATGTGTATAGTTTGAGGCTTTATAGTTTAATTAGGACCCATAGTTGCATTCCGAATGGTCTTTGGTTGAAGCATTTAATTTAAAAAATATATGACCGAACTACTAAATTTTGTCACGCGCAGTTGATTTTAGTACCATTTCGCCAATTTTCATTCGATTACGTTGAAATTTTAACACAATAAAGAAGATAGATAAAGCTACAAATTTAGTGAATAACATTAAAATTGGACAAAAATTGTTTGTGTTACAGCGTTTTGAATTTTGAAAATTGCTGAATTTTTGCTAAAAAATCGATTTTTTTTTCGTTTAAAACATGATTTTCGAAGGGAATAACTTTATAAATGTATTTAATTTAAGGGTTTTTAGTTCAATTAGGACCTATAGCTTCAATCTGAATGATAATTGGTTGAAGTCATTGATTTAAAAAATATATATACGAATTTGAATGTTTGCAAATAGCAAAAAACATGTTTTTTGCTATACCGCAAAAACAAGAGCTGATTGAGCAAAACGGTGGTCATTTTTGGATTCAGCGTGTCCAAATTACCCTTAAAAAGTTATTGTATACCCTGCAGCAAAATGGCTGTCGGCCAGTGTAATGTAAATTTAGATGCAATGGACGATCAAAATCAAATTATGAATTATTCACTTTAAATGCTTGTAGGAAAGTCAAATTCGTTTATAAACTACTTAAACAATATTAGTACTAATGTTTAAAACCTTATTTCCCATTTTTAACTGTTATTTTACAATTTTAGTCAAAAAATAAATATTTGTGTTGATTACATGAAAAAATTTTATTCTGAATTTATCTGTCAGATTTAAAAACAAAAGAATCATTTTATTACTACCGGGTGTCCCAGATAACTTTTCCAGCATGGGAATCTCAGTATCTATAAGGCCGCGGCAATACGCTTCCAGTCGACTAGACCGAGTTCACAGCAGCAGCGAACTCGCTTAAAATAATCACGTGTAGACATTAAAAAGCAGGACATCTGTTGCAGCATGCTGCCAAACCTGTCCTGCTTTTTAATGTCTACACGTGATTATTTTATGCGAGTTCGCTGCTGCTGTGAACTCGGTCTAGTCGACTGGAAACGTATTGCCGCGGCCTAAGAGATACAGGTTTGGTTAAATGAGATGAATTATTTGTATGAAAGGGGTGAGTATTATTACACAAAAAAATATTCATAATTCTATGTTAGGCGGTATACCCAAAAAACTGAAAATTCGGAATTTCTTTAAATGGCTATAACTTTTTTGTTTAAGTAGATAGGTACTTTTTGTTTGCGGTTTCTTAAAGCACTTTTTTGTGTAGAATTGATTGGTGTATTTAGAATTTTTATATCACTTTTAGTTTCCGAGATACAAGCCCTAACTTCAGTTTTTCTTATGGGCCGCTAAGTTGGCTATGGCATATTTGAACATGTTTTTTATTCTACTTTACAACGATATGTCACTTGCCATATTTATTATCGAAAAAAAAATTATAACATATTTTTTCAAATAGTTCATTGTTTCAAATATTCATTTGTTATTTTGATTGTTGTTATTGTGATTTTTGTTTACAATTTTTGTTTTTCATAGCTCACTTAAAAGTTTGTAATAAAATACTTCATAAATATCACTGATATTTAGTATTTCGACTTTTTTTCGATAATAAATATGGCAAGTGACATATCGTTGTAAAGTAAAGTAAAAAACACGTTCAAATATGATATATTCAACTAAGTGGCCCATAAGAAAAACTAAAGTTAGAGCTTGTAACTCGGAAACTAAAAGTGATATAAAAATTCTAAATACACCAATCAATTCTACACAAAAAAGTGCTTTAAGAAACCGCAAACAAAAAGTACCTATCTATTTTAACAAAAAAGTTATAGCCATTTAAAGAAATTCCGAATTTTCAGTTTTTTGGGTATACCGCCTAAACCACATAGAATTATGAATATTTTTTTGTGTAATAATACTCACCCCTTTCATACAAATAATTCATCTCATTTAACCAAACCTGTATCTCTTATAGATACTGAGATCCCCATGCTGGAAAAGTTATCTGGGACACCCGGTATAAATGACAGAAATTCAAATAATATTTAATAACATTGTTTAGAACATACGTAGAATATACAAATGCAACGAAAACAATAATATTAGTAGTTTATATGCTTTAATATATGAAAAACTATGTAATAAAACAAATCATTACATTTAAGAACGCCATTTTTTATTTTTTTTTTAATATTTTTTAGTAATAATTAATTTTTTTCTCGGAATTTAGGTCTGAAAGAGTATGACATTTTTTATGAAACTTGTTGCTAAATATGTAAGTGACGTGTTGTGAAAATTTCAAATTTTTCTCGGTGCTTGAACCATGTGTTTTATTAAAATTTAACCGTCAATACATCATTCTGCCATAAGAGCCCATGTTAATTTCTTTAATTTAAAAAAAATAATTACTCTCAAACTATGTAGTAGAACCTTCTGAAATTTTGTGTGTGTACTTAAGTTTTATTAAGGAATAACTCCTCCAAATTTAAATCATTTCTCGGTGAAATGAGTTACCTGCCATACATCCTTAATGAACATATAAAATAAAATTCTTCTATTAATTTTGATATCTTTCATTCAACATATCGAGAAAATGATTTGATTTTGCGCTCACAAAGTAGTCCTCCCCCTTTTTAGCAATTCGTCACTTGCTACTGCAAGTTTATTATAGACTAGCTGCCCAACTTAACGTGTTATTAATTAAGTAATTATGAAAATATACGAGTATTTTTTATTTGCTGAACTTTATGTGTTTTCTATAAATTATTAAATTATTTTTTTAATTTGAATGGTTTTGATAGGTAAACCCCTGTTTACCCCTCATATTTATGTTACTAATTACTAAACATCTTCAAAATAATTGAATCGGTGAGTGAAAGAACAATACAAGTGCCAAAAATGGCAATTTTAACTGAGATAGGCAAAATGTTTAAAATTTATAGCTCTATCACATAGCAAAATAATAATTCATCGACCAACATCGTACGTGCGACGGGGGGTATTTCAATTTTTTTTACATATACTTTTCTGACGAAATCCTCGAATTTTACTACCATATTATTTCTTGTAAAGTCAAAAATGAAGATTCTGAGTAAAAATTACAAATATTTTTCTTTGTAAAATAATAAAAAATAAAATAATAAAGCCGAAAATAAAGCAATAAAAAAAATTAGCATTTTTTTTTTAATTGAGTGAAAGAACAGTATAACTGCAGGTCATTTTTTTTTTCAAATATCTTTTTTTGTAATTTTTTTTTAATTTATTTATGTACGTATTATTATCGGTTAACATAAGTTCTATAATGTCACAATACATAATTCGACCAAATAACCCATAGGTCTCCTTTAAAACAGTTTTTTTCGTTTTTCTCAAAATGGTCATTTTGGAGATATATTGTTCTTTCACTCACCGATTCAATTTAAGTTATCAATTTTAAAAATAATGTTCATACCTATTTATAATTAAGAACTGTAAGATCTCAATTTCAGCAACTTATTTTATATTTATTTATTATACACATCAACACATCTCTTTTAACAACATTTATTAAAATATTTTACTGAAAAATCTACAAATAAAAAAAATCACTTAAGTTAAGTACATCAAAATAAATATTCTAAATTTAATTGTAAAAAATGAACACGCTAAAATAACCCATTCGTTAATAAAACATCAATAAAATAAAATAAACATAAACAATAAAAATATGAGAATTCTAAAAATATTTATGCGATACTTCGTTTGATTATAATAACTTCAAATATTAGAGAATATTTATTTATCCATGTAATATGATTGACAGTATAAATTTAAAAAAAGCAGATATAAAACAGGGTTCTAAAAATACGAATACAAGGTTTGCGTATTATCAATGGAAATATGTTCTATATTTAAACATATACAATACATACATACTTAACTATTTATGAAATATGTATATGTATATAAATTATTTCTTTTAATTATGATTACTTTTCAACATTCTTACACTGTAATGTCCGGTATTATAAAGGAGCTAGTAAAAGTGCTAGCTAGCTAGCATGCACTTTCAAATAAGGTATTCAAACTTATATGACAGTTCTCTTAGAGTTTCATGAAGACTCTGACAAGTTTCGCGAAGGTGTTGTATGTAAAAACCAATAACGGTATTAAAACAGTGGTGATAATTATCACGTAAGGTCAGAGTCGCTAACTGTGTTACAATACGTTGAAGTATCACTGAACTAATAGATACTAATTCAAAATTTATATCTCATTTGAGAGTGCTTGGGGGCTAGCAAATCTTGTTAGCCACTTACCGGATATAAGTTTGTAATGCTTAAAATATTTAAAAATCGATACTTTAAAGTAAATATCCATTTTCAATTATTTTCACCAAGATTTGTGTTTGCGTCTGTCTGTCTGTCTGTAGTAGTAGATGATTTAATTTATATTTAGGATCCGTATCAGCCTCAAAAAAAAAAACATCTGATTATGAAAAAAAATTGACACCCAAAAACTGATATTTTCTCTTTAATTTTTTATTTTTCGAATTAATTTTAGTTCGGTGATTACACTGGTCAACAGAAAAAAAATGTTGTTTTGGCGCAAAGTTAAGATAATGTTTTCTTGGGTAATTAAGGCTCACTGATTCTGAAAATGACCATCATTTTTTTCCTAGGTCTAGTTTTCGAGATATTTGGAAAAAACCGTTTTTTCAAAAATGCAAAAATTAAAAAATTATAACCGTCATTTTTTATTCCAAAATTTCATTGAAAAGATAATTGAAACTTGCTATGTACACTGAAATAATATTTCGAAACATTTTCAAGTACATTTTGCACGAGAAAATGGAAAAAACACGTTCAACAACAAAAAAAACATGGATTTTTCATGCAAAATTGGTCATTTCGCGAACTTTGACGTGCTGTTATTTGCAAAATTTCCAATGAATTATGACATAAATTATCAGGAACATAGCCTCATGTCTGCCATTTGACATATCAAAATTTCAAAACAATCGTATAAAAATTGTCCAAATTATGTTCAATAATGTATGACTCGGTCGAAAAAGCGCACATTATACCTTTAGTGATCAATGCGATAAAATGCCTGATTTCTTAAAACAGCATAATAAGGAACAGTAATATTGTTTGATATTTTTTATTTTTTTTTAATTCTAATGATTGTAACAGTACATTATAATTATAAGTAAAATACGTTGAAAGTAAAATCTATTATCAAAAAGTTGCCCCACCCCAGTAGGAAACGACAAAACAACAAATTCTAATGTCTGGAAAAACTTTCTCCTCACACAGAGATCATGGGGGCAACTTCCCACTATGTCGAGATGGGACAAAAAAGCATCGCTGAGGATTCTCGGAAGTTTTTGGAAGGAAAAATCGACATTTGGGAGAAAATAACATAGTGTACTTACAAAAAGTGGGAGTAGGTAGGGTCGCAGTTTCCAGGGTATTTTGTGCCAGGCAATCGAAATATGTTATAAAAATAAGGGGTTCCCATTTAAAATAATACGAAGGGAGGAGCGTTCCCTCGGAGGGAAGATCCTCCCCAACAACGGGCATCGCCATGTGATAGCTGGGAAAAAATGCTAACATTGGTCTGGGTCATTTTTCCTGATAATTCCTCCCTATCGACTTACGTAGGTGTATCCATCTTTTTCAACACCCTGTATTTAATAAAATTATATAAAAACAGTTCGTTGCGGCGGAAATTGAATCCTCATTTTAACCTACATTAACCCCAGCTTCACCTTAAGAGCAATTAGACCCGCAGAGATTACCTTAAGGAAGGACAGTTAATACAATAATTAATAAGTTAAACAAATAGTAATTTGGCCCAGCGAGCGGCAAGTTGATTCATAGCGAAACGACCGCGGTGAGTTATCTTGTAAATAACATATATGCGTATGTAGTATTGCAGAAAATAAAATAAAATATAGACTTTGCAAAAAAAATATCACATAAAATTTTATTATCAAATCAGTCAAAAAAACCGCATCGTCAAACAAAAAATAAAAACGTATGCAGACATATCAAGGAAATAAGTAAAGTTTTCGTGACATGGCATATCTTGTGTTCTTTTGTTTGAACTGTACAAAATAGCTTTTGCGTAACGATTAAGAGATATATATGTTTGAATAATAATATGACATGCATATATACTATGTAGGGTAGACCGAGGCGAATTGGATCACAGGGTGAACCGGATCAAAATAGGAGAGAATTTAAAAACAATGGCTACACTGAATGCAATCATTGTTACATATCACTTCGTCCCTTTCTCCCGCGTCTGTTGCTAAATTCAATATTTTGTTATTGCTTGTACTTCAGTACCGGTGACCCTCGCCAGAGATGCAGACGTGAGGTTATGGCAGTTTTGGTGCCAATTGTAAGATACGTAATAATGATTACTCGTTGTTTTAAAGCAAGATTTTGTTAAATTGTAATTTTTTTTTGATAATATTATTCGGTATGAGTCTAATTTTGAAAATTAATTTGTATTTTAACGATATTGTAACAGGTATTCTGATAAAACACAATTTCTAACGACGTTTGATATGGAGTGAATAGGATCATGTCTTTCGGGGCGAATTGGATCAGTAAGTACTTAAAATGTCTATTACTTATTTATAATTAATTTTTCATTTCATACGAAAAAAAAACTGACCAACAGATTCAGGACACACAGCCACCGACATGTTCAATACAGTTCGAAAATGAGCAACAAGAGAGTATCAGTGCAGTGCATGTGAAGAGAGATGCCACGAAAACTGCGCAGATAGAAGAGGTAACAAAGTACCATATACAGTGGTACCTCGACATACGAGTTTAATTCGTTCCGCAACCTTGCTCGTATCTTGAATTACTCGTATCTCGAAGCAAATTTCCCCATACAAAACAATTGAACTACCATTAATCCGTTCCAACCCCCAAAATGTCACCCCAGTTATTTTTGTTACGTGGTTTTGAATAATAAAAACGTATTTATAAATGACAAATATTTATTGTACAAAAACAATAAAGAGAATGTAAAGAAATAAATTAGATATCCTCACTGGTCTTTGCCTTTTTCGCTACATTTTTCTCGCTTTCACCTGTAGGCCGTTTAGAAAAAAACACAAAACCGAACTCGTATCTCGAATTTCGCTCGTAACTCAAAGCAAAAAATCACTCGCTCGTCGGCTCGTATCTCGAAAAACTCGTATGTTGGGGCACTCGTATGTCGAGGTACCACTGTACTTGTGATTTATGTGTCAATAACTGATTTATGTGATGTCTGATCTCATAATAAAGATATTATTTAGTTTTTTATATGATTATAAACATATATGATTAGCCCCAAGAATCGGATGGTTCTCGATATTCAGTTTTTTGTTAACAGAAAGATTTAAGTATTATATGAATTTAAGTATGTACAACGTAAAGTAGAATAAAGACTGATTACAGTTCAATTAATAAATATAATGTTTTTTTGACAGAAGTTGTATTTTTTGAACCTCAAAGTCAAATAGATCCGATTCGCCTCGGTGTACCCTATATACATGGTGTGCCCTACTGCGCACGCGCGCCATCTCTGGATTGGCGTCGTTACCACGGCGACACGTTGTACTGCACCTTACCCGCCGCAAACTACAATTGAATGTGGTTCTATAAAGAGCAACCTATTTGCAAACTGTCACAAATAAATTAGATTTTATACGATTTGTTTTCAGGTAAATAAAAAGTATCTGCTGCTGAAATATATTGTCGTTCTTGTTTTAAAATGTTTATGAAATGTTTTGATGTTGAGAGAGTGTGACTCAAGTTGGTTTATTGTTGATATAACGCTGTAAATTATTGGGAAAGTTTTTTTTTGTTATAATTTCCTTATACTTACAAGGGGATGCCGCATGACTTGATTTCAGTTAGCTTTTGGGAGGTGAAACTAGATTAAAAATAAAATGATACGTCTTCGAGCATTTATTTAAATGCTTATTATTAATTACGATATTTAATAATGAAAATTGTTATATTATACATTGCAGGGGCCAGGGATGAAAGTCTCTTTTTTTCAAAAAAGAGGAATTTTTCTTGGACTAAAAAGAAGAATTTTCTAGCTCTGGAATAGGTTATCTATAGATATATTTTTTTACGTTTTTGCGCTATTATTTCTTACTATTAAGGACCTAAAAGTCAAAAAGTTTTGGGGATTTTATAAGAAAAAAAATTAATAAAACTATTAACTATATTTTACCATAAGAAATACATAATTTTATGAAAATTTAACTCGTTTTTTACTTTTCTGTCTTCACCTCTGTTAAATCGAACAATTTTATATTTAAAAAAAATATAAGTAAGCTATACAGGGTGATTCAGCACTGTCGTGCTAAACTTAAACCGTAGATTAAGAAAAATATTTTAAGCAAAAAACTTCTAATGAACATGTGTCTGGAAATTTTTCGTGAGGGAACTACAGGCCTCCAAAGATTTTACTAAAAATGAGTTTTTATTTAATATCTAGAGAACCCTTTGTGATAAAATTATGAAATTTGGTATTCTGTTTAGTATTAATAAGTGTTATCGATTACTCATATTAACTAGTTATAATTTAGTCTAGAGATGTATGGGGTCAGTGGGCCTATCGATTTTAATCTAGTATTTTTTGTTCTTTAATACTTTTATAAAGTTGGGCACTTATTTAAGGTTATATGATACAAAATACACAAAAACATACTTTACTTATTTGTCATAGGATAAACCGTTTTCGAGGAATATCGATGGCAAAGAAATCATGCAGAATTTAACTTAATACGGATGCTTCAAATTACAAAGAATAAAATATTCATGTTCTATGATAAAAATTAAGACAAAAAGTTAATATAAGTGTACCTCAAAAAATGCATCCTTATCAACAAATAGCCATTTTTAATTTCGTTTTTTAGTCAAATTATTAAAGTACATAATACAGTATTACAACTGGCTATAGATCTTAGAGGATTCATATTAGGAGGTTTCTTTATATGAACTTTTTTTCCTACCTTTAATCGTAAAACAAGAATATAAATTTATTTTTTGTAATTTGGAGCATCCGTATTAAGTTAAATTCTGCATGCTTTCTTTTCTATCGATATTACTCGAAAACGGTTTATCCTATGACAAATAAGCAAAGTATATTTTTACGTATTTTGTGTCATATAACCTTAAATAAGTACCCAACTTTATAAAAAATTAAAGAACAAAAAAATACTAGATAAAAATTGATGGGTCCACAGGCCCCATACATCCCCGGTCTAAATTATAATTGTTTAATATGAGAAATCGATAACACTTATTATTACTAAACAGAATACCAAATATCATAATTTTATCACAAAGGGTTATCTAGATATTAAATAAAAACTCATTTTGATTAAAATCTTTGGTGGGCTGTAGTTCCCTAACCAAAAATTTCCGGACACATGTTTATTGGAAGTTTTTTGCTTAAAATATTTTTCTCAATCTATGGTTTAAGTTTGGCACAACAGTGCTGAATCATCCTGTATATTAGCTAAAATTAAATAAAATAAGCTAAATAAAATAAAATTATAAGCTATATATTAGCTAAAATTAAATAAAATAAGCTAAATAAAATAAAACTATAAGCTATATATTAGCTAAAATTTAATAAAATAAGCTAAATAAAATAAAACTATAAGCTATATATTAGCTAAAATTTAATAAAATAAGTTAAATAAAGTAAAATTATAAGCTAATTAGAAACTAATAAATAACAAACACAACTCATTTTTCATTTTTAATTTTCTTTGGACCAAACATAGCTCTTTTCTCCTCTCTTAAATCAGACAAAAAAGAGCTTTTTTGAAAAAGGGTATTTTAGGGCCGACATCCCAAAAATAGAGGAAAAAAGAGGAGTAATATCAATAATAGCAGAAACAAATATTACTAATTTAGTACATTTAGGTTAAAAATGTTCAACACTGGGGTGTTGTCCAAGACTGGTGCCAGTACCTTATTTTCCATCATTCACTAAAAAAATAAAATTATTTTTTTTGACAAAATGGCAACAAAACTAATACATATTTAAATACAAAAATTGTCTCCATAGTGTAAACGTGGTATATGAAAAACAATTATCTGTATAGATACATTTATTTGTATATGTTTGGAGAATATTATGTAATAAAGAATTCACAAATCTTAAAAAAATAATGACATTCATATGAAGTGGTAATAAAAAGTACAATTTCCTTTATCGCAATAGTCACAGGAATTCAATTACAAACTGAATGTAATTTGAAAACTTTTCATATCAAATAAAATTCGATAAGGATTTGTGGAATAATTTTATATTTGTGTAATAATACTACATAGGACGTTGCAAATGTTCGATTTAACTATTTTTTTGTGATATCAATATAAGATAGTTTTTTTTTATTCCAAACCTTCGTGCTTGGAATAAAAGGTTACAAAAATTATTGATGCGTGAACGGGTGAAATCGTTGACTGAAGTGAAATTTCTCAAAAGAGCAATACACTTTTTTACCCATTTATTTATTTATTATTAGCTGATATAACTTATCGCGCGTACATATGTCACATCCATTTTTTGTCTAATAAATTTTTCAGGTACAATGTAGTATAAGTCCTTCCTCAGGATGCAAGCTATCTCCTTGTCAAATTTCATCAAGATCGGTTCAGCGGTTTAGCCGTGAAAATGTAACAAACAGACATACAGACACTTTCATATTTATAATATTAGTATGGATTAATAATAATATAAAACGACTTTACATATTTTGATGTAACCTGCACCAATGTGTTCTTGAAAACTCAGACATACTTTATGAAGCATAATTAAGTACGCTATCACTCAAATTAGTTGATAAAAACTGCGTAAGGTACTGGCACCAGTCTTGAACGCGTTAAGCGCAAAGTATGTTGTTTTTTTGTATTGATGGGCTACTTTTTTGTAATTCTCATGAACCTATGTTACTAATAAAATAACTACCTCTTTATTAGGGTTCCGTAGAAAACTAGGAACCCTTATAGTTTCTCCATGTCCGTCCGTCTTCAAAAATTTTGAGATAATAAGATGAAATTTGGTATACGATTGTAGATTAATGACCCAAAAATAGAAATGATAAGATTTTTAAAAAAAGAAATTTTTTAGGCCCCCTTTCCTTAAAATGAAAAGTGTTTTCAAAAAAAAATTTTCACCTACACCAGTGAGTGGGGTGTCGTTAGAAATATATTTGCTTTTTAATGTCGTTATCAGTACGTCCCCACCCCTCTATTTTCTAAACTATTGATTCAAAAAATCTGAAAAAAATTCAGAATGTAGCTTTTAATTAGTACTTTCACTGAAAATTATAACGAATATTGTCAAAAATATTTTGAACCTCCCTTTCATAGATTTAAAAGTGAAGTCACATTTTTTTCATTTACCCCATTGAGTGGGGTGTCATTTGATAAGTCTCCTTAAATGCAATAATAAAAGTCAAATGACTTTTTGATTTTAACCCTTCGGTCACAAAATTTTTGAAAAAACTATTTTTTTATAAATCGTAGTGAGAATGACTACGGAACCCTATCACGTGCGTGCTCAACACGCACTTGTCCGTTTTATTAATCGATTTAATTAATCGATTTAATAATCTGCTAATTTAGTTTATTTTTTAAATTATAGCCATTTCTTTTGTGTACGTTTTTTCCTCAGTAATGGAAAAAGTAAACCCAGTAATGAACATCCAATACTGAACACTTACTAATGATTATAAAATAATAAATACAGTAGAAACCGGTTATGACGACATCGGTTAATACGACGTATCGGTTATAACGACTCAAAATAAAAGTCCGACTGAATCCCATATAGGTTACTGCATTTTTACCGGTTATTACGACTATATCCGCTTTTTATGACCAATATGACCGGTCCCGTCGATGACATTATAACCGGTTTCTACTGTACTTATGTAGATCATAATCAATAATAATCATATTATAAAAAAAATAATATAAAACTGCTCATATACTTTATATTTAATAATTTTCCAAAGGAAAATTCTAAATGACAGCAAAATATGTTATTAATTTTTACAGAGTACATAGTAATAAATTATGTTATATTAGCTTCAAGATTTTACTCTTATGAAACTAATTTTTAAAATGAATATTAGTATGATGTCTACAGTAAGGAAAATTACGCTATATTTCACAGAAGATCGGTGTGCTAGAACACTGCATCGTTCACAGTTACTACATAGTTACTTCTATGCGGTTTTTTTTCACTTCACTCTTTAGTTTTATGGTCGATAAAGCTTTGCCTTGGATGAAAACTACAAGTTGTTATTTACGAGGTGTATCATCTTGTAAAATAGTGCTTTATATGTAATTGCAATTTAAAACAGAAATAATCACAAATATAAACGTTGTTTCACACGGTCAGTTATACTACACAATATTTAGTATCAAATTTTAAACCACTAAATGAAAAATTAATTATTAATTATTATTATTATTGCATCATATATGGTGTTTTATAAAGGATTGTATATATTCTTATTTAATTATTATTACAAATATATTGAACTTAAAATAAATTATATCACTTTAAATAAATACCTATAGTCCGGACGTTAAGAACTTTTCCTCTGCACTTTTTGATAGAAGCATGAAATTTGGTTTGGTTGTATATTAAACCTTCCTCTACATAACTAAAAAAAGCTGTTTACGAGATATTTGAAGAAGAACGCAAGTTTTACCGCGCGCGAAAATTTTCTCATAATTTTAACTCCCTTTAAATGGCAACAGTGAACTCTAATCGTAAAATTAATAATGACAACTTTTGTTTATAATTTAATGTTCATTTGACCTCCTCTATTTTTTTGTACGAATAACCATTTGCGAGATAAATAACAAAAACTAAACCTGAGGAGACATTTTTTCCCCTAAAATGGGGACCACACGCGTTTTTGAAATGTCGCCGTTTCTATACTCTATTTCATTTAACTTTGCAGTGGTTGCCGGGTGATTTGACCGTACGGATCGCGACTCGTACGGTCAAATCACCCAGCAACCACTGCAAACTTAAATGAAATAGAGTATAGTTTTAATATATTAAACCTTCCTCTACAAAACTAGAAACGGCGACATTTCAAAAACGCATGTGGTCCCCATTTTAGGGGAAAAAATGTCTCCTCAGGTTTAGTTTTTGTTATTTATCTCGCAATACAACCATACCAAATTTCATGCTTCTATCAAAAAGTGCACAAATTACTCGAAATATCGCTCTTAACGTCCGGACTACTAGTTGTTTTCAATAAAAATAAATACATTGCACTAAAAAAATAATACTTTGCACTTGATCTAAATTTGGGCCTGTCAGATATGAAAATTTTCGATATATTTATTGTAAGTTTTGCGATATTCTATATTTTAACATAACCTTAACACCAATCTCCCTCCTTTCGCCCCAATAGATTTGATATATTTATTGTAATATTTGTGATTTTCTATATTTTAACATAACCTTAACACCAATCTCCCTCCTTTCGCCCCAATATATTTAATATTTTTAAAATGATTTTCTTTATTTCAAAACGATTGAATAGTCACCTGATGCATTACAAAAAGTATTAAAATTTATGTTCGATGTACAATGTGCATACTGTCTAATATATAGTGCAATTAAATAGAACCGTTTTCTAAATGGTGTTGAAAAATAAATAATGAAATATGGAAATGTTCATTTAATGTAATAAACTCAAATTTTATTTTATTAACATGTACGAGGCCATCTTTTGATTGCTTGCCTTCAAAATGAAAATGAACCAAGTATGTATTTTCAAGTACCTAGCATTAATCAATAACATTTATTAGAAATATATAGTAAATTCAGTCGAAACCGATTTTAACGACTCAAAATAAAAATCCGACTAAATCCCATACTATTGCTTTTTAACCGGTTTTTAGGACTATCGGCTTTTACAACCTAATATGTCGTTATAACCGGTTTTGACAGTATATACTTTTTTCATTGATGTGCTGAAAAGAAAGTAAGTGAAAAACTCAACGTTAAAAAGCCATCTGCTGTCATCATTTAAAGGTAAGGTGAGGGTGAAAAATTATTAAATAATTTCTAGATTTCAAAGCATCTGGCATTTATTAACACTCCATAAACATGCAAAATATCGTGTCGATGGAATCTCGCCCTTGTGGAACAATCCTATGTTCCGTTTCCGTACATGGTTCATGTGTAGTAAAAACTGTTTATTATAAACGATGTGAGCACGAATGAAATATTACACTACTTATTTTCTGTATTAATAACTGAAGTAATACAGTTTTGTTTATTAAACTATACTAATAGCGAAGAAATTGTACTTCATGTTTTATGTGTGTGTACTTACCTAGTTGTCTATTATTATTGGTAATATATGTATGTAAAATTACAAAGCTAGAAGGTATATATTTTCTTCAATAACATAATTATTCAATTTAGAATTATTAAGGTTACATTTGTAAATTAACCAACGATAATATCTCGATTCAATTCATTGATCAGTGCTGTATAAAGCTCTTTTCGAATTGCTGCGTAATTAGCTCTCTCGCAAAGCTCTTCAAACTGACGCCATTTCTCGCATGTATTAACACTAAATTTTGTATTAATAATTCAACTGTCATTTTGAGTTTTATTTGATAAGTAACATTGTCTCGCCTATATTGGCGGAATTCGTATGAATATTTGTCCCAGTTTAAATAGAGTTTTTCATACGGAAAAAAACCTGTACATCCCAGATAGTAAGCGACAACCTGTTATTATTAAATATCTTTTACTCTCTGAACTTGTAATAATATAAATTTAGGCTGTAATATTTGCAGTTTATCCATCAATTTATACTGAGTATCTGTAAATATGTAGGTATGATTACAGTTTCAGACTGTAAAAAATATTTTATAATAATATACTATTCGGGATGTATAGGAAAAAATTGCGAGTTAATCGCACCAGTTTTAGACGAGCTCTACCTACTTAGGCCGCGGCAATACGCTTCCAGTCGACTAGACCGAGTTCACAACAGCAGCGAACTCGCATAAAATAATCACGTGTAGACATTAAAAAGCAGGACAGTATTAGGCAGCATGCTGCAACAGATGTCCTGCTTTTTAATGTCTACACGTGATTATTTTATGCGAGTTCGCTGCTGCTGTGAACTCGGTCTAGTCGACTGGAAGCGTATTGCCGCGGCCTTATGTCCGATATTATAATGAATTTGCTCTAAATCATATGCTAAGGTAACGCTATCTGCAGGGTATTAAATATAAATGACAGCCCACTGATACTTCGAATCAATGGTATCATTTTTATGAGTAACCTTGACGCATGCACGTTTAAGTAAAAGCAGTAGCAAAAAATGTACACCACAAAATTGATTGCCAACGTTCTAAAATTTTGAGCATATTCATATCGATTTGACACCTTGCAGATAGTGTAGGTTTAACATTTTTTTTGTTGAAATAAAATAAATGTAAGCCATATTTATTGTCATTAAAAATATATGAAATATTGAATTGATATCAAGAAAATTACTTAATAAAAAAGTTTTATATTTATTAATTATGCAGATACTCAAACAAAGAAATATTAAAAAATATCTTGAAAAGGGGTTTAATGTCTATACGTATATTCTAAAAATAAAATTGAAAACAATAGTGGGTTGCGTTTTTATTCATTTTATACTTTTATATATTTCGTTAACATTTATATTTTAGAGTTCACATAATTTATTCGTTTTTAATTTCTACAGAGACCAAAATAACCTCAGTAGGTACAATGTACATACTAGAGATGTAACGAATGTATGATTTTAAACATTCGCGAATGCGAATGCGATTGCGAATATTAGCTGTCGAAATTTGCGAATGCGAATGTGAATATTGACTGCTCGATATTCGCGAATGCGAATGCGAATATTGACTTTTTGAAAAAAAAAGCTAAAAAAAAAAACGGTCTTCTGATTAAAATAGATATTTTTATTTGTTAATACATCATATTATATTCGCATAAATATTCGCAACTTTACCTGCGAATGCGAATGCGAATACGAATGTTTAAAAATGTGCTAATGCGAATGCGAATGCGAATGCGAATACGAATGTTTAAAAATGTGCGAATATTCGCGAATGCGAATGCGAATATTCGTTACATCCCTAGTACATACATATAAAATATGGTACATATGTATATTGATTAAAAGCAGGTATGTTATCAATATTTCAATATGCTTATTTGATTTGACATTAATATTCCCTATGACCTATCCATTTATTAGAAAATATAATTATTTTATATAATTATTCGATTTAAATATTTGGTTTAATATTAATAAAATACCACTTGGAAATTTTCCTTAATTAATACGAGCTTGCGCAAATTCGATTATCATATTAGAACAATTCTAGGGGTTTCAAACAGTGAAAGTCCAAACAATATGGATTCACTAATTTTTGTGTCAAATCAAAAACACACAGAAATATATTTTTTTATCAAAAAAAATATAGATCAAAAATTCCAAAATATTGTCATTGTATGTAAAGACTTCAGTCAAGGTTCATGTTGTAGATTCAACATCTTTATGTTCGAAAAAGTAAAATAATTTCAATAAACAATATTATTATAATATGATGGCAGCGATGTTGAGTTAATAAAGTTATTAATGCATAAAAATAAATATAGCAATTCGTTTTCAGAAATGAATGTGCACTTTATAGTTTGGAATACCTATTTACTTATGTAAGATATTAGAAGGAAGACGTTTTAAATTTTTTTGAATAAAACATAAAAAGAGTAAAGAAAATGTTTTTATAAAGTTAAATTCCTGTATATTTTGGTTTTGATAACTGATATTGAGTAGTGTACATCAGTGGCGTAGAAGATTCTAATGTATATTTTATTTTTTTAGTATTTTTTGGTTTTTTAAAGTTTTACGACACTTTGAACCCAAAATGATAAAATTATTAGTCGCTACTAGCACTGGTTTAGTGAAGTAATTCTTAGTTTATCTTCAAAGTAGCAGCACTCGCTAGGCTCTAGCTAAACCAGTGCCAGGAGCGACTTTAATCATTTTATTATTTTGGGTTTAAGTATCCCTAACATTCGATTTAAATTTATTTTTTGATGCTTAGAATTATAACCAAAATTTTTTTACATTTTTTTATGTTGTATATTATCATGGTTAATCTATATAAAAACAAGTTGTAAATATTGATGCAGCTGTCAAACACACTGTAAATATCTTTTGGTGTGATTTTGTTCGAGAACATAGAACAGCGACTAAAACGGCACGGACGGCGGGTAAAATGACGCACCTAGAAAACGTTAAATAAAAATAGTAGCTAACTTTTCGGGCTGTTGTCCACGTTGTCTTGTTTTCAAACTTGACGTTTCGACTCGCATGTCGGAGTCTTCTTCAGAAGTGATTCTGAAACAGTTTCAGAATCACTTCTGAAGAAGACTCCGACAAGAGAGTCGAAACGTCAAGTTTGAAAACAAGACAACGTGGACAACAGCCCGAAAAGTTAGCTACTATGGACAACGGCCACGAAAGCCTACAGAAGAAAGTTAAATAAAAATGTTTATAATATGTTTGAAAACTATTGAATTGTCTTTATTAAGGTATAAGATGCGATCGTAGACAAAAAAATTTGCAATCACATCATTTATTTATTATTGATTGAAAAATAAAGATTTTGGACATTCATTTTCATCTATACCTAATATACGAATCAAAATTTAACGAAAAAAAAATTAGTTCTACTATATAAATCGCAATATATGAATTTATTTGGGTTTAAGTAACTTCTAATAATTTTAAGTACCATAAGATTTTATAATTTGAAAAATACTTAATCACTGATAAACCAAAAAATACGAAACTATAGAGAGGCGGCAAATGTGGCGCATTCAAGCAAACGTTGAAATTGATTGGGGGGGGGGGAGATTCTGACTCATAAAAAATTAGCAATGTGGCGCAAATTAGTGTTGTGATAAATTAACATATTAAACTATCAAAAAATATCAAACACCAAATGATTTTAAGAAAACAAAAAGTAATGCTAGGTTGCAATTACCTTATTTTTTACAGATTAATAAACACATTTAAAAAATCTGTATTTTAACTATCAGTTTTACCATCATTACAGACTACATAATACATAACACAATAACATTCATTTATATAAAACTTCATTCCATAATATCGAAGAAATATTCAAACGCATAAAAAGAAATAAAACTCCATCAGAAGATGAATGTGAACTCGTTGTTTTGAATATTAAATCATTACAAGCAGCTTTAAAATGGTTTCGACAAATATAATAATTTAAAAATCGATAGATATTTTTTAGAGTTGGGCATTTTAATAAATGGCAGAGAACGCTCTCTATAGTTCAGTTGTCTTTAATGAACTATTATTTAGTTCGTTCTTCTAGTTTTTTTTTTAGTTCACAGATTTTTTTTCGGATTAAATAATGGCAGTTCATTTATATTGGATTGTTGAATTTATAATATTTTTTATGTTAAATTGTTTAATTATTAATTTTGTATTACAATTTTTTTTATCAAACTGCAGTATTTTTTTAGTTCGTTATTAATTTATAAATGAAATCGATATTTTTAAATCTATATTTGTAGTAATCATTTTTAGGGTTCCGTAGAAAACTAGGAACCCTTATAGTTTCTCCATGTCCGTCCTGAAAAATTTTGTCATAATAAGATGAAATTTGGTATACGGTCTTAGATTGATGTCCCAAAAACAGAAATGATAAGATTTTTGAAAATAAAAATTTTTTAGACCCCCCTTTCATAAAATGAAAAGTGTTTTCAAAAAAAATTTCACCTACACCATTGAGTGGGGTGTCGTTAGAAAAGTCTCCTAAAATGCAACAATTTAAGCAAAATATTTGGATTTCATTAAAATTTGTGACGTTACTTATTTTCATTGTCATAAAATATTTTAAATATCACATGCTTTCCATAGACTTATCCCCCCCCCCCAAAAAAAAACCTTTACTAAAGTAAATTCAAAATTTGTAATAAAGTATTCCAAACGTAAATTAATAAACATAAAAATATTATAACCTCATTTTCAAAACAGTGTATTTCAAGTGATTCAATGTATTTTTTTTTGAACACACAATTTTTTAAATCGCAATTTTTCGAAACACTTTTTCGAACACAATTCTTCGAATGATCAATTTTTCGAAAAATTTAAGTTTTTAAGTTAAGTTGAATTCCCGTTTTTAACCTAACAGAGATACTAACCTGCTTATTTCACCCCAAAAGATTGCCTTAATCAAGGACAGTTAACGTGTTAAAAGAAACAATCTGAACTTTTTTATGGATTTTAGTTTATATTTCGTAAAATGTCGAAATATTATTTTACTTAATATTTTATTTACTACTAAATAAAAGTTTGTACAAAAAGTTTTGCCTTTTCTTTATTCTTTTTCATTTTTACCTTTATCAAATTCAATTTAAACTTAATTTAAAAAAAATTAAGAAAAATTATTCATTCGAAGAATTTTGGTTCGAAAAATTATGTCTCGAAAAACTTGCCGGATACCATTGGAAGTGTATCGGGAACTATTGAACTAAAAGAGCTAAGAGCATACGAACTAGTTCCTCTAGTTCTCGTGTGGGAGCGCTCTTTTGAACAAGTTCGTTCATGAACTACACAAGTCTAATATTTTTATATTTATCTCATATACATATATACATGTAGCACAAGAATGAAATATTACAAAAGCACATAAAATACAGTATTTGTGTGGTTGGGTACCTACACCGCACCGCGTACATCGACACACTAATTGTACGTAATTATGGTAATTCGTGCGACGCTCATGATGGAATAATTGCGTCGTTTATTAATATGTCTCTAACAGAACAATGGGAGAAGGAATGTATTATCCACATTTCTTTGTATAAAGATGTCTATGAAACTACTAACTAGGTATAATTTTGAATGAGTCTATTGTTTATATTTTATTTGTACCTAAATTATAAATTCAAGCTTAGTATTTTGAATCTTTGTAGTTTAGATAACTTATTGTTAGATAAATATGGTTATAATATCTTATATTAAGACTTGAGTTGTAAAGGTACTGATATTTCGGAAAAAAATATACGCAGAGTAATTAAAAAATACACGGAAAAAATATTGTAATAAAAATTACTATGGTATTATGGTACTGGAAGGACGGTTCTGTATTATCGTAAAAATTAATTTGTAATCTTTACAATTTTACTAATATTCTAATAAAATTTTTAACGGACATTGCAATTTTAACCATAATACTGAACCGTCCTTCCAGTACCATAAAGCATAGTAATTTTTATTACAATATTTTTCCGTGTATATATGTATTTACCTATACGCGAAAAACGTAGTTTTTGACGCTTTTCATACATCTAATTGTTAAATATATGGAGAAAAAAAATATATATATTTAGTGTATACTTCTACATTTAAGGCGTTCCATATCAAATCGACATGACATACAGCGAAATTACGAATCTCTTAAAAATTAAAGATACTTTGGTGAATTGTTCTTCTTATGATACTATAATAGTTCCCGGAGTAGTTTGCTATAATACATATTATTTCTCCGTTGTCTATAACTAAATAAGGTACTGACAACAGTCTTGAACGCGTTAAGAGCAAAGTATATTGTTTCTTGCAATTGATGGACTACTATTTTGTAATTTTTATGAACCTACATATGTTACTAATGAAACAATAACTTCTTTATTGAATCAATTTAATTACCAAAATCCACAATAATAGTTTATTTTTTAAATTATAGCCTTTTATTTTGTATATGTTTTTACTCTACACAGAAAAAAAACTGTATTGGACCAAGAAAACCTTGTTTTGTTTATAACGAAAACAATATTTTCTTAATATAAGAAACATACTCTTAATCCAACTACGTTATTCCTTCGTTCAAGAATATTATAGTTGGTTTAAGAGATTATTGCTTATCTTAAGAAAATATTGTTTTCGTTATATACAAAACAAGGTTTACTTAGTTTGAGAAATCCTTTCTACCAGTGTAGTAATGGACAAAGTAAAATTAGTAATGAACACCCAATGATGAAAATTTGCTAATTATTATAAAATAATAAGTACTACTACACAAACGTTACAAAATAAAGAGTCATAAAATTTAAAACAATGTAAAAGATTTACATAAAAAAATACACTTTTGTTGATAGTGTGCCGAACAGCGATAATTATTTGTCCACTGTTTTAAAACAAAACGATCAAATATCATGAAATCACACTGTAAAGTCTTGGCATCTTAGGACGCCGCGCCGTCCGCATCGGCCGCACCGTCCGCCAGACACGCAATACTGATGTGTATATATTATTTTCAAGGTTAAAATTATTGCGTGTCTGGCGGCCGGAGCGGCCAGCGCGGTCGGCGCGGCGTCCTAAGATGCCAAGACTTAAGACAGTTAAATGTATATATAGATTAATATCCAGTAATGACAGTAATCAATTATCAACTAGAAATATTATAAATATTATAAATTCAGTGCATTTAATTTAAAAATGTTCAACACTGGGGTGTTGTCCAAGACTGGTGGCAATACCTTATTTAGTTTATTTTCTTTGAAACCTCTAACAGTAACGATTCGCCTGTGTATATCCAAAAGTAATTTTGAGGAGAAAATAATTAAGTTTAATTTAATTAAAGGTGTTCTTTCTTGATTATATAGGACGGAAATAGGTTACTATCCTCCCAGGCTTTCAATTAAAAAGTCCATATGCACAACTAACAAGTAAGTAGGTATCTTCTTGTTTCCCTACAATTATCTTAATTATTCGCATAAAATATGTACTTTAGAAATAAAAGAACATAAGAAAGTCGAATATACATACATAGAATACACCTTCATTTCTGCTTACTTAAATAATTTTGAAGAATAAATTGGGTGTGTGTACAATAGGGTGTTCCAAAAAAAGTCGATAATTTTTTTTTTCGATTGCATGTGAAATTCTTGTTATATATGCTATAAAAAAAATTCTGTAAAAATTTGAGCCCTTAATATCAACTTGAAGAACTCCATCACCGAATTTGAAGATTTACCATTGATTTAACATGGAAAAATGATTTTTTAACGTTCATTTCTCCTGCAAACTATGTAGAACATTATTTTTCGGAAAAACCATGACTGATCCTTCTTCAGTATTAAATTCTGTAAAAAAAAGCTCTTAGGGTCCAGTCTCTAACGTCAACCCTCTCGTTTTTATTTGCGTTAAAAAATACAGATTTTTTGACATTTCGGTTGACGTTAGAGACTGGACCCTAAGAGCTTTTTTTTACAGAATTTAATACTGAAGAAGGATCAGTCATGGTTTTTCCGAAAAATAATGTTCTACATAGTTTGCAGGAGAAATGAACGTTAAAAAATCATTTTTCCATGTTAAATCAATGGTAAATCTTCAAATTCGGTGATGGAGTTCTTCAAGTTGATATTAAGGGCTCAAATTTTTACAGAATTTTTTTTATAGCATATATAACAAGAATTTCACATGCAATCGAAAAAAAAAATTATCGACTTTTTTTGGAACACCCTAGTGTACAATTGTACATATCGCATCCCCGCAAAAAAGTGTCAACTAAAAATTGTCATATTTGAGATAAATATGTAGAATTACTTCGTGTACTACCGTCAAAACTAGTATATTCTAAAAAAATGTCACATTTTTAATTTTTTATTTAAATACATACTTAATCACTAAGCGTTTAAATAGTTACTATTTTTCAAACATCACAGGAATACTGAAAAATTTAAATATTTAAAATACTGTATATTAGTCCTTTTCCTATATTACCTTTACAATTTTGATTTACCTAAATTGTTATAATTTCATTTATTCCTATTTACTCAGAACTCAGAACTACATATTTTGAGTTGTATCACTTTTTTACGGAGGTGTGATATCTACAATTCTTCAGAGGACTAAATAATGAGAATATTAACTACAGACTCCTAAAGATTATGCCCAAAATTAGTTTTTATTTAATATCTGGAGACCGCATTGTTTAACAGTACTCAAAATTGATACTCGGATTAGTATTAATACGTGTTATCGATTTTTAGTATCAAACAATGAATATTTTGACCAGGAATGTATGGAGCCTATGGGACCTCTGATTTGTTCTAGTATTTTTTTTCTATGTTTGGAACTTTATTAGGTCATATGGCACAAAATATACTTTGTTAATTTGTCATAAGATCAACCGTTTACGAGAAATACGATGTTAAAAATTCCTCTTCAAGTGCATATCATTTTCATTGCTTTACTAAAATTTAACCCTGAACGCGCCTAAAGAAATATAACTTTAATTAAGTCTACTATTTTATAACTATTTAATTATTTCAGAGAATTTTCTTTTTATTATTCAGATAATCAAAATTATTCTTGAGTAAAAATCAAGAAATTTGAATTCAAGTATATTCGGTACTCGTAACTTTTCTTATAAAACTAAATGATATTTATATATCATTTGCATTAAGTTAACGGTAGAATAATTATATCTAATAGAACAAAATTATACATTATAAATAAAAGCTTGTAATTATAATAATTTCCATGTTTCTTGTAGCAATAAGTTTAAAGTTACAGTTGTATTTTTAAGATATAAAATAATTGGTATTCTAAATATTATAAGTATAAAGATATGATAGTTATTAACTAACTTCATATTTGGTTTATAAATTTATAATAAAGGCTATTAAAAGTCTGGAAAGTTATATTCATATCTGTAATTTCAATATACTAATTACAGTTTGTAAAAAACTTGTTTACGTATAATTTCTTGGAGATCGTTATCTATGAATTTATGGATATGCTAATTAAGTATGAAATTTTAGTTGATATGATAATTCTCTGAGTATAATGTTGTAAATTTTATTTATTAAAAATATAAACTAAACAGGGTCAGATTTTTATCTTGAGACTTAATATTTGGAAAACTATAGATTTTTACAAAAAATGTTTGGTACAAAAGTTTCAGGATTTGGGTGACAAAATCAATGAAGGTAACAAGTTTGACCAAAAGTGAAGGTTTTAAGGTCATTTTGGAATAATCATTTTTTTTCAAATGGAAACATATGTGATTTTTTTCTTTTGTGTCAAAAATTGTTTGTATTGAAAAATTATAAAAAAAATAATCTGCATTTTTTCTTAAACATCTTGGATAATTATTTCAAAATTTTTGAACGCAATTTTTTTTAACTTTTAAACAAAAGTTGTTTCTTTTTTTTGCAGAATACGAATCAGCAAAAAAATACACATGGTTCCATCTGTAAAAAATGGATGATCCCAAAATGACCTTGAAATCGCCACTCATGGTCTTATTTGCTATCGCCATCGGTTTTGCCCTAACAAATCATGAATCTTTTATACCAAACATTTTCTGGTAAAAGCCATAGTTTTCCAGATATTAAACAGTATCAAGATAAAAATGCATCCAGTATAGTGTTAATTCATAATAAACTATATAAAATAATCTTATTTTATAAGTACTGGATGTTTATTTTTTAACTATAACATTTATTTGTTCTTAAAAATTATAAATTCTATAGCAAAGTTGTAAATTGGTATGTACAAACTTTATTTAGTACATATGCTTACAATTAGATACAGGATGAGTCATATCAGGTAGAACAAACTTAAACCGTTGATTGAGAAAAATATTTCAATCAAAAAAGTTCATATAAATATGTGTCCGGAAACTCTTCATGAGGTAGCTACAGACTTCCAAAGATTTTGACTAAAATTGGTTTTTATTTAATATCTAGTGAACCTATTGTGAGACAGCAATGAAAATTAATACATGGATTAGTAATAATACGTGTTATCGATTTCCAGTATCAAACAATGGTTATTTAGACCAGGGATGTATGGAGCCTGTGGGCCCTCTGATTTTTATCTAGTATTTTGTTGTTCTTCACTTTTTTCCTGCTTGATATTTTTATAAGGTCATATGACACAAAATACACATAAATATACTTTGTTAAGTTGTCATAAGATCTACCGCTTACGAGAAATACGATGTGAAAGATAGTTTTGCAGAATTTAACTTAATACGGATGCTAAAAATTAAACAAAATAAATTTATATTCTTGTTCTATAATTAAAAACAAGAATAAATGTGTATGTAAATATACCTAAAAAATGCATCCTTAACAACAGATAACATTTTTAGTTTCGTTTTTCAGTCAATTAATAAAGTACGAATTAAAGTAATAAAACTGGGTATAATTCAATGAGTAGTCATATTAAGAGGAATATTTACACCAACTATTTTTCTTATTTTTAGTACTAGAATAAGAATACAAATTTATTTTGTGTAATTTTTAGCATCCGTGTTAAGTTAAATTCTGCAAAACTATCTTCCCCATCGTATTTCTCGTAAACGGTTGATCTTATGACTTAATAATGTATATTTATGGGTATTTTGTATCATATGACCTTATAAAAATACCAAACCTAAGAAAAAAGTGAAGAACAATAAAATACTAGATAAAAATCGGAGGGCCCACAGGCCCCATACATCCCTGGTCTGAATAACCATTGTTTGATACTGGAAATCGATAACACGTATTATTACTAATCCATATATTAATTTTCATTGCTGTATCACAATGGGTTCTCCAGATATTAAATAAAAACCAATTTTAGTCAAAATCTTTGAGTCTGTAGCTTCCTTACAAAGAGTTTCCGGACACATGTTTATATGAACTTTTTTGCTAGAAATATTTTTCTCAATCAACGGTTAAAGTTTATTCCACCTGTATGACTCACCCTGTATAATATGTAATTAAATATATTTTTAAGTAATTGTACTAAATTACTTTTCAAATGTATGTATTATTATCTTAAGTAAGTATTTAAGTACTTTACCAAATGCAAATACCTACTTAAAGGCATTTATACTTTTACAATATCAAATATATTAAGCAAATGTAATTGTAATTACATTAAAGTACAATTGCAGACAATAATTTTATGTTTGTATATACTTAAGTATCTTTTTTGTAAAGTACCTACTTGTGTTTGTACTTAAGTACATTTTTTGCAATATGCTTGTATTTGAGAACATATTTTTGAGTACCTGTATAATACTTAAGTACATTTTTTGCAATATGCTTGTATTTGAGAACATATTTTTGAGTACCTGTATAATACTTAAGTACATTTTTTTGTATTACTGCACAGCTTTGTTATTATAGCAGGTAATATTAATAACGTTTATTGATTTCATAACATATTTGAAATGTGCAGCTAGGTACTTAATTATACTAATAAAGTTTATGATGTAAATATTTATGTAAGTATTGTACATAATAGAACCTCTATGTATATGTAGATATATGTAAGTACATTACTATACTAGAGTGCTCAGTGCTCTATATATGAATATGATATATGATGTTTCATTATAGCTGAAAGTAAATGTTCCTGAGCGTCATAAAACGCATGTGTAAGATTAATCATTTAACAGCTTTATTAAATGCACAATACCATTAATCCTTCGAATTATAAATGTCATTTATAATTTATATTTCCTAATATTGAAACTGAGTAAATTTGCCTACGCGAAAGCTGGTGTGAAATGAAACTTGACAAATTATACCGATTTAATATTCGACACAATTATATTAATTATTTAAAATGTGTTCATCTTTAGTTTTTTGTATTAATGAAAAAACTTTTTAATGATGAAGGGATAATGTATAATATTGAACAAAAAAATTAATCATTATATTATGTATTTTAATTAATTATGTTTCGCGTATTATGAATTTTTAATTATTAATTAACTAATTGATGTCTGTTATTATCAAATAATAAAAAAAACTATATTTACGCAAAACTGTTCTTTATATAATATGGTGTATATTGGATATATTTAATTAATTATTTAAATATTTTTGTTCGCCAAGTGTATATTTTTTAAATTACAACGGTAAGTATTTCTTTCAGGGACCTGACACTGAACCCGAGCCATAAATCCGAAAAAATCCATATTTTTCGTGAACCTGAACTGGAACCGAACCGCTATATTTCAAAGTCAACAAACCTGAATCTGAACCCAAATATTTTTATGGATAAACGGTAACCATATTTTTTCAAAAGGTCCAAGTAATTATTTTTAATATTATCCATTGATTTATTATTAAAGGAGATTGCAATGTGTACAAACTGGAAATTTGTTTGAATTTTACTGTATGATGGTACAAGTCCACTACTAAAATTTTATATTTTTTGCTTGCTTTATAATAAATTCTATACCTTTCTAAAAAGTAATTTCTTTTCAATTTGCAAAAAATCTGAAAAGTAGAGATATAAATCTTTAAAATGTATTTTTATTTTTTGCTAATTTTTTCTAGCAGTATCTTCGTCCCTTCATAGTTATGACAAATGTACATATATTATTATTATATTTATTTTATAAACTACAACATAATAATATACATTTGTTATAATATGATTGACGAAAATAAATTTTATCTCAAAAAATGGAGATTTGAATAACTTGATTTTTACTTTTTTATACATACATGAAATGTAATGTATAAATAAAGTATAGTGATCACGAAAAAAATCGAACTCGAGATTTTAACGGAATTACACGTTTTGAGGGTCCCTGAATCATATACAACCATTAACTCAATGACGTCTGTGTGTGTGTGTGTGTGTGTCTGTCTGTCTGTCTGTCTGTCTGTCTGTGTGTCTGTGAACGCTCTACAGCTAAAACTGTTAGACTTACGAACGTGGAATTTTGAACTTAAGGTTCTTGTACACTCTAGATGTGCACCTCCTATTTTTGAAAACCATCACTAAACCGGAAACGGAAGTATACTTATTTTTCGAATTATTTTTGAAAAGGTGCGCAGTAGAAAAAAATGTTTCAGATAAAAGTTGTAGAAGGTACTTTTATCTATAATTTATGTTCTATTCATTTTCCCCCCCAAAATTTGTTTTTAGGAAATAATCGATTTTCTAAAAAAAAATTTTTTTCGATTTATTTTTTAAACTGTAGATATTAGAAAAAAATGTTTGAGATACAAGTTGTAGAGAATATTATTATCTATAATTTTTATTCTAATAATTTTTCCCAAAAAAAAATTGTGGAAGGAAATAATCATTTTTTTTTTAATTATATTTCAAACGGTTCATATCAGAAAAAAATGTTTATAATAAAAGTTGTAGAAAACGTTATTTTCTTTAATTTATGTTCTATTCTTTTTTTTGTATCTTTTATGAATTAACCAAAAAAATAATAATTTTAGTTTTAATTTAAAAATAATTTTAATAATCTAGTTATCTATGACAATGAAGGAATTTATTATTATACAACTGTCAAAATTGAATTCTAAGAAAATAAAAACATAAGTATTCAATAATCAATAATCCTAATTGGTTTTATTATTAAAATTGTGTTATTAAAATTATAATGTATCCATTTCATTCACTGAAAATCATTTTGTAAGTAATATATTTAAAAATCAAATGTTAAAAAATAAAATTAACCATATTATCAATACTTCGGTATCATGATGTATAAAAAAGTCTCGTGCCTGCCAAGGCAGTTTATTTAAATACAACTGAACATTTAGAAAACTAAAAAAAACCGTTTTTAATGGATTTTTATTTTATACCGCATACATCTTGTTTTGTGAGTTCACAACAAGATAGCTATTTTATTTTCAAATAGTATTTTTTGTAAAAAAAATTTTTATAATCTCTGTTCGAATTTATTTTTTAACACAATTCAGTAAATTGAAACTCATTAAAAAGAAAGTTTAAGAGAAATAAATAAATAAATTTCTCGATGAAGTTACTTTATTTTATTGACTAGGTATTCTCTACCGAAAGAAACTAGTAATAATTTTTCATTTCAGTTCATTTTATATACATTTTTCTACGGTTTTGTGGAACATAATTCTGAGCTAGCGATTTCTTTCAGTTAATTATACGATTAACCTCTATTATGCTTCCATGAAAAGGGTAGAAAATCGTTTAGTAGATGTTATATTATCATCATATTTACGAGTAAAGTTCATTTCTGTGTTCAGAAATTTTTAAACTAAATAATGAGGTGCTAAAAATAACATTCTAGGAAATTTTTTTGAAGGAAATAAAAATTTCCTAAAATTTATATTTCATGTTTATTTTTAATTTATTAATTGTTCAATAATACTATTCTGATATCTGATATGAAATAAACATTTACCTATGTTAAAAATTAAATTGCAAAATACACAGGAGAATGTTTTATAGGTTTTGTATAGTAAAGTACTAAATTTACTATAAATAAAATCGATTGTATTCTATTGATTCTTTGAAATGTTCCAATTTCTCTGTGGATTAAATGATGAGAGAAGCATTCCGGGAAGTTAAAATGATTATTCGACGAATTTATTTTTGAGATGACCTATTAAAATGATTTAACATTTATTATTTCTTTATTGGAACTACCAAACAATATAGTTGAAACCCAACATAACTATAAAATACTTGCATGTTCTATTAAATCGAGAGCAGCAGATGGTATTAATTTAGCAATATCCTAAGTTGACATTTTTAGGGTTCCGTAGAAAACTAGGAACCCTTATAGTTTCACTTTGTCTGTCCGTCTGTCTCTAATAAAATTAGATGAAATTTGGTATACGGTCGTAGATTGATAGTAACTCAAAAACACTAATAAGAATAAAAATTTTATTAAAAAAAATTAACTTACCCCTTTGAGTGGGGTGTCTTTGGGACAGTTAAAAAATTGAAAAATCTGTCATGGATATCACTGAACTTTCAATTAAAAATTGTGCGTGTATCTAGTTATATAAAATAAAACGGACAAGTGCGTGTTAAGCACGCACATGATAGGGTTCCGTAGTCATTCTCACTACGATTTATAAAAAAAAAGTTTTTTCAAAATTTTCGTGACCGAAGGGTTAAAATCAAAAAGTCATTTGGCTTTTATTATTGCATTTTAGGAGACCTATCAAATGACACCCCACTTAATGGGGTAAATGAAAACAATGCGAGTTCACTTTTCAATCTATGATAGGGGGGTCCAAAATATTTTTGACAATGTTCGTTATAATTTTCAGTGAAAGTACTAATTAAAAGCTACATTCTGATTTTTTTTTTGATTTTTTTAATCGATAGTTTATAAAATAGAGGGGGGGACGCTCTGACAGCGACATTAAAAAGCAAGTATTTCGTGATTGAAGGGTTGAAATAAAAAAGTTATCTGGCATTTTTTATTGCATTTTAGGAGACTTATTAAATGACACCCCACTCAATGGGGTAAGTGGGAAAAAAATGAGAGTTCACTCTTTCAGTCTAGAAGGGGAGTCCAAAATATTTTTGACAATGTTCGTTATAATTTTCAGTGAAAGTACTTATTAAAAGCTACATTCTGGAATTTTTTCAGATTTTTTTAATTGATAGTTTAGAAAATAGAGGGGGGGGCGCTTTTTTAACGACTTTGGAGACCAAATACATCGCGATTAAAGGGTTAAAATCAAAAAGTTCTAATACATTTTTTGTTGCATTTTAGGAGACCTTTCTAACGACACCCCATTCAATGGGGTAGGTGAAATTTTTTTTTTGAAAACACTTTTCATTTTATGGAAAGGGGGCCCAATTTCTGTTTTTGGGTCATTAATCTACGACCGTATACCAAATTTCATCTTATTATCTCAAAATTTTTGAAGACGGACGGACATGGAGAAACTATAAGGGTTCCTAGTTTTCTACGGAACCCTAAAAATATATTCTTTTTTTATGTAGCTTCTACACCACATAGAATTTAATTTTTTTTAACGTTATATTATAATACTCACCTGTTCCTTTCAAATAATTCATCTCATTTATCTCTTACTCGTACAATGCAATCATAAAATATCTTGTATTACTATGTATGACAACAGCTTTGCTTTATCTTTTGTTTCGTCTTTAATCTATGTATGTAGTATTATTTATTAGAGATACAACGTACATATATTTATTATAATTCCGGCAACCCTAATCACAAGTCTACCCTCATTCTCCATGTATTTATATCATATCGAAGTCCTATTACATCAAGAGCCCATGGTAGTTTTTTACCCGTCATCGAACATACTCAAAATAATTAGCGGATTTGCAAGTAAACATACTAGAGAACAACAATCCGTCGGTCGCCCTAATCAAATCCTGTGCATAATTAAGATAATTAACGCTAATTAGCGCAATTTTCGGAACGAATTGCCGTCATAGAACATCCGAATGAAATTTATATGAAAATATAGATAAATATGTATAGTTTTAGAATATACCGGTCGCCCTCACCATATCCTGTGCAAACTACTCCAAAAACCGATTTTAGGGGGTAAAAAATATGACAGTAGTTTATCACCCGTCATAGAACATCCTCAAAATAAGTAGCTAATATGAAAGTAAACATACTAGAGAACATTAATACATCGGTCGCCCCCATCAAATCCTGTGCATAATTAAGATAATTAACGCTAATTAGCGCAATTTTCGAAACGAATTCCCGTCATAGAACATCCTTAAAATAAGTAGCTAATATGAAAGTAAACATACTAGAGAACAACAATCCGTCGGTCGCCCTAATCAAATCATGTGCATAATTAAGATAATTAAGGCTAATTAGCGCAATTTTCGAAACGAATTCCCGTCATAGAACATCCTTAAAATAAGTAGCTAATATGAAAGTAAACATACTAGAGAACAACAATCCGTCGGTCGCCCTAATCAAATCATGTGCATAATTAAGATAATTAAGGCTAATTAGCGCAATTTTCGAAACGAATTCCCGTCATAGAACATCCTTAAAATAAGTAGCTAATATGAAAGTAAACATACTAGAGAACAACAATCCGTCGGTCGCCCTAATCAAATCATGTGCATAATTAAGATAATTAAGGCTAATTAGCGCAATTTTCGAAACGAATTCCCGTCATAGAACATCCTTAAAATAAGTAGCTAATATGAAAGTAAACATACTAGAGAACAACAATCCGTCGGTCGCCCTAATCAAATCATGTGCATAATTAAGATAATTAAGGCTAATTAGCGCAATTTTCGAAACGAATTCCCGTCATAGAACTTCCGAATGAAATTTATATGGAAATATAGATAAATATGTATAGTTTTAGAATATACCGGTTGCCCTCACCATATCCTGTGCAAACCACTCCAAAAACCGACTTAAATGTTTTATCAAAAATATCTTAATTATGCACAGGATTTGATTAGGCCGACCGATGTATTGTTGTTCTCTAGTATGTTTACTTTCATATTAGCTACTTATTTTGAGGACGTTCGATGACGGGTAAAAAACTACCATGGGCTCTTGGTCCATATGTTCAAGAAAACTACAAGTTGCTTGTTGACTCTCAGTATAAATAAATAGTAAGAGCATACATGTATAAATAACATATACTATGTAATATCTGTCTGACTGGGGATAATTCTTGTTCCTTGGGACGTTAATCCGGGCTCGTGGTGTGAGGCGAGGTTGGAGTTGGGGTGTGCGTGCCCGGCGGCAATAACGCTGTGAAGTCATGCCATTTCTGTGGCAACAAAATTAAACACAGATTTGCCTGCGGTGCAGGTATTATAAATTCTCATGCTTAAATGGAATTAAGAAATACAATTTTCCAACATTTTCTTTTGACTTGTACGGTCGCTATGTGTGTTCATGTGTATACAGGATGTTGCTAAAGTAGGTTTCACTTTTAAATCAAGTAAAAAACCCTTTTTCATTGAAGTTATATATCTTTAAGGGTTATCATATATTTAAATGCACTATTATAGGTAAGTTAGATGTTATTCACTTTGTACATCGAATATACATTTTAATAATTTACACTTAAAATTTTATAGTATACACTTTATACACGTGAACATTTTTAATACTTTTTTATTTTTTAATCCGTAAGGTGAATATTTAATCGTTTTAATTGGATTAAAATATAGAAAATCACAAAAATCACATTAAAAATATAAAAATCTATTGATGCGAAAGGAGGTTAGTTATTTTTTTATTAAGGCTAAAGTATAAACAATTACAAATATGGAAAGTAACATAAATTGTTTTATGTTCAATACATTTGTTTAATGTATAATTAGTTTTTCGTGCAATATATTTGTTATAAGTGGTAACGATTTAAAAAAAATTGCATTTAATACAAGCCCTTCTTTAATGGGTTATTAAAAATTATTAAAACTTTACTAAAATATATTAATCTTTATAAAAATAATTAAAGTAAAAAATATATAACATTCGTTATAATTCGAAATTTATTTGTTTATTGAATAAGAATAAATGGAAAAATATGTTTTCTTTTTTAAATCACGAGATCAAGATAATTTTTCTACTTTTACGAGACGAGACCGTGACGAGATGGCTTCAGTTTTCACGAGACGATATTCAGACGTAAAATTCAAAACCAACCCTATGTAGAAAAAAATGTTTGTACATTTAAAGAAATAATTACACTACTCAACACTAAAAAAAGAATAATTATTATTAATAATTATTTGTTAATAATTATTAAGAAATCTTTAAATTAATTATTGACTACATGTAAATAATATTTAACGTAGGTTTGTTTTTGTTAAAAATTAATTATATAAGATTCAATAAGTCCTATAATGTGCAATGTGTAAACATAGAAAAAATGTCTCCATATGTACATATATATACGTATGTACAATGTACATAGGTATATTCATATAGGTAGGTACATATACATATGTATGTTAGACGTTTTAGCAATTATATTATACGTTTGTTTTATTTAATTCGTGTCTAGTCGATATAAAATAATGTTACAAAAAACTTGTTATTGAGTAAATTGAAGACATTAATAAATCATACAGCAACAACATATTATATTAGACAAATAAATACATATACTATAAAAAAACATTTCATAATGTTTCATATAACCTCTGTTTGTATTGCAATATAATATGACAATCAATATAAAATATGTAGGTATTGTATAAAAAAACGCTGGTACAATAATTCTTGATTTTTTTATGTCAATTCTTCCACATAAAAATGTTTACTTGGTTTAGTACTTACGATTAGATTAGGAAATACTATGGATACATTACAACCAAAACTTTAGGGCGGACATATTTAATTTAATGTCAGTTACGTTATTTCTATGGATATATCAAATACAGGATGTCCCATTTTAATCTATCACCCCTCTAATTTTTTTATCTATCAATTATATCAAAAAATGTTTCGAATAAAAGTTGTTTGGTTTTGAGGGGGACCCAATATGGCGATATTAATTTTTGATTTTTAGGACGTCTTCATGGTCAAATAAGGTCAACATTTTTTTTTTCAAATGGAAACCTATATTTTTCATTACGGTATCTTATTGTTTGAAAAAAACAAGCAGCTTTTGTTTTAAATAATTTTTTGTATGACAATATTTTTTTAATATTTAACAAAATAATTTTAGATTTCAGATTTTCAGTAATTTTTTACCCGAAACCCATTAACTTTAGAGGAAAAGTGTAAAAAACAAATAAGGTTTATTTTAATCTGATATAATTAGGAAAATTATATCAGGATTTTTATTCACTTTTGCTCTTCAAAATATTAAAGCAAAAAAAAATTAAATTGAAAAAAATCTGAAATCATTTTTCTAGTTACATCAGATTAAAATAAACCTTTTTTGTGTTTTACAAAAGTCTTACAAAAAATTATTTAAAACAAAAGCTGCTAGTTTTTTTTTCCAAACAATAAGATATCGTAATGAAAAATATAGGTTTCCATTTGAAAAAAAAATGTTGGCCCAATTTGATCATGAAGATGTCCTAAAAATAAAAAATTAATATCGCCATATTAGCCCCCCCCCCCCTCAAAACTAAACAACTTTTATTCGAAACATTTTTTGATTTAATTGATAAATAAAAAAAATTAGTGGGGTGATAGATTAAAATGGGGCACCCTGTATAATTTAAATTACAATTGAACTTGGTATCCATGAGACATGATAATCCAAATAGACATTAAATTTCTCTGTTAATCAATTAACACTGAAATACTTTTAAAGATAATATAAAACATTATTTTATAATTTAAAACAATTGATATTTATGTTAAATTCCGAATGATACGCCAATGATTCGTGGAGCGATATGGTAACAACGCTAGGTAATGTGTTATTAGTCCTACACTATAAATCTTTCCTTGTCTAAGGTTTAATATATCTATCTATTCTAGTTTATTTTATAAAAAAAAACATATTTGTCGTTTTTTTCTGATCCGTTTCCCTATGATGTAAATATGTAGATAAATGTATATAAATATAAAATCAGAAAAGTGTTTACTTCTAAATTTTATAAAAGGTCGTTTACCTTAAAAAATATATATATGTAGTATGTAGGTATGTTTGAATGTTATTTATAAGGATATGAAGAACACACGATATTTTATGTACATAGGATGCAGAATATATGTAACTGTAACATAACAAAATTAATGTTATTTAAGATATATTCAAATATTTGTCTCTAGTTAAAATTTACGACAAACTCGAAAATACATTTATGTTTTGGCTTTGACGCATGGTCACACCGGCCACACTTATAAATTATTATTAACAAAATACAGAAAGGAGAAAATTTTGGATTGTTAATTAATTTTCTTGATATTTTATAATGTTTCGTTTAATACTAATTTAAGTTTTAAAATCTATATCTATAAAAGAGTTTGTCCTTAACCACTCATTCAATCACTCACTCACTCATATATCAACGTACAGCCCAAACCCCTGGACCTAGAAACGTGAAATTTCGTAGGTGCCTTCATTTTATGATGTAAGCACCCACTAAGAAAGGATTTTTCGAAATTCAACCCCTACGGGGTTAAAACAGGGTGTCAAATTTTACATAAAAAAAATATTTTTTTTGTTCGCATTTAATTGAAATTTATCGAACATATGTACTCTACAATATAAATAATGAAACAATTATTTCAGCATTTCCCAAAATTTAACCCCTAATGTGTAAGGGGGGTGGACATTTTTTTTTTATTCACAGAATGAAACATGGCAGAAGAAGGTACTCTACAAGACAAATATCAAGTACAAAAATTCAATATATTTTGATATATTTATCTTCATAATTGTTCATTATAATAAAAAAAATTCGGACAAATTAATATTCAATTAAAAATAAAAGTTCGATATTCAAGCCCTAATAGCATGATGGGACGGGGACGAGGATGGATTTAGATATGTTTATCTGGATACCTGCTTTACTTATAAAGGGGAAATTCGGGCAAAATATTAAATTATAAATTTCGACATTCAACCCCTAATGGCGGGGGTAGACAAGGTCTGTGTTTTTGATATGTTTATTTGCATAGCTGCTAACGTTATAATGGTGGAGTCGGACAAAATAATCTGCAATAAAAAAATTCGATATTCAACCCCTAATGGTGAGGTTAGTTTTTACAATTTTTTAATTAAGATCCGAGATATTTACGTTTTTTTATAGGTAATTAATAAAAATCAATTTAAAAAATTTAATATGTCATCCCCTATTATGTATGGAGGGTTCTAATTAGTTTCGAAGTTTACGCGAGCGAAGCCGCGGGCGATTACACTAGTAAATTATAAAATTATTATATTATATTAATACACTCCCATTAATTATTTAAAATAATATGTAATACATTTTTAAATACTTTCTTCGAGCTTCTCTAATGTCCGGTATTATCGCCTCTGGACGACGCCAACCATACATTCTTTGAATGTGTCAGGTGGTGCGAAAAGAGGCGCAGACTCGAAACACTGGTGGGCAGGATCACTCTTGACAACATAGTGAGTAAGATACTCATGAGCGAGGATCACTGGAGAAGAGTCGCAGTTTACGTCGAGGAGGTGTTACTGGAAAAGAAGGATGAGCAGGGTTAACCTAACAAGCCCTAAAAAATAGGGATCGAAAAGTAGAGCAGAGCCTTCCTTGGGCTTAACACAGGCACCTACTCGAAGTAATGCGAACAGCGGTCCCGAGGTGGAATGATGCCTGTTGCGGGGAGTTTTTTAGTCGGTTAGAGTCCGACACACCAGGTGGTGCTACCACTAGCCCCCTGATGGTGCATGACGCATTTCTCTCCTCGAAAAAAAATGTCCGGTATTATAAAGGAGTTAACTTTAATAACTTGCAAGCACTTTCAAATAGGGTATTTATTTTATGATAGTATCTATGGATTAGTTATGGAATTTAGAACAGTGTTAACTTATTAGTTAAACTTATTATAACACAGTTGGCTACTTTAATATCGCTGTTGATGTTCACATACAACGCATGCGTCAAACTTGGCAAACACTTCATGAAACTGACAGATAGGTTTGAAACCTAATTTGAAAGTGTTTTGCTAGCTAGCGAATTGTAAACTCATTTATAATACCGATTAAAATAAGCGTTGACACCAAACTCAAAAAAAAATATTTAAAACACATTAAATATATACTTCGCTTCATTTATGCCCAGTTTACATGGAACGAGTACTTGGCTGAGACAGTAAGCTCGGCCGAGTGAATAGAAACTATTTCTATTCACTGGACCGAGTGCTACCTCCCACCAGTACGATGTACTGTATTCGGCGTGTCTAAACGGCCAGTCGTTACGGTTGCCATAAGCTCGAGGTTTGAAAAGAGGACTAGTTCATTAAAAAAGTGGACAATTTAAAAAAATAAAAAAATGTATGTTGTACCTCGAATTAGATTTTTATTTCAAATGCCATTCAAAATATAAAAATAAATTGAAGACTTTTTTTTCATTGTCTGTCAATGCTTCCAACCCGAAATTTTACTGTTAGTAATTTTGACGATCTTTTTTTACGTAGGTAAAAAAAAACCCGGACACATTTGAAAAATCACCCCGGACGTCCTCGGACGCCCTTAAAAAGAGGGCAGTGTCCGAGGGAAAAGAGGACGGATGGCAATCCTAAGTACAGTATTTCCTAGTGGTGGAGGGTAGCACTCAGCACAGCGTATAGATGCTTACTCGGACAATATTAGTGCTTAGCCGAGCAGCAAAATGAGTATCTCGGTCGAGTACACGTCGCATGTAAACTAGGCATTACAAGAAAAAAATGTATTTTCTAATTTCTCGTATATATCGATGACACGTATTAATGCTAAACTGGGTATCAAATTTTATTACTGTACTACAAAGTTGTTAAATAAACATTAATTTTGGGTAAAATCTTTGAAAGGCTGTAGCTCCCTTACGAAGAATTTTCGGACACATGTTCATACAAACTTTTTTGCTTAAAATAACGTCCTCGATCTACTGTTAATATTTTTACACTAGTTGTGAATCATCCTGTATATTACTTATGGGGGATAGCCACTGTGACGGGTAAAAAACTCAATGTTTGGGAATTTTTTTCACAGATATTACTAATTATTTTTGAATCAGGTAAAGGACATTTTATTAAGTATATATTCAACTTATTTAATATAAATTTTTATTAAAAAATATTAAATATTTACAAAGTTATGAGCCTCGATGCGACGACCAAAAAAATTTTTGTCTATGGTCGACTCGAAATTTCGAGAAAGGTTGTATTAAAAAATTAATAAAAATTTTATCAATATCTATATGAATGTAGCTATCGTTGCACGTAGCCGTTTTTTTTTATTTTATTTTTTCACAAAATGGCGATCGTTTGAAATTTTTTTTCATTTTCAAGACCTACTTTTTTTAATTCGAGCGGTTTTAAAAATAGTAATTATCAAAATTTCAAAAATCGGCTACGTGCAACGATAGCTACTACAATTACGAAAATTATTAAAAAAAAAATTGAAATCGGTTTATTAGTCTTTGAGGAATCGTGTCGACCAGGTCGAAAAATGTCATTCCCGAGATAAACGTGTTTAATGTTTTTGTTGTTATAACTGGCTGTGCTACCTCGTCTCACTAAATTAACTGTAACTCCGTCAATTTTCAAAATTTAAACTCAATTTTTTGTATACATATTTATGAATATGTAAACTTAAAAAAAATCTAAGAAAAAAAAATTATATTTTTTTCCGACACAGTGGTCATCCCCCTGTTTTTATTATGGCATAACCGGCCGCGCTACCTCGTCTTACTAAATTGACTATAATTCCGTCAATTTTCGGAATTTAAACTCAATTTTTTGTATACATATTTATGAATATGTATACTTCAAAAAAATGTACAAAAAAATTTTTTTTTCTTTTTTTCCGTCACAGTGGCTATCCCCCTTATGAAAGTGTAAATAAAAAATAACAATATCAATAATTTCAAAAATAAATCCAGGTACAGACTATCGTCGATAAAAAAAGTGTTATCCTATAAATATGATATTGGGTTCTCATGATAATTTAGTCTGCGACTGATAATTATTTATCTTTTTGGTAATATTTTCAACAAAAATTGAGAACTTGATAAAAAAATTCGAAGAAATAAAAAGTCGAAAGTAATGGGGTAGCAATGAACAAATATTTGAATACCTCTGAAAATTATTAATTTTCTATATTCCTTAGTTACATAAATTCTATATACCAACACTGTATAAACTATATACTACAATTCTGATAAAATCAACTTTAGAGCTGAGATTTAAAAAATACAATATTGGTCAAGCGTTTATTAGAAAATGATTTGCGATTCGTGGCACGATTTATTTATTTGTAAACAAATAAATCTTACTACGATCAAAAATAAATGATCAATCACTTATTGATCTAGCAAATCATTTTCTCAGAATCGTGGCCATACATTATGTGTGTACACTGTAAACACAAAACAACACAAATAAAATCTTATTAATCCGTGTATGTGCGCGGCTTGGGGAGTTTAAATATTGACATACATAAATTATCGGATGGCTGTTTTCCTATATTTATGGCAAGCACACGTATTCATATATACCCTCACTTACAGGGGCGGATCAGTGTCTATACTTACGGTAACGGGAAAACTTTGTTATTATGCATGATCCAATAATAATATAATGTCTGCTGGATAGCTCATTTGTTTTATACTGTGACGTCATCGCCAAGAAATATCTCTAATTTGTAACAAACGGAATATAAATAAATAAACGATCAATACTGTTTACATTATACTTTTTTTTAATTTTTGATTTGATTTAATTATAAATCAATTATTTTGAAGCACAACACACATACATTTCTACCGATGTAGTACGTCATCGACAAGAAATTTATATAAAATGGCGACTGTCAAAATATCCATAGCAGACCTTGTATTATTGGATTATGGTTATCATGACACTAATGGTGTATCGGTGGTACTAGCAAAACAACCATTCAGTTGATATCTAATTAGGATTGGTATAACTAAATTATGGCGTCTTTGAAAAATATGGAGTAACCATTTTGCGCGTCAGCAGAAATTTTAGCTCGACACTCAGCGCAGATATCACGCTGATTTTTGTCTCAAATTATAGATCTCGATTAAATTTAAGAGATACAAAAATTACAAATCAAAACATTTATCTTCATATAGTAAATTTTTTTTTTCAGAATGTTGAGTAAATAGTCCAGTAAAGGAAGCATTTTGCCACAAAATTTAGGGGGTAAGCAATATTATGGTTGATTCTTATAGATTTTGAACTGGAGAATTCGAAAAAAATAACCCGGACTGACGAAAAGTGGTGCAACATCCTTAAAAATGGGGTTAACAGGTGAAAACCACATTTCCAACCGTTTTTTTAATTTAACACAAAATCTAAAGCGACGATAGAGTATTTTTATGGTTGGTATTTGTTGGGGGCACTGAGATGAATCGATTGAGACAATAAATAATGTATTTGACCAAAAATTACCTTTTCTAGAGAGCTTAAAACACGTAACATTGCTTCTTTTCAGGGAAAATAGTTTAAAAATTATTAACTTTGGGTAAAATTATCCATTAGACGCGATAGTCGCTGTGCTGCTCTGAAATCGCTAGTGTGTAAGAGGGCTAACTGTTAAAAAATGTTAGTTTCTGTAATTTTATTTTTTATAATTCGGGATGGAAGTGTAATGCTAATATTGTACCTTAAATCGTATATTCAGTTAATGACTTTACTCTTTGTACATCACATATAATATTTTTGTATAAATGTCATACCAAATTTTATTTTTCTTTTAACGAAATTTTATTTAAAATAGATCACCGATGAAAGTGAAGGAGGTAAAAAAGTCCACAATAAATTTTGCCTTGAAGCAGTAATGCACTACTGTTAACATAACTAACATAAGAAACCTACTTGTGATTTAATCGTGAATTTTTCTTTGTATTATTCCAGCTCTATTAATCAAATAACATTAAAATTTGGCCAGTCAATCAGGCAAAATGCCAATATGTTTTCTGATTGATACGCCCCTGCATACACACGTACACACATATATACACTGTTATACTTTTCATAATCAGAAAGTGGGGACACAATGTACGACCTCAACACTGGACTCGGAATTCAAATTTCTAAATTAAAAATTGACGTTCTAATTGGATTTTTAAAATCGTGGTTTTATGACGCTCATTTTCTTCTTTATTGTGTTTGAAAACTTGTTATCAAATATAAATTACTAAAATTTGATTAGTTTTTTTTTTAATCTGTTAAAATTATATTTATACTTTATATTATTTATATTTATTAATTTAATCATTTTACAAATATTAAAGTATCAAAATAATTTTTACGGCCAAGACCTGTATAAACGATTCCAAAGGTTTTTAGCGCACTGAAACCATATCAGATTCCCAAATTTCTCAATTAATTTAGGTTATTGAGATATCCATACCTAATAGTGCCGAAAATAACGATTTTGGACATGTTTATGAAACGAAAGTGTTACTTTATAATCTTTCTCCATTAAAATGAACTATTACTGTTCACTATATGATTTTTGTTCACCAAGATATCGAAGTTTGAAAATACACTCAACACATTAATTAAGGGGACACCTAAAAAATAGCCTGTTTTCAAATGCCTGTAATTTGATCAAAAATATTTTTTTTTCAAAACTTTTTTATTCTTCAATGGAGCAAATTTACTCTATTTTATGATGGTCTAATTCGTTCCTCAACATCTTTTCATTTTTTTAACTTTTTTCTGTAATTATATAAATTTTGAAAAAAACTACATATTTTGAAACTTAACGCGGAGTGCATTTATGTAGAAAATGAAATTTTAAAATAACCTTTTTGCAGAGAATTTCAATACCTTGAAATCGGTAAACTTCAGTCTATTATATTCAGATCTTAACCGCAAAACAAAAAAAAAATTCTTGCCGTGTTATTTATATTAGTTTTTGTTGTAAATGCTGAATAATAGATACTTAATTAAAATTTAAAAGTTTATTTAATATGTTCAGCTTCCTTATACAGAATAAGTTTTTTTATCATGAGAGTGCTTAATATCTAGAAAATTTAGATTTTTATGGAAAATTTTGGGGTATAAAAGTTTCAGGATTGGGAAGGACAAAATCAATGGAAGTAATAATTTTGACCTTGAATGAAGGTTTTAAGGTCATTTTGGAGTCAAATAATTTTTTTTAAATGGAAAACCTATTTTTTTGCAGAAAAAAGAAACAACTTTCTGGAAAGATTTAAATAAACTTTAATTGAATGTAATTTGTTTTTTTTTCGCATTGAAAAATTCTGAAATTATAAAAAAAATGTAATCTGCTTTTTTCTTAAACATTTTGGATAATTATTTAAAAAATTTTGAACGCGAAACAAAAAAAAAGACAAAATTTGTTTCTTTTTTCTGCAAGAATATTGAATGGGCCCATCATTATTGTAGATTATATTATCAAACCTCCCCAGGTGAATTTGGTAAAATTCTATGTTTTGATGTGATTGGAAATAAAGAAAAACAAAATCAACATTAAAACATATACATATAATTTAGTATATTCAAAATAACACACTTTGTGACTGTTTTTTAAACAACACACCAAAATTACATTGTTACATTGAAAATGAAAATTGATGAAAATGATAATCAACATGACAATTTAAAAATTCAAAGTGTTAATATGTTGTGGCGGATTATCAGTATCATCAATGTATATTTACGTATAGTCACGTATAGTAGGTACACTTATTAATCCACCTGTATGAACGCGCCCCGTGTATGAAACCTCCCCGCCATATGTATGTTTACACATGTATAGGGGAACCCGGGGCGGAATGGGAAAGGGGTTGCGGCGCTCGCTACGGACGACGGAGACACGTGTCTTTTGCACACAATGCTTAGTTTGCTATACTACGCAGTACGAAGTCGCCGCTGTCAGTGTAAGAGTGCTAATAGTTTGAATTTTACCGAAGGTCAAAGAAAAAGCTTACAAATTGTAATTTTGCTTTGCGACACCAAGGTAAGTATACTGTATAGTGTATACTATTCTTTATTCGGAAATTTACATTACATGTTTGTTTCAACATACTTTTGACTGACTAAAAGTCTAGTGATAACTCAAGGTCAACACATATAACGGCCATAATACTCATTATTACTCATGTTATAAAGAACATTACGTCGGGGGCAGAATGGGGTACACCCCGTTCTGCCCTTGATAATATTTGTATTTCTCATATAAATAGGCACTTTTTATTTCATCTGGAGATGGTGGGTACATATATTAGAAAAACCAACCGGCTTATATATATACCGGCTTTCTATATTAGAAAAATCAACTGCTTGGTCCATAGCATCCGTAGACCAGGTCTACGGATGCTATGAACCAAGCAGTTGCTGCGGTCGTCTAAAAAATGAAATAAATCCTAAGAAAGCTCGGAAGACGAAGACACGGCCTGCTTGTAATTATTTATGCGCGGGTTTAGATATTGACGACGATGACAGTGTTCTCAACTGTGAACTGTGCCAATAATTAGTACCCCATTGTACTCCGCGTTCATTTCCCATTGTGCCCCGGAGGGTGGGGCAGAATGGGAAATTTCATATTTTTTTCAGACACTAATTTTTGATTGTTATTATTAACTTATATATGTTTAACTTTAGTTTCTTTGTAGAGAAATAAGTAAATAAACGTACAAATTGACAAATAATGGTGTTATTTCTTTCAAACCCTCTCAACTTGTAATCAAAACTTAGCTACCCCGTTCCGCCCCGGGTTCCCCTACCTAATTATAAAATTAATATTCTTATCAATCATTATAAATATATAAGTTTACTAGCTGACTCGGCCACGCGTTGCTGTGGTTAACCTATACTTTAATTGTAGGTTATATGAAACGTTTGGAAGTTTGACATAGCGCCATCTATTGAATACTTACTCAATCCAGTCAACAGATGTCACCATCTGTTAGAATCATTTGGAACTAACAGATAAAGACAAATAAATTACAATAAAATAATATTGCGATCATAAATTGAGATGTAAGCTATCCTATATTTCAAGTTGGATCAAACTGCACACGGTGTACAAATTTGATTAAAATCGGTTAAGTAGTTTAGGAGTCCATCGCGGAGGAACATGTAATACGTAATTTATATATATTAAGATTATGTAAATAGTATTGTATTTACGTTAATGTTGTAAATATCACAAGTTTTCGCGGTTTTGGACCAGAGCAGTCAAAAGATGTTGTTGTAGTAACTTTGGGGGCTGATTACGAATTCGCAGTCCATTTTTCGCCATCAGTCTAGGTTTTTGAGAAAACCTAACCTAAAATTACCAAAAATGATGATTTAGGTAATGTTTAAGAATTGATTGCCAAGTAGGTAATTTTTTTCTTCAGTTTTCGTTCATTGTAAGAAATAGTACACCCTTTATTTTTAAAATGAATTTTTACTTTTTACTGTGAGATTTTTTTCACCAAAATATACTATTTTGAAGATATTGTTGTATTTGATGTAGTAAAGTCCGTTGTGTTACTTGTGTCTACTCTATTAATAAAATTATCATATCTTTAAACTAGCATATCCTGATAAAAAAAATCGTACAATAAAAAATAAAAATTCATTTTAAATACCTAAGATAGTAATATTTTTTACCGTGAATGAAAACTTTTGAAAAAAATTACCTACTTGGTAATCAATTCATAAACATTGCCTTAACCCTTTGAGGACTACTGGTTACCAGTGAACCATACATTATATATTTATTTTCTAAGCTCCTGCATGTTTTTGTTGAACACCACATTGTTTAGTGTGTTGCATATGTCATGATAGTCCAGGAGCCACCAATCCTGAAAGCTCCGTGATCACGGATTCTAATATTTTTAATAAAATATAAAAGTTAACGTTTAGACGAACAAGATTTGCTTGGTCGGCGTGGATTTAATTGGCCGGAAATATTTTAATTAAATTATTTATTATTAAATTTCCATAATTTTTTTCCGTCATCACGGATTTTGATCAATCTTATATAGAATTTTGTGTGAAATATTATGTTCAACATGAAAAAATCCGGCCGACCAATGATTTTTAGCCGGAAAGGTCACGCATACCTATTTGAATGGTGTGATAAGGGGTAAAATTTATCTATTATCACAGAAACCTTTTTTTTTTTTTAATTCACGCGTTTTAATGTCACATTTATAATTATCTTGGTATGCGTGCTTACAAACTGCCGAAAGTATCGCGCATACCAAATTTTAACTATTCGCTTTTCAACGGTTTCTATATTTCTGTAAAGAGTGAGTAAGGCAGATTTTACGCACCATTTTTGTAAACGCAATGTGGCAAAATGCTACTGAACCTATTTGTACATTATATGATCCAACAGAATGTGGATGGCAAGTAAATGAATTCAGTAAACTCGAACCATTGTGGTACATTGGCCCATCGGCACCGTTAAAGGTTGAGGAAATATTAAGTTGCCAACAGAATGAGGAAGAAAGCGAAGAATCAGAAAAAGAGAGAAATGATAATTTTGATGATAATGATGTAGATGATTATTGATTAATAAACTTGAATTGAACATATTTTTTGTATCAACCTTCATTTATTATATAATCAACCCAAATAAAATTTTTCCTGTATTTCCTCTTTTCCATATTGATTAGTATAATAAATAGTTAAAAACTTAAGGAAGAGACCAGAGGTAGAAGAAAGACTCTAAAAGAAATGTCATCAAGTAAGTGAAATCTATAACAGTATAATCCTCACTCACACAATAAAATTTGGTATGCGCGATACTTTCGGCAGTTTGTAAGCACGCATACCAAGATAATTATAAATGTGACATTAAAACGCGTGAATTAAAAAAAAAAAAAGGTTTCTGTGATAATGGATAAATTTTACCCCTTATCACACCATTCAAATAGGTATGCGTGACCTTTCCGGCTAAAAATCATTGGTCGGCCGGATTTTTTCATGTTGAACATAATATTTCACACAAAATTCTATATAAGATTGATCAAAATCCGTGATGACGGAAAAAAATTATGGAAATTTAATAATAAATAATTTAATTAAAATATTTCCGGCCAATTAAATCCACGCCGACCAAGCAAATCTTGTTCGTCTAAACGTTAACTTTTATTTTTTATTAAAAATATTAGAATCCGTGATCACGGAGCTTTCAGGATTGGTGGCTCCTCGCCTATAATACAAGTAGAATTTTAATATTATTTAATATTTTTTACAAAACTTGTTTAATTTGTTGATATTTTATTAATAAACATATATATAGAGATTTTTGTTTGTTTATAAGTAAAAAAAATAATTCAGGCCTTAAAGGGTTAACCGCAAAAATACGTTGAAAAACACTCTTATCGGGTCCAAAAATTTACTGATATTTGTAAACCTGTGATATATTATAATATAACATATGGATGATTTCAAAATTTTGAATTTTTTTATGATTCTGTACTTAAAGAATTTTGCTTTGTACATTGAAATATGTAGGTGTAATATATCTTTTTACAAATACGTTCTAAGGAAAGAAAAACTAATAAAATATGATATATTAGACAAAAGAGTAACATGTGCTACGTTTCAAACAAAAAACTGATAAACTTCGCGTAAAAGTGGCCAGTGTTCTATACATACCTATATATATACATATACACATACAGTGGCGCACAAAAAATACATATATGTTATGGCTATACAAATATAGTATTTTAATTATATTTATTATTGATCGTAATCTATTTTTTAGTTATGAAGTAAGTTTTACCTTCAGAAGATAAATTTTAAATTCAGGTTACGAAAACATTGCACTATTTTTGGCGACAGTGAAAAATGGGAGACCATAAATTGAATCTATAGATACGATTACAAAGAATACCTAGTGGATATAGTAGGTATGAACATATATTCTGTGTCTGTGAATGTGTACATTTTGTACCTATGCATTGTCTTTCTTCAATATTTCATGTATTCTCAATGGTGCTTTCAGTCTGCTTCAACTTTACTATTTTTAGTGCACGAGTATATATAGTAATTTATTTAAAGGTTAAATTAAACATAAATATTGAACGAAAAAAATGTTTAATATTTAACTGAAAAGATAAAGATGGAAGAAAAATGTTATATAAATCATTCTTTTCAACGTTCAACTTTGAAAAATCTGCCATAGGAGCCACGGGACTTTCTTATACGTAATATTCACAATGTATAGTGAACGTATACTTAATGTAGTGAAACATATTTCTGTCAAAAAATAATAGATATATAGAATAAAATAAATGAGACATAAACTATAGATAATATTATTCTCTACATTATGTATCAATTTTTTTAACGTAATTACTAGACCAGAAACGGATGTTTACTCATCATTTTTTTGAATTCTCGAATTATTTTTGAAATAAGAAAAAAATGTTTCAGATAAAAAATGCCGAATATGTTATTGTCTATAATTTATTCCCAAGATAATTTTTTACAACATTTATGATTTAGACAGAAATTTTTTTTCAAATAATTATTTCGAATCACCCACACTGTTAACTCTCAGTATTACATATAAGAAAGTCCCATGGTATTTATGGCAAATACGCACACTGTTCAATTTCCCATTTTCTTCCCAGAAAAAATTAAACTTAAGTATAAAACTTCTACGACTGGTTAAATCAGCAGTGAAGGGCCAAAAAAACGATCTATCGTATTTGAGTTACTGCGCTTACAGACAGACATCCCGACAGACATCATGGTGAAAACAGTCAGAATGAATTCAGAGAAGGTATAAATAAATAAATAGTTCCATCAAAATGCGGATTTAAAAAAAACGGCTTACAATCCTTACCTTCATAAATATAAGAAAGTAAAAACTGTAACGAACAATTTTGTGATTGTATTTTAATATTATTTTTTTATGTTTAAAAAAAATCAACTTGTCCATAAAAATAAATGTTTTTATCTACGACTTATATATAATACATACATTACATACGTAGTTTTTACTATATAATGCGATATATTAATCCCAGAGGGAACCATGACGAAAGAGAAATTTTCTGATTGGTGCATTGGAGGGCAATAATGGTCATTATTGCCCTCTAAATCATTATTGCCCTCCAATGCACCAATCAGAAAATTCCTCAAATTAAATAATACCATGGAAACAAAATACACAAACTTTAAGTCTAAAAAATTTATTTACGACTGTCAAATAAAACACCTAGTGTTTGTGTATTTGTATTGAGATGGATAAAAATTCTAGTAAAGTTGTTGATAGTATAAAACTTGTTCAGTTTATTAACTGTAATATTACTAATTTTAATATTTTTGGACACCACAGAGTTTGTGTATTTTGTTTCCATGGTATAGTTTAATTTATATTAATTTGAAATTATAACAAAAATTCTTGTGTTTGCATTTCTTGTATTCAGTTGTGTTTTATTAAAGTAATTAAAATAGTCGTAGATAAAGTACAGTATACTACTCGCAATAATGGCTATTATTACCTCGGAAATATTTTTCTCCCTCGCCGCTATGCGGCTCGGTTCGAAAATTATTCCTCGGTAATAATAACTATCATTATTGACTCGTGGTATAATATACTATTATTGTTTAAACTGTTATATAGTTTTAACTATATGAGTATTTTATTTTAACTGAAACAGTAATATTAACCTTTGTGATTCTTCAAAATAATCTAATTCTATATTTAGAATTATATTGAACAAAATGGCTATAGTCTAAAGACCGGCGCACACGATGTTTGCTTCTTTGTTGGATAGCTTGCTTGGCATTATAATTACAGTAGTGCAGATAGCTGTGCGACGCTGGCCATTCTACAGAATTTTGATAATAACCCGCGTACAACCATCTTTTAATGTGCATGTTTTTAAAAGTTCGAAGAGACGATGAATAAATCAGAAACAAGAACAATATCACTTGATCATGGATTTTAATAATTGTCAATCCTATTTCTGATATTACAGACTAGCTAGCTCAAACGGGTTATCAAACTTATATGACAGTGCACGCGTAGTAAAGTAAACACAAACGGTTTTAAAACAGTGTCATGTGATGAAAGATATCTTGTACAGTAAGAGTCGCAACTGTGTTACAAACGTTACAATACGTTGAAGTATCACTGCTTTAAATTCCATAACAAATCCATAGATACTATAATACCTTATTTAAAAGTGTTTCCAAGCTTGCAAATGTTATCTTGGGTATAATACCGGACAAATTAGTATAACTAATGTAGTTCTATTGTACTTTTTGTGAATTTAGGAATTTGTACACGAACTGTGGGAAATTCGAGCCGGTACTTAGACTGCTGCTTGCAAAACTCGAAACTGCGCAACCAGCACGAAAATCCAACAAGTATTCCAACGAAGAAACAAGCATAGTGTGCACCGGGTTTAGTGCCCGTATTAAACATATATGACAGTTTTCTTGATGTTTTTGATATATGCGCAGTATGTTGATTTTACCTTTTTTACTCAAGGTTACCTAATAAATATACTTTTGTAAATATACTTTACATACCTTTGTTTTTACTTATTATACATGCAACTATCTGTCAAAAACTCCAAGAAAACTGGCATATAAGTTTAATACCCCGTTTCAAGTGTTTGCAAATATTTGTTAGCTAGGCTGTAATACCGAACATACATTATTTTAGTGACTTAATACTTATTTTAGTGAATTAATACTTAGTTTAAAAAAATGTTTTGTAGCTTTTTTGGTATTAAGATACTCGAGTTTGAATGAAAAGTAGACTATAAAAAATAAACTTGATCTCAAAATATTGATACATAACATCTTAAAAAATATTCTTTTACAAAAAAAAAACTTTTTCCAACTCATTAACAATTTAAAAAAAAAGTTTTCCGAAAAACAAAAAATTATAAGTAATTTTTTTATAAAAACTAATATGTTACAGTTTATCGCATTTGAAGAGTTAAGTTGATATAAATTACCCGAACATCCATTAACCTTCAATAGTCCCAAAATTTCTAATCAGTTAAATAACGTTTCATAATCCGAAAAAAAGTTTATATATCAACTACACTCAGTCCCAATTAATCTACCCTCTACTGTATTACAAAATTAACTCAACATTCCTATATCCACGTCAATGCATGAAACAAACACAAATAGCGTAATCAGTTGAGTGGCATCCACACCCATACACACACACAGACAGACAGATAGATAGACACACACACACATAAGCGCGCGTCCGCATGTGAAAATAGAGACCGTGTTGGATTGTGGTCAGCGCCCCAAGTGGAAAATATGATAAATAACCTACACTGCAGATTGTTTCGTCTGTTTTTGTAAATATGGATTTTTATTGTGAGTTATATTATGTATGATCTTGTCTGTACTTGTTTTATTTTTATACTGCCGTTTAGAACAAGTTATCAGTGAGTTAGTGAATGTTATACTTCTGACATATCTAAGGTATTGGCACCAGTCTTGGACAACACCCCAGTGTTGGACAGTTTTAACTTGAATGTACTGAATTAGAAATATTTGTTGATATTTGATTACTGTAATTGCTGGATATTAATCAATATACCTACATTTAACCACCGGCGCCGACTACGGGGGGGGGTCGATCGCCCCCCCAGATATTATACCAGGGGGGCTTCGCCCCCCCTGTGCAGCTGAACTCTGGTTTCTTTTAAATTAAAGATACTTTTGTCAATAAGATTTTTACTTTAAATATCGGTATGGAGACCCATACATGACTTCCATGTTCTATAATATCTTTTACAATAATTTTTAATATAAAACTCACCTTTGTATTATTATTAATATTAGTTTTCTAATATTCTAATGTCAGTTGTAGAATAGACATTTTTGTAAAATAATAATTATTTGACATTTGAATTTGACTGCGCTTGTTTCCATGGCAACATGAATTTATTAGTATTTAAAATTAAAATTTTGAGGGTGATTTTCACCCCTTCAGTGGCTATCTAAGCACGTTTATGAAATAAGTGCCCCTTAGATTGGATTGAACTACAAGTGTACCAAGTCTTATCAACATTGGTGAGATAATACTCACTTTTTAGACGATAATAGGTACAAAATTTCGAATATTTCGGAAACCCCTGATCCGATTAGCACCAAAATCAATAGGTCTGGAGTACTCACTGAGGCAAACATTTTCCCCAAAAATAATTCAAATCGGTGCATATCTACAGTAGTTATCGTACACGGAAGAAAATTCTACATCCAGACAGACACACAGACACACAGACACACGCACAGCCGCCATGCGGAAATTAACTTTTCTTTACATTTTGAAGTTAGTACAATCAGAATCTGCTTTTTTTTCGGACATGATTTTTTGACGGTATTACAATACTTCCATTTCTTCGAACATGGAAGTAAAAAAAGGTGTAAATATTCAAATACTTGTCACTTGAGTAAAAATGATCACTAAAAATTTCTTCAAAAAGGAAATTAATACTAAAACATCTTTTATTTCCTTTACAAAGCTTACAATTAGTTAGATCAACAGCTTAAAAAATGCTACGACTTTTCTACACTTTACTATATTTTCAGCTAAAACCGTCGTTTACGTTTCATGAGCCTCTGTAAATTAAATATAAATGTCCACTTTTCAATTATTTCAAATAATTAAAGTTTGATCGATTTTTATCGAAACTACAATAATTTGATGAAAAAAAATTTTTTTGTCACATTATTAGTTGCGTTTTTGAAATTTTTGTCGTTATTACGAAAGTTGGATATTGCATATTTTTTAAGGAAATTTTTTGCACCCCACCCCCCCAAATTAAGAAAGTCTGCCCCCCCCCAGGTTAAATGAAAAGTCGGCGCCTATGCATTTAACTGTCTTACAATGTGATTTGATGATAATTGCCCATTTTATTTAAAAACAGTTAAAGTTTAATTTTAAAAATAATTTTTGCGGCTCGACAGACTATCAGGAAAAGAGTATTTTCTTATGTAAATACTTTACATTGTTTTACATTTTACGATTCTTTATTTTATAACGTTTATGTAGTAATTAGTGCCAGTACCTTATAGAGATATATGTATTTACATTAATTTGATATCGGATACTTATGTTTTGTATGGAGATAATGATTTATTTTCTTATACAAGGATGTTATATAAATCTATTTAGTTGATTATAGTAATTTGATAAACCCAAAGAAAAAATATTTTGTTACATATCTTTATTGGAAAAAAGTTATGTCAATTAAATACAACTTCCAATAAAATCTGAAAAAATGTATAAGGTAGATATTTTTTTTTAAATCATTGCATTCTTAACTAACCGGTTGAAAATACAACTACACTCGCCGCTCTATACAACGACGGTGTCAGCAATTCAACCACTCCATATAACGACGGTTAGAGGGGCCCCCACCACTATGCCGACGAGTGCAAAAAGTTTTTGAATGATTAGTACGTTCTAATCGTGGTGGAGATAAGGGAAGGACGTTTCATAGAGTGGTTGGTCAGTCGTTCTATGGTGCGATCGTTAAGTAGAAGGTTATTGTATAGATTGCTGAGTGTATCTCATATTAACATTAAGTATATACTTACATATACTGTTATGATACATTCTCATATCGCACCCCCGCAAAAAAGTTTCACAACTAAAAAAATGTCATATTTGAGATAAATATCTAAACGTTTTAATAGTTAGGTACTAGGGTGTTCCAAAAAAAGTCGATAATTTTTTTTTCGATTGCATGTGAAATTCTTGTTATATATGCTATAAAAAAAATTCTGTAAAAATTTGAGCCCTTAATATCAACTTGAAGAACTCCATCACCGAATTTGAAGATTTACCATTGATTTAACATGGAAAAATGATTTTTTAACGTTCATTTCTCCTGCAAACTATGTAGAACATTATTTTTCGGAAAAACCATGACTGATCCTTCTTCAGTATTAAATTCTGTAAAAAAAAAGCTCTTAGGGTCCAGTCTCTAACGTCAACCCTCTCGTTTTTATTTGCGTTAAAAAATACAGATTTTTTGAAATTTAAAAACGAGAGGGTTGACGTTAGAGACTGGACCCTAAGAGCTTTTTTTTACAGAATTTAATACTGAAGAAGGATCAGTCATGGTTTTTCCGAAAAATAATGTTCTACATAGTTTGCAGGAGAAATGAACGTTAAAAAATCATTTTTCCATGTTAAATCAATGGTAAATCTTCAAATTCGGTGATGGAGTTCTTCAAGTTGATATTAAGGGCTCAAATTTTTACAGAATTTTTTTTATAGCATATATAACAAGAATTTCACATGCAATCGAAAAAAAAAAATTATCGACTTTTTTTGGAACACCCTATTAGGTACTATTTTTCAAACATCACAGGAATACTGACAAATTTAAATTAAATACTGTGTATCAGTTCTTTTACTATAATACCTTTACAATTTAGATTTTCCTAAATTGTTACATTTTTTGAGTTGTGACATTTTTTTGTGATATGGTTCTGTTTTCATCTAAAATTCTAAACGTTTTTTTTTTCTTAAATATGAATTTAATTAGCTATTATTTTGACTTATTTTATACTAATGTAAAAATACGTTTTTATTGGAAAACAATAAAATGTTTATTTATTTATACTTTTTTTCACCGGAAAATGATTATTTCAGGCTCAATAAAATGCCCTAAATATTTAAATTGAATCGCTCCGTATATTAATGCAGGTACATAATATATATGTTGCTGTAAAAGTCCGAGCTGAGGTAAAACTAGAATTTACCGGTAAAACCTAGGTTTTACCAACTGTTAATGGTGAAAGTCCGAACTGGTCTATGATTATCGTTCATTTCGAACTTTTACCATCATACACTCGGTAAAACCTAGGTTTTACCGCAGAGACACGGTAAATGTTGAAAAATAGAGTAGGTATTTGTTATAGAAATGTCAATATCTTAATATATATAAATTACGTGTCACATGTTTGTCCGCGATGGACTCCTAAACTACTTAACCGATTTTAATCAAATTTGTACACCGTGTGCAGTTTGATCCAACTTGAAAGATAGGATAGCTTACATCTCAATTTATGATCGCAATATTATTTTATTGCAAATTATTTGTCTTTATCTGTTAGCTCCAAACGATTCTAACAGATGGTGACATCTGTTGACTGGATTGAGTAAGATCAATAGATGGCGCTAAGTCAAACTTCCAAACGTTTCATATAACCTACCACATGTTGTTAAAGTATAGGTTAACCACAGCAACGCGTGGCCGGGTCAGCTAGTGTATTTATATTATTGAATCGAAACGGGGATTCAATCTCCACCTTTGTTAGGGCAATCTATTGGGGCGAAAAGGGATTAATCTAGTATAAAATACGGGATCTCTCCGCCTTGGTTAGGGCAATCTATTGGGGCGAAAGGGGATCCGATTAATTTAGGTTTAAGGTTTATTTCAGGTAAAAAATCACTTGATTGTATATTTTTGTAACATATATTACCGTGTCTCTGAGGTAAAATCTAGGTTTTACCTCAGTTCGGGCTTTTACAGCAACATATACACGACACAATAACACGAAGGAGCTGTCAGGAAAGGAGAAAATCCAGCTGACAAAACTACTATGAACAACAATAATGTATTTAAATAAATAAAACTTTTATTGTACTCATTCTACAATTACCAAGATTATGAACATAAGGACAATGCAATATAGTAATTCTGATTAAAAAATATATTAAATAAATCACAATAATAACATATACATAACACATGTACAATGTACATAATATGTATACAAATACAATTTTTAATTTTATAGTAGTTGGAATTAAAAAAGATTTGCAAACTGCAGAATGTTTCGTTCATGTATTTTTATTGTAAATTACATGGTCGTATGAATTGGTACTTTTATTTGCATAGAGTTTAGTTTTCACAACGGTTATCTACCGTTTATGAACTCCAGAACTTATTTTTTTGTGCATTATCTCCATAGTTTACTATGATCTGGAAATTACACTTTTCTAGGAAAATTAGTTGTCATGAACCAGTGGCCGTTATCAGTGGGATGGGAGCCTGACCCTTTCACCACTGTGCCAAGTTATTAAACAATATAATACCTATATTAGTATGTAAAATACATGTTTGTTGTCAACTGCCCCCATAACAAATACTTCCCCCCTCCCAATAAAAAATCCTGGTTTTTATTTTTATTCATGTACCTACATATAATCTCAGACTTAATTTTTATGGAATGTATGTAATATTTATTTTTTTAAATTCTTAAATATGATATTTAAAATTCAAATTATCTAACTTCTGGTTTTACAGGAAAGTTTTAAACCGATTTTGTTTGTTAGAAATACTTTTTTATATTGGTCTATAACAAAAACAGCTGAATGAAAAATATATAAAATTTGATACCTACGTTTGTTTCTTGCATTGAATTATTTAAAAGATGAAAAAGAAACAAGTTTTTCTTTTTAGGGTTCTGAATTAACCTCACTTTGTCGTCCGTCCTTTTCTGTCAAAGCTATAAATAGCCTGTAAACTATGTATATAAGCTAGAACCTTGAAATTTTTACTGAACATATAAAATGATGTCCTATACTAAAATATGTACATTATTTTTGAATAAAATATTTTTTTGGGGGGAAGGGGAGTGCTAAGAAGCTAAAGCTAGGCAAACAAGAACCTTAAGTTTAAAATTCCATATTTGTCTTATGCGATGTTTACACCGAGAAAACAAACACGGTGTTTTTTGACAAAAAAGCAATTAACCCTATACATTTTTAAATACAAAGTTATTTAACAGTTAAAAACAATGCACCTGATAGTAGCTATAAACAGTCCACGTTATACGTAGTTCGGAACTCTTATAGCCTACACTAGAGCTGGGCGCGTGAGTAATTTTTACTCACGATCACGAACGCTCACGAGCAATTTTTTTTTAGTCACGCCCGCTCACTCATGGTCTCAGAAATAAAAATCACGATCACACACGCTCACGAATTGTATTTTTTACTCACGCACGGCGGGTCACGGTCGTGACACGATTTAATAATATGAAATAAATAAAAATTTTAATTAATTTTTTTTCGTGCAATATAATATGTGTATACTTTATATTTGTATTATTTCTTTTAAACTACATTTTTTGTTCAAATAATAACAAAAAAATGGATAAAATGGAAATAAATCTTAGCATGTAATAGTAACAATCAATACATTTTAAAATCTGGGGGATTATTAACGTGTCGACAGAGGGATTTTAAATTTATTTCAAGTTGGCAACGCTATGTATTTTACAGTGCTTCTTCTTTGAAATTCTTATTGTAGTCAATTGTAGCATTTCGTATTAACAATTAAATATGTGAAACGAATCCAAACGTATCATTCTCAAAATATCACGGACTCACGCACGACAAAAATGTACTCACGCACGGTCACGCACGATTGCTTTATTGTTACTCACGATCACGCACGCTCACGATCCAATATTTGAAAACCGTTCACGCTCTAGTCTACACCCGTGTATGTCTTGACCAAATATATTCTAGGATCATTTGTATATATAATTGAATATGCAACATTATATCGTACATATGTATATAGTAAACAGTGTTACCTGTCATTAATAATGTAATGTAATCATGTAAATTTCATAACCGTTATTACTTATTAATAATATAATCAATTATAGCGAATTAGAGTATCCGGATGTATGTGTGATTGAAAATTAAAATTATATCAATTAGCAGACAAAATAATTGTTTCAAATACTGATAATTATTTTTATTAAAAACACAAGCATATACGATTTCAGTGGGCGAGGTATTTTTTTTTAAATATTACTTAAAAATGTGTCGATGGCATCAAAAGCCTAGCTATATTTTTGATTACAAATGTGTATTAACCCTTAACTGCCACTGTGGGGTACCAGGCACCTCACAAATTTTTCAATTTCAATGTAAGCTGTTTGAATTTTACAAGGTTTTCAAATTTTTAAATATTTTCTTTTAAATAACCGATTAGAGTGCATTCTGTATCGTTCGAAGATGTTAGAGGAATTTTATTGAATTAAAATACTCATCAATAGTTTACGAGTAGTTAGCATTTTAGTGTCTGGGGTACGAGGTGACCCTAGTGTGGCAGGTATGTTATTCTGGAGAAGTGGAGCAGCTAAGGGTTAAAATGATTTATGTGTCGATATATTGTATAGTTCTGAAAAGGTCAAACCTGTGCGTATGTATATAATAGATACTTCTTTAGGGTCAGTCCGCGGTGACGGGTGTGACATTTCAACTCGGATTGATGTTCATAATTTCTAAATAATACTAGTAAATAACATAATGGTTTTACAATTTTTCTGTAGATCTTTATGTAATACATGTATATTCAAAGAATAAAAGGTCTACGGTTATTTTACAAAAAAATGCCAGCGTTCAAAGCCCTGTGACGGGTGTGACGCCAACTATTGCAAGTCTTGCAACCTCTATTCAAAATCTCAAAATATTAGCGAAAATATTGAAGTTACTTTATAATAATCATACTTTAATATGTTACGAATAAATTCTTTTTTAGTAACACAAGAGCATCAGGTATATATGTAATCTATTTAACTGGTTATTACTCAACAAACATTGTGACGGGTGTGACAAGTTGAATAAAAGGATACAATAAGAGTACTATTTATGTGTTTAATTGCTTTTTGATATTATTAACTAATACGTATAACAATTATTTATCAAATACATCAATAGACACATTAAATTTATAATAAATGCGGTCACCCTTAGTCATTATTGTTAGTGAGGGTAATTTTTTACTTTCTTATACCAATGTATATGAAATATACATATAGTACATGATCCAATAATACAAGGTCTGTTTGACAGCTCACATGACAGCTCACTTCTCTCACTTGTTTTATACTGTGACGTCACCAACACTAAATTTGTCTAATAAGGTATTTGTGAAAAACGAAATATAAATAAAAAAAACGATAAATACAGTTTACATAATAATTTTTTTAAATTTTATTCTTTGATTTTTCATTTTTTATAAATTTATTCAAACTTCTAATGCTGAAAAACATCCTACATCTAAAAAATAATGTTTTTACATCAAGTGGAATATCTACTTTATCACTTGCATTAACGTGGAATTTTAAATAATCACATTGTGATTTAATTCCTGTAGTATTTCGCATTCACATTTTCTTTACCACAAGCTTTAAACCACTTTTTTTTATTTCAGGATTTTTTGGAAAACGAAAAAATTTAATATTTATATTATCTGTCTGTTTCCAGTTGAAACAATTTTTTACAACACAGTACCGCATTTTTTCAGTGTCTATTTCACTTCTCACTTCTATATTCTTTAATTCTAAATTTAATTAATATGTAAAATGTCAATTTTTAATTTGTTAATTTTTGGCACATGTACTACGTCATCAAAACGATATGCAAAATGGCGGCTGTCGAAATAATCGTGACAGACCTTGTATTATTGGATCATGCATATAGTATAAGTAAGTATAGTAAACCCGATTTTTTTCGAAATCCGGATTTTGATGGAATTATTAATTTTGACCTTCCCTGAATCCATTCTGACTATTTTCGCCATGATGTCTGTGTGTCTGTCTGTCTGTCGGTCTGTCTGTCTGTCGGTCTGTCTGTCTGTCTGTAGACGCTGTAACTCAAACACGACAAATCGTAGAAAGGTGGAATTTTATACTTAAGATTGATTTTTGCCTGGGAAGAAAACCTCCTATTTTTGAAAACGATCATTCAACCGGAAACGGATGTTTACCTACATCGATTTTTGAATTTTTCGAATTACACTGAAACAGTGCGAATTAGAGAAAAATGGCCAAGTTGAAAATTGTAGGTAATATTATTATCTATAATTTATGTTCTATTCATTTTTTCGAAAAAAACAAATTTAATTTTTTTTTTTTTTTACTAAGTATTCGATTTTAAGTACATTTCAAATGGTTCATAACAGAGAAGAAATATCTGCCATGAGTGTCATGGGACTTTCTTATACGTATTACAGAGACTGTACGTGTTTGCCATAGGTACCATGGGCCTTTCTTATACGTAATACTGAGAATAAACACTGTATACTCTATTTCATTTAGTTTGCAGTGGTCGCCGTGCGACTTGACGGTATTAGTCGTGATCCGTACGGTCAAAGCACCCAGCAACCAGTATAGATTATTCTAAATAATGATTTTAAAAAAATATTTCTGGCTAAATCATAAGTGTTGGAAAAAAATGTATGGGGAATAAATTATAGATAGTAACATACTCGACATTTTTTATCTATAACATTTTTGTCTTATTTCAAAAAATTAAAAAAATTACATGAGTAAACATCCGTTTCCGGTTTAGTGATCATTTTAAAAATAAGGTGGTTGTTTTCCCAGATGAAAGATTATTATAAATATAAAATTACACCCTTCCATCATCAGTCGTTTAGGAGTTATGGGTATTTTTACTTTCTTATACCAATGTATATGAAATATACATATAGTATAAGTAAGTATAGTAAACGCGATTTTTTTCGAAATCCGGATTTTGATGGAATTATTAATTTTGACCTTCCCTGAATCCATTCTGACTATTTTCGCCATGATGTCTGTGTGTCTGTCTGTCTGTCTGTAGACGCTGTAACTCAAATACGACAAATCGTAGAAAGGTGGAATTTTATACTTAAGATTGATTTTTGCCTGGGAAGAAAACCTCCTATTTTTGAAAACGATCATTCAACCGGAAACGGATGTTTACCTACATCGATTTTTGAATTTTTCGAATTACACTGAAACAGTGCGAATTAGAGAAAAATGGCCAAGTTGAAAATTGTAGGTAATATTATTATCTATAATTTATGTTCTATTCATTTTTTCGAAAAAAACAAATTTAATTTTTTTTTTTTTACTAAGTATTCGATTTTAAGTACATTTCAAATGGTTCATAACAGAGAAGAAATATCTGCCATGAGTGCCATGGGACTTTCTTATACGTATTACAGAGACTGTACGTGTTTGCCATAGGTACCATGGGCCTTTCTTATACGTAATACTGAGAATAAACACTGTATACTCTATTTCATTTAGTTTGCAGTGGTCGCCGTGCGACTTGACGGTATTAGTCGTGATCCGTACGGTCAAAGCACCCAGCAACCAGTATAGATTATTCTAAATAATGATTTTAAAAAAATATTTCTGGCTAAATCATAAGTGTTGGAAAAAAATGTATGGGGAATAAATTATAGATAGTAACATACTCGACATTTTTTATCTATAACATTTTTGTCTTATTTCAAAAAATTAAAAAAATTACATGAGTAAACATCTGTTTCCATCTTATTGTTAGTAATTATGTTAAACAAAATTCGTTCGATACATAATGTATAAAATAATATTTCTATAGTTTATGTCTCATTCATTTTACTCTATCTTTTATTAGTTTGTCAGAAATATCCTTCACTAAAATAAAAATCACGTACACTGTTCACTGTCATTATTACGTATAAGAAAGTCCTGTGGCACACGGCAGATTATTTTAATTTGGTCAAACGTCACATTTGATATGTAATTGTCAAAGACTTTTAATAGTTTGCCACGATCATCACTTCTTCTTAAGTAAGTTATTATTTGATTTCACCTAATTTGTTGTCTTTTTTGAAATATTTTGAAAATTAACTCACATTTTTCTAATTTTCTTTTGGTTTATGAAAATTGAAGTTAAACAGCAAATTAATTTTATATTTTAGTAGTCATTTTCGTAAAATATTTTTTTAACTATCTGGTATCGATTACCGCGGACTGACCTCTTAGTATCTTTTTCGAAAATAATGCCGACAAAACGCTGAAAATAATCTTTTTCTATTTAAATGAAAAAACTCACGCCAAAACGCACATTCAAAGTCACACGTGGTATGCGTGACGTAACTGTTTACTAAACAAACTGAAATCAACCAATAGGGATCGAGTATTTTGACGTTTTTAGTAAGTAACTACGTCATAACAGTGGCAGTTCATTTAGACGCGTTTGCGATCATGTGACAAATAGGTTAAATATTACATTTTAAAATTAAGTTTATTATTAAAATACTGACTTATTTCACGTAAAAAAATACTTGTTTGTTAATTACAGTAATATATACAACACTATTTAGAACATTTTAGTCTTTATTATTAATAGTGTCAAATAACCTATTAAATATGTCCGCCATAAAGTTTTGGTAACATATACGGACCAGCATTGGTTATTATGTATTCATAGTCTTTCCTGATCTAAGGGTCAAACCGGCAAACAAGAAGAATGAGAAGAAGAATTCAATTGTCTCGCTAAGTTAACGAATTATAAAATATACATTTTGTACTGCGAAATTACAATTAGAATTTTATTTGTAAATGTTGTGGTTTTTTAATGTGACGTAAACTATCTTACGAGTTGAAAGAACTTAACAAGTTCTTTATTCATCGTTACTAATGTTATAAAACTATACATTGTTGCATCTGTAGAACAATACACAAAACTAAACCAGACTGTATAATAATACTTGAAGCTATTGTTTTAAAACTTTAATGTACTCGCATTTTAGAACAAAGAACCTTAATGAAGATTAGTTACTTCATTTCGGATTTAATTTATTTTAGTTGATTGTGGTATTAAAAAGTCGAATCTATAATAAGGAACTGGCACCAGTCTTGAACAACACCCCCGTGTTGAATCTTTTTAAGGGGTTACATACAGTCAGAAGGCCAAAGAAAACATTTTTTTCAAGAATTTTTTAAGAGAAGACTTTTAAATTTATTAATGTAAAAATTTGTACACATATTATGGTAACTTTAAGTTGTATTTTAACATTTTTTATTTGTAAAAGTAATAATTTCGAAAGCTGCTACAGCTGTTCTCCAGGAGATCCTCTCAAAAAAGGCGCCTTGGGGTGACCACGATATCTCTGGACTGGATCATTTAACATAAAAAACCCAAACGGATTTCGTTAAAGTAATGTATAATCTTGTACTTAATCGTAGGAATAAGCAAAATAAAATGTCTTGAAAAAATGGCGGCTTCTCAAAAAATCGATTTTTAACAAAAATGTTGACCTTAAATTGTTTATAAAAAAAATATATTTATCGGTGAGAAAAAACCTTCGATTAATTACTAAAAAATATACCTACTTAAAAAACTTGTGTTAAAATTTGAGACTGATCGGTTCAGCCGTATCCGAGGAATCGTGGTCACCGACTTAAAAACACAGATTTCAGAAAAACGCGCTGCCGCTTCGACCTTCTACATTCAAACGCTCTGAGACGTCTTTACAAATATGCGTGTAACTTCGAAAATAATCGCCAGATTGACTTGAAATTTTCTGTGTGTGTATTTAAATATATGTACATTACGAAAATGAAATAAAAAAATCGATTAAAAAAAATTCTAACCCCTTAGCTCCGGCCTCCTACTTTCAAACGCTTTGAGATGTCTTTACAAATATGCGTGTATATGTAACTTCGAAAATAATCGCCGGATTGACTTGAAATTTTCTGTGTGTGTACTTGAATATATTATGTACATTACGAAATTGAAATTTAAAAAAAATCGATTTTTTGAAAATTCTAACTGTATGTAACCCCTTAACTTATGTAAATGTACTGAATTAGAAATATTTGTAATACATTTTACAAAACGTAATCGGTTGGAGATTGAGCACCCATTTTTAACCTAACCGAAATTAACCAACCTTCTTTCGCCTCCAATAGATTGCCTTAACCAAGGATAGTTAACATGCCCTCATTTTTATAAAGAGGCTGTTATAAGCGCCGTTTTATAAAACAGTTAAACGACGCCAGCCGCTTATAAAATGGCGCCAACAAACCATGTTTTATTATTATTGTAGTTTGTAGTTCTCATAAACTTATGTTACTAATAAAACAACTACCTCTTTATTAAATTAATTTAATTACTAAAATCCGCAAACAGAGTTTATTTTTTAAATTATAGTCTTTTATTTTGTATATGTTTTTTTCTCCAGTCATAGACAAAGTAAAACCAGTAATGAACACCCAGTGATGGACACTTGCTAATGATTATAAAATGATTAGTACTATATACTCCACGTTATAAACTAAAGAGATTTAAAAATTTTAAAACAATGTAAATCATTTACATAAAAAATACACTTTTATTGATAGTCTGCCGAACCGCGAAAATTATTTGTCCATTGTTTTTAAACAAAATGATCAATTATCATGAAATCACGCTGTAAGACAGTTAAATGTATATAGAATATTATCCAGTAATGACAGTAATCAAATACATATTGAAATGTCTTTTACACTTTACAAATGAAGCACAGTATAAGTATAAACAGAATTTATTATTTGATAAATATTGATACAAGAATTAGGAATTAAATATGATTGTTGAACATTTAGAAAGAGCGGACTGAACAAGGTGGCGTCCGGCTCTCGAGTGTCACTCACTGCGCATAACAGCGTTAACCTTGCCCTGTCAGCTGATTCATATAGTTACGGCTCTTGGCACTTACAATGCCGGCGCTGTATGTTGAATACACAACACATATCAACAAATATTTCTACTTCAGTACATTTAAATTATTTAAATTAAAATTTGTGTAATACTGGGGTGTTGTTCAAGACTGGTGCCAGTACCTTACATGGTAACCAAATCAATATTTTGTTAAAACTTCAAGTAAAATTAGTCGTTTAAGGGGTTACATACAGTCAGAAGGCCAAAAAAGTGTTTTTTCAAGAATTTTTTAAGAGAAGACTTTTATAATTTGTACACATATTATGGTAACTTTTAACTGTATTTTAACATTTTTTATTTCTAAAAATAATAATTTCGAAAGCTGCTACAGCTGTTCTCCAGGAGGTCCTCTCAAAAAAGGCGTCTTGCGGTGACCACGATTTCTCTGGACTGCATCTTTTAAAATAAAAAACCCAAACGGATTTCTTTAAAGTAATGTATGATCTTGTACTTAATCGAAGGAATTAGAAAAATAAAATTTTTTGACAAAATTGCGGCTTCTCAAAAAAAAATATCGATTTTCGACAAAAATTTGACCTTAAATTGTTTATAAAAAAGTAAATATTTATCGGTGAGATAAAACCTCCGATTAATTACTAAAAAATATTCTTAAGAAACTTGTGTTAAAATTTGAGATTGATCGGTTCAACCGTTTCCGGTCACCGACTTTAAAAACACAGAATTGAGAAAAACGCGCTGCCGCTCCGACCTCCTACATTCAAATGCTCTGAGACGTCTTTACAAATATACGTGTAACTTAAAATAATTGCCAGATTGACTTGAAATTTTCTGTGTGTATATTTAAATATATGTACATTACGAAAATGAAATAAAAAAATCGATTTTTTGAAAATTCTAACTGTATATAACCCCTTAACTCCGGTCTCCTACTTTCAAACGCTCTGAGACGTCTTTACAAATATGCGTGTAACTTCGAATATAATCGCCGTATTGACTTTTTTTTCTGTGTGTGTACTTAAATATATGTTCATTATTATAATGAAATAAAAAAATTTAAATTTTTTGAAAATTCTAACTGTATGTAACCCCTTAAAAAATTAAAGAATGTTATATGAATCTATGCAAGTAATATTTGTTTCTTCCAACCCGTATTTATTATTTTAAACCAAATATTTTCAAATTGATTTTTTTTCAGTGGCAATGACAAGGTAAATTTTTTACTAATATAATATATTTTATAAGATATTTTTTCAGATAAAGATAATATTGTAAAATACCACAACATGTCTGTTTCTGTTATTTGTGGTATTTCGTTTGTGTAAAAATACCGAGAATACAAAATGTTATCTGAAGAAAGATGTTTTCATGTATTGGAAATAAAAACATGCCTAAGAATTTTATTTTTGAGAAGACCTTTATTGCAAATAAATCCAAACAAAATGAAGGTATGTCTTGAAAAGTCATTTATAGTAAAAGATCATAGGAAACCATTTTAAGCAAACAATGTCGGTTCAATGGCTGTTGAAAAGTATATATTTGTATCTCTTTTTTGTAAAGAATTCAGAAATAACATTGGATATCTTTATTTTCCCAATATCTGCATTAAATAATATTTTCAGTTGTATCTATATTATAAATGTAGCAACGTAATATTTGAAATTATATTCTGCCTTTTAAATAAATAAATTAAATATTCATCACTGTATACTTGTATAGTATGTGCATTATTTGAATTTTGTTTATTTACATTAAAAGGTTGATAAATAAATAATGGTGTATTAAAAAAAATTAAATAATATATTCTTGAAAAATAACATCTGAAATTTATCCATAGTCTAAAACAAGTTTCCTTGCCATTTATGTCTTTTTCAGTAACTACTGTTTTTCACCAGTTCATAAAATAATTCACGAGGAAGGTGTATAATATTTCCAAAAAAATACTTATTTCTGCATAAAATAAAAGTTAAATCGCAAAAATTGACTCTCTTAAAACTCATTTTGAATTTGACGCCAAAACGTTCGCAGGTGACATTTCAGAGTTGTGACGTCACACTCCTTGTCAACAATAATCAAACATTCAGAGTTAGACAATAATTTAATTTTTTGTCTGTTAAAAATTAATTCCAAAGTATATAAGTTTTTAAATAAGGTATGTACCTAACAAACTTGTTAGGTGAATTGTTTAAAATAAAAGTCAATCACTTTTGACGTTTACTGATGCGTGACGTCATTCCCTCTGATTCGGAAAAAAACAATCACCGGAAAGCATGCGCTGCATAAATAGTTTCGTTAAATGAAAACAATGTTTAAGAAAGTTGACACTATAGGGTGCGGGGTTGGCGATGCGGGGCATGGTGTGGGAAAAGTGTCTATGAATGAGCATAGTGTGAAGGCAATGTGTGTTTTTCTCTGGATCATGTGAAATCATATAGATGCGTCTCTATTTATTCACACACTTATCATTTTTTGATTAAAAAACGCGGTTCCTATAATCATTCTGAAAATTTACAGATATATTTGAAAATGAATAAAGAACGTATGCTCAAATTTTCGTCAAATTCTTTCTGTCACATCACTTTGAAAAGTTCTGCTATGTCTCGAAAATATGCAGTTCTCATGCATGGTAATTTGTTTATTTAAGGCTGAACGAACATGCTATTTGAATTGCCATAAGAATAACTATAGAGAAATTACAGTTTTTTATTTTATGTTCAGCTCTGACCAGTATTAATAAATCATTTAGGAAAAAATACAATGATAAACGAGATTAATTTTTCTATGTCATGACATACATAATTTTTCAATTTAATTTTTTTATATATTAATAAAAAAAATCTGAAATTTTTTTGTATTTTTTTGATATGATAAAACTCAATATATAACAAAAATTCTTGAAAAATACGGAAAAAAATATACCACGACATAGATATTTGTTTAAGCTTTCTAATTTTATAATAATTCTGCAGTTTTCATTTGAAAATATTGAATGTAAGCCTTAAAACATAAGAACTAGTTCTATCCTTTGTAGCTTCATCTCTGTTTAGTTTCGAGAATATCCCATTTTTCATTCGATCGTCAATTGTCACTGAATTACTTGTATCTGTCATTTCCCCTCAGGGCTAGACTTGTGCAAATAATTTTTGTTTACTACGGTGGCGACATCTCGTGGAATTTAGTTTCGGAAAAATCGGCATGAACAGCCTTAATAATTTAATATCTTTTAAACTATTATCCTAATGACATTGAAATTTTACAAGGATTTTTTTAAATATAAACGTCTTGTTATTTTCAAAGTTTCATCGAAATATCTCTTCTATTTTTCTATGGTGTAAACCTCCTTAATTATAGATTAAATATATTTATATACCCGTGTAACACTGCGGGTATAGTGCGCTAGTATGTAATAAACGCAGGTTTTTAGACATGTGTACATACATTGTATATACGATTCAATATGCAATACAACACGATAACACAATATCAATTTTCACAAAATTATCCATTCATAGATGATTTTGTAAATAGACATGCCGAATAAACTTTAAATGATTCTTTAATAAAAACATGATAGCATGTGGACAAACCCTAGATTCAATATAAAGGGTCCTGAGTCGTACAATATTATTTTACGAATTCCAACGCCTGTTACGATGGTTGCTGTCTGCTGTATAACGTCAGATATTGGACTTTCGACGTCAATGAGAACAGTACAATTCACAGACATTTATGTATGTACATTTGTACATATGTTTACTTTTTCAATTCACTTCTGTATTATGATATGTGAATGAGTATGTGCCAGTGGCGTACGGATACTTTCAGAGCTTGTTTTACTTTACATATTTAAGGGGTTACATACAGTTATAAGGCCAAAAAAAGTTTTTTTTCAAGAATTTTTTAAGATAAGACTTTTATAATTTATTAATGTAAAAATTTGTACAGATATTATGGTAACTTTTAATTGTATTTTAAAATTTTGTATTTGTAAAAATAATAATTTCGAAAGCTGCTACAGCTGTTCTCCAGGAGGTCCTCTCAAAAAAGGCGCCTTGCGGTGACCAGGATATCTCTGGACTGCATCTTTTAAAATAAAAAAAAAATGGATTTCTTTAAAGTAATGTATAATCTTGTACTTAATCGAAGGAATAAGGAAAATACATTTTTTTTGACAAAATGGCGGCTTCTCAAAAAAAGATCGATTTTCGTCATAAATGATCTTAAATTGTTTATAAAAAAAAATATTAAAATCGGTGAGAAAAAACTTCGATAAATTACTAAAAAATATTCTTAAGAAACTTGTATTAAAATTTGAGATTGATCGGTTCAACCGTTTCCGAGGAATAGTGGTCACCGATTTTAAAAACACAGATTTGAGAAAAACGCGCTGCCGCTCCGACCTACTTTCAAACGCTCTGAGACGTCTTTACAAATATGCGTGTAACTTCGAATATAATCGCCGGATTGACTTGAAATTTTCTGTGTGTGTACTTAAATATATGTACATTACGAAAATGAAATAATTTTTTTGAAAATTCTAACTGTATGTAACCCCTTAAGGTACTGGCATCAGTCTTCGTACTACCCCAGTACCGAACAATTTTTAAATTAAATGTACTGAATTAGAAATATTTGTTGATATTTGATTACTGTCATTACTGGATATTAATCTATATACATATTTTTTTCAACTATACATAAAAAATCAACAAAATTATCGACCCCTAAAAGATCTCTGACATACTAATACCATAGACCCCTTTTAAACTTCCATAGACCTTCAGGGGATCCACCTGGATCAGGTTTGGACCCGTAATTTCTTGTAGCATGTATTTTCAAAAATAGAACTAAAAAAGGTCTGAAAATATGTTGACAAATTTTTAATAAAATTTGTTTAAAAGTTATTTTGAATTTTAGTTTTTTCCGCAATGGAAAATGGAACCTTGTCTATGGCCCTATTTTTTCTTTCAACCACGTAGTGAGTGCTGACTATCAGTACCTAATAAATTAAAGATAAAAGTTAAATTATTATTTTTCATATCGAAACAAAAATGAAAATTTTAAATATAACAAATAACATTTATATCCATAAATAAACTAAATAAACAATCAAAATGTCATATTTTCTATTACAAGAAAACAATCAACTGTCAAATAAAATAAATAATCGCTTTTAATATAAAATAAATCAACATCACAATATACTTTCAAAATCTGATATAATAAAGCATTGTTGAAATTATGTTTTCCATTACAAAAAAAATAACACGAAAAACATATTGCTTTTTGATACTAGGTTGCAAAATAACGAGAGGGTAATTTTATTTAATTATACTTTCATCATATATAATCAACGAAAAATATGCACCTTTCTTTTTCAAAACGACTTCTTAAATATAGGTACATACATACATGTTTATTATAACAGAAGAAATATTGTATACTGTAGTTAAATGTAAATATAGAGGAAGGTTGCCAATATCGTAACACTTTTTCGTTTTTTTATTCTAGCGGACTCAATTAATAGATTATTGGCAAAATTTCCATTGTTTAAATGTAGTTTCATTCTTTATGTACTTAAATTATTTTTATGGATGATAAATTCATCACAAAAACATAATATTAAAGTTTTTCTGAAACTTTTTAAACGGTACGATTTTAAAGTTAAGTTTTCTAATTCGTACATGCGGTTCCATAAATCGTACTTAATATAATAATACACAGAAAATAGATGAAAAAAATACATTAATGTAATATATCAAGTTTGTATCTGCAATTGAATCGGTGAGTGAAAGAACAATACAAGTGCCAAAAATGGCAATTTTAACTGAGATAGGCAAAATGTTTAAAATTCATAGCTCTATCACATAGCAAAATAATAATACATCGACCAACATCGTACGAGTGACGGGGGGTAGTTCAATTTTTTTACAATTACTTTTACCTTACTTTGCTGACGAAATCTTCGAATTTTACTACCATATTATTTCTTGGAAAGTCAAAAATGAAAATTCTGAGTAAAAATTACAAATAATTTTTTTTGTAAAATAATAAAAAATAAAATAATAAAGCCGAAAATAAAGCAATAAAAAAAAAATTAGCAATTTTTTTTTAATTGAGTGAAAGAACAGTATAACTGCAGGTCATTTTTTTTCAAATATCTTTTTTTGCAATTTTTTTTTTATTTATTTATGTACGTATTATTATCGGTTAACATAAGTTCTATAATGTCAGAATACATAATTAGACCAAATAACCCATAGTTCTCCTTTAAAACAGTTTTTTTCGTTTTTCTCAAAATGGTCATTTTGGAGATATATCGTTCTTTCACTCACCGATTCAATTATTATATTAGCGGGCTTCCTAAGAAATTTTTTTTCGCTAAATTTTAATTACCTTTCATCAGGAAACAAAAAAAAAAAAAAAATACAGGAAAGTTTTAATGATCTTTTTTTATGTACGATTTAGGCAACAGTGCATGGTACGATATGTATTGGAAAAACTGACATTATATAAATATATTTTCATTATAACCTTAACTGAACTAAATAAAACTGGAATTGGTAATAATTACATATTGTATATAACATTACTATACTTACATTTAATTAAATTGAAAATCTACCGAATTGTCAAAGCTCTACACTTTTACAAAAATTTGTATAATATTATATCAAACAAGAAACTTTTTTAAAATGATTATCGTTTTAGTATCGTATATTCTATAAGTGCAAAAATTGTTATGTGCACATGGAATACGGTTTAGTTTCATATATCCACAATATATGAGTTAATATGTATAACGGTTTTCTTTAAAATAGATGTTGTACGATTTAGGCTGTATAGTACGATTATGGCTACTTTCCTCTATATTTATAAATGTAATGAGATAAATCGACTTTATAATATACGCTTACCTATTCTTGCTATATTCTTTTGAATTATTTATGTACATTTATTGTAGATAAATGTAAATTTGTAATGCGTATAAAAAGTTGTATGTATAGTTGTAATTTTATTGAGACTAACAAATGACTTTAAACTCTAGGATATAAAACTTTGTTTATGATGTCAGACATAAATTAAAAAATAAATGTTTATTATATAAAATTGTAATGCTGCAAATGTTCCCATATTCCCGAGAATTTTTCATCTTCGGGAACAGGAAATTGCATTTTTTTTAAGTATTTATATATATTTTTATGTTTCTGTTTCAAATAGACTCGAGAGTTCGCATTGAATATTTCATTATAAATATATATATTAGGGCAGTAGCGTAGTAGGAAAAATATCGGGGAGGGGGGATAACATTTTTCGATACATCTGAGTTAAATTTTGGAAGGTATTTTGAATTGATGTTTTCTCAGAATATACGATTTTTTAAGAACATTGAATATTTCGTCCCCTTTCCCGTTACTACGCCACTGCATTAAGGTGTCCGTTGCAATTGAAATATTAATGGAACGCCCTCTCATTCTGTTCTTTGTGATCAAAAAATAAGTTGGCCGCAAACTAAGCGTTGACAATTAATATTTAGGTTATGCTCAATGCACTTTAAATTTAACATGTATTTTAAATAATAATTTTCACATTTTTTCTGAAAATACTACTTTTCTCTAATTTTTCCCTGTTTTTCCTGTATATTATGACTTTTTCCGGTATCTGGCTAATTTTTAAAGAAGACTGTTGTTTCCTAAATTTATTATAAATTGTTAAATTTAAAAAAAAATTGTTAAATCGATTTCTGTGGAGATAGAATTTATAAAGGAATCCGCACTAATCTTATGGAAATTGGGTTTCAGCGTAATGGTCTGAATTTTTTTATATGTTATAGCTGAGATCATCTTGGTTGAAAGTTCTAGTGGGCACAACTCTCCATATTGCGTATTTTTGCTGCTAGAGGGCACGGTACCTTCATAGTGTTATCAAGAGTAATGTAGAGTCAAATTGCAAAAAGCTGTTCGAAAAATCTGACACTCAAGATACACGTGTTTTTGGGTTCGGCGAATCTTTATTTTAGGATCTAATAGCAATAGAGACAAACAAAGCAAAAGAGACAAACAAAGCAAAAGAGACAAACAAACAAAATTATGATGAGCCGCATCAATCGACAGCAACGTCAATGTTTTAATTTCAAATTCAAAACAGTCTACGAGTAAGGCCTATTTCACACATATACGGTTTCATTCGGTTCGGTTCGTTTTCGGTCGCTGCCGACAAGTGTGAAACGATGATTCAGTTTGTATTCGGTACCTAATAGAAACCGTACAGAACTGAATACTCCCTCCACACGGATAGATTTCATCAGGTTTCAATTCGTGTCCAGGGAACACAAAGCAATGAACACGTTCACACATACTCGGTTTAGTTTCGGTTTTAACCTGATAGCGAGTGTTATTTTTTTTAAGTTTTGTCGCGGATTTTCTAATAAAATGAGCGGTTTTCTAGATGTTGATGTGGATCGTCTTCATGCTCTTTAGCTTCGGGAAAATAGTGTAGAATGCTCCAAATTCCTGCTGTAAAGTGATGAGAGGGTGCTCGCAATGAATTCTAGTATTCCTCCTTCATTTTTTAATTTTTTTATAGATAAACAACATGGCAACAACTTGCTTTCTCTCCATGATAACTACTGAGTTTACGGAAAAAAATAAAACCTAATATGAACCGTATTAGAACTGTGTATGTGTGAAAGGGTTTGATTCGTTTTCGGCTGAAACCGAAAACGAACCGAACCGAATGGAACCGTGTATGTGTGAAACAAGGCTAAAGATTTTTTTAAATATTCAACATTAAAAGGGAGGTTTAGTTTTAATTATTATCAAGTGTACAAATAATAAAACAATATTTCATTTAGTTTATAAAGATAATAATTAAATGTTTAATGTAGAGCTGTACTTAAGTATGTAAGGCAATTAGGTATATGGAATTCAGCCGGGACTTTTATTCTGAGTCGTTATAAGGCCTATTTCACACATATACGGTTCTATTCGGTTCAGTTTGTTTTCGGTTCGTTTTCAGTCACTGGCGACAAGTGTAAAACGGTGTTTCAGTTTGTATAGAAACCGTAGAGCACCGAATACTCCCTCCACACGAACAATCTTCATCAGGTTTCTATTAGTGTGCAGGGAACAGAAAGCAATCAACGCGTTCATACACACTCGGTTTAGTTTCGGTTTTAACCTGATAGCGAGTGTTATTTTTTTTAAGTTTTGTCGCGGTTTTTCTAATAAAATGAGCGGTTTTCCAGATGTTGATGTGGATCGTTTTCATGCTCTTTAGCTTCGGGAAAATAGTATAGAATGCTCCAAATTCCTGCTGTAAAGTGATGAGAGGGTGCTCCCAACGAATTCTAGTATTCCTCCTTCTTTTTTTAATTTTTTTTATAGAGAAATAACATGGCAACAACTTGCTTTCTCTCCATGATAACTACTGAGTGTACGGAAAAATATAAAACCTAATATGAACCGTATGAGAACCGTGTATGTGTGAAAGGGTTTGATTCGTTTTCGGCTGCAACCGAAAACTAACCGAACGGAATGGAACCGCGTATGTGTGAAACAAGGCTTACAGTGAAAGGATTTTTCGATGTTGAAACTTAGAAACTTTTGTTCTATGAGAGAATTTTTTAATCTTTTTTTGCACTATTAATTATATGAAAACACATGTACCCTGAGTGTTAGATTTTTTTAACGGCTTTTTTTGCAATTTGGCTCTACGTTACTCGTGATAGAACTATGGAAGTACCGTGCCCTCTAGCGGCAAAAATACGCAATAAGGAGGGTTGTACCCATTGGGACTTTCGGCCGGGATGATCAGGGCTATAACATATAAAAATTTAGATCTTTTCGCTGAAATCCAATTTCCATAAGATTAGTGCGAGGTCCTTTACTATAGTGTAGCTTAAAAAAATCCTGAATTTCTCGGGAAAAATAAGAAGGTACTTGATGCTTATATAAAAATTATAAGATGTATTATAGGGAGTTGTTAAAATTCTCATAGAGTTAACAACAAAAACTTTAATAATTAAACAGACTTTCATTAATCTTGAAGCCGATGAAATTTCAATCAAAATGGTATTTTAAAGTTAAAATGTCAATATTATAAGCAGTGTGTCGAATACAGAATACGAAAGATCACTTATGAGTTTGGAAACTACGCGTAATATGTTATAAAGTTAAACTACTAGAATTCAAATTTGATAAAGCTTTTAATAATAATAATAAACGAAAGTTATTTTAAACAATTTTACTTTCGAGTTATATCTACAATGAAAAGAACAATTTATCTACTAGTCATATTAGTCCAGTAAATGAAGGTAAAATATTAAAAAAAAAACTCATAATATTTTGAACATGCAACGATTTGCATGAAAATTTAGAATTAAGCTCGTCTTACCCTCTGAAAGACTTAAAAAGGTTATTAAAATTTAGCGTAAATTGATATATTACATGAATGCATTTTTTTCATCCAATTTGTGTGTATTATTCATATGAAGTACGAATTATGGAACCGCAGGTACAAATTAAGAAACTTACCTCCAAAGGTTTCAGAAAAACGTAAAAATTATGTATTTGTGATCAATTTATCACTCTTAAAAAATAATTTGAGTACATTAAGAATGAAACTTCATGGAACAATGCAAATTTTGCCAATAATCTATTAATTTAGTCCGCTAGAATAAAAAAAAAACGAAAAAGATGTACAATATTGGCAACCTTCCCCTACATATACAGGATGTCCCATTTTAAGTGCACACCTCTTATAACTTTTTATGGTGAAATGTTTAAAAAAAACTTTTCAGAGTTACACGGTTTGGAGGGGGACATAGACGTACTCGGATGAAATTTTTTTAGGTGGTGTTTTCAGGGTGATATGAAGGTCAACATCATTTTTTTTAAATAGGAACCTATAGTTTTTATCAAGTAATTTTATTTTAAGTGAAAAACACGTATCTTTCATTGAAAACTTTTTTTGAACAACTTAAACCTTTCCAAGATATCTAATAAAATAATTCGCGATTTTAAACTTTCAATATTTTTTTACTCACCATCAACTTTAGAGAAAAAGTATAAAATACAAAAAATGTTTATTTTGATCTAATAAGACTTGAAGAATTATTTTTAAAATTTTAAAACTTTTTCAATTTATTTTATTTAATAAGCAAAACAAAAAAAATGTTATTTTTTTTTTAATAATTCTATAAATTTTATTAGACCAAAATAAACATTTTTTGTATTTTATACTTTTTCCCTAAACCTGATGGTTTGTGAGTAAAAAAATATTGAAAGTTCAAAATCTCGAATTATTTTATTAGATATCTTGGAAAGGTTTAAGTTGTTCAAAAAAAGTTTTCAATGAAAGATACGTGTTTTTCACTTAAAATAAAATTACTTGATAAAAACTATAGGTTCCTATTTAAAAAAAATGATGTTGACCTTCATATCACCCTGAAAACACCACCTAAAAAAATTTCATCCGAGTACGTCTATGTCCCCCTCCAAACCGTGTAACTCTGAAAAGTTTTTTTTAAACATTTCACCATAAAAAGTTATAAGAGGTGTGCACTTAAAATGGGACATCCTGTATATGATGTAGTGAGTTGTGAGTTTTGAACTGTCATAACAAAACACAGTTAGTCATGAATGGCATTGAGTATATGGTATATAGACACTGTATGATTATTATGCATTTTCATACCTCCACTGGGATTTGAATACGTATTACTTCGAAATAACTAAATTACTTATCAGCAAAGTTAATAACTAGAACTGAACTAACAACATGGTTTAACATGCAGGAAACTTATGGCTGCTACTAATGCGACCCCTGTCTGCCCACATTATCTGGAAAGTTGGAATATTAATTGTATCTACCAGTTAAATTTTGTTGCTTAACAATTTATGGTTTCAAATATTAACAAGTTCATATATTTATTATATGTATAATGTATATTTTTAATGTTGTCAATACATATAACTAAAGTCAAAGGCGTGACTGTTCTGAATTATACATGAACTAGTAAGTTTTAATAAGATTTAATTAGACAGTGAAGTAATCAATTAATACAAGAAATATGTAGGCTCATATCGATTATAAAGAAATCGCTCTAATCTAGAGTAAAAGCTAAGCTAACGCTGTCTGCAAGGTGAATCATTAATTTGCTCAGGATTTTAGAGCAGTAGTAATAAATATAAATACAGTAGAAACGGTTCTAGGACAAAATGTCGCCGGACAAAATGTCGCGGACAAATGGTGCGGACAAAATGTCGCGAGGACAAAATGTTGCCGGTCAAAATGTCGCCGGACAAAATGTCGCGAGGACAAAATGTCGCGAGGACAAAATGTCGCGAGGACAAAATGTCGCCGGACAAAATGTCGCCGGTCAAAATGTCGCCGGACAAAAGGTTACCGGAAAAATTTTGTGGAAAAAATCTCTGTAAATAATTCTTCTATTAAAGTACATTTTGTATATGTATATAATAAATAATATTCTTACCGAGCTAATATGGTAAATAGAATAATACACTGCAGTTAGATGCATCGGACGATCACTAAGAACAAACGTGCAATTTTTCTGCACATGATTCACAAGATAAAATAATATAATTGAGTATCAATTATATTGAATTTGGTTGATCTTTTGTACAAAATACACATAGCTGGCTGTGAATCATGTGCAGAAGGATTGCACGTCTGTTCTTAGTGATCGCCCGAATGCATCTATCTGCAGTGTATTATATAAGAATAAACACCATCAATAAATAAACACTAGTTTGTTGCGGCGGAGATTAAGTCCCAATTTCTTTATAAAGTAACCCCCAGCTTCGCCACAGGAGATTGGACCCGCAGAGATTGCCTTAACCAAGGACAGAAAAAGTTATTCAAAATAACAGATTACATCAACCGAGATCCTGTCACATATCTAGGGGACATTTCCCGCATTCTCAATATTAATGTTGTTTGATTTTGAGGTTTATTAAAATTTTGTTCATAAAATAAAATTAATTTATGTTTAAAGTAAGTATTTGTTTGAATGACAAAGTTGCATAAATAACTCAAATTGTTACCATATAATATGTACTTTGATAAAATTACTATTTACAATGTTTTTTTCCACAAATCTTTGTTCGGCGACATTTTGACCGGCGACATTTTGTCCGGCGACATTTTGACCGGCGACATTTTGTCCGGCGATATTTTGTCCTCGCGACATTTTGACCGGCGACATTTTGTCCGGCGACATTTTGTCCTCGCGACATTTTGTCCGGCGACATTTTATCCGGCGACATTTTGTCCTCGCGACATTTTGTCCGCACCATTTTGTCCGCGACATTTTGTCCGTCGACATTTTGTCCGGCCACCGTAGAAACCGGTTATAACGACATCGAAGCGGATAGTCGTAATAATCGGTAAAAATGCAATTATATGGGATTCAGTTGATCTTTTATTTTGAGTTGTTAAAACCAATACGCGTATTAACCGATGTCGTTATAACCGGTTTCTACTGTATATTATAATTTAAAGTGTCTGCCGTTCTCCTTTTTATTAGATCAAAATAAACTCTTTTTGGTTTTTATACTTTTTTTGTAAAGTAAAATTTTTTTGGAAGTCCTAAATTCTCAATAGTCTTTCATTTAAGTTTGCAGTGGTTCCCAGAGATTTTATGGTAGGAAACGTGACTCGTACCGTCAAAAACCCCGACATTCACTGCAAACTTAAATGAAACAGACTATAATATTTAAATGTCTTGAAAAATTTATGTCGAACAAAAAATTCAAGTGTCTTGTTTGTTTATTACAAAATGTTTACTTTGATTAAAAAAATACTGTTTCTATTCATTTTGTTTCAGCCAAAAAAATTTTTTACAAGATTTTATAAATTCATTTTTTTTCATATTTCTTTCTGAAGTTGATGGTTTCCGAGTAAAAAATTCTAAAATATCGAGTTACCTTTATAGTTGAATATCTTGGAAAGTTTAGGTTGTACTAAAAACGGTTTTCAAATGAAATGTTTTTTACGTAGAATAAGATTTCTAAATAAAAAGCAGCCATTTTGTATCATGCAAAGCAGCCAACCTACAGAAAGTTACAGTGTTGTCACGTTTAATGAATTAAAGGAGAACATTGAAATCAATGAAATTATTTAATTTTGCTATTAATTATTATACATTTAGTACATAATTATTGTTATTCTGTTTCATTGGACATCATAAAACACTATGTTTGCTAAATTATTGAATTTATATAAAAAAAAATTAGTTTTATCAAAATGAATTTGACGTATAGTAATGTTAAAAAGTTAAAAATAATAATTATAATTTTCAATATTTATCGAAATAAGCAACGGGAATTAAAAAAAACACATTTCTGTTTATTAATTTAATATATATATATATAATATATACAATTCCGTAGCTAATGAAAATTGTTGAGATAACGACACCGTTCTCGCATTCTCCCCTTTAAATAGCCTGACGATGATTCTGTGAATCGAAAGCTCGCTACGTTTCCTTGCTTATTAAATCTTTGACGTTTAGACAATTAGTTGTTTTATTTATTATATATAATATATATGCATTTACTAGCAATTTTTAGTTCTTATACTATGTCAAAGTATATATTCATCAGACTCGAATATGAGTTACTTTTCCTACTATTGTACCGCCAGAACATCCTTAAAAATATACAGGAATATGTTAAAGTAACATTGAAAGTCACGAAAAATATGAAATGATTCTGAGATAAATATTTATAACGTCCGATGTATAGAAATGTATTTTTTTTTCATAAATTCGTAGATGTCAACATACCTCACACAAATTTAATTATAATATTAATTAATTAATTAATATTTAAATATGGGTTGCATTTAAATGCACTTTTTTTAAATAATAAACACTTCTTATTTAATCGTATTTAGTTCAACCGTTGTGTTTAATATGTCTTTAATTAAATTTCAAAATGAAATTTTAAATTATAATAGAGAAAAGAGTGCTCTAAAGTCTAAATAATGCTCGGCACCCAATGCCGGAATCTCGAAAAATGTTTGAGTTATAAGCACTCAAGGTTTTAGGTATATTACAAAAATTTAAGGAAAATTATTCATGTTTTTTTACGACCACAGAGAAGATCTTCTACATCGAATATAATTTTCAGTTAGGAATCTATAGAACATTTAATGCCCTTAGTAATGGTTTCTGTTTAATCGTGACTACTTTAAAATAATTCAAGTTATAGGTAAATATACAAAAACTAATTTTCACAACAAAAACTTTTAATATACACTGTTTTTGAATACATTTCTGATAATTATAATTTAAATTATGTGCTTTATATAATAAACTATAACTTCAACAATTTCACAGTTGTTATATCATTACTTGTTCAAGAATTATTCAAGCACCATAATTATAATAAAATATTTATTAGAAAAGTCAATAATATTAAACTAATTGAACCCTACTACAAATTGATACAAAACATAGTTACATGGCAACTTACTAATTAGTTTTTGTTTTGAAAGATATTAATATAGGTATAGGTATACAAATAAATTCGATGTTTAAAAAATGATGTAAAACTCATTTGAAATGAACACATTATTTTTCATTCCATATAGTACCTTCCCATTCTGATAAACTGTTTGATTATTTTTCAAAGCAGTTTTGACACAAAGCGATGGAATAACTCGGACAACACAAATGAATTGTTCGTTCTTGATGTTTTACTTAGATTGATGATATGTGAAAGGCGAGTGTACGCGATATAGAAAATGAAATAAAAATGATAAATGAATTTATAAATACATCCGTGTATATACGTACCTAACGTAACTTTGTGATTTTACTTTAATACGTATCAAACTGAATTGTATGAAATTTTTATATTCCAAATAACAGTACCTAATGTATCAAGAGCATTTTCTAATGTTTGTATTTGTTCTTTATTGATTTTGTTGCTTGCAAATATATACGTAAACTAGCGGAATCCCGCGGCTTCGCTCGCGTAAACATCGAAACTAATTAGAAAATTTTTTTATATTGATTTTTATTCATAACCTATAAAAAACGTAAATATCTCGGATCTTAGTTAAAAATTGTAAGAACACACCCAATGTCTACCCCCACCATTAGGGGTTGATTATCGAATTGAATATTTTTATTGCAGATTATTTTGCCCGACTCCACCATTATAACATAAGCAGCTATATATGCAGATAAACATATCAAAAACACAGACCCTGTCTACCCCCGCCATTAGGGGTTGAATGTCGAAATATTTATTTTAATAGATGACTATTTTGCCCGAATTTACCTTTATAAGTAAAGCAGGTATGCAGATAAACATATCTAAAGCCACCCTCGTCCCCGTTCCATGCTATTAGAATTTGAATTTTTGAAAATCAAACATTCATTATTAATAGAATATTCATTTGTCCGAATTTACTTTAATATCATGAACAATCATGAAGATAAATATATCAAAAACTACCCCCCCCCCCCCCAATTCCCTCAGAGGTTGAATTTTCGAATGATAGTTGTCTTGTAGAGTACCTATTTGTGCTATATTTCATTCGGTGAATACAAAAAAAAATCATTTTACAAATTTTTCCACCTCCCTAACACCTTAGGGGTTAAATTTTGGGAAATGCTAAAATAATTGCTTCAATATTTATATTGTAGAGTATGTTAGATACAGTGTGTTGATAAAGTAAGGAACAAAATTCATAACTGCGTCATTTAATGTTTTCAAGCAAAACGCGTGGACACGTCGATTAGTATTTTTAGTTGCGGATTTTTTGACATAAGAAAGTTTTATATAGGGTGTCTCAAGAAGAACATACGCAGTCATAATTGATTTTTTTAAATGGAACACCCTATATATTATACCATTTTTGAATTATACAATAAATTCTGAACACTTTTTGTACAGCATACCATATCTCTTAAATCAGCGGTTTATGGAATAATGACGTTTGAAATGTGTCTCAAGATGAATATATGCAGTCATCATTGATTTTTTTTAATGGAATATCATGTATATTATACCATTTTTGAATTGTACAGTAAATTCTGAACACTTTTTGTGCAACTTACCACAGCTTTAAAATCAGTGGTTGTTGAAATAATTTTATTTCTTTTGTATATTTTATTTTATTATTAAAGTTCATTAATTTTTTATTTATTTATAACATTTTTAACGTCATTATTCCAAAAACCACTGATTTTAGAGCTGTGGTATGCTGTACAAAAAGTGTTCAGAATTCATCGTATAATTCAAAAATGGCATAATATATAGGAAGTTCCATTTAAAAAAATCAATGATGACTGAATATATTCATCTTGAGACACATTTCAAACGTCATTATTCCATAAACCGCTGATTTAAGAGCTATGGTATGCTGTACAAAAAGTGTTCAGAATTTATTTTATAATTCAAAAATGGTATAATATATAGGGTGTTCCATTTAAAAAAATCAATTTTGACTGCGTATGTTCTTCTTGAGACACCCTGTATACAATTTTCTTATGTCAAAAAATCCGCAACTAAAAATACTAATCGACGTGTTCGAGCGTTTTGCTTGAAAATATTAAATGACGCAGTTATGAATTTTGTTTCTTACTTTATCAACACACTGTAAGTTTCAATTAAATGCTAAAAAAAATCTTTTTTAAATAAACTTTGACACCCTGTTTTAACCTCGTAGGAGTTGAATTTCGAAAAATCCTTTCTTAGTGAGTGCTTACACTATAAAAGGAAGGCACCTACGAAATTTCAGGTTTCTAAGTCCAGAGGTTTGAGTGAGTGAGTGGTTAAGGACAAACTCTTTTATAGATAATAGTACTATTATTTTTAGGGTTTCGTACGTCGAAACGAAAAAAAAATGGAACCTTTATAGTTTATTTTACAGGATAATTTTTCTCAGGAATGGCTACATGTACCAAGTTGATATTAAAATCAAATACTAGTGAAGGTCTATTAGTCCTGTAAATAATAAGTTTCTAACTCAATACAGTAAAAAATACGACCTTTCAAAGTGTATGGGGTAAAGACATATTGACTTACTTAACTGATCTTTAAAATCTATAGGGTACTTCCCATTGACTTAAATTCTTGAAGTTTGATACAAAGAATGGTTTTAAAGTACAAGTAAAGAAAATAATCTGAAAATCATGAATTTCTGTTTCTATGTGGAATTATTACGTGCCAAACTTCATTTTGCAGTTTCTTTAATTAAGTGTCTACGTAAAGAAACCATGAAAATTGGGTCCATTGTTTATATACATAACTAATTATTGTCAATAATTATATACCGGGTGTCCCAGATAACTTTTCCAGCATGGGGATCTCAGTATCTATAAGAGATACAGGTTTGGTTAAATCAGATGAATTATATGTATGAAAGGGGTGAGTATTATTACACCAAAAAATATTCATAATTCTATGTGGTTTAGGCGGTATACCCAAAAAACTGAAAATTCGGAATTTCTTTAAATGGCTATAACTTATTTGTTAAAGTAGATAGGTACTTTTTGTTTGCGGTTTCTTAAAGCACTTTTTTGTGTAGAATTGTTTGGTGTATTTAGAATTTTTATATCACTTTTAGTTTCCGAGATACAAGCACTAACTTCAGTTTTTCTTATGGGCCGCTAAGTTGGCTATGGCATATTTGAACGTGTTTTTTACTCTACTTTACAACGATGTGTCACTTGCCATATTTATTATCGAAAAAAAAATTATAATATATTTTTTCAAATAGTTCATTGTTTCAAATACTCATTTGTTATTTTGATTGTTGTTATTGTGATTTTTGTTTACAATTTTTGTTTTTCATGGCTCACTTAAAAGTTTGTAATAAAATACTTCATAAATATCACTGATATTTAGTATTTCGACTTTTCTTTCCATAATAAATATGGCAAGTGACATATCGTTGTAAAGTAGAGTAAAAAACATGTTCAAATATGATATATTCAACTAAGTTGCCCATAAGAAAAACTAAAGTTAGAGCTTGTAACTCGGAAACTATAAGTGATATAAAAATTCTAAATACACCAATCAATTCTACACAAAAAAGTGCTTTAAGAAACCGGAAACAAAAAGTACCTATCTACTTTAACAAAAAAGTTATAGCCATTTAAAGAAATTCCGAATTTTCAGGTTTTTGGGTATACCGCCTAAACCACATAGAATAATGAATATTTTTTTGTGTAATAACAGTCACCCCTTTCATACAAATAATTCATCTCATTTAACCAAAGCTGTATCTCTTATAGATACTGAGATCCCCATGCTGGAAAAGTTATCTGGGACACCCGGTATGTTTATTTTTAATAAAAATCAGGTGTATCTATAAATGACAAAAATTTCTCCTTACAGCGATTTTTTTATTTTAAAATGTTCTAGGGATCAAGAGAAGTCCATATCTAACTTTGTGAATTAATCCGTTTTCCGCGCGGTACACTTTTCCGAATATTTCCGGAAAGCCACCAATTTTTTCGTTTTTTGGCTCAGTTCTTCATGCATATCTCGGTTTCTACTTAATCAATATTGACCTAAAAAAAGAGAGTCACTCATAAAGAACTTCTCTATCGATTTGTGGGGCCGGAATACTATTACTTGATTTCTAACCTCAAAAGAAATTTACATCGGATTTTTCATTTTTTCACAATTTCGAAAAAAAATTCGGCTGACGCACTATTTTATGCAAATCATTGTATATAATTTTTTTTAAATCTCAAAAGGGTAACTATGCCATTACAAATGATGTATAATTAAGTAGGTATCCACCCTTACATACTGAAACAAAAAAGTTATTTAGATTTTTCTGAACTGTTTACCCGACTAACTTCCTTTATTGTTAAAAAAATATAAAATTTTTATTCTATATAGTTAAAGGATGAGTGTTTGATACACATTTCATTTACTTTTTATTGTAATATTATTTTTTACGAAACTTTGACTGTACTAGAATAAGTATAATTAATATTTGTTGGCCACTTACATCTATAGACGTTTGAATTTATAAAACACTTCATCTGTAGAATAACCTTTCTGTCTTGTCTCTACCCTAGTAAGTCTCACATTATATTCGATTTTAATCAAAATTATGCGTAGCAGTATAATATTGGGTAAATTTCGTGAGCCAATTTCCCCATTCCCTGGTTTATACATGGAAATGATAGCGATTTCCTGGAACGTCGTTGGATCGAGGAGATTGGATGATCCACGGGGACTTAGCTTGGACGGGAACTGGGAATCATGTGCACATACTCGTGTCGACAAAATGTTTAATAATATTATACTTCTACAATATAGCTGTCGTAACAAAGACATATAACTCTCAACTAAATTAAACATTTCAATTTATATATGTTAGTGCTATGTATTATACACTGTATTGATTTAAATTATATTTATTTTAACCCATTAACGCCTGCAGTAAACATTTGTGTACACCTCATTTTATAATTAGTGATGCAGTCTATGGATAATAACACAATATTTCCTTAAAAATCAGTTGGTAGAAGTGCAACAAACAAAATCTGTTAAAGTTTTTAGTTTCATAAGTGCTTAAACGTGTTTTAATTGTTTTCAATAATTTTTATAAGAAAAGAGGTACGTGGTATGCTAATATATTTTATCCAACTAGAGCATGTGATTTCAAATTTTGTTCAAATCATATGAAATAACTTAAATATACATATAACATGACTTTTAAATGAAATTTATCTAACATAAATAAAAATGATATCAGAAAAGCAGTCTCACACAAAATAGACTTCATATCTGCCCAATTTACTCACTTGAGTACAGACTATTATTTTTTTTCTAAATATTAAAAAAAATTTGTGTTGTATATTTAGTTAAATAAAACATATTTTGCATGTTTTTGTTTTCTTTTGGTCCTTACTGGGTTTAAATAAAAAAAACATAAGGTACTGGCACCAGTCTTGAACGCGTTAAGTTTGTTGTTTTTTTGGATTGATGGGCTACTTTTTTGTAAGTCTCATGAACCTTTGTTACTAATAAAATCTATCTCTTTATTAAATCAATTTAATTACCAATATCCAAAAATAAAGTTTTTTTTTTTGAAATTATAATCTTTTATTTTTTACATGATTTTTCTGCAGTAATGGACACAAACTATTACCTGAATAAATAAACAGAAAATACATACATTTTTTAAACAAAACTTACGATTATTGATAGTCCAATCAAATTATCAAAAAAATGTAGTTAGTAAGACATTGTTCTACAGAGTCATTTTTTTTAATTCAAATTATTAGGGGGTATGTTCTGAGTACTACATTCAGTTGGTGCGGTCTATGACCTTGAGCGTTGTCCGCCATAAGCGCGAAAACTTTAAACGTAATTATCTCGTAAACCGCTCATTCTACGGTAAAATTTGCCATAACCTTTCTTATTCAACAGGGTCGAATCTACAATTTTATTCACAGGCCCAATTCTCTATCGTCATTTGGTGACGAGATATATTGTAAAAAAGTTCACAAAAAATGATTTTTTGCATTTATTTCGTAACGAAACGATTATATTGAAAAAAATTAAATTACAATCTTTTAGAACTCTCAATTTGCAATATTTTTGTAATTAGATTCATTAGATGCAATTTTACAGAACCCATAGTTTGCGTATTATAACCCGCAAAGCATTGCAAAAACATATTTTTTCATTATATTTGAAAAACTATAATGAAACCTACAAAATGTGTAATGACAAAAGTGTAAATAATAAAATTTTACACTTTTTTTTTTTGTTTATTTTAAAAATATTTTTTTTCTCTTAGCAAAAAAAGTGTAGAATTTTGTGATCTTGACTTTTGTCATTACATATTTTGTAGCTTTTATTATGGTTTTTTAAATATAATGAAAAAATGGGTTTTTGCAATGCTTTGTGGGCTATAACACGCAAACTATGGGTTTTGCAAAATTGCATCTAATAACAAAAATATTGCAAATTGAGAGTTCTAAAAGATTGTGATTTAATTTTTTTCAATATAATCACTTCTTTACGAAATAAATGCAAAAAATCTTTTTTGTGAACTTTTTTACAATATATCTCGTCACCAAATGACGATAGAGAAATGGGCATGTGAATAAAATTGTAGATTCGACCCTGATGAATAAGAAAGGTTATGACAAATTTTATCGTAGAATGAGCGGTTTACGAGATAATTACGTTTAAAGTTTTCGTGCTTATGACGGACAACGCTCAAGGTCATAGACCGCGCCAACTTAATGTAGTTCTCAGAATACACCCCTTAACATTTTAAAACAAAAAAATGACTCTGTAGAACAATGCAGACCAAAAATACTAATTGATTAGACTATGGATGTTTCTATAAAATTGAGTTTTCGCCACCATCTCTCGCAACAAATGCAGAGGTACCAAAAAGTTTGCGCGGCGAGAGACTAGTCAGTATGTACCTAGTTAGTTTTGTATAAGTATCTTCCATGTGTACGTAAAACCTAGACCAATCTAACTATTGTAAATGTGTGGTTTTTACACGAGCCTTATTACACCCTGGACCTTATTTGCCATAGGTAACTTATACCTAAAGCCTCGTATACATTAAGCGAGTTCAGAAGCTGGTAGTAAACTCTCCCAGTGTAATCATGTTCACTAGCTAATAAGCAGATTGCAAACAATCTGCGACAAAAGTTGAAAGCCGGGCTACTTTACTCGCTACTTGCTGGCTAGTTGCATAGTTGCATAGTTGCTAGTGAACTAGCTGCGAGTTTCACAACACGTAGTTTAAACTCGCTAGCTAGTTGTTACTGAGCGAGTGGAATGTTTTGTGTGTCATCATCACTATCGTACTAACTGACTCGCCCGTTTCTAAACTCGCTGGCTTGTAGCTTGTAAACTTGCTTAATGTAATCGACCCTTAATACATATTTATGTATGTGTTTGAAATATAAAATTTTCTTGTAATCTTTGCTATACTATCAATAATTATAAAGTATCATGTAAATTTAAATATACGAGTATAACACGTATGAAATTAGGTATTTGAAAACTCGCAATATGGATATAAAATGTATATGTGTGCATATAACATTTCTTTAACGGAGCATATAGCATATAATTATAAAACGTTTGATACCATAATGATTTTATCTATGAATACTAAATACAAGGTCAAATATATCATTTTGTCGATAGTAAAAATTTGTTCGGAATAAATACATCTAAAATTAAATATATTAGAATAATGGTCATTAAAATTCTAAAAATATTCAGACGTTATATTATGTATTGTTTTGAATTTATATTAAAACGATATAGGAACTAATATTAAAAACAAATACAGTAGAAGCCAGTTATAACGACATCGAAGGGACCGCGCGTTTTAGGTCGTTAAAATCGATTTTCGTAGTAACCGATAGTTCGATTTTTTAAGGTATTTATCAGAAAAATTAAAAATGTCATGACTATGCTGAAATTTTGTGAAATTTACCGTCTGTGAGCAGAGATATTATCAAAATGAAATAAAAATTTAAGCACATAATGATAAATACATACATCGACACTGTTTTACTGGAAACTTAATTAGTTTGACATTAAAAGGTGCGATGGTTCTGATTAGTTGAGTATTAATCACTCTCCACCAATCATGTACCAGTATATGAATATTTGAAATCCACGCCTGTTTTCTGTTTATTAGAATTAAACCTAACCTTTACAATCCATGATCTATTATTAAAATATTTTTTACTGTACAAAACGATATATTTAAAAAGAAAATAAAAATGTTAAACCGATAAAATTTTCCGAAAATATTGTAAACAGAATTTCGTTAAATGCAGTATTTCAAAAATTATATTAAATTATAAAATGCAATTATATGGGATTAATCCGGGACTTTTATTTTGAGTCGTTATAACCGATACGTCGTATTAACCGATGTCGTTATGACCGGTTTCTACTGTATTTTATTTGTTTGTCAAAAAATTAAATTAATTATTTTTAGAATTATATACACGTAAACTAGATATTTTAGAAGAAAAAAATAATAAAAATTTGATGTTTTATCCACAAACTCTCAGAAGGGTTCGGAATAAGAGCCCGAAAAGTTCAGAATCATAGGATGGAAAAACTCCTCCCGGAGTAGATTTTATTCCAGTTTTATAATTTCTTCATCCGAACTATCGCTCGTAGAAAAAAATGTTATATAAATTAAAGATTAAACATGAAATTCTACATAAAAAATGCCCTGTGCCTTATTTGGCAAAACCCCAGTTTTAGTACGTCTGGTACATGAAAAAACGCTACACTTTTTGATTGGGGTATACCACTTTCTGTGGTCATACATATGGTCCAAAGAAAGATTTTGAGATAGGGAGCCACTTTAAAATCCGTGTAGAACACTGTTATATGAGCTATCAAAGATGGCCCTCAACGGTATTTTAAAATTAGCTTTATCTCAGCGCCTTTTCATCCGATTTCAATTTTCTTGAGTGAAATTTACAGATTTTCGAAAATTGTGGAGAACCCCTGAGATTTAGAGAAAAATGAATAATGACAAAAATAATCTTCTTAATAAGAACTATAAAATAAACAAAAGAAAATTGAAATCGGATGACTAGGAGCTGAAATAAAGCTAATTTTATAACATCGATGGGGGCTATCTTTGATAGCCCATATAACAGTGTTCTACATGGATTTTAAAGTGGCTCCCTATCTGAAAATCTTCTTCTTGACCTGGTGTATGTCCACAGAATGTGGCATACCCCAATCAAAAAGTGCAGCGTTTTGGCTTTATTTGCCACGTACCAGACGTACTATTTACTCTCGCATTCAATACTCAATATAGCAATAGCCTGCACCGTAAATATTTTCATAATGGCTAATTTTACCAAAAAATTAAACATTTTCCTAGGAATATTAATAAAATCTTATATTTAGTTAAGCCCTCCTGAGTCAATGTCTATACTTGAATCAATATCTTTCATCTGATGTAAGTAAAATAGATAAAATGTACATTCGAGACTAAACTTTTGTGTCAACATTTTTACTGGAATATGAAAAATTCTATCATTAACGAAGTTTTTATATTAAGCTCTACGTCATTTGGAATTTAAATATAGATCCTATGTAAAATATACAAAATCTGTAATCCAGTTTTTTGAATAAAACATATTTTTCATCCTTTTGTTAATCAATCCGATGCGTAAAAATTGTGCGCAAAACAAAAGTGGGGATTATTTGAAGATATGACCATTAAATTAATCTTTTGTAATGTTGATTTTTATGTTCATCATTGTTTTTATAATTGGAAAAAAATATGTAAAAAACATTTTAACTTTAAATGGCTTTGTTTAGTATTAGGATAAATCTACTTTTTATATATACGATTATAAAATATATTTATGAATAAACACATTGTTAATTCTGATACTAGTGATAAATGAAACGTTTCTTATTATTATAATGGATGTTTGATGTTATCAGAATTAGTTATGTAAAACGAATTAAAAGTCAACAATATAATATAATAAATAACAAAGGAAACTTTTAATATTTATTTAACCTTCGTATGATCTTCAAATAAAAATAGTTACGTTACCTTCGTATGTTTTACTTGTAAATTTTTGTTTTATATAGAAAAAGAACATTATTGTCCGGTCTCATAAAGGGGCTAGCTAGCAAGAACTCTCAAATGAGGTCATAATTTTGTGATAGTATCTATCGATTTGCTATGGAATTTAGATCAGTAATAATTCAACGTGTTGTAACACAGTTGATGCAGACTCTGACAATACAAAATAATTATCATATCATCGTTGTTGGTGTTCACATACAATGTGTTCGCGAAACTTGTTAAAGTCTTCAGGAAACTCCAAGAGAGCTGTTATATAAGTTTGAGTGTGCTTGCGAGCTAGCAAATTTGCTAACTATTTTATGTTACCGGACATTTATGTATAAAAAAAATGTGATTTCTGATTGTAAGTTATAAAAAAAATATAACATAAGTGGTCATAGACTAAAAAAATCATTTGTTTAGTACAGAAAGTAAAAGTTTAATTAAAATCAATTTTGGTTTGGAAATAATGACCCCAAGAATTAGTCGGCATGTATTTTTTTTTAATATCGAGAAAATCGTTTAGTAATGAAGGTATAAAACTTGTTCCAATTCTTATCCAACCATGTGCCCTTTTTATTTTGTACTGGTTAGACTCTGCATTATTTGTATGTTGGCCCAGTGTTGGGTGCCAGGGTTGGCCCAAAATTGGCTAGCATTAGCGCAAGCTTGGCTCTTTTGTAATTTCCTATATGGATATTATCAAATACATTTTTGTCTAGTTCGATCAATTTAAAAAAAATCATTTTCAAATATTGGAACTTTTCCTCCGAGACGAAAAAAAATATTAAATATTAAATTTCACATTTCTGTGTTTTGTCGTATTTGAGTTGCAGCGTTTACAGACAGACGTACACACATACATCATGGTAAAAATAGTCAGAATGAACAGGGAATGTGAAACCTTTCCATCAAAATCCGGAATTCGAAAAAATCGGCTTCACTACACTAATACTATATGGCCGTATGTACTATATATATGCCGGGTGTTTTTTAAAAGACTTTCCAGCGGATTATTTCTAAAATAACGAATTGTCAGAGAAAATTTCATGACTTTGAAGGGGCTAAATATTAACATTAAGGGTTTATCTTGAAAAGGTTGCCATGGTAGGTTTTCTTTTTCAAATCGAAACCCATATTTTTTGTTGCAGATTCGTAATCAACGCAACGGGGGAAAATAAGTAACTTTTGTCTGAAACATTTTTTCTGAAAATTTCAATTTTTTATGATACGGAGCAAAACAAACAGTAATTTCTGGATTTTAAATAATTTTTTACTCGAAAACTATTATTATATCGCAAGAGGCAAAAAGTACTTAGATTTTAACAAGAATTATAATTATCAGAGAATTTTTATTTATTTGCAATTAATTTTTTTTCTTAATTTCATAAAAATCTAAGCACATCTTTCCTCTTGTAATTTTTCTTATGAATTGGTAGTTTCTGAGCAAAAAATAATTGAATATCCAGAAATGTGTTTTTGTTTTGCTCCATGTCATAAAAAATGGACATTTTCTGAAAAAATAATCCAGGTAAAAGTTGCCTACTTTTCCTGGTAAATTACGAATCTACAACAAAAAATATGGGTTTAGATTTAAAAAAAAAAGTTGAACCTGAAAACCTATCATGGTGACCTTTTCAAGGTCAACCCATGTTGTTAATATTTAGCCCATTCAAATCTATGAAACTTTTGTACGGAACATTTTCTCTGAAAATTCATTATTTTGGAAATATTCCACTGGAAAGTCCTTAAAAAAACACCCGGTATAAGAAAATAAATAGTGGAGATAGTTGTTTTGACCTCAAACTATTCAACTAACATAATGCAATAAAAGTAAACAAAAAAACAAACCTTCGAATCAAATATACGTAAACTTTATGTAACTTTAATTCCAGAAAAAAGCGCGAAAATCTTCAAATAAGGTTACGACAATTCCAAACACGTAAAATCATAAAATATTTTATTGTTTCTATCAAATGTGGTGAATATATTGTATGCAGAAGCGATTTTGTAAATTTGCATTTATATATAGTATAAATAAAAGATATATTCGCAACATCATACATGAAGCGATATAAATGTGTAGCAACTGTTTCAATACATTTTATTTGCTCTTATAGAAAATTTCAATTCTGTTAATGTAAATATAATTTAATTATCTTTATTGAAAATAAATATTTTAATTACCTATGTGTGGGTGCTAATAATTATACTGCCATTATTTTATTTTATTTTTGTGCAAAATTCGTGTTTTATATGAGTTTTATGTAAACAGGATATTCACTGAAACCGAATGATTATTGCTAATTATTATTGGAGCTTTAAAAGCGATGTCTACAATTGAATGTTGAATTTTAGAGATACAGTAGAAACCGGTTACAACGACATCGGTTAATACGAGGTAGGGGAGAGTGGGGCACGTTCGGACTTCTTGAAATTTCCGCCTAAATGACGTGCTAGTTGACAACTGAAGTTTACGATAGGTAGCCAGAACAAAGCGTTATTGTGTGACAAACATCCGGTTTTTCAGCGTAACAAACAAAGTTTTTATAAGCAAAAACCTGTTTTTTGAGATGTTGTAATAATATTTAAGGCAAAATTCATAAGCTTTCGCGTTTTTATTTTTTCACTTAGCTATTTGGCAATTGCAGTTCACCAAATGCCATTACATGACCTATAATTTCATATAAGTTTAACCTTCCCTGTTGCTCAGGGAATTAGTTTTATCTATAATTAGATGAAAAATGTGCATGTGGGGTACTTTCGGACAAGTAGTCTGGGGCACATTCGGACATATCCCGCAGTAGTGGTAGAAAATAGTACGCAAAAATTCATGCTCAAAAAGGAGCCCGATGATTTGTTTTTCTTGTTATAGACGATATTTATTTTGTCAATTGTCAAAATATCGTCTCCAAGCTACTACGTTCAAATATTATCAAGGACACTGCTAGGCATGCGGATTTATAAGTTTTACTGTGAGTTTTCATAATTAGATATTCAATAATAATTTGTATTAATATATAACAATATTTTTTGAGAACAGAGAATAAAAAAAATTCTTTCGTAGAGTTTCTGTGCTTTATTGGGGTTTGTCCGAATGTGCCTCAGATGTTGTCCGGAAGTGCCCCATAGTGGGGCACTTCCGGACAAATGCTACTTTTTGAAAAATTAAAAATTTTCGAAATGAATGTAAGGTTTATCGAATTTTTTTGTTCATTAATCTATACTTAATGAATGAGTCTATCAATGTGCATTAAGAAAGTTGCCATTCAATTTTAAACAGCAACACTACATTCGCTGAAAAAAAGTGTCCGAACGTGCCCCACTCTCCCCTATTAGTTTTAACGACTCAAAATAAAAGTCCAACTAAATCCCATATACAGTAAAAATCGGTTACAACGACATCGGTTAATATGACGTATCGGTTTTAACGACTCAAAATAAAATTCCAATTGAATCCCATATAATTGCATTTTTACCGGTTATTACGACTATCCGTTTTTTACAACCAATATGACCATTGTAAAATTGATTAAAACAAGATATTTTAACAAATTATAAAAAAAAATTCAGGTAGGTACAAGTGCTATGCGCCTCGTCCATAAAGAAATATCCTTTATATTATTATTGGATTTTATAGCTGAGAATGTTTTCAGTGTGATTTTTGCGTGGTGGTAAAATTCATTGAAAACAAGAATATTAAGAAATGATTAAAAAAAATTAAATTTCAGGTATAAGTGCTATTTGATCGAAGATTTTTAACGTTTAAGAGTGTTATTATTTATAATTAATTATTTTATTTTATCAATAACACTAATAAACAATGAAAATTCGTATACAAATGTTATAAATACTCAAAATTATTGTTTTAAATGTTTTGTTAATTTTATTAAAATTTCCAATCACATTTTTAGATATTTTATATTAATTTAATACCTATTATAACATGTTTTATATTAATTTTACCATCACGCATGTACATTAGTATATCATACTTCCATTATAAATGTGTACATGTTAAATAAATAATACTATGGCTAGACCATAAAATGCACACCCCTTAAACTTAAAAAAAATGTATCAACATATATCAAATAAATACGGTACAATATATTTAGTGAAACTTAAAAGGATGTTTTAAAAAAATATTGGAGGTAATTAATATTATAAAAATATATAATATGAAGTTTATCACTCATTAAGATTTTTTAGAAAATCAACAATGAATCTTGATATCAATCGATTATTACCTTTTTTTATTTAAATTTAGGATGTATTGCAATAAAACAACAATCATTTTAATTTACAATTTTTATATAAAATATATTTTTTTTTGTAAAATGTATATAGTAAATAAATTAATTAATAATAATAATTAAACAGATAAATACATCCACATATTGCAGTGATAACAGCTGTGTTCACCTGATGTCTAGCATTTAAAATGAAATATACAAAAAAGTAACACGTTTATAGGTTATAATTAATTATATTATATATTTGTTTTAAAAATGCAAACTTACCAAATTTTATCGTGATTAAAAAGATTGATTGGCTTTAAATAAAATAATTAAAATACAGCACGTATCGATGTATGTACATGTATTTATATATTAATTAACACAATGTAATTATTATAATACATGTAATTTGCAATGACATATAAGGAAATAGCGCCACTAGCGCCTAACGGATGTTTCTTGAACTTCCACGGACTACTACCTATATTTGTAAAAATAATTCTTGTCAAAATATGAATTTTTGTTTAAATAAACTGCAAATTTCGTTACTTCTAGTTATCCAATTTTGTTGAGTTTTAATAGGGTTCTATTCTGATAATAGATGAAGTGAATTCAAAAGGATTGGTGCAAATTTATTTCGAATTGTAGCCTGTAGTTCGGCGTTTCTTTAAAAAAGCGGGTTAAATCGATAAATTGAACTTTATTTATATTTTTATAACAGAAAATTAAAACCGATCGATATTAAACTAAGTAAAAATGAAGACTGTAATGTTTTCTATCAGAAAATGTAAAAATGTAAGTGAGATACAGAAGAAATTTAAGATATAATGCTCATTTTATCAATTTATATACGAAAAAAAATTTTAGCACGATAATAGAACACACTTCCAAGCAGGGCCTGCTTGGGTGTGCAATATGTAAATTTATATTAATTCTGTTAATTGTATTATTTAATGTAAATATTTGTTAATAGATCGATTCAATTCATCTATAATATGTTATTGATACCTATGTGCATTAAGAAAAATCAGCATTCTAAAATATAAAATATTAGCCTGAATTAATCAAGAATTGCATCAACAAAACTAATAATTTTTATTATGGATACATAAGTATAACAAGAAAATGCCTTTTATTTTAGAAAAGTGCTTTGTATCATCGATTAACAAATACGAAGAAATTTAGGGTTGTGAAAATATATTTTTTAAATATGTTTTCTTTTTGATTAAATATATATTTTTCAATTGAGAATATCTGACTTAAATTTGGTTTTATATTTGTGTTTGTAAATAAGTAAACCCCCTCCACAATCCAAATTTCGAGATAAAAATTACAAACCCTAAAAACGGCATTTCAAATGTATTTATATTTTTTAAATTTCTTTCCGTAGGAAGACCCCCATCTTTTTAATAGTTTTCATCGTCACTAAAGTAAGTAGGTACATACAGGTACCAAATATACCAGTTTTATGCTACCAGCACGGGCAACACTACAATAGAAATCGGTTTTTACGACATCGGTTAATACAACGTATCGGTTTTAACGATTCAAAATAAAAGTCCCAGCTGAATACCATATACAGTAGAAACCGGTTACAACGATATCGGTTAATACGACGCGACGTATCGATTTTAACGACTCAAAATAAAACTTCAACTGAATCCCATATAACTGCATTTTTACCGGTTATTACGACTATTTGCTTTTTACCACCAATCCCTTCGATGTCGTTATAACCGGTTTCTACGGTAGTTGCCTTTTCTTATATAACGATATCGATACCACGAAATACCGGATTGAACGACTTTCTATTTAAATGTAAAGACAACAATACTCTGTTAAACACAATTTTAGTTTTTAGTATCTTCAAGAAATAATTTTTATTATTTTTATTTTTTCTTGATATAAAAATAACAATATATTCAGCGTGTACGATTTTTAAATACCGCACCAATTGTATGTACTTTGCGGCGTTGTCATAACTTGTACCGTCATATTTTTTATGTGAAAATACATGAGATTTTTTATATTCATTTCAAATATATTCATAATTTATAATACAAGTTACTTATTAAAATAAATAATATACAGAAGAATATACCTCCTTTTTAAATAAACATTTATCTATATACACAACCAAGAATGAATATTTTCCCTTAACAAATGAGGAATAATGTTAAGATGACGTCAAGAGCGTCACCTTTAACATAATTGGTAGTAAGCGAATCCCACGCCAAGGCAACCTCACTTTAGGACAATTGAATAAACAACAAGAACAAATTGTATCTACGGTTGACAGCCCTCGAGAGAAAGGGTAGAGAGGGAGGGGGTGAGCGCCCAACGGCATTTGGCGAGTAAATCGGCGTAAAAGACTGTTATGTGATCGGTTCACAGATCACAGACATCGGGTCACACAGCATCCATGAGCCAGCCCTCGTGAGATAGCGACGTAGTCTCCCCATCCACCTACACACACACACACACACACACACACACACACACACACACACACACACACACACACACACACGCTCACGTCAGTCGTGCTCGCTTCGTCACGGTTATCTGTAATGGGTTTGGGATTAGAGATTTCAATTTACAGCGACAGTTAACCGTGAGATATGTTGCCTTTATGTCTTTGTCTTCAAAAACTTTATCAAATACTACCTTATAGTGATAACTTTGAGTATATACTGTGGTTGGACTCAGGGTGAAAAACAATGGATATATAACATACACATGTCAGGGTGGAGAATTTAATAGGGCAGTGATGGGCAACCTTTTTGGTTTGGCGTGTCAAAATTCTGAAAAAACTTAGCTTAACTCGAGTGCCGTGTCATATCTGCGAAAATCAATAAAAGAGTTATTTTTATTATTAAAAAGCAAAAACAATTAATGATTTACATTAATTACTTTTTTGCGATGCGTGTCACCCAAAATGTCACCTCTGACACGCGTGTCATAGGAGGCACATCACTGTAATTAGGATATTTGACTCAATTTTAAAATATATTGTAAATTGTATGTATGTATGTATATAATAGATTCTTCCTCAGTATCTTTTTCCAAAATATTGTCGAAAAAACGCTGTAAATAATATTTTTTTATTCAAATGAAAAAAATTCCGTCATAACGCGCATTCAGTCACGTGGTATGCATGACGTAGTAAGTATAACTACGTCATAACAGTGGCAGTTCTGCAATACTCGTTTGCGATCACGTGACAAATAGGTAAAATGTAACATTTTTAAATTTGGTTTATTATTAAAATACTGACTTATTTCACGTAAAAAACACTTGATTATTAATTATAGTAATATATACTACGCTATTTACGCCCAGTATTATCAACTTTAACTAAATGCTCCTTTAATTAACTGTCATATTATCAACAGATCCAAGCATAATACATTTAATTAAATAGATTTTAAATTATCTGCAGTATTTCTTTACAACGTATATTATGTCTATTTTTCATTTAGAGCTTAAATATTGATTTAAATCACGTTTGTATTACACCAAATTTACTTTAAAGGAGCATTTAGCGCTAAAGGAGCTTTAAATTAGTTGATAATACCGGGCATATGTCTTTAGTATTAATAGTGTCAAATACAGCCTATTTCGGAACATTAAGAAATCAATGTTATTCTAGATGCATGCAAATATTTGTTCTCTTGTTTACGAAAAACTTTGTAAATAACTTTTTTCTTATTTTGAAGCTAAATTCAGTCATGTATTTTTAACAAAAAAAAATCCAGTTCTCAAAAATTATGTCTGAGACAAAAGCATATTCTGACTGCACTAATTTCAAAACATAATAAAGAAATGTTGATTTCCGCATGGTGGTTGTGCGTGGATGTATAATTTTTCTTTCGTTCACGATAACTACACTCACCGCTTGATTTACCGACGTTGTTGGTAATTCAACCGCTTGATTTGACGACGTCGCGAGGGGCCCCCACCAACGTGCCAACTTCAACGTTGATTGGTGAATTCAAATTTCGCGCAGAAATATAGCAATCTCGGTAGTATTATGAAGGGGATAGGAGAACGTCGACAAATCACGCGTTTGTCCCGCCGGTAAATCATGTTGTCGGTAAATCAAAGATCGGTAAATCGCGAGATGAGTGTACTGTAAAAATACACCGATTTGTATTATTTATGGGAATAATTTTTGTCAGATCTATTGATTTTGGTGTTAACCGATGTATGTTTTTTATCCATTATATTTTTTGCTTATTACACCGTAGTCGGCCAAACAAATGTAAACCTCCCATTATCGTCTTAAAAGAAAACATTGCGAGTTTTATCTCATCACTTTTGATAAGACTTGGTTCACTTGTAGTTCAATCGAACCTTAGGAATATTATTTTTTTAAACGTACTTGAACTAAACATTTATTTTTGTAGAATTTTACATCGTTTAAAAAAATGGAATTTAAAATGGTTAGTTTTAATTTAGTGGATGAACTTAATATTCTAGCCCAGTGATTTTTGAACAAGTTTCCACGATTTATTTGTATTTTATATTAGAATACCTTCGCCTAAAACATCGATGATCTCTTGGCAAACCAGTCACCATAAAACCTATTTGTAAGAAAAGAAAAATATATTTATTTTGAAAACACAGTTTTTCTGTGTTTTAGTGCATTCAAAAGAACGAATTAATTGTTGTTTAAGATATTTTACCTATCAAAGTTGTTTTAGACTTAAAATGTTTAATTGATTTCAACATTTTCAAGTTCTTGCTACTAACATAAGAATAAATGAATAAGGTGTTCATAACCAGGGACCTGAACTTGAACTGAACCATTATCTTTCAAAGTCAATGAACATGAACATGCTCTCAAACTTTTTTTGGATAATCGGTAACCATATATTTTTAAAAGGTTTAAGAAACTAGTTTCAATATTTTTATAATTTTTTTCAAGTGGTTTTTAAAAGGGATTATGAAATATATAAACAGGAAATCTGTTCGAATTTTATGGTACGATGTGACTAATCATGTCCACTAAAAAAAAAATTTTTTGCTAACTTTATATTTCTACAAGTAATTCTGAAAAAATGAATTACAGATAAAAAAATCCCTGACTACAGAATTTTCATGACCACTTCAGGTTTTCTTGACTTCACAGAAAGTAGACACCCTATTTTATGAGCTGATATCATCAATAATAGTACCTGATTTGCATGGTAAGATACCTACATATTTAAGAAAAAGTATAAAAAAGTTAAATGTCTTTGTCAAACGTGGTTACAATCGCACTGGTCGTACAAATGATAAGGCACCCGCACCTCAAACCTGTGATTTATATACAAACATCGATCTCTGAATTGCGCAAAACTGCGATATTGTATTTACAAAAACGCAAATCGCGCGATAAAAAGACAGATTTTGAATAATTCAAAAATTCAATGAATTCTGTTAAAAAAAGTAACTAGCCTGCTTTTTTTCCTTTCTAACAGGTAACAAAACCAGTGTAGAAAAGCATACGGGGTGGCCCAAGTACAACGAAACGGGCGCGATTTTGGTCATTTAAAATAAGATTTTGAAAAAAAGCTCGAACACGTCGATTTTGCTTTCAAGGGGAACATCTTTTGCTATAAAATTTTTGCATGAATCTTTTCAACCCTCAGCGCTATGAGCACAACCCTTAAAATTTTAAATAGCATGATAGGGCAAGTGATACCTCATTTGAAAGGTTTTTTCATTCTAAATACGGTGCTTTTTGATTTTTCAAATCTTTTTAGTTTTAGTCAAGTTATTTACTTTTTGAATTCCATAAATGCAATGATTTTCTGATCAAAAAACAAATATTTACAACTGAAAGTCAAAAATGAGTAGGCTTATTTTCTTATCAAATAATTGAAAAACATATAATTTGGATATTCATTGAATTAATTAATGTTTTGGATGTAGGTAAATTTTTTTTAATAAAATTTTTTAATTAATTCAATAAATTATTTGATAAGAAAATAAGCCTACTTTGTTTTGACTTTTAGTTGTAAATATTTGATTTTTGATCAGAAAATCATTGCATTTATGGAATTTAAAATGTAAATAACTTGACTAAAACTAAACAGATTTGAAAAAATTAAATAGCACCTCATTTTAAATGAAAAAATCTTTCAAATGAGGTATCACTTGCCCTGTCATGCTATTTAAAATTTTAAGGGTTGTGCTCATAGCGCTAAGGGTTGAAAAAATTCTTCCAAAAATTTTATAGCAATAGATGTCCCCCTTGAAAACAAATTCGACGTGTTCATACTTTTTTCAAAATCTTATTTTAAATGACCAAAAGCACGCCCGTTTCGTGTTACTTGGGCCATCCTGTATACATGTTTACGACTTGTATTTAAATGCACTTTTTTAATAATAAACATTTTTTATTTAATTTTTTTCACTTATAACAAATAAACTACACGAAAAATTTGTTATTAAACACTAAACAAATATATTGGACTTAAAATAAATTATATCATTTTAAATAAATAATTTCCACTAAAAATAAATACTTTGCACTTGACCTCAAATTGGACCTATCATATTTAAAAATTACATATTTTTGATGTAAGTATTTATTGTAATTTTTGTGACCAACCAACCTCCTTTCGCCCCATAGACCGGGCGTCAAACTACATTCCGTTTCAAAAACCATTAGGATTCATAAGAGTTGGTGATTTACATTCAGAAAGATGTAAAGAATGAAATTCTGAAAGTTGCCGGAAAAAAATCGGAAGTTTTTTTGTTACGTGCATTATAAGAGAGCCCTTCCATTTACAATGAAATTTTATAAAAAAAAGTAGAAACTTGGTGTCATTTGGAAGCCTAAAGAGTCTAGTTTTAAATGATTTAACTCAATTTTATTTTATTTTATTATATCTCGATCCCCACTAGGGTGTTCCAAAAAAAGCCGATAATTTTTTTTTTCGATTGCATGTGAAATTCTTGTTATATATGCTATAAAAAAAATTCTGTAAAAATTTGAGCCCTTAATATCAACTTGAAGAACTCCATCACCGAATTTGAAGATTTACCATTGATTTAACATGGAAAAATGATTTTTTAACGTTCATTTCTCCTGCAAACTATGTAGAACATTATTTTTCGGAAAAACCATGACTGATCCTTCTTCAGTATTAAATTCTGTAAAAAAAAGCTCTTAGGGCCCAGTCTCTAACGTCAACCCTCTCGTTTTTATTTGCGTTAAAAAATACAGATTTTTTGAAATTTAAAAACGAGAGGGTTGACGTTAGAGACTGGACCCTAAGAGCTTTTTTTTACAGAATTTAATACTGAAGAAGGATCAGTCATGGTTTTTCCGAAAAATAATGTTCTACATAGTTTGCAGGAGAAATGAACGTTAAAAAATCATTTTTCCATGTTAAATCAATGGTAAATCTTCAAATTCGGTGATGGAGTTCTTCAAGTTGATATTAAGGGCTCAAATTTTTACAGAATTTTTTTTATAGCATATATAACAAGAATTTCACATGCAATCGAAAAAAAAAAATTATCGACTTTTTTTGGAACACCCTAATCCCCACATAACTTTTTTTGCTGATTTTGGTGTTTTCGTGATATTTTGTGATATTTAACTTAATTTTTTTAATAGAAAATGTATATTTTTTGTAGGTATTGAGTACTTAAAGTGAATATAACTTACACATAATTACAGCTTTCTCAGTTAAACCTGAAAGCCACAGAAAATTTTGAAAAATAGATAAAATAACAATTTTCTTAATGAAATTAATAAACCTCTATTACGTATATCTACAAGGAAACTAACCTTAACTCAAAATTGAGTTAAATCATTTGAAACTAGACTCTTTAGGCTTCCAAATGACACCAAGTTCATTATAGTTGCTTCTAATTATAACACAGCCACACAAAAAAAATATTTTTTCGGGTCTGGAGGTCAGACCATGTTTACTATATGTTTTCGGGGTCGCTGAATCCTAATCCTAGGTCCAAAAAACCCCAGCACGTCAGGGTTCTGACATAACCTCAAAAAACCTCATACAAAATTTTATTCGAGTCCGGGGGTCAGACCATGTTTATTATATATTTTTTTGGTCGCTGAATCCGAATCCCAGGTCCAAAAAACCCCAGCATGTCAGGGTTTCGACAAAACCTTAAAAACTTCATAAAATTTATGAACTCAAAACTTAAACGATTGGAATAGACGATCTAAAAACCAGACGCATAAATCAAATGTCAGACTCTTGTTTGCTACTATAGCGGGTTCTTTTCTCATCAAAAGATCTTTTTATAGTTCGGAGTTTTACTATGAAGTTTTTGAGGTTATGTGGAAACCCTGACATGCTGGGGTTTTTTGGACCTCGGATTCGGATTCAGCGACTAAAAAAAACATATAATAAACATGGTCTGACCCCCGGACTCGAATAAAATTTTGTATGAGGTTTTTTGAGGTTATGTCAGAACCCTGACGTGCTGGGGTTTTTTGGACCTCGGATTCGGATTCAGCGACCCCGAAAACATATAGTAAACATGGTCTGACCTCCAGACCCGAAAAAAAAGTTTTTTTGTGTGGCTGTGTAATCTTTAATTAGAACGCGTGCTGTAGCGAGTTGAAAAAACATTGAAAATCGACGAAATCTTCATTTCTAACGATGGTAAAACGGTTACCACCTCGAACCTATGATCATTAAAAAAAATTGAATTACAGTTTCTGCTAACTATAACATATAATTACAACTGACTAAACTTTCATCAAACTTAAAAATGGTGCAACATCTACTTTTTATAAAATTTCATTATAAATGGAAGGACTCTCTTATAATCCCCGTAACAAAAAAAGTTCTGTTTTTTTTTCGGCAACCTTCAGAATTTCATTCTTTACATCTTTCTGAATGTAAATCACCAACTCTTATGAATCCTAACGGTTTTTCAAACGGGATGTAGCTTAGCGCCTGGTCTACCAATAGATTTTATATTTTTAATGTAATTTTTTGTGATTTTACTTCCATGTTCGAAGAAATGGAAGTATTGTAATACCGTCGAAAAATCGTGTCCGAGATAAGAGTAGATTCTGACTGAACTAACTTCAAAACGCAAAGAAAAGTTAATTTCCGTATGGCGGCTGTGCGTGTGTGCGTCTGTGTGTCTGGATGTAGAATTTTCTTCCATTCACGATAACTACTGTAAATATGCACCGATTTGAATTATTTTTGGGGAAAATATTTGTCTCAGTGAGTACTCTAGACCATAGGTGTCCAACCTTTTGACCCTCGTGGGCCGCAGAGCGCAAAAAAATAGCGAAAAAATTTGTTAAGGGCCGCAAAAAAATTTGAAGACCTTTTTTTACTTGATATCGTTTATTATTTTCATATTTTACTTTTTTTTAATCTTTATATTATATTTTTCATCTTTATATTTTATATTAAATCTTATGCGGGCCGCACGAAAAGTGCTCGGGGACCGCATGCGGGCCGCGGGTTGGACAAGCCTGCTCTAGACCTATTGATTTTGTGTACATTTGACATTAGAATATTAGAAAACCAATATTTATAATATAAAGGTAAGTTTTATATTAAAAATTATTGTAAAAATATTATATTATAGAACATGGAAGTCATGTATGGTTCTCCATATCGTTTTTTTATATTTTAACATATGTATAGCCTAAAAACTAGCCAACCTCCTTTTGCTCTAATATTTCGATATTTATAATGTAATTTTTGTGATTTTCTTTATTTTAAAACGATTGCAATTAAACGATTAATTATTATGCATTAAAAAATAAATAAAACAGAATTAAAATTTATGTTCACGTGTATAAAGTGCATTCTTTAAATTTTTAAGTGTAAAGTATTAAAATTTATGTTCGATGTACAATGTGAATACTATCTAATTTAATTGCCCTATATATTATATAGGGCAATTAAATATTACCGGATGTTTATGTAGATAAACTTATGTTAATGTAAATAAACATAAAACATAATTTGGCCACACCCACAGTTTTGTAAAGTACGCGTTTGTTTATGTTTTACCAACCCTAACGTTAAACTCAAAAGCGTAGATCGATGATTGCACAAAGGCTTATGTATTTTTACGAGGACCCTGCTCGTCGATTGACGTGGGGGTTATATTTTCTTAGAGGATATTTTATCAAGTTCCAAAATTGTATCTCTTTTTTATTTCAGATATGCTATATCCATCATTGAACATTGGTTAGTGTATATATGTTACATTTTTATGATTACGATTTTTTCCGATATACAAGAGTGTGTTATTTTTTTAGAGGTGTAATATTTTTGATAAAATATATTTCGTAAGCTTGATGTATATAGGAAGTAGGTACCTCTATAAATGATTGTATACGTAGTATTTTTTATTTTATTGAAGTTTGATATACAAGATATGATGATATTAGTTTTTACTTTTTAGTATTGGTTTGAGTTCAATTTTGATGAATCTTTACATTTAAATTCTCCTACAATCTGAAAACAGGTTTTAAAATAAGAAAATGTCAGTACATTGACCGGTATATTAGACGAATTAGGTCATATGAAAAAATGTAAAAAAAATAGTACATTTGTTATTTTAACACATTTGTGTACACCTCATTTTATAATAATAGCGCTGCTGTCTGAGGATGTTAATTCTCAATATTTCCTTAAAAATCAGTTGTTAGAAGTGCAACAAACAAAATCTGTTAACGTTATTAGTTTCATAAGTGTTTAAACGTGTTTTAATTTTTCTCAATAATTTTTATGTGAAAAGAGTATGCTAATATATTTTATCCAACTAGAGCATGTGATTTCGAATTTTGTTCAAATTATATGAAATAACTTAAATATACATATTACATGACTTTTAAATGAAATTTATCTAAATAAAAATGATATCAGAAAATCAGTCTCACACAAAATAGACTTCATATCTGCCCAATTTACTCGCTTAAGTACACACTGTTATTTTTTTCTAAATATTAAAAAAAAGTTTGTGTTGTATATTTAGTTAAATATATTGAATATGTACTTAATTTCATTATAAAAATGGTGAGTTTGTTTTCTTTTGGGCGTTAATGGGTTAATTCGGTTTCCGGAATAGTTGAAAAAATTGTAAGTCCCTATTAAAAACGTTTTAGATATTTCTTCGGGTCTTTTGTATATATGTATGTCCGAAAAACTAGCTGAATGATTTAAATAAATTTTTATATGTTTCAAGACTGGCGTGCCAAATTTCAACAGTAAATTGAGAAAAATATAAAATGGTTACTTGTTGATAAGGATGCATTTTTGTAGATATAATAATTTTTTTCTTATTTTTATTATAGAACGAGAATAAAGATTTATATAATTTGAATCATTCGTATTTAGTGAAATTCAGCATCAATATGTATCAATATTCTTCTTAAACGACAAATGATCAAAATATATGTATTTGTATTGTGTGTCATATAATCTTTTATTAGCGCCTAACTAAAGAAAAAGTCAATGAAAAAAAATTGACAGGACTACTGGCCATTATACAGCCCTGGTCAAAATGATTATTGGTTGATACTGAAAATCGATAACACTAATTAGGTTATCAAATTTTCGTAACTGTATCACTAATATGGGTTCTTTTTTAAATACCCCAATTTCAGAAGAATATTATTTTTAATTAATTAATTTTTTTTTAAATATTCTGAAATTATTATTTATAATTACTATTAACTATACATGTTTAAATAATAGTTTAATTTAAAAGAATTTGTTTTTATTCTTCAAATATTTTTTTTAATATTAATTTTTACTAAAATTGAAGACAAAAGTTGTTTCTTTTTTTCTGTAAAATACAAATATGTAAAAAAAATAAAGAGTTTTCCATTTAAAAAAATTAAGTTGACCCCAAAATGACCTTAAAATCTCCACTCAAGATCAAAATTTTAGCTCGTTTGATATCTCCCATTCTAGCTCTAAAACTTGTCTACCAAACATTTTCCTTGAAAAATCTAGGTATTCGATATATGTGTTTACTTGTCCCAATTTAAATAGACCACACATACATAATATATTAATTTTTTTACAGATAACAAGGTGAAAAAATGCATTTTCACCTTGTTTCTTATGTAGATGTACGGATGTACCTATACTAATTGTAAACTAAAATACATAAGCAATCAAAATTAGTTAACACTGTACCTACTTATTGTATCATTTCATGAAACTATTTGGGATGAAAAAATACATATTAAGAAAGGAAATTAAAATTGAAATGAAATGCATAACAGATTAAATCGAGATCTGGAATAAAATCATTCCACGTTAGTACTTACTTACTTAATGTACGTACTAAAACTGAATAAAATGGTTAATATTTTATTTATAAATAAATTTAAATTTTATTTTAAGGTTATACGTCTAACACACTAGAAGAAAAGATTTGGTTTCGAAAAATTTTGTTTTTAATTTATATTCAGAACACATGTACCTACATTTAATGGAATATTTTACTTTGTTAATTATTAAAAGTAAAAAAAAGTTTAATTTAATTTGAAATAGACAGAACGGTATATAATAGTAACAAGTAACAAGTACTAATTTGCTGTAATGGCAGAGCTAGTTTTTCATTATTTTGAATAAATTACACGTAAATGTATTTGTTTTATAACTTTTATAGTACCTATGTATTTAAAAGGGTTGAGTTTCAAGTAATCAGTTTTTAAAACGTTTCTCTAGAGCCAATTGCGTAGAATTTCAATAAATATCACAAAAGTAGAAAATATTGTACATTAATTATTTTTTAAACTGAATTAACAAAATTAACAATTGTTCCGGAACGTATACTAAATAAATAGAAGCAATGAAATATACTATATATATTTATTTTATATATTTAATATAGGTACATATATGAACCGAAAAAACAAAAAAATATTTGTATAATAAAATGCAAATAAGTACATACGTACAGATATGTTTTTACAAAAAGAGTTGTTTCATTTTACACTCAATAAATAACAAAATGTAATGTGCTAGTTTTTTCTTTTTTGTGCGAATGTACATATGTACCTACTACGTACGTTCACAAATGTACATTTGATACATACATATGCATGCATGTACATTTATATATATTATACAAAACACAAACAGCTGGAATATAAAATTTTTAGAGATTGTGTGTATGTTAATTTTGAACAAAAATAGATAAATTTAGGTACTATATACGCATTTAGAGCAAAAGTAAATTTTATACTTTTTTTTTATTTTGGTTCCATTAGTGATTTTATTTTTGGGATTTCTGGATAAAAAATAATTGCTTAGTAATAATTAAAATTTATTTCATAATTTGTGACAAACTTATTAAAATTTAAAGTGAAAAAAATATACTCTAAATAAAATATATATCTCAACCAAAAAAAGATTACTTTTAACCTGTAGATTTTTAATGCATTAACCGATTTTGATGCATTTTTATTAACCGACTCCAAAAAAGGAGGGGATTCTCATTTCAATCAATAACTGTATATTTTTTATGAAGTCTTGTTTGGGCATATTATCGAAAAAAATTTCTGACCATGAATTTTCAATTTGGTTGTATAAATATTTTATGTGTTTTCGGACAAAATTCCGACAAATATGCACCTATTTTTTTTTGTTTTTTTGAAAGAGTAGAGTAGGTATACTCCTGAGGTGGTCCCATATTGTATTTATATTATATCATATAATTTTATTAGAATCTGATCATGGATTTCGAAGATATGCCACTCGAAAGGGAAAAATTAAAAAAATTAAATAAAAACACTTAGTAAACTTGCAGAACCCTACTAAAAGAAATAAATAATAAAGAAAAAAAATCAACTTTTTTTTAAATCACTAAAAAGGTCCTACAAAAGGAAAAAATGTTAAAAAAAAATTTGGTCTTTTCGCATAAAATGGTTTTTTTAGTTGGTTTTTCTTTTATTTTTATTTTTTACATAAATGTAGATTTCTTTGAGATTATTAAAAAGTATAGGTAATTATTTGGAAAATTAGTCGCACATCTCTCAAAAAATTGTCCGATTGTTGGAAAATTAAAAATGTGTAAAAAGTTTTCATATTAGAACATGGTTTCCAATCCTCCTCTAAAACAAATAAAAGGGGATATATATTTCACATCTATATTTGTTCCTCTCTAATTCATCAATCGATTTCAAGACCCTCGCCCCAGCCATATCCCGCCCTTGGCGTACTACGTAATAGGCCGGAAATCCCCCCTTCTAAATTGCAGAAAGTAATAAATAGACAAAATAAATCTAAATATAATTTATAACTAAATTATTTTTATTTTTTGAAGTTATTGTTCCAAGGTTTTTTTATTAGTTTTTTTTGTTTTTTTGTTAAATATACGTAAAACTAGCTGTCGGATCCAATTTTACCCGGGGATATAAAATTAAACTATATAACGTATAATGCTGTGGGGTGCGATCCTTTAGGTCCACACAATCAACTTCCCAACATGGTATGACTAACAATACTTGAATACTGATTACTTATTGTTTCTATAATTAATATTACTATGTTATAGTTTGTAAATATTTTTTTTAATATGTATATGAAAAATTTTAATGGAATTTATCAGAAATAAAACTCACCCTTTGTATTATGAATATTAGTTTTCTAATATCCTAATAATGTTAATAATATAATGCACATTTTTAGAAAAACTAATCTGACAGTTTGAATTTTGAATTGTGTTGTTTCCAAGGCAACATGAATTATTAAATGTATTTATTAGTATGAAATTCAAATTTTGATGGTGGTTTTCATCCCTTTAATGGCTGTTTGGACCCATATAAAAAATAAATACTGAAATACACGTTTCATTATTTGTATTGTATAGTATTTATTCTAAGTTCCGACTAAATTCGACCAAGAAAAAAAATAAAAATGAAAAAAACACCCTTTTTACCCCCGTAGGGGTTGAATTTCGAAAAATCCTTTCTTTCAGATCATATTCACGTCAAGACGCTTCGATTAGCACCCCAACGAAGTCAATAGCATTTTTTGTTCGCGAGATTTCGTCCCGGAAAAAAATGACACGTACGTACGTACGTACATACGTACGTACGTACGTACATACACACACACACACACACACACAGACATTTTTCTGAAAATAGTGTCAATATACTCTAATGCCCTTGAAACATGAAAATATGTTAAAATTTTTGATTTCGATTTTCGGACCAATTACAATAACTCCCTATTGGGAAGTTAATTATAAGTTTCTCTTTGAGTATATTCATTAATGTAGGAAAATAAACACTATAGCAATTTAATTTCGAATCTACCCAATGCAACCAATAAAAAAATAACACAGTAAAACCGGTTATAACAACATCGAAGGAACCGATCATATTGGTCGTAAAAAGCGGATATAGTCGTAATAACCGGTAAAAATTCAGTTATATGGGATTTAGTTGGACTTTTATTTTGAGTCGTTAAAACCGATACGTCGTATTAACCGGTTTCTACTGTATACAACTATACAGTATACACAAGTTTAAACTTTTAAATTTTGAGTACCTCAGGTACAATATATACCAACCATGTATTATTGGAACAATACCAACTATGACCATTTTAAATTATACGCTGGCAACGTGAAAATTTATAATTAATTTTAGTAGTTTTTTTTTGTGTAGACCTAAATTATAATAATGCATTTTCTGTGAAATACGTTCTGCTGACTTGTACTTACCTACGTTAGTTTAAATTTATGATCTCAAATGGATGTATGTAATATGTAATGCTATATAACAATTTATATGTTTTCATATAAATAAAAGAAAAACACGCATCTTACCTTAAAATATCAAAACATATAATAAACTTATAGTACCTGTGTACAGAAATAAATTGTTTAAAGGTGAACTACAACTTAAACATAATCTAACTTACATTAGTTAGAGCAAAATATTTTTAATTATTGAGTTTCAAATTAATATTTCAGTTATTCAGAAGCCAAACCGATGTTTATACAATCGAAATTTAAGGTTATACGTCTAGCACACTGTAAAAAAAGATTTGGTTTTAATTTATATTCAGAACACATGTAACATACCTACCTACATTTACTGGAATATTTTACATTGTTAATTATTATTAAAAGTAAAAAAAGTTTAATTTAATTTGAAATTGAAATAGACAAAACGGTATATAAAAGTATAAATATATACTAATTTGTACAATGTAATGGCAGAGCTAGTTTTTCATTATTTTGAATAAATTACACGTGAATATATTTGTTTTATAGTATTTAAAAGGGTTGAAGTTTCGAATAATAAATTTTTAAAACGTCTCTATATAGCCAATTGTGTAGAATTTCAATAAATAGAGCACTTTCGGTCAGTTCTCTCATTTATCGTGTATTTAATTTTTAATATCCAATAAGTACAAAAACAATATGTCCAATATTTTAAATAAAAATTAGTAAAATATATGAGTTATCGATAAATAACATATTAAAATTTTAGACTTTTATCTATACCTACATTGCTCTAATGATCGAATAACCTTAAAGTGAAAAGGAAAACTACAAATGGATTGATAAATATATTTTTAAACTAGAACATAGTAGCGCAGTCGTTCGGGAAATTATTCTGATAGATTTTTTTTGTTTTTATCTTATTGGGGAGGTTGGCCAGATTTCTAAAATGTTAGGTGCCAGTCGGAACCTTGGTCGGATATTGTTTAAACCGTGAACAGTCCCTACAAAATGAAAAAAATGTATTTTGAAATCAATTTTCTGTGTATCATATTAAGGATTTTTCACTTAAAAGAGGCCCTTACAATCATAACTGTAACTCTTTTCCTTTATTTGTAATAAATTTTTAAAAGTTCATGAAACATTGACTTTATGTATTTTCAATCATCAAATGTAGGTATACTTTAAAACTAATGTTATTGCTTGATTGTTAATTAAAAAACCGATAATAATCTTGAAATTTAAGTAAACCATATTGTTAACATTCATTTATAGTTTATAAAAAAATATAAAGTTACAGTTATGAGTGTAAGAGCCTTTTTATGCAAAAAGACCTAAAGATGGTACAAAAAAACTTTTTTTTAAATTTTGTAGGGTCTTTTCGCGGTAAAAACAATATCCGATCAAGGTTCCAACCGGTACTTTGTACTTTTATAATCAGGCCAACCTCTTCAATAAAATAAAAACAAAAAATCATAATAATTTTTCGAACGACTGCGTTACTACATATGTTCTAGTGATTCTAGTCCATTTGAGTTGGCATCGCTGTATATACATAACTGTTCAGCTAGAAATAAGATAAGTAGTCTATGGAATATATAAAAGTGAGCATGTAGCAAGTGTAAGAGTTTTTGTGTAATAATAAGAAATAAAGGTTCAAATAAAGGAAATATAAGTATAAAGGAAGTCTAATAAATTTCACCAATCACCAGCAATAGAATTCATCAATTTATAAAGAATTGTATATTAAATGATCTAAAATTTCATCTAAAAATTTTTAGAGTTGTTTAAAATATGTATGTAAATAGATATAACACTATTAATAGCCTATTTTATTTATATCAACCCATTAATCCCCAACGTTGCGTAAACGAAACATTATTTTTTTTTTTTTTTAAATATCTCATTGATGAAATGACTTTTTTTGCTGCTAACAACGTTACACAAATGGTTTTTAACTATTCCACACTAACAAGGAAACCTTTTCAAGTCGAAAATTCGTATCGAGTTTAATCTTTGTATATAGTTAGAGGAGGACAAGGTAAGTAAGAAAAAAATTATCATAGGGTGAAACACCCCTATGAAAATGTGCAAAATAATTATATTTTTTCAAATAACTCTGAAACTAATGAAAATTTAAAAAAATCTATCAGGTCAGTCCATATAAGTTCGTGCGTATTATTTTATATAAATTTACCAAAAAATACGCACGAACTTATGGACTGACCGATACAATACAAAATTTTCATGATTTTTATGCTCTTTCGAATGGCGATAGTTCAAATTCGAAAGAATTAAATTTTTAACCCCCACCTCACATTTCATAGGTTTAATTTTTTCGAAAGAGCATTAAAAATCATGAAAATTTTGTATTATAGATTTTTTAAATTTTCATTAGTTTCAGAGTTATTTAAAATTTTTTGATTATTTTGCACATTTTCCCCCTTAAACCGTTTTACCGCAGCTATGATAATTTTTTTCTTACTTATCTTGACCTCCTCTAACTATATACAAAGTTTACGAATTTTCGACTTGAAAAGGTTCCGTTGTAAGTAATAACTTCTGTTTTTCCAACGTTTCGTAAACATTTTGTTGAAAAAATTAAAAAAACATTATTTTTTTTCTTCAAAAACCGTTATTTGAGTTGTACAGTTAAAACATCAAAATATTTTTTTTCTACCTTTGTGGATAAATGGGTTAATACACAGGGTGACATACTATATAATTTTGTGTGGAACACAAATGGAACTTTTGTATTAATTTAAATACGCTATAAACATGTTAATGATATTTGAAATAACATCTTATTTATCTGTGTTGGCATCTTAGAATCCAGTAGTTAACTTATGCAGCTATGCAAAATTTGTTATTCAAACTTAACTTAATAACATGATAAAATAAACAATATGTAAAATAGTAGAGCCGGTAAATTATGTGAATCAACAATAATCTGAGTTTGCGCTTCTACAGAATTCTCACTAATCATTTTATCTGTGATGAACTTACACAAGCGACCTTTGAAATTACAGAAATGAATGTTGTCTCATGTCTGTTAAACTTTAAAAATATCTACAGGATGATTCTTATGTGTTATGCGGTGTTTACATCGAAAAAAACAGAACAGCAACACACGGTGTTTTAAAACACTTCGTATTTAAAAATGTATTGGGTTTATTGCACTTTTGTAAAAAAGACACGATGTTTTGTTTCTTCGGTGTAAACACGGCATTAGAATTACATATATTTACTAATCAAAATAATGAATATCGATGGTATTAAGTTATACCATGACAACTGCAAATATGTGTATTCTCAATACTTTTCTGTCTCGACACGGGATCAAGACAGAGACGAAATTGCCTTTAATTGAAACGAGGCGAAAAAAATAATTAAAGAAATTATTTTCATTTCCGGTTTATTTATTCATTATACAAAATTGTAAATATCTCGACTCATATGCGAGACAATGGGTTGTTTTTCACCCGAAAACCCCCAACCCCGTGATATTTTTTACGCAGGATCAAATAACAACTAATTAAAACCCTCCATACGTGACAGGGGTCACCCCCCCATTTTTTATATTGATTTTTATTAATTACCTATTTCATTCGAGTGAATACAACCGAAAATATTTTTCCCATAAAAACACCTTAGCAGTTGAAAAATGCTTAAATACCTGATTTATTATAAAAGTCTTGAGGCTTCCGAGGTGATCTTGATATGAATCTTGGTTTCTGGGTGTAAACCGCGTCGATTTGGTCGTGTTATCGGCCAACGTTTCATCACACATTGCAGTGGACATCTTCAGGGCTCTTCTAAAAGTGCCCCGTCGACGCGGTTTACACCCAGAAACCAAGATTCATACCTGATTTTTTTATTTAAATTGTAGAGTACCTATCTACATATACTAATTGTAAGTTTCAAGTAAATCCGGCAAAAAATATTTTTTCCATACAAACTTATACTCCCCTGTTTACCCCCATATAGGTTGAATATCGGGAAATCCCTTCTTATATCATAAAAAGGTCTAGGGGTTTGGGCTGTACGTTGATGAATGAGTGAGTGAGTGCAGACTACCACTTTTTCCTCTGTAAAAATTTTTGTAATCGCAGATTTCCTCTCAGCGATGTTATATTGCTAGAGAGTTGTCACAACGATTTTCACGTGTCGGACTGGAAAATCAGAAAATATATTTTGTCGACCAAGTAACTATTGGATTTTAGACATTTCCATTTAACAATCCTGAAAAAATCAGCTGATTATCAATACATTTTCAGAAGTTATTATTTCGATAGGTATTTTATAAAATTATTTTACTTTTGCAGTTTGAAAAAATATTATACCTATCTATAAATTTTCTAAACAACACATAATGCATATGTTTTAGCCATTTTAGCGTACTGATTACAGTTTCCTAATTTGTTATTAATATTAAATCGATTTATCAATAGATGTAGCCACATGATATAAAATGCATCATTGGTAATTAAAATATTCGTGTTCAAACTTTTAATTGTAATAATTCGCGAGTTCCAATATATTTTTGAATTTTGAGATAGTATCGTAACACTCCGTGTCCAAACCGTACCGTATTGTATGTTAATTAATTTAGCGACCAAATAAACTACCAAGTGTATATGTTACCCTCAAATTGTTATATTGTGTAAAGTGATAATTATATATTTTTTTACTGTGAATTTGTCTGGACTAACAATAATAGATTTTAGTGAAAACGTGGCGATCCTAAGTTCCCTTTTCCATATCATAACCGTCACGCTGAAGCTGGAGTCTGTTGCACCTGTCCTTGTCGATGTCATCCGACTGATAAAAGGTAGGTGTGATTTTGAGTTAGAACAGACCAATTTTCAGAAACCATACAGTCTGCTTAAATGGCCTATTCGGCCACTCCACATATGTTTCGGAAAAAAATAGAGGGGGAAATCCACGATTACAAAAATTTTCGCACAAGAAAAAAAGTCTAGGCATGATTAAGTCACACTAAAGGGATATTTTCCTTTGCGTCATATGCCAGCTGGTCCCCAGACTATAAATGTTTGTTAGTCTCAACGTTTTAGCTGTAGAGTGTTCACATACAGACCGACATACAGACGTCACTGAGATAATGGTTGCACATGATTTCGAGACCATCAAAAAGTATATTTCCGTTGAAATCTCGAGTTATATGTGCGGTAGTATAAAGGACCTAGCAAATTTGTAAACTAGCAAATGAGATATCAAACTTATATGACAGCTCCATTGAATTTTTAATAGATAGTTGCATGCGCAGTAAGTTGGTTTTTACCATTTTTACGCAAGGTTACACTTTAGTGAATATACTTTACACACCTTTTTTTACTTCCTATGTATGAAACTATCTGTCAAAAACTGCAAGAAAACTGTCATATAAGTTTGATACCCCATTTGGGAGTGCTAGTTAGCTTGCAAATTTGCTAGCTCCTTTATAATACCGGACATTAATCTATATTTCATGTTAATATAAAAAGTAGAAATTTAAACTTTTCTTGTTAGAACCATATTTAAAAATTACCTTATTGAAATAAGTGAACTTGTGATTTTTATAATTCAGACAGATTTCATAAAGAATGACATTTAAAGTAATTTCAGTATTTGTTGTAATTGGTTTGCCAAACATCGAACGAAGAAATTCGAATAATAGACTATGCATGTTACAATTACATAAAACTTCTAGAAACTGTAAATACTTATAAAAGTTATTAGTAAGTTATATTATGAGTAGGTATACTGTAAAAGAGTTATTCATCAAACGACAAATTTACATTACCTAAGTTTTAATAAAGTATCAGTTGAGAAGTTTCATTATTTTTATGTTAATTAAAAAAAGCTGCCATAGTTACCACGGGACTTTCTTACAATTACATGTAATAAAGTACTGTAAGTTGGTGTACACTCACCGCTGTGTATAACGACCTTACATATCACGACCGCTCCATACAACGACTGACATACCGCATTATTGAGGGACCGTTTTTCTAGCGTAAAATTTAAATTCAGCAATTGACGTTAATGTTGGCTCGGTGCTGTGGGCGGGGCGACGACGTGTCGTTATACAGGATGATCCAGACCACCCGTCCACTATGTTTTACGCCCAAACTATTGAAGATAGAGTTTTATAAAAAAAAATTTACTATGTATATCGACCCTAAAGAATTTCAGGAAATTATTTTCAACCCCCTAAAACCGCTCCTTGGGGGGTAGTTTGAGAGGTACATACCCATTTCTCAGTAAAGTCAAATGGAATAGTATATCAAATAGTACATATTTGTAAAGATCATAAAAAATAAGAAACTTTTGTGAAACAAAAATTTTCATACTTTCAATTGTTTAGAAAATATGGCGACTTGATCTCAAATTTTAGGGTTTTACTAAAAGTGCTCTAATTTCGTTAAATATTAATGAAATTTTATTCTTTTTTTAAATTTAGAAAATAGAAATAATGACTTTTGTAATGATCTATGAATATTAGGGGTGTACCGGAACCGAAATTTTCGATTCCGGCCGGAACCGGAATTACCGGAATTCACAAAAAAATTCCGGCCGGAATTCCGGCCGGAACCGGAATTTTTTTCAAAAAATTATATTTCAGTTAATAATGATAATAAAATAACTAAAATGGTATAAATATGCTTTATAATATACATAGATTATCATCATAAATTAATATAACATTATTTTATATGTTATTTCTTAAAAATTAGGGGGGTAGAGTCTTACATTATATTATAAAACATAGTATTTTCTACATATCCTGTGATTTCTACAGCTTTATAAGGTGTTTTAAATTGTTTATATATCATACGTTCTTTTCTATCAAATATAATTAAATTTCAAGTATGTCAAATTTATTTAAGTAAATATGTATGATAAATCAAAACAGCAGTTAAACAAATTCATAAAAGAGAAAATCGTATGAAGTATCGATAAATAAAGTATCGAATACCAATTACTCGAAAAGTCGAAATTAAAGCACCAATATGCGTTAATTTAGTTCTAGTGCAATGCAGTATTAATAAATACTACTAGTTAAGTAGTAATTATTAACTAAATATAAATATAATGATAGATTTATATAGAGAAATAACTATGTGAGTCTTTCTGATTTTATAACTAATCCCAATAGCATAAATACTTGTGCAGTAACAAATGTTTCTCGGGCCACTATTTTGAATATTATTATTTAAAGATATATATTTTTATATGGGTGAGTTCGCCGAAAAAACATTTTAGTTTCAATCGGGAAATGTTTTTGAAAAAACAGGACTACAGAATTATTTAAAAAATGCAGAATAAGTCTTATTTTACAGTTAATATTCCAAAATTTTCGAAAATCTTTACTTTATTATTGAACAGTTCAATGTGCGTAGTCCGTAATATAATGACTTTTTTATTAATATATTTAAAATCAATTAATACTAAAATTTCAATCATATTATGATAAAACAAATAATAAAAAACTGCCTTTTTGTGTTACGAAATGATTTTTCATTAATAAAATGTTATTTATTCATAATTATATTATTTATGAATTTCTTAGTTGAAAAAAATTACAAAATTTAAAAATTCCGGCAAACTCGGCCGGAATTTAGTAGTTCCGGCCGGAACCGGAACCGGAATAAAATCGTGAATTCCGGCCGGAATTCAGGCCGGACCGGAATTCCGGTACATCCCTAATGAATATTTAAGATTTCGATAGTTTAAAGTGACATACGCGACATATCAAAAATGCAAAAGTTCAATTAGCGATAATTCAAAAATTTTAAATACAATGGTATATCAATTAATACTTTATCTTAAAAAACATACGTAAATAAACAACTTTTGATAATAAAATTTTAAATTAAAAATTATAATTTTCCATTTTAAAATTTTGATTTTTAATTTTTAATTTTCTTAACAAAAGTTGTTTATTTACATGTCTTTTTTCAGATAAAGTACTAATTGATGTACCATTGTATTTAAATTTTTTGAATTATCGCTAATTGAACTTTTGCATTTTTTATATGTCGCTTTTGTCACTTTAAACTATCAAAATCTTAAATATTCATAGATCATTACAAAAGTCATTATTTCTACTTTCTAAATTTAAAAAAAGAATAAAATTTCATTAACATTTAACGAAATTAGAGCACTTTTAGTAAAACCCTAAAATTTGAGATCAAGTCGCCATATTTTCTAAACAATTGAAAGTATGAAAATTTTTGTTTTACAAAAGTTTCTTACTTTTTTATGGTCCTTACAATTATGTACTTTTGAATATACCGTTCCATTTGATTTTACTGAGAAACGAGCATGTACCCCCCAAACTACCCCCTAAAGTGCAGTTTTAGGGGGTTGAAAATATTTTCTTGAAATTCTTTAGGGTCGATATACATAGTAAATTTTTTTTTATAAAACTCTATCTTCAATAGTTTGGGCGTAAAACATAGTGGACGGGTGGTCTGGATCTCCCTGTATAGAGCAGTGAGTGTATATGTTACAGGATGTGCAAAGTCAATAATGCCTAGGTCATGTCAGCATTGCACATCGCTGCTGGACAAAGTTAGCAGAAATGGTTAATTAACCGACTTAAGCGGGCATTTTCGACAATGCTAAATCGTAGATATATGTACGTAACATAAATATTTATATGTATGTCGGAGCGTACATTGTTCACATGTGAGAAGGTGGCATAGCCACGACTCGCGCACTATCACTAATCTGCTTTACTTTCGTCATCGTGATTAAAACAAGCACAAATCCACAATATTGTCTTTTAATCAATATCAATCATTAAGTAACAATTACAAAATCACACACTGCCTTTTCATTAACTTCACAATATAGAAAACGCATTAATAGAATGTTTCTATAACAATTATAAATACACAGAATATTATGCAATTGTCAAACTGGGTGATAGCAGTTCAGGCGTGATGTAACACATTTAAAGCCACGGTGGTGACGAAACTCTAACTGACTTCTGACTGGCCGAAATGGTCGCCAACTCTGTCTGTCCCGTGGCACCCAGGTCAGCTTTTTTACGAAACAAATTAAAATTGCTTAATCTTTTGGTAAGGATCTGTAGATATTTTATCCAATTCTTATTTATTAATTCTAATAAATCTATCTGTAGTTGGATTTGTACGTAGTAAATTTCAATACTAAATGAATTGAAAAAAACATTCACACATTTAATGAAAATCCATAAATGTATGTGGATCGAAAATAACTTATGTGTGGGTTTGGGTTGCATGCGCTGTCGATTGCGGCATTTCGAAAAAAAAATGCCTGTTATAACTATAGCGGTAAGCGATCAGATAATATACAGGAAGTTCTATAAACATACAGACATACTTTTTAATAATACATTCAAACAATAGTTTTTTGTTAATAAACGCATGTGTCCGCCAAATTACATATTTATGATGTATCAATTGTGATTTTTGTGATTTTCTATATTTTAACCTAACCTAAGTGCAAAGTATTAAAATTTATGTTCAATGTAAAAAGTGCATACTATCTAATATACAGGGTGATTCAGCACTGTCGTGCCAAACTTAAACCGTAGATTAAGAAAAATATTTTAAACAAAAAACTTCTGTGTCCGGAAATTTTTCGTGAGGGAACTACAGGCCTCCAAAGATTTTACTAAAAATGAGTTTTTATTTAATATCTAGAGAACCCTTTGTGATAAAATTATGAAATTTGGTATTCTGTTTAGTATTAATAAGTGTTATCGATTACTCATATTAACTAGTTATAATTTAGACTAGAGATGTATGGGGTCAGTGGGCCCATCGATTTTAATCTAGTATTTTTTGTTCTTTAATATTTTTATAAAGTTGGGCACTCATTTAAGGTTATATGATACAAAATACACAAAAACATACTTTACTTATTTGTCGTAGGATAAACCGTTTTCAAAGAATATCGATGGAAAAGAAATTATGCAGAATTTAACTTAATACGGATGCTTCAAATTACAAATAATAAATTTATATTCTTGTTCTATGATAAAAATTAAGACAAAAAGTTAACATAAGTATACCTCAAAAAATGCATCCTTATCAACAAATAGCCATTTTTAGTTTCGTTTTTTTAGTCAAATTATTAAAGTATGTACATAACACAGTATTACAACTGGCTATAGATCTTAGAGGATTCATATTAGAAGGTTTCTTTATATGAACTTTTTTCCCTACCTTTAATCATAGAACAAGAATATAAATTTATTTTTTGTAATTTGGAGCATCCGTATTAAGTTAAATTCTGCATGCTTTCTTTTCTATCGATATTACTCGAAAACGGTTTATCCTATGACAAATAAGCAAAGTATATTTTTACGTATTTTATGTCATATAATCTTAAATAAGTACCCAACTTTATAAAATAATTAAAGAACAAAAAATACTTGATAAAAATTGATGGGCCCACAGGCCTCATACATCCCCGGTCTAAATTATAATTGTTTAATATGAGAAATCGATAACACTTATTATTACTAAACAGAATACCAAATTTCATAATTTTATCACAAAGGGTTATCTAGATATTAAATAAAAACTCATTTTGATGAAAATCTTTGGTGGGCTGTAGTTCCCTAACCAAAAATTTCCGGACACATGTTTATTGGAAGTTTTTTGCTTAAAATATTTTTCTCAATCTATGGTTTAAGTTTGGCACGACAGTGCTGAATCAACCTGTATAAGTAGTGCCATTAAATATAACCTCAAATTAAATTGTACTAGAATGACTAATCTCGGGTTGCACAAAGCAAAATAATTAACAATTAGTTAATCGGTTGTTTTCAATCCACAATTAATGATTAGTCTAAACTTACAATCAATTTTTAAATGAACAATTTACTAAATATGACAATATTTTACCTTATAATGTGTATCATAGCCGTGATTAATTTTTAGAATTGATGTAACAGAGTGACCAGTATTTATCTGGAATAAATTTCCCTGACTTTTCCCGGTTTTCCAGGAGAATTTTTACCGTTTTTCCCTGTTTTTATTTAAAAAAATTATTAAAAAATCTAAAAAAAATAAATAAAAAAAACGTCACTCTTTAAATATTTGCGAGAATTTGTGTGATTTTGCATTTTTATAAAAATTCCCTGATTTCCATCCAAATTCCCTGACTTTTCCCTGTATAGCAAAATTCCCTGACTTTTCCCGGTTTTCCAAAAACTAGCCACCTTGTATAATAATACTTTGAAAATAACTAATTAACTAATCATGAATTAAATATTTTGCTTTGTGCAAGCCGAGGTAACACCTGAAAGTTATGTAATCGTTCAAAAAGGATAAAATATACTCTAGACAACACAGATACAATATTAAATCAATTATGATCTAAAAAAACTACAGAATAAGTAAAAAAAAATGAATGAACAACAAAACACACAAACAGAAAGCTGGACAAATAGGTCACGGACAGTACACATAAAATAATTCATGGTCGCCTTTTCGCTCCCGGAGTGAACCCCCTGGGGACCACAGCTACTGCCGTTTGTCTAAATATTTAAACCTCACGAGGCACTGCAAGTTCATTATTGTGGTTCATCCACTATTTACACATGTAAAACATTGATGAAAATCACTGTTACAATATTAACTCAAGCTTTCTTGTCTCGGAATTGTTTCTAATATTATATATTACATGCTGTTACTAATATTAAGAAAAAATTATTATTTTAAAATTGTATTTCTTTAATTTGCGAAGATTTGAGCTGGTCTTACACAGAGCTGTGTACGAGTAGAAAAATGTACTTAAATACAAATACAAGTACTTCTTAGAAAAATGTACTTAAGTACTTACTTTTAAAAAGTAGTTAAACACATTAAAAATGTAAAAAAGTAAGTACATACACAGCTTTTGTCTTCTACATTGGTTATGATGTAGAAGTTATAAGTTATAATGAATATACATTTTTCACTACAAGTGGTTTTAATAAAACCTGAACTCGAATCATAAACCCAAAAAAACCCGTAGTTTTCATGAACCTGAGCTTGAATCGAACCGCTATATTTCAAAGTCAGCAAACTGAATCTAAACCTGAATCTTTTCATGGATATCCGATAACCATATTTTTTTAAAAGGTTCAAGAAATTATTTATAATATTTTATCAATTTTCCTCCACTGATTTTTAAAAGTGATTGTAAAATGTACAATTTGGAAATTGTTTGATTTTAACTGTATGATGTGACTTCTCAAGTCCACTACTAAAATTTACATTTTTTGCTTGCTTTATAATTATATAAATTTGTAAAAATGAATTTCTTTTCAATTTACAATTTGAAAAGTAGAGATTTAAATCTTTAAAATGTATTTTTATTTTTCGTTAATTTTTTCTAGCAGTATCTTCGTCCCTTCATTGTTTTGACAAATGTATATTATATAAATATAAATATAGGTAATAATTTACATTTGTTATAATATGATTGACGAAAATAAATGTTATCTCAAGAAATTGAGATTTGAATAACATGATTTTTTTAAATACAGCTCAACATATACAAAACTAAAAATATCCGTTTTTAATAGATTTTTATTTTATATTGCATACATATTGTTTTATGAGCCTACAGCAGGATAGCTTTTTTAATTTCAAATATTAATTTATTTTTATTTTTATTTTTTAATTTGAACCTGAACCTGAAAAAAATAACGGTTTTTGAACCCAAAAACTTTGCACCGTGCTGAAGCTTAACCTAAACCCGAACCAAACCCGAACCATAAATAAATTTCGGTTCAAGTTCCTGGTTTAAACACATAATTGAATAATGATAATTCATTAATCAGAAGTTTTTAATCAGATAATTTTCTTTTCCTTTTGACTTTCATAATACAATTAGTAAGACACTACAAAACTATCGTCATAGATAACCGGCTGGAAGCAAAAATGCCCCGGAATGATCCGGCCAGAAAAGAGAGAGAGAGAAACATTTTGTAAAACAGAAGTAAAGATATTGAGATTATACTACATAATTTTTTTTGTTTTTTATGGATTGGTGGACTACTTTTTTGTAATTTTCATGAACTTATGTTACTAATAAGACAACTACTTCTTTATTAAATCGATTTAATTACCAAAGTCCGCAAACATAGTTTATTTTTTAAATCATATCCTTTTATTTTGTATATATTTTCTCAACTAACAAGGGGACGATACAGCATGTTCGTTGAGAATTTCAATGAGCTTGTGGTATGTAAAACTAGAGCAAAAATAAAGAGACACGTGTCCAACAACTTGAGCTCATAGGCCTTAATTACAAAGATAATTAACTTTGAAAATTTGTGTATTCAATATATACACAAATGTATATATTGATATATTGTGTATAATGTTCGCTTGAAATATAACTGTAATAGCCGCGTGGTCAACGTGCTGGCATCTCGTCTGGAAAACGATGGTTCAAATCTCGGTTTTAAGATTTTGATTTTAATTTTTATTTACAATTATTTTTTATTTTTCATTATTTTTTTGTACACATTACCTCTTAGACATAAATAAAACATATATTATTATTAACAATAGATGATTGTTCAATTATACAGACATTTTTATCAATTAAAAACTAATAAGTTGTGTCGATAATAAATTAAATTTACTTTAAAACAAAATAATAATTATGTACTGGCGTATATATCAATATATAGCAAACATCTATTGTTAATAATAATATATGTTTTATTTATGTCTAATTTATCAATTTTTACGCACGAGGGAGAGGTAATGTGTACAAAAAAATAATGAAAAATAAAAAATAATTGTAAATTAAAATCAAAATCTTAAAACCGAGATTTGAACCATCGTTTTCCAGACGAGATGCCAGCACGTTGACCACGCGGCTATTACAGTTATATTTCAAGCGAACATTATACACAACAATATATCAATATATACATTTGTGTATATATTGAATACACAAATTTTTAAAGTTAATTATCTTTGTAATTAAGGCCTATGAGCTCAAGTTGTTGGACACATGTCTCTTTATTTTTGCTCTAGTTTTACATACCACAAGCTCATTGAAATTCTCAACGAACATGCTGTATCGTCCCCTTGTAAGTAAAACCAATAATGAACACCCAGTGATTAACACTTGCTAAAATGATAAGTACTTACTACTAGATAAATTTTATAAAATAAAGAGTAAAATTAAAAACAATGTAAAGCATTTACATAAGAAAATACACATTTCTTGATAGTTTGTCGCCGAACCGCGATAATTATTTGTCTACAGTTTTTAATCAAATTGATCAATTACAATCAAATCATGTAAGACAGTTAAATGTATATAGAGATTAATAGGTATCCAGTTATGGCAGTAATCAAATATCAACAATTATTTTTAATGTTGTTCAAGACTGGTGAAAGTACCTTGCTTTGTTATATAAATCTATTATATGATTAAAAATAATCATGAAAACTTCAAAATGACAACTGTAACAAAACATTTATATTTGGTAATTTCATTAACCGCTATAAGAAGCTGAAGTTAAACAATTAACTTCACAATACAAACAACTGAGAAAATTAATGTTTTGATAAACAGAGTTATAGGATTTAAAGTATAAAATAAAGAAAAAGTTTTACTGTTTATGTTAAATAAATGAAATACGCATTGGCATTGAGTAATTATTTGTTTTATTTTCTGAAAATCACTTAACAAATACACTTCTTTAATGATTGGGGGACGATTAATTTTTATATCGTTTTTTTTTTATAAATAAAAATAATTATCCATTTAATTAGTTTGGAAACATTTCGAAGTAAATAATTGTTATTAGAAGCTCCATTCAAAATCTTAAAATGTGAAAGATATCGTCAAAATAAAACCAAAAATTTTACATTGCGAGTATAGGAATTACGGATATTTAAAGCGGATTGTCAACGAAAAAAATATTATGCGAAGGAAAATCAAGTTTATGAAATTTTAAGGGAAACTAAGTGAATAAAAAATTTCACCGTCCCGTTTATAAGTTACTAGCGGAATCCCGCGGCTTCGCTCGCGTAAACTTTGAAACTAATTCGAACCCTCCATACGTGATAGGGGATGATTTTTATTCATTACCTTTAAAAAAACGTTAATATCTCGGATCTTCGTTAAAAATTGTAAAAACTAACCCTCGCCATTAGGGGCTGAATATAGAATTTTTTTATTGCAAAATTTTGCCCGACTCCACCATTATAACGTAAGCAGATATGCAGATAAACATATCAAAAACACAGACTCTGTCTACCCCCGCCATTAAGGGTTGAATGTCGAAATTTTTATTTTAATAGATTACTATTTTGCCAGAATTTACCTTGATAAAGCAGGTATGCAGATAACCATATCTAAATCCATCCTCGTCTAGTTCTATTAGGACTTGAATATCGAACTTTCATTTTTAATTGAATATTAATTTGTTAAACACTTTAGGGTTAAATTTTGCGAAATGCTGAAATAATTGTTTCATTATTTATATTGTAGTGTATGTGCGATAAGGTTCAATTAAATGTGAACAAAAAAATATGTTTTTATATAAACTTTGACACCCTGTTTTAACCCCGTAGGGGTTGAATTTCGAAAAATCCTTTCTTAGTGGGTGCTTACATCATAAAAGGAAGGCACCTACGAAATTTCACGTTTCTAGGTCCAGGGGTTTGGGCTGTACGTTGATATATGAGTGAGTGAGTGGTTAAGGACAAACTCTTTTATAGATATAGATAAGTAAAATAAAAACTCATTTTTTGATAAAAAATACCACGGTACAAACTATGACAACGCCGCAAAGTATAGACAATTGTCGCAGTATTTAAAAATCGTTCACACTGAATATATATTTTTTTTCAAGGAAAAATAAAAATAATAAAAACTATTTCTTGATTACACTAAAAACTAAAAATACTACAGTAGAAACCGGTTATAATGACATCGGTTAATACGACGTATCGGTTATAACGACTCAGAATAAAAGTCCCGGCTGAATTCCATATACCTAATTGCCTCACACACTTAAGTACAGCCCTGCATTAAACATTTCTTTATTATCTTTATAAACTAAATGAAATATTGTTTTATTATTTGTACACTTGATAATTAAAATTAAACTGCCTTTTAATGTTGAATATTTAAAAAATTCTTTACTCGTAGACTGATTTGAATTTGAAATTAAAAACATTGACGTTGCTGTCGATTGATGCGGCACATTGCTAAATTAATTATTAAATAAATTTGAATATCAGAGTGACGGTGAATGGATTGTGTTTTGAAGGCAATGTTTGAATTAATAATTTATATCTGAAATAAAAAAATCAATATTAATGAAATTTCTCGGACGGTTTAAGTTTTTATTCAAATGTTTATTCAAATATATTTTCTTTACTTTTTAAATTACTGATTGTTAATGAAGCATTTTGAACACACTATATTTTTATGTTGTGTTACATCAGTGGTTCTTAACCTTTTCAAAGTCAAGGAATGCTGATTTAATAAAAAAGTTGCAGAACATTATCTTACTAAATTATTAAGGTCATTAAACAAACAATAAAAATGGCTATTGGCACTTACAGTATGAGCATGCAATTGGCTATTTGCACATACTGTACATATATGTACCTAATTAAGTTAGGTTGTTAAGTTAGTGTAGGTTAGTGTACGTTAGGTTAGTGGTATGTCCAAATAGCCAATTGCAAGCAAAGAGCAAATAGCCAATTGCATGCACATACTGTAAGTGCAAATAGCCTCATCTTAATGGCTTTTACCGTTTTTTAACAATGTCAGGCCTAATAACTGATAATACTACCCTAATTTCTTTAATAATAATCCCAAGTTTTCCACGATTTTAGGGTTCCGTAAAAAACTAGGAACCCTTATAGTTTCTCCATGTCCCGTCCGTCCATCTTGTAAAAATGTTGACATAATAAGATGAAATTTAGTATACGGTCGTAGATTGATGTCCCAAAAACAGAAATGATAAGATTTTTGAAAAAAATTAATAATTTTTTAGACCCCCCTTCCATAAAATGAAGTGTTTAAAAAAATTCACCTACACCATTGAGCGGGGTCTCCTGAAATGCAACAAAAAATTTATCAGAACCTTTTGATTTTAACCCTTTAATCACGATGTATTTGCTCTCCAAAGTCATTATAAAAGCATCTCCCTTCTCTATTTTCTAAACTATCAATTCAAACAATCTAAAAAAATTCCAGAATGTAGCATTCAATGAGTTCCTTCACTGAAAATTATAACGAACATTGTCAAAAATATTTTGGACCCCCTTCTATAGACTGAAAAGTGAACACATTTTTTCCCACTTACCCCCTTGAGTGGGGTGTCATTTGATAGGTCTCCTAAAATGCAATAAAAAATGTCAAATGACTTTTTGATTTCAACCCTTCAGTCACGATATATTTGCTTTTTAATGTAGTTGTCAGAGCGTCCCCTAACTCTATTTTCTAAACTATCGATTCAAAAAATCTGAAAAGAATCAGAATGTAGCTTTTAATTTTCAAAAACTTAAAAAATGAACTCACATTTTTTTTCATTTATCCCATTGAGTGGGGTGTCATTTGATAGGTCTCCTAAAATCCAATAATAAAAGTCAAATGACTTTATGATTTTAACCCTTCAATCACGAAAATTTTGAAATAACTCTGATTTTATAAATCGTAGTGAGAATGACTACGGAACCCTAACATGTGCGTGCCCAACACACACTTGCCCGTTTTATTTAGTTTTAATGTTCGTAAATGTTGAAACGCTCAGTTCACACATATATGTTGAAAGATGTAGCAAAATTGTCTGCTTTTATAGAAAGAATTGGGAACTCGGCTAGCACTAAAATCCAAAATTCCCCAAAGCCAGTTAAAAAAATTTCAATATAATTCGTCAACTAACCAATTATTCTTTTTCATAAAACGAAAATTCGTAGGTAATAACTGTAGACTGCAGCAAATTGATTTCTAATCTAATTTTCTGTATTTAGAGAAGGAAAGTAATATACAATATTTTTTTTCTAATAATGATCTAATAATACATGTACAATATTGTACATACTAGCGGAATCCCGCGGATTCGCTCGCGTAAACTTCGAAACTAATTAGAACCTTCCATACGTGATAGGGGATGACATATTACATTTTTTTATATTGATTTTAATTCATTACCTATAAAAAACGTAAATATCTCACATCTTTGTTAAAAATTGTAAAAACTAACCTCCTGTATACCCTCGCCATTAGGGGGTTGAATATCGATTTTTTTATTGCAGATTATTTTGCCCGACTTCACCATTATAACGTAAGCAGCTATGTAGATAAACATATCAAAAACACAGATCCTGTCTACCCCCGCACATTAGGGGTTGAATATCAATTTATTTTATTTTAATAGATAGCTATTTTGCCCGAATTTACCTTTATAAGTAAAGCAGGTATGCAGATAAATATATCTAAATCCATCCTTGTCCCCGTCCCATGCTATTAAGGGCTTAAATATCGAACTTTAATTTTTATTTGAATATTAATTTCTCCGATTTTACTTTAATATCATGAACAATTATGAAGATAAATATATCAAAATTTTACCCCCTCCCCCATTCCCATAGGGGTTGAATTTTCTTAATTGATATTTGTCTTGCAGAGTACCTACGTGTACCATGTTTCATTCGGTGAATACAAAAAAAAATATCTTACAAATTTTTTCACCCCCTTAACACCTTAGGGGTTAAATTTTGGGAAGTGCTGAAATAATTGTTTCATTATAGTATAGAGTATGTTCGATAAGTTTCAATTCAATGCGAACGAAAACAAAAATTTTTTATTTAAACTTTGACACCCTGTTTTAACCCCTTAGGAGTTGAATTTCGAAAAATCCTTTCTTAGTGGGTGCTTACATCATAAAAGTAAGGCACCTACGAAATTTCACGATTCTAGGTCCAGGGGTTTGGGCTGTATGTTGATATATGAGTGAGTGAGTGAGTGGTTAAGGACCAACTCTTTTATAGATATAGATAACGTATACTGTTCTGTGAAACGACTGAAATAAGATTAAAACGGATTATCTAATTATTTCGCGGAGTACTTGTAACATGTCCACGGAACACCGATTAAAAACCACTGTGTTACTAAATACATAGTTCAATATTTCAGTTTGATATGTAAATTTTTATAAAAATGTAAACAATAGGAAAAAAATCTTTTAGACCACATACAGTTTTTTATTTGTGATATTTTTAATTAAAAAATCTATTAAAACCAAAGTTATTAAAAAAATACAAACACAATATTGTGGTTAACTAAAATTTACCACATTGTGTTATTTTCTAGTGAATATTTGAAGGCATATGATTTATTCAACACTCTAATAGCTATTTAATGTGAAATCCCTGTTAATATATGCTAGAATGCCTATTTTGTTCGATTAAATATAATACAAATTTAAATTGGATACATTAAATTATATTTGGGAACTAAATCAATATTAAATCTCTATATAAAACATGTACATTGTACAGTCAATCCACATAAAAACGCGGTATTCTTATAATGCGGTACTGTAAACCGGGGTTACTTTGACTGACGGGGTGACATTGATCCCAACTTCTACTCATCGTACATATGCGTTTTTAGGAAAAAAGGAAAGCGTCTTTGGAATTTTTTTTGACGGTTGACAGCACTGATAGTTACGTCACTATCGACATGTTGATCAATGTAAATGCGCCGATATTTTTTGAGAAAAAAAATAAAAAGTATGTAAAAAATATTTTAATAAATTTTCAAGGCTGTAAAACTTTACTGATAACTTGTTTATTTATAATAATCATAAAAGTGTGAGCACAGCAATTCAGTATGTCTGTAGTCTGTACCGAACATTTCTATAAAAAATTTAAAAAAATCTAACCTCAAAAATGACAACGTTGCTAATAATAATTTGTGCACGGAGTGTCTTTGATCAACTTTAGGGTTTACTTTAATCATGCAGTGAGCTAAAACTGAAAATAGCGCCCCTCCCCTATGGTATAACTGAATCGGTGAGTGAAAGAACAATACAAGTGCCAAAAATGGCAATTTTAACTGAGATAGGCAAAATGTTTAAAATTCATAGCTCTATCACATAGCAAAATAATAATACATCGACCAACATCGTACGTGCGACGGGGGGTAGTTCAATTTTTTTACAATTACTTTTACCTTACTTTTCTGACGAAATCCTCGAAATTTACTACCATATTATTTCTTGGAAAGTCAAAAATGAAGATTCTGAGTAAAAATTACAAATATTTTTTTTTGTAAAATAATAAAAAAATAAAATAATAAAGCCGAAAATAAAGCAATAAAAAAAATTGCATTTTTTTTTAATTGAGTGAAAGAACAGTATAACTGCAGGTCATTTTTTTCAAATATCTTTTTTTGCAATTTTATTTTTTATTTATTTATGTACGTATTATTATCGGTTAACATAAGTTCTATAATGCCAATAATACATAATTAGACCAAATAACCCATAGTTCTCCTTTAAAACAGTTTTTTTTCGTTTTTCTCAAAATGGTCATTTTGGAGATATATTGTTCTTTCACTCACCGATTCAACTAAATAACATATTTTTCGTTGTCATCACGTTTTTTCTGACCCTAAAATTTACTTTTGTTCCCTCTTTCAGTTTTTGATGACAATTTTGTAGTCATGTAACTTTAATCCTTATAATGCTTTTTTGGACCATTTGCCCCCCCCCCCCCCACTTCTAAGCTTACTTCTTCCTATAGGCTTGCCCCCCCCCCAGGCTTGGCGCTCCTGGTGAGAGCCGATTTCGTCAAACCCCAGTTACATCACTGCCCACAATTAACAGAACTATTTATAGTTATTTTTACTTTTTTGTTATTTGTTTTCAATTATTTATTAATAGTTAAGTCAATCTAGCATCATTGAAGTAGATAAACGAATTTGATCAGCCTATATGATATTTATAAGCTCTGTTTATTCTTCACAAATACGTAAAAAAATTTTACCTCATTGTTGCTAGATTGACTGAACTATAAACATATTCTTTCAAAAATTGCCACCTATCTATAAGAGAAATAAACCAACGTCATAAAAACGCGTGCAACTTTTGTTCCTGTTGACCATTTTTTTTTAAATCTACCGATTTCGGTAATAAAAATAGGGGGTATCAGTCACTCAGTCTAACTTTGATCACGTACTTTTTATTTTATTTTTTTACAAAAACTGTTAGGCCTTTTTTTATTTGTATGTATGAAAAAACCCGAATATTTTTTTTTTGCAAATTTTTACTCACCATACTTTATTTTACAGCTCTTTAAAATTTCAAAAATTATCAAAGAAATCCCGGTTTACGGTACGAATTAATCAGGTTAGGAGAGGGTTAACTGTACATAAATAATATTTTTAGTTTTTCTGATAGAATTTTTTAAAAAGACATAATATATGTATCTCATAATTTTAACCGAATGAAATTTATAGATAAAAATTTTAGTATAATTTGAGATTACGATAATTGAAAATGTAATACGTGAAGACGTGAACTGTAAGTTGTTAATTTTTATTTAAAACAATCTCTAAATGTTTGGTATGTCATTCATTCATAAAGTAAAATGATTTTCGCATAAGTACAAAAAAGATTAAAATTTCACTGTGTATTTCTCGTTGGTTCTCTATTAATATGGAACTTGTCATGTCACATTCATCTTCATTTTGATATCAAGGGACTAAACTTTCAATTGTAAATTTTATTAATTCTCAACTGGGCTACTTCATCAAAATCATTATCAAGTATTATGTAAATTTTAAAGAACATTATTATTTAAATTTTTTGTTTGATAAAAAAAAACTTTTGATTTATTTCTCAAGAAATGCCATACATATCACTGAAAACTCAACTAAACAATTTTTTGTATTTAATTAAAATGGCAATGAAAGTATAACAAATTATATAAAGGATGATTTACAACTAGTGTAAAATAATTTAACAGTAGATTGAGAATGATATTTTTTAAGCAAAAAACTGTGTCCGGAAATTCTTCGTGAGGGAGCTACAACCTTCCAAAGAGTTTGCTTAAAATTAGTGTTTATTTAATATCTAGAAAACTCATTGTGATACAGTTATGCAATTTGATAATTGCTGTACTTATTGTTAGTATGACTATAGAAAAATAGCGATTTAATGTATCAAACAAAAATTATTTAGACTAGGGGTGTTTGGGGCCATTGGCATTGTTATCAATAAATAGTTATTAACAGTTTCATTTTTAGGGTCCGTCCGTCCGTCCGTCTTCAAAAATTTTGAGATTATAAGATGAAATTTGGTATACGGTCGTAGATTAATGACCCAAAAACAGAAATGATAAGATTTTTGTAAAAAAAAAAAAAAATTAGGCCCCCTTTCCAAAAAATGAAAAGTGTTTTAAAAAAAAAATTTCACCTACCCCATTGAGTGGGGTGTCATTAGAAAGGTCTCCTCAAATGCAACAAAAATGTATCAGAACTTTTTGATTTTAACCCTTTAATCACGATGCTCTCCAAAGTCGTTAAAAAAGCGCACCCCCCCTCTATTTTCTAAACTATCAATTAAAAAAATCTGAAAAAATTCCAGAATGTAGCTTTTAATGAGTACTTTCACTGAAAATTATAACGAACATTGTCAAAAATATTTTGGACCCCCCTTCTATAGACTGAAAAGTGAACTCTCATTTTTTTCCCACTTACCCTATTGAGTGGGGTGTCATTTAATAAGTCTCCTAAAATGCAATAAAAATGTCAGATAACTTTTGGATTTCAACCCTTCAGTCACGAAATATTTGCTTTTTAATGTCGCTGTCAGAGCGCCCCCCCCCCTCTATTTTCTAAACTATCGATTCAAAAAAATTGAAAAAATTCAGAATGTAGCTTTTAATTAGTACTTTCACTGAAAATTATAACGAACATTGTCAAAAATATTTTGGACCCCTCTATCATAGATTGAAAAGTGAAGTCACATTTTTTTTATTTACCCCATTGAGTGGGGTGTCATTTGATAGGTCTCTTAAAATGCAATAATAAAAGCCAAATGAACTTTTGATTTTAACCCTTCGGTCACGAAAATTTTGAAAAAAACTCTTTTTTTTATAAATCGTAGTGAAAATGACTACGGAACCATATCATGTGCGTGCCCAACAAGCACTTGCCCGTTTTATTTAACATGATTTTGTAACAGTAATACAACTGGCTATAAGTCTACGATGACAAGTATTATGTACATATGTATATTTATATAAACTTTTTTTCTTATTTTTAATCATAGAATAAGAATATAAGAATATTTTGTATAGTTTGAAGTATCCGTATTTCGTAAAATTCTGCAGTACTTTCTTTTTATCAATATTTCTCGAAAACGGTTGATCTTATTACAAATAATCAAATGTATCATCTATCTACTTATGAAAAAATTAAAGAATACTTGATTAAAATCGGTGGATCCACTGGCCCCATACTCCCCCTGGTCTAAACTGTTATTGATTGATACTGGAAATCAATAGTACTCATTAATACTAACCGGTTATCAAATATCATAACTGTATCGCATGAGGTTCTCTAGGAATTAATTAAATACTAATTTTGAGTTAAATCTTTGGAAGGCTGTAGCTCCCTCACGAAGAATTTCCGAACATATGTTCACATAAATTTTTGGTTTAAAAAACATCCTCGATATAATGTAAATTTTTTTTACACTAGTTGTAAATCATCCTGTATATTTCATACTCAGAAAATATACAATCAATATAAAATGTCAAGTATTTTGTGGATGATTTTACACCTACTGAAAATTATTTACAAGAAATATAAAAAAGTACTTTTACATACATTTTGAAAGTCACGTACTTTTATATTTCCATTTTTAATATTGTGGGGAAATTTATACTTTATTCCATTAGAGATTTCTTATAAAACTCATACTTTTTATTGATTCCAATAATTCAATAAACTTTTAATAAAAAAACAACTTTGTTAACTTCAAGTTCAAATACACACATATTATAGTAGGTATGATATACAATCAGTATATTCTATCAAGCAAAAAAAATGAAACTGAACCCAGTTAAACTTTTATTATTTTAACCCATTAACGCCCAAAATATGCAAAATATTTTTTTTAATAAAATTAAGTACATATTCTATATATTTAACTACATATACAACACAATCTTTTTTTAATATTTCAATCAGCTCTTGTTTTTGCGGTATTGCGAAAAAAATGTTTTTTTTCGATAAGCAAAGATTCAAATTCGTTTATAGGTATTGTAGTGTTATATATAACACTACAATTTTGAATATTTGTAAGCGATGGCAATTAGTATTGCGTAATCCCGGTGTTTATAACAATTTTGGAAAACAGTGACATTACGCAATACTTGTTAGAATACAGCGAATAAAATAAATATGAGTCAGTCGATAGCACAGGGTCTTAAGTACCACTTTAAAATTTATAACTGTTCAGTGATTGTCAAATTTATTAAATACTGAAAAACCTCCTGCGCGCTGTAATTCACGCCCAGGAGCAATTGAGTATCTGTGGTAGCGACCCCGAAAATTACGTTTAAGTGCATAGTTGTTTCTACCTAATAGTGTTAAAAATAGTATTATTGTTTATTGTGTTCACTGTGTACTTAAGTTAACTAGTAATAAGTTAACTTCTGTAGTGTATATTATTGTTCATATAAAAAAAAGTTTTCCATTGTTACCAAATAGTGTGTTAAATTGTAATGAAATAGTGTTAGACGTGTAAGTTTTGATAAAAATTAAATTTATTTTCTTAATAGTATATCTGTACGTTTCTGGTCATAGGTTATTCTGCCTACCCGATAAAAGGAGAAATAGAATATAAACATAAAGAGAACCCAAACCGTTACAGTATATTTTTTAAATCAGACTTCAATCAAATATTATTCAGAATAAAACTTACCTTACTTAACCTACGGTTCCATAAATCGTACTTCATATAATAATACACACAAAATGGATGAAAAAAATGCATTCATGTAATATTTATATCAAGTTTCTATCTGTAATTATTAGCGGGCCTCCTACGAAATGTTTTTTCGATTAGGTTTTTTTTTCACTAAATTTTAATTATTTTTTAGGTCTTTCATCAGGAAACCAAAAAATCACAGGAATGTTTTAATGGTATTTTTTTAAGTACGATTTAGGCAACAGTGCGTGGTACGATATTAGACATTTTATAAATAAATTTTAATTATAACCTTAACTGAACAAAATAAAACTGGAATTGGTTATTATTACATATTGTAGATAACATAACTATACTTATGTACATTTCATTAAATTGAAAATCTGCTGAATTGTCAATGCTCTACACTCAAAATAATATTACATCAAACAACACAATTTTTTTAAACGATTGTGGTTTTAATATTATGTCTTCTACAAGTGTAAAATTGGTTATGTGCACATGAAATACAGTGAAGTTTCTATTACTCACAATATTTATTTAAATTAGTTGTGGTACAATTTAGGCGGTAGTACAATTATGGTTACTTTCCCCTACCTACAAATCTTTTTATAAATGGTAAAATATTATGTGTACATATTGATTATTTAGTATTATATTAAAGTAAATTAGTTAAAAAAACTGTACATGGTTGAAAGAGACTGTAAAAATTAATATAATCAATTTTGACCCTTTTCCTTTTAACCAAACTGTTGACATAATTAATTTTGCGTATCAGAGAGTAACGTCAGAAGTTATGTTCCATATCAAAAATTTAATTCTACTGAAACCGTTTCAGTTCAGACCACATATGTTTTATTCTTACTGATTAGATTAGGGTAGGGTTTGGTCGATCGATATCGTTTTTCTTAATTGAAAAATATATATACATACATACATATATCGGTTTTCTGTGCAAATTGTTCTTACAATGAGTACAATGTTTATTATATCATTTAATCATTTCATGATGAATGGAACAAATTTGTTTAAAATTCAGGTAATTATTTTGTGGAAAAACGCTCGGACCCGTCGATTAGTATTTTTAGTTGCGGATTTTTTGACATAAGAAAATTGTATACAGGGTGTCTCAAGAAGAACATATGCAGACATTATTGATTTTTTTTAAATGGAACACCCTATATATAATGCCATTTTTGAATTGTACAATAAATTCTGAATACTTTTTGTACAACATACCATAGCACTAAAGTAAGCGGTTTTTGGAATAATGACTTTTGAAATGTGTCTCAAGATTAATATATGCAGTCATCATTGATTTTTTTACTTTTTATTAGTGTCCGACCGAAACTGGTTTTTACGACCGAAACCGAAACCGAAAACGAATTTCGGCAACAGTCTTAGTTTCGGCCGGAACCGAAACCGAAACCGAAACTTCCTTACAAGGATCATGTTTTGAGGGAAAAATAAAGAAAACGTTATTATAATCAGTCAGTCTTTATTTTTTTATCTTTAAATCACATAGCTATGAAGTCTTCGACATTTTTACTTATTGGTATGATAATAATCAACATAACAACCCCTCATTTAAGAAAAAAATATTAATTGCGCCTTAAAAATACTCAAAATAGGTGAGGTGTTTATTTGAGTAGTTAGATTCTTCTTTTAAATATTTTTCATGTTTTTTTTTAAATATTAAACATAAAATTACCTATTTTTGATGGAATTTAACGCGCCGAACTTGACCGATTACAGCGCGAGAACTCCCGAATGCAGTTTCGGTTTCGGTCGTAGTTTCGGCAGGTTTGCCGCCGAAACCGAAACTAAACCGAAACTCGTTTTTTTGCCGAAACTCGACCGAAACCGAAACCGAAACCGAACATTCGGTCGGACACTACTTTTTATACAACATACTATAGCTCTAAAATCAGCAGTTTTTGGAGTAATAACGTTTGAAATGTGATAAATAAATAAAAAATTAATGAACTTTAATAATAAAACATGCAAAAGAAATAAACTTTTTCCAAAAACCACTGATTTTAGAGTACTTTGTTGTACAAAAAGTATTCACCTTACAATGCAAAAATGGCATAAAATACAGGCTGTTCCATTAAAAAAATCAATGATGACTGCATATATTCATCTTGAGACACATTTCAAACGTCATTATTCCAAAAACCGCTGACTTTAAAGCTATATGGTATGAGGTATGTGTACAAAAAGTATTCAGAATTTATTGTAAAATCAAAAATGGCATTATATATAGGGTGTTCTATTTAAAAAAATCAATAATGTCTGCATATGTTCTTCTTGAGACACCCTGTATACAATTTTCTTATGTCAAAAAATCCGCAACTAAAAATACTAATCGACGGTTCCGAGCGTTTTTCAACAAAATAATTACCTGAATTTTAAACGAATTTGTTCCTTTCATCATGAACTAATAACTAATAAAATATACATGTACACTGTCGTGCAAAAGTTTTTGGACACCTGTGATTTTGAATGTAAATATACAGATTTCAGTCAATAAAAAGCCTCAAAATAGCGAAAGGAATATGTTTACTCGCTGTCAAAATAGAAAAAAAAAAAACAATTTCTCATTAGCTTGAAAGACAATGTGCGTCAATACTTTCAACTTGAGTAAACCTGACTTTTCATGCATATAATTCAAAAATCTTCCTTAACATTGAAAATTGTAAATGCTGTATTTTAGATATGCTAGGATTATTACAAAAGTTGTAATTAATCAACATTAAAGATTTTTATCAACCATTTTTGCAGTTTTATATTTACAATACGCAAAAAATGAGTGTCCAAAGACTTTTGCACGGTATTAGTTACGTGTAGATATAAAGGTAACCTCGTACGTACTAGCAATGAGTACAAAAAAAGCTGTACTTTTTTACTTCTATGTTCCGAAGGAAATGGAAGTTTTGTAATATCATCGAAAAAACATGTCCGAGATAAGAGCAGATTCTGATTGTAAGTTGATTTCCGCATGGTGGCTGTGCCTGTGTCTGGATGTAGAATTTTATTTCGTTCAAGATAACTACAGTAAATATTCACCGATTTGAATTATTTTTGGGGAGAATGTTTGTCTCAGTGAGTACTCCAGACCTATTGATTTTTGTGCTAATCGAATTTGGGGTTTTGTAAATATTCAAAATTTTGTACCTATTATCGTCTAAAAATTTTGATAGCATTTGGTACACTTGTAGTTCAATCCGATCTAAGGGGCACTTATTTTATAAACGTGCCAAAAAGTCACTGGAGGGGTGAAATCCACTCTCAAAATTTTAATTTTAATACTAATGAATTCGTATACTAATCCATGTTACATTGAAATATTTCTTAATAGTCCAGTAACTTTAGGTTTACACTAGGAATAAATTCGCATAGAGCTGAATTTTTGTATACACCTTCGTTTTGCCTTTATAAATAAGTTACCAAAAGTCCCCATCGATCCCCTGTGAGCATACTTTTTTACAGCCCACACAAGGTGCTAACAATTAGTTTTAGCTAGATATCTCTGTATATATTGTCTCTATGACTAAAATAGTTATTATCAAATAGAAAGATTAGAAAATTATCTACAACAAAGATCTGATACCTTTTTTCGTACAAGTAGTTGTTTTCACGTCTAGTCTAAAAATGTAAAATATCGATTTTATTTTTTTGCATTTTTTTAATAAATAGGAGTTCAAAAAAGATATGTACAAAACCCTATACCCAAATTCCCAAAATTGACAAAGTTATAGTGGATTGAAAGAGATATGTAACATTGAATAGCCAACTATACGTAAACTTTGACGCGTTTTTCTCGAAACTGAAAACTGAAATTGGCTGCCATAATAACTCAAGATCTACTGAACCGATTGATTTCAAATTTTCTGTGTACACAAGCTATTACTATCTGTAACAGAATTGAGTAAATCAAATATTTATCAGTTGGACATTTTGGACCCACATATGAATTAATTGACCATATCTGTGACAACAATTTTGAATTGAAAAATGCCGGACCTTTAAGGGTTCATGATATTATAGAACATGGAAGTCGTCATGTATAGTACTCCATACCGTTTTTTTGTATATTTATATTTCTTTCGTTTCACATTTTTGTTGGACATTAAAAAGCTTTGACTTGTCATGATTTTCAGATATGACGCTTCAGAAATGTTTGCGGAGCTGAACGAGGAAAACTGTCTTCGTAAAAATATAACGTTATCATTCTCTCAGTGACATACACTACCGTATACTTGTCTCTGTCAGATTCACTCAATGTGCTTTATATTTTTGGTAGCGTCTACAAGAATTATTATTAGTGTTATTACATTAACATTATATAGTAGAAGTATATTTATTAAGTTTATTTTTATGTTGAAGGTTTTTGAAGTGTTTATTAATTTGTTTCGTTTGTTTTGTTTAACTTTTTGTTTGTTCCGTTTAAGTGTATTTTAAATACTTGCTGCAACACGGTATTTGACACTATTGATATAAAGTTCTAAAATGTTGTAAAAAGTATAAAATATGTTAACAATAATAAAATAAATAAATAAGTCAGTATTTTAAAATAAACCTAATTTAAAATTATATTTTTAAGTTGTTTGTCACAAACGCGTCTGGCACATCTGTCAGTGGTGTGACGTCAGAAAATATGTTACACGTCAGAATACTCGATTCCTATTAGTTTGTTTTAGTTTGAATGAGCGTTTTGGCTGGATTTTGTTAAATTTTAATAGAAAGATTATTTTCAAGAAAATTTCAGTATTATTTGGGAAAAATATACGCATAATTTATAGATTATAATAATAACCCATGGATTTAATATATTAAAATAAAGGATGGGGCTATCTGAATATGCCGTATGTGCAAGCAATTGGCTATTTGCACATACCGTATATGCATGCAATTGACTATTTGCATATGCCGTATGTGCATACAATTGGCTATTTGCACATACCACTAACTTAACGTACACTAACCTACCCTAACTTAACAACCTAATCTAATTTGGTACATATACAGTATGTGCAAGTATCCAATTGCACGCACATACGGTATGTGCAAATAGCTTCATCCTTAAAATGAAAAGATAAAAATAAAAAAAGCTGAATATCTAAAAATGAATCATAAATATCAATCCACCCCTAACATCTTCAATCATATCAACCCATTTCCAAACCCACGACATTATAAACAACAATGGCTTGTTGAAAAACCTTAATAACATATTTCGCTTCCGAGACGTAAGCGGTTTTTTTTATGTAAATGACGGGCAATAATGTCGGATATTTAGATACTTGAAGAAACGTAGCATATTTTGTAAGAGGCGTATTCTGTGTGTTTGCATTAATTACACATTCCATTTACGGCAATAAATGATACGATTATGTCAAGATCAAACAACTCTATTTCTACGGGTTTTGGTGAAATGTATTTAATTTACATGCACGATATTCATATTTTATTAATTTTAAGTAACGGGCTGTGGATAATGTTTCATTATAGATTAATTATTTTGTGAATTAAGCTGTTTTACTTGAATTTTTGAGTGCAGTATGTTGCATTTATTGCTTCCTCTCAATATCGAAGATGTGAGAAGCTTTGTGATCGTTTTAAAATGAGAAAAATAAATTGTTATCCGATTTTAAAATTTTAACTTGATCCGTTTCAGGTCTGTCCCCTGAATCCTTGTCACACGCATAACTCATGAACCACTGAACCGATATTAATGCAACTTGGTTAGGTTGGGTCTGGCTTGAGGACGGTCTCATTTCTAAAGCATCAAAATAAAGAGGAGAGGTGACATCCCAAAATATTTCTTTTTCAAGATATCTCAAGAAACGACACATGTTATCTATAAATTTTACAGAAACTTTTTTGTAGGACATTCGATTTCCTATAATATAGGTCACCTACGTTTGTTGTAGATTATTCCTTTACAAAGATTTATCTCAATTTGCTTTAAAAAATCACCATTTTTTTTAAATTGCTATTTATTTTGTCGTTTGTATAAAAGATTAAGAGGAAAATTGTCACACAATTAAAAATATACAAATTATATTTCTTAGTAAAATTGTATAAATATTAAATTGTTAACCAGTGCCAATTTCGGTTTTTATTACCCGAAATTGTTCACTGTGCATTTACTTGGCAGATATTTTTATTTTTATTTCGGTCCCATTAGCTAATGATTTAGCTTTGGATCTTACGAAAATTATCCTAAATTTTTTTGAAAATATACTATTTTACTTATAGATTTTTTATTAGATATTAGAAAAAATGTTTTATTTTATTTCCCACAACCACATTTTGTAGAGAATTAAATTTCCTATAGAAACTTATTTCATTAAAGAACGAGCATATCTTTACAAATACTAGATCTATGAATTGAGTACTCGGGTTCTTTTTTGTAGTAAAACCTCTCTATAAAATGTTGCTATGAGGAACACATTTTTTTTCAACAAACTATTCACGAGTAAGTAAAAGAATCATTATTTTTCATTTTAATTAAATAGAAATAAAACTGTTTGCATCGTTCATAGTCTCGACTTACGAGTTTGAAATTTTTTTTTCATAGATCTTAATTATACATTTTATCCAATGGGACCGAAAAATAAAATAAAAACATACATATATAAATGTCTTTAACCCATTAACGCCTGCCGTACACTTTTGTGTACACCTCATTTTATAAGTGATGCTGTCTATGGATATTAATTCACAATATTTCCATAAAAATCAGTTTATAGAAGTGCAACAAACAACATCTGTTAACGTTATTAGTTTCATAAGTGTTTAAACGTGTTTTAATTGTTCTCAATAATTTTTATATGAAAAGAGGTACGTGGTATGCTAATATATTTTATCCAACTAGAGCATGTGATACATAAAACATGACTTTTAAATGTTTATCTAAATAAAAACGGTATCAGAAAAGAGCAGTCTCAAACTAAATAGACTTCATATCTGCCCAATTTACTCGCTTGAGTACACACTGTTATTTTTTTCTAAATATTAAAAAAAAGTTTGTGTTGTATATTTAGTTAAATATATTGAATATGTATGTACTTAATTTCATTAAAAAAATCTTTTGCATGATTTTGTTTTCTTCTGGGCGTTAATGGGTTAATATAACTCAGTTTTCTGATAAATAAGTGCTTTATTATTTTTTGAAATATCCGATTCAATAAATTATAGAGTAATTTTTCAATTTCTGTTGAAAATGTTTGAACAGTTTTCAGAAATTAATTTAAATATTATGTACTTGAATAAACATATTGTTCTCTAAATTTCCCGTAAAAATATTTTAGGTTTGAATAGAAATGAATAATTAGAAATGTTATAAAGTTAAATAATTTTATTATATGAATTTAATAGAAATGAAATAATATTCTGAGAATTAATTCAATTATGTTATTATTTTGAAAGACAAAAAGAATTCGCTAAAATATGATTTTAATTTCTGAATACACTTTTCAAACTGTAACAAAAAATTAATGTTTTAAGGAAATTTTGACATACCATTTCACAGGAATTATACGATCGTTATGCAAAAAATTCAAAATTACATTCATTACAGATATCTTTACAGGGTGACTCAACTATAACGAAACGGCTGCGTTTTTGGTCAGTTAAAATAAGATTTAAAAAAAAAAAAAAAACGCTCGGACATGTCGATTTTGCTTTCAAGGGGGATTTTGCTATAACATTTTTGCAAGAATCTTTTCAACCCTCAGTATGTACTGAATTTTTTTTATATTTGACTAGCTGACCCGGCCACGCGTTGCTGTGGTTAACCTATACATTAGCAACATTTGTAGGTTATATGAAACGTTTGCAAGTTTGACATAGCGCCATCTATTGAATACTTACTCAATCCAGTCAACAGATGTCACCATCTGTTGACTGGATAATAATAGACAAATAATTTGCAATAAAATAATATTGCGATCATAAATTGAGATGTAAGGTATCCTATCTTTCAAGTTGGATCAAACTGCACACGGTGTACAAATTAGATTAAAATCGGTTAAGTAGTTTAAGAGTCCATCGCGGAGGAACAACGTGACACGTAATTTATATATATTAAGAAGATTGCTGCCATTACTGGATTTGGATGTTAATCTATATAGATACATTTAACTGTCTTACAGTAGATTTGATGATAATAAATTAATCATTTTGTTTAAAAACAGTACACAAATAATTATCGCTGTTCAGCACACAATCAAGAAAAATATATTTTTCTCATGTGAATGCTTTAAATTGTTTTAATTTTTATGACTCTTTATTTTATAACGTTTGTGTAGTAGTACTTATCATTTTATAATCATTAGCAAGTGTTCATCACTGGGAGTTCATTACTGGTTTTACTTCCTCCATTACTGGAGAAAAAACATATACAAAATAAAAGGCTATAATTTAAAAAATAAACTATATGTGCGGCTTTCAGTTATTGTATTGATTTAATAAAGAGGTAGTTGTTTCATAAGTAACATATGTTCATGATAATTACAGAAAGGAGCCCACCAATCCAAAAAAAAAACAATGTACCTTGCTCTTAAATGATTCAAGACTGATGCCAGTACCTTAGTAAAAAAAAATTTATTGGTTTATTACAGATTAAATTTATATCCCGAGTCCAATGCGCAATAGCTTATATATGTACATTATTGTACATATATACCTAACATTTTACTTTATGAATATTTTATAAAAGTATTTTATTTTATGTACGAGTATAATGTACAAATTTTTATTGTATTTTTAATATCGACTTACATACATATTTCATACTACTGTAATAGTACAGGCAAAGAAAAAAAATTATTAAATTATGGTTATCTATATTAAAAAAATAATCATTCTCCATCTACGGATATATTATAACATCGAGAGTGTCCCGTAAACATACCGACATTTACTTTCAGGAGTTGTCAAGGACATTAAAACAATCGTTTTTTGTTAATAAACCCATGTTAACAAATAAAACGGGCAAGTGATAGGGTTCCGTAGTCATTCTCACTACGATTTATAAAAAGTATTTTTCAAAATTTTCGTGACTGAAGGGTTAAAATCAAAAAGTCATTTGACTTTTATTATTGCATTTTAGGAGACCTATCAAATGACACCCCACTCAATGGGGTAAATGAAAAAATGTGAGTTCACTTTTCAATCTATGAAAAGGGGGTCCAAAATATTTTTGACAATGTTCGTTATAATTTTCAGTGAAAGTACTAATTAAAAGCTACATTCTGAATTTTTTTCAGATTTTTTGAATCAATAGTTTAGACGCTCTGACAGCGACAATAAAAAGCAAATATATCGCGACTGAAGGGTTAAAATCAAAAAGTTATTTGACGTTTTTTATTGCATTTTACGAGACCTATTAAATGACACCCCACGTAATAGGGTAAGTGGGAAAAAAAATGAAAGTTCAATTTTCAGTCTATGAAAGGGGGGTCCAAAATATTTTTGAAAATGTTCGTTATAATTTTCAGTGAAAGTTCTAATTAAAATCTACGTTCTGGAATTTTTTCAGATTTTTTAAATTGATAGTTTAGAAAATAGAGGGGGGGGGGACGCTTTTTTGATGACTTTGGAGAGAAAATACATCGTGATCGAAGGGTTAAAATTAAAAATTTATGTTACATTTTTTGTTGCATTTTAGGAGACCTTTCTAACGACACCCCATTTATAGTGTAGGTGAAATTTTTTTTTGAAAACACTTTTCATTTTATGAAAGGGGGGTCTAAAAAATTTTTATTTTCAAAAATATTATCATTTCTGTTTTTGGGTCATCAATCTACGGCCGTATACCAAATTTCATCTTATTATCTCAAAATTTTTGAAGACGGACGGACGGACATGGAGAAACTATAAGGGTTCCTAGTTTTTACGGAACCCTAAAAAGTCGTTTTAGCAGTAGATAGAGCAAAAGAAATGACAAAAACAATGAATTATGCATTTTAGTTGAAATGTTTTGTGGCAATGATAGTTCAAAATGTGCTAATGAAAAGTTATATTGGGCGCACCCTACGAAAATTCATAATTACTGTTATAGAGGGCATCCAAACATATTATGTTAATACAGTGGAAACCGGTTATAACGACATCGAAGGGACCGGTCATATTGGTCGTAAAAAGCGGATAGTCAATCATTATAACCGGTAAAAATACAATTATATGGGATTCAGTTGGACTTTTATTTTTAGTCGTTAAAACCGATACGTCGTATTACGTATTAACCGATGTCGTTATAACCGTGTCTACTGTATTTATTTTATCTTCTAAAGAGGCTCAATTTAAAAAAATGCAAATACAGTAAAAACCGGTTACGACTATTCGCTTTTACGACCAATATGACCGGTCCCTTCAATGTCGTTATAACCGGTTTCTACTGTAATTAAAAGTGCTTGGAGTTAGTAAATACCTAAGTACAAGTAATGTTTCTTGAACATTTGGTGATACAAAATCAAAAAATATTAGTTTATATTGTCTGGGTAGTTTTAAGAATATTTTATCCTATTGCAAAATATTCAAAATAATTGATCCTTTAGTACAGTGGTTCTTAAACTAGGGTCCGCGGACCCCCGGGGGGGCACCAAACTTTTACGGGGGGCCGTGAAACATTTTTGGCAAAAAAATAATTTACATAAAGTTGTTTTATATTTCAATTTATCAGTGATTAATTAGTATCTAATGACCTTTTTTGTTTTTCTATCAGGGATGGGGTCCATGAAAAATAATTGTTCAAAAAAGGGATCCCCAGACCACATAAGTTTAAGAACCGCTGCTTTAGTAGAATGTTTGGATACACCCTGGAGCAGAAATTATGAATTTTTGTAGGTTGCACTCACTACAACTTTTGATCATCATACTTTGAACTGTAATTTCCTAAAGTTTCAAAAAATTTCAACCAATCCTATATTTTGACTTAATTCTAAAATCACTCGATTTGCGGACATGAGTTTATAAACAAAAAGCAAATGTTTTAACGTTCTCAACAATTACTGAAAGTTAGTCGGTATATTTACGGGACATCCTATATAATTATTATAGAAATCAAATAAAGGAATCGTATTTTTATCTTCTTTTCGCAGAAATACACCATCTAAAACAATTCCATACTTGAACACATATCATGAACTTTTATATGTACATTTTTTTATAATTTATGGATAAACATAAAAAAGCTTTTACAGGTGTGTTTGGGGAATTATTTTGCAATGTACTCAATGTTTGATTACTACTGTAACTCAACAAAACTCAACTCAACTGAGACCAATTCATTTTATATATAGTATATTCTTTACAACTTTTTTTAAAACTCATTCTGCAGGAATACCTATTGTTTTTTTTATTGATTTTGATGTAAAACTTTTTATGATCTCGTTTGGGCATGTTTTCAGATAAATTACATTATCCACTATTATATTTCTTGTAAATTATACACATAAACCTATTATTTACTCCAAATAGTACATTGCGTGTCAGAGGTAATGTTACTAAAATGCAAACACTAATTTTCTGAAGCTTAAATTACGCGATAAAGAAAACTAATAGACAATTATATACCTAAACATAAATAAATGAGAGTTTCACAGTTTATTTTTAAAATCGACACAGCTTTATATTACTTCATATACAAGGTGAGTTTTTTATCTTGAAACTGCTTAGTATCTGTTTTGTTCAAATGTTTCAAAATTTCAAAGCAAAAACAATGGAGGTAACAATTTCGACCTTGAATGGAGGTGTTAAGGTAATTTTGGGGCAAAAAATTTTTTTCAAATGGAAACCTATTTATTTTTTTAAAGATTCGTATTAAAATAGAAATAAACAAGTTCTGTCTGGAAAGTTTTTTTAAAGAAAATCAGTTTTAATGTCATTTATTTTTCCTTTTTTTCATTACAAATTATTTTTTGCGTTCAAAAATTTTGAAATAATTATACATGATGTTTAAGAAAAAATGCATATTAAAAAAAAATAATTTTAATGTTTTTTTTTTCATTAAAAACATTTTTTTTGCATTGAAAAATTATATATTCGAACAAACAAAAAATTATGTAAAAAAAGTTGTTTCTTTTTTTCTGCAACAAACGAATCTGCAAAAATAAATAGGTTTCCATTAAAAAAAAATTAGTTGACCCCAAAATGACCCTAAAACCTCCACTGAAGATGAAAATTGTTATTTTCATTGGTTTTTCCCCTCTACATCTTGAAACTTTTGTACCAAACATTTTCTGTAAAAATATAGATAGATTAAGACAAAAAAAACTCACCTGTTTAATATGGTTATTTCTATATTAAATTCATATAGGTACCTAAATATCATACATGTTGAATTCAAATTTATACAATATATAATGAATGTATGTAGAATATAAATAATTCAATGTAAGTACGTATAGTTTATGAGTAATATTATTATTAACACATACCAGGAAATAGTAAAAAAACAATTGATTTTGATAATGTTCGAATAAACTCAAAACCGTAAAAAATTTAAATTACATTTTTGTAAACGAATCAATGAGCAAAAACATAATGTAGGTATGTAGACATACATTATAAGGTGTAAAGATTATTGAAAATTTTTAGAGCAGTTTTTATATACATAAGTATGTTATTTTAGCATAACATCTATTCTAAATTGATGTTTTTCAATATATGCAATATTTATTGCATCTTAGTGTTAATAATTTCTGTTTTATTTAAAGAAAAATTACAATGATACTTTGATTAAATTGTTATATGTTAAAAAGGATGGGCAAGTGCGAGTAAAATTGGCGCCCTGAAGGTCCCGTACCAATAAATAAAATTTACTGATTCCAAAGGAATCTTTACATAGACGCAGTATCAAGGAAACCGCAAAATTAAGCAAAATCGGCACGTTATAGATAAAAAGTACCTAAATATTAAATTAAGATTATTAGTTTTTTTTTCTTACTTGAAAAACGGAGAAACTGTGGTTTCTTAGTCACTTATGATGTCCTGATGAGGACTTCATGTGAAGTCGAAACACATGTCGAGTGACATAGCATATTTGTGGTAATTTAGTTAAGTGGCCTTATTATACCACCATAGTTTAAAAAGACCCAGAATTACTTTTTTTAATATGTCTTAAAATGGAAAAGGCATTTAAGAAATGTTGATTATTGTTCTTCAACATATCCTTTTTAACATTCCTTATGGCAACTGGCTTTCCGTGAAATTCGCTAAATTTTTGGTATGTTGTAGTTTATGTGATGCTGATCAAAAGCTCTCACAGGCACAACTTCGAAAAATGAGCCGTTTCGGCGATAAAAATTTTTGAAGATGAAAATTTGAAATTAAAGTTTTAAATGTTTTAACATTTTTAAAGTTACAAATAACTCACATTTATAATATAGCATTACTAGTTTACATAAATTCCTTAGTGGAATTTATTTTTATTATTTAATTAAAATAATTGATGATTTGAACAGCATTTTTTTTCTTGTCATCAAAATCTTTGCTATATTATTTCATTTAAGTTTGCACACAGAAAAAAAACTGTATTGAACCAAGAAAACCTTGTTTTGTATATAACGAAAACAATATTTTCTTAATATAAGAAACATACTCTTAATCCAACTACGTTATTCCTTCGTTCAAGAATACTATTGCTGGTTTAAGAGATTATTGCTTATATTAAGAAAATATTGTTTTCGTTATATACAAAACAAGGTTTACTTGGTTTGAGAAATCCTTTCTACCAGTGCAGTGGTTGCTATATGTGATATGATGGTATGAATCGTGTATCGTACGGTCAAATCACTCGGCAACCACTGCAAACTCAAATGAAACAGAATATAAATCTTTTTCAGGGGGTATATCAATTTTGTTGTTTACACACCATATAGTCAGTAAATTAATAATTACATTTTTCATCATTGTAATATCATTAATAACAACTTACCTCTGAAATAGCATTAGTGAAAAACTAGAATAGCCAAAAAAGCATTAAAACAATAAAAACTCAAATAAAACTAATTTCATTTTTTTATCTTGAAAAATTTTTATCGCCGAAACGGTTCATTTTTCGAAGTTGTGCCTGTGAGAGCTTTTGATCAGCATCGCATAAACTACAACATACCAAAAATTTAGCGATTTTCACGGAAAGCCAGTTCCCATAACGAATGTGCGGGGTCCTTTCTTATTACTCAAAATATAGCATTTCTAATTAAGGTAGATCTTATATTTACCTCGATGACTTTATACTAAATACAGTAAAAACCGCTTATAACCACATCGGTTTTTAGCGACTCAAAATAAAAGTCCAACTGAATCCCATATAATTGCATTTTTATCGGTTCCCATATAGGGAATGCCAGCCTTGACGATGGGCCCAAGCCTGGCCCAATATTGGATTGCTAAGTCTCGTTTTTTCGATATTGGTCCAAGACTGGGCCAACCTTCAGATATCGAGCCTCGGTCATTTATTCTCTACCCAAGACTGGGCCAACCTTTAGATACCGAGCCTCGGTCATCTAGTCTTTAACCAAGACTGGACCAACATTTAGATATCGAGCCTCGATTATCTATTCTTTAACCAAGACTGGGCCAACCTAAAGGTACCGAGCTTCGGTTATCTATTCTTTAACCAAGACTGGACCAACCTTCAGATACCAAGCGTCGGTTACCCATTCGTTACCCAAGACTGGGCCAACCTTCAGATACCGAGCATCGGCCAACCATTCTTTACCCAAGACTGGGCCAACCTTCAGATACCGAGCATCGGTCACCCAATCTTTATCCAAGACTGGGCCAACCTTTAGATACCGAGCATCGGTCACCCATTCGTTACCCAAGACTGGGCCAACCTTCAGATACCGAGCATCGGCCAACTATTCTTTACCCAAGACTGGGCCAACCTTCAGATACCGAGCATCAGTCGCCCATTATTTACCCAAGACTGGCCAACCTTCAGATACCGAGCATCGGCCAACCATTCTTTACCCAAGATTGGACCAACCTTTAGATACCGAATCTCGGTTATCTATTCTTTACCCAAGACTGGGCCAACCTTTAGATACCGAGTCTCGGTCATGTATTCTTTAACCAAGACTGGGCCAACCTTTAGATACCGAGTCTCGGTCACCCATTCTTTACCCAAGATTGCACCAAGCTTCAGATACCGAGCATCGGCCAACTATTCTTTACCCAAGACTGGGTCAACCTTCAGATTCCGAGCATCGGTCACCCATTCTTTATCCAAGACTGGCCAACCTTCAGACACCGAGCATCGGCCAACCATTCTTTACAAAAGATTGGGCCAACCTTTAGATACCGAATCTCGGTCATCTATTCTTTACCCAAGACTGGGCCAACCTTCAGATACCGAGTCTCGGTCATGTATTCTTTACCCAAGACTGGGCCAACATTTAGATACCGAGTCTCGGTCATCTATTCTTTACCCAATACTGGGCTAACCATTAGATACCGAGCCTCGGTCTTTTAATCTTGATCCAAGACTGGGCCAACCTTTAGATACCGAGCCTCGGTCAATTATTCTCTACCCAAGACTGGGCCGACCTTTAGATACCGAGCCTCGCTCATCTATTTTTTTAAATTTATATATACAACTGTCTGTCGATTGATACGTGAAATTGAAATCTGAAAGTTTTTAGTTTTGTAATAAACAAATCAGAAAATAAACGATATTTTTCATAAAATAACTTTTGAATTATTATTGTTAAGACTTATTTATATCTTATAAAGTATTTTCAAATTAATATCACATTTGAATGAAATATAAAACTCAAATAAAGAATTTTAAAAATGTAATTTTTAAAAATCGCGGCAGATGCGCACGCATAAACCTATAGGTATAGGTATACTGGCCAATTTTTGAAAACTTTACATAGCTGTAATTTCAAAACGAATAGACATATCTTAATAAAATTTGGTATTTTTCCAAGTCTATATGAATAGTACAATTGTGCTTAATTTCATAAAAATCTGAGATGGTGAGGTTTATACTCTGTGTTGATTTGATATGGAATGACTCATGTATTATGTATACAACTGTCTGTCGATTGATACGTGAAATTGAAATCTGAAAGTTTTTAGTTTTGTAATAAACAAATCAGAAAATAAATGATATTTTTCATAAAATAATTTTTGAATTATTATTGTTAAGACTTATTTATATCTTATAAAGTATTTTCAAATTAATATCACGTTTAAATGAAATATAAAACTCAAATAAAGAATTTTAAAAATGTAGTTTTTAAAAATCGCGGCAGTTGCGCACGCATATATCTATAGGTACATATGTATATGTATAATGTATCGCAGTTTTATGTATTCTCTTCATAGAAATAATAACATATAGAAAGTGTACCTTAGCACTTCATAACATAATATATTGGAAAATGCATATAATATAATATTATATATTATAAATATTATAATACGACAGTGGCGTAGATAGCTTTTTGTGATGGGGGGGGGGGATATGACAGTATTAAATCGCATAAAGTTATATTTTTCATTCATCTTTTATCTGGTGCAAAGTACCAAAAATTGGACTCATGGGGGGAGGGTTGATCCCCTTAATCCCCCCCTATCTACGCCACTGTAATAAGATAAAACAAATATTTGAGAGGTTGTGTTTTTGTCTTGAATACGTTTGCAGTAAGTATTCTGCGCGTGTAACATTTATCAAAGATAAGATTCACTCCCTTTTAGATTTAAAAAAAAATTCTTAGACCAGGACCCCTTTTCTCGAGCTCACTCGAGGATATGTCGATTCGCGTTTAGAAGGGAATTTTATCTATTATTTATGTTCTATTCAATTTCCCCCCCCCCAAAATTTGTTTTAAGAAATAATCGATTTTCTAAAAAAATTAAATTTTTCGATTTATTTTTTAAACGGTAGGTATTAGAAGAATATTATTTTCTTTAATTTATGTTCTATTCTTTTTTTTGTATCTTATGAATTAATCAAAAAAAGAATAATTTTAGTTTTTAGTTTTAAGTTAAAAATGATTTTAATAATACAAAAAATCTAGTTATCTATGAAAATTTTGGAATTTATTTTTAGAACTGTCAAAATTGAATTCTAGGAAAATAAATACATGTTGATACAATAATCACTAATCTTAATGCATTTCGTTTAATATTTAATGTCAATATTAAATAGAATGTATCAATTTCATTCACTGAAAATCATTTTCTAAGTAAAAAAAATTAAAATCAAATATTAAATTATAAAAGTAATTACATATTAATACTTCGGTGTCATGATGTATAAAAAAAGTCTCGTGCCGACCAAGGCAGTTTATTTACATAAGAATTAATGCAAGGAATTAATTCCTTAACGTTCGCTTCTACATGTATAATAATATTTCTATGATTCTTTTCAGACGGTAACAGGTTAAAGCTTGTTGTACCATTTGTTTTGTTGTAGGTACGCCACTATAGTATTTGTTCTTTAGTGAGTTTAGTGTTTGTGATCTGCAGCTACAATCAAAAATTGAATTACTGCTAATATATGTTTATAGTGTGTATCATTTATTGATAAATAATAATAATAAATTAATCATATAATAAATCAATAACATTAATTGGTAAATAATAACAAATCTTAAAAAAATGGACAATATAAAATATAATAAAGGATATCTAATAGTGGAATTTCCTGATGAAAAAAGTAAAATAAAATGCGTGGAGCTGGTACTGGATACATGGGCTTACACTGAAAATGAACAATGTTTTTGCCAATATCCCCCAAACGAAGAATTAAAAAATGTGGCTAAATGTGTAAAAAATAGAACTGAGCCTCAGCCAAGCTGGTCGCCATTATTAGTTATCATAATTTCCAAAACAAGAGTGAGTATTATTTTTATGTAATATGTAATTAATTAGATATATTATTGCATTATAATATAATACTGTAAGTGAGTATATATGAGTAGTATGAGTGAGTTGCATGCTAACTTCAGCCATGTGTATATGTATTTAGTCTCTTTCTACTTGGTCATTGGTGTCAGTTTTTGTGCTTCTTACGACGCGCAAACGCCACGTGTCAATATTATTATGTAGGTACTGTTGTTGCTAACCAACCATTTTGTGTATTGTAACTAACCCAATCCGTTGTGTCTCAAAATATTTTATCGAAAGTTATAATACGTATGACGAAAAGTCTGTATTTAAAACAATCTAATTGTATTATTTATTTTTAATAGTTTTTAAATATTCTCTATTAATTTATTAAATAATGTTTAATTTGATATAGTTTGTGTTCAGAGCCAGCCTTTACGATTCTGGCACCCCGGGCGAGTTTTTTTTTTAATTTAGAAACCATAGATGAATATAATTGCAAAAGTAAAAAATAATATAAAATAATTTGGGACGCTACAATGATAAATAACCTGTCTTATATTGTAATGTTATTAATAATTATACGCATTCCTTTAAGCTAAATAAATAATTTTTTGGGGTTGAATGTTGAATGGGAGGGGGAGTGGGGGTTCAGCTAGGGTGACTAGGTCTCAGGTTTTCATCCGGAGATTTGTATGCTGTTTCTTCGGGCTCCGGGCCGGGTATCATTACGATTTCTCCGGGTTTGGTAGAAATGATGAGAACTGATAAAGATCATCAGAGGGTGCAAAAGTGAAAATAAAAAAGGACATTTCCATTCCACAAAACAAACAAATTGATAGGTATATTAAAAAAAATAAAGGTCTTCATGCATTAACGTGGGCAATTTTTTTTCTCAGGGTTTGTCAAGGTTTACATAATCTGATATCTGGTCACCCTAGGTTCAGCGAATCTGTCAAATATTTTTAATCCAACCACTGTATACATTTTATTAAGTTTTATACCATTAACTTTTTTAATCGCAATAATGCGTATGTGCACATGTATGCGCTTTATTGCGTTTAAGAAAGTTCATGATATAAATTTTTCACTTATTATAAACAATTTAACGTTTCTGTTGCTTTTAGAAAATTATGAACAAGTACAAAGACGTCTACGTACAATTAGATCTTATACAAGTAAGAATATTAATAGCTACGATACTTTAATAAACACTCAGCTACCTATTGAGACTATAGACGAATTTTTAAAATTTGAAACTGAAATAAATGATAACATTTTTCTTTGCAAAATGTAATTATGCGAAATTACTTCCTACATCATTAAATTTAATTTTCTATTTACAGATAGAAATCTTCCCAATAATAACTGTAGGATCAGACTACTATGAGCGGAATGTAAACAACAACTTATTATCTCAGAGGGCCGAAATAAACGCATTGAAAATCTCCAATAAAATATATAGTTTGCAGAATGCAGCCAGATTCGACCGGTACGTGTGTGTATTTATATCAAAGTATATTTTTCTCCATCTCTTTCCTTAAATTTGTTTTATATCTTATACAGTTACATACCTTCTGGAGCAGTATATTACTAATAATTTTACACTGCTTGTCTCAATTAGTTGGACTCTTTTTCAGTTATCACAGTTTTGTTAAAAATTGTCATATTAATTTGAAAATTCAGAAAAATCATTAATGCAGATTTATTTCAAAGCATACGGCTTTGTCTGCTAATCAATATCAACCATTAGAGTGGTGAAAAATAGAAAATGGCATTTTCAAGTACAGTAAAACCTCGTTTATCCGAAGTAATGTACCTCAGATAAACGAAAACTCAAATAACACGAAAGAAATATAAAATTCAAAAGTTTTAATAATATTTTATGTATTTGAAAGGGAAGAATAAAATTTAGTAACAATAGTACATATAATATAGATTAATTTTTGGGATACAAAGGATTGTAACTGCATAACATGTGTAACATGTCACTTAGATCATAGGTGTCCAACCTTTTGACCTTCGCGGGCCGCAGAGCGCAAAAAATAGCGAAAAAATTTGTTAAGGGCCGCAAAAAAATTTGAAGACCTTTTTTGGTTGACTTAATTAATTAATTTATATCTCTGTATCTATACACTATATATACTTTATATGACAAAAAATCTGAAGACATTTTTTTTACCTGATATCGTTAATTATTTTCATATATTACTTTTTTTATATCTTTTGCGGGCCGCACGAAATGTGCTCGGGGGCCGCATGCGGCCCGCGGGCCGCGGGTTGGACAAGCCTGACTTAGATGACACAGAAGAAATAAATAAGTCTGTTGCTTTAGATATTGTAGAGACTCAGTTGATTGAAGGTCAAATAAATGAGGTTTTACTGTATTGAAAAAAATGTTAAAAAACTGATTAAGTATTTCAAAATAAAATTAAAATTCAAAATAATTATTATTTGTATAACTTATTTGCACCTTAAATAAACATACCCTTAGTTAAGATCAACAGAAATATTAGAAAATAAAAAATAAATAAAAATTTAATAACTTGTTTGTGTATTTCTGTTGTTAACTTAGGCCACTTAGGGGATGATACCAAAAAGTAAAATGATAATTTAAAAAAAATACAGTTAAATGTATAAATGTTTTTAGGTTAACTTGCATATACACTGCCATTCCAAGTTCATACTCTATATTTGAAGATTTTTTTTCTACTGAATTTTTGTATGTATTTTTTCTTTGTAATTTGCAGGACTATCGAGCTTTTCGTTGCCCAAATCGCCCGAATCTCGGCATGCTGCGCGGTCACATTTATCATAGTTTATTTTTATAATATAAAATTAAAAATATACACTACCATACAAAAGTCTTTGGACACCACTCAATTTTTTGTGCATTATAAATACAAATACATCAACATCATAGGTGTCCAAAGACTTTGGCACGACAGTGTATAAGGGTGGACTATTTATATTGAAATAAGCAAATTTAGTACAAAAGTTTCAGGGTTAGAAGGGGAAAACCTATGGAGGTAAATTTGTTTACCTTCAAGGAAGGTTTTTTTCATTTTAGGGTCAACTTCAATTTTGAACTTTTAATATTTTTTTACTCAGAAACCATGAGGTTTAGAAAAGTACAAAATACAAAAAATGTTTATTTTCGTCTAATAAAACTTAAGAATTATTCAAACATTTTTTTTTGTGCTTAAATTGAATTGAAAAAGTTTAAAAAATTTTAAAAAGAATTCTTTGTCTCATTAGATCAAAATAAACATTTTTTATATTTTGCACTTTTTCTTTAAACCAGAAGATTTCTGAGTAAAAAAGTTCAAAATTTCGAATTATTTTGTTAGATATCTTGGGTTAAGCTGTTAAAAAAAAGTTTTCAATGAAAGATTCGTGTTTTTTCACGTAAAATAAAATTACGTTATAAAAACTATGGGTTCCTATATAAAAAATGACGTTGACCTTCATATGACCTTGAAACACCATCTAAAAAAAATTTTCCGCAAAAGTCTATGTCCCCCTCTGAACCCTACAACTTTTATCTGAAAAGTTTTTTGATAACATTTCACCATAAAAAGTTATCAGAGGTGTGCACTTAATTAAAATGGGTCACCCGTATAATATAGCAAGGTTTTACTATACAGGTCATAACAAGCGGAACAAACTTAAACAGTTGATCGAGAAAAATATTCCAAGCAAAAAGTTCATATGAACAAATTTGTTCCACCTGATATGACTCGTTCTGTATTCTGTATTTAGGTATATATAATTACATTTTAGTAAAATTTATCTTACCTCTCTTTGTACTAGTCCGCACATCCCTGTTTGGCAATCAGTTATATGCTATGAGCATGTGGTATTGAAAAATATATTTGTATTTATCTTTTATTTTATTTTTATACAATTAATAACTGTTTATTAAATAATTTTTTTGTAAATTTAAAAAGAAAATAAATATTAAATTATAACTTTGTTATCAATTATTTTCTACATCAAAACTGTTTTATGTATTTTTTCAGGTTTATCTTAATGCTGAACAATAATTCTGGACATCCAGAGCCTAGGCCAACGCTATATCTGCCAGTATAGTGTCAAGTCTTGGTACAACCCTGGCATCCAGCAGCAATGGTCCCAGCCTTGAACCAATCTCGAATTCTGAGCAAACATTTAGTAGAAAACTAAAAAAATGTTACTATTGTCACTAAAAACTAAAATTACACCTGAACCACAATAAAACAAGCTACTCAACAAAATATATTTTGACCTCAATGAAGTTCACATGCATGTTAGTTCTTGATGATGACTTTGGAATATCGAAATAATTATTTGACATTGTTTTATCATGGTTCAGATTTAATTTTAGTTTTTAGTGACAATACTAACGGTTTTTTTGTTTTCTACTAAATGTTTGCTTAGAATTCGAGATTGGTTCAAGGCTGGGACCATTGCTGGATGCCAGGCTTGTGCCAAGACTCGGTACTATATTGGCAGATATAGCATTGGCCAAGGTTCTGGGTGCCAGGCTTGTGCCAAGACTCGGCACTATATTGGCATATATAGCATTGGCCGAGCCTCTGGGTTCCAGGCTTGTGCCAAGACTCGGCATTATATTGGCATATATAGCATTGGCCAATGCTCTGGGTGCCAGGCTTGTGCCAAGACTCGGCACTATATAGGCAGATATAGCATTGGCCAAAGTAGTGGGTGCCAGGCTTGTGCCAAGACTCGGCACTATATTGGCAGTTATAGCATTGGCCATGGAAGTGGGTCCCAGGCTTGTGCCAAGACTCGGCACTATATTGGCAGTTATAGCATTGGCCACGGAAGTGTGTCCCAGACTTGTGCCAAGACTCGGCACTATATTGGACCAGAGTTACCCCAAGCCTGAGCCAACCGTGAGCCCTTTGTTATTTAGTACTGGCTGGACTCTGGGCCAGGCTTGGTACTATATTGGTTGCCAAGTCTTGGCCGAGCCTTGAACGGAGTTATCATTTGTATATTCGCCCAGTATTGGTTGCCAGGCTTGGCCCAGTGTTGGCAAGCATTGGCGCAAGCCTGGGCCAAGCCTGGCCCAATTGTAATTCCCTATATGGGTTATTACGATTATCCGCTTTTTACGACCAATATGACCGGTCCTTTCGATGTAGTTTTAACCGGCTTCTACTGTATATTCATACATAATGTGGTCCTATAAAAAAATAAAAATAAAAACATAATCAAATGTAATATAATTTTATATCAATCACGTATAAAATACTTATCACGAGATTCAATACAAACTGTGTATATTTAAAGCACTGTTTTGCGAAGTTTAAAATGTATCGTTTTTCCAACGAAAAAAAAAACGATAACACGTTTAAAACAGTGGAAAAATATATAATCGAATTTACTGTTGCTATAAAATAAGGGCAATCGGGACATGCATTAAATCGAATGCGACAGGTTTATGTTCGAAACGAGTTTATGAAAATAAATGTTAAATTTTAAAAACAATCAATTTACATTAACTGTTTGTATGTTCCACGGGATATTGACTTGTTCACTGGAAGTGATATTGCTGTATTTTATAATTTAAAATACAATCTCTAATTAGGAAGCTCTTAATAACAATATTAATGTTGATGTCATTGAACTAATATTTTTTTATGATTGGATTTTTGTTTATTGAGTTATTTCTGTGATTTTTTTTTCATTTAACTTGATTTATTGTAAACATGCATACACAAATTATTAAAAAAAGATTGATTTATTATTTTGTTTTTATTATGTATTGAACTTTTCATCGAATACTTTTATGTAGAAAATTACTTTTTTGGCTCCGATAGAGGTTGTTTGCTACTATGATAATTTTTTATCAATATGGAAATATCCACGTTTATCATATTGATAAATGTATATTATTACTAACAATGTTCTTATCACGGTAAAAAAAATTGTTTCGTATTGAAATCATATTTCAAATACAAAAAAATATTTAATAAATGACATCATTGAATTTACCATTTCAAAAATTGCACTTTCACTAGTTGGGTGGTGTAAAAAATATTCACACTGATAAATATTTATTAATACAACCATTATGTTTAATCTATTTGAGAGTTTCGTCAGTTGGTGTAATAAATAATTTATTATTTATTTAAAAGATAAACATGAAGATTATATTTTTCAAATGAATAAAATATTCTCAATAAGATTTTTATTTATTATTATATTGAGGAAAAATGGTTATATTAAGAAGATAAATTTATTAAGCATTTTCCATCTCAAATTTTACAATAAGATCGAGTTTATTTTCTGTGCACTGGGTATTATATTTTGCTTTTTATATTAGATAGTATGTACTTTGTACATCGAACGTAAAATTTTAATACTTTGCACTTAAAATTTTATAATATGCACTTTTATACATCGAACATAAATTTCAATACTTTTTATTTCATTTTTAATGCATAAAGCGAATATTTAATCGTTTTAAAATATAGAAGATTACAAAAATGACATTAAAAAATGTCAAATATCAAATCTATTGAAGTGAAAGTTGGGAGGTTAGTGTTTAGGTTAGGTTGAAATATAGAAAATCACAATAAACACATCAAAAATGTGTAATTTTTTAATTTGACACGTTTAACAATCTAAATAAATTGTTTTATACAAAATGTAATTTATATTAAAGTAAATAAACTGCCTTGGCAGGCACGAGACTTTTTTATACATCATGACACCGAAGTATTAATATGTGATTACTTTTATAATTTAATATTTGATTTTAAATTTTTTAACTTAAAAAATGATTTTCAGTGAATGAAATTGATACATTCTATTTAATATTGACATTAAATATTAAACGAAATCAATTAAGATTAGTGATTATTGTATTAACAAGTATTTATTTTGCTAAATTTCAATTTTGACACTTCTAATAATAAATGCTAAAATTTTCATAGATAACTAGATTTTTTGTATTATTCAAATCATTTTTAAATTAAAACCATTAAAACTAAAATAATTATTTTTTTTTGTTAATTCATAAGATACAAAAAAAAGAATAGAACGCAAATTATAGAAAACATTATTTTCTACAACTTGCATCTCAAACATTTTTTTCTAATACCTACCGTTTAAAAAATAAATCGAAAAAATATTTTTTTTTAGAAAATCGATTATTTCCTAAAAACAATTTTTTGTGGGGAAAATGAATAGAACATAAATTATAGATAAAAGTCTCTTCTACAACTTTATTCTAAAATATTTTTTTCTACTGCGCACCGTTTCAAAAATAATTCGAAAAGTTCAAAAATTGACACCAGTAAACATCCGTTTCCGGTTTAGTGATGGTTTTCAAAAATAGGAAGTGCACATCTAGAGCATACAAGAACCTTAAGTTTAAAATTTCATGTTCGTAAGTGTTACAGTTTAGGCTGTAGAGCGTTCACAGACACACACACAGACAGACAGACAGACACACACACAGACGTCATTGAGTTAATGGTTGTATATGATTCAGGGACCCTCAAAACGTGTAATTCCGTTAAAATCTCGAGTTCGATTTTTTTCGTGATCACTATACTTTATTTATACATTACATTTCATGTATGTATAAAAAAGTAAAAAGCAGCGATTGAAAAATAAATTACAGTTTTTTTAAGCAAACGAAGATTAATCTTCGCAAGGGAATATTTTACTACAAAAGTTTTTTCTTATTGAATAATGTAATACCCTAAAAAAAAAGATTCTATAAAATTTTCACGTCATGTATCGTTCTGAAGATTTAAAATATTTTGGGATGTCACCCCTCCCCCTTATACACGTTTTTAATGATTCTTATAAAGGACCATCTACTATCCAGATACGAACTACAATATTAATTTCAATAATATCGGTGTAGTGGTTACAGTTATGATTGTTAGTATTCAGGGGACACGCAGACACAGAGAGGCACAAAATGAAACGGAAAGATTAAATAAAAATTTTGAAAGATTTTTGTTTCTTTTAAAAAATGATCACACAGCTTCCTCTATCCTCTGGATATTGGCGAGGAAGCCATAGAATATTTGGTTCACTTGAAATATTTTAAACATGATGTATTAAAAAAAAAACGATTTACATATATTTAAGTACACACACAGAAAATTTCAAGTCAATCCGGCGATTATTTTCGAAGTTACACGCATATTTGTAAAGACGTCTCTGAGCGTTTGAATGTAGGAGGTCGGAGCGGCAGCGCGTTTTTCTCAAATCTGTGTTTTTAAAGTCGGTGACCATTATTTATCGGAAACGGTTGAACCGATCAGTCTCAAATTTTAACACAAGTTTCTTAAGTATATTTTTTAGTAATTAATCGAAGGTTTTTTCTCACCGATAAACACATAAGTTCATCATAGAATAGTTTTTTTTAAATTAGTCATCATGTCTATGGGATTCAGTTGAACTTCTTTTTTATTTGACTCGTTAAAACTGGTACGTCGTATTAACCGGTTTCTACTGTATTTAAAATCATAAAAGCGACATAACGTGGAATTAGCCACTTTTTCTACTTTTACAACAAATACGAATGTTATGTATTTCTATAAAATGTGTTTGAAATATTTGTCCTCATACATATGTACATTTATCATCACGTACTATATGTTATCTACATACAGGTATTCACATATGTATTCCATTTGCAATCTGTAGCAAACACAATTTGCAAAACCAAAATTACACACAATCCATAAAGCATTGGAGCACAAGAAGATAAATGCGATGACAGAAAATGCAGGACACGTAAATAAATAACTTTAGTGTACACTCATTCAAATTTCTGTTTGTAATTCTAAGCCTTTAAACATATACCTACATATACTATATATCGTAACAAATTGGTATCAATTGACGTTCACTCTAACCGCGCGCGCCATGCTCGGATGCATTAACAGAGCGCTTGTAATCAAATCAACCAGCCTGGATCTATTGAGAATGTGGGACACTTTCACACGAACGTATTTTATAACTATTCGCAGCGTGCGCGTTGACAGCGCCAACTAGCGGTTGCAACTAGGGTGGACTTTGACATATTAACAAACAAATAATTTTAATAAAATATCGTAATTAGAAGATAGAGTGAGCAGTCCGCATTTTATGGACCCATGCGCAGAAGTAATAAATTTAGTTTGTGCACATTCACCACAGATGACCTCTGTTGGTTAAACTGAGAACTTAACTGACAGTTTGGGTTGTGTGCGAGACGGGTAAGACGCAAGGAAAAGAGAGGTATTACACATTACGCATGGGTCCGCGCACGAGAGACCACCCAACTCTTGGTTCATATTTTGTCTCAAAAATTTGTATTACAGACATTTATCTCCTGTCTCTGTCTTCAATATCGTAATATATACATTTTAGATCAGTGGTTCCCAAACTCTTTTGGCTCATGGACCCCTTTTCATAGTGAAAACTTGCCCACGGACCCCTTTCATAGTCAAAACTTTCCCACGGACCCTGGGTGAAAAACTACATAAATGAATAATAGAAAAATTAAAAATTTTACTTTGATATCTTGAATGGTAAATGGTGACGTAAAAATAAAATATAAATAAAACATTTTGTTGAAGAAGTATTTATTGAAACTATAACTTTTGTTTTAAAATACAAAAAAAAAATAATGACTTGGATGAACCTGATGGGATGTTATGTTTTTAAATTTCAAACTCGACTCATCGCGATGCCTGTTATTACTTGTATTTTATGCACCTGTCTATATTTATATTTTACTTAGGACGTAAAAATAGCTAATGATTTATTCATTGTTATTTATTTTAACTTCCATATTAATAAAAATGTGCGCGGACCCCTGACGTTGTTCAGGGACCCCCAACGAGCACTCGCATTGAAATTATTTCTAACTCCACCCCCTTGCATATAGCTTATAGTGTAGTTAACCATGTTGACATATCTATTTTCAGTTAAAAACGAACCTATTAAAAATGACAGTTAGTCCACCAAAAGTGTTATTTTTGTCCACGTCGTCGTGCGCTGCGATCGATTTCGTTTCCCCCACTACGTACATTGCACCCAGCGAATACATACATTTTATAGGATTTTGCTGTTTCACAATATCAGAAATGAGAAGCTTTGTGATCGTTTTATAATGAGAACAAAAAATTGTTATCCGATTTCTAAATTTTCACTTGATCTTTCCGTTTCAGATCAAGTGTTTGTTCCCTGAATTCTTGTCACACGCATAACTCATGAACTACTGAACCGATATTAATGAAACTTGGTTAGTTGATCGGGCCTGGCTTGAGGATGGTCCAATTACAATATCATCAAAATCGTGCATGTATAAGGGGAAGGGGTGATATTCCAAAAATATTTATTTTTTAAGATATCTCAAGAATGACACGTTACGTAAAAATTTTATAGAATTTTTTTGTAGAGCATTCAATTTCCTCAAGATTTATCTCAATTCAGGGTGGCTAGTATTTCTCTGGAACACATTTCCCTGACTTTTCCCGGTTTTCCAGGAGAATTTTTACCGTTTTTCCCTGTTTTTTATAATTAAAATGTAGATAAAAAAGCTAAAAAAAAAAAAAGGTCTCATAGATAAAAATTGTATATTTTTGCAGAATTTGCATTTTTCCCTGACTTCCAATCAAATTCCCTGACTTTTCCCGGTTTTCCAGGAGGATATCAAAATTCCCTGACTTCCCGGTTTTCCAGAAACTGGCCACCCTGTCAATTTACTTTTGAAAAATCGTTATTTTTTCACAATCGCTGTTTACTTTAACATATTAAATGTCATTTTGACGTCTGCATAGCAGAAAAATTTAGATTTTTTTATTTTGTTGTAAAAATGTACAAGATTGCAAATTAAGACAAAATCTGACTGAATTTAGGAACTCTCATTTCCAAAACTATAAATTAAGTAAAAATAAAGATTGCAACAATTTTTTTTGTTCTTGGTATTGTTTTATAAAAAATGTAACCAGATTAAAGAATATATTGAACCATTTGTTAAATAAAAAATCTTCTTTTAGTATAGGAAACTATAATATCGTTCTGCGTACCAAAGTGTTTCACGAAGTATGTTAAGGTGTATTTTTTATGTAAATTTCATCAAATCATCGGCTGATATCCTCATGTAAATAGTTAGCGATAAGTATGAAAACAATGTTAAATAAGTTTATTACATATTAAATTTATATCGCCAGATAATTCCGAATATATTTAATTTGGTACGCGATACATTTATCTAAAAAATGTAGGTACCTACTTAAAATATTTAAATCGCCAAATTGTTGTTCGTGTAATACAACCCGAATAAACAGACGGCCAGTAACGCGACGCGGCTATATTGACTGTGATAGCATCCACGTTAGCGCTGCACAATATTTTATCTATTTACGTCTCCTGATAAACTCTTTATACTTTGTTTAAATTCATTAGTCGTATGTTTAATTTATTTCGGATATAAATTAATCATTAGTTCTCTCTCTCTCGCACTTGTTTCGATTAGCTTAATTACGGTTTGTCATGTGTAAAATTTAGGTTTGTAATTACGTTTATATCAGACTCGTGTGTTAATGAATCGATGATAACTTGATAAGTAAAGTAGCTTATTATTAATTTTAATTACTTTGAGAATTAGTAATCAATGTTTTCAATTGGTGGTTGGAAAGTCAACATCTGTAAATGTTGTTTCTAATAATGATATGTATGTACATTTCAGGAGGAATATACTATACAATTATTGTTTAATATAATTTAGTAAAGTATAAATACATACACATAAGGTACTGACACCAGTCTTGGACATTACCCTAGTGTTAAACATTTTTAACTTAAATGTACTGAATTAGAAATATTTGTTGATATTTGATTACTGCCATTACTAGATATTACCAGGCCCTGAGAGAGCTTCAACAAGGCCCGAGCCGACCCACATTTTGGGGGGGCCCATACCTTCCCCCCCCCCTCCGAGCGTGAGGACATTCCAAACAAATTTCGTACTAGTAAAATTCAATTAATTTTCTGATATTATTTTAGTATTAAAAATCAGGGTTTTTTTTAAGAAAATTTTTAATTTTTTGGCTTTTTTTGTAGTATATTTATGTATTTTAAATAACCTCTTTTAAAAATAGTATAAGTATCAAAAATATGTAAAATATAAATAATTTTCAGGACGCCGAGACCCCTGAGACACAGGGGCCCCGGGCCATATGGCCCTCCTAACCCCCCCCCCTCTATCTGGGCCTGGATATTACTATATACATTTAACTGTCTTACAGCGTGATTTAATGATAATTGATTATTTTGTTGAAAAATAGAGGACAGATAATTATCACGGTTCGGTCACACTATCAAGAAAAATGTATTTTCATATGTAAATGCTTTACATTGTTTTAAATTTTATAACTCTTTATTTTATAACGTTTGTGTAGTAGTACTTCTCTTTTTAAATCATTAAGCAAGTGTTCATCACTGGATGTACATTACTGGTTTTACTTTGTCCATTACTGGAAAGAAAACAAATACAAAATAAAAGGCTTTAATTTAAAAAAAAAGTAGGTATATTTGCAGATTTTAGTAATTAAATTGATTGAATAATATGGTTGTTGTTTTATTAGTAATACAAGTTCATGAGAATTATAAAAAGTAGCCCACCGATCCGAAAAATCGACATATTTTGCGCTTAACGCGTTGAAGACTGGTGTCATTACCTTATTTTATACAAAAACTAATATTACGTAAATGTGTACATGTAAGATAATACATATTTATTTTAGATTGTAGTTAACAAGTGTAACCTTACCTTGTTCTGATATCACTGATTTTCTAAACCTGGAAAAATAAAAATAACACATTATACATAGGTACATACATAATTATAAACATTAACTTTTTAAAACATAATAGATACGTTTTAACAAAGGGTGAAACATGATATCTTAATTGTGGCAGTTAACATATCGTATATTTTTGTGAGACTAAAGCAAATAACGAAAATAAACAAGACAAAAATATAAATATCTGACAACCCCAAATCAGTCTCGTACAAGAATTGTGTTACACTAGAACAAAACTAGTTATAAATAAAGGTAGTCCATAAGGGTGGATATAATTTCAATTGGCGTAAGTTACAAACATGATTTTGCAGTAGATACGAAAAAAAAACAATATGAAACAATTTAAAAAAAAAAAAAAACTTTTCCATTTAGTAAAGCGTTTTTAGTTTGACGAAACTATATTTAATATTACTTATGGGGGTGTAAATAAAGCATAAAATTATCAATAATTTCAAAAATAAATCCAGGTACAGACTATCGTCGTCAAAAAAAGTCATGTCTTATAAATATGGTATTGGTTTCTCTTGATAATAATCTAGTCTGCGATTGATAATTATTATATCTTCACTGTTAAAAATTTCTTTGGTAATTTTACTAAAAATGTATAGGAAGTTTTTACGCAAAACCATTTAGTAATAAAAAAAATCAGTTTAGTAAAACTACACGGATTGATTAAACTCAATTTGGGAAAAATACAAAACATTTTATGGAATTCACTAAGCGGTAATAGAAAATTTGGTTAGTAATTTTACTATACAAGTTTTGTAATTTTATTAAATAAATTTTACTAAAAATGCTTAGTAGGTTTTGTATGAACATTGGGCTAGTATTGCACTGTAAATTTTTTTTGTAAAATTACAAACATGTTTTTTTAAATTATATTTTTATATGGATCAGTTATTAAATTAAACAATGCATATCGACAAATTCGGGAGGGGGGGGGGGTAAAACCTACTAAGCATTTTTAGAAAATTTATTTAATAAAATTACAAAACTTGTATAGTAATAAAATTACTAACCAAATTTTCTATTACCGCTTAGTGAATTCCATAAAATGTTTTGTCATTTTCCCAAATTGAGTTTAATCAATCCGTGTAGTAAATTTACTAAACTGATTTTTTTTATTACTAAATTATTTTGCGTAAAAACTTCTATAATTTCGTATTATCATACACTGATTTGTAATTTTACTCATTTTTTGTAATATAATTGTAGTTTTACAAAAAAAATTTACAGTGTTGTATTGAATTAATCTTTTTGGTTATATTTTCAACAAGAATTGAGAACTTGATAAAAAAATTCGAAAAAATAAAAAGTCGGCAAGTAATGGGTTAATTTCAATTTGATACTTTCAGCCATTCAAGAAAAATAATCTAGATGGATAGACAGGGTTCTGTTTTTTTCATTTCGAGGTACGGAACCCTATAAACATTAGAAAAATAAAGGAGTCGGAGTCGTAGTTTTGTGTACCGACTCCACAGCCCTGGTTTAAGCATCCAAAAAATATGCTTGTACAACACAAATTTTAAACATTTTTTAAATTTTAAATACTCCAAACGATAGAGAAAGAAAAACTGTTAAAAACATGTTTCTCTCTTACAACAATTGAAATTTTAACCATCAACATAATATTGTGTAATGTTTGTCAGGTATTTCGTTGTTTAAGATAAATTTAATATTTAAAAAGAACTTCAGAATCAGATAACAAACATTCTAAACCTTTGATGCATTTTAAAATTAGATGTTTGAAAGTAATATCGAAATATAAACTGATGAGGTAAACTCAGAAATTAAAAGAAAACAATAAAAATGGATAGAGCACACCTTAAGAAAAAACTAGAAAGAAGCACTGCAGTGAAATAAAGAAAATAAATAGAAACGAACGACTTGGCGCAGAACAACCGAAAAAGAAACCAAAAAACTTCTAATCTAGAAAAAGCTCACAGTTCAACCAAGAACTAAATGTGATAATAACATTTAGAGATAAAACCTATGCATCTGACAAGAGCTCCAAGAGTATAATATTGCCTGAATCAATTTTAAAATAAGCTACAGTCATCGTAGTTGCAACATGAAGTTTTTCTGACAATTGTAGATCAAGGATGTAACATCCCAGTTCACGTTGTCTATGTTCTTTGGTCAGGTTTTAGTAGGGGAAATTACCCATAATTAAACTACCGCCTAAATCGCACAGTTGACGGTCAATATTCAATAGGAGAGTCAAAATAAGTTAGAGCTGGGTGCGAGCCGTGAACTCGTCGGGTTATGTAGGGTCACAGTCGTGAACCTACGTGAGCGTGAGCGATTTTCAAATATTTGATCGTGAGCGTGCGTGATCGTGAGTAAAATAAAAAATCGTGCGTGATCGTGAGTCAAAAAAAAACAATTGTGCGTGACCGTGCGTGAGTAAATTTGTGTCGTGCGTGAGTCCGTGAGTATATATATTTTGAGAATGATTCGTTTGAATTCGATTTACATATTTAATTGTTAATACGAAATGCTACAATTGGCTACAATTAAAGTTTCGAAGAAGAAGCACTGTAAAATACATGGTCAGCGTTGCCAACTTGAAATAAATTAAAAATTCCCCTGACGACACGTTAAATATCCCCCAGATTTTAAAATGTATTGATTATTAAAACATAAGTACTATGTTTTATTTCCATTTTATCTATTATTTTGTTATTATTTGTACTAAAAATGCATTTTTAAAGAAATAATACAAATATAAATTAAACACATATTATATTGCACGAAAAAAAAATTAAAAATTAATTAAAATTTTTATTTATATCATATTATTAAATCGTGTCACGGCCGTGATTCGCCGTGCGTGATCGGGCGTGACTAAAAAAATACAATACGTGAGCGTGCGTGATCGTGAATTTTTATTTTGTAACCGTGAGTGAGCGGATGTGACTAAAAAAAATTTGCTCGTGAGCGTCTGTGATCGTGAGCAAAAATTACTCACGCGCCCCGCTCTAAAATAAGTATTATATTCGTAATTGGCAGTCTAAAAAACAAAATTATTTTCCAGTCAGAATAACTTTAAAAGCTTTTTGTTCTCTCGATTTTTGTAATGATTCCAGACTCTGTAACTTCGAATCTATTGATTTTTTAACCATTTTGTCCATGAAAATTTTTGATCGAAATGGCATGATGTATAACATCCAAGGAAAAAATTATAGATCTGCAGAGATCTACTCAGATCGCAACAGATCTGCATTTTGAGACAACATTATATTTTTCACTGGGTTTTGATCTGTGGAAACTTGCAAAGATCTATAATGGTGTAAAAAATCTAAAATGATCTACCAAGATCAAAAAAGATCTACAACGATCTCTGAAGATCATTGTAACGTTGAAAATTCATGAATTTTCAAATTTTTAATCTCTAACACGATCTACAACGATATTTAGAGATCTTTGTAGATCGTTTTAGATCTTTGTAAGTCATTGTAGATCTTTGCAAGTCTCCTGTAATCAATACTTTTCTTATCGCTAACGTAATAAAAAAATTAAATTAATATTTTTCGAAATATGATAATGTGACGATGAAAGGGTTAAATATTTTTTTTTGTTAAAATACGTCTTGTATATTTGGATTACTATTGTAGACTACAATTTATTTTAGTTAATAGAAAAAAATCTGTAATAAATAATGTGGTGGGTGGGAGATTGGGTTTAACGGTTTAATTTTTTCGAATTTTGACTATCGCCATTCGAAAGAGCATACATTTTTTTAAATCATCATTAGTTTCAGAGTTATTTGAAAAATATGATTATTTTGCATATTTTTCCCCGAGATAGTACAATTTCAGTCAGTTTGACAAAGAACCAATTTCCATTGTTTAGCACTGGGTTTTTTCTCGAGAAAAAAAAAATATATTTGGCTTTTTATTAAAAAAGAAAACTAGTTCTTAGTATTCAAAAGTAATTAAAAGTGTTTTTATACATATTATTAAAATTAAAACTGAAATTTGTTTAAATTAGTTATTATTAAAAATGTATGTACACTAATTAAAATAAACCGAAAGAACATTGAATCAACCAAATAATGAAATAAAATATAAAACTGAAGCAGAGCGAACTGAAAAATGTTAATGTTTACTTGATATTTGAGACCAAAAGCCCAAGACTTATGCGAAAGCATTCAATCTTAGAAAGTATTATTGACTCACATTTTCGTTTCAATATTCAGTCTTATACTCACAATCAGTAGAATATGAAGTGCTTGCTGTTCAAGAGGGAGAAGCTAATTGCGAATATACTTGAAAAATATTATGTTTACTTTTTGCGTACCCACTTTTTCATGCATCACATCTTTAAAGTTTATTATAAAAACGTCTGTGTTGAACAATCCCAAAGCACTTTTATCGCTTATTTGTCTTCATATAATACAGTAGAATCCAGATATAACGACTCCGTTTATAACGACTGACCGTTTTTAGCGATGAAAATGCAAACTCCAATTAGGTTTCATAGTACAGTAAAAATAGATAATAATAAATTAAGATTTAAAAAAATATATTGGGGAACCTATAGGATATAATAAGTTCTTCACAAATTTCTTTGAAATTTTTTTTTCTAAATTATTCTTTGAGCTATGAATATCCTAAAATGTATAACATTTTCCTCATATGCGCGAATAAAAATATGTGCATATATCTTTGATTGCTCATAATTTGAATAATAATTGAATTAAAAAAAAATCCAATGAATTTCATAAAACACATACCATATCTTATGGATTCATCAATAGAATTTGGTTTTATCTCAACTCGAAGGTTGTCAAAAATGAATGTGATTTTTTCATAATTATTGTTTTTTGTTTACCTTTAATCCGTTATATCTTTCTTAATTTTCAAGTTTTTGTAATTTTACTGATGCCAACGTAAAGAGAATTTAATTTAGATACAAAAAATATAAATATCCTTTAAAATTGATGGATCCGTGCAATAGCAGCGCGAATTATAAACGGGAACGAGACAAAAATTGAGTTTATCACGCTTCGCACATAAACAAGTCAGATTTTAATGGCCGTATCTCGGTCAATTTTTATTGTATTGGAATAAAATAAAAAAAATTAAAGGTCTAACGCAGAGCTACAAAAAAACATCTGAAATATTTTTTTAATAAAATAAGCCATCTAGATGTTATTAATGAAAAACCACATTTTCAACCCTTTCACCCCCTACCAAACTAACCCTGCACCCCTCAGTCGACTACACTCAACAGTTTCTTAAAGTTTAGAGTCATGTGGGGCAAGAGTGCGCATTTTTTTTTCAATTATTATAAAATTATAATTTTCGTATTAAATAAATTTAAAAAAAAGTTATTCATTTAAAGGCTTTATTGATCTAACAATTACATAACATGAAATCAAATTTACTTAATGGTAATTTTAGAAAAATAATAAAATAAAACTTAGTCAGAATGCGTACACTTACCTCAATATCGGGGTATAAGTGCGCAGAACTGCGGGTAAGTGTACGCACTTATAATAACTTAAACGGAAGCTTGTTAAATATAGTTAAACTATATTTAATGTCATAAATATCATTTTTAGGGTTCCGTAGAAAACTAGGAACCCTTATAGTTTCTCCATGTCCGTCCGTCCGTCTTCAAAAATTTTGAGATAATAACATGAAATTTGGTATACGGTCGTAGATTGATGACCCAAAAACAGAAATGATAAGATTTTTGAAAATAAAAATTTTTTAGACCCCCCTTTTATAAAATGAAAAGTGTTTTAAAAAAAAAATTTCATCTACACCATTGAGTGTGGTGTCGTTAGAAAGGTCTCCTAAAATGCAATAAAAAATGTATCAGAACTTTTTAATCACGATGTATTTGCTCTCCAAAGTCGTTCAAAAAGCGCCCCCCCCCCCCTCTATTTTCTAAACTATTAATTTAAAAAATCTGAAAAAATTCCAGAATGTAGCTTTTAATTAGTACATTCACTGAAAATTATAATTAACCTTGTCAAAAATATTTTGGACCCCCTTTTCATAAATTGAAAAATGAACTCACATTTTTTTCATTTATCCCATTGAGTGGGGTGTCATTTGATAGGTCTCCTAAAATGCAATAGTAAAAGTCAAATGACTTTCTGATTTTAACCCTTCGGTCACGAAAAATTTGAAAAAAACTCTTTTTTATAAATCGTAGTGAGAATGACTACGGAACCCTATCATGTGCGTGCCCAACACGCACTTGCCCGTTTTATTATCAACATTTATCATTATTTATTTTATTTTTAATATTTATATATTAAATATATACTCTCACAAATACTGTTTATCTCAATTTATATCGAAAATAAGACTTAAAGTAATTAACATTTTTGTATCGAGATAAATTAAAACGAGATCATTTTCAACGAATTATAATAAATCTTAGTTATCAGTAATACATATATCACATATATAAAAGTACCTGTTTGATAATGAGTGCACTGTTCATGCCACCAGCTATGACATGAGCTACATTGAATCCAATCTTCTGTAGGTGGATCAACGTATTTTTCGCCACACAACGCGCAAAAATAATCATTTTTCTTAGATGATTATGAAGAAAAAGGTAAATCGCCATCTTGGGGCGTCCGCCATATTGGATTTAGAATGGCGTCACATAGCTATTTGTATTCTACTCATCAAACCCTTTCATTTGATACCCATATGAAGATGATCATAAAGAAAAAGGTAATCCGCCATCTTGGAACATCCGCCATATTAGATTTAGAACGATATTAGATATACCATATTGCATTGTCACCGGACTCATATATGTATACAAAATTTCAAAGCTCTATCTTAATTAGAACTAGTCGAAATTTTGATTGCAAAATTTGATCTTAACTAACTAACAAACTAACAAACTAACACACTAACAAACTAACAAATTAACAAACAAGTGAAGTTAAATAAAAGCTTTTAAAAAAAGAAATGTCAATACACAAACAACTGTGACTATCGGGGTAAAAGTACGCATTGAAATATGCGTACTCTTACCCCACAACCTTCTGCGCACACTTAACCCAAACCGCCTGTACAAAATTAGGTTAAAATTAAACACTGTTGCGTCATTCTACCAAGTTTTGATATGTAATTAGTAAAACTAGATACAAAAACTAGTATACTTGGATATAACTAATACTAATTACCGTAACATGAATATAAAAGTATTTCAATCAAAACTTGAGAAAAATCGTAAGAATTATAACCAAAATTTTTACTTACCAATATTACTAAAACTACGTAACCTTGTCAGACAAGACTCCAGTCTTTTGACCAACGTCGTAGAGACTACTGAAGGCAGTCAGGTCCCCTACTCTAGTGTCAACAGTTGTATAAAAAATAAGCCTGCGCACACTTACCCGCTGCGCACACTTGCCCCACATGACTCTGTGTATAAAACTACGTATGTACCTTTCGTTGATGAATGAATTTTTGTGTTTATTTTGGAAGTTTTTGATTATTTTTACTGTTCTATAGATAAACGTACTATGAAAAAATATCCGTATAGTACGACTCCGGTTTAAACGACCAACTGCTTATAGCGACTTATTTTGACAATAAATTATCCGGTTAGAACGACGTGCAGTGTAATGTTTCCAATATCTACGCACAAGCAATACCTCTCGCCACCCCGCGTCCCGATTTCTCCACTCTCCTACGTATGTTGATTGTTGATTAGTAAAATTATATTTTCTAGTCACTGAAACTTTTCTAGTCAGTAAATACATATTTACATGCATAGAATGTAGGTACATTGTATTTCCGATCAAATTGTAATACATTTACATTATGTATGTATGTAATATGCAATGTTTAAGAAAATACCATTAAAGTAACTCTTTGTTAATTTTAAAATTTGTTTTATTTAAGTAGAAATTAATCTTATGTATATTATTATTTCATAATAAGAATTACAGTAATATTAATATGTAGGTACATATAAAGAAACAAGCTTAAATTATCCGGTAAATTACTAAATGTCTTTAAAAAAGACAGAATAACTTGGACGTTAAATAAAAAAATAAAATTATCCGGTCGTTTAGTGCGTCATCCGGTTAGTACAACCAAGTATCGCTGGTCTCTTGAGGGTTGTTAAAATCCGAATTCTACAGTATATCAATAATTTTTTAGAAATAATCAGTATACCATTTTAATAATTGTTACACTTTTGATTATGGAAAAATGGATTTAAATAAGTTTATATAAAAACATTGCTACAAGCAGAGAATTACATTTATATTTAACAAAAAATATAAACTTTTTTTACTTCTGAATTAATATATTGTAAGTTTTTACTATCGCTACCTACATTTGCAATATCTGTTTGATTTTATAAATGAACTGTCAGCAACATGTATTTGAAAGAGAACTGTCTATGGAACGCACAAGTTTTTTTCTTCTCTATAAGATGTCAAAAATCACTTAAGTTGTTTCAAAAAGGACAAAATATAAATAACGAATTGATGGAAGAATATGTGTGTACATTATGTAGATAAGAAATATTTCTTAGAAACTATGTCCATCTTTATACAGTACCTACTCATACATTGAAACAACATACAGTAGAAACCGGTTATAACGACATAGGTTAATACGATGTATCGGTTTTAACGACTCAAAATAAAAGTCCAACTGAATCCCATATACATAATTGCATTTTTACCGGTATTGTGTTTGAATGTTATACCGGGTGGTCTATTTAAATTGAGACTTGGAAATATCTCGAAAATTAAGGTTTTCAGGGAAAATGTTTGGTACAAAAGTTTCAGGGTTAGAAGGAGGAAAACCAAAGGAGGTAAAATATTTTAGTTTGACTGGGAGTTTTAAGGTCATTTTGGAAACCTGATTCTTTTTTTATATATTCGTATTTTACAAATAAACAACTTTTGTCTGAGAAGTTTTTTTTCAAAATCCTCAATTTTAATCTCTTTTTTAATAAAAATGTTTTATTAAGTTTGATGAGGATTAAAACGTCTTCACAAACTGAAAAAGTAGTTTTTAGAGAGTGTCACACTTAAATCAACAAATTTAAATTTTGAAAAAATAGGCGTCATAGAATTTATTTATTTTTATATCTAGGCGGGTGTCAAACTGTCGATCTCAATTAGTAGAATATGATCTTATGTTAAGCGCAACCCACGAAGTAGTAGCGCTTATATGCTCGATTTATATATATTTATATTTATTATTATCGTCAAATAATCAATTATCATGAAATCACGCTGAAAGACAGTTAAATGTATATAGATTAATATCTAGTAATTGCAGTAATCAAATATTAACCAATATTTCTAATTCAGTACATGTAAGTTAAGATGTTGTTCAAGACTGGTTCCTGGAGTTAGGAACTGCAATAAAAAGTATAATGCATTGCAATTGTTTTTAGCTCTTTTAGAATTTAGTATTTCATTGTAATGATCTTACCTGTATTTGAAAATGACATGTTGATGAACAATATACATTGTTTTTTTAACAATAAAATAAAATGTAATAATTTTACGAAATTAAGTATTACACGCCGCCTATGCTTACATAGTTGAAAGTTATACATCTATATTTTGTGAGGGTGTAGTATATATATATGGATGCAAAGCAAATACATGTTACAAATGTTATAATTAAAATAATATATGCTTCTACATTACGTGCGCTAAAACACGTATGTGTGGCGTGAATACACATATAGACATAGACAGTTTAAACAAAAATAATGTTATATCTATATTGATAATTATCTATTGTATATAATTATGTATTATATGTACTGATTTATGTAGTTATGTATGTATTTTAAATCAGATTAATATATAAAATATAATCCAGAAAATGAAAAAAACATAAAATCCATCGAGTGTATGCCATAAAGGTTCCGACATATGTATTGCGTGTACTGTTTGGAGTCACTTACTGGGTTACAGGTAGGTACATTTTTAGTTAGAAATAAATATAAATATTTATCAAATTGTGTAATCGAGATAGGTACTTAACTATTTTGATAATTTTCATTTCTTACCCTGATTATAATTATTTTCCTTAACTTATTTCATTTCCTATGGGTTTTAAGTACCTAATAATAATATAACACAGCTCCACAAAAAAATTGAACTTTTGTTTGCGGGGACCTGACCCACTGTACTATATGTAATTGTGCATGCTGAAACCGAATCTGGAGTCCAAATTACCCCATCACGTCAGGTTTTTTCCTTACCTCAAAAAATAGGCTAAGAATCATAAAATTCAAAACCCATAATCATATATCCCATCAACCCCACAATTCCAAAACCTTAAAATCCCATAACCCTAAACATTATAACCATATACCCTACAACCCCATAACCCTAAAACCTCATAACACAGTGAAAAGGAGACTTATTTATTTTCAAGCAGTGAAAATAAATGTTTAAAACAGCTTGAAACGCCGCGCATAGTTTTATTTTACTGTGTTATGGGGTTTTAGGGTTATGGGGTTGTAGGGTATATGGTTACAATGTTTAGGGTTATGGGATTTTAAATTTTTGGGATTGTGGGGTTGATGGATTATATGATTATGGGGTTTTGAATTTTATGACTTTTAGTCTATTTTTTGAGGTTAGGAAAAAAACCTGACGTGATGGGGTAATTTGGACTCCAGATTCGGGTTCAGCATGCTCGATTACATATAGTACAGTGAGTCAGGTCCCTGCAAATAAAAGTTCGATTTTTTGTGGAGCTGTGAATGCTGTGATATAATCAAAACATTTAAAAACATGAGTAACAAAATACATCCCATATGTATAAGTTGTAACTACAAAATAATGAAAATTGTGTATTTCGATATACGAGTAAATAACGATCATATGAATACATGAAACAGGTAAAATCGTATTAGTTCCGGTGAAGTTGATCCGGAAATGACTTTTGCACCGGAAACAAATTATACAGCTAAATAATAATAAGATATGCGTGATCGATTTTTTTTATTAGTAAAATAAACAATGTTCTCAACTGCAACATTTAATTGAAAATAAAAAGTACGATAAAATTTTACGAGCGTTTGATTTATTCTTGATTTGATACATATCAGTGGCTCTAAAACATTTAGGTACATTGAACATGTACGACTATCATCGATTTTTTATAGTAAATATATAATGTACAGTAAACTCCGCAAGTGGTCGTCGAGATTTTATTGAAATTAGCTTATCAAAAACTTAGTAGGATCCTCCCATGTGATTATTATAATAATTAATTAAACAAATACAGATATTTTGAAACTCGTTTGCTAGATAAAGAGAACTAGGTACTCATATTATATTTGTACGATTAAATTATTACGTAATCTATTGAAAATTGTATAAAAGTAAATTTTGTGGCAATACATAATTGATATTCCAAATAGATTTAAGGTTATTCAATCATTAGAGCAATGTATAGATAAATGTATAAAATTTAATATGTTATTTATGTATAGCTCATATATTTTACTAATTTTTATTTAAAATATTAGACGTATGGTTTCTGAGTAATTGTATATTAAAAATAGAGTTTTTAACAGACAATAAATGAGAGAACTTGCCAAATGTGTTCTATTTATTAAAATTTAACACAATTGGCTATATAGAGACGTTTTAAAAATTAATATTAGAAACTTCAACCCTTTTAAATACTTTAAAAATTATAAAACAAATATATTCACGTGAAATTTATTTAAAATAATAAAAAACTAGCTCTGCCATTACATTGTACAAATTAGTAAATGTTACTATTATATGTATGTATATCGTTTCATTCTGTCTATTTCAATTTTCAAATTAAATTAAACTTTTTTTACATTTAATAATTAACAAAGTAAAATATTCCATTAAATGTAAGTACATGTGTTCTGATGGAAATTAAAAACAACATCTTTCAAAACGAAATATTTTTTTACAGAATGCTAGGCATATAACTTTAAATATGTTAAACTTAATATAAAATTAATTAATGAAAATAACGTAATTTGATTTTTTTTAAATTATGTAATAGGTAACTATATAAGCTCCGCCCTAGAAAAAATTAACTAATGATGTTTGTTTTATTTATATTCAAATTTGTTGAAAGCGATTCTCACCTTTAGGGTGGTAGACAACTTATGGTGCCGATGATATGTTATACTAATAGGTAAATAACATATATAGTATGTACACTGTACACTAATTGTGTGTTATTATTTAGCAAATACTGGTTTAACAGTTATTGTGAAACTATTTAGAACCCTTGTGACACAAGGAAATGTTTATTTATAACAGTTGACGCGTTTGTATTATGCGTTATGTATTATTGCAGTAGTCCTTAAAAAGTCTTAAGACTTCAATTTTCAATATGAGTATATTATATACGTACATGTATATTTGAGTTGGTACATCAATAAGATTATATGACACAAAATACACAAAAACATACTTTGCTTGTTTATCATAGGATAAACCGTTTTCGAGAAATATCGATGGAAAAGAAAGCATGCAGAATTAAACTTAATACGGATGCTTGAAATTACAAATAATAAATTTATATTCTTGCTCCATGATAAAAAATAAGACAAAAAGTTAACATAAGTAGGTATACCTCAAAAAATGTATCCTTATCAACAAATAGCCATTTTTAGTTTCGTTTTTTAGTCAAATTATTAAGGTACGAGTAACAGTAATACAACTAGCTATAGATCTTATAGGATTCATATTAGGACGTTTTTTGATATGAACTTTTTTTCTTACCTTTAATCATAGAACAAGAATACAAATTTATTTTTTGTAATTTCAAGCATCAGTATTATGTTAAATTCTGCATGCTTTGGATCTTGGCTTCTGGGTGTAAGCCGCGTCGATTTGGTCATTTTACTGGCCAACGTTTCGTCACACATTGCAGTGGACATCTTCAGGGCTCTTGTTACAGTGCAACTGGAGGTGAGCGTCCGTGGATCTTAAGTACCTAAGACTGACGAGCCGAAACCGGATCCTGAATACGTATCCACGGCCATACTTCCGTATGTACGCGGTACTACAGACCGTTTAGGCAAATTACTGAGAAGACACGACATAAAACCTATTTTCACGCCACCCAACAAAGTATCTCAGAAACTTAGGAACCCCAAGGACCACATACCACTACACACTGAAGGAGTGTACTCGATTCCTTGCAGCTGTGGGGTTGTGTATATCGGCCAAACCGGACGGACTATAGGGACACGGGTGCAAGAGCACGCTAGACAGACACGTCTAAAACAATTAGACAAGTCTGCGTTGGCAGAGCATGCGCATTCGCAGAACCACAGTATCCGTTTCGACGAGACCGAGGTCCTGGCGAGAACACCCAGATACTACCCCCGCATCATCCGAGAATCTATAGAGATTCTCAAAAATAACAACAACATCAACAGAGATGACGGCTACCAGCTGAGCAGCGCCTGGCGACACCTGTTCACAACACCACCCCCGTCCACAGAGTCTAGTGTACGGCACGAGGGAACAGGGTTCAGCGCGCACCAATCAGGTGCGTTCGAGCCCCCGCCCACCGCTGCCCGCACTGGTACTTAAGATCCACGGACGCTCACCTCCAGTTGCACTGTAACAAGAGCCCTGAAGATGTCCACTGCAATGTGTGACGAAACGTTGGCCAGTAAAATGACCAAATCGACGCGGCGTACACCCAGAAGCCAAGATCCATTTCAAGATCACCGCGGAAGCCTGAAGACTTGTATTCTGCATGCTTTCTTTTCCATCGATATTTCTCGAAAACGGTGAATTCTATGATAAACAAGCAAAGAATGTGTTTGTGTATTTTGTGTCATATATACTTATTGATGTACCAACCCAGGAAAAAAATTAACGAAGAAACAAATACTAGATAAAAATCGATGGGCCCACTGGCCCCATACAGCCCTGGTCTAAAATATAATTGGTTAATATTAGAAATCGGTAACATTCATTACTACTAAACCAAATACTAAATTTCATAATTCTATCACAAAGGGTTCTCTAGATATTAAATTAAAACTCATTTTTAGTAAAATCTTTGGAAGCCAGTTCCCTAAGGAAAAATTTCCGGACACATATTTATTTGAAGTTTTTTACTTAAAATATTTTTCTCAACCTTCTGTTCAAGTTTGGCACGACAGTGCTGAATCATCCTTTGCTTTTCTTAATTTAAATAGACCACCTCAGATTTGTTCTCTTTACCATTTTTATGCAATCGACAATGCATATAAAATATATGTGTATTAAAGTTTGAGAATCACTGAGTGATATATTAACAGGCATTGGCCGAGCGTATAGTACCGGTAACACTCCGGCCTCGTTCCGCCGGACTAGTTATATTCCTGCATTGTGTCCAACATGCAAATTGCCGTTCCTGATGTGTTTCAAATATCAACATAACGTAATGGGGTTACAAAGGCAAATTGTCTTTCAATGTTTACAATGCAAATGTTTGATCAATATTTGTAAATAATTATATTCATATTTAATGGAAGTCTGAGAAAATAAATTACTAACCAATATGTAATGAAAACAAATAAAATCAGGATATTTGTAATCGTATGTACCTACAGTACAAATCGATCTTAACGTTTTGTTTTCTTGTTTTATTATACAGGATGAGTTTTTTATCTTAAGATTGCTTAATATCTCGAAAACTATGGATTTTTACGGAAAATGTTTGGTACAAAAGTTTCAGAAATAAGAAAGGCAAAACCAATGGAGGTAACAATTTTGATATTGAGTGGAGGTTTTAGTCATTTTGGGGTCAAGAAAAATTTTTCTAAGGGAACCCATTTATATTTTGCAGATTCATACTTTACAAAAAAGACACAATTTTTGTTTAAAAGGTTTTTAAAAAAAACTTTTAGGTCATTTATTTTTCCCTATTTTACAAAATTTTTCTTTTTTTTACATTAAAAATTTTTTGAGTTTAAAAGATTTGTTGTTTAAGAAAATATGCAGATTTTTTTTTAAATTCGAGTTTTTAAACGCAAAAAAAAACATTCAAATTCTGCTTTTTAATCTGATTTTTTTAAATCTTGTATAATAATAAGGAAAAAAAATTAAAAATAAATGACCTTAAGATTAATGTTCTTTAAAAAACTTTCCAGATAGAAGTTGTGTACTTTTTTCTGTAAAAAATATATAGGTTTCTATTTGAAAAAACTTATTTGACCCCAAAATGACCTTAAAACCTCCAGTCAAAGTCGCAATTGTTACCTCTATTGGTTTGGCTCCTCTTAATTCTGAAACTTTTGTACCAAATATTTTCTGTAAAAATACATCGATTCTAGATATTAAGCCAGTGTTTCTTAACCTTTCAGTATTTGCGACCCAATTTTCAATCATAATTCTCATCGCCCCCCCCCCCCTCAGCTAAATACAAAAAAATGTTAAATGTCAATTTCTAATATTAAACATTCTTTCGAAAAACTTTGCTCTGCACGACAGGCCCAAGGAAGTCACATATAATTATTAATCTTGTTTTTAATTTAATATTGATAAGTTAATTATTAAATACATTGTGCAGTACTGATACAATCCTATTTATAAATTATATCATTTATATCAGTGTAAATGTAAACGTGTATTTTATTTTTTATTATGTCAGAATGTATTTTATTGCTTTTTTCAGTAAATTAAACAAATTTTTTAATAATATTTTTTCTCAATATGCTCGCGCCCCCCCATTCAGTTTTATCACGCCCCCCTAGGGGGGGGGGCACAAGTTGAGAATCGCTGTATTAAGCAGTTTTAAGAAAACACTAACTTATCCTGTAGGTTTGTGTTTGCAATAAGGAATATTTTCTTCCTTAAGCTTCCAATAAACGAGTAGGTATTTTTATGAATTCGTTTACAAAAAAAAATATGTTTTGATAGCCTTTATGTTATTTTAACAATAATATAAATAAGAATAAGACAATTCTGTAAAATATATTTTTTAGAAGTCCGTATCTCAAAATGACAAAAAAAAACAAAAAGGTTGATAGTTAAAAGTGTTAATTATTATTATTTCTTAAGAGCTATTTTTTCAGCTCTTACAAGTTTTTCATAAAGTATTACGTCCCGCGTTACATTTTGAGTTGCATAGACCTATATTAGACCATTCATTATTGCATATAATTAAAAATAATTATATACAGAAGAAACCGGTTATAACGACTCCGGTTAATACGACGTATCGGTTTTAACGACTCAAAAGTCCAACTGAATCCCATATAATCGTATTTTAACCGGTTATTACGACTATCCTATTTTTACGACCTAATTTGACCGGTCCCTTCGAAGTCGTTATAACCGGTTTCTACTGTTTTTAAAAAATAAAATGCAATCAACGAGATATAATCATACTTTATATGCATATAAAAATTAGTATTCTATGCACGAATAATAAAATTAGTTCATTAGAGAGTAATAATCAACATTTATATTTATATTCACCACAGTTTACTACTATGTTTAGTATTTCCCTTTAATATTTATAGTATATGCAATAACATTTTGTAATTATACTAGGTATATGTGATGAAGTTAGCCACTATCCGCATATATTCATTAAATTTTGATATTCACAAAGCTTTATTTACTTGCATCCAAGAACTTTAATATATTACACAACCCTGTTTCTACTAAACTCATTTTAGAGTTCACTTTGTCACAGTATAACGTAGATACATATAACTAAATTTAATGCATCTCAATTTTATATCCATACGTTCATCTTATACGTTTATATTATATGTACTACCTATAGTAGAAGACAAGTACAGGAATATTGCATTTTAATATTTTTAAATTGGTAGACAATGGAGAGAAAATAATAAACGGGGAAAAAAGTTAGATTTCAATAAGCGAATATTTCTGTACCTTAAAACCAGACGAATGTAAGTCCAAGAATAACGAATTTCAGGTTATTACAAATGACACCGCAGCTCCTTATGGGAAAGGGGTTTCGGTCAAATTCTTTGAAACTTTGGATTATGATAGTCCTTGATGAGTAGATCAAAAGTGTCAATGGGTACTATGTCCTAAAAACTCAAACTTTTAAGATATAGTTCTCTGAAGTTGGGGATCATGATTGTCTTTAATTTGCAATAAAAAAATTTGTAGAACCTTAATTTTCGCACAACTTTTTGTATGTGTTCCCAAAGACATCTATAATTGATTGCCACCATAAAAAAAGTCAACTTTTTAATTAATTGAGAAATGACAAAACTTAAATCTTATTGTTACGTTTTTTTTTTAATTATAAACAAATCCAACTGTTTTATAATAAAACATTGGCTTATAATAAAAAAAACGTAATAATAAGATTTAAGTACTGCCATTGGCTAAAGAATTTAAAAGTTTACTTTTTTATGGTGACAATCGATTATATAAGACTTTGGGAACACATACAAATAGTTGTGCAATAATTAAGGTTCTACAAATTTTTTTATTGCAAATTAAAGGCGAGCATGATCCCCAACTTTAGAAGGCTATATCTTAAAAGTTTGAGTTTTTAGGACTTAGTGCACATTGACACTTTTAATCTACTCATCAAGGACTATCAGAATCCAAAGTTTCAAAGAGTTTGACCGAAACCCCTTTTCCATAAGCATTCTGCGGGGTCCTTTGCATGTAAAATTGTATTTTGTATCGAGCCACAATAACGAAAAGTTCATTAGAAATTATCATTTTATGGGGGGTCATGGCCGGAAAAATTCCTAAAATGTGCTAAGCTAGAACCACAGACCTACCATTTAGCGCAGACCCGAGATCTCTAGGTGGTCAAGGGACCGAGATCTCGCGGTGGAAGACAGACGTACGGACGGAAAATCGATAATATAAGCGCTACCACTTTGTGAGTTGACTAAAAATTACTTACAAATTAACCAGCCATGTATATTTTTATTGTTAACAACCAATTTTTACACTCTAATTCAAATTGCAAATAGTCAGGCAACATTTTCAGTTTTTATGCCGTCCTAAAAAATTGGCATGAAGTGACTTATGTTCGTCGGCTTTGAGGTACAGATTTTATAAACTAATTTATATTTTTCTGCATATACCTATAGATATAATAATATTTTAATATTCTGTCCGCGCAACCACCGCGGTAAGCGAATTTTATTTGATAAAAAAATAAAATAAAAAATAATTAAATGTGTAAAAAAAAGTTGGCTTTGAAATTTTTTAAATTTTTTATTGATTATTAACTTTTTACTCTACATAATAAAAAAAATAATAAAATAAAAAACTTGTAAAAAAAAAGTTTCACATCGGGACTCGAACTCGGCATTCTTAGTTTACAATCTCTACAATATTTTTTTTGTTTTTAAAATATCAACCAAACGGTACCTTATACCGAAAAATCACAAGAGACACAATAATTTTGTTTTATTGAGAGGATCCCAAAACATATTTGATATTATCAATTCGATATTTAATACCCGAGATATGATTTTTTTTCGGTTTTGAACGACCGCCATTTTGAAATCCATAAAGGAATTTCGCTGACTAACGAACTTAACCGAGGTATTCATGAGATCGATTTTTTAACCAAGTTTCAAAAAGATCGGAAGTAATCCTGGAAGGCTAGAGAGTCCACTCGAAACGGCAGATATACATATGTATATATACAGGGTGATTCAGCACTGTCGTGCCAAACTTGAACAGTAGATTGAGAAAAATATTTTAAGCAAAAAACTTTCAATAAACATGTGTCCGGAAATTTTCCCTTAGGGAAGTACAGGACTCCAAAGATTTTACTCAAAATGAGTTTTATTTTAATATCTAGAGAACCCTTTGTGCTAGAATTATGAAATTTAGTATTTGGTTTAGTAATAATATGTGTTATCGATTTCTAATATTAACCAATTATATTTTAGACCAGGGTTGCATGGGGCCAGTGGGCCCATCGATTTTTATCTAGTATTTGTTTGTTCTTTAATTTTTTTTCCTGAGTTGGTACTTTTATAAGATTATATGATACAAAATACACAAAAACATAATTTGCTTGTTTATCATAGGATGAACCGTTTTCGAGAAATATCGATGGAAAAGAAAGTATGTAGAATTAACCTTAATACGGATGCTTAAAATTACAAAAAATAAATTTATATTCTTGTTCCATGATAAAAAATAAAACAAAAAGTTAATATAAATATACCTCCGATAATGCATCCTTATCAACAAAAAAGCCATTTTTAGTTTGTTTTTTAGTCATGTTAATAAAGTACATGTAACAGTAATAGAACTGGCTATAGATCTTACCGGATTCATATTAGGAGGTTTATTTATATAAGCTTTATTCTTACCTTTAATCATAGAAAAGGAATATAAATTTATTTTTTGTAATTTCAAGCATCCGTATTAAGGTTAATTCTGCATGCTTTCTTTTCCATCGATATTTCTCGAAAACGGTTTATCCTATGAGAAATAAGCAAAGTATATTTTTGTGTATTTTGTGGCATATAATATTATAAAAGTACCAACTCAGGAAAAAAATTAAGGAACAAACAAATACTAGATCAAAATCGGTGGGCCCACTGGTCCCATACAGCCCTGGTCTAAAATATAATTGGTTAATATTAGAAATCGATAACACATATTATTACTAAATAAAATACTAAATTTCATAATTCTAGCTTAAAGGGTTCTCTAGATATTAAATTAAAACTAATTTTTAGTAAAATCTTTGGAGTCCTGTAGTTCCCTAAGGAAAAATTTCCGGACACATGTTTATTGGAAGTTTTTTGCTTAAAATATTTTTCTCAATCTACTGTTCAAGTTTGGCACGACAGTGCTGAATCACCCTGTATATATATTAATATTAATGAATGGGTTAATTGGTCAATAATAAAAATTAATAAATAAATAAATTTATTAATAGTATGTAGCAGACGTTTCGGAATAATAACTATTATATAAAAGACTCTTGGCAATTTCATTCCTTTATCAAGGAACAGATTGTTCCGAATAATTATAAACTTATTTCTCTTGATGTTACTTCTTTATTTACTAATATTCCAATAACTAAAACTATTAATATTATTGAGAATAAATGGACCTTGATAAAGGAATATACTAAAATTCCTAAAAAAGAATTTATTGATGCACTAAAATTTTGTTGTGATTCATCATATTTTCAATTTCAAAATCAGTTTTATTTACAAATATTTGGTGCTCCTATGGGTTCATCATTATCTGTAATTCTTGCAGATATTATTATGGAGGATTTGCAAGATGAAATTTTGAATAGGATTGATTTTGAAATTCCGTTTTTTAAAAGATATGTTGATGACATTATCACATGTGTTCCTGAAGATAAAATTAACGACATTTTGGAAGCATTTAATTCTTATAATAATAGATTAAAATTTACTGTGGAAATTGAAAATAATAGATCAATAAATTTTTTAGATATTAAAATAATTGTTACTAAATTTAATAAAATAGAAACTATTTGGTTTACAAAAAAATCTTGGTCAGGTAGATATTTAAATTATTTATCCAATTCGCCTTTAAATTACAAAAGAAATGTTGTTATTGGAATTATTGACCGTGCCATTACGTTTACTTCACCTAAATATAGAAAAGAAATTATTGAAAAAGTATATAAAACATTTATATTAAATAATTATCCTAATAATTTTATTTTAAATATTTTTAAAAAAAGAATTCACAAATTTTATAATTCGAACAATTCAAAAAATAAAAAAATCAAATTCAGTAATGCTTCTGATGATTTAAATCAAAAAATTTTTTTTTCTTTTCCTTATATTCCCTGTTTATCTGAAAAAGTTAAAAGATTAACAAAATCATACGATTTAATTCAGTTAGATAAAAATTGTTTAACTTCAAAAATATTTTATTCTAAATTAAAAAGTCAAATTCCAAAAGACAAACAATCTAACGTTATTTATGAAATACCATGTCAAAATTGTGATTCTGTATACATCGGGCAAACTAAACAGTATTTATCTAACAGAATTAAATCTCACAAATACGCAAAAGAATCAACTGCTTTAAAATCACATGTTAATGAAACAAATCACGAATTTAATTTTAAAGATACAAAAATTTTAGATGTACAAAAAAATTTAAAAAATAGATTAATATCAGAATCATTACATATAATTGCAAACAAAAAATCTATAAATTTTAAAACACATACAGAAAATTTACAACAAAATTATAGCAATCTAATTTAAAATTTATATTTGTAACCATGAAAATAATTTTTATTTATATAAATAATTGTCAAATGAAATTTATTAAAAAGATGTAAAAAACTTTGTATATAATAATAAGGTAAGCTTTATTATTACTTTATATTTTGTTAAAAATACCAATATCATGTATTTGTTATAGCACTGAGGAAGGAACAGAAGTTCCGAAACGTCTGCTACATACTATTAATAAATTTATTTATTTATTAATTTTTGTTTATTATTGACCAATTAACCCATTCATTAATATTAATATATAATAATGGTCATCTATATGACTTCAAATATATATATATATATATATATATATATATATATACATAAAGTTTTTAACGAACCTCATTTTCGTGATTTCGAGATCAAGTTTGATAAAGATATATAGTTTTTTTTCCGAAGTTGCGTCATGATGGTGATAGCAATAGCTATATTTTTCTTCGAAAAATTCGCTAAAACGAATTTTGATTAAAAACGTATGCATATTTACGTTAATTTTCGAATATAGGTTCATTTAAGAATCCGTATAAGGTAAAATTCAACAGTCCTTGCTTTTTAGGGTTCCAAAGAAACCCTATTATTCCTACTTTGTCGTTCATCTGTCCGTCCGTCTGTACGTTCTTTTCAGTCAAAGCGTAATAGCTTGTAAACTATATAAGCTAGAACTTTGAAAATCTTACTGAACATATAGAATGAAGCCCTCTAGTAAAATATGTACACATTTTTTGAAAAAAATATTTTTTTCAAAAAAATAGGGGGGGGGGGCTAAGGAGCAAAAGCAAAAAAATATATACCAAGGCGTGTGCAGTATCAAAATGTAGAGTTCAATTGATAGAATATTACATTATTTTTTTAATTCAAAAATGGCGCCAGCAAGGAGCTAACCAAAGCAATAACCTATTTTGCTCCCCAACACAGTAACTACTGGCTTAAAAAATCTGAAAAAAATAAAGTAATGAGGCTTTGGTAAGACTACCAACGACAAATACTAAAGTCAACAAAATCATTTCAAATTTTTTAGAAATAGGGGTGTTATAAGAAAAAATATTTTTATTTTTTTATCTAGGCATGTGGGATATCGAAATGTAGATCTCAATTAGTAGTATATGACCCTAATTTTATTGTTATTTCTAACTCAAAAATGGCGCCTATTGAAGTTAAGCACGACAGTTCTGAATCATTCTGTATTTACTCAGAAGGTAAAACTATTTATGCCAACCATAGATTTTTAACCATTTAATAATCTTGTACAGAAGTAATAGTTATAGAAATCCAATTATTTTGTCTATTAAATTCCTTTAGTTAATTAGATTATCTAAAGAAGTTTTATTATTTTAGATACTATCAAACTTTTTAATTACTATAATTAAAACTGAATGCCGCCTTACTTTTCCACTTTTTGATAACTACATTCATACAGTAATGTAAATTTAAGTTTGAGCAGTCGCACTATGCACCCTCTGCTAACTTATTCTAGAGTTTTATCTGTGCTATGTATAACGCATAAGTCAATTTAATGCATTTCATATTTTGTCATAACGTCGTATCATCCATCATATTGTGCAATATATAACCTATAAAACAATCAGAATTTTAAATTGTGTTATTATTTCATTGGCTGCACTGTCACATGATTGATGAATGTATGGATGTCACTAAAAAATGACGACCTTTCAAAGTACGAGAAAAAAACTTTTTATAAAATATTTTAATATGCTTTCATCGTCTTGATGAAAAACGGAAAAAAAATTCGTTGATACACTTGACTTTGAATTTTATGAATTTGTAAAGACTTTTCCATTGTGGTTCTTTTTATTGAAAAAGTTTATATAAATTTAATTCTATACATATGGAACTTTTCTCGATATAATAATACTACAAAAACCAATGCTTTACACTGTTATTATTGGGGAAAATATATATGAATGTGTGTATAATCAAAATTAATTCAATTGACGGATTTATTATTTGGTAAATGTAATTCAGTTATTAATGATGATCGATCGTTATAATAATATATTGCAAAAATATATAGGTACGTTGGGCTTTCAAACGTAGACAAAAAGTCCAAATTTGTTTTTGAACTTTGAATATGGGTATTTCTTCACTAATTGGACAACTTGGTATCTCACACTTATTTTATTATTTTATTTTAATTTCATTGTATTATTATGAAAGATGAAAATTAATATACATCGTGAGTCATATCAGGTGGAACAAACTTGAACATTTAATTGAAAAAAATATTTCCAACAAAAAAGTTCATATAAAAATGTGTCCGAAAACGCTTCGTGAGGGAGCTACAAACCCATTGTGATATAGTAATGAAAATTGATACCCAGATTAGTATTTATATGTGTTATCGTTTTCCAGTATCAAACAATGATTATTTTGACCAGGGATGTATGGAGCCTGTGGGCCCTCTGATTTTTATCTAGTATTTTTTTATTCTTAATATTTTTCCAATGTTTGGCACTTTCATAAGGTCGTATGACACCAAATACACATGATTAAACTTTGTTAATTTGTCAAAAGATTAACCGTTTACGAGAAATACGATGGTAAAGATAATTTTGCAGAATTTAACTTAATACGAATGCTTCAAATTACACAAAATAAATTTATATTCTTGCTCCAGGATTAAAAATAAGAAAAAAAGTTCATGTGGCTCACGCACAGCCGCGATGCAGAAATCAACTTTTCTTTATATTTTGATGTTAGTGCAATTAAAATCTGCTTTTATCTCGGACACGATTTTTCGGCAGTATTACAAAACTTCAATTTCTTCGAACATGGAAGTTAAAACGAAATATGATATTAGCAACCTTCTCCTACTTAGGTACACAGAAAAAAAACTGTATTGGAGCAAGAAAACCTTGTTTTGTATATAACGAAAACAATATTTTCTTAATATAAGAAACATACTCTTAATCCAACTACGTTATTCCTTCGTTCAAAAATACTATAGTTAGTTTAAAAGATTATTGCTTATCTTAAGAAAATACTATTTTCGTTATACAGGTTGGGGCAATAGTGCTCGGTTGTTCGATAGCTCGTAGACCGTAACAGATAAAAAATATTTCTAATGCAGATGTAAACTGTTGATAAATTCGCATAAATAGATATTTTTTTCAAATATACAGGGTGTTACAAAAAAGTGTGGCACGCTTTAGTTAATTTTTTTAAATGGAATGCCCCGAATATTTTTGCATATTTAACACTTTCCTTGGGATGTTTATTCATATCTAAAATATAAGCCCCATCTAATGTCCAGTTAAGAAGTAATAATATATTTTTCAAAAAAAAAAAGATATTTATATTACTACAAATAACAATTCACCACTACCGCAGATGTAGTTTTGAAGGCGAAATTAAGTGAGAACCTTAAACACCATCCACAGGGTGTTAATGTTGCCCATAAAATCAGAATAATATTTTTGTATCTCGATCTTAAACAGCACATTCATAAATTTATTTGATTATAAATTATTTTGGTTGTTTGTGTTTGACAAAACATTAAGGCATCTGTTTGCTAGCTGAAAAAAATGCATGATGTTTTTATGGGCAATATTAACACCCTGTGGATGGTGTTTTGTTTTATTTAAGAAAAAACATTATTTTTCTAGTAAATCTTGTGGAATTTTGTACATTTTTCTCAATAAATCAAGATGGGTTGAAAAAAGCCATGATAATGTTCGTAAAAAAATGTTCATTATTTAATTCTACATATCATCGTTAAAAAATATATAGAGTATTCCATTTGAAAAAATTGACAAAAATAACTTTGAAGTTATCAAAATTTGAAAATTAATTTTGAACACCCTATACATGATGGCTCTACGATATTTAAATAAGAGCACCCTACAACCTCCTACAATAAGGTCCTCACTTAATTTCGTCTTCAAAGCTACATCTGCGGTAGTGGTGAATTATTATTTGGAGTAATATAAATATCATTTTTTGTGAAAAATATATTATTACTTCTTATCTGGACATTAGATGGGGCTAATATTTTAGAGATGAATTAACATCCCAAGGAAAGTGTTAAATATGCAAAAATATTCGGGGCATTCCATTTAAAAAAAATTAACTAAAGCGTGCCGCACTTTTTTGTAACACCCTGTATATTTGAAAATAATTTCTATTTATGCGAATTTATCAACAGTTTACATCTGTATTAGAAGATGTATACAAAACAAGGTTTACTTGGTTTGAGAAATCCTTTCTATCAGTGTAAATGATTAAAATACTATAAATCCTTTGTTTCACGAAAATGGTACAAATCATATAAATAAATTATCGTAGTAAGGTACACATTATTTTAAGATAAAGTGAACACAAGTTGTCAAGTTGTTAGAACAAGTGATACAACAAAACAAATTAAATAATTAAAAATATCTTCAGCTAACTAATTTAATTAAAATTAAAGCTATAAACTTTTGCTCTGAGAATGAGAAGTTTTCAAGTGATGTTTATTTAATGGTAAAGTAACACATAGTTGCATTGAGAACATCTCAACCTTATTCGTACATATATATATGTATGTACTGTATGTTAGTGACATATATCTTATAAATATAAAGCGAAACATGTAAATGCATATTAGTTCCGGTGAGGTTGATCCGGAAACAAGTCTACTTTTGTACAGGAAACAAGCTGGTTCTGTCGAATGAGTAATTACTTTTGTACACACATGATCATTATTTTGACTTCAAACACAAACGTTACGAGTTGCCACTGCCAGACATAATATTTGCGTTTTTGTTGAAATTTATAAACAAATGTTTGTTATAGTATTGGTTGTCAACTGTCAAACCGATAAGGGTGCATGCACTCAGTGATGGATTTAAGTTCGACTTCGCCAGATATGGTACCTTTTACAGGCACACGAAAAAAATAAAAGTCTTGTTCACCAGACGAGACAAAAATTTCTATATATTTTTGGGGTCGCTGAATCTGAATCCGGGGTTGGTTTAACTCGGTCAGGTCGCATTATTATTAAATAAATCAGAGCCGCTGTAACTAAGAGAAAAAAAAAGTCATTTGAATAGGTACTGACGTTTTATGACGCGTGATAACATGTTATGACGTCACATGACATATGGACGTTTCGAGGTATTTTCAAATCTGTCTTAACCACTACAACTTCAATCCTCGGAGTACACACCTATTTTTTCAACCTACTAGTACACTCTGGGTCAATTTGACCCTGCTTATTTTTGATCGAAACCTTTTGACTTACCAAAATTCAAAGGTATACTTTGATTCATGGTAAATGAATTTATAAGTATTACAAATATAATTGAAGTGAAATTTCTTTGAAGTTTAACATACTTAAAAAAATCGCGAAAAATTTTGTAATGAAAAAAATGTAATTTCATGAAAAAAATTGTAACTTTTTTATTTTTCAATATTTTTAGCTAAAAATTTATTTACATACTCTCGAAATATGCCAGAATAACAAAAAAAAAAATAGTACTATATTGTACCTTGAAAAAAAGGTATTTATTTTGCATACTGACGGAGGTGGATTGTAAGGTGTAAAACATCAAGGTTTTTCATATGAATGTGTGGGAAAAATATTTTTTAGTATACAAATTGAAGACAAACAAAATAATTGTGTCTGCAGTGACCATACTTATTGATTTAATGAGTCATGTGCAGTTCACTCATATCCGGCATAGTCGTTGCACATGAAAACGCGGCGGCCATCGCATTTTGGTCGCAGGCAAGATGGACATTGCACTGCACCATTATCTTACGATCTGTTTTGTAAAAACAAAGTCCACATCTCACTTTTTTCGAGTTGTGGTCAAGCGTTAGTTGGCCTTTGTGGAGTATTCATTCAAAGTATGAGCTAAAAACCTTTCATTATGTCTGTGCAAAGCATTGGAAGTTGTAACTTTGGTCGCGTAAGAATTGCTCCACGAGATGCATGACCAGCTGCATCAATGCATTCTTGACTGGCAACTTCTTATTAGATTGACTCGGTAATGCTTGCAAGTGTATAAAATTCTTGTAAATTTTGTTGCATGGGTAGTCCGTGTTTGTAAGCATGGCACAGTTTATCAAACACATCGGTACCTCTTTTTGTCTTGTTATAGTACTAGATTACTTCGTGTTTATCTTTCTCACCAATATTTGTCTCGTAATTAAGCGTCGCAGACACGCGAACGTAAATTATAAGCCATTATTTATTTTCTTTGATACGACAACTAGTACACATATGGGTCATCTAGACCCTGCTCCGTCTTTGATAGCTTCTCAATGATGACTAATGGTTCCGCAGCCTACAAAAACTGTCGAAATATATAGTCAAGAGTTCGAACTATACCTGTAAGGCTGTGGTACCCCCATTTTTTTTTTAAATATCTGAGCGCTATTCACGGTCAAAGTCGGTGTATGGGCCAAATTGACCCATAATAGGCTCCGAGGGTTAAAAAGGAGATAGCTTTAACCCAAATGAATGCATCAAAAATGTACGATAAATCTTACTTCAGTCAAATGTATCTCAAAATCCTGAAGTTTCTGCCCATTGAGACATTCGATCAGAGGGACAAAATACGCAACATGTCAAAAATTCAATTAATTTAGCGTTAGTCAGTTTCCCAGAAGGATATTGTGGGGTCCTATCTTTTCAGTGTTTTTATTAAGTCGCTCTAGTTTTTTTTTTTTTTTATAAATTATAGTATTTCAAAATTTTGGCAAAATTTTTAACCATATTCTTATAATTTTTTTTAGAAAATATCATATTAAGAACAAAACTTTAAACTGAATGAATGTCAGGTAATTAATTTCAATTAATTATTGGTAAGTTGCCAGATTTAACACTGGCAGCGCTTATCAGATGTATACGAGCTTTTAATTACATGTCGTTGTATATGACATAAAGATTATGTACTAATTGCGACATTAGGTAAGTTAATATAAAACTCAAAGAGTTTTTTATTAGTATGAAGGTGTTGACATGAGAAAATTTCGAAAATAACGTTCATTATACAACTTTTATTATAAATATTTTCTAAATGAAATGCTTTTTACGTTAGCACCTGTATAATTAAAATGACTTTAAAATTCCAAATGTTATAAATGTTTGTCGGTAAATAATAAACACAATTTTAATGAAAAATTCACATTTTATGACAATTATTGTAAGTTTAGACAACCTTCTTATTGGGATACAAAAAATATGTAAGTTCACTTTTAAGTCTACAGCAGGAGGTCCAAAATATTTTTGACAGTGTTAAAAGTAGGGGTGTACCGGAATTCCGGTCCGGCCGGAATTCACGATTTTATTCCGGTTCCGGTTCCGGCCGGAACTACTAAATTCCGGCCGAGTTTGCCGGAAATTTTAAATTTTGTTATTTCTTTCTACTAACAAATTCATAAATAATATAATTATGAATAAATAACATTTTATTAATGAAAAATTATTCCGTAACAATAAGTCAGTTTTTTATTATTTGTTTTATCATAATATGATTGAAATTTTAGCATTAATTGACTTTAAATATATTAATAAACAAAAGTCATTATATTACGGACTACGAACATTGAACTGATAATAAATTAGAGATGAACTGTTCAATAATAAACTAAAGATTTTCGAAATTTTTTGAATATAAACTGTAAAATAAGACTTATTCTGCATTTTTTAAATAATACTCTAGTCCTGTTTTTTCAAAAACATTTCCTGATTAAAACTAAAATGTTTTTTTCGGCGAACTCTATTTTACCCATCCTTAATATATATAAAGCTCAACGTCTCTCTGTCTGTCTGTCCGTTAGTGCGCTTATCACTCGAGAACCACTTATCCGATTTACGTGATTTTTTTTTTAATTCATAGGTACATTCTCTGGCCAGATTATAGGCTATATTTTGTTACGTTAGGTAACATAACAACTAAGCAGTGACGATAATAGTAAATCAAGTCGGAAAAAATTTTGCCGACGGCGCGCTGTTTTGCAATACGCTGCCTAAACCGTTGAATATAGAACAAAATAATATATTAAATAATTGTGTAGAATTAAAAGTGCTACAATAAAGTCCGCGACACCATACGTCTAACTTTTATATTTAAGCCACAATGACTGCTTTTATGTTACAAAAAAAAACATAAAATATTTGGGTTCGGTTTACATGGAGTTTTGACCTGCAAAACTTTAATCCTTATTGAAATAAATGATTTCATCGTCATAAGTACTTAATGTAGATATAATTTGCCCTTTTACAGCATCCAATTTGGTGGTATAGTTTAGGAAATAACATTAAATAAGTTTTATACGGTAAAATATTATTAATAACGCGCGAACTAAATACGCCGGTATTCGATCTCCCTCGGCTCGGCCGTTGTCATTTGGCCGTCAGTTTTGTTTCAATAATTAAATTTAAATTTAAGTGTTGTTTTTATTATTACAATAATAACTAATCGTGTTTGTACTTAATTTGTACTTAATGCGAGCGAAGCCGCGTGGGTACATCTAGTATAAAAATATATCTTAAAATAATAATATTCAAAATAGTGGCCCGAGAAAAATTTGTTACTGCACAAGTATTTATGCTATTGGGATTAGATATTAAATCAGAAAGACTCACATAGTTATTTCTCAAAATCTATCATTATATTTATATTTAGTTAATAAATACTACTTAACCAGAGAGGTACCGCGGAAAATAGTTCGAAGACTATTACATTAAAACTAAAGTAACGCATATTGGTGCTTTAATATCGAGTTATTGGTATTCTTTTATCGATATTTTATATAATTTTTTATATTGCGAATTTATTTAACTTTTTTTTTGATTTATCATATTTACTTATATAAATTTGATATACTGGTAATTTAATTAGATTTGATAGAAAAGAACGTATGATATATAAACAATTTAAAACACCTTATAAAGTTGTAAAAGTCACACGATATGTAGAAAATATTATGATTTATAATATAATGTAAGACTCTACCCCCCTAATCTTTAAGAAATACAATATAAAATAATGTTATATTAATTTATGATGTTAATTTATGTATATAAAGCATATTTATAACATTTTAGTTATTTTATTATCATTATTAATTGAAATATAAATTTTTGAAAAAAATTCCGGTTCCGGCCGGATTTTTTTTGTGAATTCCGGTAATTCCGGTTCCGGCCGGAATCGAAAATACCAGTTCCGGTACATCCCTAGTTAAAAGCTACATTCTTTTTCCAGATTTTTTTAGTCGATAGTTAATAAATTAGAGGGGGGTGGGGAGCTCCGATAATGACTTTGAAGAGCAAATACATCGTGATTTAAAGGTTAAAATTAAAAGGTCCTGATATATTTTTTGTTGTATTTTACGAGACTTTTCGAAAGGTCTAAGTGATTTTTTTTAAATACACTTTTCATTCTATGGAAAGGGGGTCTAAAACATTTTTTTTTCAAAAATCTTATCATTTCTGTTTTAGGTAGGTACCTACCTTTACCAAACATCTTATTGTTTTATCTCTAATTATGTTTTAAGGACAGAGCGAAACTATAAGGCTTCCTATTTTTCTACAGAACTCTAAAAATGGAAGTAATTAGAAAAAAAATCAATCAGCCAGATATTGAACAAATTTTAGATTCATTTTTATTTATTTATGTACGGCCCTCAAAAAATTGCGGCCCGTGTAGCAATTTGAGTTCGCTACGCATGTTATATGTTATGTATATTTGATTGGTGTACGATTTTTCAAATTATTGAATTATTTTTATAGATTATTTCAAATGAAATTAAAATTGTATATACATAGATATGAATAGTAAACAAATACATATTATAAAACGATTTATTCACATAATGTTGTAATTACAAATAATGATTTCATTATTTCATTCATTTACAAAACGAGAGTCGTAATCATATGAATCAACAACAATATTGTAGAGCGTGATATCTATTAAATTTAATTTATTATTTTCAACGGCTATTTTAGTTCATTTGCAGAGTTTAATTGAATGGTGTAAACACAAACACGGCTTTTCGGACAGAGATAGGAAGGGAGCCTGCATGTTATTTCAATAAATAGTGCGTTTACTCTGATTTCAATAAATATCTATAATAATACACATTGGAAATTTTATCGATATTCGAGTTTGATTTCGTTTTATTTATAACTAATATATCCATTGGAAATAACAGACAGACAGACAGACATAATTTCGAAAACTATCGAAATAATTATATTTCCTGTGAGATGACGTATAGATTCAAAAATATACAGGATGTTCGCAGGAACAGAGTGATTCTTGCTAACTCTGTTATTATTGGAGTAAGAAGATCGGTTAAATGGGTAAAGTATAAGTATTTTTTTCGGGATGAATAATGCAAGTGTCAAAAGAAACAATAGAATGTCGAATTTAATAGATATATTGAAAAAACTTTTTTTTAATGAAATATCCTGTATGTTATTATTGGATTTTATAGCTCATGTTCTCTTTATAAAAGTGTGTTACTTGCATTATGGTAAAGTTGATAGAAAACAAGTTATAATAAGTATTAAATTAATAGAAAATATCGAAAAATAGTGTGATATGTAGATTTAATCAAATACTAACATATTACTTACTTGAAAAACGGAGAAACTGTGGTTTCTTAGTCACTTAAACTAAAAATACACCTTAACCACAAAATTTATGTCACTCGACACGTGTTTCGACTTCACAAGAAGTCCTCATCAGGAGCCTAACGATTCCAGACTGATATAGTCTTGGTCAGAACCTATATATATACTAAAAGGACTTATCACGCTTCAATGATTCAGACCAATCAACGGCAAGGTCTAGAAGGATTGAAGCTGGGATAGGTCCAGTACCTCCATTAAAAATACTATTCTTATCCCTCAAGATTTCTAAGCTTTCTGCTGCGTCTAATTGATTATTATTGCACGTTTTAATTAATTTTAAATTATTAATGTCCGTTTTATGATTTAATGTAGTCATATGATGAGCTACGCTAGATTTATCCACCCGATTGTATTTAAGGTGAGCCATGTGCTCTTTAAATCTAATGTTTATAGATCTCCTAGTTTGGCCTAAATAACTTTTTTCGCAATTTAAACAGCTAATTTTATAAATACCGGATTTATCATTTACTTCTATTTTATCTTTGGGGTTACCTAGGAGAGTTTTAATGTTATTATTATTAGAAAAAGCTAATTTAAAATCAAATTTCTTAAACATTCTGGACAACTACATTAAACTCCCGTTTGACAAGACCACCAAAGGGTTGTCCAGAATGTTTAAGAAATTTGATTTTAAATTAGCTTTTTCTAATAATAATAACATTAAAACTCTCCTAGGTAACCCCAAAGATAAAATAGAAGTAAATGATAAATCCGGTATTTATAAAATTAGCTGTTTAAATTGCGAAAAAAGTTATTTAGGCCAAACTAGGAGATCTATAAACATTAGATTTAAAGAGCACATGGCTCACCTTAAATACAATCGGGTGGATAAATCTAGCGTAGCTCATCATATGACTACATTAAATCATAAAACGGACATTAATAATTTAAAATTAATTAAAACGTGCAATAATAATCAATTAGACGCAGCAGAAAGCTTAGAAATCTTGAGGGATAAGAATAGTATTTTTAATGGAGGTACTGGACCTATCCCAGCTTCAATCCTTCTAGACCTTGCCGTTGATTGGTCTGAATCATTGAAGCGTGATAAGTCCTTTTAGTATATATATAGGTTCTGACCAAGACTATATCAGTCTGGAATCGTTAGGCTCCTGATGAGGACTTCTTGTGAAGTCGAAACACGTGTCGAGTGACATAAATTTTGTGGTTAAGGTGTATTTTTAGTTTAAAATACTAACAAATGATTGAAATATTTAAAACAATAATTTCTGGTTTTTGTCATTTGTTCGCAAATTGTTTTTGAATCAGGAATAAATAAAAAAATATTTGTTAGGTATAATAAATTATATTTTTTATGAATTATACTCAAAAACGTCAAAAATCTGCGAATTTAAGGTACACATATCTGAAATTATTGCTTTAAATTTTTTTATCATTTGTTTGTATTTTATTAAATCTGCATAGCACACTATTTTTCGATATTTTCTATTAATGTTATACTTGTTATAACATGTTTTCTATCAACTTTACCATAATGCAAGTAATACACTTTTATAAAGAAAACATTCTCAAACTCAGCTATAAAACATTTTTCGTGACCTTTGACCTTTAATACCTCGCAAAGCAGACACGATATCGAAATGAACTTTCTACACGTTATTTAAAATACCATAACGAAGATGTATACAAAAATTCAACTAACTGCTATTTTTGTAGCAGATTGTTTTTATGTCTAAAATTACTAGACTATACAGGGTGAGTCATATCAGGTGGAACAAACTTAAACCGTTGATTGAGAAAAATATTTCAAGCAAAAAAGTTCATATAAATATGTGTCAGGAAACTCTTCGTCAGGGAGCTACAGACTCTCAAAGATTTTGACTAAAATTGGTTTTTATTTAATATCTGGAGAACCCATTGTGATACAGCAATGAAAATTAATACCTGGATTAGTAATAATACGTGTTATTGATTTCCAGCATTAAACAATGGTTATTTAGACCAGAGATGTGTGGGGCCTGTGGGCCCTTTAATTTTTATCTAGTATTTTTTGTTCTTCTCTTTTTTCCTATGTTTGGTATTTCATAAGGTCATATAATACAAAAAAACACATAAATATACATTGTTAAGTTGTCATAAGATCAACCGTTTACGAGAAATACGATGTGAAAGATAGTTTTGTAGAATTTAACTTAATACAGATGCTAAAAATTACACAAAATAAATTTATATTCTTGTTCTAGTACTAAAAGTAAGAAAAATAGTTGGTGTAAATATTCCTCTCAATATGACTCCTCGTAGAATTATAGCCAGTTTTATTACTTTAATTTGTGCTTTATTAATTGACTAAAAAACGAAACTAAAAAACGAAACTAAAAATCTGTTGTTAAGGAAGCATTTTTTAGGTATATTTACATACACTTTTATTCTTGTTTTTAATTATAGAACAAGAATATAAATTTATTATTTGTGATTTTTAGCATCCGCATTAAGTTAAATTCTGCAAAACTATATCTTTCACATCGTTTTTCTCGTAAACGGTTGATCTTATGACAACTTAACAATGTATATTTATGTGTATTTTGTATTATATGACCTTATTAAAATACTAAATATAAGAAAAAAGTGAAGAACAAAAAAATACTAGATAAAAATCAGAGGGCCCACATGCCCCACACATCTCTGGTCTAAATAACCATTGTTTGATACTGGAAATCGATAACACGTATTATTACTAATCCAGGTATTAATTTTCATTGCTGTATCACAATGGGTTCTCCAGATATTAAATAAAAACCAATTTTAGTCAAAATCTTTGAGAGTCTGTAGCTCCCTGACGAAGAGTTTCCGGACACATATTTATATGAACTTTTTTGCTTGAAATATTTTTCTCAATCAACGGTTTAAGTTTGTTCCACCTGATATGACTATATATGTTTTTCTAGAATGGACGGTTCATACAAAGTTATAATTTTTTTTACTATTATAAAAAATATACATTCATTTCAAACAGTACATGAATAAGACACTGGTACCAGTCTTGAACAACACCCCATTCGTACTGAACATTTTTAACTTAAATATACTGAAATACAAATATTTGTTAATATTTGATTACTGCCATTACTGGATATTAATCTGTATACATTTAACTGTCTTATAGTTTTGTGATTTGATGGTAATTGATCATTTTATTTAAAAACAGTCGACGAATAATTATCACAGTTCGGCACACTATCAAGAAAAGTGTATTTTCTTATGTAGGTAAATTGTTTTAAATTAGAGAGTTGGGCGGGATTTCATTTTACAGCATATTTCACACCGATTCCAATGATATACAACACAGTGTGGGTTAAGAAAAAATGTTTTCATATATCGTAGGGCAGTGACGTAGGAAGAAAACATTTCGGGCGGTAAAACTTTTCGAGGGGGGGATATATACATGTGTGTTAAATTTTGGAAGGTATTATGAACTGATGTTAGGCCAGTTAGATATACAGAATGTTCGCGGGAACCGAGTGATCATTGCTAACTTTGTTATTATTGGAGTTAGGTTAAATGGGCAACGTCAGTGTTGGATTTGCCATTAGGCCCGTGAGGCCCGGGCCTAGGGCGCCAGCATTTTAGGGGCGCCAAAATATTAGAGGCTGCATAATTTAAAGAACGATTGAAATTTAAAAATCATGTTAACTTAGTTTTGATATGTAAAGTATTTAAAATAAATAAGTATTAAACAAAAATAAGTAATTATTAAATTATTTAACAAAAAATTTTTAGAAAAATGTTTTTTAAGCATACCTTATTTATATTTCTAAAACTGAATTGTTTTCATATTACTAATATATAGGTAATAAAAAAACTAACTCGCTTGTATTTTAATACCAAAAATATTTATGTTTTCACGGTTAAGGTGTAAAATATGAATTCTTCATATTTATTTTTTAGTCAGATTAATCTCACTAACTGTTGGGCGCCCCAAAATACCTTAATTTTTTTTTAGTTTTGAATAAAAATAAGGTAAATATACAGATATTAAAAATCTTTTTGGTAATAGCTTATTCTACCTATTTTACCTATAAATGTAGTTCTTCATTAAAGATTTTAGATTTAAAAAATTATTTTAAAAAAAATGAAAAAATCACGAAAAGGTAGGTAGGTACCTAAGGTACCTATAAAAACATAACAGGTGAAAGAGGTAATTCAGTGTTGTAAAAACGATTGCTGTACTAAAAAGTCAAATTTAAAAAAAAAAGTTTTATTTGTAAAATTTCATGATTTAAAAAATTTTGAGCAAAGAAAAAGGGGCGCCATATCGGACGGGGCCTAGAGCGCAGTCGAACCTAAATCCGCCACTGGACAAAGTATCAGTATTTTTTCCGGGATGAATAATGGCGGTGTCAAAAAAAACAATTGAATTGAATTAAATGGAAACCCATGTATATTATAATTGGATTTTATAGCTGAGAATGTTCTCTTTATAAAAGTGTTATGCATGTATGATTGTAAAATTGATAGAAAACAAGTTATAACAATAATAATTATAAAATTAATAGAAAATATCTAAAAATAGTGTGCTATGCAGATTTAATAAAATGCAAACAAATGATTAAATTATTTAAAACAATAGTTTCAAGTTTTTATGTCATTTGTTGGCAAATTTTTCATTTTTTGAATTTAATTGACAAATAAAAAAAATATTTATTATAATTTATTATTTTTCTTATGAATAATGCTCAGAAATATTAAAAATAAGGCACACATACCTGAAATTATTGTTTTAATTTTTTTTATCTTTTGTTTGTATTTTATTAAATCTACATAGCACACTATTTTTCAATATTTTCTATTAATTTTATACTTGTTAACTTCCCAATAGGGAGTTATTGTAATTGGTCCGAAAATCGAAATCAAAAATTTTAACATATTTTCATGTTTCAAGGGCATTAGTATATTGACACTATTTTCAGAAAAATGTCTGTGTGTGTGTGTGTGTATGTACGTACGTACGTATGTACGTACGTACGTACGTGTCATTTTTTTCCGGGACGAAATCTCGCGAACAAAAAATGCTATTGACTTCGTTGGGGTGCTAATCGAAGCGTCTTGACGTGAATATGATCTGAAAGAAAGGATTTTTCGAAATTCAACCCCTACGGGGGTAAAAAGGGTGTTTTTTTCATTTTTATTTTTTTTCTTGGTCGAATTTAGTCGGAACTTAAGAATAAATACTATACAATACAAATAATGAAACGTGTATTTCAGTATTTATTTTTTATATGGGTCCAAACAGCCATTAAAGGGATGAAAACCACCATCAAAATTTGAATTTCATACTAATAAATACATCTAATAATTCATGTTGCCTTGGAAACAACACAATTCAAAATTCAAACTGTCAGATTAGTTTTTCTAAAAATGTGCATTCTATTATTGACATTATTAGGATATTAGAAAACTAATATTCATAATACAAAGGGTGAGTTTTATTTCTGATAAATTCCATTAAAATTTTTCATATACATATTAAAAAAAATATTTACAAACTATAACATAGTAATATTAATTATGGAAACAATAAGTAATCAGTATTCAAGTATTGTTAGTCATACCATGTTGGGAAGTTGATTGTGTGGACCTAAAGGATTGCACCCCACAGCATTATACGTTATATAGTTTAATTTTATATCCCCGGGTAAAATTGGATCCGGCAGCTAGTTATAACTTGTTTTCTATCAATTTACCATCAAACATGAATAACACTTTTATAAAGAGAACATTCTCAGCTATAAAATCCAATAATACTATACAGGGGTGTTCATTTAAAAAAATATATATTTCAATATATCTCTGAAATTTGACATTCAATTGTTTTTTTGACACCGCCATTATTCATCCCTGATACTTTGCCCATTTAACCGATCTTCTAGCTCCAATAATAACAAAGTTAGCAATGATCACTCGATTCCCGCGAACACCCTGTATAGGCAGGTTATGGTACTGCCAGAAAATGTTACATATACACATGTTTTGTATTATAAAATTAACATAGTGCGTATTTATTGAATTAAATAAACATAGCTTACTTATTAGGCGGTAGCCTGGTAAGAAGAGCTTTAATGATGTTTCCTCAAAAAATACGTTTTTTTTTAGAACACTGAAAAAAAAAATTTTTTTTGGGGGGGGGGGGGGGGTAGACCTAATTTTAAAATGAAATATGTAACCTGTTTGTCACGTGATATAAAACGCGTCTAGCACAACTGCCACTGGTATGACGTAGCTACTTACTAAAAACGTCAGAATACTCGATCCCTATTTGTTGATTTCAGTTTGTTTAAGTAAACAGTTACGTCACGCATACCATGTGACTTTGAATGCGCGTTTTGGCGGGAATTTTTTCATTTAAATAGAAAAAGATTATTTTAAGCGTTTTTTCGACGTTATTTTGAAAAAATATACTAAGGTCGCATCTATTATTTACATACGCACAATTTACAATATATTTTAAAAATAAGTCAAATACCCAATTAGATCAGCTTCCAGAGAAATTCAAAAAATTTCTATCACGCTTTCTTGGCCACTTTTTGAAAATTTTACATAGCTATAATTTCAAAACTAGTAAAGATATCTTAATAAAATTTGGTATTTTTCCAAGTCTATATGAACAATAAAATTGTGCCAATTTTAATGAAAATCTGAGATACTGAAGTTTATACCCTAATTATGATTTGACATGGAATTTAATTTTGCTATGTGCCTTAAAGATAAGAGTAATCCTTAATGTATATAAAGCTCAACGTCTCTCTGTCTGTCTGTCTGCCCGTTAGTGCGCTTATCACTCGAGAACCACTTATCCGATTTACGTGATTTTTTTTAATTCGTAGGTACATTCTCTGGCCAGGTTATAGGCTATATTTTGTTACGTTAGGTAACATAACAACTAAGCAGTGACGATAATAGTAAATCAAGCCGGAACACATTTTACCGTCGGCACGCTGTTTTGCAATACGCTGCCTAAACCGTTGAAAATAGAACAAAATAATGTATTAAAGAATTGCGTAGAATCGAGTTCTACAATAAAATCCGCGACACCATACATATGTCTAACTTTTATATTTAAGCCACAATGACTACTTTTATGTTACAAATAAAACATAAAATATTTGGGTTCTGTATACATGGACTTATGACCTGCAAAACTTAAATCCTTATCGAAATAAGTGATTTCATCGTCATAAGTACTTAATGTAGATATAATTTGCCTTTTACAGAATTCAATTTGGTCTTTTGGTTTAGGAAATAACGTGAAATAAGTATATACAATAACATTATTCGTAACAATTCGCGCGAACTACGACTATGTAGACTATTGTAGACGCTGCGCTGGGCAGTGGGGACAGGCCGGTATTCTTTTGATTGTTAATTGTTTAAATTGTTTTCAATAACTAACTTTTAAATAATCAACTATATATTTTTTATATCCTAAACAATAATTCCGTAGTCCACGCGAGCGAAGCCGCGCGGGTCAAGTTAGTATTTAATAAATGTAAAAATAAGATATCCTAAAGAAAAGAAAAAAGGTAATAAAAATCTATCAAGCGCTCAGGGATATTTTTTCACTATATTAGTTTATTTGGATTTCATATCCATTAATATTAAATATTTACCCACCGTTCAAAAAAAGCTTATTATGTACGTTTGACATAATTATTACAATATGAAGAAACTGGTGAACAAAATCTGATATTGACAAATACATCCAATATTATAAACCTATATATAACTCGTAGAATACGGTCAAGTGGAAAAGTCCAAAAAGTTACAGCTTTGTCCGTTCATCTATAGAGGGTGTGCAACCCTTACGGTAGTAAAAAATAGAAAATGGCATTTTCAAGTATTAAAACTGATTATTCCAAAATAAAACTAAAATTCACAGTAATTATTATTTGTATAACTTATTTGCACTCTTAAGGTACTATCACATTAATTTAAATAAGGTTTTCATCCTATTTATCTACCCTAAGTTTAGGTCAACAATTATATAGGAAGATTTAAAAAAAAAAAATTAAAAAAAATTGCATAAATAAATAAATAGTTCAGAGCATTCAGACGAAAAATAGATGTATCTAGGAAAAAATTCGCATAGAGCCGAATTTCTGTATATACTTTCTTTTTGTGTCTATACATAAGATACCAAAAGTCCCCATCGATCCCTTGTGAGCATACATTTTTATAGCCCTCAAAAGGTGCTAATAATTAGTTTTATGTAAATATCTCTGCATATATACATTTTACGATAGTGAAAGTCAATCACAATAGAAAGCCTAGAAAATTCTCTACAAGAAAGGTTATTACAGTTTTTCATGAGAACTATAATTTTCACGGAAATTGGATGCAAAGGTGACCACTTAAGCAAATACTACTAACAAAAGAAATATAGGATTTTTGACTAATGTAAATATTATACCGAATGTGCGAGGTTCCAAATTTTGTCAATAGTTAGAATAAGCCGACATGTGTATTTCCTGAAAACTCCCTAGAAATGTAGGCCCCGGAACACCCCCATCGAAGGCCCCAAAATTTCGTTATATATGGATTTTGTGAACAACTGTATCTAATGAACAGAATGTCCGATCAACATCTTTTTCACGTTTTAGACAGATAATTTAATTTTCTACAACCTTTTTATTAATATTTTATCCAAAGTAAATTGTACACCTTATAAAAATTACAGTGAAACTTAAAAAAAAAATTCCGTCACAATGGCTTTCCCCTTAATTCGAAAGACATAGGTACAGATAAAATTGTAAACTTTACAAAATAGTACAGTCATTTGGTTCAAAATAAAGAGGTTACCAGGAAAGTTTTCAATGGTACCATATGTTAAAAAACACAAATTAAGTGTAGTTATCTACATCAACCCTTAAACCTTTAACTACGCGTGTCGTCAATAGACGACGCAACGAAACTTTCGTGAGGTACAGGTATCGTCAATAAGCGATCTAATAGTTTAACCCTTGTGTTGCCACCCAAAAAAACTCACAGCATCTACCACCCGGGTACCCTCCCTACAAAATTCTTAGAAAAAGTCGACTGTAATTAAAAATAATTATAGGCATTCCATCAATATATAATTATTCATATTCGAGGAAGGTATTCTTACCAGAATATAACGAAAACTCCATAATTTTTGTCCAACAATTTGATATTTATTATTATTATACAGGGTGTTGAAAAAAGATGGATACACCTGCGTAACTCGCCAGGGAGGAATTATGAGAAAAAATGATCCAGACAAAAATGTTAGCATGCCAGTTATGGAGGAGGATCTGCCCCCCGAGGGGAACGCTCCCCCCTTCGTATTTTTTAAATGCGAACCCCCTATTTTTATAACAGATTTCGATTCCCTGGCCAAAAATACCCCGGAAACCGGTAAAATAATTTTTTTGCAGCCCCCCCCCCCACTCCCACATTTTGTAAATACACCATGTTATTTTCTCGAAAATATCGATTTTTCCTTCCAAAACCTTCCGAGAATCATCAGCGATGCTTTTTTGTCCCATCTTGACATAGTGGAAAATTGCCCCACCCCGGTAGGAAATGACAGAAAACAAATTCTAATGTCTGAAAAATGTTTCCCCCCACACAGAGACAGTGGGGGCAACTGGTATACAGTATATTCACTAAATAAACAATTCGAAATGAATACAATATATTGTTATAATTGATATATTAATAATTCATATTTACTTATTATATCTTTACAACAAACTTTTTTTATGATATACTATACGAATATCATTCTTTTTCTATTGAGGTACCCCGGTTACTCGGGTGGCTCATACGTGTTTTTTTTCAAATGCAAAATTTTTTAAGTTAAACAATTTTCAAAAATATGTAGAATGCAAATTTCGATAGAGAATCGGTCAAATCATGGAGATTCGAGAAGTTTTTGGCCAAGCTTTCTTGGAAAAAAAAATTATTCAACAACACGTACGCTGATGGGTACCCGGGTGGCAACACAAGGGTTAAACTGGGAACGGGTGTCGACTATTGACGATTTTATTTGTTATTATAAGATATGAACGTGGGATGTAATTTTTTTGCGTTCCACAGACTAGCTTTTTAGAAATATAACCGTAGTTAAAGGGTTAAATACTAAACTACACCCATTAGTAGGATAGAGGATTGAATTCAAGCGTGATTTTATAAAAAATCAATAAATCGGTTATTATTAATTAATACAAATATTTTTGTATGCCCATATAAATTAACTTTTAAAACAAAAACACACATTATGTAGGTCTGATATTCTCCTAAATTTATTAAAATAACCAATAATCAATAATCCATTCTCCCTCATTTATCTTGTTCTTCATTAACAACGTAAATATGTTTCGTAACAAAGCATACATATTTGGTCAGTCAGGTATATACGGATAACTTTTAACTACACACACATGAAACATGAACTATAAAAACAAATATTAACATTGTTAAAACTGTTTTACATATATTAAACATACGGTTTTGTACAATAAACAAAAACCGTGGAAAAATAAATGGAGTTTATAACAAGATTCATCTTTTGTTAAATCGTTCGTAGTATCTGTACACGTGTGTATGTGTGTGTTTGAGTGTGTGTGAGTGTGTGTGTGTGAATATGTGGTTCGTTTCAGATTACAGGTATCGATGAACAAACAAAGATATATAGCGTATAACAGAATTTATTGCTATGATGTGTTTGGATTAACTTTAATAATTAAATTTATCGATACTAATTTTCGGATAATATGCAAAAATGATGATAACATTAAAATTTGTTGAATTTTTTTTTTTTTTTACTTTAAATTAATATGATTGCATAAGTATTTGTACAAAATGAAAAAGTGTTTCGTTTCGGTTTTTGTAACTGTAGTTTTATCGAATTTTATAAGTGACTAGCGGAATCCCGCGGCTTCGCTCGCGTAAACTTCTAAACTAATGAGAACCCTCCACACGTGATAGGGGATGACATATTACATTTTTTTATATTGATTTTTATTCATTACCTATAAAAAACGTAAATATCTCGAATCTTAGTTAAAAATTGTAAAAACTAACATCCTGTCTACCCTCGCCATTAGGGGTTGAATGTCGATTTTTTTTATTGCAGATTATTTTGAACGTAAGCAGCCATGCAGATAAACATATCAAAAACACAGACCCTGTCTACCCCCGCCATTAGGGGTTGAATGTCAACATTTTTTATTTTAATATATGACTATTTTGCCCGAATTTACCTTTATAATTAAAGCAGGTATGCAGAAAAACATATCTAAATCAATCCTCGTCCCCGTCCCATGCTATTAGGGCTTCAATATCGAACTTTCAATTTAATTGAATATTAATTTGTCCGAATTTACTTTAATATCATGAACAATTATGAAGATAAATGTATCAAAATTTTACCCCCCCCCCATTCCCATAGGGGTTGAATTTTCGTAACTGATATTTGTCTTATAGAATATCTACTTGTGCCATGTTTCATTCAGTGAATACAAAAAAAAATATTTTACAAATTTTTCCACCCCCGTAACACCTTAGGGGTTAAATTTTGGGAAATGCTGAAAAAATTGTTTCATTATTTATATTGTAGAGTAGGTTCGATAAGTTTCAATTAAATGCGAACAAAATTAATATTTTTTTTATATAAACTTTTAACCCCGCAGGGGTTGAATTTCGAAAAATTCTTTCTTAGTGGTTACTTACATCATAAAAGGAAGGCACCTACGAAATTTCACGTTTCTAGGTCCAGGGGTTTGGGCTGTACGTTGATATATGAGTGAGTGAGTGGTTAAGGACAAACTCTTTTATAGATATAGATTGTTACATACGAGTATATCGATCTTGTCTCGTGAAAATTGAAATTATGCGTCGTATTGGTCAAGTCTCGTTAAAAAAATTGTCTCGATCTCGATCTCGTCTCATACACGTGACCGAGATCGAGAAAAATCTATATATTTTTTTCAATTTATTCATATGTACCTAATAAATAGAGATAAAAAGTAGTTTTTTAGAATTTGTTCATGATCATTATACTTTATTATACAGTACATTTCATGTATGTGTAAAAAAGTTAAATGGTTACAATACAAACGGATTTCTTTTGTTGATAAATTTTTTAAAGAATCAACCTAACAAAAAATCAATAAAATGTATTACATGTATAGAATACAACAAATCTGAATTGTGTAAAAAAGGAACAACATAGAAATATTTATTATATAAATACATATTTTCGCACAATAAACGAAAATAAATTTAATGTTAAATATTTTAAAAGGTCATACACATTATTTGTTATTCGAGTATGAAATTCATTTGTTATTTAATTTTATTTAAATAATTTATTCGTACATGAGAATGTGAAATGAAAATAATTGATATTTCGTTTTTTAACCCATTCAACCAAGAAATTTTAATTTTAAAAATAAATTTCAAAAATACGGATCGAAAGTACGGTTTAACACAGTAAGGCCCGGTTTCTCAATATGAGTTTAAACTTCAGAACGTTTATCAGTTAATCTTCACCGTAGATATGAACCTCACTCAATATAAGTTTAAATGGCGGCTTTTATATCAAACCTTCATGTGTCAAACTAAAAATTAACCTGAAATTATTATATTAAATGTGATAAAAAACAAGTTAATTTCAGTTAAAGAGAACAGGGTACATTACTAGAATTAATAAAAGAATATAGTGCTACTATAGAATGTAAAAGAAGTTGGATAATACGAAACATTATTTATTTTTGTTTGTTTACAATTTATGTCAACAAACACATTTTGAGTGAGGTTCATATCTAGGGTGAAGTTTAACTGATAAACGTAATCTGAAGTTTAAACTGATATTGAGAAACCGGGCCTAAGTAGAAGCCCTGGAAATATTATGGTGGTGAATGTCGAAAGGATATTATCAAATATAATGAAAAAAGCTGGCACTGGACTTTCTTATACGTAATACTGATAGTCATCAGTTAACGTGATTATTATTTAACTAAAACATATTTCTGGCAAACTAATAAAATATAGAACAAAATTAATAGAAACTAACTATAGAAATATTATTTTATACATTATGTATCAAATGAGTTTTGTTAAACGTAATAATTACTAACCCGGAAATGGATGTTTACTCTTGTCAAGTTTTGAATTTTCGAATTATTTTTGAAATGAGAAAAAAATGCTTTAGATAAAAAATGTCGAGTATGTTATTATCTTTCATTTATTCCCTATACGTTGTTTCCAACATTTATGATTTAGCCAGAAAGAATTAAAAAAAATATTTAGTCACTCACACGAATAAGAAAGTCCCATGGTATCTATGGCAAACATGCACATTTTTCAATCACTGCAATACGTATAAGAAAATCCCATGACACTCATGGCAGATATTTCTTCACTGTTATGAACCATTTGAATTATAGATAATATTTTATTTATTTTTTAATTAATAGAATATAACTTGGCCATTTTTCTCTAATTCGCACCGTTTCAATGTTATTCGAAAAATTCAAAAATCGATTTAGGTAAACATCCGTATCCGGTTAAAAAATCGTTTTCAAAAATAGGAGTTTTTTTTGTTAGATTAAATTTCACCTTTTTACGATTTGTCGTATTTCAGTTAAAGCGCTTACAGACAGACAGACACACATACATCATAGCGAAAATAATCAGAATGGATTCAGGGAAGTCAAATTGGATAATTCCATCAAAATATGGATTTTGAAAAAAATCGATTACTTATACTATATAAATTATATGTACACTACCGCTCAAAAGTATTTGCCAACCTATTTTAAAATATCATTTTAATGAAGCATGTAAATGTTATTGAAAAAAATAAATCAAAATCAACGTAAAAATGTTTGATTATAATTCTTAAAACTATTTTACATAAAATTTATTAAATATTAATATTTTTCTTTACACATTACACTCATCTTTATGTCCACCTTTATTTTCGATTTTTTCTTTGCACAATCGTGGCATTCTTCCAATTAATTTATTGAGAGTTTCTGGTGTAATTTTTCCCCATTGTTCCTGTAATTTGTTCCATAGAACTGTAGCAAATGTGGGATATGATTTCCGGAACTTTTTGTTCAGCTCATCCCACAGGAGCTCAATTGAATTGAGATCAGAAGATGGGGGAGGTCAAGTCATAATTTTTAATTTTTTTTCTTTATTAAGTTGTTCTAAATATTTTTTATGTAACTTAGACAAGTGTTTCGGATCACTATCTTGATGAAACACAAATCCACGACCATTTATTTGTGTTTAAGAGCCTAAAAAATTGTTTTCTAGAATTTCTTATAGCCTTATTTTCTTAAACTTCGACTAATATTTGGAAGATCCCCTACATGAGAACTTCCAAAACGCCCCCAAACCGTGACAGAACCTCCCCCGTGTTTAATTATTGGCGCAATTAGTTGCCCAGATACTTTTTTTTCAATTGGCCTCCTGATAAACACACTTCTTTTTGAACCGAACACTCCATATTTCGACTTATTACTCCTTAACATTTTTTGCTATTGTTCAATTGTCCATGTTTCATGTTATTTTGCTAATTGAAAACGTTTTATCTTGTTTGCCACTCAAAGTAGAGGTTTCCTCATAGCCACTCTTCCATGGAATCCACTTTTTTGAAACCTTGTTTTTACCGTGGTTACTCTAACTCCATTTAGGCGATTGTAATTTATTTGGGAGTTTATTTCTGAGGCTGGTATGAGTTTATTTGACTTGCTTGTAGTTTTGGTTCATTAATCCTCTGCAGAAGATGCTGCTTTTGGACGTTTAGAACAACGATTATTGTTCATATGCCCCGTGTTTTTAAATTTATTCACATTATAATCAACTGTTCGTCTTGGAATCTTCAACTGTTTTGCAATTTCATTATTACTTTTACCAATTTTATGAAAACTGATAATCCTAAAGTGGATCCCAATAGATAACTCCTTTCGTTTTGGCATTTTCGAGATAAAAATACAAAATTTGCAATGGATGCCACAAAAATTCACACTTTACAACTGAAGATGCTTGCATTTATAGAATATTCAAATTAAGGAGTAAGAATGTAATATAATTTATTAAGTGAACCCAGTAGACTATAAAAATATTATTTTGAAACTTCAAATCCACTTAGATTAGCTAGAAACTTATTGAAATCCTTGTACGGACTATACGTAAGAAATCCCATTTTTCCGATTTATGGCCATAAAATATTTGGCAAACATTTTTAAATGTCATAATTGGTAGAAATAATAAGAAACGAGATTAGGAGTATAGTATTATACAAAGGAACAAAAATGATTAGCCTGTTTTGAAAAAATCGTAAAAATTGTGAGTTGGCAAATACTTTTGAGCGGTAGTGTATGTATATTTCATATACATAATAAATAGGTATACGAAAGTAAAAAATCTATTTGTAATAAGCGTTCAGGTGAACTGCCCCCACCCCCCTCAACGCTGGTTGCAATTTAATTTTTTGTACGTATAGACCAACATTAGAATAAATACATTGTTTTCATATATTTTCTGAAATATACAATTCCCTCGAATAAAAAACTACAAAAATATTAGCATAAGCAATATTATCAGGAAAATCTTAGGTTCAATTTGGATAAGCATTTCATTTTATATCTGAAGCATCATCTCAAACAAAGAAATATCTTATTATATTTCTCATTCCGTACAAAAAGCACTCTCAATGTTTGTATTCAGAGACAAATATTTAATATATATTTTCAGTTCATTTTTATGATGAAGAATATTCGACAGTGGTATTTATTTAACCATCAAATAACATGTACCTAATTTCAGTATCATTTATTTATATATTCTCCATTTTATTAAATGGTTCTATTAAAATTCGTATATATGTTTAATTTGGCTATAAGACATTTTAAATAATGTCCATATAAAAACAAAAGATAATTATTTAATATAGTACTTATGCCCGGTATTATCAACCAATTTAATTATACTTTAGAGCTAACTAATCTTTGAAAATAGATTTGGTGTATTTCCAATTTGATTTAACTGAATATTTAGGCTCTAAATGATACTGTGTATTAAGTAAGAGCATGTACGGCATTACTCGCAGTCGGTAAGTCATACAAACATTATAACATATATATTTTTTCATTAGGTTCAGGGAACCCTCGCCTTTGGCGCATTGATGAAAATATTTGTCTATGCCACGATCAGTTTTTCCTCTTTTTTGGTCAGTTTCCTATCGAAGCACGATCTGGAAAGTCGTTGACATTTTTCGACTCTTTTAGTCGATTCACCTAATTCTGAACAAATACCTTTGACATTTTTGGCTCTTTTGGGTGCGTGCAAAAATTTTAGATGTTCGCTTATTTTTTACTCGAGAACCATAAAGCAAAAAAAAATTCCTAGTTCTATCAGGACCAAGTAAACATTTTTTTTGTTTTTTTTTGCACTTTTCCTCTAAAATTGACGGTTTCCGAGTAAAAAATTCATGAAACTTTAAAATTCCATATTATTGTGTTAATTGTCAAATAAAAAGTCAACAAAAAATTGTTTAGGACAACAGCTGCTGGGTTTTTCTCACAAAATAAGATGCCATATTAAATAAACTGCCTTGGCAGGCACGAGACTTTTTTATACATCATGACACCGAAGTATAATATGTGATTACTTTTATAATTTAATATTTGATTTTAAAATTTTTTACTTACAAAATGATTTTCAGTGAATAAAATTGATACATTCTATTTAATATTGACATTAAATATTAAACGAAATCAATAAAGATTAGTGATTATTGTATTAACAAGTATTTATTTTGCTAGATTTCAATTTTGACACTTCTAATAATAAATGCTAAAATTTTCATAGATAACTAGATTTTTTTGTATTATTCAAATCATTTTTAAATTAAAACCATTAAAACTAAAATTATTATTTTTTTTGGTTAATTCATAAGATACAAAAAAAAGAATAGAACATAAATTATAGAAAATAATATTCTCTACAACTTGTATCTCAAACATTTTTTTCTAATACCTGCCGTTTAAAAAATAAATCGAAACAATATTTTTTTTTAGAAAATCGATTATTTCCTAAAAACAAATTTTTGGGGGGAAAATGAATAGAACATAAATTATAGATAAAAGTCCCTTCTACAACTTTAATCTAAAATATTTTTTTCTACTGCGCACCGTTTCAAAAATAATTCGAAAAGTTCAAAAATTGACATCAGTAAACATCCGTTTCCGGTTTAGTGATGGTTTTTAAAAATAGGAGGTGCACACCTAGAGTATACAAGAACCTTAAGTTTAAAATTTCACGTTCGTAAGTATTACAGTTTTGGCTGTAGAGCGTTCACAGACACACAGACAGACAGACACACACACAGACGTCATTGAGTTAATGGTTGTATATGATTCAGGGACCCTCAAAACGTGTAATTCCGTTAAAATCTCGAGTTCGATTTTTTTCGTGATCACTATACTTTATTTATACATTACATTTCATGTATGTATAAAAAAGTAAAAATACTCGTAGGTATAGGTTTCATTTGAAAAAAGCCCTATTTGACCTTGAAAACGTCCAAAAAATCAAAATTTAATAATGTCATTTTGGTTCCCTCTCTTAACCAAACAACTTTTATTTGAAACAAAAAAAATTCGAGGGGTGATAGATTAAAATGAGACATCTTGTATCAAGTTAACGAGATATTTTGCTTTGATTAAAAAATACAGGCGAACGGATGACAAAAAAAGATTAATATAATTTCTTCGTACACTAAAACTGATGATAATTATGTGGACTGACACATTACTGCATAACAATATCCATTTATTATATCCATCTATCAAAAATCAGTAACTAATACAGTGATGCCTCGCACAACGAACGCCTCGCATAACGAACGCTGCATCAACGAACCTTATATTCGTCCATTGCGCGACTGACACAACGAACTGCATCGTATTTCATTTTACCGCCCGAACACTCCTGCGTATCACGAAGTCGCTCGAACTTGACGCGTTTCACATAACGAACTTTTCGCATAACAAACTTGCTCCTGGAACGAATTACGTACGTTATGCGAGGCACCACTGTATATTGATTTATATTTTTTTATGTAATCAAAACCGAAATGGAATCTTGATAATGGTTGTTTTAATATAGCTACCTAGAAAAGAACAAAACACTTGAATACAAAAAGCTTACATCACTGAAGTATTTATGAAGTAGGCTATAATAAAATGATAGCAATCACATTTAGCACGGTAAGAGTGTCCGTTTAGGTGATGAAATTCGAATGTATCGGACCGTTTTTATATCTGTGTGTGTGTGCGTGTGTGTTTGTGTGTGTGTTTGTGTATGTGTACAGGGTCCGGAATCAAATACGATAAAATGTCTCAGTGGCATTTGCAGGCTAACACGGCTCGTGAGGACATTTCTTTTCCACAAGTGCTCTAAATAAATGTTATACATTTATCTGAATTAGCTACGTTTACTGCACATTGTTTATATAGGAATTTATTTACATAGAATGTTACGAACACAATATTGGATCATTTGTTTTCCCTTTTTACTTACAAATGTTTAGGATTCGTTTGAATTATAAATAAACACTGGGAGAGCTCTTAGTGTTACTGACTCATTAAAACTATGTTTTCATTATGTTTTTTATTTATGTTTTGTATTTATCCATACTAATCTATAAATGCGAAAGTGTGTCTGTTAGTCTGTCTGTTTGTTACCTTTTTACAGCTAAACTACTCAACCGATCTTGATGAAATTTGGAAAAGAGATAGAAGGTTAGTTTGTAATCCGAAAAATTTATTAGATAAAAAAATGGATGTGTGATATTTTTAAACATTATAGCCCGGGAAAAAAATGTAGATCTGCAGAGATCTACTCAGATCTCGACAGATCTCCATTTTGAGACAATGACCTATAAGCATTTTAAAGGATCTACAAAAATCTCTAAAGATTGTTGTAGATCGTGATAGAAATTAAAACGTTGAAAATTCATATGATTTTTTCAACGTTACAATGACCTTCAGAGATCTTTGTAGATTATTGTAGATCTTTGTAAACGCGTTGTAGATCTTTTCAACTCCCCACAGATCAAAAACCAGTGAAAAATATAATATTGTCTCAAAATGGAAATCTGTCGAGATCTGAGTAGATCTCTACAGATATATAATTTTTTCCCGGGAGGTTATAGTTTTTGGTGTAGACATCTATCGTGCAAAACCTATTTTATCGATTATCATCATTCCTAACCTGTATACAACGCAGATAATACTCATTGGTAACAGCTTGTTTATCTATCTTAATATACAGGGTGGGGCAATAGTGCTCGGTTGTTCGATAGCTCGTAGACCGTAGCAGATAAAAAAATTTTTTTAATACAAATATAAACTGTTGGTAAATGCGCATACAGAGAAATTATTTTCAAATATATAGGGTGTTCGATAAAAGTGTGGCACACTTCAAGTTCATTTTTTTAAATGGAATGCCCCAAATATTTTTGCATATTTAACACTTCTCTTGGGATGTTTATAGTTTATTCATATCTAAAATATTAGCCCCATCTAATGTCCGATTTAGAAGTAAACATATATTTTTCAAAAAAAAATGGTGTTTATATTACTCCACATAACAATTCACCACTACCGCGGCCGCAGCTTTGAAGGCGAAATTAAGTGAGGGCCTTAATGTAGGAGGTTGTAGGGTGCTCTTGTTTAAATATCGTAAAGCCACCATGTACAGGGTGTTCAAAATTAATTTTCAAATTTTGATAACTTCAAAGTTATTTTTCTCAACTTTTTCAAATGGAACACCCTATATATTTTATAACGATGCTATGTAGAATTAAATAGTGAACATTTTTTATACGGACATTCTTATGACTTTTTTTAACTCCTCTTGATTTATTGAGAAAAATGTACAAAATTCGACAATATTTACTAGAAAAATATTGTTTTTTCTTAAATAAAACAAAACACCATCCACAAGGTGTTAATGTTGCCTATAAAATCAGAATATTATGTTTGTATAATATTATGTATTCATGAATTTATTTGATTGTAAATTATTTTGGTTGATTGTGTTCGACAAGATAATAAGGCATCTGTTTGCAAGCTGAAAAAAATTCATGATGTTTTTATGAGCAACATTAACACCCTGTCGATGATGTTTTGTTTTATTTAAGAAAAAACAATATTTTTCTAGTAAATATTGTCGAATTTTGTACATTTTTCTCAATAAATCAAGAGGGGTTAAAAAAAGTCATAAGCATGTCCATATAAAAAATGCTCACTATTTAATTCTACATATCATCGTTATAAAATATATAGGGTGTTCCATTTGAAAAAGTTGAGAAAAATAACTTTGAAGTTATTAAAATTTGAAAATTAATTTTGAACAGCTTGTACATGGTGGCTTTACGATATTTAAACAAGAGCACCCTACAACCTCCTACAATAAGGTTCTTACTTAATTTCGTCTTCAAAGCTGCGACCGCGGTAGTGGTGAATTGTTATGTGGAGTAATATAAACACCATTTTTTTGAAAAATATATTATTACTTCTAAATCGGACATTAGATGGGGCTAATATTTTAGATATGAATAAACTATAAACATCCCAAGAGAAGTGTTAAATATGCAAAAATATTTGGGGCATTCCATTTAAAAAAATGAACTTGAAGTGTGCCACACTTTTATCGAACACCCTATATATTTGAAAATAATTTCTCTGTATGCGCATTTACCAACAGTTTACATTTGTATTAAAAAATTTTTTTTATCTGCTACGGTCTACGAGCTATCGAACAACCGAGCACTATTGCCCCACTCTGTATATAAATTACGTGTCATAGTTTGTCCGCGATGGACTCCTAAACTAATTAACCGATTTTAATCAAATTTGTACATTTGTACACCAAATTTGTGTGCAGTTTGATCCAACTTGAAAGATAGGATAGCTTACATCTCAATTTATGATCGCAATATTATTTTATTGCAAATTATTTGTCTTTATCTGTTAGCTCCAAACGATTCTAACAGATGGTGACATCTGTTGACTGGATTGAGTAAGTATTCAATAGATGGCGCTATGTCAAACTTCCAAACGTTTCATATAACCTACAATTAAATAGCATAACCACCACATGTTGCTAAAGTATAGGTTAACCACAGCAACGCGTGGCCGGGTCAGCTAGTATTTATTTATTTATGACCAGTGCCAAACATTGTGAGAATAAAAATGAGTATTTCGAGGTTTAAATTGTAGCTTAGGGAGAGAGCTTTCGAATGCCAATGGACTTTTTTTATCATTTATTACAGGAAGAGGAAGGATTTGGGTTAACATTTTGCTGCAGGGTACACAACAACTTTTTATGGGTAATTTGCTCAATCAGCTCTTGTTTTTGTGATATTGCAAAAAACATGTTTTTTTCGATAAGCAAAAACAGTTTTAAACCAATTACTTCAACCAATCATCATTCAGAATAAAGCAATGGGTCCTAATTGAACCAAAAAGCGTTAAACTATACACATTCATAAAGTTATTCACATCGAAAAACATGTTTTAAGCCAATTTTTCTTAGCCAAAATTTTGCAATTTTCAAAATTCAAAGCACTGTTTCACAATGTTTGTTCAATTTTAATGCAATTTTCTAAATTTGTAGCTTTATTTATCTACTTATCTGTGTTAAAATTTTATCGTTATCGAATGAAAATTGGCGCAATAGTACTGAAATCAACCGCCTGTGTCAAAGTTAATAGTTCGGTCATTTTTACTTCTGGCATATTTATGGCACGTAAAATAAATTCTGTATACAAATTACCCTTAAAAAGTTGCTGTATACCCTGCAGTAAACATTTTTTTTGTCGTCCGATGTAATGATTCATAAAAACGCCCATCGGCACTCAAAAGCACCCCCCTAAACTACAATTAAACCCCAAAAACAATAATTTTTATCCAAAAATTCACAATAACGTTTTATGTTTGAAGAAAAAACGGGTGAAGCCGCGAGTATTTTATAAATATATATGGGATTATTATTGTTTTCTCGCTAAGATTCAATTCAACACAATAATATATGTTACCTTCATAATATATAATTAATTAAAGCATGACAAAGCGAACAGTATTTAATTTATCGTGCATAACATTGCGTTTTTTTATTATATTGGTAATTAAAAATGTAATTAGAAGCGATAAGAATATATAATTAAGTGAATCGATTACAGAAAAATCTCCGTGTTTCATGGCTATTCATTTATATACGTGTCATTCGATATTCTAATTATAAAATCGTAAATAATATTTCATTCATTATTATTATTTCTTATTTCCACCTATAAATTTAAGTTTTGCTAATAATATTATGAATATAAATAAAGATAATTAATAATTCTAATTTACTTGCATGCATGCAACACATATTATTTGTGTGTGTATGTATTGAAAAATAGGGGAAAGTAGCCATAATCGTACCACAGCTTTTTTAAAGAAAAGTTTATGTAATAATTACTAATTCCAGTTTTATTTTGTTCAGTTAAGGTTATAATTAAAATCTATTAGCGCAACCCACGAAGTGTGGTAGTGCTTATATGCTCGATTTTCCATCCGTCCGTCCGTCTGTCTCCCACCGCGAAGTCTCGGACCCTGATCACCTAGAGACCTCAATTTTTCGCTCAATGGTAGGTCTATGGTTCTAGTTTAGTCCATTTTAAGAATTTTTCCAGTCACCCCCCCCCCCCTTCATATATGGATTCATATAACTCGTTGGACTCGGGATTGATTCACGAATCGATTGGAAAGGGTATTTTGTTATGTCCAAGTGGGTTGCACGGCAACACCCACGTGTAGGTTTTGATAATTTTTTATAATTCATTTGTATCCCATAGATACATAAGTTAAAAATCAGGTTTACAAAAAAACTAATATTGATTTTGAGGAATAGGATCAAGATTAAATTATTCTATATTGTTTTAAAGTAATTTATTCAAAAGTTTTGAAAAACTGTTCACAGATATATTTTTTTTCCAATAAAGTAACTAGACATACAAAAATCAGATTATAATAAGTTTAATATGGTAATATTGCACACCCCAAGCAGGCTCTGCTTGGAAGTGTGTTCTACTCTCGTCCTAAAATTTTTTTTCGTATATAAATTGATAAAATGAGTATTATATCTTAAATTTCTTCAGTATTTCACTTACATTTTTACATTTTCTGATAGAAAACATTACAGTCTCCATTTTTGCTTAGTTTAATATCGATCGATTTTAATTTTCTGTTATAAAAATATAAATAAAGTTCAATTTGTCGATTTAACCCGCTTTTTTGATAGAAACGCCGAACTACAGGCTTCAATTCGAAATAAATTTGCACCAATCCTTTTGAATTCACTTCATCTATTATCAGAATAGAACCCTATTAAAACTCAACAAAATTGGATAACTAGAAGTAACGAAATTTGCAGTTTATTTAAACAAAAATTCATATTTTGACAAGAAATTTTTTTACAAATAGAGTAGTTGCTATTTATAATTTATTAATAGTAGTAGGCGCTATTTCTTCATATGTCACTTCAAATTCCATAATTATTATATTGTGTTAATTAATATATAAATACATGTACAGTACATCGATACGTGCTGTATTTTTATTCAAAGCCAATCAATCTTTTTAATCAAGATAAAATCTGGTAAGTTTGCATTTTTAAAACAAATATATAATATACGTCATATAACCTATAAACGTTACATTGTTGTTTCATTTTAAATGCTAGACATCAAGTGAACACAGCTGTTATCGCTGCAATATGTGGATGTATTTATCTTTTTAATTATTATTAGATATTAATTAATTTATTTACTTTATACATTTTACAAAAAAAATATGTTAAATAAAAATTGTAAATTAAAATGATTGTTGTTTTATTACAATACATCCTAAATTTAAATAAAAAAAGGTAATAATCGATTGATATCAAGATTCATTGTTGATTTTCTAAAAAATCTTAATGAGTGATAAACTTCATATTATATATTTATATAATATTAATTACCTCCAATCTTTTTTTCAAACATCCTTTTAAGTTTCACCAATTATATTGTACCTGTACCGTATTTATTTGATATTATAAGTTAATACAATTTTTTATGTTTAAGGGGTGTGCATTTTATGGCCTAGCCATAGTATTTATTTTTATTAATCTTCTATTATTTTTTATTAGAAAAACATTCCTCACATAAAATTTTTGCATGCTCTAAGCAAAGATGTTTTTCACATTGGCCACATTGGTACCGTGTTCTCTTATCTGAGGTCCAATGTTTTGTATTACTTACGTAAATAGTCGCAATATACTACTAGATACAAATTAGCTGTATTAGACAAAAAAAATCCTCATAGCAAAGTTGGATCACTACTAAACCAAAATCACCCTTACGTTACGAGACTGACGGAGTGCCATCCCCTCCACTGCTACCGTAAATTAATGGCGTCTAAATAAATATCGTATGTATCTCTCAGATCGAATGCGACTAACGCAAGGTTAAAAAAATAATTTGAGTACATAACGAATGAAACTACATGAAACAATGCAAAATTGCCAATTATCTATTAATTGAATTCACTAGAATTGAAAGAACGAAAAAGTAGTACGATATTGGCAACCTTCCCATATATTATATTTTAATCTAAAATAGGTAGGTATCGCTTTTTAGAGAAAACGTATGTAGGTATTACAAGTTTTGCTTTTAATAATACTTTATAATAATTTACCTGCAGATACGTCTGATGTAGCAAAAAAAAAACTTTGCATAACCATTTAATTATTTTTATGCATCACTAGGGAGCACATAGTATACAAGAATCGAAAGTAGTTTTAAAAATCGTTACGATCCAACAAGAGAGTACCTAATGCGATGAAATAAATTTAAATTCAAATACAATTTAAAATCAATTTCTCTGCACGAGCCTTCCTAAATCGTTTCGTTTATCACACAAGTTTCCAGTACTCTTTTATACAGGCTCGGCCTTACTTACACACTAAAACGAGACCTAGACGATATTATCTTTATTTTTAAATCTCGTAAAAAACCATACATTTAAAATGTTATATTCAATAATTAGTTAAAGTTTATTAATTATAGTCTTATTTTATCTAAAACTATTCGATTTAAAAATTTAAAAAGTACCTACATAGAGTGTGGAAGCCCAATTATAGACTACATAGATATATAAAAGGTTGAATTGTGATCTTGGAGGTTACTTGAGAAATGGAAAAAAAATCAATTCATTATTGAAATTGCACATTGAGCCAAAATTATCAACACTGAAAAATTCTAGCACGATCAATTGTTATAAACAATTTTTTTGTTAATTTCGATATAACTATAATGAACCATTGGTTTTAAAAAAAAGTTTCTCGACGAAATTCTCACGATGTAAAGAGCAACTTTTGTCTTTACACGTTCTTCAAAATTTTCAATGTTTACATTAATTTGATATCGGATACTTAAGTATTTTTTGTATGGAGATAATGATTTACTTTCTTATCCTTAAGTATATAAATCTATTTATAGTGTTCATCACTGGGTGTTCATGGTTTTTGCTTTTTGAACTTCGGGGAGCAGATTCGACGCACGGCTGACAAAGCCGCGAAGGGGGTTAGTGCTCTGAGCAGGCTCATGGCAAATTTTAACGGACCCAGGTCCAGCAAGCGACGTCTGCTGATGTCCGCGGTTCAATCCGTCCTACTGTACGGGGCTGAGATATGGGCGCACGCTCTCGACATGGAGGTGTACCGGAAGCGACTCGCACAAGTGTAACGGCGAGGTGCACTGAGGGTCGCTTCTGCGTACAGAACGGTGTCCGAGTCGGCCGTCATGGTGATCTCCGGGGTCATTCCCATTGCCCTGCTGGTGAGAGAGCGACAAAAAATCTACCGCCGGTATGGAAATGACGACCGGAGAGGAGCGTGCTAACACGCTCGAGAGCTGGCAAGCATCCTGGCAAAATGCGACGGAGGGATGATGGACCGCGAGGCTCATCCGCGAAGTCCGGCCATGGATAGAGAAACCACACGGTGAGGTCGGATACTACGTGGCTCAGTTCCTTTCTGGCCACGGGTACTTCCGATCATATCTCCACAAGATAGGGAAAACGGCGTCTCCCAACTGCATCTACTGCCAAGGGATGACGCCGAACATACCTTTTTCCACTGGAACCGGTGGATGCAACGCAGGGAAAGCCTGGAAGAGGAGTTCAGCAAACTCCCGACACAGTCGTCATGACGATGCTTAGCAGCGAAGACTACTGGAGCCGGGTGGCACATTACGTTGAGACCATCCTTCGGGGAAAAAAATCGATCTGTACCGCCTCTAAGCCGGTCCGAAACAAGATTGGGAGCCCCCGTTGAAAGTTTTCCGGGAGTTTTGAAAATTGGTAATTTTATAGATTTCGATGTGCTCTTTCCGAATTTCAACTTTGCCACCTCGTATCTTTGCCGCTCGCGCCGCCATATTGGAAAAATGAGGCCTAATAGTAGTTTTTTGACAATATCTCCTTTCCAACTTATTTTACGATAAAAACATTTGATGTTTTTTCGGCGATTTTTTTTGTTCCTTGAATACTATAGAATTGAACTGTGCCAGAAATCATAGGTATTCAATTTTTTATTAAAGGTGGCATCCAGAGGACCGTGCACGATGTATGTATTTTTGTTTTATGAATTATTTAAAAAACGTCGACGCGATTTTTTTCTTTTTGGTCTTAAAATGTTCCTTGAATACTAACAAATTGAACAGAGGTTATCATTTTTTTTAATTAAAGTTGGTTTCCAGAGCATCGTGATACGCAAAACACGTGTATGTGTAGATGAATAATAGTTTGCTGCGCTCGTACGCCGAAACTATTGATTTTACAAAAAAAATTGTTATCACATAAATTGTAGGAAATTTTTTCTAGTTTAATTTTGTACCAAATGTTTTTATCGTAAAATGAGTTGGAAAGGAGATATTGTCAAAAAACTACTATTAGGCCCCATTTTTCCAATATGGCGACGCGAGCGGCAAAGATACGAGGTGGCAAAGTTGAAATTCGGAAAGAGCACGTCAAAATCTATAAAATTACCAATTTTCAAAACTCCCGGAAAACTTTCCAGTTAACCTCATTATTTCGAACCAAATGACTACTATTATGGATAACATATATTTTACTAATTATTAATTTTTATTTAAAATATTGGACGTATTGTAACTGAGTAATTGGATATTAAAAATAGAGTTTTTAACACACGATAAATGAGAGAACTTGCTGAAAGTGCTCTATTTATTGAAATTCTACGATATAGAAACGTTTTAAAAACTAAATATTCGAAACTTCAACTCTTTTAAATGCTATAATAATTATAAAAATGTGGCTATTTTCACATACCATATGTGCATGCAATTGGCTATTTGTAGATACTGTTTATGTACATACCTAACTAGGTTAGGTTGTTAAGTTAGAATAGGTTAATTTATGTTAAGGTAGTTGTATGTGCAAATAGACAATTGCATGCACATACGGTATGTGCAAATAGTCTCCATCCTAATTATAAAAACAAATATATTCACGTGTAATTTATTCAAAATAATGAAAAACTAGCTCTGCCATTACATTGTACAACTTAGTAAATGTTACTATTATATACCGTTCTGTCTAGTTCAATTTTCAAATTAAAAACTTTTTTTTTACTTTTAATAATTAACAAAGTAAAATATTCCATTACATGTGTTCTGAATATAAATTAAAAACAAAATTTTTCGAAACCAAATTATTTTTTACAGTGTGCTAGCTAGACGTATAACCTTAACTTTATAATTTGTAGATTTTGTGTAAATTTTATCAAGTTGGAAAATACAATCGTCTGAGAGGTTTCCTTGCGGGCAATGCGTAAATAATTAGCGATAAGTGAAAACAATACAAGCTTTGAGGCTTCCGCGGTGATATTGATATGGATCTTGGCTTCTAGGTGTAAGCCGCGTCGATTTGGTCGTGTTATCACCAAGATCTATATCAAGTAAAAACAATGTTTAAAGATTTATTACAGATTAAATTTATATCCCCGGGTAACACTAGGTTCAAAGGCAAATTCATTACAGTAGGTTTATCTTAAGGGGTTACATACAGTTAAAATTTTCAAAAAATCGATTTTTTTATTTCATTTTCGTAATGTACATATTATATTTAAGTACAAACACAGAAAATTTCAAGTCACACGCATATTTGTAAATACGTCTCAGAGCGTTTGAGGTCGGAGCGGCAGCGCGTTTTTCTCAAATCTGTGTTTTTAAAGTCGGTGACCACTATTCCTCGGAAACGGTTGAACCGATCAATCTCAAATTTTAACACAAGTTTTTTAAGAATGTTTTTTAATAATTAATCGAAGGTTTTATCTCACCGATAAATATTTATTTTTTTCTAAAACGGTAAAATTTTTGTCGAAAATCGATATATTTTTTTTGAGAAGCCGCCATTTTGTCAAAAAAATTTATTTTGCTTATTCCTTCGATTAAGTACAAGATTATACATTACTTTAAAGAAATTCGTTTGGGTTTTTTATTTTAAAAGATGCAGTCCACAGATATCGTGGTCACCGCAAGGCGCCTTTTTTGAGAGGACCTCCTGGAGAACAGCTGTAGCAGCTTTCGAAATTATTATTTTTAGAAATAAAAAATGTTAAAATACAACTAAAAGTTATCATAATATGTGTACCTACAAATTTTTATATTGATAAATTATAATAGTCTTCTCTTAAAAAAATCTTGAAAAAACACTTTTTTTGGCCTTCTGACTGTATGTAACCCCTTAAATCTGGTAGAGCCAGCTCTGTTTTCACCCGTTCTCTTTTTCGAGATGTGCTTACGAGTGCAATGTTACACCAAGGTGATATAAAAATAATATCTGGACAAAAAAGCGAAATCACTCAGATATAAAAGAACCTTAATCTCAGGCATCGAGGTGGAAATATCATGTGTGCTGGAAATAGTCATGAATAAAATCTAGATTTCCGGTTCACGCATTTATTATGCATAAGAGATACCTCTACCTATACGGTATATACTATATGTATACTGCAAACTTGTAAGATTACTATGTTAATAATTTATGCATTTTGTGTTTTTAAAATCGATATGCATTGACAATCTTGTCTGCGGGAATATTTAGCTTTCCTATCTACAGTGGGTGGCTATTGACCAAGTTATTGCAACGACAAATTTTTGTTATGGTATTTCCAAATTCTTCCGGGTTTTAAGTGCAGGCGGGTTAAATTATTTTCTTTTTTTGATAATAATTATTGATGATTCATGTATTCTGGATTAGCTGGTGAAAGGGACTCAATTTTGTAAAATTTATTTTGAATTTACCTTTACAGTACCTAAGTGCCACTTGCAGATTTTCATGAAACTTTGCACACACGTAGTAGATCGAAAAAAATTAAACACGTGTTTTTTTTTTGGCTATCAAGGCGTTTTAAGGGTAGAAAATATATTCGAAAGTTTAACTCCATTTAGCACAATGCTAACTAACGCTACTTATGAGTGTCATTCTCTTACAGTTTTTACGACATTTCTCTATCATAATTTCATTGTCTGCGTGTTTTTGAAATCGCTAATGACAATTTTGTTATTAGCATAACGAAAATTGCATATACAAAATGGTGGATAAAATCACAGAAGTTTCAAAAACATTATTTAACATTACTTGCGAAGTTTATTAAATACATAATTACGATTTTGATAACAGTTATATCAATTTAGAAGTGGTTGATGAAAAATTTAAAGTGACGCATCCAAATAGTGGAATATGGGCAAATATGAGTGAGCAAATTGTATAATTGGAAATATTAAAAAGATATAATAATTCTGTCTTCATAAGGATCAATTTTTCTTTAAATTTCATGATTAACTTATTGTTTCCGCCATCTGAAAGGAGTGTGTTAGAAGTCTGCGATCTTAAAATCACGCAGCCAATGAAATCATGATAGAAAAAATTCGTAAAAAACTGTAATGATACTCATAAGTAGCGTTAGTTAGCATTGTGCTAAATGGGGTTAAACTTTCGAATATGTTTTCTACCCTTAAAACGCCTTGATAGCCAAAATAAAAAAAATACGATTTAATGTTTTTTGATGTACTACGCGTGTGCAAAGTTTTAAGAAAACCGGCGAGTGGCACTTGGGTAGTGTTACTTGTTAGTTACGTAATACAGGTTAAATTGTGAAAAAATAACACATACAGAATTTTGTATGATTATTTTGCATTACTGAATTAATTTTCAAGCGCGTTGTGGGAAAATAATTAGTTTATTTGATACAGAAAGTTTTTATTTTTATATATTAGTTAAAAATGTTTTTTGTATATAGGTTTTTATTATTATATTTTGTAATTAATTTATGAAAAGAAAAAATAAATTAAACAATGTTAGATTTTTTTTAAATTTATCAAAACCCACACATGGCTGTTGACGCGCAACCCATTTAACACAACTCAAAAAATACCATTACCAATCAATTCGTGAATCAATCCCGAGTCCAACGAGGTACATGAAGCCATATTTGAACAATTTTGATTGGGGAGGGGGGGTCATGATCGGAAGATACCTAAAATGGGCTAAACTAGAACCACAGACCTAACTTAATAAAAATTTAAATAATTTAGCGAAAACCCGAGGTCTCTAGGTGGTCAAGGGCTCGAGAACTCGCGGTGGAAGACAGACGGACGGACGGACGGAAAATCGAGTATATAAGCGCTACCACTTCGTGGGTTACACTAAAAAATGAAATTGTTGAACCTTAGTTTGATAGAAAATATTGCTATAGTTTCTATTTCCTTCTGCTTCAAAATAGGTAATGAAATTGGAGAAACACATTTTTTTTATAGGCGACACAATAACTTGGCCAACCACTATACTTTTCTTGCTTTTATTTTTATTTTTTCAAATTGTCTCTCTTATTTATTGTATTTTAAGACAAACAGACAAAAACTACGGTTATGACTTATCAAATATATAAATCCCCTAACCATAAAAATTGTAAGAGTTTAGAGTGCTATTGAAACATATGTAAGTTTAAGCTCTTACAATTTTTATGGTAAGGGGATTTGTATTTGTATTTTATAAGGCTAAAAAGAGATCATTTTGAAAAAAAAAAAAGATAAGTTACAACTTGAACTTCTTTTTATCATGTATAATAATAAATATATAAAAATATCGCTATAGAGAACTTAAAGTTGACTTTCTTGTTCCATAATAATTTTTTTAAATTGTAATATGAAAAATTTTATTTGAATTTGCTAGAAAACTCTAATACCATAGGTATTTATAATTTTATGTAGGCTATTTAAATGAATTTTTTTTTAGTAATAAACATTTTATATTTAATCGTTTTCACTTATAACAAATATACTGCACAAAAAACGTATTGAAATTAACACAAATTATATTTCACTAAAATAAATACTTTGCACTGAAAAAATAATACATTTTACCTCAATTTGGACCTGTGAAATTTAAAAATTACATATTTTTTAAATATTTATTGACTTTTGTGATTTTCTATATTTTAAAACAATTATACAACAGTAGATTGAGAAAAATATTTTAAGCAAAAAACTTCCAATAAACATGTGTCCGGAAATTTATCCTTAGGGAACTACTGGCTTCCAAAGATTTTACTAAAAATTAGTTTTAATTTAATATCTAGAGAACCCTTTGTGATAGAATTATGATATTTAGTATATGGTTTAGTAATAATAAATGTTATCGATTATATTTTAGACCAGGACCCATCGATTTTTATCTAGTATTTATTTGTTCGTTAATTTTTTTTCTGAGTTGGTACATCAATAAGATTATATGACACAAAATACACAAAAACATACTTGGCTTGTTTATCATAGGATAAACCGTTTTCGAGAAGTATCGATGGAACAGAAAGTATGCAGAATTTAACTTAATACGGATGCGTGAAATTAGAAAAAATTAATTCATATTCTTGTTCTATGATTAAAGGTAAGAAAAAAAGTTAATATAAAAAAACGTCCTAACATGAATCCTCTAAGATCTATAGCTAGTTGTATTACTGTTACACGTACCTTAATAATTTGACTAAAAAACGAAACTAAAATGGCTATTTGTTGATAAGGATGCATTTTTTGAGGTATACTTATGTTAACTTTTTGTCTTATTTTTTATCATAGAGCAAGAATATAAATTAATTTTTTGTCATTTCAAGCATCCGTATTAAGATAAATTCTGCATGTTTTCTTTTCCATCGATATTTCTCGAAAACGGTCTATCCTATGATAAACAAGCAAAGTATGTTTTTGTGTATTTTGTGTCATATAATCTTATTGATGTACAAATTCAGGAAAAAAATTAACGAACAAACAAATACTAGATAAAAATCGATGGGCCCACTGGCCCCATACAGCCCTGGTCTAAAATATGATTGGTTAATATTAGATATCGATAACATTCATTATTACTAAATCAAATATCAAATTTCATAATTCTATCACAAAGGGTTCTCTAGATTTTAAATTAAAACTAATTTTTAGTAAAATCTTTGGAAGCCAGTAGTTCCTTAAGGACAAATTTCCGGACACATGGTTATTGGAAGTTTTTTGTTTAAAATATTGTTCTCAATCTACTGTTCAAGTTTGGCACGACAGTACTGAATCACCCTGTATTATGCATTAACAAAATTACTAAAATAATAAAATTATTATAAAAAATAATAAAATAAATTATTAAAATACATAAAATAGGCATATACAATTATACACAGTGGCTGTGTGGAAAGTCACTTTTCTTTATATTTTAACAGTAATATAACCATACGAATCTGACCTTATATCGAACACGATATCTTCACCAAACTTTGTTTTCGGAACATAGAAGTAATAAAATACAAAAATGTACAGGTAGAAAGCAAAAAAATCGATATATATTTCAGAGCATAGCAATCATTACACGCATGTTTGTAAATAAAAGAAAACTAATTTTTTCTTGAAAATCGATACTAATTTCTTCAATATATATAGTCTCTGAAAATAACACGCGAATCTTGTGTAGGTATACGGTATATATATATACAAATCTCAGATTACGAAAGATTAAATGAATACATAACAACTAACCCTAGTACGTATACGAAAATGTTACCAAAACTCGATGATGGCTATCTTTTATTAAATGTCATTTTCGTCATTTCCATGAAGGGACGTCAGTTGAAAATTTATACAGTATAGAAACCGGTTGTTATAACGACATCGGTAAATACGACTTATCGGTTTTAACGACTTAATATAAAAGACCAACTGAATCCTATATAATTGCATTTTTATCGGTTATTACGATTATCCACTTTTTACGACCAAAATGACCGGTCCCTTCGATGTCGTTATAACCGGTTTCTACTGTAATATAAAAATATGGCACTGGCACCAGTCTTGAACGCATTAAGCGCAAAGTATGTTGTTTTTTGGATTGGTCGGTTACTTTTTTGTAATTTTCATGAACGTATGTTACTAATAAAACAACTACCTCTTTATTAAATCAATTGAATTATCAAAATCCGCAAAAATAGTTTATTTTTTAAATTATTGCCTTTTATTTTGTATATGTTTTTTCTCCAGTAATGGGCAAAGTAAAATCAGTAATGAACACCCAGTGATACTAGTTACACAAAAGTTATAAAATAAAGAGTCGTAAAATTTAAAACAATGTAAAGTATTTACATAAGAAAATACACTTTTTTGATAGTGTACTCAGTGCTGAACCGCGATAATTACTTGTCCACAATTTTTAAACAAAATGTTCAATTAATTAGGCCTATTTCACACATATACGGTTTCATTCGGTTCGGTTCGTTTTCGGTCGCTGCCGACAAGTGTGAAACGATGATTCAGTTTGTATTCGGTACCTAATAGAAACCGTACAGAACTGAATACTCCCTCCACATGGACAGATTTCATCAGGTTTCAATTCGTGTCCAGGGAACACAAAGCAATGAACGCGTTCACACATACTCGGTTTAGTTTCGGTTTTAACCTGATAGCGAGTGTTATTTTTTTATGTTTTGTCGCGGATTTTCTAATAAAATGAGCGGTTTTCTAGATGTTGATGTGGATCGTCTTCATGCTCTTTAGCTTCGGGAAAATAGTGTAGAATGCTCCAAATTCCTGCTGTAATGTGATGAGAGGGTGCTCGCAATGAATTCTAGTATTCCTCCTTCATTTTTAAATTTTTTTATAGAGAAACAACATGGCAACAACTTGCTTTCTCTCCATGATAACTACTGAGTTTACGGAAAAAATAAAACCTAATATGAACCGTATGAGAACCGTGTATGTGTGAAAGGGTTTGATTCGTTTTCGGCTGAAACCGAACACGAACCGAACCGAATGGAAGCGCGTATGTGTGAAACAAGGCTTATTCGTATCAAATACCACATTGTAAACCAGTTAAATGTATATAGATTAATATCCAGTAATGTCAATAATTAAATATCAACAAATATCTAATTCAGTATATTTAATTAAAAATGTTCAACAATGGAGTGTTCTTCAAGACTGGTGCCAGTATACCTAACACATTATCGTATGTTTCAAATCACACTACACGATGTAATAAAAATAACTATTTTAGTAGTGATTCAACGCAACGTACGTAATAAATATAGCAAACAAGTTTTCTGTAACAGCTTTACACAAAGTGCGTGTCATAAATTCTCCAATGTACTACACTTGTGAAAACAGTTTATGATTTAAATCATTTTTAAATGGTTGAATTAAACTAACGAAAATACAAACTTTCAGCGGCAAAAAGATTAATTGCTTTTTATTGTTGACACATATGTTAAGTAATATGTATGAAAGCAGTAAGAAGAAATTGTTGGATCCAAATTTATATATAATACTACATTGTTTTCAAAGACGAATTTATGATTCAATCTTTATTATTCATATAATTTTTATTTATTAAGAATAAACGCGAATTTTCAAAACTTGGATCGTGAGCGTACGTGAACATGAGTTAAAATAAATAAACGAAACTCTCAAATAAATTAAACATAATGGGTGTATTAATAAATATTTATCAGTGTGAATATTTTTACAATACCCAACTAGTCAAAGTGAAATTTTCAATATGGTTAATTCTGTGATGTCATTTATAAAATATTTTTTTGTATTTAAAATATAGGTATGTTTTCAATACGAAACAAAATTTTCAGCGTGATAAGAACATTGTTAGTAATTTATCAATAAGATAAACGTGGATATTTCCATATCGGTATAAGATTATCATATTAACAAAACAACATCTATCGGAGAAAAATCGATCACGGATTTTTTACATTAACCCTCGGAGTACACACCTATTTTTTCAACCTACTAGTACACTCTGGGTCAATTTGACCCTGCTTACTTTTTGATCGCCTATATTTCCGCAACTACTAAACCTTTTGACTTACCAAAATTCAAAGGTATACTTTGACTCATGGTAAATGAATTTATAAGTGTTACACATACCTTTGAAGTATTCAACATACTTAAAAAAAATCGCGAAAAATTTAAAATACCTGAGCGCTATTCACGATCAAAGTCGGTGTATGGGTCAAATTGACCCACAAGAGGCTCTGAGGGTTAATCACATTTTTAACACATAGACAAATTATTTTTTTCTGTTCGGTCTTTTTTATTGGTATGTACAATAGTCAGTATTGCTAACCCTGCCAGAACATCAAACGTTGGCCGATAACACGACCAAACTGACGCGGTCTACACCCAGAAACCAAGATCCATATCAAGATCACCGCGGAAGCCTCGAGACTTGTATCAAATAAACAGATTTAAAAATATTTTCTATTTTGTTTTGTTTACACTACAAATACAATTTAAATGAAAAAACATTAATTTTCATCATTTCAAAATTTTATTTATAACAATTATATTACATCGTGTCACGATCGTGATCCGCCGTATTTGAGTCAAAAATAGAGTACGTGAGCGTGATTTTTTTTGTAACCGTGAGTGAGCGAGCATGATTAAAAATATTTGCTAGTCACTTTTTTACTCGAGATGTTTTTTAAATCAAATATTAGAAGAAGAAAATTGACTGTCATAATTATAATGTAATTAAAATTTCTTAAAAATTTAAATTTAATTAATCTGTAATTTGGCAAACGGAATACAATTAATTTTTCCCTTCGATATTTTCACTAACACTCTAAATGATTTTTTCAATGTAGAAACTTTTAAAGCGGATGCCAGTAAAAGATATTATTTATATTTGTGTTGTTAATAAATAAAAAATAACTTTTAAAATTTAAAACTGTATGCTCTTGTGTCAATCATTCACGCCAAAATTATCTGAAGAGCAAAATAGATATTCAGGCATAGATTATTTTTATTAAAAAAAAAACATTTTTTTTCTTATTTGGCAAAAAAATTAAGAGGGGCTTCGAATATAAATTTTGCCTAAAACCCCCAAGTTTCATAACGCGCTATTGTTTGTAATTCTCCTATCATCTTGTATTTTATTTCAAGATAATTCGTAAATCGCTTGTCTAAATTTCTCGCAAAAAAAAAAACAATTCTCTAGATAGGTTTTTTTTGGTATGTTTCTTAAAGCCATTAAATCAACTAGAATCAATTAAGTAAATTACTAGTGATTGTGAAAATAAAGAAAAGAACCAGAAGATTAAATGAACTTTTCTCGTATCGATCTCATTCTCAATTACATCTATCTTTTCTTTAAAAATATGAACCATTTAACAAAAGAAAACTGAATAAAGATCATTTGCATTACATGAATAATGTTTGTAATTTTTTAGTTCAGATACACTTATTAAAAAAAATTAACGATAATTTTAAATTTATTGGATTTTTTTACGGGAAAAATAAACGAAGAAAGTCATTTTGAAAATCTACAGTTGATTTGAAATAAGTTTTATAGGAAATAAATATTTTAAAGTTCGTTGAATAAGAATTTAATAAAATCTGACTTCCTTTTAAAGATCTGCCTCTACCAGTTGAAAAATGACTGAAAAGTTTGGTTCTTCATTCTGTATGTATGTGAAAATGGTAAATCGATATATAAAATCAGTTCGATAGAGAAAGTTAGAACGATTTTTAATTTCCACACTCACCAATATATTTGTATAAATATTTTTCTTATTTTTCAAATATTTTTTTTCTTGACACTTTTTTTTAAAATTAAATAAATAAAAATATTTTGTAAATGTTGTTTTAAATAACTACATACATATTTACAAGATATTAATGCTTGTTTCGTTGAATACAATAATAAGGAAGTGGCACCAGTCTTGAACGTGTTAAGCGCAAAGTATGTTTTATTTTTATTGCTGGGCAACTTTTTTGTAATTCTCATGAACTTATGTTGCTAATAAAATAACTACCTCTTTAATTACCAAAATCCTTAAATATAGTTTATCTTTTAAATTATAGCCTTTTATATTGTATATGTTTTTTATCCAGTAATGGAGGAAGTTTAACCAGTGATGAACACCTGCTAATGATTTTAAAATGATTAGTATGTACTACTACACAAACGTTATAAAATAAAGTCATAAGATTTAAAACAATGTAAAGTATTTAAGTACCTACATAAGATAATAGGGGAAGGTGGGGTAAGGCGGGGACTTTAAGGTATTTCATAAATAAAACCCTTTGTTTTTGATTGCACATTGTGGGAACTTTTATTAAGAAAATAATCAGCCTTTCTTCCTTAAATTCTAATCAGTGAAAACAAAAAAATATAATTCTTCTTATAGAAATATCAACTAGAAAAAAAAACTAATTTGCCCCATCTTGCCCCACCTATAGGTAAACACCTTGGGTAAGATGGGGTACAGACTCATAATACAAGCCGTGGCAGTACAGATATTCTGTATCTTCGTCCTCAGAACTCATCAGCTTTCTTGGTTCTTTTAGATCTTTTATTTGTTTTTTTTTCAGTTTCTTTTTATTTGTTACCTTTGGTTTTGGTTTCTTACTGTTTTGTCTTTCCTCTAACTCTGTTTTATATGGAGACGCAGTAATAATAGCTGTTTTTCCTCTTCTTCGAACTTGTCTTGGCCTTTTTTCGGAAATTCGTGGATACGGCATTAACTGTTTCGGGCTAACCAGATCGAATGTTGTGTTATCCAAAGAATCATACCTACCCCATCTTACCCGCAAGTAGGTACCCCATCTTTCCCAAACTGGATTCCCAAGTTGTATTTTTTTTTTTTTTAGGTTATAAATCGAAGCAAACCGGAACGAGTTAATGTCATTATAATAGTAAAATAAACAAATATCAATAAAAAAAATATGACATACATCTTGTACACCATATATTTTGAACAGTCACGCACTTTATATACCTCAAAAATTAGATCTAATGGATCTAATCACTAAAAAATTAAAAAAATACTTACAAAGTCATAACGTGCACACCTTCGACCAAACTATTTGTGACATTAATAACTTCTGCTAAATACCGTCACATGGCGATAGAAGAACATTTCTAGGTACATTGTATCATCAGTTTTGTTACGGTCCCCATCTTACCTCGCTACCCCGTCTTACCCCACCTTCCCCTACAATTTTCTTGATAGTGTGCCGAACCGCGATAATTGTTCACTGTTTTTAAACAAAATGATCAATTATCATGAAATCGCGCAATAAGACAGTTAAATGTATATATGTAGATTTATATCAAGTAATGGCGGTAAACAAACATCAACAAATATTTATAGTTCAGTACGTTTAAGTTAAAATTCAGTAAGTTAAAAATCTTGAACATTGAAGTCCGTACCGTAAACCGGGGTTACTTTGATCATTTTTGAAATTTAAAGGGCTGTAAAATCTAAAGTATGGTGAGTAAAAATTAACAAAAAAAACTGAATTATCGGTTTTTTTCATTATCGATATGCAAAATAAAAAAAAATAGGCCCAATAGTTTTTGTAAAAAAAATAAAAAGTACGTGATCAAAGTTAAACTGAGAGTGGGGTTACTTTGATACCATCTGTTTTTATTACAGAAATCGGAAGATTTAAAAAAATATGGTCAACAGGAACAAAAGTTACACGCATTTTTATGATGTTGGGTTACTTTTCTTATAGATAGGAGGCATTTTTTGAAAGAATATGTTATAGTTCAGTCAATCTAGCATCAATGAAGTAAAAAAACTTCACTACATATAAAACAAATAAACGGATCTTATAAATATCATATAGGTTGGTCGAATTTGTTTATCTACTTCAGTGATGCTAGATTCACTGGACTATTAATAAATAATTAAAAACAAATAACAAAAAGTTAAAATAACTATAAAATAGTAGTAATTCTAGAGGGTGGAAGGGAGGCAAAATAGTCCAGAATAGCATTATTAGGATTCAAGTGACATGAGGACTACAAAATTGTCATCAAAAACTGAAAGAGGGCGCAAAAGTAAATTTTAGGGTTACAAAAAACGTGATAACAACAAAAAATATGTTCTTTAGTTACAACAGGGGAGATGGTGTTATTTTCAGTTTTTGCCGGGGGCGCAGTGACCTCTAGATAACTTTAACTGCATGATCAATGTAAAACCTATAGTTAATCAAAGACACCCCATGCACATTATTCCTTAGCCACGTTGTCATTTTTGAGGTTTATATTTTGTAATTTTTTTATAGCAATGTTCGGTACAGATCTACTGATATGATGTGCTAACATTTTTATGATTCTTATAAATAAACAAGTTATCAGTAAAGTTTTGTAACCTTGAGAATTCATTAAAATATCGTTTACATACTTTTTTTTTCTCAAAAAAATATCGACGCATTTACATTGATCAACAGGTCGATAGTGACGTAACTATCAGTGGTGTCAACCGTCAAAAAAAATTCCAAAAATGTTTCCCGTTTTTTCTAAAAACGCATATGCACGACGAGTAGAAGTTGTTATCAATGTCACCCCGTGAATCAAAGTAACCCCGGTTTACGGTACCACAAAAAAAAATTATTTTAAATGGCGGCATTATTTTAAATATATAAATCTTATAAATTTATTTGTTATTTAATGTTAATTTTTCAAAATCTACAATTTAGTATTATTATAATTTTTAATTTTGTTGATAAATAATGCAAAACTGGGATTATAAATAAAAATAAATTAAATTTAAATAACAGTACGAAACTCTCAGTTATTTTTGCACTTTTTTCATTTTTTTTTTCACGATAATATTTTTTTTTTAAATATGGCCATCCTTCTAAAATATCTAACTCTTCATAGCAAAAGAAAACGTATGAACCCTCATTTACTTTTAGTTTTTTAAAATGGCACTTACGATAAGACAAACTCGACTTCTGTTGATTTTATTTCTGAATAGTCAACAATAAAACGTGTATATATATAAAAAAAAGTTAAAAAAAACACGTGCAAGAATCAAATCGCAATACTTTAGCTAGAGCAGGAAAGTGTCCCTCCCGTTAAGTGATGGGCGTTAAGTTGCCAGATTGTCAACAACCAAGTGACAAGCTGTTTATTGTCGTCTTATTATAGAGCCGAGTGTAAACTTGTCATGGTAATTTATAGCTAGCAACGGCAGGCACTGCTGCTGTTGAAACGCTTTTGTATATAAATAGATCAATGCTCACACGCCTGTATCATTTTTATATCATGGATCACTTTGGATATAATATGAAAAACGATCAACATGTATGGTATACACTCTTCAAATGAACACTGCAATAGTATTATAATAAGAATGTACACATAAGGTGCTGGCACCAGTCTTGGACAATACCCCAGTGTTGAACATTTTTAACTTAAATGTACTGAATTATAAATATTTGTTTTGATATTTGATTACTGCCATTACTGGGTAGATATTAATCTCTACAGGCTGCGGCATTTATCTTTAGAGAAATTAATATCTCGGTTGGACTCAATTATTTCGAAAAAAAATTCAGACAAAAATTGTAGGGCACCGAAGGGGCCATTGAATGGTCTATATTACGACTTCCGGTCTAGACCGGAAGTGGTGTTTTTTGACCGGAATTCACTTTTTTTAAATGGAAATGCCTATTTTTTATCACGGATTTCGATTGAAAAATGAAAAATAAATACTTTTTGTTCTTAACATTTTTTCGATTTAACCCATATTTTGGTCATAAACACCAACTCATTTAAGGTAGGATTCTAATTATTTAGATTAAAAATCATCACTCCACAAAAAAGTGGTCTGTACTTTACATGTGACATATGCTACCCAAAGTGTTTTGGCCTCTCGAATATGAATCCGGGGTCAGAATTGCTCCTACATCCTTCAGTCTTCAGCAAATCATAAAATTCTTCAGAAATTTGAAGAAATTTCATTTCATTTTATGGGTTAAATATGGGTTAAATCGAAAAAATGATAAGAACAAAAAGTATTTTTTGTTTGTTTTTCAATCGAAATCCGTGGTAAAAAATGGATGTTTCTATTTAAAAAAAAATCGGTCAAAAAACACCACTTCCGGTCTAGACCGGAAGTCGTAATAATTGTGTCCAACCGAGATATTAATTTGTCTCAAGATAAATGCCCCATCCTGTATACTGTATATACATTTAACTGTCTTACAACGTGATTTCATGACAATTAGTCATTTTGTTTAAAAATTGTGAACAAATAAATTATCGCAGTTCGGCCATACTATCAACAAAAGTGTATTTTCTCATGTAAATGCTTTACATTGTTTTAAATTTTACGACTCTTCTTTATTTTATAACGTGGAATATATAGTACTAATCATTTTATAATTATATTATTAACAAGTGTTCATAACTGGGTGTTCATTAGGGGAACCTGGGGAGGGTCGAGCCCTAGGGGACACTTGGTAACCTTGATTAAACTTACTAAACAATCGAAGGTATGGTAAATATCTGTTCGTTGTGTTTTTCTATTTCTATATGCATTGTTGAGTGCGAATGGAGTTACATAATCAATGAGACTCAGTTATGGGGAGACATGGTACAAATCTGTGTACCACATCTCCCACGCACCTGGGAGCTTTAATCCAAAGGCAAATCAGGGGTAAACAAGTCTCCCGAACACAGGGGACACATGGTAAAAGTTGTCAATAAGGAGTTTCAATAAATAACGAGTTAAATTGTGACACAATCTACTTCTTATTCAAACTATCAATGGATAGACAATTTCTAAATCGTTTGGCCTGAAAAATTTTCCAATACTAAAAAAAATAGAGTCTGAAATCAAAGTGGGTGATCAACCCTCCCCAGGTTCCCCTACTGGTTTTACTTTGTTGAGAAAAAACATAGAAAATAATTTTAGTGATTAAATTGAATTAATCCATTGCTTCTCGACTTTCTTCGAATTTTTTAATCATGTTTTCACATCTTTTTGAAAATAGAATCTATTATGTCAATATGAAAAAAATCGAAAACATGATGTCCTATAAATGGGACACTGGGAAGTAAAGATGTAGTTGTTTTATTAGTAACATAAGTTCATGAGAATTACAAAAAAGTAGCTAACAAAAAATAACATGTTTTGCATTTAACACGTTCAAGTCTGGTGCCAGTACTTTATCTCTCACATGTATGCATACACTATTCAAAAAAATACTGCAATAATATCATAATAAGAAAATACAATTGAATCGGTGAGTGAAAGAACAATACAAGTGCCAAAAATGGCAATTTTAACTGAGATAGGCGAAATGTTTAAAATTCATAGCTCTATCACATATCAAAATAATAATACATCGACCAACATCTTACGTGCGACGGGGGGTAGTTCAATTTTTTTATAATTACTTTTACCTTACTTTTCTGACGAAATCCTCGAATTTTACTACCATATTATTTCTTGGAAAGTCAAAAATGAAGATTCTTAGTAAAAATTACAAATAATTTTTTTTGTAAAATAATAAAAAATAAAATAATAAAGCCGAAAATAAAGCAATAAAAAAAAATAGCTTTTTTTTAATTGAGTGAAAGAACAGTATAACTGCAGGTCATTTTTTTCAAATATCTTTTTTGTAATTTTTTTTTTAATTTATTTATGTACGTATTATTATCGGTTAACATAAGTTCTATAATGTCACAATACATAATTAGACCAAATAACCCATAGTTCTCTTTTAAAACAGTTTTTTTCGTTTTTCTCAAAATGGTCATTTTGGAGATATATTGTGCTTTCACTCGCCGATTCAATTATAAAAGTCAATATGAAATTACAAATAAGCTGTATTTATTTATAGTAAAACTCAAACTTTCCAAATTCATTCTATATAATAGATTGTAATTGTTTTTTTTTATTTCCTCGATGAATTAGTTTGTAACCCTTTGGTGGTGACATATTATCTCATGACATTGATAACGGCACCAAGTCTGTCAGACCCTCATATATTTATACAGTTTTTAAGAGGTATTTTGAAATTTTAGGAGCGGATAAAAATATATTAATGAGTATAAACTAATTAAGATACAAAGTAATAAATGGTTAATTTTATTCTTTGTTATAAGAATCAATAATTGTAAAATAAAAAACATAAAAGATGATAAATATGGCATTTTGTTAGGTAGGTATAAATTCGGGCAACAAATTTCATAAAAGTTATTTTATTTTATTTGTAAATGTAATGTACATATATATACAAAATAATAATGTTTTTAATTAGGTAACTACCACTGTTCCATATATTTAAACTAAATAACGTTTAAATATGATGTCTGCTGAGTTTGTGTATTTTAAAATTGTGCTACATTATAATATCTAGGAAGAAATGTTATAAAAATCGGAATTGTTGAAAATTGTACTAATAATAAAATATTATTTGTATCTATATACCAATGCCAACACTAAGAATAAGTTAGACAAAGATATTCTTTATTTTTGTTCAGTTGAAAATTACTTTTGTGAATTTTTCTGTGCTTAATTGTACTCAATTTCAATAAATAAAAAAGCAGAATAAAAAACGCTTAAAAATTGTTGTCGCCCACACTTACCAGCAAAAGGATCGCTCAAAAAATCTGAAAAAAATCATAAACATTGTTAATTAAGTGCAAATGAAGCCAAAATTATCAGAATTGAAAAATTGTAGTGCAATAAATTGTTATAAATAATTATATTGTTTATTTTCTTATAACTGCTGAACCATTGGTTTTAGGGAACAATTTTTTCATCAAGAAATAGGTATTTATTACGATGTAGGGAACAACTTTTGTCACGTTTTCCAAAAAAATTAATAATTGGAGTGGGGGGTTGATGACACGAAAAACTAGTTGTACAAGTAAGTAAAGCTTACACCTATCTTTTTAGGGTTCCGTAGAAAACTAGGAACCCTTATAGTTTCTCCATGTCCGTCCGTCCGTCCGTATTTTGAGTTAATAAGATGAAATTTAGTATACGGTCGTAGATTAATGACCCAAAAACAGAAATGATAAGATTTTTGTAAAAAAAAATTTTTAGGTCCCCTTTCCATAAAATGAAGTGTTTTCAAAAAAAAAAAATCACCTACCCCATTGAGTGGGGTGTCATTAGAAAGGTCTCCTAAAATGCAACAAAATATGTATCAGAACTTTTTGATTTTAACCCTTTAATCACGATGTATTTGCTCACCAAAGTCGTTAAAAAAGCGTCCCTCTCCCTCTATTTTCTAAACTATCAATTTAAAAAATCTGAAAAAATTCCAGAATATCTCTTAAAATGCAATAATGAAAACCAAATGACTTTTTGATTTTAACCCTTCGGTCACGAAAATTTTGAAAAAACTCTTTTTATAAATCGTAGTGAGAATGACTACGGAACCGTATCATGTGCGTGCCCCACAAGCACTTGCCCGTTTTATTTTGTTGTAGTTAAGCTAAGTCCCTGATAACAATGGTAATGACGACATTTATTTCACAATTTAACTACATTAATATATTTAACCCATTACTTCCCAATGTCCTATTTAAAGGACATCATATTTTCTAATTTTTTTTCTCTGACAAAATAACGTTGTTAATTTAACTTACATCACTATATTGTTTTTTAAGTCTCTCTACTACTAACAATAATTTTTTCATATCACATGCATAGAAACAACTAGTTTTGAACCCTGTTTTGACAGTCGAAACAAGACAATTTCAGACCAATGCGATTGTACCGAGCAGAAACAAAGAAACAACGTTGTTTCTGCCCGGCACATTCATTTATTTATTATTTATTTCAAGTCTGTCAGAATCGCATTTGTAATAAACAAAAGCGGATCTTATTTCTGAATTATTCTATTATTAAAATAGTACAAGATATTACTGCGCTATTTGTCTGAAATAGTCTTACTTCGACTGGCTACAGAAATCAAAACTCGTTGTTTCAATGCATGTGATATGAAAAATAGCGTGCGTGGCACGGGATGAAACAAAGACGATTTCAGACCAGGGCGATGACAGCCCTCGCTTCGCTCGGGCAGTCAACTCTCGCCCTCGTCAGAAATCGTCTTGTTTCAACCCTTGCTACACAATATACTATTAAAACGTAAATAAAGCATAACAATATCAATAATTTCAAAAATAAATCCAAGTAGACTATCGTCGTTAAAAATAATGATATCCTATAAATATTACTTTAGGATCGCATCACAATAATCTAGTCTGTCTTGTATTGAATTTATCTTTTTGGTCATGAAATAAAAATTCGGGAAGGAATGGGTTAATACAAGTAGTTAATAATATTCCATTAAACACAAGTAATCTAAACACTTTGATATTTTAATTACCCAGTTAAACTGTAGAATAGTATATTATATTATATTGTATAATGGAACAATAAATTAATATTAATTTTCCACACGCATACCTTCCTTTCATTTGAACTAATAACGTTCTCACAATATAGATAAAACTAAACAATACATGTGAAAAGAGTAGGCGTCGTTGTAAAATTTTATAACGCGTTGTTTCAACAAGAGACATATTTGTGTTTATTGCTCATTTATCTGATGGCATTACCGAACTGAGTCTCAAAACGATATCGCTTGCTCAAATGGTTCCATAAGATGGGATTATCAACAATAGAGCTATTAGTTTGAATTATATATCTATAGATATTTTATTACAGTGCGATTAAGAGACTTGATAGTTTTTGTTCTTTGTTTTTTTAAAAGAATCGTTGTCGATGTATTTTTATTGTATTTAGTTTATAAAATAGCAGATTTTGTATTGTCTTTGGGATTGCATTATAACAGAAAGTTTGTTTCCTTAGTGAATGTTCTCCCTTATTTTATTTTATAAAATATTGAAAATTATCAAGATATGTATGTCCTTCTTAACCTTCGGAGTACACACCTATTTTTTCAACCTACTAGTACACTCTGGGTCAATTTGACCCTGCTTATTTTTGATCGCCTATAATTCCGCAACTACGAAACCTTTTGACTTACCAAAATTCAAAGGTATACTTTGATTCATGGTAAATGAATTTATAAGTGTTACAAATACCTTTGAAGTATTCAACATACTTTAAAAAAATCGCGAAAAATTAAAATACCTGAGCGCTATTCACGATCAAAGTAGGTGTATGGGTCAAATTGACCCATAAGAGGCTCCGAGGGTTAAGGTCATTCGATCATTAGAGCAATGTAGGTATAAGTAGAGGTATAAGTAATAGTTTAAAATTTTAATATGTTATTTATGGATAGCTCATATATTTTACAAATTTTTATTTAAAATATTGAACGTATGGTTTTTGAGTAATTGGATATTAAAAATAAAGTTTTAAACACGCGATAAATTAGAAAACTTGCCGAAAGTGCTCTATTTATTGAAATTCTACACAATTGGTTTTATAGAGACGTTCTAAAAACTAATTATTGGGTCATTCTTAGTCAACTCTATCAGAGAAAAACGCTACTATTACGGATTTTTAATAATAATATAACTTTCATTTGTCATTTCGCAAAATTTTCAGTTTTTTGAAAATGACGTGTATTTGAAGTTTGGCAGAAATGATGCATATATGCATTTAAATAATAATTTTTATCTCCGGATGTACTTATTGTAGCGAATTGATTTTTTTTAGTTTTGTTCACAAAAAAACGATATTTTTGGACATTTTGTCCGTTTTTAAGTAAAATAAAAAAATTGTTTTTTTTTTGTACAATTAATTTTTTTTTTATTTGAAGCTGAGGTCACCTTTTAAAAATCTGAAAAAAATCATAAATATTGCTTATAGTATTCTCTATCATCCCTGCAAATTTTATGCTGCACATATTTATAACGGTTTCAAAATAAAAAAAATTAAGGTTGTTGTATATAAGTTGCGCGCACTATACATTGATTTATCGTAATGAATTCGGGTGAAAATGTTTAAATCAATGTTGTTTGTATGTAATCTATGGAATTTATAAATTGATTTCGAAATAAAGTAATCATACAGGGTGTTTAAAACTGTTTGTTTTATGTACTCACGAAGATATACCGGGTGGACCGTTTTAACCTTTAATGGAGAATAATTCGACCGGTAAGTGAAATAATAAAAAAGTTTTCAGATAAAAGTTGTACGGTTTGGAGGGGGACATAGACGTACTTGGATGAAATTTTTTTAGGTGGTGTTTTCAAAGTGGTATGAAGGTCAACATCATTTTTTTTAAATAGGAACCTATAGTTTTTATCAAGTAATTTTATTTAACGTGAAAAGTCACGAATCTTTCATTGAAAACATTTTATTAACAACTTTACCTTTCCAAGATATCTAACAAAATAATTTGAGATTTTGAACATTCAATATTTTTTTTTACTCAGAAACCATCAGGTTTAGAGAAAAAGCATATAATACAAAAAATGTTTATTTTGATCTAATAAAACACCAAGAATTATTTTTAAAATTTTAAAACTTAATCTAAGTTTTTTTTAACGTTTTCTTTTTTTGCTTAAATAAAATAAATTAAAGAAGTTTTAAAATTTTAAAAATAATTCTTTAGTTTTATTAGATCTAAATAAACATTTTATAAATATTTAATAAATATGTTTAGTATAAATGTACATTTCTACTTTGTTTTATAATAAAATTAATAATTCTTGCGTAATTTCTCAATAATAAAATCGTTAGAATCTCATATATTACCTCTAGTTTTGTTGACTACTTTTAATATTTCAATAGTTTATGTCCCATTTATTGTATTCCAAGTTTTATTAGTTTGTCAGAAATATGTTTCAATAAAATAAGAATCACTTACACGGTTCATTGTCAGTGTTACGTATAAGAAAGTCCCGTGGCACCCATGGCAACTTTTTTGATATAAAATTAAAAATTTTAATCGGCAACTGAAATTTTTATTAAAAAAACGACTCAATTTTCGTCCGTGCATTTTTTTTGTAATTAAAGTTATCTTAATAATTATGAAGTTGATATGAACTGTCAACCGCACTCACCGATACTAGTTAATTTATTATGCAAAGAGAAGAAGAAGAGGTGAATCAATATTGGCATTAATACTAAATTAACAAAGGCACAAGTGCAAAGGTAATGTGTAGGAGATGGCGGGAGTTCAAAGGAATGCCTTTAAATTTTGATGCTTTCGTCTAAACTTGCTGCCGGCTATTCTATCTGAGGTTTGTCTCATGATTCTCCAAGTCTTTGCATTTCAAACTATAATATTATGTCAATATTTGTCCTTTTCTAAATCAACTCTATTTACATTACGATGCTGGTTTAATTTATTTTATTCAAAAATTATTATAATTTATATTATATATAATATAAATAACATAATATACCGGGTGTATAAAAAATATCTCCAGTTTGACAATATACAGTCGAATTTCTTTTTAGGTGATTTTTTTATCGAGTAAGGCAGTGGTCCCCAACCTTTTTGTACCTAAGAGCACATTCTAGAATAGCGGTTGGGCGGCGGGCACCATTTATTTTTTCAAGGTGCCTACATCAATATCGCAATTTTTATTCAGTCAAACTAAAAAAGTCAGATATATGCTCTTGCTGACTTTTTTATGGAAAATTTTTTAATCTACAAAAAGGTTCAGAGGCATTTTTTCATATATTTCTAATTCCTACGTAAGCCGTGACTGGTAAAAAATGCTATTCATAAAACTTTGATAAAATTGTTTCTAATATTGTTCGACGAATTTGTGAAATGTTTGATATATGCATAAAGTTTTTTATTAACAAATCTACATCAACAAAATATTTCTAATTTATCTTTAAAATTAATGTAAGTGATTTTTGTAATTGCGTACAGCCAGAAAAGGATTAAATGGTTACATATTTTTCTGGCTGTACTTTACGGTATACATTAAATTTGAGAAAATGAATGTAAAATGATATAATATATAATATTTGTAAACAAATATTTTTTTCAAATAAATAAGCTTATATTTCTGTAATTAGTTACTAAAAATAAAAAAAAAAAATTACATGTAATTGAAAACTTAATTTTTTTATCGTTTACAGTCAGCGGCGGGCACACGTAAAACAGTCGGCGGGCACAATGGTGCCCGCGGGCATAGGGTTGGGGACCACTGGAGTAAGGTATCAAATGAAAGCAATTTAAATATTTAGTAATTATAAATTTTTTTTAAGAATTCGTATAAATATTTACCCCCGTGCCCATATTTAACTAATATAACACAATTTATAGATAATCTTTTTATCTATAAATATAAACTTTTACCTAAAATATGATTTCAAAATCTCATCGTTTCAAAAATAATTAGAAAAAATTTAAAAATTAATAAAAATAAACTTCTGTTTCCGGTCAATGATGGTTTTTAAAAATTGAAAAAAATAGTACAATGACACTATAAAAGAACTTTAAATATAAAAGTTCGTGTTCGTAAGTCTTACTGTTTTGGCTATAGAGTGTTCACAAACAGACATACAAAAAGGTTTTTTGTGAGTCATCAACCTTCTCCCCGTCCACCAATTTAACATTATTGAATTTAACAATTATTATAGATACAAAATGTATTCAAACATAAAAAAAATTAATTAGCGTTTTTCTGGGTTCGCTGTTTTAACCGCTGTTCCCCTATACCTATTCTATATTTGTATTTATCTTAATATATATAAAATACGTGTCACATTGTTTTCTCCGCGATGGACTCCTAAACTACTTAACCGATTTTAATCAAATTTGTACACCGTGTGCAGTTTGATCCAACTTGAAAGATAGGATAGCTTACATCTCAATTTATGATCGCAATATTATTTTATTGCAAATTATTTGTCTTTATCTGTTAGCTCCAAACGATTCTAACAGATGGTGACATCTGTTGACTCGATTGAATAAGTATTCAATAGATGGCGCTATGTCAAACTTCCAAACGTTTCATATAACCTACAATTTAATAGCATAACCACCACATGTTGCTAAAGTATAGGTTAACCACAGCAACGCGTGGCCGGGTCAGCTAGTTGTATATATATATTATATGTATGTTAGGGTGGGCCGAATTGTATTGACAAAATTTAACCGACCTCGGCTACCCCCTTATGTGAAAGTACTCTCAATTCTATGAAAAAAATCCCATAGAACTATGCCTCTACATTCAACTTTAGTTCGGCGCATTTTTGATTGAAAATTTTTAATTTGAGTCCCTTGAATTCAAATAGGTCGAACTAGGAAAAAATTCCCATCAAGCTGAATTTTGGTAAAGACTTTTATTTGGATTTTCTAAGCATACCTTAAAAAGTACCCTTAGTTTGGGCCAAGGGTTTTTTAGGGGGTAAAGGGGGGGAAATTTTATTTTTTTGCAAATATCTCAAAAAATATCAACTTTTCGAGGGCAATATTTTTTAAGAAATGTATTTTTTAAGAAAATTGTAGCTTATAAAATTCTACATAAAAAAGATAACTATACTTTTTTCGTATAATCAATACTTTTTAAGTAAACAAACTTTTTAAGTGTCCAGTGCCGTGAAAAGTGCCAAAATCCGAACTTTTAGGGGCAATCAATTTTATGGTTGATTATTATAGATTTTTAGGCGTAGAATTCGAAAAAAATAACCCAGAATGGCGAAAAGTGGTACAACACCCTTAAAAAAGGGGGTGAAGGTTGAAAACCTCGTTTCCAAACTTTTTACTTGAAAAGTATTGATTATTCGAAAAAAGTATACTTATCTTTTTTGTGTAGAATTTTATAAGCTACAATTTTCTTCATAACCATTGTCCTCGAAAAATGGATACTTTTTGAGATAATTGCAAAAAAATAGAATTTTCCCCCCTTAACCCCTTAAAAAACACAAACCGATGGCCCAAACTTAGGGTACTTTTTAGGGTATGCTTAGAAAATCAAAATAAAAGTCTCCACCAAAATTCAGCTTGGTGGGAATTTTTTCTTAGTTTAACCTATTTGAATTCAAGGGACTCAAATTTAAAATTTTCAATCAAAAATGCGCCGAACTAAAGTTGAATGTAGATGTATGGTTCCATTGGCGTTTTTTCTTAGAATTGATAGTACTTTCACATAGGGGGGTAGCCGAGGTAGGTTAAAAAATTGGCCCACCCTAATGTATGTATATGTAGAAACTTATTACAATAGTGTGTAACCAATGAGATCAGTAAATGTCAAGAGATTTAGGCTGGTAATATTATTTTATTGTAAAGGTGAGCAGCAGAAATTGTAATTGTATGAACTAGAGATATAAATTTTATACGTAATCATGTGGGATTTGAAACTTGGTTTTCTGATTTCTAACTTGACAACGGTAAAGCTGTATATTGATTTTATCTCGTTCTCAGAATTTGGTTGCTGCATAGACCTTTCTTTATATACATATGTACTTTACAGTTTTTCAATATTTTATTATACAAAACAATATCGTTTAAAACTTCTACATATTATTTATTATATCTATAATATTGGTTTGTATTTAAATCTATTTAATCGTTTTCACTTATAACAAATATACTGAACGAAAAAATTAATTACTCAACATTAAACAAATATATTAACACTTAAAATTAATCATATCACTTTAAATAAATACTTTGCACTCAAAAAATAATACTTTTCACTTGACCTGAATTTGGAAACCTGTCAAATTTAAAATCTAGATATTTTTTATGTATTTATTGTGATTTTCCATATTTTAACCTAACCTAAACACCAACCTCCCTCCTTTCGCCTCAATAGATTTGATATTTTGAATGTGATTTTTTATATTTTAAAACGATTAAATATTTGCCTTATTATGCCTTATGTATTAAAAAAAATTATATGCGTGTATAAAGAGTATACTATAAAACTTTAAGTGCTAAATATTAAAATTTATGTTCAATGAAAAAGTTAATACTATCTATTCATACTATATACCGGGTATTTAAATTGAGACACGCAAATAAATATATCGAAAAGTAAGGGTTTTCAACGAAAATTTTTGATATAAAAGTTTCAGGGTTAGGGGGGCGGGGGGGTTAAAAACCAACGGTTATATATTTTTTTACATTCAGTGAAGGCCGAAAGGTCTTTTTGAGGGGAATTAAATTTTTTTAAATGGAAACCTATTTCTTTTTTACATAAAAAAAGAAACAACTTTTGTGTAGAAAGTTTTTTTCAATAACCTCAATTTTAAACGAATATTTTTTTTATTGAATTTTTTATTTATTTTTTTGTTAAAAAATTCTGAAATTATTATTTATTATTAATACCATACTTGTTTAAGAAACAATTCAATTTAATTACTTTTTTAATTTTAGAACTTTTAATGAAAAAAAAAAAATAAATACAAAAAAATTATTAAAATTGTAGTTTTTGAAAAAACTTTTCAGACAAAAGTGGTTATTTTTTTTATAAAATACAAATATGTAAAAAAATGTAATTGATCTGAAAATAACCATAAAACCTCCACTGAAGATCAAAAGTTTTACCTCTATTGATTTTACCCCTCTTTAGGAACCCTAAAACTTTTGTAGCAAACATTTTCCCAGAATAACCTTAATTTTCAAGATATTAGCTTGTCTTAATTGAAGTAGACCATCCAGTATAGTGCAATTAAATACAGTAGAAACCGGTTATAACGACATCGAAGGGACCGGTCATATTGATCGTAAAAGCGGATAGTTGTAATAAACGGTAAAAATAAAAATGCAACTTATGGGATTCGGTTGGACTTTCATTTTGAGACGTTATAACTGATACGTCGTATTAACCGATGTCGTTATAACCGGTTTCTACTCTACAACTGTCCTTGTATACAGGGTGTCCCATTTTAATCTATCACCCCCCTATTTTTTTATCTATCAATTAAATAAAAAAATTAAAAAATGCTTCAAATAAAATGTCTTCATGGTCAAATAGGCCCAACTTTTTTTTTTCAAATGGAAACCTATATTTTTTATTACGGTATCTTATTGTTTGGAAGAAAACAAGTAGCTTTTGTTTCAAAAAAAATTTTTTATGACTTAATTTTTTTTTAATATTAAACAAAATAATTTTAGATTTTAGATTTTTACTAATTTTTTACTCGAGACCCATTAACTTTAGAGGAAAAGTGTAATACACAAAAAATGTTTATTTTAATATGATATAATTAGGAAAATTATTTCAGATTTTTTTATTTATTTTTTATTTGCTTTAATCCTGATATAATTATCCTGGTTACATCAGATTAAAATAAACATTTTTTGTTTTTTACATTTTTCCTCTAAAGTTAATGGGTTTCGAGTAAAAAATTAGTAAAAATCTAAAATCTAAAATTATTTTGTTTAATATTAAACAAAAATTAAGTCATATAAAAATTTTTTTGAAACAAAAGCTACTTGTTTTCTTCCAAACAATAAGATACCGTAATAAAAAATATAGGTTTCCATTTGAAAAAAAAAGTTGGGCCTATTTGACCATGAAGACGTCCAAAAAATAAAAAATTAATAACGCCATTTTGGGTCCCCCTCAAAACCAAACAACTTTTATTTGAAGCATTTTTTGATTTAATTGATAGATAAAAAAAATTAGGGGGGTGATAGATTAAAATGGGACACCCTGTATATAAACCAATAAGTACGATTAATTTTCATTTCACCTAATTATAATGTATAAATATACAATAAATAATGCTATTTATAAAATACCGGAGATTTAAATAATGAATGGATTATTTGAAGCATAAAGAATTTAATATTATTTATTAAAAACCAATGATGTTTGAAAATAATAATGCACCCATTAACAAATATCAATGCATTATATGGGTATTTAAAAATCGAATATTTAATTTGTTTTAATAGTGACAGTTATTCAGCTAGATTGAAATTGTAAAATTATAAAGAGGAGGAGATGATTCGTGCAATAATGAAAATGAAATTGGAACAATAGCCATGCTATTTTAATACATATCAACCAAATGGCATTTTGATAATGTCATTAAAGTTTAAATTTTCATGCTATTTCATTCAAATTAATTGAAAATGGGTGATAAAAAATGTTAAAGACTACAATGTGAAATATTAAAAATTAAATTGCTATTAAAATCCATTTTACTTCATTAAAAATAGATGAATTTTATATGGGTAGTTATTTTAAAATTCAAATACATTTAAGTTCATATACAATACTATGTATGTTGATCAATTCATACTATGATTTTTTATACGTAAAAATTAAAAAATTTTTAAAGACAAAACTTATTTCATTTTTTCTGTAAAATACGAATATGCAAAAAATAAATACATTTCCGTTTGAAACAAAGAAGTCGACCTTAAAATGACCCTGAATCTTCCACCCTAGGTGAAAATTGTTACCTACATTTCTTTTCCCCTTTCTAATCTTTAAATATTTTTTAACATTAGTTTCTGAAATAATGATTACAAAATTATCTTAAAAATAAAACGGCCAAGTGTGTTTGGGGCTCGCACATAATAGAGTTCCGTACAAGTTATTCTCACAACATTTAAAAAAAAAGAGTTATTTCAAAAATTTTCATAAAACTATTGTTATAACAGTTTTCGTTATAACTTTCAGTGGAAGTACTAATTAAAAGCTATATTCTGGAATTTATTCAGATTTTTTTGGATCAATAGTTTCGAAAATAGAGGGGGGACGCTCTGAGTACGACATATCGTGACTGAAGGGTTAAAATGAAAAGGTCATATAACATTTTTTGCTGTATTTTAGGAGACCTATCTATACAACTCAATGTTGTAAGTGAAAAAAAATGTGAGAACACTTTTCAGTCTATGGGAGAGGGTACACAAATATTTTTGACAGTGTTCGTTATAATTTTCACTTAAAGTACTAATTAAAAGCTACATTCTGATTTTTTCCAGATTTTTGAATCGATAGTTTAGGAAATGGTAGGGGGGACGCTTTGATAATGACTTTAAAGAGCAAATACATTATGATAGAAGGGTTACAATCAAAAGGAACAGGTACGTTTTTTGTTGCATTTTAGAAGTCCTTTTTAATGGGCTAAGTGATTTTTTTAAATACGCTTTTCTTTCTATGGAAGATGGATCTTTTTCAAAATCTTATCATTTCTGTTTTTGGGTCAACAATCTACGTCCGTATACCTAATTTCATCTTAGTTTTCTTCGGAACCCTAGTGATGAGAAAATTTTTACCCTAGTATATAATATAAAAGCAAAAAAAAGTTTACATTCTACTCCCAACAACAATAATAAAAAACTTAAGAAAACAAATTATAATAAGCAGAATTTACCAAGAAACACATTCATAAAAGATGAAAGGCTTTTGTATGAATAATTACATTAGGCATTGTACAGAAAAATCAATCGCGAATAAACAAAAGTTGAAAACGCTTCCAAACATGTTGACATTTGTACGCAAACAAGTCAGACAAGATTTCCGGGAAACGAGATTGGCACTTTGTGACAGTTGATAATACTTATATACTTGCTTGTGACTCGTTTCAGATGTCTGATATGTATTCGTCTAAATAATTCACTACAATCAAACATTACTCAACATTTACCACTAGTGCAATAATATTTTATTTATTTAAGAATTTGCGGATTCACTGAATATGTCAATGTGTATTTTTACTTTCTTATACTATATGTATATAAAATATACATATAGTATAAGTATTGTAAAGCCAGTTTTTTTCAAAATCCAGATTTTGATGGAATTATCCATTTTGAAAAATTAATTCATTTAAAATTGAAATTATCGTTAGTTCCTACCAGCAGGTTAGCACTTGGTTGTTTCTTTCTTGTTGAGGATTTACTATTATTATACTGTCAGGTATTTTGACGTGAGTGGCAAGGAGACTCGCGAAAATCAAGCACTCCAAAGGATTCATATTTTCGCCATATCCACGTAGTTGATCCTGGGTTACGCTAACAATAAAAGCGAAAGCTGTAGTACTTATTTGGGATTTTCAAGGTCAAGTTTGCCTCCAAGATTTGTTTCATAATTTTTCGTATTCAGCACATCAAATTACGTAGGAAAACTCCCTCAAATCGTCCAAATTGATTTTTTTTACAGTGAGCTTTCCGTTTCAGACGGGACTGGTCGATATATAGATCAGCAACATAGTCGGGTATGCCACATAAGAAATTAGTTGATTTTATGTAAAAATTTTGTAAATAAAAAAAGGTCGATTTCAACGTAAAAATCCCCTTCCTTAAATTGTTAACCAGAGAAAATACAAACATGTATAATATACCTTTACCTATATAAAACGAAATGTATTAATTAAGGTAGACAATTAGTTACATGTACTCGTACATACATAAATGTAGTAACTTAACACTAAACTCGATTTATTAATTTATTAATTTATCGTTTAATCGATTTTTCGGATGATTTAAGGGGATGAAAGGGTAATTAATAGGGTGGATTGACTATTCTTGAGGTCATTTTCAGAAACTACAACAATTTACCTTTCAAATGCGAGTGATAACATTAAAATTGGTTGAAAATTAGCTTGAAGCGAAGTTTCGCGCAAAAATGTTGGTAGAAATTAGAAATGCAACAAACAATATTTATTAACGCTATTAGTTTCACAAGTGTTTAAACGTGTTTTAATTGTTCTGAATAATTTTTATATGAAAACAGGTACGCGGTATGTTAATATATTTTATCCAGAGCACATGATTTCAAATTTTGTTCAAATCATACGAAATAACTTAAATATACACATAACGTGACTTTTAAATGAAAATCTAAATAAAAATGATATCAGAAAAGCTGTCTCACACAAAAAGACTTCATATCTGCCCAATTTACTCGCTTGAATACATACTGTTATTTTTTTTTCTAAATATTAAAAAAAGTTTGTGTTGTATATTTAGTTAAATATATTGAATATGCACAGGGTATTTCAATTGAAGTGTAACACATTAAAATTCAATTATTTCTGAAAATATTTAAGATATTTATTTGATTTTATTTCTAAAATGTTGATAAAAAAATTATCTTTAAAATACATAGTTTAAATTTTCAATATGACCCCTTTTTAATAAAAATATTTTGTCTAATGTGTTGGCAAACGCATTACGTGATTCTCGAATCACACATTGTGGTTTCTTCTTCCATTCACGGGCCAGTGTACGCTTCAAGACTTCAACACTGTCGTATTTTTTACAACAGACGTTGGTCTCCAAAATGCCCTACATGGCAAATGCCATTGGATTGAGATCAGGTGACGACGAAGGCCGATCCGCCGTTAAAATTATGTCTGGAAAGTTGTTTCAGAGCCAAGCCTGGTTCATCTTGGCTTTGTGTGCGGGTTCAGAGTCCTGCTGAAAAATCCAGTGGTCTCCTTTAAATTGTTTGGTTGCCCACGGTTTCACACAACCCTCCAACATCAATTCTTGATAGGTGAATTGGTTTATCTTGACATTTTCAGACACAAATACTAGCGAAGTGCGTCCATTTGCTATTTTCCAGCCCAAATCATCACTGGCGCTGGTTTTTGTCGACGATATGCCCGCAGATGATCCATATTCATAGCAGAACGTTCCTTTAACCAAACTGTATCGTTCTGCTTATTCACAAATTGCTGCACAGTGAAAATTTTCTCGTCAATGAAGACGCAGTTTTTCAAATCGCCACGAACGAGCCGCCGCTTCAACACATTCGATTGATTTTAAGTCCATGGCGACGATTGCTGTAGTTTATTTCTGAAAAGGATATGCGCGTTTGATAGACGATTATATGACAAATAATGGGTGAAGAATGTTTAACATTTCGATTTGACGTTCTCGAGATACACAACTTAAAGTTGGTTACACTTCAATTGAAATACCCTGTATACTTAACTTCATTAAAAAAATCTTTTGCATGTTTTTGTTTTCTTTTGAGCGTTAATGGGTTAAACCCACTGTGCGGCGTAGTAAGATCGTCATCGTCCATGAATAGATTGTCGAAAACCCACCCAAATTACTTAAAAAGTATATCATATTAATCATAACCTCGGTGTGCAGTGAACCATAACGTAAACAGAGAATCGGTGAGACTTGAGACAAGTCAGTTTGAAAATACCAGCAATACATTTAACCTAGATCCGCAGTGAACCACTGCAAGACCATAGATGTAACAAATATCAAAAGTCAGTGTGAGACCTCGAGGGAGTCTGATTATAAAGTTTTTTTCTCTCTTAGTTTATATATTGTATTTGATAGGCCCTTTGGGGGTTTACGGGGTGTGAGAGTGTAGCGTAGGTCCAGACATCTTTTCAAGATCAGTGTGACAATTTTTCGCTGTCAAAGGTTTACCCACACGTGTTGTTTATTTATTTTACAAATGACATCAACTTCGTTAGAGTTATAATATGTACACTCAAATCTCTAAACGACGACTATCCTATTAACGTACGCTCCGAGAAACGACTGGCCAACCGCTCCATGTAACGACCTTCCCCTATCCCCACCACAATATTACCGTGACTGCTATATTTCTGCGCGAAATTTAAATTCACCAATTATCGTCAAAGTGGGTGCCCCTCTACACAGAAAAAAACTGTATTGGACCAAGAAAACCTTGTTTTGTATACAGGATGATTCAGCACTGTCGTGCCAAACTTGAACAGTAGATTGAGAAAAAATATTTTAAGCAAAAAACTTCCAATAAACATGTGTCCGGAAATTTTTCCTTAGGGAACTACAGGACTCCAAAAATTTTACTAAAAATGAGTTTTTATTTAATATCTAGAGAACCCTTTGTGATAGAATTATGAAATTTAGTATTTGGTTTAGTATGTGTTATCAATTTCTAATATTAACCAATTATATTTTAGACCAGGGCTTTATGGGGCCAGTGGGTCCATCGATTTTTATCTAGTATTTGTTTGTTCCTTAATTTTTTCCTGAGTTGGTGTTTTTATAAGATTATATGACACAAAATACACAAAAACATACTTTGCTTGTTTATCATAGGATAAACCGTTTTTGGGAAATATCGATGGAAAAGAAATCATGCAGAATTTAACATAATATGGATGCTTGAAATTACACATTATAAATTTATATTCTTGTTCCATGATAAAAAATAAAACAAAAAGTTAATATTAATATACCTCCGAAAATGCATCCATATCAACAAATAACCATTTTTAGTTTGTTTTTTAGTCATGTTAATAAAGTTCATGTAACAGTAATAGAACTGGCTGTAGATCTTACAGGATTCATATTAGGAGGTTTATTTATATGAACTTTATTCTTACCTTTAATCATTGAAAAATAATATAATTTTTTTTTTTGTAATTTCAAGCATCCGTATTAAGTTAAATTATGCATGCTTTCTTTTCCATCGATATTTCTCGAAATCGGTTAATCCTATGATAAACAAGCAAAGTATGTGTTTGTGTATTTTGTGTCATATAATCTTATTGATATACCAACTCAGGAAAAAAATTAAGGAACAAACAAATACTAGATAAAAATCGATGGGCCCACTGGCCCCAAACAGCCCTGGTCTAAAATATAATTGGTTAATATTAAAAATCGATAACACATATTATTACTAAACTAAATACTAAATTTCGTAATTCTATCACAAAGGGTTCTCTAGATATTAAATAAAAACTCATTTTTAGTAAAAACTTTGGAGCCCTGTAGTTCCCTAAGGGAAAATTTTCGGACACATGTTTATTGGAAGTTTTTTGCTTAAAATATTTATCTCAATCTACTGTTCAAGTTTGGCACGACAGTGCTGAATCACCCTGTATAACGAAAACAACATTTTCTTAATATAAGAAACATACTCTTAATCCAACTACACTATTCCTTCGTTCCAGAATACTATAGTTGGTTTAAGAGATTATTGCTTATCTTAAGAAAATATTGTTTTCGTTATATACAAAACAAGGTTTACTTGGTTTGAGAAATCTTTTCTACCAGTGTAGCTGACATTGTTAAGAGATTTTGAATTATCGATGCCTACGTTGTTTGGAGCGACGAGTATGTACAAAATTGCATTTTTTAAAGGATGAACATTCTTTGATGATCGGAGTTCAAAGATTAAAAACGATGATCATTGATGCATTTATTCGTTTTAGTAGTCGAGTAAAAGAAATGAATTTTACCATTTGGTTGACATTTTTTTGAAACTTGAGGAAATTATATAGGTCAAAGTATGTTGATCAAAAGTGTTGTGAAGGACGCAATCAACGAAAATCAATAATTTCTGCTTCAGGGGGCTTCGAAACATTTTTTGTTTATTACATGATTTGATGTTTATATTTATTTATTTTTTATCTGTCAAAGTACCATTTTTAGAATAATTCGCAAATAATAAAAAGTGATTCGAATTTTTCAATGAACACAAAATTTTTTTACTATAGATTATAAAATATGTATAAAGAATGATGTGGTTTTTTGAAAACTGAATTTACTGCATCAGCTTACATTTTACGAAAAAAAATTTTAATGTAGGTAAGACGAAACTTTTCATGTAGTACAAGAATATCTATATTTAAAAATTTCTATTATTACAGTAGAAACCGGTTATAACGACATCGGTAAATACGACGTATCGGTTTTAACGACTCAAAATAAAAGTCAAACTGAATACTATATAATTGTATATTTACCGGTTATTACGACTATCCGCTTTTTACGACCAATATGACCGGTCCCTTCGATGTCGTTATAACCGCTTTCTATTGTATTTAAAAAACTTGAAGAAATATTAAAGGACGAAAATAACTCAAAAATGACTTAATATTTTATTATTTATTGTGCAAGAAAAAGATGCAGTATAAGGTGTACAATAAACAGCTATTATAATGTTTGAAAGAAGTTTAAGCATTCTTTATGTTTAACAAAAAATACCTGCTAATAGCAAAATTCATATCAGTATTGATTTTTCTATAGATTCTAGAACATACACCTTAAAAAAGTAACTTTCTTGATTTTTTCAACATGGCAGGCTTTTCATAATTCAAAAATATAAAGATACGTTGGATTGATGCCAAGCGTGCTTTCCATTGAAAAAAAACTCAAATTTCAAAGAATAAAAATTTTTATACTGAAGACTTTTCAGTGAAAAATCTCAAATGGAAATTTTTTCGAATTTCAGGATTTCGGGGGGCCCGGGCCTCCCGGGCCCCTCCCCTGGATACGTACCTGACCTCAACATAAAAATTATCAAAGTTGGACATTTAAATTGTCATTCTGTATTCAGGGTGAGTCATATCAAGTGGAACAAACTTGAAAAATTGATTGAGAAAAATATGTATAATAACTAAAAAAATTTATTTTTGTAATAATTGATTGTTTTCGAATATTCATTTGTTATTTTGATTGTTGCTATTGTAATATCTTTTTTAATAAAATACTTTATAAATATCACCGGTATTTAGTACTTCAACGTTTTTTTTTTTGTTCGAAAATACATATTATGACAAGTTTTGTCGATGTAAAGTAGAATAAAAATCAAGTTCAAAAAAGCTATAGCCAACTTGTGGTCCATAAGAAAAACTAAAGTTAGGGCTTGTAACTCAGAAACGAAAAAATATATGGAAATTCTTAATATACCAATCAATTCTACATTAAAAAAAAAAACAAACAAAAAGTACCTAACTACTTTGACAAAAAAGTTATAGCCATTTAAAGAAATTCCGAATTTTCAGTTTTTTGGGTATACCGCAGCCGTTTTTCAACCTTTTAGTATTTGCGACCCAATTTTCAATTACAATTCGTATCCCCCCCCCACCTTCATACAATAATTTTCACTGAAAAATAGATCTCAGCTAAATATAAAAAAATGCTTAGAGTGTCAATTTCTAATATTAAACCTTTTTTCGAAAAACTTTGCCCTGCAAAGGAGTCACTAATAATTATTTAATGTTGTATTTAATTTAATAATTGATAAGTTAATTATTAAATACATTGTGCAATACTGATACAATCCTATTTATACGTATATTATATCAGTGTAAATGTTAACGTGTATTTTAATTTTTATTTTTTTATTATGTCAGAATGTATTTTATTGCTTTTCTTTCAGTAAATTAAATAAAAGTTTTAATTATATTTTTCCTCGATATGCTCGCGCCCCCCATTCAGCTTTATCACGCCCCCTTAAAAGGACGCGCCCCACAGGTTGAGAATCGCTGGTATACCGCCTAAACCATATAGAATTATTAATATTTTTTGATGTAATACTCACTCCTTCCTTACAAATAATTAATTTCATTTAACCAAACCTGTCTCTCTTATATGTTGATATACTAAGATCTCTATGCTGGAAAAGTTTTCTTGGACGTCCGGATATCAAAAATGTCAAAGTAGAAAGGGTGAACGAGATCCCTAAGTCAGTATAATGTATGTACATACTAAACATTGTATTTTAGGTAAAACAAGTAGACGCGCATGTATAATTCCTGTCGCTTGTTTGTCACAAACAACAACAAAGGTGTCTTCTATAATAACATATTAATAACACAATTACTGTTTACAACTGTTTGTAGTTGGTTATTCACAAAGTGCCAATAGTTTACAATCATTGGACTTGTGGTGTTAAGTCTCAGTGATTATAACACTACCTCACGATTATTGTGAATTATTTACATAAGAAGTCAACTAGTGCTGTTGTCACAAACTTATTAAACACTATTTTGGTTTATTTTTAACCCGTCTTTGCCCGGTGGTCCAATATTGGAACAATATGTTTATAGGAATTGTTTATAGGAATGTCTAAAATAAAAATTATATATTTTTTATTCGTATTACCACTATATCAACTAAAAACCATGGATAAAAAGTTTTTTTTTTTCATTTTTAATTAATTCGGGAAAAAACGGGTTAACTAGCGGAATCCCGCGGCTTCGGTCGCGTAAACTTCGAAACTAATTAGAATCCTCCATACGTGATAGGGGATGACATATTACATTTTTTATATTGATTTTTATTCATTACCTACATATCAAAAACACAGACCCTGTCTACCCCTTTTTATTTTCATAGATGATTATTTTGCCCGAATTTACCTTTATCAGTAAAGCAGGTATGTAGATAAACATATCTAAATCCATCCTCGTCCCCGTCCCATGCTGTAAGGTAGGGCTTGAATATCGAAATTTCATTTTAAATTGAATATTAATTTGTCCGAATTTACTTTAATATCATGAACAAATATGAAGATAAATATATCAAAATTTTAATCACCCCCCCACCCCATTCCCATAGAGGTTGAATTTTCGTAACTGATCTTTGTCTTGTAGAGTACCTACTTTTGCCATGTTTCATTCGATGAAATCAAAAAAAAAATATTTTACAAATTTTTTCACCCCCCTAACACCTTAGGGGTTAAACTTTGGGAAATGCTGAAATAATTGTATCATTATTTAACATATATTGTAGAGTTTGTTCGATAAGTTTCAATTGAATGCGAACAAAAAAAAAACATTTTTAATACACTATTTTGACACCCTATTTTAACCCCGTAGGGGTTGAATTTCGAAAAATCCTTTCTTATTGGGTGCTTACATCATAAAAGGATGCACCTACGAAATTTCACGTTTCTATGTCCAGGGGTTTGGGCTGTACGTTGATATATGAGTGAGTGGTTAAGGACAAACACTTTTATAGATATAGATTAAGTGTAAACTACAGGGTGACCCATTTTAAGTACACACCTATTTTTATGGTTGAATTTTAACAAAAAACTTTTCAGATAAAAGTTGTACGGTTTAGAGGGGGACTTAGACGTACTTGGAAGCATTTTTTAGGTGACGTTTTCAAGGTTACATGAAGGTCAACATAGCAAAATGCTGAACTTTAGAGAGAAAGTACAATATAAAAAAAATCTTCAAGTTTAAATAGCTGATGGCTTCTGAGTAAAAAAATATTGAACGTTCAAATCTCGAATTATTTTGTTAGATATATATATTGGAAAATTAAGTTGTTAAAAAAAATTTCCAATGAAAGATTCATGTTTAATCATGTATAATATTACTAAATAAAAACTGTATGTTCCTATTTGCACATACCGTATGTGCATGCAATTGGCTATTTGCACATACTGTATGTGCACCGCACCCAATTGGCTATTTGCACATACCACTAACCTAACATAAACAAACCTACCCTAACTTAACAACCTTACCTGATTAGGAACACATACAGTATGTGCAAATAGCCAATTACATGCACATTTTGAACATACGCCATACGGTATATGCAAATAGTCACATTCCTTAAATAAAACTCAAATTGACCTTCATGTGACCTTGAAAACACCACCTTCAAAAATTCATCCGAGTAGGTACGTCTATATCCCCATCCAAACCGTGCAACTTTTATCTTAAAAGTTTTTTGATAACATTTCACCATAAAAAGTTATCAGAGGTGTGCACTTAAAATGGGTCACCTTGTATATTATAATGTTTTTGTTATATTATAGTATTAGGTAGAACTTTTCACGTACCTACTTAAATATATTGTTGAATATGTTAACTTGTAATTAAAAACATTACCAAAAGTTGTACTTGTTATGTACTTGATTACATTTAAAACCTGTTATGTGATATTTTTCGGTGGAATAGCTTTATGGGGCCAAACGTTAAAAAAACTGTTTTGCAACAGTCGGCAATAACTGCTATGTACTAATACTCCAATAACGTTTAATTGTCTCTTGAAAAACTATACATTTATAACAGCAGATTTGTAAAATTTACATTTTTCTTTCTTAAGAAAAAATTAGGTTTTCGTATAATATGAAAAATTAAGAATTTTTTTATATACATTTATAACAATAATAATATGTTGTCTATTTTTTATAATTATTTTTATCAAGTATGTATACAAATATCAAATATACTTACATAAGCGTATAATGTTGATAATGTACATTTAAAAAAATCTGTTAGAAACCCCATTCTACCATACATATAACAAAAATGTTTATCTATCCAGTGGCGTAGATAGCTTTTTGCTATGAGGGTATAACTTAGTATGTAATCTCACAGTTATATTTTTCATTATGAAAATCATCTTTAATGTGGTGCAAAGTACAAAAAATGGTTATATTCTTCACTTACAAACAAATATGTATTCATTATTGAAAAAATACTCGTATATCATAATCATCGGTACGGTACATGTCTATTATAACCTCCATAGTTAACTAAATCACTAGGAACATAACATAATCAGGTCTACAGATAGGCATGTATCATGTATTATTTAAGATTATCAGCGCCAATGTGAGTAAAGTTTGTACTACTAAATTCAATAGTCATATTTATATAAGTAGGGGAAAGGGTTGTACCTTGGGACATTTTTTACTTTTTTAATTATTGCACTGACATCTTTCGTTCAAATACAATAATCTTTTAGCTCTGTAGAGGCTACAACTGTAGGCAGCTGTTCAATCAACAATCATTTTGCTATCACCAAAGCGTACACCACTACTCATTGTTTAATAAGTTGTTGATCTTTGTCCCAAGGTACAACCTGTGGTTTTACCTTGGGACAGCATTGGTTCTACCTTGGTACATGGCAAATATGTGAATATTATAGCTTTTAAGATATGAAAATGAAGTAAGACTTACGTAGTCAATGTTTATTAATATGAAAATATAATTATACATAATTATTATTAAATAAATTTTATTTCAAATTAAGCTTCTGTGGGAATGCAATTTTAAATGAATGAAACCCACGACGTATTGTTGGAGTTGGCAATACTTTTACAATATTGCATGGATTAACACTACTGATGTCGTCAACGTTGGGGAATACAAAATGCTTTCTTTGCTTTCTGAAAATTTCTCAGTCCCAAGGTGCAACCAGAAAAATGTCCCAAGGTGTAACCAATCATTCTTTTCACAAAATAAATTTTCTAAACTCTAAAAAATTTACGATTTAACAACTTCTTGCATAGATTGCTTGCTTAAGTAATGCTGCAATAGTACTACATCAAATAATGTCAATAAAAAGGCTTATCTTGTTTGTATATGATCTAGAAGTTGCAGCAAAATTTTACTTTCAAGGTACGAAAACAATAAACTGACACTTAAAGCTTCGAATAATGACTGAAACTGAAATAATTTGGTGAGCAAACAAAGGACAGGGTTGCCAATATAAGATGTAATTCTGAAAGTTACCACTAGAGTGGTTAGATTTCTAGAGCAGTTGTCCCAAGGTAAAACCGTCCCAAGGTGCAACCCTTTCCCCTACCTATTGAGCAACATCGAGTTTTTTAGGGTTGGTTAGTTTTCGTAAGGTATATATTAACTTAACAAAGAAACTAACCTCACTATTTCGCCCCAATCGAATGCAATTTAAAACGATTAAATCTTCATCTCATAATGTACAATAATTATCAACAGACTAACTACATATATGTATTCGCTGGGTGCAAAGTAGGTAGTGAGGGAAACGAAATCGATCACAGCGCACAACGTGGCAAAATATAACACTTTGGGTGGACTAACTGTCATTTTTAATAGGCTCGTTTTTAACTGAAAATAGAAAGGTCAACATGGTTAATCCCACTATAGACTATGTGCAAGGGGGTGGAGTTAGAAATAATGTCGATGCGAGTGTTCGTGGTGAGCAATATTGTAAAATTATCGGCGCCAAAATTTAAGGTTATGCTGTCAATGTAAACGAATTAATTATTTCTCTATTATACATCATAATTAAAGATAAAAAGATACCCAAAATAAATAATTTTCCCGTACCTTTTATGCTATACTATTTATATTATATGCAAACAGCTATATTAAATGATATTTGTTTAATACAAAATTTCAGGGTATTAAATAAATTAAACAATGATAAAAAAAGAGTTGAATCCATTCAATCCTTCGTGCACATAGCCAATAGTCATAAATAATCGTCTAAAATGTATATATTACGATATTTTATTGAAATTATTTGTTTGTTAGTACGCCAAAGTCCATCCAAGTTGCTACTAAAGTCCACCCGTTAGTTGGCGCTGTCATCGCGTACGCTGCGAATAATAATTACCTTATGAAATTAACAGTACAAACTTTACACACATTTACGCTGATTTGATCATGACAATTGCCTATCTACAGACTGATTATTTCTTGTTCCTAGTGATTATAGTTTTTTCAAACTACGGAGGTTATAATAGACAAGTACCTAATCATCTTATAATTTTTGTAGACTCATGAGGGGGAGGACTTATCCCCTTTCCCCCTATCTACGTCGCTGTATCTACCATCCGAGTATTAAAATAATTTTAGTTGCCAATAATATGTAGAAAATAATAAATGTTAATGATGTTAACTAAACTAACTAGTTTTATATTAAATAAATAATTTGGAAATTTCTAAATTAAAAATGTGTAGGTAGTGTTTGATAACGTACTGATATCACATTGTAATAATTCAACACGAAACTTCAAAGCCAACGAAATTTCCATACGAAAAAAATTCAATTAACAAAAAATCCAGAGTGTTATACGGAATAGATTCTCGGCACCGTGAAACAATTTATTTATTCGATAACAAAAAGAAAACAGCAGCACTCTATGTATAGGTGAAGAATATATATACATTGGGAACTACAAACAGAATGAAAAAATATCCTGAGGGAGATAATAAAATATATCGGCAAGTGAACGTTGCGCGCGTTCTCATCCCGTCTGAGAGAACCATAAAACAAACAGCTTCAGCCTGCCTGCCTGGAGAACTCGCTTGTGCTCTCTACAAGAGTAGCGTTGACGTGGAAACAACCTCGAAAACAAATTTACAGAGGCCCGCCAAGTTTCACCACCGCCCGCCTAGTGTTGGCAGCGCTGTGTATACAACCAGTTGGATGAATGGGCTTAAGTCAGTGGATTTAAATGTTAGGTCTCTTCGATGTGCTTTCATATAACATAGAGATAACGATTATACTCAAATGAAAAGAAAACTTGCTTGTGTTTTAAATACAGGGTGAGTCATATCAGGTGGAACAAACTTAAACCGTTGATTAAGAAAAATATTTCAAGCAAAAAAGTTCATATGAACATGTGTCCGGAGACTCTTAGTGAGGGAGCTACAGACTCCCTAAGATTTTGACTAAAATTGGTATTTATTTAATATCTGAAGAACCCATTGTGATACAACAATGAAAATTAAAACATGGATTAGTAATAATACGTGTTATCGATTTCCAGTATCAAACAATGGTTATTTAGACCAGGGATGTATGGGGCCTGGGGGCCCTCTGATTTTAATCTAGTATTTTTTGTTCTTCACTTTTTTCTTATGTTTGATATTTTTATGAGGTCATGTGACACAAAATACACATAAATATACTTTGTTAAGTTGTCATAAGATCAACCGTTTACGAGAAAAACGATGTGAAAGATAGATTTGCAGAATTTAACTTAATACGGATGCTAAAAATTACACAAAATAAATTGGTATTCTTATGCCCGGTATTATCAACCAATTTAAAGCTCCTTTAGCACTAAATGCTCCTTTAAAGTAAATTTGCTGTATTAAAAACGTGATTTAAATCAATATTTAAGCTTTCAATGAAAAATGAACATAATATATGTTGTAAAGAAATACTGCAGATAATTTAAAATCTATTTAATTAAATGTATTATGCTTGGATCTGTTGATAATATGACAGTTATTTAAAGGAGCATTTAGTTAAAGTTGATAATACTGGGCGTTAGTCAATTAATAAAGCACGAATTAAAGTTATAAAACTGGCTATAATTCAATGAGGAGTCATATTAAGAGGAATATTTACCAACTTTATTTTTTATTTTTAGTACTAGAACAAGAATATAAATTTATTTTGTGTAATTTTTAGCATCCGTATTAAGTTAAATTCTACAAAACTATCTTCCCCATCGTGTTTTTCGTAAACGGTTGATCTTATGACAACTTAACAATGTATATTTATGTGTATTTTGTATCATACGACCTTATAAAAATACCAAACATAGGAAAAAAGTGAAGAACAAAAAAATACTAGATAAAAATCACAGGGCCCACAGGCCCCATACATCCCTGGTCTAAATAACCATTGTTTGAAACTGGAAATCTTTAACACGTATTATTACTAATCCATGTATTAATTTTCATTGTTGTATCACAATGGGTTCTGCAGATATTAAATAAATACCAATTTTAGTCAAAATCTTTGGGAGTCTGTAGCTCCCTCACGAAGAGTTTCCGGACACATGTCCATATGAACATTTTGCTTGAAATATTTTTCTCAATCAAAGGTTTATGTTTGTTCCACCTGATATGACTCACCCTGTATAATATCATATATAAATTATATACAGTTAGAGTTTTCCCCGGACACTGTCCTCTTTTTAAGGGCGTCCGGAGACGTCCGAGGGGATTTTTCAAATGTGTCCGGAGTTTTTAAAAAATTTACTTACGTAAAAAAAGGTCGTCAAAATTATTAACAATAAAATTTCAAATCTAGAGCTTCTCTCTAGAAAATATTGAAAATATGATAAGGTACTGGCACCGGTCTTGATCGCATTAAGCGCAAATTATGTTATTTTTTTTATTGGTGGGCTACTCTTTTGTAATTCTCATGAACCTATATTACTAATAAAACATCTATCCCTTTATTAAATCAATTTAATTACAAAATTCCGCAAATACTGATTATAAAATGATAAGTACTACTACATAAAACATCAAGAAAACTGTATGTAGGGGAACCCGGGGCGGAATGGGAAATGGGTGGTGCTCTCCCTATGGACGACGGAGACACGTGTCTTTTGCACACAATGTTTAGTTCGTTGTGCTACACAGTACCAAGTTGCCGTTTTCAGTGTAAGAGTGCATTTAGTGTGAATTCTACCGAATGTCCAAGAAAAAGCTTACAAATTGTAATTTTTGCTTTACGACACCACGGTAAATACATTGTATACTATTTTTTATTCGGAAATTTACATTACATGTTTGTTTCATCATACTCTTGACTAACTAAAAGTCTAGTGATAACTCAAGGTCAACACATATAACGGCCATAATACTCATGTTATAAAAAACGTTACGTCGGGGGCAGAATGGGGTACACCTAGTGGTGTGCTGAAGCCGGCTCGCGCGAGCCGGTTGTTAAATTATTCCGCGAATAAAATTTCGGACCATTTCTATATTTTCGGCGAACATATTCAAATGTTGAATTTCAAACATATTTATTTTTTTTATTAATTACAAAACTACAAATTCAATATTGCAAAATCAAAAAAGATCGTCACAGACAACATAAACTGGACAGTGTCGTGTTGACAGCTTTTTATGATTTTATAATGTCGAATTTGTACTGATAATATGAAGACAATAATAAATAAAGTGAATTAGAAAAATCTATTAAAATGACGGAAAATATGAAGGAAGCGAATGAAAAAAAAGTGAGAAAAAACTGACGTTTAAAGGTAAATTAAACAAATATAAATAAATGAAATAAATTCGAAAAAAGCTCGGAAGACGAAGACACGGCCTGCTTGTTATCTCATATTTGAACTGTGTCTATAATTAGTACCCCATTGTACCCAGGGTTCATTTCCCATTCCGCCCCAGGGGGTGGGCCGGAATGGGAAATTTCATATTTTTTTCAGACACCATTTTTTTATTGTTGTTATCAACTTAGATAAGTTTAGCTGTAGTTTTTTTTGTAGAAAAATAAGTAAATAAAAGTACACATTGACAAATAATGGTGTTATTTATTTCAAACCCTCTCAACTTGTAATCAAAGCTTAGCTACCCCGTTCCGCCCCATGTTCCCCTACATAAGAAAATACAGTTTTCTTGATAGTGTGACCGAACTGCGATAATTATTTGTCCACTGTTTTTTAAACAAATGATCAATTATCATCAAATCACGCTGCAAGACAGTTAAATGTATATAGATTAATATCCAGTAATGGCAGTAATTAAATAACAACAAATATTTATAATTTAGTACATTTAAGTTTAATATGTTCAACATTAGGGTATTATCCAAGATTGGTACCAGAACCTTAGTTCTCGAAATAATTTGTTGGGTCAACTTAAAATTTAGAAGTATTGAAAAACGTGATACAAAATATTCGATATCGCTGACTTAAAATAGTTAATGTTTACTTATAAGTTAGATTGGTCTACTCTACATGAATAAACTCTTTTTGCATCCGTCTTTGCGAATGGCTGGTCGCCTCTTCAATTACTTGTATATATGACACGCCAGAACGATCATCGATGTGGGTTGCAAAATTAGTATTGTATTTACCAACGGATTTAGAACATATATTTAACTTAGAAATAAATACATACTATATTTTGTTAAACAAGTGACGTCGAGTGTTGACTAATTAAGAATCTTCCAGCAAAAAGTTAGTTTGTTAATTACAAATTCTAATAATATAATAAACGAAATTAAAGTGGGTATAAAATTGAAGAAATAAGTTTTATTTATATTTATGACATGCCTGTAATTTTTTATACAGTTAACTTATTAACTCCTTATTATTCATTTTAATGAACTCTGCATATTGAAATTAAGTATTATATTATTAGTTACACTTTACTATATAATATCTACTAATTTTTAATCGATTTCAAAAAAGTAGGAGGTTCTCAATTTAGCTGTTTATATATTTTTTATGTATATTTGAGTATAACTCTGACTTTACACTGATTTAGACAATTTTTTGTTTGTTGAAAAGAGTATTATGCTCTTGACTCTTGAGGAATTTCCATATAAATTTTATCAGAATTTGAAAATAGACTTCCAAGAAACACAACTCGAAAGGTTTATCTGTACGATAAAAAAATATTTAAGAAAAAAATAAAACCGACTTTAAAAATCCCTAAAAAGTATTTGAAAATTAAATTCAACAGTTTTTGAAGTCAGTGTCAAGCCTATAAAAAACTTTAAGAATGAAAAAAATAAAACCGACTTCAAAAACTGATAAATCTAGTTTTTAGTTTTTTGAAAAGTCAGTTTTATTTTTTCTTAAGATTATTCGATAATTAGAGCAATGTATAAATAAAAGTTTAAAATTTTTATGTTATTTATGTATAACACATATGTTTTACTATTTTTTATTTAAAATATTGGACGTACGATTTTTGAGTAATTGGATATCAAAAATAGAGTTTTTAACACACGGTAAATGAGATAACTTGCCGTAAGTGCTCTATTTATTGAAATTCTACACAATTGGCTATCTAGAGACGTTTTAAAAACTAATTATTTGAAACTCCAACCCTTTTAAATACTATAAAAATTATAAAACAAATACATATATTCACGTGTAATTTATTCAAAATAGTGAAAAACTAGTTCTGCCATTACAGCAAATTAGAACATGTTGTTATTATAAAGCAATAGACAATATATGTCTTTTTCAATTTTCAAATTAAATTAAACCTTTTTTACTTTTAATAATTAACAAAGTAAAATATTCAATTAAATGTAGGTACATGTGTTCTGAATATAAGTTAAAAACATTTTTTTTTCGAAACCAAATCTTTTTTACAGTGTACTAGACACTAGACGTATAACCTTAATTAAAACGTTATATTTATATGTAAGTTTTATAGCTAAATTTTAAATTTAAAAGAAATAAACATATACCTTTGATAAGATATTAAAAATATCTATCTTTATAGCTTTCATACTCGTATATCGTGTGTCCCAGATAACTTTTTTTAGTACGGGGATCTCAGTAAATGAGATTTATAATTTGTATAGACGTGGTGAGTATTACTACACAAAAAAATATTCATAATTCTTCTATGTGGTTTATATAAGCGGTAGTGACATCGTTGTAAAGTAGTTAGAGAAAAAACACGTTCAAATATGTATGTCATAACCAACTTAGTGGCCCATAAAAAAAACTAAAGTTAGGGCTTATAACTCGAAAACGTAAAATTATATAAAAATTCTAAATATGCTTATCAATTCTACATAAAAGAAGGTGCAAACAAAAAGTAAGGGAACCCGGGGCGGAATAGGAAAGGGGTTGCGGCGCTCGCTACGGACGACGGAGACACGTGTCTTTTGCACACAATGCTTAGTTTGCTGTACTTCGCAGTACGAAGTCGTCGCTGTCAGTGTAAGAGTGCATATAGTTTGAATTTTACCGAAGGTCAAAGAAAAAGCTTACAAATTGTAATTTTGCTCTGCGACACCAAGGTAAGTACACTGTATACTATTCTTTATTCGGAAATTTACATTACATGTTTGTTTCAACATACTTTTGACTGACTAAAAATCTAGTGATAACTCAAGGTCAACACATATAACGGCCATAATACTCATGTTATAAAGAACGTTACGTCGGGGGCAGAATGGGGTACACCCAGTTTTGCCCTTGATAATATTTGTACTTCTCATATAAATAGAAACTTTTTATTTAATCTGGAGATGGTGCGTACATATATTAGAAAAACCAACCGGCAGTCCTGGTCTACGGATGCTATGGATCAAGCAGTTGATGCGGTCGTCTAAAAAATGAAATAAATCCTAAGAAAGCTCGGAAGACGAAGACACAGCCTGCTTGTAATTATTTATGCACGGGTTTAGACATTGGCGACGATGACAGTGTTCTCAACTGTGAACTGTGCCAATAATAATTAGTACCCCATTGTACTCCGCGTTCATTTCCCATTGTGCCCCGGGGGATGGGGCAGAATGGGAAATTTCATATTTTTTTCAGACACTAATTTTTGATTGTTATTATAAACTTAGATAAGTTTAGCTTTAGTTTCTTTGTAGAGAAATAAGTAAATAAACGTACAAATTGACAAATAATGGTGTTATTTCTTTCAAATCCTCTCAACTTGTATTCAAAGCTTAGCTACCCCGATCCGCCCCGCGTTCCCCTACCTATCTACTTTGGCAAACAAGTTATGGCCATTTAAATAAATTCCGAATTTTATGTTGTTTTTTTTTTGGTATACCACTTAAACAACATAGAATTATGAATATTTTTTCATCAGCCCGTTCTTACAAATAATAAATGTCATTTAACCAAACCTGTATCTCAATAAAACAATGTGTGATCTGTTGGCCGAAAGAACAATAAATAAAAAATATTTATGATAGTTAAAAAAATCATTTAAAATACCAAAATATTCTAATATTTATTAAGAATAATTTATTTCTTATTGAAAAATTGTGGATATTAAAAAAAAATACTTTCATTATAATATAGATAAAATTAAATTTAAATATAAAAAAAACTGTCAAAAGTAAAACAAATTCAGTCAGTGTGTAAATACACTCGCGTTCATCTCATAAAAAATATCTTAAGCTCTGTTATTATTTACAAAGAAACTGAAAATACGAAAAGAAGAATTGAATACCGTAAGAAGCTATCAATTATATACATTTAGTATTTGTGTTTGCAGAGAAAAATGGAATTTATAAAAAGCTTCAGTTTCTTTTTTATACCCACTCAAAGATTTTTTCACAACGGCAAATTTTTATTATAAAATACAAAAAGCCATTTAATATTTTAGATTTTATTATTTTATTCTTTTTCAATTTGAATATCTAATACATTTCAAATGTACATATTAATAAATATCTTCATATACTCGCATATATACAGGGTGATTCAGCACTGTCGTGCCAAACTTGAACAGTAGATTGAAAAAATTATTTTAAGCAAAAAACTTCCAATAAACATGTGTCCGGAAATTATTCCTTAGGGAACTACAGGCTTCCAAAGATTTTACTAAAAATGAGTTTTAATTTAATATCTAGAGAACCCTTTGTGATAGAATTATGAAATTTAGTATTTGGTTTAGTAATAATATGTGTGATCGATTTTTAATATTAACCAATTATATTTTAGGCCAGGGCTGTATGAGGCCAGTGGGCCCATCGATTTTGATCTAGTAATTGTTTGTTCCTTAATTTTTTTTCTTGAGTTGGTACTTTTATAAGATTATATGACACAAAATACACAAAAACATACTTTGCTTGTTTATCATAGGATAAACCGTTTTCGAGAAATATCGATGGAAAAGAAAGCTTGCAGAATTAACCTTAATACGGATGCTTGAAATTATAAAAAATAAATTTATATTCTTATTTCATGATAAAAAATAAGACAAAAAGTTAATATAAATATACTTCCGAAAATGCACCCATATCAAGAAATAGCCATTTTTAGTTTGTTTTTTAGTCATGTTAATAAAGTACATGTAACAGTTATAGAACTGGCTATAGATCTTACAGGATTCATATTAGGAGGTTTATTTATATGAACTTTATTCTTACCTTTAATCATAGAAAAAGAATATAAATTTATTTTTTATAATTTCAAGCATCCGTATTAAGGTTAATTCTGCATGCTTTCTTTTCCATCGATATTTCTCAAAAACGGTTTATCCTATTATAAACAAGCAAAGTATGTTTTTGTGTATTTTGTGTCATATAATCTTATAAAAGTACCAACTCAAGAAAAAAAATTAAGGAACAAACAATTACTAGATCAAAATCGATGGGCCCACTGGCCTCATACAGCCCTGGCCTAAAATATAATTGGTTAATATTAAAAATCGATCACACATATTATTACTAAACCAAATACTAAATTTCATAATTCTATCACAAAGGGTTCTCTAGATATTAAAATAAAACTCATTTTTAGTAAAATCTTTGGAAGCCTGTAGTTCCCTAAGGAATAATTTCCGGACATATGTTTATTGGAAGTTTTTTGCTTAAAATATTTTTCTCAATCTACTGTTCAAGTTTGGCACGACAGTGCTGAATCAGCCTGTATATAATCTAAAAAGCATATTATTAAGAATACTGTTACTATGTTCTAGAAAATTTTAAATTTTCATAAATAAGTATTATAAATGATGAGCTGTGGAACAAAACTTGATAAATCCACTTTGAATCGGACATATAATTTTTTAAGTTATTCATCTACCAGCTTGTGCAAAGACGCTAGTTCAAAATTTGGGTATTAAAACATTTTCACTATACAGGGTGACCCATTTTAAGTGCACACCTCTAATAACTTTTTATGGTGAATTGTTATCAAAAAACTTTTCAGATAAAAGTTACACGGTTTGGAGGGGGACATAGCTGTATGAGGATGAAATTTTTTTAGGTGGTGTTTTCAGGGTGATATGAAGGTCAACATCATTTTTTTAAATAGCAACCTATAGTTTTAATTAAGTTATTTTATTTTACGTAAAAAAACACGAATCTTTCAATGAAAACTTTTTTTGAAAAACTTAAACCTTTCCAAGATATCTAACAAAATAATTCGAGATTTTGAACATTCAATATTTTTTTACCAAGAAACCATCAACTTTAGAGAAAAAGTACCAAATACAAAAAATGTTTATTTTGATCTAATAAGACTTATTAAAAAAAATATTTTAAAATTTTAAAACTTTTTCAATTCATTTTATTTAAGCAAAAAAAAATTGTTAAAAAAAAATTAGAATAATTTTTTAAATTTTATTAGACCAAAATAAACACTTTTTGTATTTTATACTTTTTCCCTAAACCTGATGGTTTGAGAGTAAAAAAATATTGAAAGTTCAAAATCTCGAATTATTTTGTTAGATATCTTGAAAAGGTTTAAGTTTTTCAAAAAAAGTTTTCAATGAAAGATATGTGTTTTTTCACATAAAATAAAATTACTTGATTAAAACTATAGGTTCCTATTTAAAAAAATGATGTTGACCTTCATATCACCCTGAAAACACCACCTCAAAAAATTTCATCCTCATACGTCTATGTCCCCCTCCAAACCGTGTAACTTTTATCTGAAAAGTTTTTTGATAACATTTCACCATAAAAAGTTATTAGAGGTGTGCACTTAAAATGGGTCATCCTGTATACACGAAAATAGAGTAGTTACAATTTGACCTCTTCTGTAAAATTTGCGAAAAAGGATTTATCCAGTTTTGTTCCCCAGTTTCTCATATTATGCCGCTGCTCTAGCTTGCCAACTTTTGTATTTAAAGTTTTCTTCCAATTCTTATAATAAATGAAATATTGAGCTTTGACAGTCTTGGGACATTCTGTATATTATTTATTACTAAAAAAGTTCATTTAAATAGCTTATCTAAAATTATAAATACCTATCGTATTAGAGTTTTCTAGCAAATTAAAATGAAATTTTTCATATTATAAAGTATTTAAAAGTACCTTTATTTTTTATAAGTGAAAACGATTAAATAAAAAGTGTATATTATTTTTTTTAAATTGCATTTGAATACAATATAAGTAAAATACTTAAGTTATGTATTTTATTTTTAAATCTTAATATGTTTTATAAAAACAATACAACTTTGTTATAATCAATAGAACAGTTCGCTTGAAAATAACTTAATAAACTATGTAATAGAACTTACAAACTTGAACAATTTAAAAATTTTATTATTTTATGGGATATAATAGAGTTGTATTGTTTTTAAAAACCAATACAATAACTCTTTAACGGCTGGATTTAGATACAGAACATGGTTTCTAAAATGTGTTGAGAATTGAACAGGCAATTCGAAAATGTAAAAATATATAGGGTGTTCCATTTAAAATAAAATAGGTTTAGAGTTTTGATACACCCTGTACAAATAATACAATTTTGTAAATGTTTTACGTAATACTTATCTGAATAATAGAGAATATAACAAAACTACTTTCAGCAGAGAACAATTTTTTTTGTAAGTAGAAAATTACAAGATGTTGAATATATTACTATTTTCTTTCAAAATTGGTCATAATTTCTAAACCGCTCTGTATAATCCCATACATAATATATCAAAATACACAGAAAAATGAATTCTTTTGGATTTATCAAATACAAAAAATATAGTTTGTATTTAAAAAAATATAACTTTGATTTGTAATTGTAACGCAGTTATGGGACAGTTAAATGTAACAATTTTCATATTATGCCGCTCCTCTATGCTGACAACTATTACATTTAAAGTTTACTTCCAATTATTATAATAAATGTAATATTGAACTTTGACACAGTCCTGAGACAACCTGTATATTTAATCGTTTTCACTTATAACAAATGCACTACACAAAATTTAAATTAAACAAATATATTGAACTTAAAACCAATTATATCACTTTAAATAAATAGTTTTCACTAAAAATAAATTCTTTGCACTTTACCTTAATTTGGACCTGTCAGATTTAAAAATTTCATATTTTTGATAGTATTTATTGTGATTTTCTATATTTTTACCTAATCTACCTACTAAGCTCCTTCCTTTGGCCCAAATAGATTTGATATTTGTGATTTTCTATATTTTTACCTAACCTACCTTTGGCCCAAATAAATTTGATATTTTTAATGTGATTTTTGTAGTGCAATTAAATATAACCCTTAATTTATTATTCTTAAACGGTAAGAAATATATTTTTAATATAGATTAAATATAATTAGAGAATAACAGTTTTCATCACGTCTGTGACAGGCATTCTAGTGTTAAAATTTCAACCATAGTATATGTTACACCTTATATTTATTTATATGCATTATTAGGAGCAATAGTTTCTATAAATTCTCGCTTAAATAGTACTATTATTTATTTGTTAACACCCTACCTACAACAACATGTTGGTTTTAAATTGGAAAAAGCGTTAACATTAGATTTCGTTTAACTACAACGTATTCTCCGTTAAACTACAAATAAACAGATCCTCTGTGAAACAATTCTAGTGGGAATTACATGAAATCAAACTGCAATAAATAACGGCTTACGTTTAAGCGATGACTTGCAACAAATTAAAATCTGCACCAATGGCAGCGCCTCCGTATCACAATGCGGCGAATGCGGAAACACCGTTGCAAGGATCACAAATTGTACTTTGTACGCACTTAATGCATACATAAGGTACTGGCACCAGAGCCCCTATTCTCTAGCTCACACGAGAATATGTCGATTCGAGTTTTTCGTTCGAGATTTTAAATCTCGCATGCCCAGGAGCAGTCGAGATTTTTCATTCGACATTTCTATGTAGTAAATAAAGTCGCATCGAGATTCGAAAATACGGTGTATAATTTACACAATCGAGATTCTAGTAAATAACTTAGTGACTTTTAGTTTTAGTTTAGTAATCTTGAATGAAAAAAAGATGAACGAACTAGAGAATAGGGGCCCAGTCTTTAATGCGTTAAAATAATTTTAATAAAATGTAAATTATGTATAAATAACTATAGCGGATTCGTCCCTGGCTTCGAATGGGAGTTAATATTTCACCCCTTGTCACGTATGGAGGGTTGTAATGAGTTTACTACCGCGAGGTAGGGATGTTAGGGAAAGAACAACCCCCTATATCACATACGATTTTTTCCGACTTGATTAAGTTACAAAATATATATTAAAAACTGACCAGAGAAATATAGAGTAAGGTAGACCGAGGCCAATCGGATCAATTTGACTTTGACGTTAAAAAAAATACAACTTCTGACAAAAAAACATTAAATTTTTTAATTGATCTGTAATCAGTCTTTATTCTACTTTACGTTGTATAAACTTAAATTCATATAATACTTAAATCTTTTTTTCTGTTGACAAAAAACTGAACATCGAGAATTATCCGATTCACCCCAAATTCTGGGGCTAATCGGATCAAACATTTATCAATCATAAAAATAGAAAATTTTCATAATAACATGTTTGTAATCATACATAAAACTAGATAGTATCTTAATTATTTAATCAGACATCACATAAATCAGTTATTGGCACATAAATCACAAGTGTTATGGTTCTATGTTACCTCTTTTATCAGCACAGTTTTCGTGACAACATTTTTCACATGCATTGCACTGAAATCAGTCCTCTGTTAGCGAATGTAGAAATTTTTAAGAAAAATGAACATGTCGGTGGCTGTGTGTCCTGAATATGTTGGTCAGTTTTTTTTCTTCATATGTCCGAACCATTTAAAACAATAAAAAATTAATTATAAATAAGTAATGGACATTTTAAGTACTGATTCGCCCCGATAGACATGATCCTATTCGCCCCATATCAAAGGTTGTTAGAAAATGTGTTTTATCAGAATACCTGTTACAATATCATATAATTAAAAATTAATTTTCAAAATTAGACCCATACTGAATAACATTATCAAAAAAAAAATTACAATTTAACAAAATCTTGCAGTAAAACAACGAGTAATCATTATTACGTATCTTACAATTTGCACTAAAACTGCGTGACCTCACATCTGCATCACTGGCGAGGGGGTCGCCGGCACTGAAGTAGAAGCGATAAAATAATACTAACAATGAATATAATAACATACGTGGGAGGAAGGTACAAAGTGATATGTAACAATAACTGCATTCGGTGTAGCCATTGTTTTTAAATTCTCTCTTATTTCCTATTTTGATCCGATTCGCCTCGGTCTACCCTTCATGCTATTATTTATAATTTATTCTTCATATATTTTTTTCAACATTCATGATTTAGCCAGACTTTTTTTGTTCAATAATTATTTAGAATCAACCACACTGTTCACTCTCACAATCAGTAATACGTATAAGAAAGTTACATGATAATCATAGCAGATACTTTTTCTTCTCTGTTATGAGCCATTTGAAATGTAATTATTTTTTTTTTCGGAAATTTTTTTAACAAGACCATTTTTCTCTAATTCGCACTGTTTCAATGTAATTAGAAAAATTCAAAAATCCATCACAGTAAACATCTGTATCCGGTTGAAAGATCGTTTTCAAAAATAACAGGTTTTCTTCACAGACAAAATTTTTCTTAAATATAAAATATCACCCTTCTACGATTTGTCGTATTTGAGCGACTACAGACACACAGACATCATGGCAAAAATATAGCCAGAATGGATTCAGGGAAAGTCAAAATGGATAATTCCATCAAAATCCGGATTTCGAAAAAAATGGCTTTACAATACTTACTTATACTATATGTATATTTCATGTGCATGTGTATAAGAAAATAAAAATACTAAAATTCAAATCTAAAAACTATTACACATCTGATATTACTCTATACGCAAATAAACCAAGTGAATAAAACAAAATTGATAAAAGTAAACAACTAAGAAAGATATAAAATAATTTCACCGAAATGCAATACATTCTAAATTAAAACCTGCATCACCGACAGTGGCGCCTCAATGCGGCAAATGCGGAAATAAACCACAGCGCGAATGACAAATTATACGCATTCAGTACTTGAGAAAGGGGTTGGGGGGAGCAGGAGAGTAGATGTAAAACTCCGTTAATCTCCTCAGTGATTGGTACAACGGCCGGGTTTAATTCATATTTTACATTTTGTAAAAAGAGACGCTGTTCTCTTACAGATATCCTTACTGTGCAAGAAAGATATTACGGCGATAGAAGTTCTTTGCATTTGTAATTTTATGTCTAATTCACTAATGTTGTTTCATTTAAGTTAATTGTTTCAGGGTTAGTTCAATTTCTAATTAATTTACGAAATATCTACCTACCTACGTTCTAGTTTACAAGTGAATATATTAGGGTGGCCCTTAATTTACTTATTTTCGAATTTCTTTAAGGTCACCCCACAAATTTCTTAAAGGTACGAAAAAAACTCTGCCTTGTAAATGCACGGTGCTTCCTCGTGCTAAATTCATCAAAGGTAGTTAATTAATTATTGAACAATTTAAATAAAAACCGATAAAGTATTCAGATGAACTGCCTGTCATTGGTTAACCATTTAATTTTCATACGATTTTAATAAAAAAAATTAATTTGACATTTTTCTTAATACGCGCCTGCTTATTATGTCGTATATTTTGAATTTTTTGATAATTTCAATCAAAATCATTATTTTTCTGCTATACGAATGTCAAAATGACATTTAAAACGTCAAAGTGACATTTAATATGTCAAAGTAAATAGCAGTTTTAAAAAAACAAATGACGATTTTTTTAAGTCAAATTGAGATAGATCTTTGTAAGGGAATATTTTACAACAAAAGTAGATGACCTATATTATAGAGAATTGAATGCTCTACAAAAAAGGTTCTATAAAATTTTCACGTAACATGTGTCTTTCTTGAGCTATCTTCAAAAAATAAATCTTTTTGGATGTCACCCCTCCCTCTTACACACAATTTTAATTATTTTGAAATGGGACCGTCCTCAAGCCAGACCCAACCAACCAACCAAGTTTCATCAATATCGGTTCAGTGGTTCATGAGTTAAGCGTGTGACAAGGATTGGGGGACAGACACACACACAGACACACAGACAGACAGACACGGAACAAAAAGTGTTTGTCTTGACCTGAAACGGATAGATCCGGTAAAATTTTTAAAATCGGAGAACAAATTTTACAAAATCTGAAAAAAAAATAAATTAATAATTCAAAATTGGCGTGCCAAACTTATACAACAGCTTGAAAAAACTATTTTGGGCAAAAAACTTTATTTAAACATGTCATCGAAATTTTTTTCTTAAGAGAATTACAGCCCCCTAATAAAAATAATTTTGGAAAAAATCTTCGGGGAGCTATAACTCTCTTACGAAAATTTTTCCGTCACTTGTTTAAATAAAGTTTTTTGTTCAAAATAATTTGTTCAACCTACTAACTGTATAAGTTTGGCACACCAATTTTAAATTATTAAATTTTTGGCTTCTTTCACTTTTCTGAAATCTATCAAGGAGTAGTGGGAAGCGATAAAAAATCGAATAAAATGTACAAAAACTAGAAAGTGTCAACTTTAAAATGTGTTTTAGAACATCAAAATCCATTCAATTTTCACAAAGATACCGCTGTTTAAAGAAAAATTGAAAAAAATAAATGCATTTTACGTATTAATATTCGATCGCTCGGTGGCACGGGTTAATAATATCCAATCACTTTAAAATTTTGTATAGGTACATTCTTTTTTCGTACCTTCAAGTAATTTGGGGGGTGACCTTAAAGAAATTTGAAAATAAGTAAATTAAGGACCACCTTAATCACCCTAATAACCGGTAATAACGACTTCGGTTAATACGACGTATCGATTTTAACGATTCAAAATAAAAGTCCAACTGAATCCCATATAATTGTATTTTAGCCGGTTATTACGACTATCGGCTTTTACGACCTAATTTGACCGGTCCCTTATAGGTCGTTATAACTAGTTTCTACTGTATTTCATACATTTAATAGTAGAAATAGATTTATTAGTTTAAGTACCAAATTTGTTCATAATGCAATTTTGATACAAAACTAAAATACTGGTACCAGTCTTGAACGCGTTAAGCACAAAGTATGTAGTTTTTGGATTGGTGGGCTATTTTTTGTAATTCTCATGAACCTATGTTACTAATAAAACAACTACCTCTTTATAATAGTATATTATACCAAGAGTCAATAATGATAGCTATTATTACCGAGGAATAATTTTCGAACCGAGCCGCGTAGCGGCGAGGGAGAAAAAATAATAGCCATTATTGCGAGTAGTATACTGTACTTTATCTACGACTATTTTAATTACTTTAATAAAACACAACTGAATACAAGAAATGCAAACACAAAGCACAAGCATTTTTGTTATAATTTCAAATTAATATAAATTAAACTTTACCATGGAAACAAAATACTCTGCCTTGTAAAAGCACGGTGCTTCCTCGTGCTAAATTCATCAAAGGTAGTTAATTATTGAACAATTTAAATAAAAACCGATAAAGTATTCAGATGCACTGCCTGTCATTGGTTAACCATTTAATTTTCATACGATTTTAATAAAAAATTTTAATTTTACATTTTTCTTAATACGCGCCTGGTTATTATGTCGTATATTTTGAATTTTTTGACAACTTCAATCAAAATCATTATTTTTCTGCTATACGAATGTCAAAATGACATTTAAAACGTCAAAATGACATTTAATATGTCAAAGTAAATAGCAGTTTTAAAAAAACAAATGACGATTTTCTTAAGTCAAATTGAGATAGATCTTTGTAAGGGAATATTTTACAACAAAAGTAGGTGACCTATATTATAGAGAATTGAATGCTCTACAAAAAAGGTTTTATACAATTTTCACGTAACATGTGTCTTTCTTGAGATATCTTCAAAAAATAAATCTTTTTGGATGTCACCCCTCCCCCTTACACACAATTTTAATTATTTTGAAATGGGACCGTCCTCAAGCCAGACCAAACCAACCAACCAAGTTTCATCAATATCGGTTCAGTGGTTCATGAGTTAAGCGTGTGACAAGGATTGGGGGACAGACACACACACTCACACACACACACACACTCACACACACACACACACACACACACACACACACACACACACACACACACACACACACAGACACACACACACAGACAGACAGACACGGAACAAAAAGTGTTTGTCTTGACCTGAAACGGATAAATCCGGTAAAATTTTTAAAATCGGAGAACAAATTTTTTTTCTCGTTTTAAAACGATAACGAAGCTTCTCGTATCTTCGATATTGCGAGGAAGCAATACACAAACTCTGTGGTGTCCAAAAATATTAAAATTAGTAATATTACAGTTAATAAACTGAACAAGTTTTGTACTATCAACAACTTTACTAGAATTTTTATCCATCTCAATACAAATACACAAACACTAGGTGTTTTATTTGACAGTCGTAAATACATTTTTTAGTCTTAAAGTTTGTGTATTTTGTTTCCATGGAATTATTTAATTTGAGGAATTTTCTGATTGGTGCATTAGAGGGCAATAATGATTTAGAGGGCAATAATGACCATTATTGCCCTCCAATGCACCAATCAGAAAATTTCTCTTTCGTCATAGTTCCCTCTGAGATTAATATATCGCATTATATAGTAAAAACAACGTATGTAATGTATGTATTATATATAAGTCGTGGATAAATCAATTTAATTATCAAAATCCGCAAATATAGTTTATTTTTTAAATGATAGCCTTTTATTTTGCATATGTTTTTTGTCAGTAATGAACACCCAGTAATGAACACTTGCTTATGATTATAAAATAATAAGTAGGTACTACTACACAAACATTATAAAATAAAGAATCATATTTAAAACAATGTAAAGCATTTACATAAGAAAATACACTTTTCTCGATAGCATGCCGAGTATACCATACTCTATTTTTAACCAACTTCAAAAATGAGGTTCTCAATCAGGGTGACCAGTATTTCTCTGGAACAAATTTCCCTGACTTTTCCCGGTTTTCCAGGAGATTTTTACCGTATTTCCCTGTTTTTTTATGATTAATATTTAGATAAAAAAGCTAAAAAAAAAAAGGTCTCATAGATGAAATTTTAACATTTTTGCAGAATTTGCATTTTTCCCTGACTTTCAACCAAATTCCCTGACTTTTCCCGGTTTTCCAGAAACTGGCCACCCTATCAATTTAGCTTATTATTAGACTCGGCCGGGGTTTGCTGGTCCTCAACCGAGCGCCTCCCCAGGTGGCGGATAGGGGAAAGCTCGCCAGATATGGAGGGCACTGAGGAATTAAAATACTCAGGGTGGACCAAAACCAGCTAGGGGAAGGAACCCCGAATATAAACCAGACATGGAAGCGGGTGATCTTAACAGAATACCCCAAGTGAGTACCTCTGATAAAGAGGACAATCTCACCGTCGATTCCGATCGGGTGAAAGCCCCGGTGGTCGACGCTGGCCTCAAGGATTTTGGGGGAGGCCAATCGCGCGTGTCGACAAAAGAAGAGGGGCTAAATCCCTTCCAGGGAAAGGGAGGCATAGTCAGAACCCCTCCAAGGAAGAGGATAGTGTCCTGTCCGGGTGAAATCCTCGAAACAAACCAGGTGAAAACCCCGGTGGTCGATGTAGGCTATGAAGACCTTAGGGAAGGCCAATCGAACATGTTGCCGGCGATTCTTCGTGATACTATAGCGAAGAAGAGACAAGAAATGACTATGCTTGGAGAGCAAATCAAAGACTTGTTGAAGTTTGTCACTCCTAGACATAATGTCCACGGTGACATAAAAAAGAAGGTAAACTCAATGAGCCTTACCTTTAACAGATTGCTGAAGGTAGAGGAAAAAATGGCGGAGCTGGAGTTAGTCCCATCGAAGTCTCTAGCGGCTACACAGACGTCACCAAATCTTGGCAAAACGCCAGCTTCACTGACGCCACCAAATCTTGGCAAAGCGCCAGCTTCACTGACGTCGGAGCTGCGAGAACAGAAAAGCAAAAGGAAAGACATTTCCCCGCCAATGGTACAAAACGAGAAGACTAAAAAAGCCAAACTGAAGGAGGATAAACCCAGAGAGAAGTTTCTATTGGAGCCTAATCCAGTTGGGAGAAAACCAGTTGGGAGGAAAACAGTAGAAAATAACGATACCGAATGGGTGACAGTGCAGCGAAAGAATCAAAGAAATAAGAAAAAAAGGCCCTCGCTGCCTAATGCTCTTATTATTCAGAAGAAAGGGGACTTAAGCTACGCCGAAATTCTGAGCAAAGTAAAAAAGGATGCTACACTAAAACAGGTTGGACAGAGCGTCACAAAGATCCGTAGGACAATGGCAGGGGAAATTATCCTCGTGTTAGATAAGGCTAGTCAGGATAAGACGGCTCAATATTGTAAAGATATGGAGAGGGCACTCGGCACCGAGGCTGTGATCAAGAGTAAAGTGCAGCAAACTACGTTTGAGATCAAAGATCTCGACGAAGTTACGGAAAAGGAAGAGATCTATGAAGCCCTTAAGAATGCACTTGGTGAGAAGGGAAAGGTCGAACCAGATGCCATTAAGTCCATCCGTAAAGCGTATGGTGGCACCCAAACTGCGGTGGTAACATTGCCTACTGAGGTGGCAAAAATAATTATCGAAGTTGGAAAACTACGTATTGGCTGGGTAGTGTGCAGTGTCCGGGAGCTTGCTAAGCCCACAAAGTGCTTCAAATGTTGGGAATACGGCCACATAGCGAAAATATGCAAAAGCACAGTCGATAGATCGAAATGCTGTATAAAGTGTGGAAAAAACGATCACATGATCGGACAGTGTAACTCAGAGCCCAATTGTGCCTTGTGCAGCGAGAAAAAAGATATACATGCACGCAAGCACATTGCAGGAAGCAACAGATGTCCAGTATATCAGATGGCATTCCAGGCGTTCACTCAAAGACGTAGATGAGGATAATACAGATAAACCTCAACCACTGTGAAGCTGCACAGGATTTGCTTATGCAGACGGTGCGGGAAAAAAAGGTAGACGTAGCAATCATTGCTGAACCTTACAAAAAACTAGACCGGTATTGGGAAGTGGACGCGACGGGCAAGGCCGCTATATGGGCTTGTGCCAAAAACCCCTTCCAAGAAGTCATGAAGAGACACGAAAATGGCTTCACTAGAACAAAAGTGGGCGGAGTTTATATATATAGCTGCTATACCCCACCCAGCATGACATTAGAGGACTTCGAGGAAACCCTGGACCGACTCGTCAACGACGCAAAGGACCACAATCCCTTATTGATTGGAGGAGATTTTAACGCCTGGGCAATAGATTGGGGCAGTAAACGGACAAACCAAAGAGGAGAAGCTCTTCTAGAAGCTCTGTCCGTACTGAACCTTGTCTTACTAAATGATGGCCAGTCACCCACGTATATCAAAGGGGAAGCGAGCTCTATTATAGACCTTACCTTCGCTAGTAGCAGCCTTGCAAAATGCATCACCAACTGGCAAGTGACAGACATTTACACGCACAGTGACCATCGAGTCATCACATGGGAAGTGCTGAAACAACAAAGAAGAGACCTACGACCAATCGGGAGACCAAAAATGTTAGGCTGGAAAGCGAACACATTTGACGAACGAATGTTTCAATTGGCCATGGATGATACTGATAGTACAAAACTCTATACCGAAGAAATCGTCGCGGAAACTATGGAAAGGGTAACAAAAGCCTGTGATGCTGCCATGCCAAGGAAAGGAAAGGGCAATCGACACTCTCCTGTATACTGGTGGAATGATGAAATCGCCAGACTCCGGGCGGAAAGTAATCACGCTAGGAGGTTAGCACAGCGAGCCAGAGGAAACCCCACGCATCCATCCCTAGAAATTAAATATAAGAAAGCGCGTGCACAACTTACTAAAGCCATTAAACACAGCAAACGGCAGGTGTGGATGGAACTACTGGAAGAAGTAGAAGACGATCCATGGGGCAGGCCATACAAAGTAGTCATGACTCGGCTCAAGAGCCAATCACGACAGCAACCTACCTGTCCAGACCAATTAAGGACGATAGTCCACACACTATTCCCGCAGCGGCAGAACCTAAGTTACGAGGTAGAACAAGTCAACAGTGAAGACATTCCCACTGTTACATGCGAGGAACTTCTTCGAGCCTGTAGCAAAGTGGGTAATAATAAGGCTCCTGGAATGGACAATATTCCTAATGTTGCCCTTAAAGCAGCCATCAGAACGGCACCTAGGCTATTCTTAAATATGTACAACACATGTCTCAACGAAGGAAAATTCCCAGAGCGTTGGAAGAGGCAGAGACTGGTCCTCTTACCAAAGGGTAATAAACCACCGGATGATCCTTCATCGTATCGACCACTGTGTATGCTCGACACGGCTGGAAAAGTCCTGGAGAGAATAATACATAACCGCTTAGAAGCTGCCGTGGAAGACTCCCTTGCGAATAACCAGTTCGGTTTCAGGAAGTCCAGATCCACACTTGACGCCATTCGCCAGGTGGTCAACACAGCGAGAGAGGCAATATCCGGCACTCGTTGGAAGAGAGGGGCTAAGCAATACTGCTTAGTGGTTGCCCTCGACATCAAGAATGCCTTTAATTCAGCCAGATGGGATAATATATGTTTGGCCCTAGACAGGCTAAACGTGCCGCCCTACCTGAAGAGAATTATCAAAAGCTACCTAGAGGATAGGATACTAGTATACGACACAGAAGATGGCTCCCGAGAATATAGAGTCACTGGAGGGGTACCTCAGGGCTCTGTACTTGGGCCGCTTCTGTGGAACATTATGTATGATAAACTCCTGAAACTGCAGCTGCCGCAGGGAGTGCAAATAATAGCCTTTGCAGACGATGCAGGAGTCATCCTTGTGGCAAAACACCTGGAGGAACTCCAAAGAATGTTCAATGAAACCTATGATGATGTACAGCACTGGATGCGTTTAGCTGGTCTCGCACTGGCAGAACACAAAACGGAGGCTGTACTCATCTCAAGTCGGAAAAAGTTGGAGACAATTGAACTCACAGTCGGAGAGCATACCATCATCTCTCAGCCACACATCAATTATCTCGGAGTGATGCTGGATGCTCGACTGAACTTTAGGAAACAAGTCGAACATGTTACGGAGAAGGCGGCCAGGGTGGCATCGACACTGGCAAGGTTAATGCCAAACATCGGCGGACCGCGTCAGACTGGGAGGAAGCTACTGGCTTCAGTGGTCACCTCTGTGCTCACCTATGCAATTCCTATATGGGGAGATGCGTTGAGGGTCGTTGAATACCGCCGAAAGGCTGCAGCAGTCTATCGCCTCAATGCACTGAGGGTCTGTAGCGCATTTCGTACGGTGTCTGAAGATGCTGCGGGCATCATAGCCGGAATGATACCCATTCAAATACTGGGTGAGGAGAGAACGTCCCTATACCAGCACAGGGGTGAACCGTTGGAACACCGGAAAGCAAACAGACGACAGAAGAGACTCCAAAGTCTATTACAGTGGCAAGCCGACTGGGATGCTTCTGCGAAAGGGAGATGGACCCATCGTCTAATCCCTCAGGTGGATAGTTGGATAAACCGCAAACGCGGAGAAGTCAACTACTACCTGACGCAGTTGCTCTCAGGACACGGCTGCTATAGAGCCTATCTCTATAAATGTAAATACGAAGAGTCCCCAGACTGTCCGGCCGGGTGTGGTGTACCAGAAGATGCAGAACATGTATTCTTCCACTGTCCACGCTTCAGGCCAAATCGTGAAGAGTTGGAAAGGGTACTAGGTGACGCTCCAACACCTGAAGACTTGGTACACCATATGCTCAGGTCGGACGAGGCCTGGGCTGCTGTCAGTGGCTTTGCTTCCTCGGTACTCAAGGAACTACGGAGGGAGGAACGGAGGAGGAGGGAAGCAGCAACCTTGCCCCCTCTTGAACAAGGCTAGCTGAAGCTAGTGAAAATGAGGAGAAGCCACGGCTCAGACCGCCCCCGTGAAGTAATGCCTGACGGCAGTCCCGCGGGGGTTTAGAAAAGGGTCACGGAGGAAAGGAGGCAGGTTTTAGTGGGTAGGGCCAGTAATGGATGAGTCCCACACTACCGACATATTCTGTTGGTGTGCGTAAATGCATTTCCCAACCTCCTTCAGAAAAAAAAAAAAAAAAAAAAAAAAAAAAAAAAAAAAAAAAAAAAAAAAAAAAAAAAACACACAGACAGACAGACACGGAACAAAAAGTGTTTGTCTTGACCTGAAACGGATAAATCCGGTAAAATTTTTAAAATCGGAGAACAAATTTTTTTTCTCGTTTTAAAACGATAACGAAGCTTCTCGTATCTTCGATATTGCGAGGAAGCAATACACAAACTCTGTGGTGTCCAAAAATATTAAAATTAGTAATATTACAGTTAATAAACTGAACAAGTTTTGTACTATCAACAACTTTACTAGAATTTTTATCCATCTCAATACAAATACACAAACACTAGGTGTTTTATTTGACAGTCGTAAATACATTTTTTAGTCTTAAAGTTTGTGTATTTTGTTTCCATGGAATTATTTAATTTGAGGAATTTTCTGATTGGTGCATTAGAGGGCAATAATGATTTAGAGGGCAATAATGACCATTATTGCCCTCCAATGCACCAATCAGAAAATTTCTCTTTCGTCATAGTTCCCTCTGAGATTAATATATCGCATTATATAGTAAAAACAACGTATGTAATGTATGTATTATATATAAGTCGTGGATAAATCAATTTAATTATCAAAATCCGCAAATATAGTTTATTTTTTAAATGATAGCCTTTTATTTTGCATATGTTTTTTGTCAGTAATGAACACCCAGTAATGAACACTTGCTTATGATTATAAAATAATAAGTAGGTACTACTACACAAACATTATAAAATAAAGAATCATATTTAAAACAATGTAAAGCATTTACATAAGAAAATACACTTTTCTCGATAGCATGCCGAGTATACCATACTCTATTTTTAACCAACTTCAAAAATGAGGTTCTCAATCAGGGTGACCAGTATTTCTCTGGAACAAATTTCCCTGACTTTTCCCGGTTTTCCAGGAGATTTTTACCGTATTTCCCTGTTTTTTTATGATTAATATTTAGATAAAAAAGCTAAAAAAAAGGTCTCATAGATGAAATTTTAACATTTTTGCAGAATTTGCATTTTTCCCTGACTTTCAACCAAATTCCCTGACTTTTCCCGGTTTTCCAGAAACTGGCCACCCTATCAATTTAGCTGTATATATATATTCATAAGTCCGATAAGTATGAACCGATTTTGACGTTTTATGCTTATTTGAAAGAGTATACTTCTGAGATGATTCCCATATAAATTTTATCTGAATCTGATCATGGATTTCGGAAAAACGTCAGTCATAAGGGAAAAATAAGAAACTTAAAAGAAAGACTTTTTGAGAAAAAAAAATTAAAATTACTTCAGAAACTGTGAAATTTAGTATTTTGTAATATAGGTATACTCAGTTTAGTTTTTTTTTAAGGTCGGTTTTATTTTTTGAAAGTGTTTTCTGTATAAAACTTTTTAGAAAGTGAAAAAATATTATAAAAATTATTCTAAAATAATTTTTGTAGTTTAAAATACAACTTTTTTTTTAATTCTTACATTTTTATATTATTCTTAAATTAAACAAGCTTCAAGATAGAATGATTACATTTTAGTACCGAATTTAATTTTATTTCAGTTTTTATAAACTAACATTTAAGTGTTTATTTGATGCTTGAAAGCGGTGTCGTTTCTGAAAACCAGATGTGTCTTAATTAGTAATAAAAATTTTAATCGTTTTTAATAGTACGTTCTATTTATATACCTACTTTTTAAAGATCGGCTTATATAAATAGAATAATACTCATCGTAATACGAGTATCTATAATATTATATTTATAGTTAAATATATTATACTAGCGGAATCCTGAGGTTCCGCTCGCGTAAACTTCGAAACTAATTAGAACCCTCCATACGTGATAGGGAATGACATATTACATTTTCTTATATTGATTTTTATTCATTACCTACCTACTAAAAAAACTTAAATATCTCGGATGTTAGTTAAAAATTTTAAAAACTAACCCCCTGTCTACCCTCTCCATTAGAGGTTGAATATCGAATATTTTTATTGTGGCCCGACTCCGCCATTATATCGTAAGCAGCTATGCAGATAAACATATCAAAAACACAGACCTTGTCTACTGTCTACCCCCGTTGAATACAAAAATAATTATATTTTACAAATGTTTCCACCTCCCTAACATCTCAGTGATTCAATTTTGGGAAATGCTGAAATTATTGTATCATTATTTATATTGTAGAGTATGTTCGATAAGTTTCAATTAAATGCGAACAAAAAAAATATTTTTTTATATAAAATTTGACACCCTGTTTTAACCTCGTAAGGGTTGAATTTCGAAAAATCTTTTCTTAGTGGGTGCCTACATCATAAAAGGAAGGCACCTACGAAATTTCACGTTTCAGATCCAGAGTTTTGGGCTGTACGTTGATATATGAGTGAGTGAGTGAGTGAATGAGTAAGTTGTTAAGGACAAACTCTTTTATAGATATAGATTATGTGATATACTTAAGTTTTTGTAAAATCCATATTTTTAATTTTTATATAAAACACGTTTAATAATAAAAAAATACTCCTGAATTCAAAAAGAATATCAAAATTCCTTCAATTTTCACACCCTATAAGTAAAAAAAGATCATATTTGACCTATTGGCACTACTTTGAAAATTAGTAATTATTTCAATAAAATCATGTGGTCCTTTATTATTTTCTGTGAGTGTAGATTCAATATAAATTCATGTGAATTTATTCCACACTGTCGAACACTTAAACAAAGGGAAAAAGTATTTTTACCTATTCTTTCGATGTTATGTAAAATAAATTTAAATCAATACAATAATACAAAAAAAATCTCATTCCATTGTTTTGTAACCTTTTTACTACGGTATACAATAAACTACTAAATATAGATTGAAATTTAGGAATTTCGATTTATTAAAATTCATAAAAGTGTTATTCCTTAAGAACGAAAATAAATTTACTTATAGGGAATAAGGTTGTAAAACAAAAATATTTTTTCTGTAATCAGTTAAGGAAGCGTTAATTAATTATGTAAAGCTTTCGTGGAGAGGAGGATTGGGGGGGGGGGGGGTAAAGAGGATAGAAATGTTCTTTATGAAAGTTATTTTTTATAATTAATTAAAAAAAAAACATTTTGGCTGAGTCAATTAATTTGTTTTATCAATGTACAGGATATCTTAGCCCTACCTTAGACTAGCTCAATTGCATTTGCCATTTTGACTAGTGGAAGGAAAAGTTTTTTTTGTATTTTCGATTATAATATTCCCAGAATAGAAATTTCAAATTCATTATCTGTTCATTCTCCATGCTTGAAAATGTGTATTAGGGGGGGGGGGGGGGGTCATGAGAAAACGGAATTCGATATAATGAAGTTGTAATACACTTCCCATACAAAAATTTTATGAAATCAGCAGTTTATTGGCCCCAAAACACATACAGTAGAAACCGGTTATAACGACAACGGTTAATACGACGTACCGGTTATAACGACTCAGAATAAAAGTCCCGGCTGAATCCCATATAATTGCCTTTTATAATATACATACTGTTTATAACGACATCGCTTACAACGAAATACCGCTTTTAACGACTTTCTGTTAACAATATTTTCGGAGAATTTTATCGGTTTAACGACGGACCGACTTTTTCCATTTTTTTTAAACATAGTATTTTTTATATAGGCAATACTCTTTGCACATGTGTTATTTAACATTACTTAAAACAATTTTTTTTTGTCATTAATCCTAACGTAAGAATATTATGTTTATCCTTTAATAATCCGTGATGTTTTATTGTGTCTGACATAATTTGTGCATTTAATTTTTTGTACAATAATAAATATTGTTCGACATAATATATGTATAATAAATACATCATGTTTTGTAGGTTAGGTTTAATTCTAATAAACAGAAAACAGATGAGGATTTCAAATATTCGTATACGATACATGATTGATGGATAGTAACCAATCAGAATCGCACCTCATAATGTCATACTATGTTTCTAGTAAAATAATAAATAAAAATGTCGCTTATGTACATTCATGGTACATACATATTTATTATTCTCTGCTTAAAATTTTGATTTTATTTTGACGATATCTTCGCTCACAGACGGTGAATTTCACAAAATTTCAGCTGGCTCATTAAATTTTTAGTTTTTCCGATAAATACCTTAAAAAATGGAATTATCGGTTACTACAACAGTCGGTTATAACGGCCTAAAATTCCGGTCCCTTCGATGTCGTTATTACCGGTTTCTACTGTATTAACACACATAGTTCATAGAATGTTTTAAAGTTTTCTTAAAAATGCCAAAATGGAATTGTATGGAATACTTTGAGAATATTCAAATCGAAATTACGAAAAATTTTTCCTCCCATTAGCCAAAATATAACATGCATTGAAGCTATGGTAGACCTAAGCCATGTTATAGGTGATTTCGCTCAAAGACCGTAACCTATATTGATGGTTCCTAAGCCGAGTAACGCTCGCCAGTAATGTGTTCTATGTAGGTACTACATATATGTATTTATCTCGAGCTATAGGTATTCACTCGTCTAGAATTCAGTTCATTGAATTGCATGTATTCTTTCTTGCTTCTTTCGTAATTACCATATGGCTTTTCACATATTATATTGCACACCCCAAGCAGGCTCTGCTTGGAAGTGTGTTCTACTCTCGTCCTAAAATCGTTTTTCGTATATAAATTGATAAAATGAGTATTATATCTTAAATTTCTTCAGTATCTCACTTACATTTTTACATTTTCTGATAGAAAACATTACAGTCTCCATTTTTGCTTAGTTTAATATCGATCGGTTTTAATTTTCTGTTATAAAAATATAAATAAAGTTCAATTTGTCGATTTAACCCCCTTTTCTGATAGAAACGCCGAACTCCAGGTTACAATTCGAAATAAATTTGCACCAATCCTTTTGAATTCACTTCATCTATTATCAGAATAGAACCCTATTAAAACTCAACAAAATTGGATAACTAGAAGTAACGAAATTTGGAGTTTATTTAAACAAAAATTCATATTTTGACAAGAATTATTTTTACAAATAGAGTATGTAGCTAGAAGTTCAAGAAACATACGTTAGGCGCTAGTGGCGCTATTTCCTTATATGTCATTGCAAATTACATGTATTATAATAATTACATTGTGTTAATTAATATATAAATACATGTACATACATCGATACGTGCTGTATTTTAATTATTTTATTTAAAGCCAATCAATCTTTTTAATCACGATAAAATTTGGTAAGTTGCATTTTTAAAACAAATATATAATATAATTAATTATAACCTATAAACGTGTTACTTTTTTGTATATTTCATTTTAAATGCTAGACATCAGGTGAACACAGCTGTTATCACTGCAATATGTGGATGTATTTATCTGTTTAATTATTATTATTAATTAATTTATTTACTATATACATTTTACAAAAAAAAATATATTTTATATAAAAATTGTAAATTAAAATGATTGTTGTTTTATTGCAATACATCCTAAATTTAAATAAAAAAAGGTAATAATCGATTGATATCAAGATTCATTGTTGATTTTCTAAAAAATCTTAATGAGTGATAAACTTCATATTATATATTTTTATAATATTAATTACCTCCAATATTTTTTTAAAACATCCTTTTAAGTTTCACTAAATATATTGTACCGTATTTATTTGATATATGTTGATACATTTTTTTTAAGTTTAAGGGGTGTGCATTTTATGGTCTAGCCATAGTATTTTTATATTTTAACGTCATGTTTTAAAATTTACCATACTCAATTTAATTTTTATTTTTTTTTGTTACTCACTTTCAATATATTTTACTAATATTGTTATGATTCAATTGAAACTGTATTAATCTACAATAAAAACAAAACAAAAAATCTGCATTATTAAGTGGTTAATTTAGCGTCTTTAAATAGATATATTCTGACAGATTGAAATTGCTAAAAAAAATTGAAAAAATATATACAATAATTGTTATAATAAGTTTATACTATTCGTACCATAATGACAATTTGATAAATACATAAGTGTAAGCTTTCATAAATCTATTTCCAGATTGATAAAATAACTTTTATTGTTTCTTTCATTCAATTCCTTTTTTCATGTGCAAAAGCATTACCAACACAATGTTGTCGTTACAAATTGCTTTAGACTATTACAGACCTTTAATGCTTGATAAATGCTATTTCAAATTAATGTTTCTTTTTCCTTGAACAACGATGTCCCATATTTCATAATATGTAATAACGATAATGCGACAATTTCATTTCTAACAAATTTACATTATTTTTCATGTCATATATTTATACTATAGAAAGGAAAGTATTATTAAATAAATGATATTCTTTAAAATAAATATTAATATATATTAAATACATATTACTATCCAAACTCTTTTTACTATCTTATACACATGTATATGAAATATACATACATATATAATAGTGCAAATAGGTCAATATATGACTCTTTTTACTTTCTTATACCTATGTATATGAAATATACATGGGTCGTTTCAAAATTTCATGCAGATAATTGCTTCATAAGATTTTAAAAATGAAAAAAAAATAAACTCTTTATACACTAGTTTTTCTATGTTGACGCTTGTAATAACTCCTTAATATTGACTTATAGTAGTTAGTAGCGAAGTTTTACAGGTAAATTTGTTTTTTTTTCTGGGTTTAATGGCTAAATGGTAAAATGTGTAAAAAAAATTTACCAACTGACTTTTTTTGGTAAATTAAAGTTTAAGGGGTGATAACCGTCCAATTTATTAAAAAAATATTTTTTTCTGTCGTTAAAAATTCACAAGGGGTGACACCCACTTAATGTGCAAAAAAAATATTGGGGGGGGGGGTGATACTCTTGATTTCCGCCCCGGGTGTCACCCCCACTAGCGACGCCACTGAACAGAACTAATTACTGCTCTGTTACTTACTCTACAACTCTGTTAACATGAGCTAGTAACAGAGTTGTGTAGTAACAGAGTGGTAAATTTGTCGATTCGTGCGTAAGGTATTTATCTCTAAATTAAGTGTTTAGCAAAAACTTGGTTCCAGATATAAGATTTATCCCCTTTAAACTACTTATATTTAATAAAATCATATTGAAAATAGCGATTATTTACTAAAATTTTTCGGTAACAGAGCGGACACACAATAAACACACGTGGTAAGTTTGACGTCTCGTGACCAACTGGCTGGCTCGTATCACCCCTCACCCCGCGGCGAATAACAATACTGGTAACAACACATTGTTGCAAAGTTATTGTGAGCTGATTATAACGCCATCTGTTTTTTAAATCTTAAAATGCTATAGTAACATAGTGGAGCTACGATTTCATACAGAGCGCGGGACAAAACTTAAAAAAAATCATTAAAAAATATCTATTAATACTTGAAGATTCAAACATGCATTTAGCACATTGTTATAAAATTTGCAATAAGGTCACATTTTAAAGTAATAAATTAATTGAATGTAAAAAAAGTTTGCGGCCTATAAACATTCTTTATAGTATCGTGGGACACGAATTGACAGCATGTGTTTATATAGAAAACAACTCTGTTACCGTTTTTGTCCACTATGTTACTTAAAAAAAAGGAAAAATTGAAGTGGGATTTATTTATTATTTATTATTATTATTATTTATTTATTCAAGGTGTTTTATAATAGGGTGCATTGTTTATTGATTCCATAATATTTTCTAAGTTTGAATGTAATTAACAATAATCAATGTTTTTCCATTCTATTTTCGCCATGATGTATGTGTGTCTCTCTGTCTGTAGACGCTGTAACTCAAATACGACAAATAGAAAAGTGAAATTTTATAGGTACTTATAAAATGCATATTATATAATTCATAACTTTTATTGAATGATGACAAATGAATATCAATAATAATAAAATAAATAAATAATAAATATTCAAATATTTGCTTTTAGTTCATTTTCAATTTATACATATATTTTTTCATAACAAAGGTCAAATTCTGAAACCTTTATATCTCCAACATTCAAAAGTAAACATACATTTAATATTAATATATGCTGAGTAGGTTTCGTATCATAAATAATAAAAATCATTTAAAGAATTTATTCGAGAATGGATTCTTGAAAAAAAAATCATCGAATGTTGATAAATTGCGTAATATTCAAAATAATAGTTTTAATGAGTTTAAGACATGAGTGATATAATTAAAAGCTAATTTAATAATAATTATGAGCTCGTTTTCGTAAATTACATTCCAAATATAATATACGATAATCACAGATTTATATAATGTACATACTTCTATATATGATATTTGAAATAGGGGAAAGGGGGAGAAAGATGATGAAATATTAATTATCAAACATATAAATATACATGTATGTATTCAAATTGTATGTAATTATAATTGTTATTAACTTCGAATATTACAAGAAAACCGCAAAATTATTAATACAAAGTCTGTAACGTATCTATCTTGTTATTAGTACTGATTATTTATACATGTTGAATTAATAAGATAATTAATTAAATATATACAATGTGGTCCTGAAGTCACGTGATGTTATTGTTTTTAGCTGAGTTTTGTTATTTGGTAATTAACCCTATTTGGATTAAAAAATGGCATAATTTGGAATTTTTGAAATTATGGAGCCATTAATAATCCAGGTATCTTGAACGCATAAGAAAAGTTAATTTTAAAGCAGGAGAAAATATCGTTAACGATATTTTGTTTAAAACATAGAAGTGATAGGCATGATGCTAGATAACCTTAAGATAAAAATGCTCAATACTGAGATATTATTGTTAAAGACTGGTGTCAGTACCTTATGCGAAATCGAGACATTCGAATTCGCATCATTTTGTACTCTCGCATTCGTTTTCAGTTTCACTATTTGTTTTACGAATGTATCACCGAAAGTTTTCAGACTATTCAAATTTTAAATTGAAAATTTATATTTCTAGTAGATTTTACCAAAATTGATTTTGTTAAAGTAACAAAATATCATTGAAATTATGATTTTAAATAATGAAATCTATAGGTTAAAAAGATTCTAATAAATGTATTTATTTTTATATTAAAAGTTTTAAAAGTGAGATTAATATATTTTTTGTTAAAATAAAAATGCAAAATACAGTATACCGCCATGTTAAATGGAACACCAATCAGAGCGAATTACATCACGCATCAGTAAACATCAAAAGTGATTGACTTTTATTTTAGACAAATATCAATTTCTCTTACAAGATTATTAGGTACATACCATATTTAAGAACTTATATACATTGGAATTTATTTTTAACAAACACAATAATTGTTAAATTATTGCCTAACTCTGAATGTTTGATTATTGTTGCAAAGGAGTGTGACGTCTCTACTCTGAAATATCACCTGCGAGCGTTTTGGCGTCAATTTTTGCGATTAAACCTTTACTTTCTGCAGAAATAAGTATTTTTTTGGAAATAGGAGACACTTAAAATCATCATAAAATAGTTTTTTTAATGCCTATTGTTTAAGTCTGTGAATAATGCTATAAAAAGGAAAAAAACATCTGTCAAGTAAATGCACAGTGATTCTTTGTGCTAAATTCACCAGAGGTAGGTAATTATTGAACAATTAAAAAAATGAAATTGACATTGATTAACCATTTAATATTTTATTTTATACAATTTTTCTAAAAAATATAAGTTAGAATTTTTTCATAAGATATATTTTTTCGTATTTTTCATATTTTTTCGTATATTTTTAATTTTTTGACAATGTCAATCTAAATGTAAGCGAAAAAAAAGTCAAAGTAAATAGCAATTTTGAAAAACAAATTACGATTTTTTAAAACAAATTGAGGTAAATCTTTGTAAGGGAATATTTCACAACAAATATGGTGTCCAAATTATGGAAAATTTGGTGCTCCACAAAAAAGATTATATAAAATTTATTTGAGATATCTTATATATAAATAAAATTTTTAGATTATCGCCCCTCCCCTTTATACACGATTTTGATGATTTTGAAATGGGACCGTCCTCAATCCAGACCCAACCAACAAACCAAGTTTCATTAATATCGGTTCAGTAGATCATGAGTTATGCGTATGACAAATATTCAAGGGACACACACACACACACACACACACACAGACAGACGGACAGACACGGAACAAAAATGTTTGTCTTGACCTGCAATGGAAAGAACAAAATACAATTTTGAAACCGGAAAACTATTTTTTGTTCTCATTTTAAAACGATCACAAAGCTTCCCGTATCTTCGATATTGCGAGGAAGCAAAATATATTCTAATTATTTTTTTGTTTTAATTGCCACTCCAACCACTACGACGTATAACGTTATATCAATAAAGCTTTAGAATTGGAGTGAAAGGAATAATGATGACTGCGTAGAAGTGAGTTGACTATATTTTGATTTGACCGCAGTTGCCGCATGGAGAGACGTAGAGTTGCGTTCAACTATATTTTATACAACTAGAAACAACAAAAATGTGTTCTGTGACATTTAAACTATGTCAGATATCACAAAGTTTTACTATTTATGTAATGAATTGGACAAGCGCTCAAAATTTATGTCGCTTATTTTTGTTTTATATTGAAGTAAACTATATTCACTGTTATTAAATGCAATGCTATTAGTTCTGAACTAGATAACTGTTTTGTACATTATTCTAATCAAAGTTTATGACTTTATAAATATTTATAACATAACAACGTATAAATAAATAAGGTACTGGCACCAGTTTTGAACAACACCCCAGTGTTCAACATTTTTAAATTAAATGTAATGAACTAGAAATATTTGTTGCTATTTGATTACTGCCGTTACTGGGTAGATATTAATCTATAACTGTCTTACAACGTGATTTCATGATAATTGATCATTTTGTTTAAAAATAGTGGACAAATAATTTTCACGGTTCAGCACAATAGCAACAGAAGTGTATTTTCTTATGTAAATGTTTTAAATTGTTTTAAATTTTATTATTCTTTATTTTATAATGTTTGTGTAGTAGTACTTATTATTTATTGCTGGTTTTACTTTGTTTATTACTGGAGAAAAAACATATACAAAATAAAAGGCATAATTTAACAGGGTGACCAGTATTTCTCTGGAACAAACTTCCCTGACTTTTCCCGGTTTTCCAGGAGAATTTTTACCGTTTTTCCATGTTTTTTATTTTAAAAATTTAGATAAAAAACTTAAAAAAAAAACTTAAAAAAACGTCACTCTTTAAATATTTGCGAGAATTTGTGTGACTTTGCATTTTTATAAAAATTCCCTGACTTCTAACCAAATTCCCTAACTTTTCCCTGTATAGCAAAATTCCCTGACTTTTCCCGGTTTTCCAGAAACTGGCTACCCTGTTTAAAAAAGAAACTATATTTGCGGATTTTGGTAGTTAAATTGATTAAAAAAAGAGGTACATAGTTGCTTTATTAGTAACATAGTTTCATGAGAATTACAAAAAAGTAGCCCACCAATAAGAAAAAACATACTTTGCCCTTAACGCGTTCAAAACTGGTGCCCAGTACCTTATGACAGTTTTCCATTACATATGCTATGAGACCTACCTTCGTGCCACATTTCAAAATTCAATTTTGGACTCAACGATCCTTAAAACGTAGGTATAATTTTTTTTTTCAACTTTAATCACTTTTTTGTGATAGGAGTCAAATCAACCCCGGAATCGGATTCAGTGACCCCAGAATGTTTGTCTTGTGCTTGTGTAATGATCACAATGAGTACGATCCCTTCCTACCCTCTGAGTCGGCACTTATGTTTTATATAACCACTGTATGATTGGCGTAATTCATCATTATTCCAGATCTAAGTAAGTCAGCAGTAGGGCTTAAAAAACCGATAAAATTTCAAAAACCAGGTGAAAACCGTGAACCGGTTTTTAGTCGTTTTTTTTTCTCAATTTATTTAGATAAAACAAAAAATTGATATTTAAAAATAAAAACGATTAATTGATCTATATTTTTTCAAGTTCAAATTGAGACAATTCTACTGCAAATTGGGAATTATCATTCAAGTTTAAAAGTGATTTATGCATTGAAGTACCACATATCCAGTGGCGAAGACAGAAAAATGCCTGAAACTGAGTTTCGATTACAGTAGGGTCAGTCTGCGGTGACGGGTGTGACATTTCAACTCGGATTGGAGTTCATCATTTCTAAATAATATTAGTTAATAACATGATTTTACCATTTTTCTGCAGATCTTAATATAATAAATGTATATTGAAGGAATAAAAGGTCTACGGTTATTTTACAAAAAAAATGCCAGCTTTCAAAGCCCTGTGACGAGTGTGACGCCAACTATTGCAAGTCTTGCAACGTCTATTCAAAATCTCAAAAGTTTAGCGAAAATATTGAAGTTACTTTATAATAATCATATTTTAATATGTTACGAATAAATTATTTTTTAGTAACACAAGTGCATCAGGTATATACGTAATCTATTTAACTGGTTATTATTCAACAAATGAATAAAATGATACAATAAGAGTATTATTTGTATGTTTAATTATTTATTGATATTATTAACTAATACTTATAACAATTATTTACCAAATACATCAATAGACTTATAAAATTTATAATAAATGCGGTCACCCTTAGTTATTATTGTTGGTGAGGGTATTTTTTTTTTAATTTGGTCAAACGTCATGTTTGATATGTAATTGTCAAAGACTTTTAATAGTTTGCCACGATCGTCATTTATTCTTAAGTGTGATTTCACCTTTATTGTTGTATTTTTGAAATTTTTTGAAAACTAATTAACATTTTTCTAATTTTCTTTTGGTTTATGAAAATTGATGTTAAATAGCCTGTTAATTTAATATTTTAATATTAATTTTCGTAAAATATTTTTTTAACTATCTGGTATCGATTACCGCGGACTGACCCAGTAGCTTAAAAAATACGAGAAAATATCATTGTTGCTAATTGTACCTGATATGTCACTCATGTTCAAAGATTCAAATCTGATGCATTAATTATGCTTTGTTTATTTGAGTAATATATAGTAAATCATTGGGAGCCTGATTTTAAATAAAAATAAAAATAGTTAATATATCTTATCTTAACTAATATTCGTAATAATAAGTTAAATAATAATTGAAACAGTGGCCTCTACATAAATCACAATAAATGCGATCCCTTTCTACCCTCTGAATCGGCGCTTATGATTTATATAACCACTGTATGATTGACGTAATTCATCATTATTCCAGAGCTTAGTAAGTCAGCCAGCAGTCATTGAATGAATGAATGAATGAGTGAGTTACGAGGTCGTGGTATGATTCAATAACGCCTCTATATACAGTACGTACCTACGTGGCACGAGTTCGAATGACATCGCACGGCACGGGCGCACGCGTGTAATCAACACCTCATTGTGCGTCTACCTGATAATTACATGCCGAGCTTGAAATAAAGAGCTTGCTGTTGCCTGGCCTGATTTACATACACACACCACTACTCACTCACGGCAAGTGGTTTTACGGCTGTGTCTCTTGTACGTATTGTCAATCGAGATTGGGAGTATTTAAATAATGTAGGTAAGTACTTTACATTGTAGAGAGTTATCAGTGTTTTAAATTTGCGTTACTATTTAAAAATAAATTAGAATACGTATACGTATGAATAAAGGCTATAGGGGGATAAGAATGGGTAAAGTGCCCCCGCGCCAATTATGGCTGTTATATTTTTTTATAGTAACTACTAACACAGGTAACAATTTGACCAAATTTTAACCCTCAAAAATTTACCCCCAAGGGGTGAGAATTAATTTTGAAAATTTCGTAAAAAATTAATAACTTTTGAAAGAGTCAACCGATTTGAATAAAATTTTAATATGTCATATATGTCACTAAGGTGCTTTATAGAAAAAATCGGTAAACCTGAAAACTTAACATAACCTCAAAAAAAAGTGTTTTATATTTTTCAAAATTTTTTTTTGCTCACTTTCAATTTTGGCACAATCACCAAAATATTTGTGTGACTTTCTAGCATAGTTTTTTATAATATATGTTTTTTTCAGATTTTGTTTCCAGCTGCGTGACACCTAAAAAAAATTTTATATTTTTCTAAAATTTTTTTCACTCACTTTTAATTTTGGTACAGTCACCAAAATTTTTTTGTGATTTTCTGGCATAGTTTTTTATAATATATATTTTTTTCAAATTTTTTTTCCAAGTGCGGGACACAAAAATTTTTCAAAAAATTTTTCAAAATTTTTTTTCGCTCACTTTTAATTTTGGTACAATCACCAAATTTTTTCAGTAATTGTCTGGCCTAGGTATTTATAATATATGTTTTTTTTACTTTTTTATTCCAGCTGCGTGATACCTAAAAAAAATAAAAAGTCTTTTTTGAAATTTTTTTTGAGGTTATGTTTGCCGTACAATCACAAAAAATATTTTGTATTTTTCTATCATAATTTTTTTATAATATTTTATATATTTTTTAGATTTTTTTCCAGTTGCGGGACACAAAAAAAAATAATTTTTTTTTTAATATTTTTTTCGCTCACTTCAATTTTGGTAGTCATCAAAAAAATTTTGTGGCTTCCAGGCATAGCTTTCTATAATATATATTTTTTCGAATTTTTTTTCCAGCTGCGTGACAAAAAAAAAAATTTATTTTTTATTTTTTTTATTGCTGGTTATGTTTGTATTATTTATTACTCATATATGTAGATGTTTTATTCGTAAAAAACTAAAAGCAAATATATACGTATGTATGAGTATGTACAAAAAAAAATTAACAAAATTGTAGTTAATCAATACATACAATATAAAGAAACGGTTATGATATTAAATACACATAACAAATTGAAAAAAATGAGAACTAAATAAAGAATGAAAATAAAAAAGTTATATTCCCTCTCGTAATTATTACATGTACCTATTATACATTTCTTGTATAAAAAATCTTTTAATCTATTTTTGAAAGATTTTATATCGTCAATATTCTTCAGGTAGTCTGTCTGGCAGCGAAATGTAATATTTACTACCTTTTCATAAAGGGCTATTGTTATATCTAGTTGTCCTACAAAAAATCAATGTATGTATATGTTATTATCCTGTCTTATATTAATATATTTATAATTGTGGTTACCTAAATGTAACTCTAAGTTGCTTAAGATCTGCTTTATGACATATATTATACAAGTGTCCATTAGATATGTCTCTAAAATAATTTTTTTAGAGGGGACCACATTTATGCAATTTTATAGCTCTTGTTAAATTAAAAAGTTTTCGTACTGTTCACAAGCTACTATTCCAAGCAGCTTACGAACTATTTACAATTTTACTTAATAAAGTAACACGCAGCTGAAAAAAAATCTAGAAAAATACGCCAGAAAGTCACTATAAAAATTTGGTGCCTGTACCAACATTGAAAGTGAGCGAAAAAACATTTTGAAAAAATAAAATATTTTTTGGTGTCACGTAGCAGGAAAAAATCCGAAAAAAATATTTATTATAAAAAAATATGTTAGAAAGTCCGAAAACAATATACAAACATAAACTGCAATAAAAAATAAAAAACTTTTTTTTTGTCACGCAGCTGGAAAAAAAATCCGAAAAAATATATATTATAGAAAGCTATACCTGGAAGCCACAAAATTTTTTTGATGACTACCAAAATTGAAGTGAGCGAAAAAAATATTAAAAAAAAATTATTTTTTTTTTGTGTCCCGCAACTGGAAAAAATCTAAAAAATATATAAAATATTATAAAAAAATTATGATAGAAAGATACAAAATATTTTTTGTGATTGTACGGCAAACATAACCTCAAAAAAAATTTCAAAAAATACTTTTTATTTTTTTTAGGTATCACGCAGCTGGAATAAAAAAGTAAAAAAAACATATATTATAAATACCTAGGCCAGACAATTACTGAAAAAATTTGGTGATTGTACCAAAATTAAAAGTGAGCGAAAAAAAATTTTGAAAAATTTTTTGAAAAATTTTTGTGTCCCGCACTTGGAAAAAAAATTTGAAAAAAATATATATTATAAAAAACTATGCCAGAAAATCACAAAAAAAATTTGGTGACTGTACCAAAATTAAAAGTGAGTGAAAAAAATTTTAGAAAAATATAAAATTTTTTTTAGGTGTCACGCAGCTGGAAACAAAATCTGAAAAAAACATATATTATAAAAAACTATGCTAGAAAGTCACACAAATATTTTGGTGATTGTGCCAAAATTGAAAGTGAGCAAAAAAAAATTTTGAAAAATATAAAACACTTTTTTTTGAGGTTATGTTAAGTTTTCAGGTTTACCGATTTTTTCTATAAAGCACCTTAGTGACATATATGACATATTAAAATTTTATTCAAATCGGTTGACTCTTTCAAAAGTTATTAATTTTTTACGAAATTTTCAAAATTAATTCTCACCCCTTGGGGGTAAATTTTTGAGGGTTAAAATTTGGTCAAATTGTTACCTGTGTTAGTAGTTACTATAAAAAAATATAACAGCCATAATTGGCGCGGGGGCACTTTACCCATTCTTATCCCCCTATAGCCTTTATTTTGACAATGTAAATAAATAAAAAGAGAAAGGTAATATGAGTCAATGTAAAGAAATTGATTTAATATAATAAATAAAACGGGCAAGTGCGTATTGGGAACGCACATGATAGGGTTCCGGTTAAAGTCAAAAAGTCATTTGACTTTTATTATTGTATTTTAGGAAACCTATCAAATGACACCCAACTCAATGCAGTAAATGAAAAAAATGCACTTTTCAGTCTATGAAAGGGGGGTCCAAAATATTTTTGACAATGTTCGTTATAATTTTCAGTGAAAGTATATAGGTACTAATTAAAAGCTACATTCTGAATTTTTTTTTCAGATTTTTTGAATCGTTTAGAAAATAGAAATCGTGACTGAAGGGTTGAAGTTACTTGATATTTTTTGTTGCATTTTAGGAGACCTATCAAATAATTCCCAACTATGGTTAAATGTGGTAAGTGGGAAAAAATGTGAGTTCACTTTTCAGTTTATGAAAGGGGGGTCCAAAATAGTTTTAACAGTTTTCGTTATAATTTTCAGTGAAAGTACTAATTAAAAGCTACATTCTGGAATTTTTCAGATTTTTTTGAAAATAAAGGGGGGGGAGGACGATTTTATAATGACTTTGAAGAGCAAATATATCGTGATTGAAGGGTTAAAATCAAAAGGATTTGATAAATTTTTTGTTGCATTTTAGATGACCTTTCTAACGACACCCCACTCAATGGGGTAGGTGATTTTTTAAACACTGATTTTATGGAAGGGGGTCTAAAAAATTATTTATTTATTTATTTCAAAAATCTTATCATTTCTGGTTTTGGAGCATCAATCTACGACCGTATACCAAATTTTATCTTATTATTTTTTCAAGACGGATGCACGGACATGGAAAAAACTATAAGGGTTCCTAGTTTTCTACAAAACCCTAAAAAAGCTACCATGTATGCCAAGGAACTTTCCTATACGTAGTGCTGAAGTGAACAGTGTTTGTGTTTCTAATTTTATTAAAAATATTATTTCTGTCAAACATCTAACTGATAAATAAATAATTGGATATAAAGTTCAGATAATAATATTCTCTACAACATTTATCGAAAACATTTTTGGTAGTGCTCCCCGTTTCAAAAATAATTTTGATAAATTGATTGAAGTGAACAACCGTTTCCAGTTGTAAGATCGTTTTCAAAAATATGAAGTTTTCTTTCAAGAAGAAAATTCTACTTCTATGTTTTATCGTTTGTTAATTACATCGTTTAGACAGACAGACGTACAGACATTATGATGAAAATAGTCAGAATGGTTTCAGGGAAGGTCAAAATGGATAATACTAACCTTTTGATACTATATATGTTTTTCTATTATTAAATATTAAATTTATTGTCTAAGTGTTTATCTAAAAAAAAAAACATTCAGATCATAAGATTTATATTTTCTTTAATTGCAAACTTGAAAAAAGGACAACATTACAATTTCAAATAGAAGCTTATATACAGAATATCTTATTTATCTTGTTAAAGGTTATTCAAAGCTGATTTCAGATTAGAAATTCATTAAACCTTTTCAAAGATATAATCGGAAAACTGAAAAAGGTTAGGAACACATTTCCTATAGAAAAATAAATACACATATTGATTATTCTTTGTTAAACTTGTGTTTCTTGCTAACGTAAGACACTACTTTAATATGTTTTATATGTGAAAATATTTATAATTATTTTTCGATGATATTTTTTAAAGGTGTAACAATTTAATTATTTAAACATATGTATCAATCCAACTTGTGTAATTCTTTTATTGGTTGAAAGATTATATTAAGTAGGATTATATTTATTTGCACTATATATTAGATAGTATTCACTTTGTACATCGAACATAAATTTTAATATTCTTCTTCTGTAGGCTTTCGTGGCCGCTGTCCATTGGTGCTAGCTTTTCGGGCTGTTGTCCACGTTGCAGTATTGTTTTACTTGACGTTTCGACTCTCATGTCGGAGTCTTCTTCAGAAGTGTTTCTGAAACACTTCTGAAGAAGACTCCGACATGAGAGTCGAAACGTCAAGTAAAACAATACAGCAACGTGGACAACAGCCCGAAAAGCTAGCACCATAAATTTTAATACTTTGCACTTATATTGAAATTTTATAGCATGCACATTATGTACAGATAAATTTTAATACTTTTTTTATGTATAAGACGAATATTTAATTATTTAACCCCATCGAATGGGGTGTTTTTAGATAGGTTTCCTAAAATGCATCAAAAAATATCAAATGACCGTTTGATTTTAACACTTCAATCACGATGTATTTGCTCTTCAAAGTCATTATAAAAGTGTTCCTCCCCCTCTATTTTCAAAAAATCCGAAAAAAATCAGAATATAGTTTTTAATTAGTACTTTCACTGAAAATTATAACGAACACCGTCAAAAATATGTTCAACCCCCTTTCCATAAACTAAAAAGTGAACTCACATTTTTTTTCACTTACCACATTGAATGAGGTGTCATTTGATACGTCTCCTAAAATGCAATAGAAAAAGTCAAATGACTTTTTGATTTTAACCCTTCAGTCACGATATATTTGCTTTTCAAAGTCGGTATCAGAGCGTCCCCCTCCCTCTAATTACTTAACTATTGATTCCAAAAATTTGAAAAATTACTATTTTTTTATAAATCATAGTGAGAATGAATATGGGATCCTATCATGTGCGTGCCCAACACCCACTTGCCCGTTTTTTTAATTTATCTATATCTATAAAAGAGTTTGTCCTTAACCACTCACTCACTCACTCACTCATATATGAACCTAGTAACGTGAAATTTTGTAAGTGCCTTCCTTTTATGATGTCATCACCCACTAAGAAAGGATTTTTCAAAATTCAACTCCTACGGGGTTAAAACAGTGTCAAAGTTTATATAAAAAAAAAATTTTGTTCGCATTTAGTTGAAACTTATCGAACGTACTCTACAATATAAATAATAAATAACAATATAAACAATATAAATAATGAAACAATTATTTCAGCATTTCTCAAAATTTAACCCCTAAGGTGTTAGGGTGGGTGGAAAAATTTGTAAAATATTTTTTTTGTATTCATCGAATGAAACATGGTACAAGTAGGTACTCTACAAAACAAATATCAGTTACGAAAATTCAACCCCTATGGGAATGGGGACGGGGAGTAAAAAATGATATATTTATCTTCATAATTGTTTATGATATTCGGACAAATTAATATTCAATTAAAAATGAAAGTTTGATATTCAAGCCATAATAGTATGGGACGGTGACGAGGATGGATTTAGATATGTTTATCTGCATACCTGCTTTACTTATAAAGATAAATTCTGGCAAAAAATTCATCAAATAAAATAAAAATTTTGATATTCCCATAATGGCGGGGGTAGACAGTCTGTGTTTTTGATATGTTTATCTGTATAGCTGCTTACGTTATAATGGTGGAGTCGGGCAAAATAATCTGCAATAAAAAAAAAAATGATATTCAACCCCTAATGGCTAAGGTAAACGGTGGGTTAGTTTTTACAATGTTTAACTAAGATCCGAGATATTTACGTTTTTTTATAGGTAATGAATAAAAATCAATATAAAAAAAATTAATATGTCATCCCCTATCACGTATGGAGGGTTCTAATTAGTTTCGAAGTTTACGCGGCGAAGCTGCGGTATTCCGCTTGTATGTTATATAAATTAGTCATTTAATAAGATTTGTTTGATATATACTCGTATTAAATAAAAAGTTATATATGTAGATTGTAGATATGTTATTTAAAAATGTAATAATTTGAAACGTATATAAATAAAAGGGTGGTGGATCACTCGCATACTTTAAGTTGATATTAGAGCTCGGTTTGGTGACTTTTCATCGGTCTAACCGCAAAATAACAAAGCCACGAAATTTTCTCTCTTTGTAGAAATTCACTGAAGCTCAGAAAACGAACGAGGGTTATTGTTAATTTTAGCTGCCTTCAATTTCAAACGTCATTTAAAAGTTAACAACCTAGCTTTGGTCTTTTTCATAAGTTCAAGTATGTTCTGAATTTTAAATAAAAATACATCTGAATTATTGTAACATGTAATTTTTGTTTCTATTGTAGAATTTTTCTTATTTTTGTGAAGAAATGTTTTATTCATTCATTTTGAATTTGAAGCGAGATAATTATACCAAGTTTTTTATATGCATCAATTCATTTCATTGTGCCTTAGAAACCTTATAATATTTAATTATCATAACCTGTATAAGGTAGGGGAAAGCAGGTAGGATTCGTACACAAGGAGCATTCGTACAGTGATGATATCTATGCTATCTAATACATTTACATGTTCGCGTTTGTATGGGTGACTCCCCCTCATACGCAAAGGGTACCTGCGGGGCGGGCCGATAGTACGGCCACCGGCTTCGATGGAGCAAGCCGATATGTATTTTCGCTCTGCTTAGTTTTTTTTTTTTTCGTCTTTGAACACGCTTTGCTGGTATAAGTAATGCTCGAATTATAAAAGTGATGTATTATAGTTTATGCCTTAAAATCTTGGTTTAATATTTAAGTAGTCATTTTAGTGTAACTATAACGGTAATTTTTATTCCAAATTAATTATTAGTTTTTTTCTCGGGTTGGGGTACCTTCGTACAGTTATGAGTGGGGTAGATTCGTATTGTACGAATCCTGCTCTACTAGATATCTAATACATCTACTTGTAACTATAGGCAATTCTGTTCACATCTGTTCACGATAAACACAATTCTATTTTATGTTTTAGGTGGCTGCAAAAAGATTGTTTACCAAGAATTAAATTAAAAGTCTTATATATTTATGTTTAAGCAATTATAAGTACTTTAAATACAATAATTGTTAGATTACTACATGAAGGCTGATTCTGTGTTAACTTTGACCTCAATAAATGAATTTAATACATTGAATAAATTGCATTTTCTTTGACTGTACGAAGCTACCCCATGCATGGGGTGCCTTCGTACGTTTTTCATTTTTTAGGAAAATTGCCGTAGCTTCCCCATGCTGTTTTATATGAAAACTACACTTCATAGTATTAAAGCCAGATATATGGGTAACATAGCGGTATTAAAATAATTTAGTAATAGCTAATAGTTTATTTTTTTGTAAGGCTCAGAGTAAAAAGTGTACGAATCCTACCTGCTTTCCCCTACTGGCACCAGTCTTGAACGATTTAAGAGCAAAGTATATTGTTTTTTGGTATTGATGGGCTATTTTTTGTAATTCTAATAAAAACTCATGTTACTAACAAAACAACTAAGCTTTCTATTTTGTATATGTTTTTTCTCCAGTAATGGGCAAAGTAAAACTTCTAATGAACACCCAGTGATGAACACTTGCTAAAGATTACAAAATGATAAGTACTAATACATGAACGTTATACAATAAAGACTCGTCAATTTTAAAACAAGGTAAAGTATTTTCATAAGAAAATACACTTTTCTTGATAATGTGACCCAACCGTAATAGTTATTTGTCTACTTTTTTTAAACAAAATGATAAATTATGATCAAATCACGCTGTAAGTTAATTAAATGTAAATAGATTAAACCCCTATTTCTAATTCAGTACAATCAATTTAAAAAATTATCAAAACCCACAACCCACTTGATGGACACAACTCAAAATATACCCTCCAACGAGGAACATGAAGCCATAGGTATATGAAATATTTTGTATGAAAAATGGACATTATGCCTGTCCGTGGTCAAATGGAGGGTCATGACCGGACAATTTTTTAAAATGGGCTAAACTAGAGCCACAGATCTACCATTTAGCGAAAAACCGAGGGCCGAAATCTCGCGGTGGAAGACAAACGGACGGACGGAAAATTGAGCATACACTCAGCGTTCTATAATTCGTCGCCATCGGTAATTCAATAATTCCACAAGACGTCGGCTTGAGGAGCCCCCACCACCACGCCTAAAAGTTGACAGATACATAATAATAAAAATGGCGCTGTTGGTGAACGACATCCTATGTATGTAGTTTGTTGGCTTTTTCAATTACATATGTACATACAAATACCATACGATGGACTCAGTCAACTATATATGTACATTATGTATTATTTTATATAATAAAATGTTAAAATAATTGGTATTACGTGTATATTTCACTTTCTTCATTTCTTTCATTTTATCCAATAAAATGTTAATTTTCTTTTGCAACTTTGATACTCTAGACTCTAGACAATTGTTATTCGTTGCTTTAATACTGGATGAAAAATATATAGATTTCTATACAATCATATGCCAATCATTTATTTTTGTTATTTCCTTTTTTAATCTTTTTCGAATTATCAAATCAAATCAAATAAAATGTACCTTACACATTTTTTTAAACTATTTATTATATTTCAATTTCAACGAAAATTTGTATTGAATTTCATTTTTTTCCACATTGAGTCACACCAAAACACAAGTTTTGTGTATAAAATCTACAACTACATAGAAGACTTTAACGTCAATTTGTTAATTTAAATTTGGCGCTGAAATATAGCAGTCACAATGGTATTATGGTGGGGGTTGGGGAAAGACGTTCTATAGAACTGTTAGAACATTGTCTTATGGAACGGACGTCTTGTGGATGGTCGTATTATAGAACACTGAGTGTACATATAAGCGCTACCACTTCGTGGGTTGCGCTAAAAATGTTCACCACTTTATAAACTTTAATAAAGGTGCATGTTTTAAATTAAAAATTCTGTTGTAACTATTTTTATCAATGTATTTATAGCACATTGTAGCAACAGCAACACATAAACATATTTGTTTTGGATGTAGGTACATTATTAAATTTCCATTTAATATCTGCCTACACACTTGAACCTATATATTTTTTTGGTAAATACGCTTTAATTTTTGATATTTATAAAATATAAATTTATATTCTTGTTTTTTTGAATACTAAAAATATCGATTCATATAGATTTTGTATATTATATGAAAACCTCAAACAAATTTAATGTTACACACCATGTTTAAATAAATAACACAACCACATTCCAAAAAAAGTAGTAACAAACTGTTCAGCATCACATTAATAAACGCTATATTTGGTGAGTCTGCTACTGTGTGTTTACAATAAACACATCAACAAAAATAGTACCAAATGGATACGAGGGACAAATCGTATAACACGGAATGTAAATGAAGGTGATATTTCATTGGTTCGGGAAGTAATAGCCCACTTAATAAGTCATCAGGATATCCGCATTCGCTGTCTTGAATGCCGTTTTCTACAACCGATATACTTTGCTGCTACTTGTTCAAATGTTCACGGCTACTACACCTGCCCCAACTCTCTCTAGTCGCCGCCGCCGTCATTCTACACGCCTCCCCCCCCCTCCTAAACCACCCCTTAACTCTCACCCCTCACTACTACTCGACCAGTGGCAGCCCGCATAAGCTCGGGTATAAGATAAGTGTTTCAACATGGCATATTTCAAATTGTAGTTTGGATTTTCAAAAAATATTGTTTTATAAAAAAAATGATTCGTTATCAAAGTTTTCTTTCTATGACTCTATGTGAAAGATAGGATATTTTCACATAAAATGCTCGAAAAGATATCTTATTTTTTAATAACAATTAAAAATGTATTATTTACGTTCATAATACAGTAGTAACCGGTTATAACGACATCGAAGGGATCTGTCACATTAGTCGTAAAAAGCGGATAGTCGTAATAACCGGTAAAAATGTAATTATATGGGATTCAGTTGGACTTTTATTTTGATTCGTTAAAACCGATACGTTGTATTAACCGATGTCGGTATAACCGGTTTCAACTGTATTACTATTTGTGCATACATTCATCGCTCGATTTAATGACGTTGTTGGTAATTCAACCGCTTGATTTAACTACGTCGAGAGGAGCCCCCACCACCATGCCAACGAGCTAAAGTTGAATTATGAAGCATACAATAAGGAGGTTAAACTTGAATGGAAGGGGTAGGCAAAAAACGGAACCTAGATGAGGCGGTTCGTATTTTTCGGGCATTCTGCGCAGAAGTAAGAAATTTACTTTGTACGCAGCGCACACGAGAGACCACCCGGCTCGGGAGTCATATTTTGACTCAACAAATTGTATTACAATGATACATATAGTTCACACTGCTTATTATATGCTTCATGAGTTGAATATTTCTTTACGACTAAAAACAGATTGGGCGCATGCGTCAACAGTCACGGTAGTATTGGTAGATATGGTGGAGATGGGGGAAGGTCGGTAAATCACGCGTTTGGCCCGTCGGTAAATCAAGCGGTCGTTAAATCGAAGGTCGGTTAAACTCGAGATGAGTGTATCTTGTAAATTATTTTATTAACTTTTTATAGAGTGACCAGTATTTCTCTGGAACAAATTTCCCTGACTTTTCCCGGTTTCCCAGGAGAATTTTTAACGTTTTTCCCTGTTTTTTATTTAAAAAATTTAGATAAAAACCTAAAAAAAAAACACGTCACTCATCAAATGTTTGCCAGAATTTCCCTGACTTCCAACCAAATTCCCTAACTTTTCCCTGTATGGCAAAATTTCCTGACATTTCCCGGTTTTCCAGAAACTGGCCACCCTGGTTTAAGGGCGGGAGTGGTCTAAATATCGACACAAAATATGATGTTTCCTTATGTAATTTGATGCGCTAAATACAAAAAAATAGTAAAAAGGATTCATAAGGTATCCTTTACCTTAAATATCGTGTTTCAAGGTCTTTTTTTTTTATTTTGACTCAATAGTTAGCATACATATTTTTTATGATACACTGAACACGAAAAAAAACAGTATTACGTCTCGCAAATATCATTTTCAAGGTGAATGTAAGGCCGAAAATTGAAATTATCGGTAATAGTTCCTACCAGCAGGTTAGCACTTGATTGTTTCTTTCTTATTGAGGATTTACTATTACCATAATGTCAGATATTTTGACGTGAGTGGCAAGGGGACTCACGAAAATCAAGCAATCCAAATTTTCGTCACATCCATGTTGTTGTTCCTGGGTTACGCTAAGAGTGAAAGCTTGAGTACTTCTTTCATAAAATTAGATGGAGCTACTACTTTCCAGGCTTTGAAAAGTCACTATTTGAGAAATAGACGAGCAAAGAAATAAATAAAAGGGCTTGAAAATAATGTACAAATATTCAGCAGTCGCTTCGTGACATATTTGAGGCAGTAAGTAAGTTTACTGCTGAATACTTTTTTTATAATAATTAGTATCCTTCTCAACGCATCATAAAACGTGGGCTTACCAATTTTGGACCATGAAATACGATTTGCAAGGTCAAGTTTGCCTCCAGGACTTTTCCATATTTTTTTCGTATTCAGCGCATCAAATTATGTAGGGAAACCCCCTCAAATCATCCAAACTGAATGTTTTACAGTGGGCTTTCCGGACGAGACTGGTCAATATATCGACCAGGAACTTATATTCAGGTAATTGATTTTATGTACAAATTTTGTAAATAAAAAAAGGTCGATTTCAACGTAAAAATCCTCGTCCTTAAAAGGTTAAATGCTACAGTTGATTTTGGTTTTAGAACGTTCTGCTAGTTTATTCTAAATAGTTATTATTTCGATAGTTTTTTATTTGACGAGTTGCCACTGACTATATATCTCCTCTTTGTCTGTCCAATGGACGTTATAACGTCAGAGCAAGTTTGCACGCCTAAGTTGAAAAACGGTTTTTACATATTTAATCATCCTGCACTCATTTATTTGTTTATCTTCAATTCATTTATTTCACTGCGATGATAAATATTCCTGTTTTATGTTAAATCGGTTATTTATTTAGTACAGGTACTAATAACAATTTTGTTTCATGTGCACAAGATATATTATTCTTTTGGATTGTGATAACTTTTATATAGGGTGTAACCACCTCTCTTTTATTCAATTGCAAAAAAATAATACGTTTATATTTTAATATAAGGAAATAAGTAAATTATATATTTAACAAATAAAATGCACCAAATAAACATTTTGACATATGTATGTATATAATATAATATAATATCATACGAGATTGCCACATTATATAATACAATATCTTTTTCCAACATCCTGTAGATTATATACCGGACGTAAGTTATTTTTATAGAAATTATAATTTATTTTGCATGTAGCTTAAATTAATTAAAGAACATAAGAAAATAAAATTAAAAATAAAATAAATAAAATGTATTGTATTTATATAATTATATACCAGGTGTTCAAAATAGCTTGTATCGAATTATAATTTATACAGGATTTTAATCTATCACCCCCCTTTTTTACCTATCAATTAAATAAAAAAATATTTCAAATAAAAGTTGTTTGGTTTTGAGGGGGACCCAAAATGGCGTTATTAATTTTTGATTTTTTGAACGTCTTCATGGTAAAATAGGATCAACAATTTTTTTTCATAACGGTATCTTATTGTTTGGAAAAAACAAGCAGCTTTTGTTTTAAATAATTTTTTTTATGTCTTCATTTTTTTAATATTTTACAAAATAATTTTAGATTTTAGATTTCCACTAATTTTTTACTCGAAACCCATTAACTTTAGAGGAAAAGTGTTAAAAGCAAAAAATGTTTATTTTAATCTGACAAGATAATCTAACTATGAAAATTATTAGGATTTTTTTTAACTTTTGCTCTTCAAAATATTAATATAAAAATTACAGATTTAACCCACGCGATTTTATTTTAGCATTGGCTTTAGAAAATGACCAAAAATAATTCGTTTGTTTTCATCATAAAAAATGTACCTACTACATGTATACGTGTACTAATATTTACATACGTTGGAGTTTTCAATAACATTAGCAATGTATTTTTTCTGTTTATTTTTTGTTATTTATTGTTGTTTTTACTTACATACAAATCTATTATTATCATTATTTCTCTTTAATTAAAATAAATTTCCTTGAAATATTTGTATTCTTAATTAAAAAATATTATGTAGGAGGACTATGGTATACCATCTATTATTATTTAAAATTAATTAAATTATTGGCATGAAAAAATTCCAGGAAAAAATGTTTTCATAAATCGTGTATTATTGTGTGTAGACTGTAGATCTTTATTTATTTTTGAATGAGCAATAATTAAATTAATGACGTGAAAAATGTATTAATTGAAGGGCATATTTTTAATAGAAAAGCAGAAAAGGCTTAATAATAATTTTTTAAGATGTACTCTAAAATTGTAAACGAATCACAAAACAGAATACGAATATCATATTTTGCATTATTCGTAATTACATTATTGTAGATAAAAGATACAAGCAGGCGCATATACTAGGTGGGGGGTCACGACTCCCTCCTAAGAATTAAAGAAATACACTAGATATTATGAAAACCAGAAAGTTATTTAAAGAACCTAATCAGATGAACACTGAGTTCAAATCAATATCTATTAATACATTTTCAACTTCAAAATCATTTTAATGAACATTTTATATTATGATAATTAGCTGCTTAATACTAAGAAATGAAGATTAACATACTATTTTTAATATAATTAATTTTAAACACCACTAAAATACGTATTGGTCATCTCTCTCTGTTTCAGAATTTTTCTAAATAACTGAAATTCTATCTTGGAACAGCCTGTATATATATTTCTTTTTTGCAAAAACTAAACGACAAAATATTTTGAGATTTATAATATGTTTATTTCAAATATACAGGCTGTTCCAGACTATGTTTTACGCCCAAACTATTGATTCATCAATTCATCAATATTAAAATTGAAAACAGAAAATTATAATTTTTAATTTTAAATTTCCTTTACAAAAAACTGTAAGTACTAAGTGATATACCATTGTATATAAAAAAAATTAATTATCCTTTTGAAATTTTCAATTTTTGGTACGTCACGTATGACACTTTAAACTATTAAAATCTCAAAGAATCAAACATTTTTACAGAGTTCATTATTTCTACTTTCTAAATTTAAAAAATAATAAAATTCCATTAATATTTAACGAAATCAGAGCACTATTAGTAAAACCCTACAATTGAAAAAAAATGAAAATTTTTGTTTTAAGAAAGTTTTTTCCTTTTTAAGATCTTTACAAATATGTACTTTTTGATATACCATTCCATTTGATTTTGTTGAGAAACGGGCATGTACCTCTCAAACTACCCCCCAAGGGGCAGTTTTAGGAGGTTGAAAACATTTTCCTGAAATTCTTTAGGGTCAATATTATAATAATTTTTTTATCCTAAAACTCTTCTTCAATATTTTGAACGTAAAACATAGTAGGCGGGTGGTCTGGAAAACCCTGTATATAAATATGCTGCTATTAAAAAGTTTTTTTCGAAACGTTTTTTGAATGATTTAGTCTGTATACGCGCCTGGATACAAATCGGAACCGTCTTATTTCCTGTCTCCATCTAGCCCCCTTGTCACCGAAATATATAAATATACATTTATTTATTAAAATAATTGTAAAGCATAAAATATGACTGACAATATATTTCAACAACAAAATCGTTATCACTGCTATTTTCATCAAATTGTTTGCTAGTCAATCAATAAGATGACAACTATACACGAAACATTTGATTATATATTGACTGTTATTGGCAATAATGTGTACCAAGTGGTTGTTTAACAAACGCAATATTAATAGTTTGCAAATTTGTTTTCCATTATGTGTGACACAATATCATTAATTTTTACATTAGTGGAAATGTTTTGTAAATTTAACAATAACCAATCAATCATTTATAATTTCATTAACGATGGACTGTGAATTTGCATAACGTAATCGATTTACAAATCATACTATCACTGGTTTTTTTAAATAAAAATACAGGGACCAATAATGCCGATTGTTGAATAATTTTTTACCGATCAACAGTAAAAGTGATATCGATTATGAATTTTTATGCATGTTACTTTCAAATGAAAAAATTTATCAAAACCCACACGTGGTTGTTGCCGCGCAACCCACATGATAGACACAACTCAAAAAATACTCTTGCCAATCGATCTGTGAATCAATCCTGAATCCAACGAGGTACATGAAGCCATATATGAAAAATTTTGAGTGGGGGGGGGAGGTCATGATCGGAAAAATTCCTAAAATGAACTAAATAAGAATCACAAACCTACCATTTAGCTAAAAAATCAAATCATAATACAGGATGATTCAGCACTGTCGTGCCAAACTTGAACAGTAAATTGAGAAAAATATTTTAAGCAAAAAACTTCCCATAAACATGTGTCCGGAAATTTTTCCTTAGGGAACTACAGGCTTCCAAAGATTTTACTAAAAATGAGTTTTAATTTAATATCTAGAGAACCCTTTGTGATAGAATTATGAAATTTAGTATTTGGTTTAGTAATAATATGTGTTATCGATTTCTAATAATTATCAATTATATTTTAGGCCAGGGCTGTATGGAGCCAGTGGGCCCATCGATTTTGATCTTGTAATTGTTTGTTCTTTAATTTTTTTCCTAAGTTGGTACTTTTATAAGATTATATGACACAAAATACACAAAAACATACTTTGCTTATTTATCATAGGGTAAACCGTTTTCAAGAAATATCGATGGAAAAGAAAGCATGCAGAATTTAACTTAATACGGATGTTGGAAATTACAAAAAATAAATTTATATTCTTTTTCTATGATTAAAGGTTAGAATAAAGTTCAATTAAATAAACCTCCTAATATGAATCCTGTAAGATCTATAGCCAGTTCTTTTACTGTTACATGAACTTTATTAACATGACTAAAAAAACAAACTAAAAATGGTTATTTGTTGATAGGGATGCATTTTCGGAGGTATATTTATATTAACTTTTTGTCTTATTTGTTATCATGAAATAAGAATATAAATTTATTTTTTTATAATTTCAAGCATCCGTATTAAGGTTAATTCTGCATGCTTTCTTTTCCATCGATATTTCTCGAAAACGGTTTATCCTATGATAAACAAGCAAAGTAAGTTTTTGTGTATTTTGTGTCATATAATCTTATAAAAGTACCAACTCAGGAAAAAAATTAACAATTACAAGATCAAAATCGATGGGCCCATAATTGGTTAATATTAGAAATCGATAACACATATTATTACTAAACCAAATACTAAATTTCATAATTCTATCACAAAGAGTTCTCTAGATATTAAATTAAAACTAATTTTTAGTAAAATTTTTGGAAGCCTGTAGTTCTCTAAGGAAAAATTTCCGGACACATGTTTATTGGAAGTTTTTTGCTTAAAATTTTTTTCTCAATTTACTGTTCAAGTTTGGCACGACAGTGCTGAATCATCCTGTATACATACGAAATTTCAAACTAGATTTTTTTTGTTCCGTACCTCAAAATCAAAAACATGAAACTCTAGAATTTCTGTGTTGTTCGTCTGTCAAGATCTTTTTTTCTAAGGAACGGCTAGAGGTACAGGTTGAAATTAATATCAAATGCCTACTAATAGTAAGTCTGATTTGTGGTAAATAAAACCAAAACGCTGCACTTTTTGATTGGGGTATGCCACTTTCTGTCAAAAGAAAGATTTTCAGATAGGCAGCCACTTTAAAATCCTTGTAGAGCACTGTTGCATCGGCTATTCAAATCGGTGTTTTAAAATTAGCTTTATTTCAGCTCCTAGTCATCCCATTTCAATTTTCTTTAATTTATTTAAGTTCTTATTGATAAGATTATTTTTTGTCATTATCCATGTTTCACTAAATCTTAAGGGTACCCCAAAATTCTATAAAATCGGAAAATTTCACTTTTCTTACAAACTTAATTATTATATAACTTTATTATCGTGCCCAATATCATTTTTTTCCTTCATATAAAAAAGAAAGACAATTCTTTAATATCAAGATAATACTATTTTAAATAACAACTTTCTTAGATCTTTCCTTGTCAACTTTATTTTATTGGTTGCACAAATTAGAGATTTGGACGGAATGAACATTCTACCATCCCTGAATAAATTTTGACTATTTATCATGACATCGGTCTGTCTCATGGGCGTAGCCAGGGTGGGGCAGGGGAGGGCACTTGCCCCCCCCCCCTAGCTTGTGGACAAAAAGTAATAAGTAAATCAGTACATTGTCTAAACAGGGATATTTCTAGATTTCTATGATGTGCATTGGATTTTTAAACGTAAATTTATATTTTGGATCCAGAAAATCAAATATCAAAGTTTTTTTTAATCACAATCTTTTGTTTTTATACATGTAAACTAAAATTTCAGGGAAAATTAAAAATAAAATAAAAACACCTAATAAAGACCATATAAGTAGGTATGTTCAAATAACATTTTTTTCTTTTTTTTTATTTGAAAAAAAAAACAAGAAAAAATGTTTTTTTGTACTCTACAGTCACTTTCAAAGCTCATTAAAGATCGATAGATAACTTTTCTAGCTCTTTAACCGTTTAAGACGTAGCAGCATGAACGATAAAGATTTTGATTTTTTAAGTTAAATTCTCAAGAATTCAAGTTTTAAATAAACCTTGATCCATTAAATTTTAATAATTTTTCGCAGAAAAACAGTAATTTGAATTTTTATTTTGGTTTTTTATTAATAAAAAAATATCATTAAATTAATTCCAACAATCGACTGCTTATAACACAGATTAAAAAATAGATTTTTGAAGGGAAAATAACACTTTTCAAAATAATGTTATTCAATTATTATTCAATACATTTTTTTGTACTCTACAGGCCCATAAATCATAAAACAAAAAAAAAACTTTTTTAACGCTTGGCGCAGAATAGTGGGGTATGATAATTTTTTTTAGTTTATTAATCAGAAACTAGAAAGTGTCAGCTACAAAAAAAGCCCTAGTTCATTAAAATTGAATCATTTTTGGCGGATTTACAGTAGTTGGAATGGAAAAGAGAAGATGGAAAAATACCCTTTAATTAAATCAAAAACATTTAACAGCAACTTGCTATTCTGGATAACTTTTTGGGACACTATTAACTTAAAAAACACGTTTGCATTTTAGGTTTCGTCATTTTTGACAAAATGACGGCCAGATAAGTAATAAATGAGAAAATACCGTTTTTTTACATGTTTTGAAAACGAAAATCATGGGAGGAAAATTTTTTTTTTTACAAAATCGTTTGTAACGGTTTTAAATAGAATAATTTCAGCTTACTAACAATATTTCAAGCCGATCATTGTGCGATCATTATTTCAGGATATACAGGAGTTTAAAGTCAAAAATGTCATTTTTAATAACGCGGTAAATAACGCGGTCAAAAAAAATCGTACGGGGATGATAAAAAAACACATTTTTAAGAGAAAAGAACAAGCTTTCATTGATTTTCTTGTAAAAAAATTTTTGCTAAAATTTTACGCATTCAAAATTTATAAAAAATTAAGGGATCATTTTTTGCACTGTTTGAACCCTTGGCCCAGAGCGGCAAGGGATGATAAAAATAATTGAGCTCTTGATTCAAAAACTAGAAAGTACAAGCCTTCGAATGAGCTTTAGACTATGCAAATCCAATCAGTTTTCGCGGAAATATAACTATTTGAAAATTGGTAAAAAATTAGCTTGTAAAAAATTATCCTTTAATTTTTTTGATGAGTGTATGTTACATAAAAAAAAGTTTAAAATGTGAATTTATTTTTGCCCCTCCCTAAATAAAATCCTGGCTACGCCCATGGTCTGTCTGTATGTTTGTCTGTAAATACTGTAAGTCAAAAATAACAGTACAAAGAAAGGTACAATTTCATATTTAGGATTATTTTTTTAAGAAAGAAACCCTGCTGTTTTTAAAAACGTAAACGGATGTTTACTTTTGTAATTTTTATATTTTTTCGAATTATTTCTGAAACGGTGCGTGTTAGAATATATGTAGTATTCAAAGTAAAATTATTTAGAATATTATTATTTATAATTCATGTTATGTTTATTTTTACCCCCAAAAAAGTTTTCAACTACATTACTTCTCGACTATTTATTTCTTCGAAATATTTGATCAAGTTCTTAATTCTTGTTGAAAATATGACCAAAAAGATAAATTCAGTATACGGCATAATAATTATCAGTCGCAGACTAGATTATTATCATGAATACCCAATGTCATATTTATAGGACAGTACTTTTTTAACGACGATAGTCTGTACCTGAGTTTATTTTTGAAATTATTGATATTGTAATGCTTTATATATACCCTCATAAGTAATTTTATATATAGTTTTGTCAATTTAAAAACGTTTTACTGAATAAAAAAAATGAAACTATAAATGTCAGCTACACTGGCAGAAAGGATTTCTCAAACCAAGTAAACCTTGTTTTGTATATAACGAAAACAATATTTTCTTAAGATAAGCAATAATCTCTTAAACCAACTATAGTATTCTTGAACGAAGGAATAACATAGTAGGAATACAAAACAAGGTTTTCTTGGACCAATACAGTTTTTTTTCTGTGTAGCTGGAAAAATTACACGGTTACTTTAAAAGAGTTCTTTTAAAAAATTACTATAAGTAGAGAGACTCAAAAAACGTATTAGTGATGTAAATCAAATTAACAACTTTATTATGTCAGAGTAAAAAATCAGAAAATATGATGTCCTATAAATATGACACTGGGAAGTAATGGGTTAAGAACCGCTGTGCTATCGTATTATAAAATTAAAAAAATAAATCCTAAAAACCAACCCATTTTATTAACCGTACAATATCTAAGCTCACATCAATATAAGCTACTATTTTTTTTCGTTGACGTTCTATCACAACCAATCTTTTTTTCAGGATCTATAGTATACCCACACACATAGAGTAAAGTATCAACATATGCATATACGCACGATCGCCTGCTTTATAACTATTTATCCTGCGTCACTGTAATCCTTCCCGCATAAAACATCCAGCCGGCAATGTCAGTCGGTTCAACATATTAGGTAGAACAAGACCCTTTTTGTTATAAAGCGCCAGTAGCAGGCAGCGGTCCGCGCTTCTACCGCTTCTACTCGATTCAACGACGGACATGCACAGAAAAAAACAAGCAAACACGTGCGTGTGTGTGTGTGTGTGTGTGTGTGTGTGTACAGGATGAGATAGAATAAAGTGTACCTGAACCGTAAAAATCAAAACATTCTTTTATTTGTTGATATTTGCAGTTCAGGATTTTAACGTAAAAAGGCAAATAAAAAAATCGTGTGTAGTGTATACATACAGAACGATTTAAAAAACATATATTCACGAACAATAAAAATAAAATTCTTCTTATTGAGCCTATTTAAATATTTTGGTTCCTCGCAATATCGAAAATATGACAAGCTTTGTGATCGTTTTAAAATGAGAAACAAAATATTTTTATCCGATTTCAAAATTTTAACTTGATCTTTACGTTTCAGTTAAACTAAAAATACACCTTAACCACAAAATTTATGTCACCAGACTGGAATCGTTAGGCTCCTGATGAGGACTTCTTGAGAAATCGAAACACGTGTCGAGTGACATAAGTTTCTCCGTTTTTCAAGTAATTTACGTTTCAGGTCAAGACAAACAATTTTTCGTTACATTTTTCTGAATTATTGTCGCATAATAATGAACTACTGAACTGATATTAAAGAAATTTGGTTGGTTGGTTAGGTCTGGCTTGAGGACGTTCCCATTTCAAAATTATTAAAATTGTGTGTAAGAGGAAGGATGATTTTTTCAAGATATCTCAAGAACGAAACGTTACATGAAAATTGTAAAGAATCTTTTTTGTAGAGTATTCAATTTTCTATCACCACAACGTTTGTTGTAAAATATTTCCTTACAAAGATTTATTTCAATTTGCTTTAAAAAATCGTCATTAGGTTTTCTTTTAATTGATATTTACTTTGACATATGAAATGTCATTTTCATGTTTGTATTTACTTATAGTCTGTTTCATTTAAGTTTGCAGTGGTTGTCGAGGGATTTGATGGGACGATTCATACTGTCAAATTACTCGGTAACTACTGCAGTTAAATTGAAATTAAAAATGTACGAAAACATACGAAAAATATAAGAAAACTTTTATTTATTAAAATAAATAAGTATTTATTTATTTATCTTATATTTTTTAATAAAATTGTATAAAAATTAAATGGTTAAACAATGCCAATTTCGGTTTTTATTTAAATTTTTAAAAAATTAACTACCTTTGGTAAATTAAGCACGAGGAAGCACTGTGTATTTACTTGGCAAATGTTTTTTCTTTATTTCTAATGTATGAGTATTGAGTGTTTTTATTTTTTAATTTAAAATAAGTGAAGAAGAATGTTGTCGGATGAAGTATCTATGAATTGAATTATTGATTTTTTTTCAGATTCATTTCTTATTGAATGAAAATATTGATATTGATCTTTCGGCCAATAACACAAGGTCTGCTCGACAGTTCATTTGTTTTATATTGTGACGTCACAACCAAGAAATGTTTCTAGTAAGGAATTTGTGACAAACGGAATATAAATAAATAAACGACCAATACTGTTTACATAATAGTTTTTTATTTTTTCGTTGATTTAAATATTAATCAATTATTTGAAGCACAACACACATTTTCTTGTCGATGTAATATACGTCATCGACACGAAATTTATTTAAAATGGCGGCTGTCAAAATATCCATTTTTATTGGATCATGGTTCGCATGGAATATTAGTTTTAATTTTATAATCGTAACTTACACACAAAATTATGCCATTCATTTTATTACGGTATAACTGGGATAGAAAAAAAAAACATAAATATATTTCACATTGTCAATGTATTTTTTTCTGCTCACTCTGTATATCAATATAATAATTGCGTATGTTTTAAATTCCTGGACGTATCATATAATTAGATATATGCAGAGGCGAACCTTAGCTTACTTTAGACGCCCGAGAGTTAAATTGTTATTTAGAGACATGTCGGATTAGTCTGATCCGCGTTTTATTTTAACTCGCAAAAAGAATTTATCATAATTACCGTAAAAAAGTGTAGGTTTTACAGTAAAATGTATGCCCTGAAGTCAAATTAAGAAGATGCAAAATTCTGTCTGTTGTAATATTTTTGTTACATGTTTTATATAAACAAATACTTGTTTAAATAAAACATGTAACAAAAATACATTAATAAACATACATTCGTATATTTATCTACATAAATCTAGAAAATTTTTAAAAAATTTCGGCAGATATATATTTTTTTTCAGTGTGCTCTTAATGACATATTTTTTTTATATTGTTAATTTGTTTATTTATTTTGTAATGGTACCAGAGAAAATTCAATAATTTTATTAAAGTGAAACTTTTATTACATCGTCTCAAAATTTTTCGTCTGTGTGTTGCATGTCGCGTGACGCTCGGCCGCGGAGTAGAGATAAATACGTCAGAGCCATAGACATAAAGAAATGGACTCGAAAAAAGAGCCGTGTCAAATGAAAGAGACAGAAATTGTTTGGTTGTTATATAGTATTTATTAGAATTATTAGAACTTTTTGCTGGTGCATGTTGTTGTTTATGGATTTATTTCAATTTTGAGTGCTTGAATTTATTATTCCGAAAATTTTTAGTTAAATGTCTATAATGTGAAAAAAAGTTTCACTTTTACCGTGGTTTCATAAAACCACACAATCCTTTTTAAAAACCTAATTTTTTGCGTTTTTGTTTTTGACCCCACAGAATTCTTATGAAAACGGCTCTCTGTCAAGTTCTTTTAAACTTTGGATTCTGATAGTATGTACTTGATGAGTATAGATTAAAAATGTCAATGGGCGCTAAAAATACGGTTTTTTCCGCTAAATCGATTTTAACGCAGTTTTCACCAGTAGTAAATCATTTTTTATAGCAGGTTCCTGGCTATTATTTTTTTAAATATTGTTGGTTCTATGAAACAATTGAATTGGTTAATAGTATAATAAAAGAACAATAAGATTTATGTGCTACCATTTGCAAAAAGAATTGAAAAATTGCCTTCTGGAAGTCACCCAATTTGAAGATTTCAGTTACGTAATCTCTGTGATATCTAAAACAAGTTTATAAAAAAAATTGCTCATTCCTTTCAGGTGTTACTATCGACTTCACCCGCGAGGAAATTGTATTTTTTTAATCTAATCAATTAATTTTCGGGATACATCTTAGCCTATATCATTTCTAAAGATGCAATTTATCTCCCTGCCAAATTTCATCAAAATCGATTTAGTGGTATAGCCAAAAAAGATAACAAGCAGACAGACATACAGAGTTAGCCTTGTTTCACACATACGCGTTTCCATTCGGTTCGGTTCGTTTTCGGTTGCAGCCGAAAACGAATCAAACCCTTTCACATATACACGGTTCTCATACGGTTCATTTTAGGTTTTAATTTTTTCCATACACTCAGTAGTTATCATGGAGAGAAAGCAAGTTGTTGCTATGTTGTTTCTCTATAAAAAAATTAAAAAATGAAGGAGGAATACTAGAATTCATTGGGAGCACCTTCTCATCACTTTACGGGAGGAATTTGTTGCATTCTACACAATTTCCTCGAAGCTAAAGAGCATGAAGACGATCCATATCAACATCTGGAAAACCGCTCATTTTATTAGAAAAACCGCGACAAAACTTAAAAAAAATAACACTCGCTATCAGGTTAAAACCGAAACTAAACCGAGTGTGTGTGAACGCGTTGAATGCTTTCTGTTCCCTGCACACGAATAGAAACCTAATGAAAACTGTTCGTGTGGAGGGAGTATTCGGTGTTCTACGATTTCTATTAGGTACCGAATACAAACTGAGCACCGTTTCACACTTTTCGCCATCGACCGAAAACGAACTGAACCGAATGGAACCGTATATGTGTGAAATAGGTCTTACTTTCGCATTTATAATAATCGTTAGTACCTATTTATATTGAAAATAAACATAGATTTCATGCTATACTTATATATATTTTCCCATAAAAATGTAATTTAAATCCATATAAATATTATGTTTTGTCGATTATATTTGAATATAATTGCAAGTGTAAAAAGTATTATTTGTAAATAAAACACAACCAATGACCAAAGTGGATACAATTTGGCATTTAAATAACAGTTACAGTGTAAATAATAATATGTATAAAAATATAAATAACCTATAATAGTTCGACAAACGTAAGTAAACACATAATGAAAATTATATTCGCGTGTTAAAATGCTATTAAACAAAAATCGCGTGCTTTATTCGTTAGATTCCGTAAAGAAAAAATAAAATTATAAATATATATATGTATGGGGAAAATGCGAAAAGAAAATCTCTGGGAAAGTTCTTGTGTTCAAATTTCATTAAATCTGTAGTCAAACAAAAACCTGGGTGGTGCTACCTTGTCGCGTCCGTCATATACAGTGGTGTTACTTGCAAAAGGTAAATGAGTAAATAAATACTTATACATATCGAAAAATAATTATAAAGATAATGCTGTTTCTAATTTTTATACTTGATTTAATTTTAGTTTAAACTATTTAATAAAATTAAAACATAAGTAATGTGTCAGATAAAAATAAACTGACGATTAAGGTGGGGGGGGGGGAGATAGCAAAATTTAAAAAAAGTTCGCTGATAATATCTAATTGGAAGAAATTTACATGCATTATTAAAATTATTTTTGACACATACAAAATACAGAAATGTAAGATAACATTTTAAGTTTTAAGTTATAATAAAAATTCTTTTATTTTCAAAATGATTTTTTTACATGAAAATATAAAGTTTATAAGAAATACTGTTACGTTCATAAATATTCATAACAAGTTCTTAGACTTTTTAAACAAAAAAACGACACAGATTGTTATGCTAATAAAAATGAATATTATAAAATGAATATTCTACCCTCTTCACTCATTGTTATTTGGCATCGTATCGATTTTGTAAACGAATATATTTTTATATATTTGTATCCGATTAATAAAATCTTTACTATTAATTATATTATTAATTACAATCTAAGGTACTGGCACCATTCATGAACAACACCCCAGTGTTGAACATTTTTAACTTAAATGTACTGGATTAGAAATATTTGTTGATATTTGATTACTGCCATTACTGGATATTAATCTATATAAATTTAACTGACTTACAGCGTGATTTCATGATAATTGATCATTTTGTTTAAAAACAGTGGACAAATAATTATCACAGTTCGGCCACACTATCAAGAAATGTGTATTTTCTTATGTAAATAATGCTTTACATTGTTTATAATTTTACGACTCTTTAATTTACAACGTTTGTGTAGTGATACCTATCGTTGTATAATCATTAGCAAGTGCTCATCATTAGGTGTTTATTACTGGTTTTACTTTGTCCATTACTGGAGAAAAGACACATACAAAATAGAAGGCTATAATTTAAAAAAATAAACTATATTTGCGGATTTTGGTAACTAAATTGATTTAATAAAGAGTTGTTTTATTTGGAACATTTATATTTATTCACGTGAATTACCAAAAAGTAGCCCATCAATCCAAAAAATAACATATTATGTACCTACCTATACTTTTGCGCTTAACGCGTTTTTAAGACAGTACCTACCTTATTATTAAGTTTAAAAAAAATCTATACATAATATAAAACAAAGTTCTTCGTCGCGTCTGTCTGTCTGTCTATGCATGAATTTCTCAGTAACTACTGAACGGATTTAATTCCGATTTTCACTAATGGATAGTGTGTTTCACGAGAATGATTTAAGTGTATGTATAATTAATTTGTAGATATTTTGTGTACATTTAATCAAGTTTGAGAAAAAAACAAGTGGGTCAGTCCGCGGTAATCGATACCAGATAGTCAAAAAAATATTTTACGAAAATGAATACTAAAATATAAAATTAACAAGCTATTTAACATCAATTTTCATAAACCAAAAGAAAATTCGAAAAATTTTGGTTAATTTTCAAAATACTTCCAAAAATTTCCAAAAAATTTCCAAAAAGAAAACAAATAAGGTGAAATCACAATAACTTACTTAAGAATAAGTGATGATCGTGGCAAACTATTAAAAGTCTTTGACAATTACATATCAAACGTGACGTTTAACCAAATTAACAAAAAATTATCTTCACCAACAATAATGACTAAGGGTGACCACATTTATTATAAATTTAATGAGTTTATTGATGTATTTGATAAATAATTGTTATAAGTATTAGTTAATAATATCAAAAAGCAAATAAACACACAAAAAGTACCTACTCTTATTGTATTCTTTTATTCAACGTGTCACGACCGTCACAATGTTTATTGAGTAATAACCAGTTAAATACATTACGTATTTACTTGATGCTCGTGTGGTACTAAAAAATAATTTATTCGTAACATGTTAAAGTATGATTATTATAAAGTAACCTCAATATTTTCGCTAATATTTTGAGATTTTGAATAGAGGATGCAAGACTTGCAATAGTTGGGGTCACGACCGTCACAGAGCTTTAAACGCTGACTTTTTTTGTAAAATAACCGTAGACCTTTTATTCTTTCAATATACATGTATTGCATTAAGATCTACAGAAAAAAGGTAAAACCATGTTATTTACTAGTATTATTTAGAAATTATGAACTCCAATCCGAGTTGAAATGTCACGACCGTCACCGCGGACTGACCCAAGTATCTTCGTGTATACTACGTAAATATTGAAAACAATGTTTAATAGGTTTATTACAGATTAAATTTATATCCCCGTGTAAAAACCTATCAATTTTATTTTGTGGCAAATAATTTGTTAGATAAAAAAATGTTTAGATTTATTATAAAATGAAAATCCAGCGTGAATCAATATTTAATCGTAAATTCAAACCCCTCGATTTTTTTATTTAGGACCGCCACTAGTCACACCATCAAAGAACATTTTCTCTCTTGAAATATTGATTAGCCATGTTAAACTTCTGCCCTCACATGTTTTCACATCTGACCTGTTTTTTGTGAAAAAAATTTTATGGTTCATAATTCAGATTCTTGTTTACTTAAAAATTTTGATAAATCAAATACTTTATACTTGCGACGCTCATATATTTTATTTAGGATTGAATAAATCCCATTGGTATGTAGTATGTATGTACAGTGTACACTGTCGTGCAAAAGTCTTTGGACACTAAATTTTTTGCGCATTATAAAAAAATCTGAAATGTTGATAAGAGTACTTAATTACAACTTTTGTAATAATCCTAGCATATCTAAAATACAGCATTTACAATATTCCACATTAAGGGTAATTTTTGAATTAAATGCCTGAAAGGTCAGATTTATTCAAGTTGAAAGTATTGACGCACAGTGTCTTTCAAGCTAACGAGATTTTTTTTTACTAATTTGAATGTGAGTAAAAATATTCTTTTTGCTATTTTGGGGATTTTTATTGACTGAAATCTGTTTATTTACATGCAAAGACTTTTGCACGGCAGTGTACGTACCGCCTACATTCTCGTTTGATACGTAGTAAGTAGATAAAGAACGAAACATGAAATTCTACATTTTCGAATTACGAGTAATTTTATTTTGTTTTTAAACGGTAACACTTCAAAGAAATGTTATTTAGTTAAATTTATTCTGCTTCCTCGTAATATCGAAGATACGAGAAGCTTTGTGATCGTTTTAAAACACTTTTTGTTCTGTGTCTGTATGTGTGTCTGTTCCCTGAATCCTTGTCACACGCATAACTCATGAACCATTGAATCGATATTAATTAAACTTGATTGGTGGGTTAGGTCTGGCTTTTGGACGGTTCCATTTCAAAATCATCAAAATTGTATCTAAGAGGAAGGGGTGACATCCTAAAATATTTATTTTTTCAAGATATCTCAAGAACGACACAATATGTTACGTGAAAATTTCATAGAATCTTTTTTGTAGAATATTCAATTTCCTAGGTCACCTATGTTTGTTGTAAAATATTCCCTTATAAAGATTTATCTCAATTTGCTTTGAAAAATCGTCATTTGTTTTTTACAAACGCTATTTACTTTGACATATTAAAAGTTATTTTGACGTTTTTAATGTCATTCAGCTCCGTACCGAATTCAGAAATCGAAATATATGAAATATCGCTGTTTGGAAATTTAAGACGCAATAATGAATTAAGGCTTAATGATAATAAAAAGTAGGCTTGTTTTAAGAAAATTTTAAATCGATTGTATGTATATAAAAATGAAGAGAAAAATTATAGTTTATTTCAATGATTTAAAAATAATAAAATAAAAAAGCTGTCTAAAAAGTCCAAGAGGAGCTAGAAGACAAACACAAATTAATAAAAAATAATAATTTCAATGATTCAATACAAACAAAAAATTGATATCGCCGAGACAATAATATTATTACGTGAATTAAACTATTCATACGACAAATCTACATGTTTAAACAGCAATATAATTAATTTAATAAAATAAACATTTAAACTAACTTACCATAACATAAATAATCAAAAATGACAAATTTCATTAAGTTGCCCTCAACGACATACCGGTACTCCAAACACTGTCGTGTCAACTAACGCATTTATTTAGAAGTGTAAGCTTAGATACATATTAATTTTATCTTTATAAAATGTAAAATGGAGCAACAAAAGAAAGTGTCCATATTACCCGCCTGGTCCATATATACCGACTTTCCTCTATATTAAATAATAATACGTATTAAAAAAAAAAATTTACATGTTTTTGAAAAATGCATAAGAATGAAAATAATTTTACATAAAAAAAACTTGTGCGAATCCGCGGGGATCTGTTAGTAATATTTTATGAAATACATGTTTGTAAAACATGTACATTTCTTAGAAATAGAATAAACTTATCTCATAAACATGATTCTCTGTAAAAATCATGTAAAAACTACATATATCTTAATAATGTGTTATTTATTCAAAAATATATGATATGTCTTCATTGAAATCAAATAATGCAGATATCTCATTGTTATATTTCCTACGATAAGATATATTTGACATAAATATTGATCATTAGCAAATATAACGAGATGGTAGTCATGCAAAAAAACGATTGATCAATTAAAATAATGAACTATTGGAGAAATTTTATACGTATCATAGAAAAATATACACAATTTTCAAACAGAATAAATAAATAAAATTCAAATCAATATATGATACTTAATAGTAGGTAATCAATATTATTTTATGACCCAAAATACAGTAGCAAACATAGAAATTGTACTAATTAGGTGCGCAACTAAGTTCTCGCTGCTTTTTGTTATGAAATGCAACTTGATTGTGAAAAAATGGTTACAAATGAATCATTCGAAGTATTGCCCATTGCTAGAGACCACTTTTCCCCATCTTTCTGGCAGAGCTCAAATACCTTGTCGGTAGAAGTGCTCGTCTCTTGAGGCTATCCACTAATCAAGCCATTTTGTGATGTCTTCAAATGAGTGGAACTGCTGATCAGCCAGACCATGTGCCATCGAACGGAACAAGTAATAATCAGACGGCGCAATATCTGGGGAATACGGCGGGTGGGGTAGGACATCCCATTTGAGAGTTTCTAAGTAGGTTTTCACGGGTTTTGCAATGTGAGGCCGTCAACGTCTCTCGGCTTTAAATCATAAGAAACCCAAGTTCCTTGTTTTTGAATCATCCCCAACGCATGTAATCGTTTGGAAATGGCTTGGCGGGTAACTCCTAATGCTGAAGCAAGCTACTCTTGCGTTTGGGCTGAATCCTCATCGAGCAATGACTCCAATTCAGTATCTTCGAATGATTTTGGCCTTCCTTCACGCGGTCGGTCGTCAACATCAAAATCACCATCTTTAAAGCGACGGAACCAATCACGGCACGTTGTTTCGCTCAGAGCAGTATCTCCGTAAACTTTTCGAAGCTCTCGATGCGCTTCAGCCGCTGTTTTCTTCGAATGATACAAGAAAATCAACACTTCCCGCAAATGACGATTATTTGGCACATAATCAGACATTTTTTAGATAACCATAAGTATACGACGAAAAACCGAATTCACTAATGTGTCAAATCGGTTTGTTTACCATATGATTAAACTTGATTCATAACGTTTTGCTTATGTCAAAATCGACCAGCTATGACTGCTAGCGCCATCTGTTGACAAACAGCGAAAACATAGTTGCGAACCTGATACTTCATAATTTTTAGCGCAACCCACGAAGTAGTAACGCTTAATATATGCTCGATTTTCCGTCCGTCCGTCTGTCTTCGACAGTGAAATCTCGGCCCCCTGGCCACCTCTAGAGACCTCGGGTTTTCGCTAAATGGAAGGTCTGTCTTTCTAGTTTAGCCAAATTTAGAAATTTTTCCGGCCATGACCCTCCATCCGGCCACGGGCAGGCATAATGTCCATTTTTCATACAAAATTTTTCATATATGGCTTCATGTGTCTCGTTGAACTCAGGATTGATTCACGAATTGATTGGTAAGGATATTTTTTGAGTTGTGTCCAAGTAGGTTGCGCGGTAACACCCACGTGTGGGTTTTGATAAATTTTTATATTTTTATGGTCTCAAAAGATTCTTTTATGGTGATCAAGAATCTACATCCCACCTAACCTATGCTTTTTAACCCACTAATTACGAAATCGAAGACCATTTTATCGAATTGGCTCTAATTTTTACATAACCTCAAAATTTTCTATTGTTGGTGAAAAAACTCGGTAACTACTGGTTCAAAAAATCTGCAAAAAATGGAAACGGGGCTTTGGTGGGACTATTAACCATAGGATAGGTGGAGTCTAGTTTCTTGCTCACGACATTTTTTGTGGCGCTTTGTTATTGACCGGCACCCTTAAATTTTTGAACTCTAAACGACATCGTTTAGATTTATGGATAAACCTTATTAGGACTTTGTAAGTCTCAATACAAAAAAATCCAAGTCTTGAGGCTTCCGCGGTGATCCTGGTTTGGTCTTGGTTTACACCCAGAAACTAAGATCCATAAAAAATCCATATAAATATGATACTTTAATTCCCACCTTGTGCTTAATTTAGACTTAAAACGAGGCTTTATTTGACAGATATAGATTATACTGTATGGGAAACTATATTTCTTTAGCATATTCGTAATTTAATCAAGATTATCTCCTTCATTATTTAACATTTTGGTTTAGGCTGGGCCCCGATTACTTTTATTTTTTATGCAGAATCTTTGTTCAGTTTTCGGTCAACATTGGGCGTAATTTACTACTCGTCTCGCTCTGAAAACGAGACGAACGTCATCAAAATCTGTGATAAGTTGAGAAATGAAAAAAAATCTATGTGTAATAACAAATATTAAGAGCAATGGATAATTTGGACGCTTATTATATAGATTTCCTTAAATTTCACATGTTATTGTGTATTTATTGCACTAAATTCATCAATACATCTCATTATTTAGGAAAAACATTAGATAATGTCATTAACGTTACATTAATTGTTTACGTTAATCGAACAAGTAAGTTAACACATTACTTCCCAGTGTCCTATTTATAGGACATCATATTTTTTTTATTTTTTCTCTGGCATAATAACGTGGTTAATTTGATTTACATTACTACTTAAATTTTTTAATTCTTTCTACTTACAATAATTATTAAAATGAATTCTAAAGTAATAGTGTAATTATTCCAGCTAGCCGATATAATTTATAGTTACATTTTTATTACGTAGTAAAGCGTTTTTAAATTGACGAAACTATAGGTATATAATATTACCTATGAGAGTGTATTGATAAAGCATAACAATATCAGTAATTTCAAAAATAAATCCAGGTAGACTATCGTCGTTAAAATATTGCTATCCTATAAAAATGGCATTGGGTTCTCATGATAATAATCTAGTCTGCGACTGATAATTATTATGTTTTGTATTTAATATACCTTTTTGGTTATATTCTCGACAAGAATTGAGAACTTGATAAACAAATTCGAAAAAATAAAAAGTCGGGAAGTAATGTGTTAATATTACAGAAAGTATATTTTTAAATTGTGGTTATTTTATTTTTAAATATATTATAGTTATTTTTATATATATTATTAAAAAATCACATTTGTTATATTAAACGAGCATAAAGTATTTTGTTCTAATTTGAAAACAAAGCCGCGTTGCAAATTAACTCAAGTAATAACATTTACTCATTAAGAAATTTCAATTAAAGAACCTTCATTATTTCATTCGCTCTGGTTTTATGATCCTCAGCAAAATTCAAAGCATTTGCGTTTCATTCAGAAATAAGCGAATAAAACAAAAATTCATAAAATAGGATTTATTTAGGCAACTATTTTAAATATTTAATTTTGTGGGCTTATAATAAAACTGTCCAGCTTTATAACCACATAAAACTTATTAAACTTTTTATTAATATATTCAATTTATCACATATAATACTTATATTAACAATTTTTTTAAATTTGAGTAATTAGACATTAATTTTTATGATTTTTTCTCTATAGTTATCCAATTAATCAATATTTGTTAATAGTCCAGTCATTATAAGATTTGAGCTAGAAATAAAACTGGCAAGTGCGTGTTGGGCACGCACATGATAGGGTTCCGTAGTCATTCTTACTACGATTTATAAAAAAAGTTATTTCAAAATTTTTCATAAACTATTTTTGCTATACACTTTTCGTAATAATTTTCAATAAAAATACTCATTGAAAGCAATGTTCTAATATTTTTTTCAGATTTTTTGAATCGATGGTTTAGAAAATAGAAGGGGGGGGGGCACTCTGATAACCACATTGAAAATCAAATATATCGTGACTGAAGGATTAAAATCAAAAAGTTATTTGACATTTTTTGTTACATTTTAGGAGACCTACCAAGTGGAAGAAATGTTCACTTTTCAGTCTAAACTGTTCAGTCTATACTTTTAACAGTATTCGTTATAATTTTCAATGAAAATGCTAATTAAAAGCTACAATCTGGAATTTTTTCAGATTTTTTAATTAATAGTTTAGAAAATAGAGAGAGGGACGCTTTTATAATGACTTTGAAGAGCAAATACATCGTGATTGAAGGGTTAAAATTAAAAGGTCCTGATACAGTTTTGTTGCATTTTAGGAAACCTTTCTAACGACATCGCACTCAATGGGGTAGGTAATTTTTTTATTTTTCTAAACACTTTTCATTTTATGAAAGGGAGCATCAATTTACGACCATATACCAAATCTTTCAAGACATGGAGAAACTATAATGATTCCCAGTTTTCTATGGAGCCTTAAAATATGACGGAGTAAATATTTTTCAAGAAATTGGGAGAACATGGCAATACCCCCCCCTCTACGAGGGGGGGGGGGCATACATTTCTTAAATAAACTTTTAAAAAGGAGAAAATAAATTATTATTTACTTTTTTTTGTGTTAAGAAATATAAACTATAAAGAAATATAGTGTCAATCAAATTGTATCAAATAATCATTGAATATCGCATTAAAAATGAATCAGTTTCAATTTATAGAAGAATACTGCAAGTGGGTTCTATGATACTACCATAATAATAAAATTTCATGTATACCATACATGCCATTTCTAGTTTTCATATCTAGAGTATGCAGTTGATACAAATAAAATTTTATTCATTGAATTAAATCGATGCATTTGTAGATTCTATTAGGTACTGTAAATTTTTTCACTCTATAAAATCAAATGTTGTAGGGATTTCATTTTATATGTAGTATTATAAATTTCGTCAAATAAAAATTGATAATTTTTTATATTGAATTCAATTATATTTAAGTAAAAAAAAAGTATAAGATTTCTGTTAAACTTTTTGCGTCTTCCAGTTTGGAAATTGCTGGCTTATACCTTCAAAGAATGTTGCTTTATATTTTGCAGCGAATAATTGTAATTTTTAGCGCAAGCCACGAAGTGGTATAGCGCTTATATGCCCCATTTTCTGTCTGTCCGCCTGATTGTCTTCCACCGTAAGATCTCGGCCCTCTGACCACCTAGAGATTTCAGGTTTTCGTTTAGTTGTAGGTCTGTGATTCTAGTTTAGACCATTTTCGGAATTTTTCCGATCATGACATTCTCCTAATGACCTTGAAATTTCACAAGGATTTTTTAAATATAAAGGTATTGTTATTTTCAAAGTTTCATCAAAATCTCTGTTATTTTTCTATAGTGTCAACCACCTTAATGAGATAATTCATATTTTCCCCGAATCGGCAGGTAATTTATATCTATCCAGTCAGACCCCTCTTTCCCACTGGCACTCTGAGCACTTGCCCAGGGCCTCGCGATCGATAGGGGCCCCCATATCACCAAACGATAACCGATATTTATTACCGTAAAACATGTATTTATTTCGAAAATATCAAATGATAATGCCAATAATGACTGCCTACAATACCTACTTGCTTATTAGCTTTTGCATGCGCGAGGCTACTCTACTCTCGACAGAAAATCAGGTTTTTCGATTTCAGCATGTTTAGATAAATTTAAATATGTAAAAATACAATGTAATGGTATAATAATTACCTATATTGCTTTAAAGAAAAATCATCAGTGGATTAGTTTTTCATATACTAAATTTTTGAAGTGAAAACTTCTTTAGCCCCGTAGGTGTTTTGTAACTCGATAAAACGGATGAAAAAACTGCTCAAAAATATAAATTTTGAAGAAGTGATTAACGATTTTGCCTATCTCAAATCTAGAAGGGTACCTCTTCAATCAACATAGATTTTTAAGCACTAACCTGTGAATGCTAAAAGAGTTACTTATATTATCTATACATTTAAAGTGACTGCAAAGAAATAAAAATAAATCTAGAACCTTGATTATTTATGTACTTTCTTTGTCTATCCTAAAAAGTGGTGCTCTGTCAAGGTTATAGGGGCCTTACTATCCTAATGTGCCCAGGGCCTCCAATAGGTTAAAGACGGCCCTGTATTAAATATAGTTTATGAGTTAAACTGCAGACAGATGGACAGACAGACATCTTCACTAATAAAATGTCACGGAACTTTAATAATGTTAATATAATATTATACACAATAAGCTAAAAATATATTGCACGTTAAAAAATGAAATAAAACGTTTATACAAGAAGAAAGATGGTCGGTAGGTATTTAATAAAATACATTTTTGCTTCACCAGCACTGACGCTGTGAATTTATTTTCACATTGAGGATCGCTTTAATGTTTAACCCTTCTATTAGCTCTGGGATTTGAGATCCGGTCATTATATAATACACCGCACAAGACAACCCAAGCTGCCAGTGCCCATGTAATGAGTCCACTGGGTTGCATTACTTCCATCATCGCCCCTTTCAAATACAAAATCCCGGTATAATTTTATACGAAAACTGTTTCTTTATGTTTGGTCACATTTTATAAAAAAAAAAATTTGTTTGTATGAAATATTTTTATTAAATTATTTTTTTAGTATTTCACGCTTGATGTTTGTATTATTATTTAAAAGATATAAAAAAATTATAAAAAAACCTTTTTTTAAAAACAATTTGCCTTTAAAAAACCAACTAAAAAGCTGAAAATAAAATTCGGTTAGACTCGTTCGTTCTAAATATTGCATTTTAAAAAAAGTTGATTTTGTTCATACTAGAAGAGTTAAAAAAGTATCTTCTAGTATGAACAAAATCAACTTTTTTTAAAATGCAATATTTAGAACGAACGAGTCTAACCGAATTTTATTTTCAGCTTTTTAGTTGGTTTTTTATAGGCAAATTGTTTTTAAAAAAAGGTTTTTTTATAATTTTTTATTTTTGACTTTTTAGTTAAACATATACAAAGAACAAAATTCAAAAATGTTCATGTTAACATACCTTCTGAATCTTTAGCAACAAATAACAATTTTTAATTTCGTTTTTATATCAAGTTAGTGATGATCATTATACAATTATATTTTTTCTATAAAATAATTATCACTAAAACACATCACGTATATGGTATATTTATTAATATTTATTGATTTTAATAGATTTCCTTCTATTTCTATCTTTGCCCAATGTCAATAATAAAAAATATTTTCAACTGACACTAGTGACAGATTTTTTAAAACATGTAGCTATGGAAATAAAATATTTCGGTTGTAACTTAGCTCTCGTTATCGCTGTGTTTTTTAATTGTATTAGTATATATAGTTCATTCGTTGCCACAAACATATAAAGAAATAAATAAATAAATAAATTATAAATAAATTATAAATATCGCGGTGAGTTAAATAAGGCAAATTTAATAACTTAACACTTTGATTTATTTTTAATAATCAAGATGCCTTATTGAAATACAACCGTATATTTTTATATATTTTTTTTATTTTGTTTTTATAAAATTAAAATATATTCGTTAAAGGTGAAATTTTTTTTATTTTGATAGGTAAATGATAATTAATACTTGTTACCAACAGGTACTTATATTTTACTCTCGTAGAATGACAATGAAATTATAAATATAAATAAGTATAAATAATATAAAACGGCTACACTTAATTATTGCTACATATTATTAAGATAATAATACATTAGAAACTGGTTATAACGACATCGGTTAATACGACATATCGGTTTTAATGACTCAAAATAAAGTTCAACTGAATCCCATATTTTTACCGGTTATTACGACTATCCGCTTTTTACGACCAATATGACCGGTCCCTTCGATGTCGATATAACCGGTTTCTACTGTAGTTTTTTTTTTATATGAATAATCACCAAGATATCGATTGTATCATCTTTCGAAATACATCTTTGTAATTTTTTATAATATTTTTCATAAAAATTTGTATAGACAGTTCATGACATATTTTTCCTCAGTTTTAAATATTTTTTTTTAATAATAAAATACAAAAATTGTCATCCTTAATATATATAAAGCTCAACGTCTCTCTGTCTGTCTATCCATTAGTGCGCTTATCACTCGAGAACCACTTATCCGATTTACGTGATTTTTTTTTAATTCATAGGTACATTCTCTGGCTAGGTTATAGGCTATATTTTGTTACGTTAGGTAACATAACAACTAAGCAGTGACGATTATAGTAAATCAAGTCGGAAAAAAATTTACCGACGGCGCGCTGTTTTGCAATACGCTGCCTAAACCGTTGAATATAGAACAAAATAATGTATTAAAGAATTGTGTAGAATCAAAAGTGCTACAATACCATATTAGCGCGACACCATCTAACTTTTATATTTAAGCCACAATGACTGCTTTTATGTTACAAAGAAAACATAAAATATTTGGGTTCTGTTTACATGGATTTATGACCTGCAAAACTTTAATCCTTATCGAAATAAATGATTTCATCGTCATAAGTACTTAATGTAGATATAATTTGCCTTTTACAGAATCCAATTTGGTCTTTTGGTTTAGTGTTGGAAAAACATGAGGAATAAATTATAGATAATTACATACTCGGCATTTTTTATCTAAAATATTTTTGTCATTAAAAAAATAAATCGAAAATTAAAAAAAAAATGAATAGAGAAAACATCAGCTTCCGTCTTAGTAATTACGTTAAACAAAATTCGTTCGATACATAATGTATAAAATATTTCTATAGTTGATGTTCCATTCATGTTATTCAATCTTTTATTAGTTTATCAGAATTATGTTTCAATAAAATATGAAACACGTACACTGATGTTCACTGTCAGTATTACGTATAACAAAGTCCCGTGGCGCCCATGACAACTTAAAAAAAAAAAAAAACTCTTTTTATTTAATCGTTTTCACATATAACAAATATATTGCACGAAAAATTTATTATTTAATAACATTATAAATCAATATATTGAAATTGTTTCACTTTAAATAAATAGTTTCCACTAAAAATAAATACTTTGCACTAAAAAATAATACTTTTTTCTATTTTTTAACCTAACCTAAATACTAACCAACCTCTTTTCACCGGAATAGATTCGATATTTTTAATGTAATTATTGTGATTTTGTTTATTTTGAAACGATTATATATTCACCTTAAATGCATAAGAAAATATTAAAATTTACGTTCGCGTGTTTAATGTGCATATTATAAAATTTTAAGTGATAAGTATCAAAATTGATGTTCGATGTACAAAGTGAATAGGGGAGAGGGGGGCATAGTGGGGTACTTAAGACTCAAGCATACCTACTAGATAAAATATTATGATTAAACAAAAAATTTTAACTCAATATCATGGTTTAACTCATTGCGAATGACTATGTATATATTTTTCTCGATTACGATAAGAACTCTACGATATGGGAATACATAAATATAAAATGGCATTTGCCCCGCTATGCCCCGTATATGGGGGTAAAGTGGGGTACCTTATGTAATAGTCTTTATTATCAACGATATAATCTTTTGGAACAACATTTGGTATAAATTTTAAGATGTATTTTTAATTCGAAATCCAGAAGGCACTGCTACGAATTAATAACCACCACAATACATAATTAGGCTCGAGAAACAATTGCTGTTTAATTTCACGTATTTTTTTAACGAAAACACTGGTTTTGAGACTTTTGTTTATATAGCATAAACGACTGTCGAAATGGCGTTGTTCGCTCGTGAAGGTCACGTGCCGACTGACGACCAACCAAAACGAGACATTTTAATCTTTCCATGGGGTTTCATTCGACCTTCATGAGAGATTTACCGCTATGCCCCTCTCTCCCCTACTATCTAATATATAGTGCAATTAAATATAACCCTTTACGTATTAGTGTGATTACATTGAGATATTGTTTATTGATAGATAAATCAATTAGCAACAATTGTAGCTCCACTTACACATTTAATAAAATATTTAAATTTCATAATAAATACATACTAAAATCATAATTAATATTCAACATATTTGTTATTACAAATTCGAATTAAACATGAATTGAATTTATAAAATATTAATTAATAATTATCCTACATATAAATAATAATCGAATGCATTCAGGAATATCGGAGAGTAATTAATACTTCAAAAATAGAATAGTTAATGCATCGTGTCATTTTATTTTACCGTTCTACAAATTATGATAGTATTTTAAATATGCGGTTCCACGTAACCTATATATGACATGACTCATGAGCGTATACTCACAATCAAAATTTAAATACTTCATTCAATTAATTTGTGTAGTTTTACGTAGATATAGTATAGCATAGTAGATAAAATGATTAACTTTTTATGTATAAAAAACATGACATGTTACGGTATATTTAACTATAGGGGAATGTGTTTACTACATTGGATCATTTTGTTTGAAGTAGAACTGTACGTTTTGTCCGCATATAATGAAAAATAACCGGAGCAGTAAGTGTAGGAAATCCGGACTGACGTCAGTCCATTGGCGTAAATTAAAAATTATTGAACTATCTGCTACTGACTTGATTTAATGGGATCGTCCAGTTCATTATTCAATAGAACGTCCCACAACTAACACTACAACTTAAGCGGTCGACTATAGCATTTAGTATAAAGAGGAATGTGTTTACTACATTAGATCATTTTGTTTGAAGTATAACTGTACGTATTGTTCATTTAATGAAAAATAACCGGAGCAGTAAGGGTACGAATTTCCAACTGACTTCAGTCTATTGGCGTAAATTAAAAATTATTGAACTATCTGCTACTGACTTGATTTAGTGGGCTCGTCCAGTTCATTACTCAATAGAACGTCGCACATCTAACACTACAACTTAAGCGGTCGACTATAGCATTTAGTATAAAGAGAGCGGCACACAAAAATACTCTATTTTTTAACAAACTATAATACAGCCTTTCCAGTAAGCTTCATATGTATAGTGACATGTGATTACATTCCTAAGCCTGGTCATTTTTCATGATATAAACTGTAGTACTTTTAAGTATGCGATAGTTTGGAAAATTATAGGACTGCACACGAGAGTCAAGTACTTTTTATTTCGTTTCGGTTTTTGGAACAGAAGTTTAGTCTTTTGGATTAATTACATTGTAATTTACAACAAATAATTACCTACATTTTTAGTGCAACCAACGAAGTGGTAGCGCTTATACCGGGTGTCCCAGATAACTTTTCCAGCATAGGGATCTCAGTATCTATAAGAGCTACAGGTTTGGTTAAATGAGATGAATTATTTGTAAGCAAGGGGTGAGTATTACTACACAAAAAAATATTCTTAATTCTATGTGGTTTAGGCGTTATACCCAAAAAACTGAAAATTCGGAATTTCATTAAATGGTTATAACTTTTTTGTCAAAGTAAATAGGTATTTTTTGTAGACGGTTTCTCAAAGCACTTTTTTAGAATCGATTGGTATATTTAGATTTTTTATATCACTTTTAGTTTCCGAGTTATGAGCCCTAACTTTAGTTTTTCTTATGGGCCACTAAGTTGACTATAGCATATTTGATCGTGTTTTTTACTCTACTTTACAATGATGTGTCACTTGCCATACTTATTATCGAAAATAAGTCGATGTACTAAATGCCAATGATATTTATTAAGTATTTTATTGCAAATATTTAAGTGAGCCATGAAAAACAAAAATTGTAAACAAAAATCTCAATATCAACAATCAAAATAACAAATGAATATTTAAAAACAATTAACTATGTATTTAAAAAAAATACGTTATTTTTTTTCGATAATAAGTATGGCAACTGACATACCGTTGCAAAGTAGAGTAAAAAACACGTTCAAATATGCTATAGTCAACTTAGTGGCCCATAAGAAAAACTAAAGTTAGGGTTCATAACTCGGAAACTAAACGTGATATAAAAAATCTAAATACACCAATCGGTTCTACACAAAAAAGTGCTTTGAGAAACCGTCTACAAAAAATACCTATCTACTTTGACAAAAAAGTTATAGCCATTTAAAGAAATTCCAAATTTTCAGTTTTTTGGGTATACCGCCTAAACCACATAGAATTATGAATATTTTTTTGTATAGTAATACTCAATACTCTTACATATAATTCATCTCATTTAACCAAACCTGTAGCTCTTATAGATACTGAGATCCCCATGCTGGAAAAGTTATCTGGGACACCCGGTATGTTCGGTTTCCGTCCGTCTGTCTTCCACAGCGAAATCTCGGCCTCCTGACCACCTAGAGACCTATGGTTTTTGCTAAATGGTAGGTTTGTAGTTCTAGTTTAACCCATTTTAATATTTTTTTCGGTCATGTCCCCCGCCCTTCAAAAATTTTCATATATGGCTTCATGTACCTCGTTGGACTCGGGATTGATTCACAAATCGATTGGCAAGGGTATTTTTTGAATTGTGTCATGTGGGTTGCGCGGCAACACCCACGTGTAAGTTTATTTGTATTTCCATGTTCCGAAATAAATGGAAGTATTGTAATTCCGTCGAAAAATTGTGTCCGATAGAAGAGAAGATTCTAATTGTACTACCTTAAAAACGTAAAGAAAACTTAATTACCGCATGGCAGCTGTGCGTGTGTGTGTGTGTCTGGATGTAGAATTTTCTTCCGTTCACGATAACTACTGTAAATATGCACCAATTTGAATTATTTTTAGGTAAAATAATATATCTCAGTGAGTACCCCAGACCTATTTATTTTGGTACTAATCGAATTAGGGGTTTTGGAAATATTCAAAATTGTGTACCTATTATTATCAAAAAAAATGTGTATTATTTCACCAAATTTGATAAAACTTGTTACACTTGAAGTTCAATCCAATCTAAGAGCTGCTTATTATAAAAACGTGCTAAAATAGCCACTGAAGGGGTAAAAAACCACCCTAAATGTTTTAATTTTTAAATATAAATAAATTCGTATACTAATTCATGTTGCCTTGAAAACAGTACAGTTAAATTCAAGGGCGGCTAAAGGAGCCCCCCCCCCACCGAACTGACTTTAACATTAATTGGTAAAGTGCATACATAAAACATTGTATAACTGTATAAACATATAATAAACAATTGTCAAAGATACATCAAAAGATACGACTTATATACGTAGTGAGAACTAAGCAATATACAAAAAAATGCATCAGAATCTTTCTTATAGATCATAAAATTTCCTATCAAAAACTCATTGTCAGTAAGATCATATGTCTAACTTTTTTAGTTCAGGCGTGAGAGATTTTCAAGTGCCTGCATCAAAATGACTGCGCGACTCGAGAAATAGATCGATAAACAATTGAAATGAACAGTTTGAACATTCTGAAAATTATTATGTATCATCAAAAACAAATACTGAAACGTCCTAGTTTTGTTTCTACGTACATAAATATATCAACTTATATATATACAAATACATATCATATAGCTGTGATATTATACACGTATGCAATCATGTATAAAATACGAATCGCAATTTGATTAATTATTATTATACCTGCATAACAAATGTTTTATTCATGTCCATTAAACGAATACATACGTTTTAAAAATAAAGTTGTTGCGAATATTTTACTTAAAAAAATATACAGATGTTAATTTGATGCATTTTCTGAAAATAACAAAATACATATGTATATCCAGTTATATTCACTGGAAATTAAAAATTATTGTATTCAGGTATATTAATTCAAATATTGCAGAATAACAAATATTATTATTATCTATACATACAGGCTGTTCCAGACTACCTGTCCACTATGTTTTACGCCCAAACTATTGAAGATAGAGTTTTATGATAATTTTTTTGTATACAGGATGATTCAGCACTGTCGTGCCAAACTTGAACACTAGATTGAGAAAAATATTTTAAGCAAAAAACTTCTAATAAACATGTGTCCGAAAATTTTTCGTAAGGGTACATGCCTCCAAAGATTTTACTAATAAATGTTGTAACCAAATTAATAAACAAGGAGCTTTGAAAAAAAAATCGCAAAAATATGCTCTTTTTTGTGCGTCTCAGACCCTTTTTCCCCTTTAAGTGTCCAGTTTACCGAATTTGAAATAGTAGAGTTTTTAGTATCACTGAATTTTCAGTCTTGTTGATATTATTCATCGACATTTTCGTTGAAACTTTTGAGTGATTTTGCACAGTTTTTCAATTACCTTATTGAAATAAATGCACTGTCAGAAGAGGAGAAAATATCTCTCTTGATGATGCGAGGTTGGGGAGATCAAGAGCGATCTCCCAAGCAACTTTTGTCCGAACATTTTTTGGTTCAAGGCAAAGAAAAAGAGTTATTCCGGGAAGTGAAAATTGATTTTTGAATTGCACACCCCAAGCAGGCTCTGCTTGGAAGTGTGTTCTACTCTCGTCCTAAAAAATTTTTTCGTATATAAATTGATAAAATGAGTATTATATCTTAAATTTCTTCAGTAACCCACTTAAATTTTTACATTTTCTGATAGAAAACATTACAGTCTTCATTTTTACTTTCTTTAATATCGATCGGTTTTAATTTTCTGTTATAAAAATATAAATAAAGTTCAATTTGTCGATTTAACCCGCTTTTTTGATAGAAACGCCGAACTACAGGCTACAATTCGAAATAAATTTGCACCAATCCTTTTGAATTCACTTCATCTATTATCAGAATAGAACCCTATTAAAACTCAACAAAATTGGATAACTAGAAGTAACGAAATTTGCAGTTTATTTAAACAAAAATTCATATTTTGACAAGAATTAATTTTACAAATAGAGTAGTTGCTATTTATAATTTATTAATAGTAGTAGGCGCTATTTCTTCATAGGTCACTTCAAATTCCATAATTATTATATTGTGTTAATTAATATATAAATACATGTACATCGATACGTGCTGTATTTTAATTATTTTATTCAAAGCCAATCAATCTTTTTAATCAAGATAAAATCTAGTAAGTTTGCATTTTTAAAACAAATATACATATAATATACATATAACCTATAAACGTTACATTGTTGTTTCATTTTAAATGCTAGACATCAGGTGAACACAGCTGTTATCGCTGCAATATGTGGATGTATTTATCTTTTTAATTATTATTATTAATTTATTTATTTACTTATTTATACATTTTACAAAAAAAAATATTTTATATAAAAATTGTAAATTAAAATGATTGTTGTTTTATTACAATACATCCTAAATTTAAATAAAAAAGGTAATAATCGATTGATAACAAGATTCATTGTTGATTTTCTAAAAAATCTTAATGAGTGATAAACTTCATATTTTATATTTATATAATATTAATTACCTCCAATATTTTTTTCAAACATCCTTTTAAGTTTCACCAATTATATTGTACCGAATTTATTTGATATTATAAATTAATACATTTTTTTATGTTTAAGGGGTGTGCATTTTATGGCCTAGCCATAGTATTTATGATTTTTGCTGTTTCATGTTCATTAGTGGCGAAGGATTAGTCCCAACAAAAAAAAGTTTCGGTCAAAAGATATTTACTTTCAATCGGAGAACTTGATAAGCTAATAAAAAAATAAGGGTTCCCATTTGAAAATTTTAACTCACCCCCATCCCCCGTAAGGCGTTGAGGGGTGGTTTGGTGTACAAACCATCATCCTCTCGAAACCAAGCAACTTTTTCCTCGAACATTTTTTGGTTCATAGCAAAGAAAAAGAGTTATTCCGGGGTACTGGGCTTTTTTGTTCACCCTGTATAGCAGCGGTATCCAAACTTTATGTAACTACGCCTCCCTCAAAAAAAATTTAATCTCTTGCACCTCCCCCCCCCCCCCCCTTTATTTTATAAAATTATACAGACATATTTTAAAAAGGTATAAAAAAAATTTTTGCGTATAAAATTTATTTTTAATGCGATGAATGTATCATACTTGTTTATTAGCACAAACCTCATTAAATTTTTTTAGAAGTATCGCACGATAATTCTATCAGTTTTGCTTTTTCAATAATAGTTGTCAGTCTAAAACTACACAGTAACGTCCCTTTCAGAAAGAGATAATATATGTATACAAAAATAATGTTATGTTATAAAAGTTTATTTATATGTATATATTTTTTATTTATAAAACTTAGGTAATGTGATGTTATGAAAATTAAATTTCTGTTAAACTTTTCGCGCCTCCCTTTGCACTAGTCCGCGCCTCCCCAAGGAGGCGCGCCTCCCAGTTTGGAAACCACTGCTGTATAGAGTGAATTATAATATATACCTTTTACAGTATGATTTCACACTTATGAAATATAAATTCACATTAATGAAAACAGATTTCGCACTAATGAAATATGATTTCACATTAACGAAAACAGATTTCACACTTATGAAATATAATTTCACATTAATGAAAACAGATTTCGCACAAATGAAATGTAATTTCACATTAATGAAAACAGAATTCACATATACGAAAAATAATTTATCAGGAGCGAAATTAATTTCAATTAATGAATACAAATTTAAATGTTTTTTATTTCTTATAATATTATATACCTTCCTTCATACATATTATATTAGGGTGGTCAAAATTTTGCCCAAAATTAATTTTTTTATGGGGCTAAATCTTCGGGGGGCTTTAACTTTCTTACGAAAAATTTTCGGGTTGGGGACTACCCCCCCCCTAAATATTTAGTGTTCTAAAAAACGTATATTTTGAGAAAACATCAGTTCAAAATACCTTCCAAAATTTAACACATGTAAATCCCCCTCCCCCCGAAAATAATAACCCCCCTCGAATTTTTTTCTCACTACGCCACTGCTTGAATCTATTGTTGAAGTTTGACACGCCAATTTTGAATTATACTGAATTACAAAATTTTAGACTTCTTTCACTTTTCTGAAATCTTTCAAGGAGTAGTGGGAAGCGATAAAAAATCGAATCAAAGGTTCAAAAATTACTGTCAGCTTCAAAATGCGTTTTAGAACATCCATATATATTAAACAAATTAAATACATTTACGTGTTAATATTCGATCGGAGCAGTGGCGACTGAATCACCTTTTTTCATTACATATTAACAATTTTGAAAAGCTTTTTTAATATTATAATAATATTATAAGAAATAAAAAACATTTAAATTTGTATTCATTAATTGAAATTAATTTCGCTCCTGATAAATTATTTTTCGTATATGTGAATTCTGTTTTCATTAATGTGAAATTACATTTCATTTGTGCGAAATCTGTTTTCATTAATGTGAAATTATATTTCATAAGTGTGAAATCTGTTTTCATTAATGTGAATTCATATTTCATTTGTGCGAAATCTGTTTTCATTAATGTGAATTTATATTTCATAAGTGTGAAATCATACTGTAAAAGGTATAGTGTAAAAAAAATCTACAAGAACCAAAACAGGAAAAAATTAAACAAAAATAAAATACTTGATAAAAATCGACAGGCCCACTAGCGTCTTACATCCCTGGTCTAAATAAATTATTGATAACCGGTTATCAAATATTATAACTGTACCACAATGGGTTCTCTAGTTATTAAATAAATTAATACTTATTTAAAGCCAAATTTTTGGAAGGCTACACGTAACTCCCTCACGAAGAATATCACATAAAGTTTTTTGTTTATATAGTAACATACTTGATCTATTGTTAAATTCTGTTCACACTACTTGTAAATCACCTGTAAATAAAGCTTCATTAAAACAATGTAAAATAATAAAAGCAAAACGAGAAACTAAATATATAAGAAAAGTCATTCATTTGTTAAAATTCACAATCAACTATTATTTAAAGATCCAATGTTTTTTTTATGTTTCTTAATATAAATCAAATTTGATGAAAACAAATTAGTTTTAACTATGAATTATTCATTTTATCACGGTTCTATTTTCGTTGATATTACAGACACACGTACAGAGTCTGATTAATGAATATATTTTTAATGATAATAAAAAGGCGTATCCATTATTCACCACAGAACTATAGCTGTCATTTTCTTTATTATCGACTAAAATAATGTGTTGAGGTTTTAATATTTATGTATTTTTTTAAATATATAAATGGTTATTGTATCCTTTATAGTCAAGTGTTTTTACAATACGATCATTAATTATGATAAATTATGTGTTGACCTGGTATACATACATATTAATATTTAATGAATATTATTTTATAATATATAAAATACTTATACTAGGGGGTCAGTCCGCGGTAATCGATACCAGATAGTCAAAAAAATATTTTACGAAAATGAATACTAAAATATAAAATTAACAAGCTATTTAATATCAATTTTCATAAACCAAAAGAAAATTAGAAAAATGTTGGTTAATTTTCAAAACATTTCAAAAAATTTACAAAAAATTTTGAGATTTTGAATACAGGTTGCAAGACTTGCAATAGTTGGCGTCACACCCGTCACAGGGCTTTGAACGCTGGTATTTTTTAGTAAATTAACCGTAGACCTTTCATTCTTTCAATATACATATTACATATATTACATTAAGATCTACATTCTTATGTATATCTTAATGTAAAGATCTACAGAAAAATGGTAAAACCATGTTTTTAAATAGAATTATTTAGGAATTATGTACTCCAATTCGAGTTGAAATGTCACACCCGTCACCGCGGACTGGCCCTAGGATAAACTATGTACCTATATAGGATTTATAATATTAAAGTAAAAATAAAAAGCTTCCAGGGAAACATGTTTACTATAGGTACTTGTAGTTTATTTAGTTCTTCTTAGACTGTTTTAAGTATTGGATATATTACAATGATATTTAACATTAAATAATTTTGCATCCTCGCAATATCGAAGATACGAGAAGCTTAGTGATCGTTTTAATAAAGAACAAAATATTATAAATAAAAAATAAGTACATCCGGAGATAAAAATGATTGTTTAAATGCATATGTATTTAAACAACAATCATTTTTCAAAACTAAAAATAAGCGTCATTTTTAAAAAACTCAAAATTTTGCGAAATGATGAATGAAACATATTATTTGAGCAAATTTAACAACATATGTGAATTTTATGAAAATTCATAAAAGTAGCGTTTTTCTCTGATAGAGTTGACTAAGAATGACCCATATTTTATGTTATAATGCTTGTACACTCATTGATAAAATAAAATAAAATATCAGTACAAAATAAAAATCAATAACAATAAAGATTCAATTAAAGATATATGTATCTGTCGAAATAATCAACACACAATTTGAACATACCTAAGCGAGTCTAACATAAACATAAAAATAGTTCTAAAATATATTTTTAAAACTATTGACCAAAAACTAATGTCATACCTATTCAAAATCAGCGCGCTAAAATAAACTAGAAACGAGGTGGGCAGTATTACCAAGTGGAATTTCAAAATATCTCTCGTCTATTTTCCAAAAAGTTTGAAAACTCATAAAAATGTTGCTGTATTCTAAAAAGAGACGTTTGAAATTTTATTAGATTCAAAATTTATATCACTTATATATTTTTTAGGATGTATTGAACGAAAAAATCTTAATAGTCACAAGAAAATTTACCTCGGGTTGCACAAAGCAATATAATTCACGATTAGTTAATCAGTTGTTTCAAAGCATTATTACGTCAATTCTACAAAACAATGAATATTATAGATTTGTATTATTACAAACAATTATGTTACATATTATTTAGGTATAGGTTAAGTAAAAAATTGTCATATTTAGTGAATTGTTCATTTACAAATTGAGAATATGTTTAGAAAAAACATTAATCATGGATTGAAAACAACTGATTAACTAATAGTTAATTAACCCGAGGTTATAGTTGTCAAAAAAAATCTGCCATGGGTGCCACGGGATCTTCTTATACGTAATACTGACAATGACAAAAAAAACAGTGTACGTGATTCTTATATTATTGAAACATACATATTTCTGACAAACTAAATTATAAAAATACAACAGACACACAGACATCATGGCGGAAATAGTCAAAATAGATTCAGGGAAGGTCAAAATGGATAACTCCATCAAAACCTAGATTTCGAAAAAAATCGGTTTTACAATACTTACTTATACTATATGTATATTTTATATGCATGTGTATAAGAAAGTAAAAAAAAAATTAAACTGAAAAAAATCGAGATGTTCTGAAATTCCACTTCTCAAATAACCTTTATTAAATTCAGTAGTAAAGTACACTATATGCATTCAAGCCAATAAATATAAAATATTACCAAGATATATAATTTCATGAATAATAAAGAGCTTTATAACGAAAAAATTAACATTATTGATGAGTAATATTTTATAACAAGTCCACCTATAGAGGGCATTAAAATCCAAAAGATAAAGTGTGAAAAGTCGTGAAAATCATTCTCCCAAGGGTTGAAATTATTGGTACATATATAACATCCAGCTTACGTTGCACGCGACCCTCTATGTCCACCTATAATAAATTTGATTTGTAAAACTTACGCACCGTATTTAGTTTCTACTTTTAGAACTGGAAAGAAAGCAATCATTTTTTATAAAAATGCTTTAATTTACGACTAACGCTATAAAGTAGTATTAAATAAACACCGCCTGGGAAATCACTTTATTTGTGTTTTCTTTTTATTTAAAGGAAACAAAAAAACTGTAGCAACTTTGAATGTAAATGTTTTTACATTAAATGAAAGCCAATATCGATTTAAACATTTTAGTATCAGAATGACATAAGTAAATGATTTTATTTTAAAAAATAATGTATGTTCAAAATATATTATATATTTATAAGGTACTGGCACCCGTCTTGAACGCGTTAAGGATGTATGGCAGGTATCTCATTTAACCGAGAAATGGTTTAAATTCGGAGGAGTTATTCCTTAATAAAACTTAAGTACCCACACAAAATTTCAGAAGGTTCTACAACATAGTTTGAGAGTAATTATTTTTTTAAAATTAACGAAATTAACATGGGCTCCTATGGCAGAATGGTGTATTGACGGTTAAATTATAATAATACACATGGTTCAAACATCGAAAAATATCTGAAATTTTCACAACACGTCACTTACATATTTAGTAACACGTTTCATAAAAAAAATTATACTCTTACAAAACTTAAATTGCGAGGAAAAAATAATTACTGCTGAAAAATATTAAAAAAAAAATGGCGTTCTTAAATGTAATGATTTGTTTTATTACATAGTTTTTCATATATAAAAGCATATAAACTACTAATATTAATGTTTTCATTGCATTTGTATATTCTACGTAAGTATGTTCTAAACAATGTTATTTAATAATATTTGAATTTCTGTCATTTATAATAATAAAATAAATTCAGAATAAATTTTGTTCATGTAAACAACACAAATATTAATTTTTTGACTAAAATTGTAAAATAACAGTTAAAAAATTTGAAATAAGGTTTTATTTTTTTTTTTTAAATTATTCTTTCTTGGCCTTAAGTTTTCTATACAGCCAGTTAACGAGTACACCCTGCACCTGACGTGGATTACTGTTAGGACAGGAGTTGCCCTGGGGCGATCAAGGCAGGATACACTCACGAGGCCCAGGAAAAATGGGATAATTCCTGAGGGTCAATACATTAGGGTCTAAAATTTACTTATTCTATACCTCCTCATGGGTACCTCCGTTTGATGCTCGGAGTGACAGGAATTTCTTTCTGTCCCTCCTTGCCTCTTGGATGTACTCATGTGAAGGTATTACATGTGGGTCCCTGGCTGTATTACAATTTTATTTTTGCTTTATCAATAAATTTTTGTAGGGCTTTGAATATTTCTAAATTTTTTTCTGCCAATAGTGAAGTAAGATTGTATGGAGGTTTTCTTTTTAAATTTAATAACTCCTCCTCGAGTTCATTTGTTTCATTGCTGTATTTTTTGCATGACATAAATAAGTGGTTTAAATCTCCTATGGATTCATTGTCGCAGTCGCAAATATCTGAATCCTTCTTTTTTATTTTATGCAAATATTGTGGGCTAATTGCATGATTAAATTTAAGTCGACATATATTTATTACAGTTCTTCTGGGAAGATTGGAGTTGTGGAACCATGGTTTTGTTGGGATGTGTTTTTGGATCTTGAGGTACTGGTTTCCTTTGACTTCCGCTTCTTTTTTCCACATTGTGTCCCAGTTTTTTTGTGATTGTATTTTGTATATTGGGATGATGTCGGTATAAGGGATTTTTTCATCCAAACAATTTTGGCCCGTGCTTATGGCGGATTTAGCTAGGTTATCTACTGTTTCGTTTCCAATGATTCCGCAGTGTCCTCTAGTCCATAGGAGTTGAACTTTAATACCTTCTTTTGTTATTCTTTGAATTTTTTTTATTATGTTCCATACCATTTCATTTTTCATTTTAGTGGATTTATTTTTCATGGATTTCAGCAAGGAAAGAGAATCTGTGCAAATTAATATGTTTTTGAAGTTGTTTTTATTTATGGTAACGTGGTTGAGGGCTTTTGTTACTGCCATAGCTTCGGCCGAGAAGCAGCTCATTTCCTCTGGTAGATGGAATTGTTCTTGTAGGTTTCTGTCTGGTAAATGGAAAGCCGCTCCCACTCCTTCCGAGTCTTTGGATCCATCTGTGAATATTTTGGTTGGAAAGTTTAGGTTTTCCCAAAACTTTGATAGAATGTAGTTGTTTTCCCTAGGGTCTTCTGTAAATTTTAAGTTTGTGTATATCTCTGGATCGAAAAACTGAAGATCAAAGTTGTGACTGAATATAGGTAACGGGAATGGTGGGTGTGTTTTTTGCATAACCAAGTGTAGATTTTTTGTTGCCTTAACTAAAATTGGCATTTTCTTTTTTAACCAATATTTGTTATTATTATCGATCATTTCTGTGAGTGTAGTCGCATTTGCGTAGACCGAATCTGCGTTTATCCTGTTTTGTTTCAGGAGGAATTTGCATGCCAAGTTCTCTCGGCGGATTTGAAGAGGAGGTTCTGAGGTTTCGACCAGTAGTGAGTTGCATGGGGTGGATTTTAGTGCGCCGAGACAAATTCTTATGGCTTTATACTGTATTCTATCTACCGTTGATAGGGTAGTTTTGGAAGCTGAATCGTATATTGTGCATCCGTAGTCAATTATTGATCTTATTAGGTTTTTATACAGTAATAGTGCTATTGTTGGATCGGCCCCCCACGATACGTTATTTATAGCTCTTAGTATATTCATACTTTTCTCAGATTTTCCAACGATATTATTGATGTGCTGTTTCCAATTTAATTTATTATCTATTATCATTCCCAGGTATTTGGTTGACTCGCAAATTTTGATGTTACCTCCTTGGCTGTTAATTACTGTTACGTTGTGGTTTCTTCGTCTTGTGAACACCATTGCTTTTGACTTGTCGGGGTTGATTTCTAATCCATTTTCTATTAGCCACTTGTTAAGGATGGACAATGAGGCTGTTATTTCATTATGTGCTTTGTTGATTTTTCTGTCTTCAGTGTATATACATATATCATCTGCATACAGAATAATTTTAATTTCCGGTGGGAAAATATTGGACAAATCATGGGTATACAGATTGAAAAGCAGAGGGCTTAGGATTGACCCTTGTGGAAGTCCTTTGTTTGCGATTCTTGGACCCTCTAGTTTATTGTTATTTTTTATGAAGATAGTGCGGTTCTCTAGAATGTTATGGAGGTGACTAATGAATTGCGCTGGGATTCCAATCTTCTTTAATTTTTCGCAGAGGATTGGAATGTTAACGTTTTCGTATGCTGCTTCTATGTCGGTAAATACGCTTATCACTGAATTGTTTTTTGTTAGGGCTATCTGAACATCAGTTGTAAACTTAGTCAGTGCTTCTATAGTACCCATGCCTTTTCGGAATCCAAACAAATTGTACGGTAACAATGAGTGTCCTTCTATCCACCATTCTAGTCGGTTTTTAACCAATAAGGTTTTAATCATAAGTACTAATATTGTTTAAGTAGTTTATAAACGAATTTGACTTTCCTACAAGCATTTAAAGTGAATAATTCATAATTTGATTTTGATCGTCCATTGCATCTATATTTACATTATTGTTGACTCAGACTGGACGTGCCATACATCCTTAAGAGCAAAATATATATGTTATTTTTTTGATTGGTGGACTACTTTTTTGTAATTTTCATGAACCTAAGTTTATACTAATAAAACAACTAAATCTTTATAAAATCAATTTAATACCTAACCAAAATCCGCAAATATAATTTATTTTTTAAATTATAATCTTTTATTTTGTATATGTTTTTTCTCTAGTAATGGATAAAGTAAAACCAGTAATGAACAACCAATGATGAACACTTGATAATGATTATAAAATGATAAATACTACTGCACAAACGTTATAAAATAAAGAGCTATAAAATTTAAAACAATGTAAATCATTTACATAAAAAAATATACATTTGTTGATAGTGTGCCGCGAACCGCGATAATTATTTGTCCGCTGTTTTTTAACAAAATGATCAATTATATTATCAAATCACGCTAAGACAGTTAAATGTATAAAGATTTTAAAGATTATTATCCAGTAATGGCAGTAAAAAAAATCAACAAATATTTATAATTTAGTACATTATTTTAATTAAACATGTTCAACACTGGTGCCAGTACCTTATCTAGCCATAAAACCATAATTTCCGGTCGTTCTTATCGGATATAGTGCAAATAATATCGGTAAGTATTTATTATTAGAATTAAAATACGTATAAAAAATAACAGTTAAGGGAGATGTTTATTTCACTATAAATCATATTGTTCAATTATAATATTTTTCCAATATTTAGCAGAATTTTTTAGGAAACATTTTATTTTTATTAAAAATGAAAAATTGCATAATGATATGTGATTGACACTAACAAAAGCTAATATATTATAAACAATTATTTGTTTAAATATATATATTTTAAATAATAATAAATAATCAAGAAAAAACCCCATTGTTGTAAAATATGATAAATTCGTTCTCAATATTTTATGGTTTTCAAGGATTTATTTTTAAAAGGCATGATTTAAGCAAAAGTAGGTACATTTTAATATTAAACTGCAGGTTATTTAAATTCTATCAATAAGTCACTACAATATTTTTTTATTTTAATTTTTAAATATATTCATTTCACATAATTAATCGCCATTATTTTTATTAATTAAAAAAAATACAAACGCATGAAGTGGTACTTGAATGTTCTAAATTTTATTGAAAAAAAAGAGGAATTACCGATAATAATATATATCGTGTATTCCAGGTTTTTAATACGAAAAATACTGCTATACAGGTATAAGGATTTTGATCCGATATGCACGATTTCTCAAATATAAAAAAATCACACTAAATATTATAGAAAAGATGTATAAATAAAGAAAATGGAAAAATAAAAATTAATTTTTCTTAACATCAGTAAAAAAAAATTTTTGTTTTAAAATAATGAGTAAAAAAAGTTTATAACATATGTATGTAAATAAAACGGTAGGTACCTATCTTAAAAACTCTTAGAACTAACCTCGATTCCTTCCGTCGTTTAATATTGATGAAAAACAAACAGTTTTCCTATTACAATCGTACCTACATATATCTCTATAAATAAACCAATAAATTATCGATAAAAACTTTACATATAAAATATTTACTACTCACACTGAACAAATAAAACTTACAGTATTTGCAGCAATTCCCAAATTTCGAAATGTTTTACACTTTACAGCAACAAAACTTTGATTAACATAGTACAACAATGAATAAATTATGTTCCGTATTTATAAACACATTCAAAAATATTCTAGAGGTAAAATTTAATTCAACCACAAAGTTCCCATATGTTAATTATAACGCGCAATATATTTATCCATTGGCACAGTTTAAAAAAATTCACTATAGTAAATACACTTTTAAAAACTTTCCAATCGCAACAATCGACACTAATAACTATTTATATATATTTCACAATAAAACGCACAATATTAAATAATCAGTTATTATTATATTTATGTATTCACACTTTTAACTTGAATTAACCGTTAGTTATTTTAGTATTTTATTAGCGGTGATACATCTGCATCAATCGGAGGTGTAGAACGCACGAACGCGCGCGATGACGCTCAGGGACTGAGACGCCAGCGCCGCTGTGTGGCTTTCTGTGGAACCGATGGCACTAGCACACATGCGCCCCGAAGCCCCGCGCGCTCTGTCCCCGTAGACACAAGACGTTGCTGCGTTGCAGTCCACTTGTGTTGGTGGTGGCTTATTGTTAGTTATTTGAATGCTTTATAGGTTTATGGACACGCATAGATACGTGCTTTTTTTTTAATTGTTAATTTGGATTATTTATATTTAAATTGTGATAAATAACCAAAATAATCGTCTTTAATAATGTATATTGTTATTTTCTTATACATACATATGTATGTGTATATGTATGTTATATAATATAAGTAAGTATTGTAAAGCCGATTTTTATCGAAATCCGGATTTTGATGGAATTATCCACTTTGATCTTTCCTGAACCCATTCTGACTATTTTCACCATGATGTCTGTGTGTCTGTCTGTAGACGCTGTAACTCAACTACGACAAATCGTAGAAGGGTGAAATTTTATACTTAAGATTAATTTTTGTCTGGGAAGGAAAACTCATATTTTTGAAAACGATCAGTTTTTGATTTTTTCGAATTATTTTTTAAACGGTGCATATTAGAGAAAAATGATAATACTTAAAATTGTATATACTATTATAACCTATAATTTATGTTCTATTCATTTTTTCGAAAAAACATTAAAAAAAAAATTTTTTTTAATAAACATCTATTTTTAATTATATTTTAAATTGTTCATAACAGAGAAGAAATATCTACCATTAGTGTCATGGGACTTTCTTATACGTATTACAGAGATTGAACAGTGTACGTGTTTGCCATAAGTCCCATGGGTCTTTCTTATACATAATACTGAGAAGTGTTGGAAAAAAATGTATGGGAAATAAATAATAGAAAATAACATACTCGACATTTTTGTCAAAAACATTTTGTCTTATTTCAAAAATAAATCGAAAATTAAAAAAATTATAAGAGTAAACATCCGTTTCCATCTTAGTAATTACGTTAAACAAAATTCGTTCGATACATAATGTATAAAATAATATTTCTATAGTTTATGTCCCATTCATTTTATTCTATCATTTATTTGTTTGTCAGAAATATATTTCAATAAAATATGAAACATTACACTGTTCACTGTCAGTATTACGTATAAGAAAGTCCCGTGGCACCCATGGCAGCTTTTTTATGCTGTCTCAATCGCATATAAATACTAAACTTGGGTTGCACAAAGTAAAATTAATTACGATTAGTTAATCAGTTGTTTTAAAACCATTATTACGTCAATTCTAAAAAAACAATCACGGTTATGATACATTTTATAAGGTAAAAAATAATAGTATTTAGTGAATTGTTCATTTACAAATTGAGAATAAGTTTAGAATTAACATTAATAATAGATTGCAAACAACTGATTAACTAAGCGTGGTTAATTTTGCTTTATGTAATCCAAAGTAAATCTTAATCTTTTGTATTAGGACAGTAGAGTCCAAGGATTAACATTAACACAAATAAAATATAATCCTGTGATTAGCTACTCCGCCACTTTGACTAAAAATGATTTTTGCTGTGCTTTGCATTTATTTATGAAGAATTATATTTTAGAAGCGAAGAAAATTTTTGATTTCGTATTTGTTGAATAACAAAATCTGTATAATTTTTATTTTCTTATAGGAAATCGGTCCTACATATACCATATCGTGTATGTGTATTAAATCTACATTACATATTATTAGTATACATATAGTATAAATAAATACATATTGTAAAGCCGATTTTTTTCGAAATCCGGATTTTGATGGAGTTATCAATTTTGATCTTCTCTGAATCCATTCTATCTATTTTCGTCATGATGTCTATGTGTCGGTCTGTTTGTAGACGCTGTAACTCAAATACGACAAATCCTAGAAGGGTGAAATTTTAAACTTATGATTAATTTATGTCGGGGAAGTATACCTCTTATTTTCGAAAGAGATCTTTCAACCGAATACGGATTTAGAAATTTTTAAATAACATTGAAAACAATGCGAATTAGAGAAAAATAGCCATGTTAAAAATTGTACCTACTATTTATTTTTTCGAAAAATTTTTTTGAAAAAAAAAAAATTTTTAATTACATTTCAAATGGTGTCATAACAGAGAAGAAATATCTGCCATGGGATTTTTTTACACGTATTACAGAGATTGAACAGTGTACGTGTTTGCCATAGGTACCATGGGACTTTCTTATACGTAATACTGAGAGTAAACATTAATGGGCGAATCTGAATAATTATTATTTAAAAAAAATATTTCTGGTTTAAACATAAATGTTGAGGAAAAATAACTCAAAAACGACTAAATATAATTCTTTTATAATTAAATTATTATAATTAATTTTAATAGTTTTTACTTTTTTTTGGAAACAACGAAATTTTAAAAACAATTATCTATATAATTACGTATTATTTAAATTACCATTTTGAAAATTTAAACTCATCAATACACAGTAATTTTTAAATTCTAATTCAAAACCTCAAACAAGATAAGTTTTTGTTTTATCATAATTAAAGTACAATTTAATTTTGTTCCTAAAATTAACTTTTGACTAAAATATGAACATAATATAATAATGTACACATTTTCTCTCAGATCATGAATTTATTTTAAAATTATATCTTCGTTTTGTATTTCATTCTCAAACTAGTTCCTCAAAATTTATTATGATGTTAGAAGTTCTTCGATAAACTTTGTGCAATTTACTAAGGATTTAAGCAGTCAAAATTAAATTAGATTTATAATTACATTCTTGAATCTTGGAAACAATGTCTGCATACATGTCGTGTATACGTGTTTGTAAATCTAGACATGTTTACATATAAACAAATAGTTTATTACTTGTTGTGAATACTTTTATAATTGAAATTGCATACTCAAAATTCATAGATCTAATACCATTCTTACGTTATATGTATGTGTTATAATGTATTACATACAGGGTGTCCCAGGACTGTGTCAAAGCTCAATATTTCCTTTATTATAAGAATTAGAAGAAAACTTTAAATGCAAAAGTTGTCAGGCTAGAGGAGCGGCATAATTTAAAAATAGTTATATTTATACAGAGTGTCCCGTAACTGCGGTACAAACCAAAGTTATGTTTTTTTTAAATACAAACTATATATTTTTATTTGATAATCTAAAAGCATTCATTTTTCTGAGTATTTTGATGTATCAAGTATGGGATTATACAGAGGGGTTTAGAAATAATGACCAATTTTGTAAGAAAATAGGAACATTTTCAACACCTTGTAATTTTCTAATTACAAAAAAAAAAAATTGTTCTCTGCTGAAAGTAATTTTGGTATATTCTCTATTATTGCGATATTACGTTAAACACTTACAAAATTGTATTATTTGTACAGGGTGTATCAAAACACTGAACCTAGTTTTTTTTCAAAATTTTCAAATGGAACATCCTATATATTTTTACACTTTCGGATTGCCTGTTCAATTCTCAACACATTTTACAAACCATGTTCTATACCTAAATCCAGCCGTTAATAAATTATTAATTTTATATTAAAATCTTAAGATTTTTTTAAAAACAATACAACTTTATTATATTCCATAAAATAATTAAATTTTTATGTTGTTAAAGTTTATAAGCTCTATTAGTTTGTTAATTTATTTTTAAGCGAACTGTTTTATTGATTATAATAAAGTTGTATTGTTTTTATAAAACATCTTAAGATTTTAAAATAAAATAAATAACTCTTTAACGGCTGGATTTAGGTATAGAACATGGTTTGTAAAATGTGCTGAGAATTAAACAGGCAATTTGAAAATGCAAAAATATATAGGGTGTTCCATTTGAAAATTTTGAAAAAAACTAGGTTCAGTGTTTTGATACACCCTGTACAAATAATACAATTTTGTAAATGTTTGACATAATATCGCAATAATAGAGAATATGCCAAAACTACTTCAAACAGAGAACAAATTTTTTTTGTTGTAATTAGAAAACTACAAGGTGTTGAAAATACTCATATTTTCGTACAAAATTGGTCATAATTTCTAAACCACTCTGTATAATCCCATACTTGCTATATCAAAATAACCAGAAAAATGAATACTTTTAGATTATCAAATAAAAATATATAGTTTGTATTTAAAAAAACATAACTTTGGTTTGTAACGCAGTTATGGGTCAGCCTGTATAAATGTAACTATTTTCAAACTATGCCGCTCCTCTAGCTTGACAACTTTTGCATTTAAAATTTTCTTCCAATTCTTATAATAAATGAAATATTGAGCTTTGACACAGTCCTGGGACACCCTGTATGTATATGTAATACATACAGTAACACCTTTCAGGAATAATGAATACCTACATATGAACATACTAGTGATGTAACGAATGTATGATTTTAAACATTCGCGAATGCGAATATTAGCTGTCGATATTCGCGAATGGGAATATTGATTTTTTGAAAAAAAGCTAAAAAAGGCCTTCTGATTAAAATAGGTTAAAAAACGATATTTTTATTTATTAATAGATCATATTATATTCGCAACTTTACCTGCGAATGCGAATACGAACACGAATGTTTAAAAATGTGCGAATGCGAATACGAATACGAATGTTTAAAAACGTGCGAATATTCGTTACATCACTAGTAAATACATATCGCACCCTCGTAAAAATGTGTCATAACTCAAAAAATATCATATTAGAGATAAATATGTAGAAAGGTTCCAAATTACTATACATTTTTATTAAAAATTGTCATTATTGTACTTCGTGTAGGTACCTACCGTCAAAATTAGCGTATTCTAAAAAAATGTCACATTTTTAGCGTTCCGAAGAAACCCTATTAATCTCACTTTGTCGTCATGGAATTTTTTTAATTTTCATATCTAGGCTTGTGGGGTAGATCTGAATTAATAGAATATGATCCTATTTGTATATTTATTTTTAACTCAAATATACACCTGTAAATGGCTCTAAACAGTCCACGTAAGTAGTATATACATACTTCGGAACCCTTATGGTATACAGTGTATGTCTTGACAAATTTTTTTAAATACTCACTAAGCGTTTTAATAGTTATATTATTTTTCAAACATCACAGGAATACTGAAATATTTAAATTAAATACTGTGTATCAGACCTTTTCCTATACTACCTTTATAATTTTGATTTACCTAAATTGTTATAATTTCATTTATTCCTATTTCCTCAAAACTATATTTTTTAGTTGTGACACTTTTTGTAGGGGTGCAATATAACAAAAAATACTTATTAATTTACAATACTTTTTTATTTTTAACGTATACATTTTTTTTACAGTTTGAGGATGTTATTTTAAGCAACAAACTAAATTTGAACATGTATTCGGAAATTCTTCGTGAGGGAGCTATAGCCTTCCAAAAACTTTACCTAAAATAAGTGTTTATTTAATATCTAAAGAATCCATGGTGATACAGTAATGAAAGATAACTGGTTTAGTATTAATAAGTGTTATCTATTTCCAGTATCAAATAATAATAATTTAGACTAGGGGTGTACGGGGCCAGTTAACTAACATTGCTGAAAAAACGAAACTCTAAATGGCTATATGTTGATAAAAATGCAGTTTTGGTAGAGTCATGTGGGGCAAGTGTGCGCAGCGGGTAAGTGTGCGCAGGCTTATTTTTTATACAACTGTTGACACTAGAGTAGAGGAACTGACTGCCTTCAGTAGTCACTAGACTGGAGTCTTGTCTGACAAGGTTACGTAGTTTTAGTAATATTGGTAAGTAAAAATTTTGGTAATAATTCTTACGATTTTTCTCAAGTTTTGATTGAAATACTGTTAGTATTGTTGAAGTTTTGAATTCATGTTACGGTAATTAGTATTAGTTATATCCAAGTATACTAGTTTATGTATCTAGTTTTACTAATTACATATCAAAACTTGGTAGAATGACGCAACAGTGTTTAATTTTAACCTAATTTTGTACAGGCGGTTTGGGTTAAGTGTGCGCAGAAGGTTGTGGGGTAAGAGTACGCATATTTCAATGCGTACTTTTACCCCGATAGTCACAGTTGTTTGTGTATTGACATTTTTTTTTATTAAAAGCTTTTATTTAACTTCACTTGTTTGTTTGTTAGTTTGTTACTTAGTTAGTTAAGATCAAATTTTGCAATCAAAATTTCGACTAGTTCTAATTAAGATAGAGCTTTGAAATTTTGTATACATATATGAGTCCGGTGACAATGCAATATAGTATAATATCGTTCTAAATCCAATATGGCGGATGTTCCAAGATGGCGGATTACCTTTTTCTTTATGATAATCTTCATATGGGTATCAAATGAAAGGGTTTGATGAGTAGAATACAAATAGCTATCTCGTTTTAATTTAACTCGATACAAAAATTAATTACTTTAAGCCTTATTTTCGATATATATAAATTGAGATAAACAGTATTTGTGAGAGTATATATTTAATATATAAATATTAAAAATAAAATAAATAATGATAAATGTTGATAAAAAATGATATTTATGACATTAAATATAGTTTAACTATATTTAACAAGCTTCCGTTTAAGTTATTATATGTGCGTACACTTACCCGCAGTGCTGCGCACATATACCCCGATATTGGGGTAAGTGTACGCATTCTGACTAAGTTTTATTTTATTATTTTTCTAAAATTACCATTAAGTAAATTTGATTTCATGTTATGTAATTGTTAGATCAATAAAGCCTTTAAATGAAATAACTTTTTTTTAATTTATTTCATACGAAAATTATAATTTTATAATAATTGAAAAAAAATGCGCACTCTTGCCCCACATGACTCTATGGTATATTTATATTTTTGTATCGTATTTTTAATCATAATATCATAAAAGAATAATATAAACTTATTTTGTATAATTTGAAGCATCCATAATTCTACATTAAATAATCCATACTACTACATTAAATACATCAAAAATATGTAATTTTTAAATCTGACAGGTCTAAATTTAGGTCAAATGCAAAGTCTTTTTTTAATGCAAAGTATATTTTTCTTGTGGTTAGGTACTATTTATTTAATGTCGAATAATTAATTTTTCGTGCAGTATATTTGTTATAAAATAAGTGAAAATTTAACGATTAAATAAGAATTGTTTATTATTTAAAAAAATGCATTTTAATACTAACCTATCATTAATATTGATTTGGTAGTACAAAATTTTCTAAAAAGTTATTTCTATTTATATTAAATGTAGATTTATTTTGTTTATTATAATAAGTATTATATTGAAAAGCGGATGTACTTGTATATTTACAGTTATATAAACACATACTTTAACCTATACATAGTTTAATGAATGGAGAGAATGAAGGTGAGTATCTTTGAATGTAGCATCTTGACAGATTCATAATTAAATATCAAAAACCTTGAGAAGTTGAAAATATAGAACAATCGAAGCGTGGCGTGGCGTGGCGAGTGGCATGTAGCGGGTGTGATGTGCCTACATTTATTTCTCAAGCAAATAAATGTTTAATTGATTTTTATTCACCCGGAAAGCTCTACTGAAACTTTATTAATTGTGGTTAATTGACTAAAAGTTTCTTTGTAATTTTATCCGATTCAATTTTTGGCCGCTATTGTAAATTTGGATTACTTTTTTTTATACAGGGTGAGTCATATCAGGTGATACAAACTTAAACCGTTGATTGAGAAAAATATTTCAAGCAAAAAGTTCATATAAACATGTGTCCGGAAACTCTTCATGAGGGAGCTACAGACCCCCCAAGACTAAAATTGATTTTTATTTAATATCTGGAGAACCCATTGTGATACAGCAATGAAAATTAATACCTGGATTAGTAATGATACGTGTTATCGATTTCCAGTATCAAACAATGGTTATTTAGACCAGGGATGTATGGGGCCTGTGGGCCCTCTGATTTTTATCGAGTATTTTTTTGTTCTTCACTTTTTTCTTATGTTTAGTACTAGAACAAGAATATAAATTTATTTTGTGTAATTTTTAGCATCCGTATTAAGTTAAATTCTGCAAAACTATCTTTCACATCGTATGTCTCGTAAACGGTTGATCTTATGACAACTTAACAAGGTATATTTATATGTATTTTGTGTCATATGACCTTATAAAAATACTAAACATAAGAAAAAAGTGAAGAACAAAAAAATACTCGATAAAAATCAGAGGGCCCACAGGCCCCATACATCCCTGGTCTAAATAACCATTGTTTGATACTGGAAATCGATAACACGTATTATTACTAATCCAGGTATTAATTTTCATTGCTGTATCACAATGGGTTCTCCAGATATTAAATAAAAATCAATTTTAGTCTTGAGGGTCTGTAGCTCTCTCATGAAGAGTTTCCGGACACATGTTTATATGAACTTTTTGCTTGAAATATTTTTCTCAATCAACGGTTTAAGTTTGTTCCACCTGATATAAGTATATTTATTTACAATTTTTACATCTATTATTACATACTAGCGTATGGTCCCGGTGTTACCTGGGTTAATATCTTGATATTCTAGTTTCCTAAATTAATAAAATATTCAAACCCATGATTCTAATCATAATTATAAAATTATTTATTCCATGGCTACTATTTAAATGATTTATTTGCTGTAACATCATGGAAACAAAACGATTTTTTTTGTTTCCCATAAAGATATTGCGGGGTCCTTTGCTAGGGCAAACCGGATTACAGTCAGGGCTTTTGATGTTAAATCTTAGGTTTTCAAAAAATATTAGAAGCCACGCACATGCAAAGAAAAATTATCTAACTATTGGTAAAAATCGCATTGAAATCGTTTTTTTAAATTAAAAATGGCGCCTGCAGGGGGCTTCAAGAAAACAAAAATTTGTCCACCCCCTCTCTAGCTCGGTAACTACTGACTCAAAAAATCTGAAAAAAATTGGTAATGGGGTTTTTATAAAACTAGTAACGATCATTTCAAATTTTGAAAAAATAGGAAGGGGCGTCATGGAATTTTTTTTATTTTCATATCTAGGCTTGTGGGGTGTCAAAATGTAGATCTGAATTGATAGAATATGATCTTATTAACTTCCCAATAGGGAGTTATTGTAATTGGTCCGAAAATCGAAATCAAAAATTTTAACATATTTTCATGTTTCAAGGGCATTAGAGTATATTGACACTATTTTTAGAAAAATGTCTGTGTGTGTGTGTGTGTGTGTGTGTATGTACGTACGTACGTACGTGTCATTTTTTTCCGGGACGAAATCTCGCGAACAAAAAATGCTATTGACTTCGTTGGGGTGCTAATCGAAGCGTCTTGACGTGAATATGATCTGAAAGAAAGGATTTTTCGAAATTCAACCCCTACGGGGGTAAAAAGGGTGTTTTTTTCATTTTTATTTTTTTTCTTGGTCGAATTTAGTCGGAACTTAGAATAAATACTATACAATACAAAAAATGAAACGTGTATTTCAGTATTTATTTTTTATATGGGTCCAAACAGCCATTAAAGGGATGAAAACCACCATCAAAATTTGAATTTCATACTAATAAATACATCTAATAATTCATGTTGCCTTGGAAACAACACAATTCAAAATTCAAACTGTCAGATTAGTTTTTCTAAAAATGTGCATTATATTATTGACATTATTAGGATATTAGAAAACTAATATTCAGAATACAAAGGGTGAGTTTTATTTCTGATAATTTCCATTAAAATTTTTCATACACATATTAAAAAAAAAAATATTTACAAACTATAACATAGTAATATTAATTATGGAAACAATAAGTAATCAGTATTCAAGTATTGTAAGTCATACCATGTTGGGAAGTTGATTGTGTGGACCTAAAGGATCGCACCCCACAGCATTATACGTTATATAGTTTAATTTTATATCCCCGGGTAAAATTGGATCCGGCAGCTAGTTTTTATATTTATTTTTAACTCAAAAATGCATCTGTAAATGGCACTAAACAGTCCACGTAGTATACTCGTATACTTCGGAACCCTTATGGCATACACTGGTGTATGTCTTGACAAATTTTTTACTCTAGTGTACAACGATATGTCACTAATACTAAAATTATCTGAAATTAAATTATATTTGTTGAAGCCTGGTCTTTTAATTCTATGTACATCAATATGTACATAGAATTAAAAGACAAATTATTCAGAAAGTGGACTGTGTGGATAATACAATTATTATCCACATAATCCACTTTCCGAATAATTTAAGGACCAGCCCATCCAGTATTGGTTTTCGAGGTAACACAATATAAATAGAATAAAATATAAAAGTACAGGTATTCAAATTAAAAATTCAACAAAAAGAAGGTATAAAAATATTATATTATTTCCTTTGAAATTTATAAGATTATTACAATGAAATAAGCTACAATAAACAGACTCATTTTTTTCTTCCCACAAGAGGCCACTGAATGCATTACATATATAACAATAAGCCCTATTATAAAAAAAGGAAATTACATAGATAAAAAAAAGTATACGACCTTTGCAATCTAACACGTAGTTGCATTTATAGTGCGAATTTATTTAACTGTAGCGTGACCAAAAATATTAAACATTCACATTGGCGGAGAAAATTATCTGGTGACTAATCGTATGTCAAAAGATATCATCAGCTTTTTGTCATGTTTATAACAAAAATATAATATACGCTAACAAAATTATAAATATTTCATTTCTTTAATGTCTTGGGTTTTGATATTTTAATTAACTCATTGGATAAAATATTACCTATTCAACAATACATAATAATACTAGAGTTTTGATGAATATTTTCATATTTATAGTAGATTAAATCAGTCCATTCTATCAAATTATTTCTTTCAGGTATATTATTATTATTATAAAATCCCATTTGGTTATTACAGGTGGATTATACAGGATGGTCCGGTTTCGAATACAGATATTGTAACGGTTTGGGTTCTAATTTCTTTCAATATTCTATGTATCCTTTAATCAACTAGGCAGAATAACCTATAGGTGACTAGAAACGTATACTTTTACAGTTAATAAAATAAATTTAATTATAACAATAACTCATAACCATGGCAGACACTATTTTATCACAAAGATTCAACATATTATAAATTTCTTGTTAAAAACTAATTACAAAATTAATATTATCCATAGAATATATCTGAAACATCTACGTTAATATTTAAATATCATTCAAATAATTTAAAACACGTTACTTAAAAACTATTAACGGCGAACACTTTTAATAACAATTTAAATACTATATTATATTAATCAAACACTATTTAATATAACTAATTTCTAGTTGACACTTACATTTTAACTTTATGAGCCGCTACCACAAAGCTTCATCTTTCTCCTTGGTGTGAATAGGCTATTTGACTAATTTTAGAAAATATTTTTAAATTATTCTTTATTACATAACAAGCACACTACATTGATATTTCGTGGAGATCTACTGTATTTTCAATAAAAATCAATGTTAAAGTTTAAATTTCCGAAAGTGCGCCAGAAACGCCGTTTCTATCATGGCGCTGGTCATATGGCGTGTGACGTCACATGCATGTAAATAAGTCATAACCTTAATAAAACAGTGCAACTGAAGTGAATTTCATCTTCAAATTTAGTGGATAGAATGGTGTATAAATGGTGTGTAGTGCCACAATGTACAAATACGTCTATAAAAAGTCCACACAAACTGTTTGTTTCTGTTTCAAAGAATCCCAAAAGATGAAAAATGTGGTTACAATATTCGAGAAATCCAACGAGTATTTTATTGAATACAAATGTTTTTATGTGTGAAGATCACTTTGATGTAAGTAATATTTAACTAGATAGTAGCTAAAAATATCGGTTCTTATAAAACGAAATAACATATTTTCTGAATAACTATACACGTGATTTTTGACAAATCTGACAGCGGCCACCCGTACACCTAACCTCTTAATATTTAATTTTAAATCTTGCAGCATATAGGATTTCAAATTTTTTTGTGGTACTTACACTGCTGTTTTCACATTTTTATGTTCCGCAGCATAGTAATCAGCGTTATTATTAAAAAAAAAGTGCAACCATAAAAGCGTCTACCTTAGGTAGGTTGCACAAAATTTAATTACATTTTGAAATTCGAAACGAATATTTATGCCACTAGTAATAAAATTTATCTAAAAACTGCTTCAGAAATAGCTGAAAAATCGAATATAATACTTTGTTATAACACACAGAAAGCACTACAATCAGTCGAGGAAGCGTTATTTACATGCATGTGACGTCACTAGAGTTGCAACCAATCACATAGCGTTCCCGTCATAGATAAAATTTCAAAAATTATTATATTTTTTTTCGTGTAATTTGCAAAAAATATACATAATTTATTTTAAAATAAAGTGAAATATGTTCTTTTACGCTATTATCTGATAGGATGACCACAATTTGTAGTATATTTTCAATGTTGTCAAATAGCCTATTACTGTGAATTACAGCACTAAGGAGGTTTTGTGTTATTTTACAGATTTGAATAACACTGAACACTTTTCATCTTATGGTGGTACTCTAGGCACTCTGTGCTAACGACTGACTAGATTTTATTTCTCTATTTATTATTTCCAACGAGTATTGCGTAACGTTCCTTTTTCCAAAATTGTTATCAATAAAACATAAGCAAGGGATTACGCAATACTAATTGCAATCGATTACGATTCAAAAAACAAGTGTTATGAATAACGCTACAATATTTAGGAGCTAATTCCTTGGTTCATTGTGGAGTAAAAAATTGCACAGGAAAGAAGGGGCGTCTATCTTCAACACCCTTTGAGCTATAGGATGTTTGAAAATGTGCTTTCGGGGTAGTTCTTAAAACAAAGATCCTTTCATAATTTTCAAAGTAAAATCATATTTATTGTTTTGTTAATGGTAGTTTACATAATTCTAAAACAAAGCTTTTTGTATCTTCGATATTGCGAGGCAGCAATAAAAATAAAATAACACACGATGGGAATCGAATACGGAATGCTTTAACAAATAGGTATCACACTATAATATAAACATTGCGTATATTTATTTATTTATTTATTTATTTATTTATTTATTTATTTATTTATTTATTTATTTGTATGTCTGTCGCCTGCTATATCTTTATAGGCTCGGAAACGGCTGGTTTGATTTTTGTTTGGTTTTCACTGTCGTATAGATACATTCTGACCGCAGTGTATAGGCATATTTTTATTTCTTCATCATGAGTAGTTTCCGAGTTGTGATTTTTTTCCTCACATAACACATGAAATTTTTACAAAAAAAAGACAGTGAACCGATGGTCACAGTGAATAAGAGATAACGGTCATTAAACTAGAGCAAGAGAGATGACTATAGTAATTTTGTGTTTTTCACTATAAATTTATGGATTCATAAACGTTTCACTAGATTTTTTCTGTTTTTCACTGTTTTTAGATTCGTTCTTGATACAGTGCTTAGGGTATATTTCATCTTTAATTTATTTATAGTTTCCAAGCTGTGATTTTTTTTGTGAAAAAAACGGAAAATATGTATTATAAGTTGCTCAAATTTATTTGTCTGACTGACTGGACTGAATTTAGGAGTTTGGACCGTAGGCTTTTGTTTCAGAATATCTAGCATTTCGGTGTGCTCTGGTTGATTAAAATGACGTCAGACCTGTCATTTCCGACAACTGAGCTGTCACATTTTTTGACGTTTATAAAAATATAACATTTTTTATTGAAATTGTTCACAAAGTTTCAAATTTGTTTAAAAAAAGTTGTAGAATTGATGCAATTTATCTAAAAATTTATTATTAATAATAATAAAGCCAGGGACGGCGTTTTAAAAGTATTTAAATTTGCATTTTCTAATAAAATTGAATTAAATATAATTTTTAATCGTTTTGTTGTAGGGGGGTTGTCAGGAGCTGGTGTCGTTTTAAATATATGAAATTTTTGGGAACTGTCGCATTTCGTAACGTTTGAAAAATTATTAGATTTTTTTTTAAACTGTTCAAAAATTATAAAATTCAGAAAAACATGAAAATTATAATATAAATCAGTAGCGTCTAAAAAAATTATTTAATGATTTATTATTATTTTTTTTAAGATTTGAGATTGATATAAATTTATCTAAAAAATTAATAATAATTAGGTCAGGGGCGTCGCATACAATTTTTTTAACTTGCTATTTTTTTAAAGTGACGTAAAAAATTTATTTTGATTGAAATTGAATAAAAATTTAAAACTTCAGGAATATATAAAAATAAAAAGTCAAAAAGTGTACATCAACCACATTCTTATACAATTTTACAAAAAATAGTTGTTAATCATTCGGCTGTTGTGAAATTGATGTAAATTACCCAAACATTCATATTAAATAATAATTATATTAGGGGTTTGGTCATGAAAAACTTTAAATATGTTCTTTTCTCTTATGATATAAGAAAATCGTTAAAAATAATTTAAGCTAATTCTAACATTGAATATGAAAAACATAAAAAAATGTTTGAGGTTGGGTAATTTGTACCTGCATGTAATATTACTGAAAATTGTAAAAATGATGATTATTATCACCACTAATTTAAAAAAAAATTGAGTATCAGCAAAAAGAATGGTAAATTATTATAATATAGACATACGAGGGTCGCAGCCGAAGGCTGAGACCCGAGTACGTTTGTGATACGGTAATTTGTACATGTAAGATTACTGAAAAGTACAGTAAATTACTATCACCGCCAAATTCAAAAATTATTTATCAAAAAATATTGGTAGGTGTATGATATATACATATACGAGGGTCGCAGACCCGAGTAAATTTGTGTATAAAAATATGGCATAGTAGGGGGTTGGGGCGCGAAGCGCCCAGGGGCACAGCCCCTAGTCCTACACTATAATATAAACCCTGTGTATATTTATTTATTTATTTATATGTTTGTATGTCTGTCCACTCACTATAAATTTATGGATTCATAAACGTTTCACTGGATTTTTTTCATTTCTTCACAATATCTAGATTCGTCCTTGATACAGTGCTTAGGCTATTAATTTTCCATAACATTATAATAGTTTTTGTGATATGATTTTTTTCGCGAGACACTACGTGAAAAATTCATTAAAATTTAACTGTCAGACTGTATTTAGGACTTTCGACCATCGGCTTTTGTTTCAGAATTTCTAGCATTTCGTCGCTCTGATTGGTCGAAAATTGACATTTCGTATGAATTTTTGATGACTCCTCGTGGGTATGACAAGTCGCTGTCATAATCTGAAATGAACAGCTGTTTTTTTCTTAAATACGTCATGAGCGTGTATAGAAATGTTTTAAATTTGTACATTTTGATAAAATTGATTATAAATTAAAATGTTACCAAAATTGGTTGGTGTATTGATGTAATTAATATAATTATCTATATTTGATACCAAAAAGTTTAAATTTGTTAAAAATTACGTCAGGAGCGACGAATTAAAAAATATTTTAAGTCTTTTTTTCTAATTAATTTATGTAGAAATTTCGTTACGTTTGTAAAAATGTTGACAAGTTTGTTCAAAAAGTTGTAGAATTGATGCAGTTTATCTAAATATTTATAGTTAATAATAATTAAGCCAGGGACGGCGTTTTAAAAATATTTAAGTTAACATTTTTAATAAAATTGTATTAAATATAATTTTTAATCGTTTTGTTGTAGGGAGATTAAGTCAGGGGCTGGTGTCATTTTAAATATATGAAATTTTTGGAAACTGTCACATTTCATAACGTTTGTAAAAATATTAGATTTTTTTTAAAATTGTTCAAAAATTATAAATTTCAGAAAAACATGAAAATTATAATATACATCAGTAGCGTCAAAAAAAACTTATTTAATGATTTATTATTATTTTTTTTAAGATTTGAGATTGAAGTCAGGGGCGTCGCATACATTTTTTTTAAATTGCTATTTTTTTTAAAGTGACGTAAAAAAATGATTTTGATTGAAATTGAATAAAAATAAAAACTTCAGGAATACATATATAAAATTAAAAAGTTTACATTAACCATTATCTTATACAGTTTTATAAAAAATAGTCATCGTTCGGCTGTTGTGAAATTGGTGTAATTTACCCAAATATTTATATTTAATAATAATTATGTCAGGGGTTTGATCATGAAAAATTTTAAATACGCCTCTTTCTCATATGATTATAAAAACAAAAAAATCGTTAAAAATACATTAAGCTAATAAATAACATTGAATATGAAAAACATAAAAAAATTTTTGAGGTTGGGTAATTTGTACCTACATGTAATGTTACTGAAAATTGTAATAATGATAAATGATTATCACCACTAATTTAAAAAAAAATGAGTATCAGCAAAAAGGATGGTAGATTATTATAATATACACATACGAGGGTCGCAGCCGAAAGCTGAGACCCGAGTAAGTTTGAGATACGGTAATTTGTACATGTAAGATTACTGAAAATTGTTATGTAAATGACTATCACCGCTAAATTTAAAAATTAACTATAAAAAAATAGTGGTATGTGTATGAAATATACACATACGAGGGTCGCAGACCCGAGAAAATTTGTGTATAAAAATATGGCATGATAGGGTGTTGGGGCGCGAAGCGCCCAGGGGCACAGCCCCTAGTATACAAAATATTAAAATATAAGATTTACTTCATGTTCATTAATGCAGTGGCGTGTTAGTACAGTAAAAATAGTCAAAAATTTCCAAAATAAACACAAAAATTCATTCATCAACGAAATTTTGTAGATAGGTAGTTTTATACATAAACTTTAAGGAACCGTTGAGCGTAGTCGACTAAAGGGTGTTGAAGTAGTTTGGTAGGCGGTGAAAGGGGTGAAAATGTGATTTTTCATTAATACCATCAAGATAGCTTATTTTATTAAAAAATATTTCAAATGTTTTTTGTAGCCGTGCGTTAGACCTTTAATTTGTTTTTTTACATATTCCAATACAATAAAAATTTACCGAGATACGACCTGTTTATGTGCGAAACGTGATAACTTAATTTTTGTCTCGTTCCCGTTTATAATTCGCGCTGCTATTGCACTGATCCATCAATTTTAAAGGATATTTTTTTTTTTTATCTAAATTAAATTCTCTTTACGTTGGTATCAGAAAAATTACAAAAACTTGAAAATAACGAAAGATAAAACGGTTTAAAGGTAAACAAAAAACACAATAATTATGAAAAACTCACATTAAAAACCACATTTTCATCCCTTTCACCCCCTACCAAACTACCCCAACACCCCTTAGTCGACTACGCTCAATGGTTTCGTAAAGTTTATGTATAAAACTACGTATGTACCAAATTTTGTTGATGAAAGAATTTTAAGAATAAAAAAATGGTAATTAAAATTTATAAGACGTAAAAAACTGAGGTAGTAATGAAATAAAAGTTATTCAATTTATATTTCACATATAGTGAGGGCCCTTCGATCACTTACTGCCCCCCCCCTCCCCCCCGAGTATCTAGTTACGTCTCTGTAAACACTCGATGTTGTTAATTGTTTATAATTCCACATATAATGAGATATACGAGTACATATAAACAATATTAACAAATCGAAACCAATACTCAAATAGAGTGTTCGCGGGAACCGAGTGATTATTGCTAACTTTGTTATTATAGGAACTAGAAGATCGGTTGAATGTCCAACTATTAATATAGTTTCCGGGATTAATAACGGTGGTGTCAAAAAAAACAATTGAATGCCAAATTTAATAGATAAATTGAAATACCCCTTTTTTAATGGAATATCCTGTATATTATTACTGAATTTCTGAAATTACTGAAAATGCTCCCTTTATAAGAGTGCATTACATGCATGGTAGTAAAATTGATAGAAAACAAGTCATATAAAATAAGAAATTAATAGAAAATATCGAATTGTGTGCTATGCAGATTAAGTAAAGTACAAACAAATGATCAAAAAATGCAAAACAATAATTTTAGGTATGTGTGCCTTATTTCACAGATTTTTAACATTTTTAAGTATTAATCGTAAAAAAATATAATTAATTATAACAAATATTTTTTTGTCAATTAAATTCAAAAACATTAAAAATTTGCGTACAAATGACATAAAAACCTGAAACTATTGTTTTCAATGTTTATATTTTATTAAATATGCATAGAACACTATTTTTCAATATTTTCATTTAATTTTATACTTGTTTTCTATCAATTTTACCATCATACATGTAATCATACATAAAACAGCATTCTCAGTTAAAATACCAATAATAATATACAGAGTATTCCATTTAAAAAAAGTTGGATTTCAATATATCTATTAAATTAGACATTTAATTGTTTTTTGCCACTGCCATTATTTATCCCGAAAAAAAATAGTGATAGTTTGCCTATTTAACCGATCTTCTAGCTCCAATAATAACAATGTTAGTAATGATCACTCGGTTCCCGCGAACATCCTGTATCTTTAGTTAGTCACGTTAATATTAACCGAATCTAGTTTCAGTCTATTAAAATTTTCCGTTTTCCACTATAACGAGAAAACTGTGCATGCCTTTAAGAGTCCTTGATTCATGTACGACCATTATCTCGATGGCGTCTGCTTGTCTATTGAATCTGTAGGTTTGTTATAGCAAATACAGTGGGAAAGCATATGCATATTTTAAAGCAGTGGTTCCCAAACTCTTTTGGCCCACGGACCCCTTTTGATAGTCAAAACTTGCCCATGGACCCCCTTTCTTAGTCAAAACTTTCCCACGGACCCTGGGTGAAAAACTACTAAATTTTGACACGCGCAGTTGATTTTAGTACCACTTCGCCAATTTTTATTCGATTACGTTGAAATTTTAACACAATGAAGAAGATAGATAAAGCTATTAATTTATTTGTGTTAATGCGCTTTGAATTTTGAAAGTTGCCGAATTTTTGCTAAAAAATAGATTTTTTTTCGTTTAAAAAATGATTTTCGAAGGGAATAACTTTATGAATGTATATAATTTAAGATTTTTTAGTTCAATTAGGACCCATAGCTTCATTCTGAATGATCTTTGGTTGAAGTCATTGATTCAAAAAATATATATACGAATTTGAATGTTTGCATATCGAAAAAAACATTCTTTTGCAATATTGCAAAAACAAGAGCTGATTGAGCAAAATGGTGGTCATTTTTGGATTCAGCCTGTCCAAATTACCCTTAAAAAGTTGTTGTATGCCCTGCTGTAGGCCAGTGTAATTTATTCAATGTTATTTATTTTAACTTCCATATTAATAAAAATGTGCGCGGACCCCCTGACGTTGTTCAGGGACCCCCAAATCGATTTTAATTTTCCACGGACCCTCTGAACGATGCCAGGGACCCCTTGGGGTCTGTAGGGACCACTTTGGGAAACACTGTTTTAAAGCAACTCCAATATAAAACGAAGATTTTAATAAACCAGAAACATATGTTTTCTTTTGTAATTTTCCAGTTTTTTCATAATACTATCAATGTTTTATTAATTCTGAAACGGGTGGTATTACTCGTAAAAAAGTTATAGTAAGTAAATATTATTATCTATTGCTTCCTCGCAATATCAAAAATACGAGAAGCTTTGTTATCGTTTTAAAATGAGAATAAAAAAATGTTCACCGATTTCAAAATTTTAACTTGATCTTTCTGTTTCAAGTCAAGACAAACACTTTTTGTTCCGTGTCTGTTTGTCTGTCTGTGAGTATGTGTGTATGTGTTTCTGTCTGTGTGTCTGTACCTTTAATCCTTGTCGCACATGTAATTCATGAACCACTGAACCGATATTAATGAAAATTGGTTGGTTGGTATGATGGTTCCATTTCAAAATTATTAAAATCGTGTGTAAAAAGGAAGGGTGACATGCCATTTAGGATATCTCAAGAACGACACATGGTACGTAAAAATTTTATAGAATCTTTTTGGTAGAGCATTCAATTTTCTATAATATAGATTATAGATCACTACAGTATTTGTTGTAAAATATTCCTTTACAAAGATTTATCTCAATTTCTTAAAAAATCGTTGTTTTTTACAACCGCTGTTTTCTTTGACATATTAAATGTTATTTTGACGTATGCATAGCAGAAAAAATTAGTTTGAAATTATCAAAAAAATAAATAAAAATTAAAAAATTAAAAACAAAATAATCAGGTCCGTATTTAGAAAAATTTCGATTTTTTTAAAATGGTTAACCAATGGCACCCAGTTATTCTGAATATTTTATTGATTTTTATTTAAATTATTCAATAATTAACTACCTTTGGTGAATTTAGCACGAGGAAGCACTGTGCATTTACTTGGCAGATGTCTTTTTTTATAAAGTACCCGGGAAAAAATTGTAGATCTGCAGAGATCTACTCAGATCTCGACAAATCTCCATTTTGAGGCAACATCATATTTTTTACTAGTTTTTGATCTGTGGAGAGTAGTAAAGATCTACAATGACCTACAATGATCTAAACAAATCTACAAAGATCTCTAAAGATCGTTGTAGATCGTGATAGATATTGAAACGTTGAATATTCATAAATTTTCAACGTTACAATAATCTTCAAAGATATTTGTAGGTCGTTGTAGATCTTTGCTAGTCTCCACAGATCAAAAACCAGTGAAAAATATAATGTCTCAAAATGGAGATCTTGGACCAAGAGCCCACGGTAGTTTTTTACCCGTCATCGAGCATCCTCAAAATAATTAGCGGATTTGCAAGTAACCATACTAGAGAACAACAATCCGTCGGTCGCCCTAATCAAATCATGTGCATAATTAAGATAATTAACGCTAATTAGCGCAATTTTCTAAACGAATCCCCCTTATAGAACATCCTTAAAATAAGTAGCTAATATGCAAGTAAACATACTTGAGAACAACAATCCGTCGGTCGCCCTAATCAAATCCTGTGCATAATTAAGATAATTAACGCTAATTAGCGTAATTTTCGAAACGTATTCCCGTCATAGCACATCCGAATGAAATTTATATAGAAATATAGTTAAATATGTATAGTTTTAGAATTTACCGGTCGCCCTCACCATATCCTGTGCAAACTACCCCAAAAACCAATTTTAAGGGTGTAACAAAAATATCTTAATTATGCACAGGATTTGGTGGGGGCGACCGATGTATTGTTGTTCTCTCGTATGTTTACTTTCATATTAGCTACCTATTTTGAGGATGTTCGATAACGGGTAATAAACTACCGTCATTTTTTTACACCCTTAAAATCGGTTTTTGGGGTAGTTTGCACAGGATATGGTGAGGGCGACCGGTATATTCTAAAATTATACATATTTATCTATATTTCCATATAAATTTCATTCGGATGTTCTATGACGGGAATTCGTTTCGAAAATTGCGCTAATTAGCGTTAATTATCTTAATTATGCATAGGTTTTGATTAGGCCAACCGACGGATTGTTGTTCTCTAGTATATTTACTTGCAAATCCGCTAATTATTTTGGGGATGTTCGATGACGGGTAAAAAACTACCATGGGCTCTTGCTTCATCTGTCGAGATCTGAGTAGATCTCTGCAGATCTACAATTTTTCCCGGGTATGTATTTATAGAATATAGATTAACAACAATAATAATAATTAATTAACGGATGTATATATGCCATTATAAAATATCGCTGAACTGTTTCTCAAGTGATTAAATTTATTAACATCTAATACTATTTGTCCTCTAGCACTTTCAATTAGTATACGTTCTACCTATGTAACGTATATGAATGTTCTAATATATGATAGATTCAAATAGTTGATTCAAAGTTACATATCGACAATTATATTTGGCATATGCTCTATTGATATTAAACTGTTACGGGATAGTAAATACATATTTGTGTAGTAAAGTTTATTGTTATTAAATAGAAAACCATATTTTTCATTCGTTCGCATGATCTAATAATACAAGGTCTGCTCGACAATTCATTTGTTTTATACTGTGACGTCATCACCATGAAATTTTTCTAATAAATTATTTGTTACAAATGGAATATAAATAAATAAACGACCACATTGAAAAAAAAGATGATGTTATTGAAAATTTGAGATGGAAAAATGCTTAGTTAATTTATATAACATGTATAACAATATTTCCTCAATATAATTATAAAAAAAATTCTTATTGAGGATATTTTATTAATTTGAAAAATACATCTTCATCTTTATCTTAAAATCTTTTAATTTGTCAAATTAATAAATACTAATTTATTACACCAATTAACGAAATCTCAAATAGATCTGATGTCAAAAATACAGTAAACCCCAAAAATAACCTTATAATACTACTCCTTTGCCTCGCGTGAACGATTTTTATTTATTTGGAAGTACAAATAGGGGAGAGTCGGGTAGCCCCGGACATTTAAAATTCTAAGAAACCAGCCACGTTGCCTAAGTAAAATTATATTATAAAATAATATGTGCCCTCAAGAGTAAAAACAAATACAACTCAGTTGTCACGTGGACGTCGATTGGTTTGCACACAAGTGGATGTTATGTTTCCGGCAAACATTTTTTGTCGCTCCTGTCAAACTTCATTATAGGTTATTAAATAGAATAAGTAGGTGTGCGCACTTGTCTAATGTTTAAAGTTGTAGGACATTTGATATATTTAAAGTGTGTTAGGGTATTTGTAAAATTTCTTGTACAATTTAAGATTTGTGTTTAAAAATGTTGCATGATAGCGATCGGGTACCCCCGGACACGATAATGTCGGGTACCCCCGGACAGTGTTTTTAGTTTTGAATTTCGCAGTATTGTTTTAACGATCTATGATCCAATATTACAAGGTCTGCTGGACAGTTAATTAGTTTTAGACTGTGACGTCATCGCCAAGAAAAGGCTTGACATAGCACAAAACGGGTTCAAATCAACAAGAATTTATCCTAAAATCTTTACTGACATTGATTTTCAGTGATCAGACGTTGCACAAGAAGTTGTTACTAATGAAAATATTTATTAAAATCAATCTTTTGCAGTCCATTCTTTATCGATAGTGCCTTCCACTGAACCGGTGTCTTCAACCAGCACAACAAATTTATTATTTAACGTTGGCTCGAAAAACCCAAAAAAATGAAATTTCAACATCTTTACAATATAAAAAATATGTAGAGGACAAACAGAAAAGTAAAGACAATAAAAGGACGAAGCAAAAAACAAAAAGGTAAAAAGACGTTGTCGGCAAAGAAAGATATTTAAAGTCTTTCTGAAGAAGATCGAGGAAAAAATATAGAATTAATCATATGTGGAGAAACTTTTGAAGAAGACTGGATTTAGTGCTATAAATGCAAAAAATAGGCCCATGAAGATTGTGTTTATATATATTCTTCAGATATTTATTATTATTGTGATGTTTGTAAGGGCAAGAAACGATTGGGACACCATTTATTACTATGACCGGGGCTACCCGCCAACTTTTGTGTTACCAAAAAATTAAGGTCAAAGTATTTGTAATATATTTCGGTAAAAAAATTTCTTGTGATTACTAATTTTTAATCAGTATGATTGATAAAGGTCCTAATTTGATTTTAAGATTAAAATAAAAACAGAAAATTTGTTTATTGTATTTTTTATTTGCAATTTATTTAAGTGTCCGGGACTACCCGAACCTCCCCTATAGGTTTATATTGGAAAAATTAATATTTTAATCTAAAAACAAAAATTGAAGATTTTCTGGTTCACCAAAATATTGATTTTCCGGCCCCTAGAGGTTAAACAAAAAACTATTGATATAATTAATTTATTCTTATTTTTATTTAATAGTAACTATGCATTTTTATTCTTAGTTAGTAGGTAGTAGGTACTCATATATAAAATGATGTTATATTAGCATAAGTAAGTCATCATAAATTTCAAAAGTGTCCACGGAAATTTAGCACAACTGTATAGGTATACTAATAGCCAATTCTACCGTAATGGACTACACTAATTAGAACATACCGGGCGCTAATAGCAAAATACTACACAAAACTATATTTTGTGGTAGAGAACTGTTTAAATTTGCACAAATCCTGAATGAGAGAAGTAATGAAATTTTGAAACTTTGATGTACCTAATTATTTGCGTTTACTCTGCATTTTTAGACAGATATATCGTTACCACTATTTTATAGGCGGTGTTCTGTAAATCTATTATAATATTTCAACCTAGTGTGGGCAAAAGCTTGAGTAAATCATTTGACCCGTGACGTTATTTTGATTGTCATTAATTTTCAATGCACAAACAATTTAACGTTAGCAATTAATTTTGAGAGCTTTAAAAATTATAACACAGGTCAACAAAAAATGTTTTGTTTGTTGCAGGGCATACAACAACTTTTTAATGGTAATTTGGACACGTTGTATCCAAAAATGACCACCATTTTGCTCAATACGCTCTTGTTTTTGCGGTATTGCAAAAAACATGTTTTTTCAATATGCAAACACTCAAATTCGTATATATATTTTATATATATATTTTTTAAATCAATGCAATGACTTATCATTCAGAATTAAGCTATGGGTCCTAATTGAACTATATAAAAAGCCTTAAATTATACACATTCACAAAGTTATTTCCTTCGAAAATCATGTTTTAAAAAAAATCGGTAATTTTCAAAATTCAAAGCGCTGTTACACAAAAAATGTTTGTCTAATTTTAATGTTATTCACTAAGTTTGTAGCTTTATCTATCTTCTTTATTGTGTTAAAATTTTAACATAATCGAATGAAAATTGGCGAAATGGTACTAACATCAATCAAGAAGTTATTTGACATAAAATATTTAAATAAATGATTTTTTTTCCTATTATTTTAAGAATTTGGGACTTTCGGCTATTATTTCAAAAATTTATAATTTTGCTCGATATTTCGGATGTAATAATGATTTAATAATAAGAAATTATTTCTCAAAATAAACTTTCCAATGTCGTGAAGTAAACTTTTCGGTCTATAGGATGGTGGTCCAAAAAGTATTTATTTCAAAATCTCATCATTTTTACCCCATTTAAATAAAAAAATACACTGTTCCGTCTATATGAGGGGGTTTTTAAAAAATATGTTTTTTAATCTTTCCGAACTACGTCCGATTACCAAATTTAATCTTAAGAGGTATGTATAATGTATATAAATGAAATTAGATAATAGAAGGGCTGTGACATACAGACAGACGGATGGACATACGAGACTGACCGAAACTATAAGGGTTGTTGTTGAATAAAAAAAAGTTAAAAGAAAAACTATATACAGAGTGTTCGCGGGAACCGAGTGATCATTGCTAACTTTGTTATTATTGGAGCTAGAAGATCGGTTAAATGGGCAAAGTATCAGTATTTTTTCCGGGATGAATAATAGCGGTGTCAAATAAACAATTGAATCTCAAACTTCAGAGATATATTGAAATACAACTTTTTTTTAAATGGTACACCCTATATATAATTAATGAATTTTATAGCTGAGAATGTTTTCTTTATAAAAGTGTTATACTTGTATGATGGTAAAGTTGATAGAAAACAAGTTATAACAGGTATAAAATTAATAGAAAATATCGAAAAATAGTGTGCTATGAAGATTTGATAAAATACAAACAAATGATAAAAATACATAAAACAATAGTTTCAGGTTTTTATGCCATTTGTTCGCAAATTTTTAATGTTTTTGAATTTAATTGATAACGAAAAAATTATTTATTATAATTAATTATATTTTTTTATGAATAATACTCAAAAACGTTAAAAATCTGCGAAATAAGGAACAAATACTTGAAATATTTGTTTTAAATTTTTTTATCGTTTGTTTGTATTTTATTAAATCTTCATAGCACACTATTTTTCGATATTTTCTATTAATTTTATACCTGTTATAACTTGTTTTCTATCAACTTTACTATCACACATGTATAACACTTTTATAAAGAAATTATTCTCAGCTATAAAATTCACTAATAATATATAGGCTTTTCCATTTAAAAAAAAGTTGTATTTCAATATATCTCTGAAGTTTGACATTCAATTGTTTATTTGACACCGCTATTATTCATCCCGGAAAAAATACTATTACTTTGCCTATTTAACCGATCTTCTAGCTCCAATAATAACAAAGTTAGCAATGATCACTCGGTTCCCGCGAACACCCTGTATAAAGCCAGCTTAGAGAAAAGTCCAGAGTCATCACTAGAGTGCAGACAATCGTTTCTCACTCACACAGAGTTAACCACGCGTCCTTCTGGGCAAGCTCTTTACAGTTTTCATGTTTAATATTTTGACGTCCTGACAGACATAAAATATGTATACACAAAAAACCCGAAAATGGAAAATATTAGCTTAGTTATCTTAATTATGCTTAGGATTTGATAAGGAAGATCAACTGATTGTGAGTGTTCGATAACGGGTGATAAGCTGCCACGGTATGTTGTTCTAATATTTAGAACTTTTGCACAAGTTTTCTGAACTATTTGTACACACTATGAAGTATGAATAAATACAATAATGAACTAGCGTGCTACATATCTATTATTTATACTCCTCACTTCCATACCAAAAAATCACGATCGTATTTTCCTGTTAACAAGTTCAAAGGCGAATTGAAATCTAAGACTTGATTCCAAATTGTACCGCGACGTGTATATCCGCATTTAAGAGAAATCCAACTTATTTGCATCTCACTCTGTCAGCACCTGGTCCTCTTATGAACTGAAATGAGTAGCTGGCCATATTGGAGTAGATATTACTGAACAGCGACGGCGTCGGTAATCCAAAAAATTCTAACAACGACAGTTAGAGAGGCACCCACCACCCAACTTTAACGTTAATTGGTGAATTTAAATTTCGCGCAGAAATATAGCAGTCACGGTAGTATTGTGGTAGGGATAGGGTAAGGTCGTTACGTGGAGCGGTTGGCCAATCGTTTCTCGGAGCGGACCATAATAAGATGGTCGTCGTTTAGAGATCAGAGTGTATGAGAAAATCAAACATATTTTTATCATCCATAAAGGAATATATACCATAGTCAGTCCTCTTATAACGCAGTATTCTTATTACGCCGTTTACAATAACGCGAAGCGACAATTTTAACACGGTTTAAATAAAACCTGTTTTCGGATAAAACAACGTAAATGACTTGAAAAGTTTATCTTTTGCTCATGTTCATCTGCAATATACACTCAAATATGTAAAATTAAAAAATATTCATAAAAGAGACGATCCAGCTGACAATAAACACATAGAATAAGAAAAAGAAAAAATATTCATTGCCATTTGTATTATGTTTATATCATGAAGAATAGAGACAGGAATATATAAACTATGTATCTCTGTAATGCAATTTTATGACTCCCGAAGTGGGTGGTCTCTCGTGCTTGGACCTCTGTGCAGTAGTTGACAGAGTGGTGAGTGCGCACAAAGTAAATTTCTTACTTCTGCGCAGAGGTCCAAAAAATGCGGACCGCCTACTCCAGGTTCCGTTTTTTGACATACCCACTCTACTCATGTTTAATCTCCTGTCTCTAATCTTCATGGTTTGTATTCATGTTTTACTTTCTTATACCTATGTATATGAAATATACATATAGTATAAGTAAGTATATAGTGAACGCGATTTTTTTCGAAATCCGGATTTTGATGGAATTATCATTTTTGACCTTCCCTGAATCTATTCTGACTATTTTCGTCATGATGTCTGTGTGTCTGTCGGTCTGTAGACGCTGTAACTCAAATACGACAAATCGTAGAAAGGTGACCCTCGTAATCGTACCCTTCAAAACTTGGACTTAATTTAAAAATTAATTGTTCCGATTTATGTCCAATATTTTGAAATTCATTTAACGTGGTTTCTATATAACGCAGTACAAATAATCTGATTTGTATTAATTCCGAGTTTCTTTTAGCGCGGTACGAATTAATCGCGTTATAAGAGTGTTGACTGTACTTTCATTTATTTATAGATGTTTTTAAATTGAATATAAATACATATAATAAAACATAAATATATTAAAAGTAAGTACAGTAGAAACCGGTTATAACGACATCGAAGGGACCGGTCATATTAGGTCATAAAAGCGGATAGTCGTAATAACCGGTATAAATACGGTTATATGGGATTCAGTTAGACTTTTATTTTGAGTCATTAAAACCGATACGTCGCACAGTGGTTCGAAAACATCGATTTTCGGAAAAAATTCAATAATAAAGAATCAATGAAATTATAAAAAAAATGATATGAATATTGATAATATTTATTATATTGATAATATAATAAATATCGTAATTTTTATACTATTAAAGACAGGGCCGAATTGACCCAAAAAATTTTAAGGACGTTTTTTCTCAAATTGGGTTGTTCGGTTTATTGTCTCTTTAAGAATAAAAGTCTCTATTTTGAAATGAAATAAATTTGTATTTTTTCTACATATAGTATTGCTTAGACAATTTTCTTTAAAATTATATTATTTAAAGCAGGGCCGGACTGGCCCATCGATGTTTAAGAACTTTCATTCAATGCCACGTATTTTTAAAAATTAAATAAATATCTTAGTATTTTTCTAATTTTGTTTATGTTTGTTTAAAATAATAGGTATTTAAAACAGGGCCGGACAGGACCATTGATTTTAAAAGATTTTCGTTTAATGTAACGCCTCATTAAAATCAATCATTATAAAAAATTGTTAATATCTAGTCTTTTACGGAGATAAGTGATTGTACCCCCCCCCCCCCTAAAATCCCCATCTCAGTGGTATTTTCCTGCTGGATTGAATAAAACTAATTACAACCTGTCCTACATAACAGGGAATGAAATATTAAATTTTTCGTTTTTTCTTTTTATTAATTTATTTTTTTATATTTAATTTCAACCAGTGTCATATATGGAGGGTTGTAATTATTTTTTTTCGGTTCGAAAATAACACGGAGGTGGGGCTTTGGAGAGTAAAATAACCCCCTATCTCTCATACGAACCGAGATTTTTTTAAGATTTTGTATTAAGGATAGAAAGCAAAATTAAAAAAAAATCTCCCCCTGTCACGTGTGGAGGGTTGTAATTAGTTTCATTCGGTGGTTATGTTTCAAAATCTACGTATGCGAAACCGCGGGTAACGGTTAGTTTGAAATTTAATGGAAAATAATTACCGTGATTGGAGCCTCACCTACGCCCCTAGATACGGGCCTGTTGTAATTATTAGTTCATATTTAAAAAATTTAATAACCATTTATGTTAATTACTAAAAATATTTGAATAACAAAGTCTAAAGAGTGGAACAGGATATTATGTGCAGTACTATATATTTTTGCATATGTGACGCCCAACAAAAAAAATTATTTACAAGCAGAGTCGCAGCAACGCGCAACTAAATGTGGTATTTTTTGAAAGAGGACATCCCTATCTATATAATGTGTATGATTTCATCGTGACGCTTTTTGACGCAAATAAGATATGTCTTCAAAAAGATGCATTTTCGAAAAAAAATCCTTATTGCATAGACACGTTAATAACAGGGTTAATAAAATTTTTAAAATCTAAATATTGTTAAAATTCAAAATTAAATACAAAATAATGTAACTAGTGTTCATATTTTGATAATTCTTCAAATAATTTACTTAAAAATCAAGAACTGGAAAAAAACAAATAATATTGAATTTATGATAATTTTAGAATCGTCAGTTTTCAATAAGCTGTAATAGTTATATAATGAATATAATTTTGATTTTAATAGTCAAACATAATGCCTAGGGTCATAAACAACAAGTCTACATACAAAAAAAATCAGTTTGTAACATTTTCAAATTATAGTTTTTTCCGCTCTTAAACCACTGTTCGTCGTATTTACCGATGTCGTTATAAGTGGGTTCTACTGTAATTTACAAACACGATTTAATAATATAAAATATTTATAAAATAAATGTGGTTGTGTTTCCTATAAATTGAATAATCCACAAACTACGTAGCAATTGTTTTTAAAAGATAGACTATTTTTCCAGGCGATTAAATTCCACCCCAGGTCTTTTTAAAAGTAATTTATTCGAGATTGTAAAAGGGAAATGTTAAATTAAGTGTAACCAAAAGAAACCCACATTTTTATAAAATATTCTTACAATTAATAATTATGTTTCAAAATGCAAAGTTAAATTTAAATAGAAAACAATATAAAATTAATTGTCTTTCGGTTGAATTTTTCATGTTTTTAATTTGTAAAAATATATTTTAATTTAATTATTGAATAAATTAATAATCTGAAATATATAGTATGTATTATATGTAACTTAAGTTTATTATTTATAACATCATTAGTTTTCATTTATAACAAATAAATATAATGAACGAAAAATTAATTATTAAACATTAAACAAATACATATATTGAACTTAAAACAACTATATAAAACAAATTTTATCACTTTAAATAAACAGTTCCCACTAAAAATAAATATTTTGATCTAAAAAAACAATACTTTGCACTAAATTTGGACCTGTCAGATTTAAACAATGACATATTTTTGATGTAAATATTGTGATTTTTGTTATTTTATATATTTTTATCTACATATTTAACCTACTAACCTCCTTCCTTTGTCCAAATAGATTTGTTATTTTTAATGTGTTTTTTGTGATTTTCTATATTTTAAAAACTATTAAATATTCGCCTTATATTAAAATTTATGTTCACGTGTATAAAGTGGATACTATAAAATTTAAATTGCAAAGTATTAAAAATGTTCGATGTACAAAGTGAATACTATCTAATATACAGGATGGCCTAACTAAAATGAAAAGACCGATTTTGCTTTCAAGGGGGACATATTTTGCTATAAAATTGTTGATATACTTAAAAAAAAAATTACAAACATTCAAACATCTAATTCGAACATTTATTGAATTAATTAAAGTTTTAGATATTGGTAATTTTTTTCGAATTATCTGATAAGAAAATAAGTCTATTTTATTTTGAATTTTAGTTGTAAACATTTGTTTTGTTGATCATTCATGGAATTAAAAAATTATAACTTGACAAAACTAAACAGATTTGAAAAAAAAGCACCTTGTTTAGAATGTAAAAACCTTACAAATGGAGGTATTATTTTATTTTTATTCCCTATCATTTTATTTAAAATTTTAAGGGCTGTGTTCATAGCACTGAGGGTTGAAAAGATTCTTGCAAAAATTTTATAACAAAAGATGTCTCCCTTGAAAACAAAATCGACGTGTTCGAGCGTTTTTTCAAAATCTTATTTAAAATGACCAAAATTTATTAAAAAATAAAAATCAACTGAAGCATGTTGATAAAAGATTGCCAAAAATATAATTGAATAAATACTATTAGTAAATAGTAAATTATACCTATTTTAATTTACAGCACATGAATAACCTCTTTTTATTTATAGATACATACCTATGTATCGTATTGATAAATATGAAATTATTTTAAAAAGTTTTCATTAAAATATTTTCATGAATGATCAAACGAAAAACGCTTTTGAAATATTGAGGTATTTTGGCGAGTGTTCTATTTTTCATATTGTGATTTTACTTTCATAGAAAGTTTTTTTTCCAGGATATAAATTCACATAGAGAGAAATATGCTACAACTGTTACATAGCTACCTATATGTTACATAATATAACTGAAATACTTATTTCAAATTACATTTCTGTTTATCGAAATTATTTCCTCCATCTAAATCGAATTTTTAATAACATTGTACTAGATTAATTAACAATATTTCTAAAGGTGTAATTCCCTAATTATTATACATAGAATAAAAAAATATTTGTATTTTTATACAGGTAGGGGAAGAGGGGGCACATTGATACAGTTTATTGTTAATTAGTTTATAAAAACACGACCGCGATTTTACACGCATAAATAAGTACCTCTTAACCTAGTCAATCACACAACAAAATTGCGTCTACGTACAGTAAGGCTTTCGCTGTTAACAAGTAAATAACTCTTTTGCTCTCTGTCGACTTAATTTTCTATTTAACTTACAATGGAATGTGTTGTACCAAATGCCATTTAATCTATGATCAGTTATATTACAAGCTAAGCAAATTCACTTCATAGTCGAGTAAAAGTAGAGTTTTAAAGTTGCACTGTTGCCGTTTTCTTTTAATAACTTTTTGTTTATTTCTAAATGATAAGATGGGCACATTGATACATTAATACGAAGGCACTTTGATACATATCAATATTATATTGTAATTGTAAAACTAGAACAAAATAAGACTGTTAGACACTTAGTTGACAAAATTCTCTTCAGGGAAAAAAATCAGAGATGTGATTTTCACGTTTTTTATTTGAAACGTAAACCATTTGAACTTATGTTTATTCGGATATAAAAGATGAAGTTTCTGTCCACATTAGAGCTGGGCGCGTGAGTAGTTTTTGCTCACGATCACGAACGCCCACGAGCAAAAATTTTTTAAGTCACGCCCGCTCACTCACGGTCTCAGAAATAAAAATCACGATCGCGTACGCTCACGAATTGTATTTTTTTACTCACGCCCGATCACGCACGGCGGGTCACGGTCGTGACACGATTTAATAATAGGAAATAAATAAAAATTTTAATTTTTTTTCGTGCATTATAACATGTGCATACTTTATATTTGTATTATTTCTTTTAAACTACATTTTTAGTGCAAATAATAACAAAAAAATGGATAAAATGGAAATAAAACTTAGTATGTAATCAGACCCGGATTTACCGAAAAAAAAAAGATCTTTTCACACTTTCTTTTTAATAATTGATAAAATTGTTTCATGAAAACCTAAAAAAGGTCATTGATATGAGAAACCTTCACTTTTTTATTTTTATTCAATCAAAAAGTGCCGAGGGGCAACAAATTTCAAAATCCGGCCCTGTATGTAATAGTAACAATCAATACATTTTAAAATCTGGGGGATTATTAACGTGTCGACAAAGGGATTTTAAATTTATTTCAAGTTAGCAACGCTGACTATGTATTTTACAGTGCTACTTCTTTAAAATTCTTATTGTAGTCAATTGTAGCATTTCGTATAAGCAATTAAATATGTGGAACGAATCCAAACCTATCATTCTCAAAATATCACGGACTCACGCACTCACGCGGGGTCACGGCCGTGACCCGGCGTGACCCGAAGAATTCACGGCCAGCGCCCAGCTCTATAGTCCACATTAGGGTGATTGATTTCCGCAAAACATTTTTTTTTCAAGGTGCTCAAGCAAAATTTTAATCTACATATAGAAAAAAAAATTCTCACCAAGATTGAGCTCTTAATTCCTATTTTAAGTACTTGCAATTTAAATATGAAATTTTCCCATTTAAAATGCATGTAAAAAAATTTTTTTTTTTCAGATTTCTAATGCTTAGACACCTTTTATCATATTGGGAATCGGTTTGATGGACCTTACGGGAAATTTCACGCTCTTTAAAATTGCCTTAGTGTTTTTTTTCTGTAACTCACACTGGTTCGCCAGTAGGAGTCATCTAAATACAGTTTTTGGAATAATTTTTTTCCATTTTTTTAGCAAACTGCAAAAATTAGAGAGAAAAAAGAGCTGACTCGTAAAAAATAGTTTTTTTACCAATATTTAATGAATTTACAGCCTTTTTTAGGCCTTAAAACGCAAGAAATTGATAAATACTAACTAATAATACTGCATTATTTTTTTACATGCATTTTAAATGGGAAAACTTCATATTTAAATTGCAAGTACTTAAAATAGGAATTAAGAGCTCAATCTTGGTTAGAATTTTTTTTCTATATGTAGATTCAAATTTTGCTTGAGCACCTTGAAAAAAAAAATGTTTTGCAGAAATGAATCACCCTAGTCCACATATTGTGTTGAAGTTGCCAGAACCAATCATCAAGAAAGGCATCAACAGAATGACATATTTAAATTTCATTATTAATCTGTTTTTTTTTTTTTTATAATTTGTAAGATCAAGGTGTGTTGACACCCATATATCAAAGTGCCCCGTGTATGGGGTACACTAATACAAATTCCACTTTAAAAATAAATAGATATAACATTTCTTTTTAACAAGCGAGAGTTTCAAATTCTAACTCAAAAAGTTACTCACAATCAGATAAACATTAAATACAACTAACTACTAATTTTAATTATTTGAGCTTTTCTTAGTTTCCAAAATAAAACGTATCAATCTGCCACCATTCCCCTATATCCACCTAAATATTACAAATGTTTCAGAAAAAATAATTTCAAACGATTTTTGTAACATATGACATATTTTATTTTACAATATTTAGATATTTGTTTATTTTGAAATCAAATGATTTCCTGGTAAAAATGATATCTAAATTCATTAGGTACGTACGTACATGACAAGTAACCGAATGCATATATTTAGGTAAGCGGCCGACGCGAAGGAGTTAGGTAAACGTGAGAACCCGCGGTACACGTCCATAATTCATTCATTTATCCCGAAATCTGAAAACAAGTTATTTACACATCTTAGGGTACATAGTCAGTGGTGCGAAACCCGAGTAAACTGTTTATGCGTAGCGCGGGAACTCTCTGTGTGTTGTCTGTTTTATAGTACAGGGTCAGATTAACCACAAGTTTTTAATAAACAAATAATACTAATAATAATATTTAAAAATAAATAAATAAATAATACTTAAATGTATACATATGTATACATTTAAGTATATAACAAAAATATTTGAGTCACGGGACTTTCTTATACTGACAAATTAATAAAATGTATGTGATATAAATTTTATATTTTTATAAATTAAATTATATAAGATTCATTTTCGTCTGGGAAGACAACCACTTACATCAGGGATTCCTAATGTGGTCCAGGTGGACCATCTGGAGGTTTATGCAAGTTTAAAAGGAGTCTATAGTATTCCAGGGGTCTATTTAGGGTTTTAGGAAAATTCTAATGTTTTTAAAAAAATTTTTTGTATTTCAACTGTAAAGTCAAAAAAAGGTTATAATAATAATATATACAAAATATAATTACTTACAATGACCTTTTATTTTGTCTTCTACTTGTACTTTTTCAACAAGATGTTAAATGAAAAATGTAAGGGGACTATAAAGAAAATATTTATTTCTAAATGAGTCAACCCTTTGGTGGTCTTGACAAGACCACCAAAGGGTTGTCCAGAATGTTTAAGAAATTTGATTTTAAATTAGCTTTTTCTAATAATAATAACATTAAAACTCTCCTAGGTAACCCCAAAGATAAAATAGAAGTAAATGATAAATCCGGTATTTATAAAATCAACTGTTTAAATTGCGAAAAAAGTTATATAGGACAAACTAGGAGATCTATAAACATTAGATTTAAAGAGCACATGGCTCACCTTAAATACAATCGGGTGGATAAATCTAGCGTAGCTCATCATATGACTACATTAAATCATAAAACGGACATTAATAATTTAAAATTAATTAAAACATGCAATAATAATCAATTCGACGCAGCAAAAAGCTTAGAAATCTTGAGGGATAAGAATAGTATTTTTAATGGAGGTACTGGACCTATCCCAGCTTCAATTCTTCTAGACCTTGCCGTTGATTGGTCTGAATCATTGAAGCGTGATAAGTCCTTTTAGTATATACAGGGTGGGGCATTTATCTTGAGACAAATTAATATCTCGGTTGGACTCGATTATTTCGAAAAAAGTTTTAGACAAAAAATATAGGGCACCGAAGGGGCCATTGAATGGTTTATATTACGACTTCCGGTCTAGACAGGAAGTGGTGTTTTTTGACCGGAATTCGCTTTTTTTAAATGGAAATGCCCATTTCCTACCACGGATTAGGATTGAAAAACAAAAAATAAATATTTTTTGTTCTTATTATTTTTTCGATTTAACCCATATTTAACCCATAAAATGAAATGAAATTTCTTCAGATTTCTGATGATTTTTATAATTTGCTGAAGACTGAAGGATGTTGGAGCGATTCTGACCCCGAATTCATGTTCAGGAGGCCAAAATACTTTGGGTACCATATGTCACATGCAAAAACAAAATAATTATTTAATTTAATAGGGAACTTAAAGGGAAATAATTAGAATCCTATGTTAAATGAGATGCTGTTTATGGCCAAAATATGGGTTAAATAGAAAAAAATGATAAGAACAAAAAGTATTTATTTTTCGTTTTCAATAGAAATCCGTGGTAAAAAATTGCCATTTCCATTTAAAAAAGTGAATTCCGGTCAAAATATATCACTTCCGGTCTAGACTGGAAGTCGTAATATGGACCTTTCAATGGCCCCTTCGGTGCCCTATATTTTTTGTCTAAAACTTTTTCGAAATAATCGAGTCCAACCGAGATATTAATTTGTCTCAAGATAAATGCTCCACCCTGTATATATAGGTTCTGACCAAGACTGTATCAGTCTGGAATCGTTAGGCTCCTGATGAGGACTTCTTGTGAAGTCGAAACACGTGTCGAGTGACATAAATTTTGTGGTTAAGGTGTATTTTTAGTTTAAGTGAAATGAGTCCTTGTGGAAAAAAAGGTTGGGAACCCCTGTCCTACATTTTAAAACAATCACTGAATTTGATTTATGATTTAGCCAGAAAGTTTTTTTACATAACTAATTAGAATCACGTACACTATTCATTCTTACGTATAAGAAAGTTCCATGGTATCTATGGCAAATACGTTTACTGTTCAATCTCTGTAATACGTATAAGAAAGTCTCATGATACAAAAATCGGCTTTACAAAATATTTACTATAAGTACCTACTTATGTATTATTTCTTATACATATGGTAATGTGTATAAGAAACCAAATAGTGTGTGTGTACTATGTACGCCCGTTAGAAATTATAATACTTCGTGCGTAGTGTCATCTAGCATGCAAATGCAACACTAAAAATTTGTTTTGCCGACTATCATAACAGAAATCTGTATAATCTACCCATGAAGAATATAATAAGGAGAGTGAACTCTGTATCTCTGTAATACAATTTTTTGAGTCAAAATACGACCCCCGAAGTGGGTGGTCTCTCGTGATAGAGTCAGTGCGCAGTAGTTGACTTCACAACCGTATAGTCGTGTGCGTACCACAAGTCACAAATCAGTACAAATTAACAAAGTGATGACTGCGCGCAAAGTAAATTTCTTACTTCTGCGCAGAGGTTCATCGCTCAAGTTTAATCTCATTATATTCTTCATGAATTTACCTAACCTAACTTCATTGTGTTATCGATGGTGCGCGTGCATCGTTTCTTGCAACGCACTTTTTTTCACAAGAGTATGTTCCATCCACGATTAAGTGTTATGAACCGCACGTGTTGTATAGCCACTCGCTTGGGTTATTTATTAGCAAATTGTCATATCATTTCGACGATGCCAATTTGTTTTTCAAATGCGAGTAAAAATACATATTTTACATAATTGATAACCGTGTAGCGAGAAATGACAAATCACACAGAAAAAAAAACTCGGTCTTTTTGAAAATTTGAGATGGAAAAATGGTTAATAAATTTATTTTGTAATATAGGAATACTTCCTCAATATAATAATAAAAATATTCTTATTGAGGATATTTTATTCATTTGAAAAATATATTTTCATGTTTATCTAATAATCTTTTCATTTGTCAAATTAATAAATAATTTATTACACCTACTAACGAAACTATCAAATAGATTAAACATAACGGTTGTATTAATAAATATTTATCAGTGTGAATATTTTTTACAAAACCCAACTAGTGAAAGTGCAATTTTCGTTATGGTAAATTCAGTGATGTCATTTATAAAGTTTTTTGTTTTTAAAATATATGTTTTCAATACAAAACAAAATTTTCACCGTGATAAGTACATTGTTAGTAATAATATACATTTATCAATAAGATAAACGTGGGTATTTCCATATTGGTAAAAAATTATCATATTAACAAATAACCTCTATCGGAGCCAACTCGATCACGGATGTTTTTACATTGATCACATTTTTTAACACACAGACAAATTATTTTTTTCTCTGTAATGATATTGGAAGTAATTAGTAATCGACGATTGTATGTATATTTGAAATACAATAAATCAAGGATATTTTTATTAAACTTGTTATATCTATTTTTACACCCTTTCTACATCATCAAGCTCCCTGGCCAACGTAGATACCCAAATTAACACCAGAGTATTTAGTTGTTGATTTTTGGCAACGAGGTCGCAACATATGTTGGGCTCTAATTCCAAATCCTACTGAGAGTAGGCAAAGTATCCAAACTCTATCAATATTTTCTTCTATTTGTTTATTTTTAATCTAATTTATTAGCGCGTACAACTTCTTCAAATTTCTGAATACAAAACTAATGAAGCTAGAAAATATATGTTACGGTCAATGTAAATAATTTGGCATTATTTATAATGCCCGGGCAGTTTAAAAAGTGCCCAAAGAGATGTGACTAAATGATAAATTATACAAAAAATATTAAATTGCCCGGGCATTATGAATAATGCTGGATGTCGAGTGGGCAATTTGCGAATATTTTTATTCATATTTCTTTACATAGGTGCATTGATTCGCACGTTCTACGGAGCCCTGACTTTGAGAGTGTCCGGGCTTCCCATGTACCATCTTTAACTCGGGCCACATGCTACATAGTTCGTTAATAGTATTGTTAACAAATTCTTTCCCATTATCACTTTGTAAAATAGTGGGCGCACCAAAAATGGTAAAAATATCCAAAAGCACTTCTTCTGCTCTTTTGCTTTTAAGAGGTCGAAGTTGAATAAATTTAGTTAAATGATCTTGGTATACAAGTATGGATTTATATTGATCATCAGCTTGCGACTGCATGTCGATTAAGTCAACTTGACATCTTGAGTTCGTGTTTTTACTTAGTATCGGTCTAACAACTAAACCTTTCTTTGGTACACTGTGTTTTTTTCGCAGGTCATATATAAATTTAGATAGGTTACAATCATTTCTCTTGTGATGTTTTTATACTTTGAATTTATCTCTTTTTCCATACGGTTTCGACCACCGTACCCAATTGCAACATGTGCATCATGTAAAAGTTGAAATATCTCCTCCCGATGTACGTAAGATCTAATCTGCTCTTTACCTTCCTCTACAGGAACTATCAACTTTTCCTTCTCTCCAATAGTCATTACGTCAAACCTGCGTAAACGCTGATAATCATCGGGTTTTTTATTTACCACTTTGATTTTTGATGTTTTAACCTTTTCTATTAACTCCAAGTATTGTGGTTTTGTGAGAATTTGTGTATTCTGGCCTTTTGATAAACATAATTAATTCAGCCATTCGTTGAAACGATGCTTCATATCACTTACATCGGTTAACAACTGTTCATGCATTTTAGTTTTTAGAAAAAGCACTGACACTTAGTAAACAAAAACCCAAAATCGCACATAACCTATAATACGTTAATGTATGCTGTTTGGTCAGCGAGAATCACACCATAATTGTTGTCAATTAATTAAAGTGACCAGAGAAATAATAGCAGTATTTATATGGCTATATGTATGAAATACTCACAAGTAATCACAATCAGTAAAAGTATTTTTTGCTATTTTCAAATGTACTTGAAGTATTTTACTTGTTAAAATCAAGTATTATGAAATTACAAGATCATCAACTAATTTTTAAACGAAAGGTAGGTAATTGTTAAGTATTTCAAGTACCTACTTGTTAAATTTAAGTATAACGTTCAAGTATCAAGTACTTTTTGTTATTTTTAAATTTACTTGAAGTATTTTGCTTAAAAATTAACAGAGCACGTATTCAAGCAAGTATTTTCAAGTCTTTTTCAAATCCGGATTTTGATGGAATTCTGACTATTTTCACCATGTTGCCTGTGTGATGTCTGTAGACACTGTATTACTCAAAAACGACTAAACACCAAAATGGTGAAATTTTATATTTTAGATTAAATTTCATCTTGAAAGAAAAACATTATATTTTTGTAAGCGATCTTACAGCCAGAAACGAATGTTTATACTCTTATCTATTTTGAAATTTTTCAAATTATTTTTAAAATGGTGTGAATTAGAGAAAAATATTTTAGATAAAAGTTATAGATTATTTAAAAATCTTCTTCTTCCCCTTCTTCTATATGTTTATTTTCAGCTGGATCGTCTCCCTTTAAAAATCTATTCATTAAAAAAAAACGAAAAATGTTCAAAATTTTATTTCAAATGGTTCATAACAGATAAATATCTACCATGGGTGCCACGAGACTTTCTTATACGTAATACTGAGAGTAAACAGTGTGCGTGTTTTTTAATTATGTGAAAATAAAAAGCTGTCATGTCTTTTTCGGAATAAAAAAAATGTATTAGAAAAAAGTAATTGATATAATTATTATTAATTACAATTAAGTCTTTAATCTTTTAAATTATAATTTAAAAGATTAAAGACTACAGTGTGTCGGAAATATATAAAAAAATACGTGATAGAGTGAATTTGAAAAAAATATTAAAAATTCTTTAATCTGTTATCTAATCTTATTTATCTAAAATCTATTTATCTTAATCTATTAGTAGTATTGCGTATAAGAAAGTTCTGTGACATCCATGATAGTTTTTGTAACAGATTATCGTTAAAATATAAGGGAGGCATCAAACTAATTTTGCATCTCTAAATATCTATATACGACCCTGTATACGTATTTGTGTGTGTTCCCCAGGGCTACGCATGCACACACACACACACACACATACACACACAGCCACAGACGCAGCCACTTGGAGTCCCGGGAAATGCTTCCGTTATCACTGCTTAGCATTTACACCGTTGCCGTCGCGTTGTCGCACAAGTGGCATTCCATTGCCATGGGTATGGGTCCCGCATATACTGGTGTGTTGTGTTGTTCTGCACCAGAGTTGTGGTAACAAGAGAGAGAGATATGTGCACTCGGCTATTAAAAATGTAAAAGAAGGATTATATTGCTTCTCATATCTTGTGTCGCTGCTTGTTCTCTGTGTCAATGTTGTTTACTTTTGATACTTCTTGCATCTGTTAAGGTTGTTGTTCACTGAAAGTCATGGCATCTAGCGGAATTTAGCATGAACTACAGGGTTTTGATATGTCGGTAAAAAAGAACAAATAGATCTAGCAACAATTTACAATATTAGACAAAAATAGAAGATTTATTTTTAACAATATTATAATTATTACTATTGCTGACAATGGTAATAATTATAATAACAATAGTAACTATTATTATTATAAATGAAAACATTAAATGTTAGTAATAATAACTTTCTATTTACAACGCACGTCAGTTGTCAATACCAGGTTTTTATATTTCGAAGAGTGCGCCGAATGCGGTGTGGCCATATCGTATATTTACGTCATGTGCTCGGGAATTTATCAAAGTTAAAAATTAATAATTATTTAAGTATGTGGTAAATCATTCTAGAATTTTATATATAGGTACATTCTTTAATTACCAATCTATAACATATCCGTTTTTGGTTAAAATCTGACGTTTAGTTTTAATATACAAATTAAACGAATATCATATTCAAAGTGGATCCCTATGCTTGCAATGTATAAGAGGCCAACTTTGCATGTTTATAATTAATAAACGAAATGGTAAACTGACCTGAAATTTTTTTTACAAATGCGAACTAGCTTACTTAACACAATATTAAAATTTTAACAAATTCTGTAGTGATCGATTTTAGTGAACAACAACTTTAAGTGACAGTGGCGTAATGAACGGAGGGGGCCGACTGTCAATAGTATTGTAACCAGTGAGGGGCCAGATAATAAATAATATAGTCGTGGATGTACGGGGACCACCATAACGCCAAATCTCTAAATAAAAAAAATAATAAATAATGTGAAATATGTATGATACATGTTATAATGTCCCCTTCCCTTCTCGTGAATTCTAGGTTACGCTACTGTGTGTTGGTAATTTCAATTTAAATACTGGACTGCCAAATTTTGTATACGGTCATTCCATAAATAACTACACACTTGTTGTCATCTATATATTTTATTTTTACATATGTTTTAGTAATAGTTTAGACAAAATGTTTAAAAAAATCCTCCAAAACATATCGACTTTTTTAAATTTGATGTACTTTTTTTTTAAAACGAAATATCTAAAAAAATATCATTGATAATGTTAAACTACAATGGATTCATTTTGTGAAAAAATGTATGAATTTTTTTTTTAATATTTCGCTGCACAAAAATTTTAATAAATATTTTTTTTATTCATGAAAATTTGGGGGACATGTAAATTCTTAATTTAAAAAATAAAAATACCGGTTATAGCTTAATCATTCATTCATATATTTTTTTTGTGCTTTTTCTCTCAAAGCCGTAAAGTGTAAGAGAACAAGAGTCTTATGGGATGAAATCAATCATTTACTTGAGTATGCTCCGAATGCTTTGGTGAGAAATTGGTTGATAATAGATTTTAATACATTATTCCTCATGTTGTTATTTTAAAGTTTTTAGAGTTATTTTAAGTGTTTGTTTTGAGAAATTTTTTTCAAGTTTTCGTAGCTCGTTAAAAAAAGTTCCTTTTTTTAAGAGGCTGTAATAAAAGAACTTTTTTAGTCACTAATTAAATCAAAATATTGTCTATAACTTTGGTTTATTTATTTCAACACATCCTTTACTACTAATAAAAATTAATTTTACTAGACAGTCATAAGAAAAGATAAAAAACAGGCTATAGAACTTTTGGTCCCAGAGACCGTGCGTGGGTATATGTGTTATTCTATTTGGCGCGGGTATAGGACGGTTAATTAAACAAAACTGTTGCCAGTACATTACAAGTTTGTGAAAATTCAGTAATAAAATATATAATATATTGCAATATAAAAATAAAATTACTTCTACGATCTGTCGTATTTAAGTTACAGATATCATGGCGAAAATAGTCAGAATCGATTCAAGGAAGGTCAAAATGGATAGTTCTATCAAGATCCGGATTTCGAAAAAAATCGGCTTTACAATACTTATCATAGGTACTATATGTATAATGTATATGTATTTCATGTACCTACATGTGTAAAAAGAAGTAAAAAAAACTAAATATCTATTTATATGTAGGTAATGATCACTAATATATTTATCTAATTAAAGGAATTAAAATTACAATAAAAAATTGTTGAATAATAAAACTGATTTGACTTCTATAATTTACGCACCTGTGTTTATATGAATGTGTAGGTATGTGTTTGTGTGTGTGTGTGATATGTACACATATGTATTTATGTATAGATAGAGTATAGTGTACAAGTGTTGTATTACACATAGCTGTATGACGAATCATCCCTCTTTTGATGTCGTATGAATGTATGTATATGGCTGCTCAAAAATTGAGGCCACTTGCGGTGATCAAGACAAGAATGTGTTTTAACACAACAGTTTGTTGTGTTATCTACATTAAGAAAACAAGATATATCTCTTTGACAAAATATATAGAAGCATTCTTAAATTGTATATTGTACCTGAATATACCGTATTAGCCCGAATATAACGCGACATTTTTCGACCATTTATTTTCCTTTAAAATATCGACTCGCGCTAAATTCGGGGTTTATGTAACCTGTGTTATTACCTATAATTACCTAAATAAATGCTTATCTGATTGAATTTTACTTTCTTTGAATTATTTTATGAATATTTTTTTTTTAAATATCTTTATGAAATTTTCGGAGTCGCGTTAAATTCGGGGTCGCGTTATATTCGGGCTAATACGGTAATACTAACTTATATTATAGTAATTAAAAAATTGAAGTTATGTAATATAAATCTGTATAAATAATTGTATAAACTAAATGCTCCTTTAACTAACTATTCATTTAACATAAATCAATAAGCATTAGGGTGGGTCAATTATTTTCACTCCATGGGCAATTCGCGATTCTGGTACTATGGGCCATAACAAGTATTTTTGCCAATGGAACCATACCTCTAAAATCATTTTCGAGCCTGCCGAAATTCGTCTGAAGATATTTTCCAAAATACTCAAAAATCGATCTATTTAGTGCATTTCGAATGTACAAAAAAATTATTGAAAATGTGTATACGGGGGTTTTTTGGGTCGGAAAATCCATTTTTCACATTTATTTTTATTTTTGACTGCCGCCAGGGGGCGTTTTCGTGCATTTTTGTGGATTTTTTCACCTTTTTGGGGGAAAATTGACGAAATTATTGCATAAATCGACGAATCTTTGACATTCCCATATTTAAAAGAGCCCAAAATGTTCAGCACTGATAATTAGGTGGGGTACCTATACACGACCTACATCTATTTCATTCAATTTAAGTCGACAAATTCGTAAATAAAAAAATATATCGAATTTGTTGACTTAAATTGAATGAAATCGATATAAGTCGTGTAAGGGTACCCCACCTAATTATCAGTGCTGAACATTTTGGGCTATTTTAACCCTCGGAGCCTATTATGGGTCAATTTGACCCATACACCGACTTTGATCGTGAATAACGCTCAGGTATTTTAAAAAGGGGGGTACCACAGTCTTACAGGTATAGTTCGAACTCTTGACTATATGTTTCGACAGTTTCTGTAGGCTGCGGAACCATTAGTCGTCGTTGAGAAGCTATCAAAGACGGAGCAGGGTCTGGATGACCCATGTGTGTACTAGTTGTCGTATCAAAGAAAATAAATAATGGCTTATAATTTACGTTCGCGTGTCTGCGACGCTTAATTACGAGACAAATATTGGTGAGAAAGATAAACCCAAAGTAATCTAGTACTATAACGAGACAAAAAGAGGTACCGATGTGTTTGATAAACTGTGTCATGCTTACAAACCGGTACCTCTTTTTGTCTTGTTATAGTACTAGATTACTTCGGGTTTATCTTTCTCACCAATATTTGTCTCGTAATTAAGCGTCGCAGACACGCGAACGTAAATTATAAGCCATTATTTATTTTCTTTGATACGACAACTAGTACACACATGGGTCATCCAGACCCTGCTCCGTCTTTGATAGCTTCTCAACGACGACTAATGGTTCCGCAGCCTACAGAAACTGTCGAAACATATAGTCAAGAGTTCGAACTATACCTGTAAGACTGTGGTACCCCCCTTTTTAAAATACCTGAGCGTTATTCACGATCAAAGTCGGTGTATGGGTCAAATTGACCCATAATAGGCTCCAAGGGTTAAAATAGCCCAAAATGTTCAGCACTGATAATTAGGTGGGGTACCCATACACGACTTATATCGATTTCATTCAATTTAAGTCAACAAATTCGATATATTTTTTTATTTACGAATTTGTCGACTTAAATTGAATGAAATAGATGTAGGTCGTGTATAGGTACCCCACCTAATTATCAGTGCTGAACATTTTGGGCTCTTTTAAATATGGGAATGTCAAAGAATCGTCGATTTATGCAATAATTTCGTCAATTTTCCCCCAAAAAGGTGAAAAAATCCACAAAAATGCACGAAAACGCCCCCTGGCGGCAGTCAAAAATAAAAATAAATGTTAAAAATGGATTTCCCGACCCAAAAAACCCCCGTATACACATTTTCAATAATTTTTTTGTACATTCGAAATGCACTAAATAGATCGATTTTTGAGTATTTTGGAAAATATCTTCAGACAAATTTCGGCAGGCTCGAAAATGATTTTAGAGGTATGGTTCCATTTGCAAAAATACTTGTTATGGCCCATAGTAACAGAATCGCGAAGTGCCCATAGAGATTTTTTCGGCCCCATACAATTTGACCCACCCTAAAAGCATAGATTAAGGAGTATCAATTATGTATCTCTGTAATACAATTTGTTGAGTCAAAATATGACCCCCGAGTTGGGTGGTCTCTCGTGTTTGGATCACTACGCAGTAGTTGACTGCGCAACCGTATAGCTGTGTTCGTACCACAGTGTACAAATCAGTACAAATTAAGAGAGCGGTGGCTGCGCACAAAGTAAATTTCTTATTTCCGAAAAATGCGGACCGTTCACTCTAGGGTGCGTTTTTTGGCCTACCCCTTTCACTCATGTTATACTACTATATTAGTACAGTCAAAGCGTCGTAAAAAATAAGGCAGCCGTGCATTTTGGGTAGGCAGCAATTTTTTTTGGTGGGTTCGTAGAGGGATCATCCGTGACTCTAACTCATTTTTCGGGTTTCCGAAAGATATTGTTTTTCCGCCATCTTGAAAATAATGGTGCAATTAGTTTTTTTATTTATCTCCGTAACAGTCAACTTAAAAAAAAAATTCTAAGAAGCATTTTTGAAGGTAATCAAAGTATCTATAACTTTTATTCTTAACTTTTTGACGTAACATTAAAAATAAAAATGTTATGAGCAAAAAAGGATAAAAAAATAGGGAATGAAAATCTTTAAAGCAAGATAACTATTGTATTTTTAGTCCTACAAAAAAAGTAATCCTGACCTTTTTTGTAGAACTTTTCTTAACAAACAATTTAATCTATTCATTTTTTTATTTGGTTTATTTTTATTGATATTTCAGCGTTGTTAAGGGAGGTAAATTGAAAGTATAAGAGTTACGTAGGTACAAAAAATTGTTGATACAAAAAAAAATTTCAAATAAAAGTTGTTCGCTGTAATATTTCCTACAACTTCTATTTAAAAAAAAATATATATTAAAATTTCATTTGTTTATCCGCTACGCTAACAAAAGTGGCAAAAAGCACACTTTATTAAGTTTTAATATCTAATTAATTATAATGATTTTTTTAAGTTGTTACCCCCGGAAAAGGAACATTTTATAATTAAGCATATTGATTGTAAATTTATGATTGATATCTTGAACTGTTATTGTTTTATTAAACTGTTAATAAATTGTCTTTTGATTAACAGTAAAAAAATTTCTATAAACATTTTTTTTGCACAATTGTTTATATGGGTTCCTAAAAGGGTATATAATTGAATGCCACCATGAAAAAGTCAATAATTCAATAGTTTTGAAATGGTGATGTGTAAATCTTATTGTTGTAAAATATCTTACAATAATATTAAAGCATCACCATTTCTCAAACAAATGAATAATTGATTTTTTTATGGTGGCAACCACTTATATAAGTTTCCAGGAACCCATATAAACAATTGTGCAAAAAAAAATTTTATAGAAAATTTTTTACTGTTAATCAAAAGACAATTTATTAACAGTTTAATAAAACAATAACAGTTCAAGATATCAATCATAAATTTACAATCAATATGCTTAATTATAAAATGTTTCTTTTCCGGGGGTAACAACTTAAAAAAAATCATTATAATTAATTAGATATTAAAACTTAATAAAGTGTGCTTTTAGCCACTTTTGTTAGCGTAGCGGATAAACAAATGAAATTTTAATATTTTTTTCAAAATAGTAGTCGTAGGAAATATTACAGCGAACAACTTTTATTTGAAACTTTTTTTTGTATTAACAATTTTTTGTACCTACGTAACTTATACTTTCAATTTACCTCCCTTAACAACGCTGAAACATCAATAAAAATAAACCAAATAAAAAAATGAATAGATTAAATTGTTTGTTAAGAAAAGTTCTACAAAAAAGGTAAATGTAGGTACATATGTTCTGAATATAAATTAAAAACAAAATTTTTCGAAACCAAATCTGTTTTTACAGTGTAGACGTATTACCTTAACTTTTAGTCAACCAAGGAAACAAAACATAACTAATATTTGTTTTGATGAAGGTTCAATAAAATTAAACCTTTAAAATTAGTTTATAATTGAAGTGTACTCATTTAAATTAACTTAAAAAACGTACCTACAAATACATTTATATACAATCAAAATCATCAAAGAATTTTTATATAATTCAATTAAAGAAACACAAGTGCAAAAACAAAAGTTAGTTGAGTGAAATAAACACAATCTGATTAGATATACTCCGTTAAAAACCAACCCTTTTTCCTGAGCAAAACAAACCCAGATTCGTATGAAAAATCAATGCCAAGTTTTTACTTTAACAGAATTAGAATTGATGACATACCCTTTTTAATGTTTGCTTTTTTCTGTTGTATCTGAAATAAAAGAAAAACAATAAATTCTAATGGTTTCTTTTAGCTTTATCCACTATATGAAAGTCGTTAAACATTTAACAAACAATTGATTTATCATAACGTGAATGTTTCGTTACAATTTATCTCTTATTGAATATGTAAATATAAATATGAATGAAAAACAAACGTAAGGTCACCCACCTTACGTTCGTTTTTCATTCATAAATAGAAGGCCATGCTCCTTGTAAGGTCAATTACACTGGTTTACAAAAAAAAAAAAAAAGTTTATGAATATTTGACGAGACCATTATGCATTTTAACCTCCTGAATCCGAATCTGAGGTTCGTTAACCTTGGTCAGGTCAGTTTCAAGGTCATTTTAAGGTCAAATTTTTAAAATTCGCTATAAATAAATCTGATAAAAGTGTTATATGTAGCGCCCGTATACCTCTATGAGGTCAGGTTCGAGGTCATTTCAAGGTCAAAATGGGAAAAATCGTTCAAAAATTCGCTGAATCAAAATTTGAGATCCGTAGACTCCTAAAATATCAGTTTCAAGGTCATTCGATGTCAAAATTTGAAAAATTGAATTTTTGAGCGATTTTTCCCACTTTGACCTTGAACCTGACCTCATAGAGGTCAACGGACGTCAAATTCAGAATCAGCGACCAAATAAACCTACAAATAGGACTTTAACCAGATTTATTTGTAGTGATTTTTAAAAATTTGGCTTTAAAATTACCTTGAAAATAATGACATTATAGGGGTCTACGGACCTCAAATTTTGATTCAGCGACCCCAAAAATCTATATGTAGGTACTGTTTTGTCAGAATTTTTTTTTTTTTTCCTCTTTGACCTTGAAATGACCTTGAACATGTCATCGTAGAGGTCAACGGACGCCAAATTCAGAATCAGCGATCAGTAAAACCTATTTATACCTTTTACCAGATTCTTTTAGCGATTAAAAAAAATTACCTTGAAATTACCTTGAAACTGACCTGACCAAGGTCAACGGACCCCAGATTCGGATTCAGGAGGTCAAAATACATAAGGTTACAATAGTCTCGTCAAATATTCATAAACCTTTTTTTTTTTTAAACCAGTGTTATTAAAAAGTCGTAGTTATTGCCATACAATGACAAATTCCTTCTACTCACACTAACATCCATCGAATCAAGAACACAGACGCGGCGGCGAGTCACTCAGTCCGCTATTTTATTTGTGCCGTCTAAAATTATAATACGCGCTCACAGCAAAACGTAACTTTTCAAGTAAATAAGCTATTATTTTCTTTAATTTTTTTAATGAAAGACCTTTTTATGTAGTTAGATATTAAGCAGATATTTTGATTGCCACAACCAAAGCCGGCCTTTGCTACCCCGGCGCGGCGCCCCGGGCGAAATTTTTTTTGTCTCCCTCCCCAACCATTAAAGACTTGTTTTTTCATTGTTGACTCAAATATGTAATTCATAAATTCATATATACCGCAAAAAAATCTGATAACCATTTTTTTCGCTGTTACCTCTTTCTTTCATTATTTTTATATTTTTAAATCTGATTCTCTTATGTGGCCTTCCCGCACCGCCCCTGCTGGCTTAGCGTCCCGGGCAGTTGCCCCCCCCCCCTCCTAAAGTCGGTACTGGTCACAACGTTAGTTTTAAGTTAAAACTTTATATTGGCCTTGTAAGGAGCCGATTTTCTTGCAAGGCCATTTGGAAGAGTTTAATAAAACTTAGAATTAATAAATGATCATTAACTCTGTATTAGAAAAAATGTTTTACAAGTTACATAATAAAACAGTGTTACTTAATATTTTGTTTGTTTCATTTATCAGTAAATAAAGGAATAATAACTGTTTATTCCTTAAGGTGACCTTCCATGGTCCACCTTATTATTCATTCATTCATTTTGCTTCCTCGCAATATCGAAGATACGAGAAGCTTTGTGATCGTTTTAAAATGAGAAAGAAAAAATTGTTCTCTGATTTCCAAATTTTAACTTTATCTTTCCGTTTCAGGTCACTTTTTGTTATGTGTTAGCGCCGGTTTTTGAATTGTATGTTGTCTCTTATTGGTTGATTCTGAGCATGTGCGTTAGCCTCCTTGTTGGTAAGTGTCATCGCGGCCATTGTGTTTCATTCCGTTTTGTAACTCCGCAACGTTAAGTTAAGACACGACAGAACAGAACTCTGTAGGTATATATATTAATATATTAATTTAGGTCTTTAATGTAGTAGTTTGTTGTTTATACGCTAGTTTTAGTGATTTAGTGCATGGTTGTATAATTTAATTGGTGATTACAAGTATTAATTTGGTGTTCGAACGTAATATAGTTAACAGTGCATGCATTATTTTTTATGAAGTATTTTGAGGAGTGTTTGCTGGTACATTGGCTTGCAGTTCGCAGTTGCAGATATTCCGTGAACCTTTTCCTGGTCACCCATCCTTTAATTTGTATATTCCGGCTGTATTGGTGTGTCGAGCATCTTCAAGGTAAATTATGTATATTATTTCATTCATTACATGGCAACAATTATGTTTAGTTTTTATTCACATAGTTACCGGGTGTCCCAAATAACTTTTCCAGCATGGGGATCTCAGTATCTATAAGAGATACAGGTTTGGTTAAATCAGATCAATTATTTGTATGAAAGGGGTGAGTATTATTACACAAAAAAATATTCATAATTCTATGTGGTTTAGGCGGTATACCCAAGAAACTGAAAATTCGAAATTTCTTTAAATGGCTATAACTTTTTTGTTAAAGTAGATAGGTACTTTTTGTTTGCGGTTTCTTAAAGCACTTTTTTGTGTAGAATTGATTGGTGTATTTAGAATTTTTATATCACTTTTAGTTTCCGAGTTACAAGCTCTAACTTTAGTTTTTCTTATAGGCCACTTAGTTGAATATATCATATTTGAACGTGTTTTTTACTCTACTTTACAACTATATGTCACTTGCCATATTTATTATTGAAAAAAAGTCGAAACACTAAATATCAGTGATATTTATGAAGTATTTTATTACAAACTTTTAAGTGAGCCGTGAAAAACAAAAATTGTAAACAAAAATCACAATAACAACAATCAAAATAACAAATGAATATTTGAAACAATTAACTCTTTGAAAAAATATATTATAATTTTTTTTTCGATAATAAATATGGCAAGTGACACATCGTTGTAAAGTAGAGTAAAAAACACGTTCAAATATGCCATAGCCAACTTAGCGGCCTATAAGAAAAACTGAAGTTAGGGTTTGTATCTCGGAAACTAAAAGTAACATTAAAAATCTAAATACTCCAATCAATTCTACACAAAAAAGTGCTTTTAGAAACCGCAAACAAAAAGTACCTATCTACTTTAACAAAAAAGTTATAGCCATTTAAAGAAATTTCGAATTATCAGTTTTTTTGGGTATACCGCCTAAACCGCATAGAATTATGAATATTTTTTGGTGTAATAATACTCACCCCTTTCATACATTATAATTCATCTAATTTAACCAAACCTGTATCTCTTATAGATACTGAGATCCTCATGATGGAAAAGTTATCTAGGACACCCGGTATACCCACTATTTTATTATCGAAGATTATTACCAGCCACAAAATTATGTATTTGTCTGTCTGTGTGTGTGTGTGTCCCTTGAATTCTCGTCACACGCATAACTCATGGACCACTGAACCGATATAAATGAAATTTGGTTAGTTGATTGTGTCTGGCTCGTGGACGGTCCCATTTTTAAAATCATCAAAATCGTCTATAAGGGGAAAGGGTGTTACGTGAAAATTTTATATAATCTTTATTGTAGAAACTTTGATTTCCTATAATCTAGGTCATAGGTGTCAAACCTTTTGACCTTCTTGGGCCACACAGCGCAAAGTCAGTTTTGTCAAGGGCCGCACATATCATTTTTGTGTACTTAATATAAAAAAAATGAAGACCTTTTTTCGTTGTTTACTCAAATATGTAATATGTATTTATTATCACAAAAAATCTGAAAACTTTTTTTTCGTTGTTGCCTGATTTCATATTTTTTAGAAAATCTGATGCGGGCCTTCGGGTTGGACAAGCCTGATCTAGTTCACCTGCGTTTGTTATAAAATAGTCCTTTATAAAGATTAATCTCAATTTGCTTTAAAAAATCGTCACTATTTTTGAATTGCATTGCATAGTATTAACTGTATACCTTTCAAAATGACAAAAATGTTTTAATGACATACGTCCAGTATTATCAACTTTAACTAAATGCTCCTTTAACTAACTGTCATATTATTAACAGATCCAAGCATAATACATTTAATAAAGGTAGTTTGGTCCATCATAATGTGATCACATTAGGCCATGAGTACATATTTTTAATTTAGAGAAATGATCATGGCAACGCTGTACATTATCTACTATTAACTACTTGTCAAATGATTATATTTTATCATCTAAACAAACTACCACAGAATATATTAATAATTAATGAAATCGATTATAATTCCCTTCAATCCACTTATCATATTTTGTAAAAAATTATTTCATTATTTCGTGTACTTTTTACTATAATCAAATGAATACATTGTCAACAATACTGTAATTTAAGTGGTGGTTTGGTAGTTAAATCTGGTTAAATCTTAATAACGGAATGGTCAATAATTACAATTTTTTGTATACTGTTTTCTTTCATATAAATATACAACATGTCAGTTTTTTTATGAAAATCTGACGCTACGTTTAAATTTTATCTAATAAAACGTTACGTTAGTGTACGGTTAGTCCATATAAGCTGTGTTAAAAATATAAACTTTGAGATCGTTTTTCAGGACTTTGAGATGGTCAATTTTAATAAAAAGGGGCTATTTTTCAGATATTAATCAAGGGAATTTTCCTGTGCAATTTAAACAAAATCTGACGAAAACATGTTTACGGATCAACTACCTTAAATAGATTTTAAATTTTCTGCAGTATATATTTACAACGTATATTATGTACATTTTTCCTTGAGAGTGTAAATATTGATTATAATCACATTTGTAATATACCAAATTTACTTTAAAGGAGCATTTAGCGCTAAAGGAGCTTTAAATTGGTTGATAATACTGGGCAATAGTCCAATAAACAATTAATTTTAAAACCATTTTGATACATTCAAACTTACCAAGTATTTTACATATACATATCTCTTATTTCCGACGACGCGACGTGCTAGTCTTTATTGAATACTTTTACCAACAAGAGTTGTAACTATAATTAAAACTAGTCAAGCACTGTTAAATATTGCATACGCTTTGTTAATTATTGATTAATATTTTATTGCATTTTTAACAAATTTTAGATGGTGACCCACTATTATGGTCAAGGTTGTATTAAGGATATACATAATAAGAGTTCTACAGCCCGAATCGATTTCTGATTAATTATAGTAGCCAAGTTTCATTCACAGCCGTATTTTAAAATTTTATAAATCAATGTAGGGGAACCCGGGGCGGAACGGGGTAGCTAAGCTTTGATTACAAGTTGAGAGGGTTTGAAAGAAATAACACCATTAATTGTCAATTTGTACGTTTATTTACTTATTTCTCTACAAAGAAACTAAAGCTAAATTTATCTAACAATAAGTTAATAATAACAATAAAAAATTAGTGTCTGAAAAAATATGAAATTTCCCATTCTGCCCCACCTTCTGGGGCACATTGGGAAATGAACGCGGAGTACAATGGGGTACTAATTATTGGCACAGTTCACAGTTGAGAACACTGTCATCGTTGTCAATGTCTAAACTCACGCATAAATAATTACAAACAGGCCGTGTCTTCGTCTTCCGAGCTTTCTTAGGATTTATTTCATTTTTTTAGACGACCGCATCAACTGCTTGGTTCATAGCATCCGTAGACCAGGACTGCCGGTTGGTTTTTCTAATATATGTACGCACCATCTCCAGATGAAATAAAAAGTGCCTATTTATATGAGAAGTACAAGTACTATCAAGGGCAGAACGGGTTGTACCCTATTCTGCCCCCGACGTAACGTTCTTTATAACATGAGTATTATGGTCGTTATATGTGTTGACCTTGAGTTATCACTAGACTTTAAGTAAGTCAAAAGTATGTTGAAACAAACATGTAATGTAAATTATAAATAAAGAATAGTATACAGTGTACTTACCTTGGTGTCGCAAAGCAAAATTACAATTTGTAAGCTTTTTCTTTGACCTTCGGTAAAATTCAAACTATATGCACTCTTACACTGACAGCGACGACTTCGTACTGCGTAGTACAGTAAACTAAGCATTGTGTGCAAAAGACACGTGTCTCTGTTGTCCGTAGCGGGCGCCGCAACCCCTTTCCCATTCCGCCCCGGGTTCCCCTACTTCGTATTGGCCACACCATGAAAGAAAACTGGGCCCCTATTCTCGAGTTCGTTTGATTTTTTCTCATTCCAGATTACTAAACTAAAACTAAAAGTCACTAAGCTATTTATTAGAATCTCGTTTGTGTAAATTATACTGTATTCTCGAATCTCGATTCGACTTTTTTCTATAGAAATGTCGAATGAAAAATTTCAACTGTTCCTGGGCATGCGATATTAAAAATCTCGAACGAAAAACTCAAATCGACATATTCTCGAGTGAGCTCGAGAATAGGAGTCTTAGTCTTAGGAATATAATCATATGTCACTATACACATGAAGCTTCTTACTCGAAATGTTATATATGTATAGTCTGTTAAAATATAGAGTAATTTTGTGTGCCGACCTCTTTTTACTAAATGCTATAGTCGACCGCTTAGGTAAGTCAGTTGTAGTGTTAGATGTGCGACGTTCTATTGAGTAATGAACTGGACGATCAAGGCAGTGGCAGATAGTGCAAGAATGATTTTTATTCTCAATTTTTAATGGTAATCTTAAATTCATATATTCTATAAATGTATTTGTGTTTGATTACGTCTATGGACTGACGTCAGTTCGGATTTCCTACCTCTTCTTTTATGGTACGTACAATAATATTTTACGTTAGATTATGTTCAGTTTTAATTTTATTTTTATACTTACAACTAAAAATAATAAATAGCTACATACTGGATAAAAATAGTGCCGTTACTATAATTCTCACTGGAGTATCACAATAATTAGAAGTTTGCTCTCTCGAATTTAAGTTTATTTATATCAATATTTGAAATCATAGACATAGTGACATGGACAGCGCATTCGTATTAACATAATGCACTATGGGCCAGGGTACCCTGTTCTGTGGCCAAAAGTCTACTTTAGAATCTGAGGAAACGAATTAGATCACTGCATTCAGCATTAGTTGAAGTAGTTATTGTGAAAATTTCATGTTGATTAATCAATTCTTGTTCAAATGACAGTGGCTCAAAGTCGAAAAATGTATACAAAAATGTAATGTTACTGTCGTTCGTAAAATACAATATTTATTGCAAATTCATAAATTCCAAACCGTATGTTTGGATTTTTTCATTCGTTGAAGTTCAAAAATAATTTTTAATGTCACAGGAATGCGTTATTTTCAGCTTTACTTAAGTATAACCACATTTTTAGTGTATAAAAACAAGATTTTTCAACATAGTACCTGCTGCTGAATGCAAATACCACAAGATACCACCTTGTATTAAGTAATGAGACTCATAAATGTCTTCTCTAGGATGTTCACTTCAGCCTAGATTTGCCCCTTTTTGCCCGTTTTCATTTGCTTGGCTGTGAACCCCTTCTAAACGTTATGCAAGATTGATACATATAAAATTTTACATAGATAGGTATACTAATGTATAAAATTATAGTTGATTCAGGATTGGTGTCTCAAACTTTAATACTAGATTGAGGATGTTATTTTAAGCAAAAAATTTCATATGAACATGTATCCGAAAATTCTTCGTGGGGGAGTTAAAGCCCCTTAAAAATTATACCTCCAACTAGTTTTCATTCATTATCTGGATATCCCATTATGGTAAAGTTATGAAAGGTAGAATGCTTATTACTAATAAGTTTTATCCATTTTCAATATCGACCAATTATTATTTAGACCAGAGGTGTATTTGAATACATTTATTAAAATTTCAATAAAATTAACTTTTTGTAAAAATTATAATTTTATATTAAAAAATAGATATTGTCAGCTAGTAAAGGAAAAATAATATATTTATAGAAGAAATGAATCTACGAGAGTGATTTCAAATATAAAATTTATAAAATTTTTTTCTAATAAAATATCAATTAAATGTTACATATTATTTATTCGATCCGCCATTTCGTATTTTATGTTTTTGTAAAAAATTGAAATCAATCTCCCAAAAAATCGGATAACTTTTGAAATATATTGGTCGCCATTTTGGATCTGCTATTTTGAATTTTTAAGTTTTTGTAAAAAAATTGAAATCAATGTCCCAAAGAACCCTTATAAAATGAATTTTATTTAAATTGGATAATTTTTAAAATATATTAGTCGCCATATTGGATCCGCCATTTTGAATTTTTAAATTTTTATAAAAGATTTAAAAATAGTGTCTCAAAAACCCTTCTAAAATAATTTTTATTTAAATTGGATAACTTTGAAAGTATATAATATATTGGTCGCCATATTGGATCCGCCATTTTGAATTTTTAAATTTTTGTAAAAAATTTGAAATCAGTGATCCAAAAGACCCTTATAAAATTAATTTCATTAAAATCGGATAACATTTGAAGTATATTGATCGCCATATTGGATCCGCCATTTTGAATTTTGGAATTTTTATAAAAAAATTGAAATCAGCGTCCCAAAAAACCCTTATAAAATGAATTTTAATTAAATCGGATAACTCCTCGACTTTTGGCCACAGAACAGGGTATCCTGGCCCATAGTGTAATGGTGTAATATTTGTTCTAAAAGTGAGAGAGAGATGCAGTGTACTTTGGAAAATATCTATATCTTTTTCTAAGAATCTGATTGGTAGTTTACTACAGTTCAGGGTAGTATTTCTGTATATATTTTTGTTATATTATTATTTTTGAAATATGTAATGTCAGGAAAATGCTAAAAACAAAAAAAAATTACTCACTTCGAAGTTATTATATTTTTCACTAAATATAAAAAATCGAGGCAATTTACAAAAATCATCAACTGATCTCATAGAAATTTGTAAAATTAGTGAACTGGTTTTCCGAGAAAGTAATATTTTTTGGTAGTGCAAATATTAAATGTTTATTAATAAAAAAAATCTTTTAAAGCAATTCTCATGTGCTTGTTAAAAAATGATGAATCACAGACAATATTTAATTAATAATAAGATTTAAATGTTTTTTTTTATATTAGGATACGCTATACACTATGAAGCAACATAAAAGATGAACTGATATTATTTAAAAAGCAGTAATCATTTTTAATAAATAAAATATTTTATAACGTTAGTTATTTTTTGTCATTTAATCTCTTTATCCATATAAATGAATATTTTTAATGTTCGGGGCCAAAAACGAAACAGTTACACTCCTGTATAAGTAAGAACAAGTATATTTCCAAACTATCTTCTATCTCTTTCTTTTAACACGGCTCTGTTTTCAAGTCAGATGCGCGGTCCATGTCTTTATATCTATGCTTGAAACTATTTTTAAATTTTAATCTACACATTACTTAAACGATTTTTGAGTATGTACATATAAACCAGTCGATAAATCTTATACGATGACAAGCTTCGTTTGTGTTGCAAGAGTTTTCATACTACCTTGGTTATACATAACCACACATATGACTCACGTAATGATTTATTGGCTTCGCAGATCGACATCTGTGTTTTGATAGCATCAGGAAATTTAATTATATGCATGACTTCAATATTAGATAATATATGTTTAGAATTCATTTCACTACGATCAATCATGTTATGGAAATTAATTTATCCTAGGTGAGATTTTATAACTATTATTTAAGTAGATCATTTTGCTTCATCGCCATATCGAAAATAAGATGAGCTTTGTGATCGTTTTAAAATGAGAACAAAAAATGTTCTCCGATTAAAAAATTTTAACTTGATTTTTCCGTTTCAGGTCAATATAAACATTTTTTGTTCCATGTTTATCTGTCTGTCTGTCCTTGTTACACGTAGAACTTATGAACCGACTATTATACTGCCGTACAAAAGCGGTATCTCAAAAAAAATCGTAAAGTTGATTTTTATGACATCGAATAGCTTAAAAAAATACGAATCCAATGAACTAAGCCAAATAGCGGTATCTTATATAAAATATATGAATAAACCCTTAAAAAAGTTTTCCCTATCTCAGGTTTACCTTAAATCACTAAGAAAATTAGAGGTGCTATATCAATAATACGTAGACGAATAACCGTGTATTTTGATAGCGCCAAAATTCCCAATATAATGTATAAATTCCATTCAATAAATAAAAAAAAATAATCTGCAAAGTAAAAATAAAACTATTTTAACAAAACTTTGATTTTCTCGAAACTCGCTTTTACTGAGATACCGCTTTTGTGCTTAGTACGGCAGTATAGTACTGAACCGATATTAATGAAACTTTGTTGTTTGGTTGGGTACGACTTGAAAACAGCTCCATTTAAAAATCATCAAAATCGTGTGTAAGGGAGATGGGTTACATTCCAAAATAGTTTTTTAAGATATCTCAAGATCGACACATGTTACATGAAAATTTTACAGAATATTTTTTTATAGTATTAAATTTTCTATAATATAGGTGACCAAAATGTTTGTTGTAAAATTTTCCCTTACAAAGATTTCTCTCATTTTGCTATAATCGCTATTTGTTTTTTTTACAATTGTTATTACTGTCGTTTGCATAGCAGAAAAAAAATAGATTTCGACTGAAATTTCCAAAAAATTAAAAATATACATAAATTTATTCAGGGACGTAATAAGAAAAAATACAATTTAATATTTTTTAATAAATCTGTATAAATAAAATATATAGTGCCTTTCAAAATCTCGGGGCCACCTAAATAACTTTTGAATGGTTTTGAAATATAGGCGAACGAGCCCCCACTCAACCCCATATGCTATTTAAGATTTCCTTGCTCCCCCCTCCCCCAGCCTCACGAGTATATACAGGTGGGTGTTTTTGTACTGTATAACCAATGGTAATTCATCTGAATATCTTGTCAGTTTTTATTTAAATTATTTAATAATTAACTACCTTTGGTGAATTTTGCACGAGGAAATTGTGCATTTAATTTTGCAGATGTTTTTTATTTAATTTTATAAATAATAATAAAAGTTTATGTTTTACTTTATACAGTTATACCAGAGATAAGGACTCGCTTTGTAATAGTTAGTATTTACGTAGGTACATTGGCATGCATTTTCAATTACCATCATTCCTCAGGGCTTGCGTCAAAGTTAAATCTCTTTAGCTTTTATGAAGCTATCGCTTGACCATTTTCCAAAATAATATAGTGTTTCAACTTTCAACTAGCGGTCTTTTACTAGCTATGGAATCGAAAGGACTTCTAGTAAAAAAACATACATACATATATGTATATAAACATTAACATATAAATTGAAATGTAAATGAAAAATTTGTTTTAAAACTATTTAACAAACAGAAAAATAAAGGTCGAAAATGAATAAAGCGATGCTGTAAGGTGTTTTCTCAATGAATTTTTTAGGACCAGTTTTATATACCGAGTGATTTTTAAAGACTTTCCAGCGGACTATTTCCAAAATAATGAACTTTCAGTAAAAAAATTGTCAGATAAAAGTTTCATGGTTTCGAGAGCGCTAACTTTTAACACTATGGAGTGACGTAAAAAAGGTTTCATTGATGGGTTTTCACTTTTTCAGGCTTAACTATTTTTTTCAAATCTAAACTATATTTTTTGTAGCAGATTCGAAATTTATGACATAAAACATTTTTTTCTGAAAATGTCCAATTTGTGGGATCCGGTCAATTTATCGTAAACAGTTTATCGTATAACAATTTATCGTAAACAGTTCATCGTAAAACAATTTACCGTAAGAACAATTTATCGTATGGACAATTTACCGTAAGAACAATTTATCGTAAAACAATTTATCGTAAGAACAATTTATTGTATGGACAATTTACCGTAAGAACAATTTATCGTAAAACAATTTATCGTAAGAACAATTTATCGTATGGACAATTTATCGTAAGAACAATTTATCGTAAAACAATTTATCGTAAAACAATTGATCGTAAAACAATTGATCGTATAACAATTTATCGTAAAACAATTTATCGTAAAATAATTGATCGTAAAACAATTTATCGTAAAACAATTGATCGTAAAACAATTTATCGTAAAACAATTTATCGTAAAACAATTGATCGTAAAACAATTGATCGTAAAACAATTGATCGTAAAACAATTGATCGTAAAACAATTTATCGTAACACAATTTATCGTAAAACAAATTATTAATATTGTCACAGATTTCATTTGATTTTATTATATACGTATTAAGGTCAGTTTAGAGCCCGTAATATCAAAATAGCATTCTATTAGGCCTATTTAAAACTTACTTAAAATTATCATAAACAAAATCCATACTAATATTATAGCTGCGAAAGTATGTATGTATGTCTGTGTTACCTTTTCACGACTAAACCGCTGAACCGATCTTGATGATATTTGGCAGGGAGATAGCTTGCATCCTGAGAAAGGACATAGACTACTTCGAATCTTAAAAATTCATCCCTTAAGGAATTGTAAGAGGGTAGAAATGTTTGTATGGGAAATATTTCACCCCCTGTCACATATTAAGGGTTGTTTTTATTTCCATTCGATCCGGCGGGAAAAATACTATGGGAGTATTAGGGGAAAAAACAACCCCCTATTTCCCATAGGAACCGAGATATTTACGGTTTTGTATAATTAATGAGAACCAAAACAAAAGAAAAAATATATATTTCACCCCCTTTCACATATGAAGGGTTGTATAATGTTTCATTCGATCTAGCGGGAAAAATACCATGTCGGTGGGGGTTATAGGGGAGAAACAACAAACTATCTTACTTAGGAACCGAAATATTTATGATTTTAATATTATAAATGTGAATCTGTCTCTCTGTCTGTTTGTTATTTTTTCACGGCTAAACCACTGAACTGATCTTGATGAAATTTTGCAGGGAGATGGCTTACATCCTGAGAAAGGACACATGCTACTTTGAATCCCAAAAAATCACGTGTGTGTATTTCGAATCTCCACCGCTACGATCTACTAATTTTTTAAAATTATTTTTCCTAATTTATTAATAATTATACAAAATCGTAAATAGCTCGATTCCTATGGGAGATAGGGGGTTGTTTTCCCCCTAAAACCCCTACTTCCGTAGTATTTTTCTCGCCGGATCTAATGAAAATATTTACAACCCTTAATATGTGACAGGGGGTGAAATATTTCTCATACAAACATTTCGACCTCCTTACAATTTCTTAAGGGATAAATTTTTGGGATTCGAAGTAGCTTGTTTCCTTTTTCAGGAAGTAAGCAATCTGCTGCCAAATTTCATCAAGATCAGTTAAGCGGGTTAACCGTAAAAAGGTAACAAACAGACATACATACTTTCGCAGTTATAATATAAGTATAGATTTTGTTTCTGATAATTTTACGTAAGTTTTAAATAAGCCTATCAGAATGCTATTTTAATATTACGGGCTCCAAACCGACCTTAATACGTATATAATAATGTCTAGTGAAATCTGTGACAATATTAATAATTTGTTTTACGATAAATTGTTTTACGATAAATTGATTTACGATAAATTGTTTAACGATAAATTGTTTTACGATCAATTGTTTTACGATAAATTGTTTTACGATCAATTGTTTTACGATAAATTGTTTTACGATAAATTGTTTTACGATAAATTGTTCTTACGGTAAATTGTCCATACGATAAATTGTTCTTACGATAAATTGTTTTACGATAAATTGTTCTTACGGTAAATTGTCCATACGATAAATTGTTCTTACGATAAATTGTTTCACGATGAACTGTTGTACGATAAACTGTTTACGATAAATTGACCGCAAATCCCAATTTGTATGATATGGAGCAAACCAAACAGAAAATTATGGATTTTCAATAATTTTTTATTCGAAAACTACAAATTTTTAAAAATTATTGCAAAAATAAAAAGGACTTAGATTTAAGTAAGGATTATCAAATATTTTTTTTATTTTATGTAATTCATTCTTTTAGAATTTTTTGTTTATAAATAAGTTGCATAAAAAAATAATAATTCATTTGAAAAACCATTCTTTGAGAATCTTTACTTAATTCTAAGTACTTTTTAATCTCTTTTTTTAAATCTATAGTTTTCGGGTAAAAAAACTATTCAATATTAAAAAAAATATTTGTATTTGGTTTTTCTCCATATCATAAAAAATGGACATTAAAAAAAAAAAAAAAACGTTTCATACAAATTATTTATTTTATCTTAAATATTGCGAATCTGCAACAGAAAATATGGGTTTAGATTTGAAAAAGAAAAGTTGAACCCGAAAACCCATAAGTGTCAATATACCGGGTGTCCCAGATAACTTTTCCAGCATGGGGATCTCAGTATCTATAAGAGATACAGGTTTGGTTAAATCAGATGAATTATTTGTATGAAAGGGGTGAGTATTATTACACTAAAAAATATTCATCATTCTATGTGGTTTAGGCGGTATACCCAAAAAACTGAAAATTCGGAATTTCTTTAAATGGCTATAACTTTTTTGTTAAAGTAAATGGGTACTTTTTGTTTGCGGTTTCTTTAAGCACTTTTTTGTGTAGAATTGATTGGTGTATTTAGATTTTTTATATTACTTTTAGTTTCCGAGATACAAGCCTTAACTTCAGTTTTTCTTATGGGTCGCTAAGTTGGCTATGGCATATTTGAACGTGTTTTTTACTCTACTTTACAACGATGTGTCACTTGCCATATTTATTATCGAAAAAAAAAATTATAATATATTTTTTCAAATAGTTCATTGTTTCAAATATTCATTTGTTATTTTGATTGTTGTTATTGTGATTTTTGTTTACAATTTTTGTTTTTCATGGCTCACTTAAAAGATAGTAATAAAATACTTCATAAATATCACTGATATTAAGTGTTTCGACTTTTTTTCGATAATAAATATGGCAAGTGACATATCGTTGTAAAGTAGAGTAAAAAATACGTTCAAATATGATATATTCAAGTGGCCCATAAGAAAAACTAAAGTTAGAACTTGTAACTCGGAAACTAAAAGTGATATAAAAATTCTAAATACACCAATCAATTTTCCACAAAAAAGTGCTTTAAGAAACCGCAAACAAAAAGTACCTATCTACTTTAACAAAAAAGTTATGGCCATTTAAAGAAATTCCGAATTTTCAGTTTTTTGGGTATACCGTCTAAACCACATAGAATTATGAATATTTTTTTATGTAATAATACTCACCCTTATCATACAAATAATTCATCTCATTTAACCAAACCTGTATCTCTTATAGATACTGAGATCCCCATGCTGGAAAAGTTATCTGGGACACCCGGTATAACACCTCCAAAATCATGAAACTATTGTCTTAAATATTTTTACTAAAAATTCGTTATTTTGGAAATAATTCACTGGAAAGTCTTTTAAAAAACATTCCTATAATACAAGTTAATGCTCTATTTGAAATAATAAAACACAGTTAGATATTATATTACTATTATTAATTTCGGTAACCCGATTATGAACATAAAAAATACCGAAAAGCTGCCTTAGGATATTGGTCCTAATACAGCTATTTCTTCATAAAAATCTTAAAATTTCATTACGCGATGTAATAAAAAATAAACTTTTGTTCCAAATCTTCCAAAAATTTACACCAAAATCCACAGAATAATAAATATATGTACATTGTACATAAATATTTTTCTAAATGGAGTTAAAGATAAAAAGTTTATAGTCGAAATAAACGTATATTTTTGGACATACATTATTTTTAAATAAAAAATGATATTGTATAGTTTCTATTCTATTTACATTTTAAAAATAGGAAAAATAATCAAATATATCTACGTATATAGCCTAAACCTAAAATGATTATTATCTTTACTATACCGAGAAAGGGTATTTTAGGGGAAAAAAGGTCTATGCTCTTTATATTCATTTTGTGCAATGATGCACTTCAACATAAAAAATGCAGTAAGCTGTATTAAATTGACTAGAAAAAATGAAATGTAAGCAAAAATATTTAACCCATTAACGGCCAAAAGAAAACAAAAACATGCAAAAGATTTTTTTAAATGAAATTAAGTACATATTCAATATATTTAACTAAATATACAACACAAACTTTTTTTTAATATTTAGAAAAAAAAAATAACAGTGTGTACTCAAGTGATTAAATTGAGTAGAAATGAAGTCTATTTTGTGTGGAACTGCTTTCCTGTTATTATTTTTATTTAGATAAATTTCATTTAAAATATATCTACATATAGATATATTTTAAATGAAATATAGAACTATGCTATATGCGATGAGAAATTAAATAAAGAAACTAACTGTATGTTTCTAGTTTTTTGAATAAATTATTTGAACATTTTTTATGAGAGCCACATTTTTCAAATTCGTAATCATATATAATATTAGCTTCGCTCGCGTGGACTACGGAATTATTGTTTAGGATTTAAAAAATATATAGTTGATTATTTAAAAGTTAATTACTGAAAACAATTTAAACAATTAACAATCAAAAGAATACCGGCCTGTCCCCTCTGCCCAGCGCTCAGCGTCTACATAATCGTAGTTCACGCGAATTGTTACGAATAATGTTATTGTATAAACTTATTTCACGTTATTTCCTAAACGAAAAGACCAAATTGAATTCTGTAAAATGCAAATTATATCTACATTAAGTACTTATGACGATGAAATCACAGGATTAAAGTTTTGCAGGTCATAAGTCCATGTATACAGAACCCAAATATTTTATGTTTTATTTGTAACATAAAAGCAGTCATTGTGGCTTAAATATAAAAGTTAGACATATAGTGTCACGGACTTTATTGTAGCACTTTTGATTCTACACAATTCTTTAATACATTATTTTGTTCTATATTCAACGGTTTAGGCAGCGTATTGCAAAACAGTGCGCCGTCGGTAAATTTTTTTCCGACTTGATTTACTATTATCGTCACTGCTTAGTTGTTATGTTACCTAACGTAACAAAATATAGCCTATAACCTGGCCAGAGAATGTACCTACGAATCAAAAAAAATCACGTAAATCGGATAAGTGGTCCTCGAGTGATAAGCGCACTAACGGACAGGCAGACAGACAGACAGACGTTGAGCTTTATATATATTAAGGATATTTTGAAGAAAAACTGTTGAAATAAATACTGATATGAGATATGTATATTTATGTTATTTCATATGATTCGAACGAAATTCGAAATCACATGCATACCACGTACCTCTCTTCATATAAAAATTATTCAGAACAATTAAAACACGTTTAAATACTTATGAAACTAATAACGTTAACAGATTTTGTTTGTTGCACTTCTACCAACTGATTTTTAAGGAAATATTGTGAATTAATATCCACAGACAGCAGCACTAATTGTAAAATGAGGTGTACACAAATGTGTACGGCGGGCGTTAATGGGTTAAAACAAAAAGATTATATATTAAAATAGCTAATTTCATTTCAACTGTTTTTTTTATTTTGTAATTTAATAAAGTCGTGCTATAAAGAGTTAAATCAAAATTATTGCATTAATGCGAATTAAATGGATGAAATTAAAGTGTAAATGTAGGCAAATAATCTAGAACACATTTTTTAGAGAACACTTGCACAATATGTTCACGCGAGGTCCTCATCATGGATAAAATTAAGAAAGTTTGTAATATTTTTAGCTTTGGATCGATATAAGGAAGGCCGTATTATATTTTTAATGAAAAACAAAACTTCGTAAAGATGTCTATTTAGGTATTATCGTTTTACAAGATAACAAAATATTCAATGTTGTATCAAAATAAAGATAAAATTCTTTTATATATAATTTAGAGTAATACATCCAAGCGCGTATACACCCTAATTTCTCGGAGGGGGTCATATAGAAAAAAAAATCACTTTTAAAATTTTTTTTTTCTAACAGTAGTATATTTATCTTATCTTAATCTTAATATATATAAATTACGTGTCACATGTTTGTCCGCGATGGACTCCTAAACTACTTAACCGATTTTAATCAAATTTGTACACCGTGTGCAGTTTGATCCAACTTGAAAGATAGGATAGCTTACATCTCAATTTATGATCGCAATATTATTTTATTGCAAATTATTTGTCTTTATCTGTTAGCTCTAAACGATTCTAACAGATGGTGACATTTGTTGACTGGATTGAGTAAGTATTCAATAGATGGCGCTATGTCAAACTTCCAAACGTTTCATATAACCTACAATTTAATAGCATAACCACCACATGTTGCTAAAGTATAGGTTAACCACAGCAACGCGTGGCCGGGTCAGCTAGTTTGAAATAAATTATAATAAATTTCAAAATATTTTATCGTTTAGTTCTTGGAAAAAAATAATATGCAGGCTGTTCCAGAACAGGTTTCACTTATTCAGAAAAATTCACTTAAATAATCTGTTAATCAAAATTTATTTAAAGCTGTTGATTGTTAACGAGATATTAGTTAACAAACATTTTTATGACTGAAAATACTTTAATTCAAATTTTAATAACTTAAAAATTCAAAGTTTACAATAAAAGGATATAGAGAGAGATGCACAATATGGCAACTAGAAATAACTTCAAATCAATTTCCTATAACTCATATAAAATAATTATTTTTTTATTTATTATGTTCAAAATTAATTATATTAAAAATAGTATGTTAATCTTCATTGCTACGTGTTGTTAAGCAGCTAATTATCATAATATACAATTTTTATTCAAGTGATTTTGTAGTTGAAAATGTATTAATAGATAGTGATTTAAATTCATTGTCAGCCAGTGTTCATCTGAATACATTAAATAACTTTCAGATTTACTCATAATATCTACGGTATCTCTGTCATTCTTTGAGGGGGGGGGGGTCTTGACTTTAGAACTCTCCTTATATAAGCACATTTTATAAATTTTATAATAATACAGTAGAATCCGGATATAATGACACCATTTGTAACGGCTAACCGTTTTAAGCGACGAAAATGCAAACTCAAATTAGGTTTCATATAAATGTACTATGAAAACATATCTGTATATAGTACGACTCCGGTTTAAGCGACCAATTACTTATAGCGACCTATTTTGATAATTAATTGAATAAAAAGTCCGGTGAGAACGACGCGCAGTGTAATACGGTGTTTACACCGAAAAAAACAAAACAGAAACATCGTGTCTTTAAAATACTTCGTATTTAAAAATGTATTGAGTTTATTGCTTTTTTGTCATAAAAACACCGTGTTTCTGTTTTGTTTTTTCGATGTAAATACCGCATAATACGCACAAGCAATACCTCTCGTCGCGGTCGCCCCGCGTCCCGATTTTCTCCCCTCTCCTACGTACCTATGTTGATTGTTGATTAGTAAAATTACAGACTTTCTACTTCAGTAAATACATATTTACATGCATTGAATGTAGGTACAATGTATCTCTGAGAAAAAGGATTAGTTATAGGAAATAAATGTATTTAGTTGACGGTTTTTCAACAAAATTTGTTAAGTATTAACAAATTTAATAAATGTTACCGATAAGATATTTGGTTTAGCAAATAGTTGTACAATGGGCCAAAGAAAGCATTTATTTGACTGATTTGTTTAACGGAAATAATTATATGTTTCCAGTAAATAGCGAACTACTAACGCTACCAAATAAATGATTAGTTTACAATAAATTACAGATTTGTTTATAGTTAACAAATCAGAGGGTTGCAGGGAAAAGGGGTGAACGAGAGACGCGTAGCGACAAGATTGCATCAGTTGATATAAGTATAGCGACAGATTAAGTTCGTTTTTGTTAAGAAAGGAAAGTGGTAGTGTTAAATAGTATTGTAGTTAAAGAGGAAGTATGAAATAATAAATTAGAGTGTTAAACCAGTGAAATAAATATAAACAGCGTAAATCAGAAGAAAGTAAAATTTAGTGTTTTGGAAAAGGGTTAAATAATATAATATATCATTAAATAAATATTAAAAAGAAGAAATCAACGAGATATTAATAAATGAATAAGAAAAATTTAACCAAAAAGAATTAAAAAAGAAATACATATAATGAAGCAGAGAGAGAAAGAAAATATATCATTTAAAGAAAGTGCGACGAAGAAAGCCAGTGAGCGTTTATACGTTATAACAAATAAAAAACGACAAGAAAGTTATATTAAAAGTGACAAAGTTAATAAGTGCTACAGACTACAAATTTAAAATCATAATAAATATTTAAAACATCAACGAAATAAAATTAATAACATTAAATTCTAAAACAGAAAAAAGTTATTGTTAATTCTTAATAGTATAGTTCATAAGTGCGCGAGTGAGTTGAACATTGAAGATATACAAATTAAAAGTCAAACAAAGATAGACAGAATATAGAAATAAAACATTGTATCTTATACATTTCATTTTTTTGTGTTGTATAAGGTTTCAAATAAATTCATGTTTGGAGAATTAATTATTTTTTTTATTTGCCTTGATTCTATACTTTTCAGATGCAGTTTATTTGAACAGTATATTTCTTATTAGCAACAAAATCAATTTTTAAACACAAATATTTAGTGATATTACATGAAATATTTATTGAATTCTCAGAAAAAAAACTAGAAAGTTCATTACAGAGCTTGAGGTTTTTTACTTAAACAGCGAATTTATTTCGATCAAACGACCCATTTGTTAATAGTTAACAGATGGAAGTTTGACACGATAATATAGCTCAAATATGGGGTTTATTAACAGTAACTAAAATCGTGTTCGCCATTAGCAAATATGAGATTTGTTAACTGTAACCAAATCTCGTTATCTATAACTAATCCTTTTTCTCAGTGTATGTATATGTAATGTGCAATCTTTAAGTAAATACCAGTAAAGTTACTTTTTGTTAATTTTAATATTTGTTTTATTTAAATATAAATTAATTAACTATGTATATTATTATTTCATAATCATAATTACAGTATTATTAATATGAACATAATAAAAAACAAGCTTAAATTATCCGGTAAATTGCTGAATGTTTTATAATTTAATTGGACGTTAAATAAATTTAAAAAAAAAATCCGGATAGTACGACCAAGTGTCGCCGGTCCCTTGAGGGTCGTTATATCAGGATTCTACTGTATTTAGGTATTTAGGAAAAAAAATTATAATTTATGAGAAATATGGAATTGTCATTTATGTATATTTAAGTTACATTTAAAAGATATATTTTATTTTTACTTTTAACATGCGTATAGAGTTCAAAAAACAACGTAATATAACCCGTAGATTTTAAATTAATTTTCCAGAAAAAACATTTTACGTACAACGAATTTTATAAACAAATTAAAAACTACGTAAATACAAAATGTTCCCTTTGTTCCTTTTGTAATACATAATGCAATAAAGCCATCTTTCTCCATTGTAGTACAGTTTAAATGCTTTGTCCATGTTACTCTCTCTCTAAATCAGATTTGAAACAATTATTACAGACTGTTTTTTAAATTACCTTGATAACAATATTAACCTTACATGAATTATGATTTTTGAACAAATGAATATATAATTTGATTTCGGAATATGGCTGGGATTTTGTGGTTAAAGTTTTGAATAGAGTAAATCAATTTTGTCATTTTTTTATTGTATTAAAAAAATTTAAATATGTAGGAAATATGTATAATGTTACTCACAGCTATGCAAAAACTAACTACAAGAAAATATACGATCGTAAAAAAATATTAATGATTTTGGAACCAGGTTGGGGAAGTAGTACCGAGTATGGAACGAAAAACATAGAACATATAAAATTATCACATGTATTATCTATTATACAGGATGATTCATTACTGTCGTGCCAAACTTAAACAGTAGATTAAGAAAAATATTTTAAGCAAAAAACTTCTGACGAACATGTGTCCGGAAGTTTTTCGTGAGGGAACTACAGGCCTCCAAAGATTTTACTAAAAATGGTTGTAACTTATTACTAAACAGAATACCATTATAACTAGGAATGTATGACGTCCATTAAGCTAGCGTTGTCAACATAGCGGAATCAAATTTCGAGTGAATAAAAATTTGTTGCTAATTTGTTACAGCAAAACTAATTTTGTTGCTCCAGCCAAAAAAAGACAACGCCAGCGGTGCTAAGCTCAATTACTCCGTTACTAATAAAGCTAGATAAAAAATCTTTGCAGGATATTTTGTTGCTAGTTGAGTACTTCCGGATACCAACAAAAATTTTAACCCCCCCCCCCTCCCCCCAAATAAAAAAATAATTTTTCTTTAATAATAATAAATGAAAAATTAATGTTCAACCCAGTTTCTAATTTGTTGCATCCAGCACCCCCCCCCCCCCCATAAAAACATGCTCTTGCACTCTTGCCATATTATATAAAAAAAATAACATAAGCGCCATCATATGGAATATAATAATATTATATGAAAAATTAATATTCAAACCAGTTTCTAATGTGTTGCCGCCAGCACCCCCCCAAAAATCGTTCATATTTAAGTTAATACATTATTAGTTAATATTTCTGAACCCTAAAACATTTTGTTGCTCCGTCAATTTATCTAAAATTTTAACATAAGCGCCATCATATGGAATATAATAATATTATTTGAAAAATTAATATTCAAACCAGTTTCTAATTTGTTGCCGCCAGCACCCCCCACCCCCCCCCCCAATCGTTCATATTTGAGTTAATACATTGTTAGTTAATATTTCTGAACCCTAAAACATTTTGTTGCTCCGTCATTTAATCTAAAAATTTAACATAAGCGCCATTATAGAGTATAATAATCTTACATGAAAGATAAATTTCAAACAAGTCTCTAATTTGTTGCCGCCAGTACCCCCCAAAAATCGGTCATATTTAAGTTAATACATTGTTAGTTAATATTTATGAACCCTAAAACATTTTGTTGCTCCGTCAATTTATCTAAAATTTTAACATAAGCGCCATCATATGGAATATAATAATATTATTTGAAAAATTAATATTCAAACCAGTTTCTAATTTGTTGCCGCCAGCACCCCCCACCCCCCCCCCAATCGTTCATATTTGAGTTAATACATTGTTAGTTAATATTTCTGAACCCTAAAACATTTTGTTGCTCCGTCATTTTATCTAAAAATTTAACATAAGCGCCATTATAGAGTATAATAATCTTACATGAAAAATAAATTTCAAACAAGTCTCTAATTTGTTGCCGCCAGTACCCCCCAAAAATCGGTCATATTTAAGTTAATACATTGTTAGTTAATATTTATGAACCCTAAAACATTTTGTTGCTTCAACATTTTATCTAAAAAGTTAACATAAGCGCCATCATATGAAATATAATTATATTATATGAAAAATTAATATTCAAACAAGTCTCTAATTTGTTGCCGCCAGCACCTTCCCTCCCAAAAAACGTTCATATTTAAGTTAATACATTATTAGTTAATATTTCTGAACCCTAAAATATTTTGTTGCTCCGTCATTTTATCTAAAAAGTTAACATAAGCGCCATCATATGGAGTATAATAATCTTACATGAAAAATAAATTTCAAACCAGTCTCTAAATATTAACTAACAATGTATTAACTTAAATATGAACGATTTTGGGGGGGGGGGGGGGGGGGGGGCTGGCAGCATCAAATTAGAGACTTGTTTGAAATTTATTTTTCATGTAAGATTATTATACTCCATATGATGGCGCTTATGTTAACTTTTTAGATAAAATGACGGAGCAACAAAATATTTTAGGGTTCAGAAATATTAACTAATAATGTATTAACTTAAATATGAACGATTTTTGGGGGGGGTGCTGGCGGCAACACATTAGAAACTGGTTTGAATATTAATTTTTCATTTAATATTATTATATTCCATATGATGGCGCTTATGTTAAAATTTTAGATAAAATGACGGAGCAACAAAATATTTTAGGGTTCAGAAATATTAACTAATAATGTATTAACTTAAATATGAACGATTTTGGGGGGGGGGGGGGGGGGGGGTGCTGGCGGCAACAAATTAGAGACTTGTTTGAAATTTATTTTTCATTTATTTATTTTTATACTCCATATGATGGCGCTTATGTTAACTTTACGCGGCAACAAATTAGAAACTGGTTTGAATATTAATTTTTCATTTAATATTATTATATTCCATATGACAAAAAATACACAAAAACATACTTTGCTTATTTGTCGTAGGATAAATATTTTATTTTAACGATATATTCGCTCACAGACGGTGAATTTCACAAAATTTCAGCATACTGATGAAATTTTTATTTTTTCCGATAAATACCTTAAAAAAATCTAACTATCGGTTATTACGACAATCGGTTTTAACGACCTAAAATGACCGGAACCTTTGATGTCGTCATAACCGGTTTCTACTGTATAAATGTTCGCAAAACTATTATTAAATACATTTTTATTATAAGCATACGTCAATAAAAAACTAACTCACAATTTCACACACATACGGAAAATAAATCATAAACACTTGACAGTAGTTCTTAGTTTTTGTATAGGTTGATATTTGACTGGTATAAAAATAGTAGATACACCCTGAATACTCACATTGATGTCTACCCCAGCGGCTAATAAAGTTTATAGCGGGCGGCATTTAGACATAGGGCAAGCACAGATGTGCGGCAGTATCGATAAATCATTCTCATTATTTATTCATACGGTGTGGCGCCTGAGGTGACGAGGGTCATCCCCACTACTGACCTACCCCCACCCCTACCCCTTGTACCCCGCTTAGATGCTGATGCCTGACCGATGTCCGCTACATCTCACGGCAGTCACTTTGATGTCCTTTACCCTTCTTCCCGTTTATAATTGAAATTCACAAAACATACTTTAGTATCCATCTAATTTCGTGATACTTTACATATTAACCCTCGCAATTTTTTTTCGGTGTTGAAAAGTTCAAGGTATCTGTTTTCAGTTTATTTTTAAATTCTTATGCTATATTATTTTAATAACGCAGTAGGTACAATGTAGTTTCATAATATTTAGTAAATGTTATTCATTACAGTGGCGTAGATAGCTTTTTGCCTGGGATGAAAACCTCCTATTTTTGAAAACGATCATTCAACCGGAAACGGATGTTTACCTACATCGATTTTTGAATTTTTCGAATTACATTGAAACAGTGCGAATTAGAAAAATGACAAAGTTGAAAATTGTAGGTAATATTATTATCTATAATTTATGTTCTATTCATTTTTTCGAAAAAAATAAATTTCATTTTTTTTTACCAAGTATTCGTTTTTAAGTACATTTCAAATGGTTCATAACAGAGAAGAAATATCTGCCATGAGTGTCATGGGACTTTCTAATACGTATTACAGAGACTGAACAGTGTACGTGTTTGCCATAGGTACCATGGGTCTTTCTTATACGTAATACTGAGAATAAACAGTGTAGATTATTCTAAATAATTATTTTAAAAAATTCCTTGTGGCTAAATCATAAGTGTTGGAAAAAAATGTATGGGAAATAAATTATAGATAATAACATACTCGACATTTTTTATCTAAAACATTTTTGTCTTATTTAAAAAAATTTAAAAAATGACAAGAGTAAACATCCGTTCCCATCTTATTGTTAGTAATTATGTTAAACAAAATTAGTTCAATACATAATGTAGGTATAAAATAATATTTCTATAGTTTATGTCAAATTCATTTTACTCTATCTTGTATTAGTTTATCAGAAATATCCTTCATATATATCCTTCACTGTCATTATTACGTATAAGAAAGTCCCGTGGCACACGGCGGATTATTTTTTTAGCCATTACCAATTTTGAAGATTTTTTTTAGTCATCACCAAAATTTTGTTTTTTTAGCCGTTCATAACACAGTCTCACAAGGGGACGGTCCCAGAGGTTCATCGAGTTACGGGTCGAGACTTCGGGTGGTTATAGTTCAGATAAATACTAATTAATCCCCGCTAGGCTTGGGTGCCAATTCGTCCCCGTTTCCGAGAAATCGCGGGTTGAAATTTACCACTCCTTATAAGTGATATACTGCCTCATAGACATAATAGAATGAATAGCCAAGCGGTCAGCGCAACGGACTGTCGTCCGAGCGTCCACGTTTCAAAACCCGATGAGATTTTTTTTTTGTTTTTTTTTTTTTAATCGAACATACGACCGATTTTACATTGATGTAAGTTTTTAAATAAAGTTTTTTGTTAATAAAATAAAGCAACCAGTAATAAACTACAATAATCTGCTTTATTATTTGAAAAATTGTTTGAAGGTTTGTAGTGTATATTTTATACAAAACTACAAACCATGTAGTTAGATCATTTAAAATAACATGTGTCAACAATAGAACTTTTTTATTTTCAAATAAGTGATTATTGCAAATAATAAATAAGTGATTATTGCAAAAAACTGCCAAAAAGCACGTTTCTCGTTAGTTGAACGTAACATTCCGAGGTATCAAGTACTATCAAGTTGTTTTGAAATGGAGATCGCTGCAAACAGTTCGCATTATTATTCAATAATCACTTATTTGAAAATAAAAAAGTTCTATTGTTGACACATGTTATTTTAAATGATCTAACTACATGGTTTGTAGTTTTGTATAAAATATACACTACAAACCTTCAAACAATTTTTCAAATAATAAAGCAGATTATTGTAGTTTATTACTGGTTGCTTTATTTTATTAACAAAAAACTTTATTTAAAAACTTACATCAATGTAAAATCGGTCGTATGTTCGATTAAAAAAAAAAAAACAAAAAAAAAATCTCATCGGGTTTTGAACCGTGGACGCTCGGACGACAGTCCGTTGCGCTGACCGCTTGGCTATTCATTTCATTATGTCTATGAGGCAGTATATCACTTATAAGGAGTGGTAAATTTCAACCCGCGATTTCTCGGAAACGGGGACGAATTGGCACCCAAGCCTAGCGGGGATTAATTAGTATTTACCTGAACTATAACCACCCGAAGTCTCGACCCGTAACTCGATGAACCTCTGGGACCGTCCCCTTGTCAGTCTCATTGGGGGGGGAGGGGGGATATACAGTATTAAATCTCTATTTTTCATTATGAATATCATAAAAATTGGACTCATGGAAGGGGGATTGATCCCCTTAATCCCCCCCCACCTATCTACGCCACTGATTTATTACAGCAAAATAAGGTACTGGCACCTGTCTTGAAGCAAAGTATGTTGTTTTTTTAGATTGGTAGGCTACTTTGCTGTAATTCTCATGAATCTATGTTACTAATAAAACAACTTTTTCTTTATTAAATCAATTTATTTACCAAAATTTATAGTCTTTTATTGTGTATATGTTTTTTTCTCCAGTAATGGACAAAGTAAAACCAGCAATGAACGCCGATTGATGACACTTGCTAATGATTATAAAATTATACATAAGTACTGCTACACACGTTATAAAATAAAGAGTCGTAAGACTTAAAACAATGAAAAGCATTTACATAAGAAAATTAACTTTTTTTGATAGTGTTTTGAACCGCGATAATTATTTTTGTCCACTGTTTTTAAACAAAATGATCAATTATCATGAACTCACACAGTAAGACAGTTAAATGTATACAGGGACCTCCAATAGTGTGTCCGGCATAGTTTTACGCTCAAACTATTGAAGATAGAGTTTTAGGATAAAAAATTTATTATATATATTGACCCCAAAGAATTTCAGGAAAATATTTTCAACCCCCTAAAACCGCTCCTTGGGGGGTAGTTTGAGGGGTACATACCCGTTTCTCAGTTAAATCAAATGGAATGGTATATCAAAAAGTACATATTTGTAAAGATCATAAAAAAATAAGAAACTTTCGAAAAACAAAAATTTTCATACTTTCAATTGTTTAAAAAAATATGGCGACTTGTTCTCAAATTTTAGGGTTTCACTAAAAGTGCTATAATTTCGTTAAAAAATAATGAAATTTTATTATTTTTTCAAATTTAGAAAGTAGAAATAATGAACTTTGTAAAGATGTATGACTACTTGTGATTTTGATAGTTTAAAGTGTCATCCGCGATATATCAAAAATTCAAAAGTTCAACTAGGGATAATTCGGAGTTTTCAAATACAATGGTATATCAATTAGTACTTTTTCTTAAAAAGGATATGTAAATAAACAACTTTTGTTAAGAAAATTTAAAATTTAAAATTATAATTTTAAAATTGAAAACTGAAAATTAAAATTTTTAATTTTAATTTTTTTTTTATCAATAACTGTTTATTTACATATCTTCTTTAAGAAAAAGTACTAATTGATATACCATTGTATTTAAAAATTTTGAATTATCCCTAATTGAACTTTTCAATATTTGGTATGTCGAGTATGACACTTTAAACTATTAAAATCTCAAATAATCATACATCTTTACAAAGTTCATTATTTCTACTATCTAAATTTAAAATAATAATAAAATTAGATAAATATTTAACGAAATTAGAGCACTTTGAGTAAAACTCTAAAATTTGATAACAAGTCGCCATATTTTTTAAACAATTGAAAGTATGAAAATTTTTGTTTTACGAAAGTTTCTTATTTTTTCATTATCTTTACAAATATGTACTTTTTGATATACCATTCCATTTGATTTTATTGAGAAACGGGCATGTACCCCTCAAACTACCCCCCAAGGAGCGGTTTTGGGGGTTGAAAATATTTCCTGAAATTCTTTAGGGTCGATATATATAGTAAAATTTTTATCCTAACTCTCTATCTTCAATAGTATGGGCGTAAAACAATGCCGGACGCACTATTGGAGGACCCTGTATATGTAAATTAATATCCAGTAATGGCAGTAATCATATCAACAAATATTTCTAATTTAGTACATTTAAGTTAAAAATGTTCAACATTGGGGTATTGTCCAAGACTGGTTCGTAAGAATTATTCGATCAGTTCTATATTAAGGAAACGTAGCCGTTTAAGATCGTTTAGGACTTTGAGGAGAGGGGGTCGAAACGAACGTGACGTGACGCGGAAGGACGTAGTTTTTAATGATCAACTTTGACAATTTTCTTTAAAAATCTACCTAGATGAAAATGTTAAGATATAATTTTAAATAACTTTTCGGGCTGTTGTCCAAGTTGTCATACTATTTTTCTTGATGTTTTGACTCTCATATCGGAGTCTTCTTAAGAAACACTTCTAAAAAAGACTCCAAAAAGTCAAGAAAAACAATATAACAATATGACAACGTAGACAGCAGCCCGAAAAGTTAGCTATTATGGACAATGGCCACGAAATCCTAAAGAAGTAGATATAATATTTGTATTTTAATACAAATAATCATAAAAATAGTAATTCACTGGGGGGGGGGAGGGTCAGGTTTTGTGACATATTATAAGGTACGGGGATGAATAAATGTGATGCCGCGTGACAAAGAGGGAAGGAGAGGTCAAAAATGCGTGAATTTTGCATGACGTATTTTATAGATGGCCCTTAAGGAACAACCTGTATATGTGTACTATCTGTCCCTAGTTTTGTATGTATATATGTATAATATAAAACGCAATCTGTGTATAAAATCCTTAATAAACCATGATACATCACTGTTAGTACGTCTGGTACACTGCCGTGAAAAAGTTTTTGGACACTCATTTTTTTGCGTATTGTAAATATAAAACAACAAAAATGGTTGATAAAAAATCTTAAATGTTGATAAGAGTACATTACAACTTTTGTAATAATCCTAGCATATCTAAAATACAGCATTTACAATTTTCCATGTTAAGGCAAATTTTTGAATTATATGCCTGAAAGGTTAGGTTACTTGAAAGTATTGACACTAGGGATTGCAATCCCGGGATCCCGAATCCCGGGATCCCGCCTAATAATTTGATCTCGAAATCCCGGGATTAGAGACACATAAATACCGGGATTTCGGGATTTTTTATAAATGAATTTGCATGTGCATTCTGTTATTTTTATGAAGATATTGTAACGCTAACCTATATAGAAAGTGAAATTTTTAAGTTTGGCGCCAACACATCTGGTTGCAATAAAGACGACCCTTTTAGAAACTGTACACTTGCAAGGGTCTACTGGCTGCATTGTCTTTTCCAAGAATGTGTAAAAAAAATGCATTTTAACAAATTTTAAGGATCGGTATACAATATATTTACCATTTACGTCAAGGGTGTATAAAGCTATCGACATAGAACTACGAGTAACAACACCACAGTGACTTCTAGTATCTGATTACATTTCTTTTTTCATAGATCTGAATATCAAATATTTATGGCCGTAATATCGTAATAAACACTGACTTGTAAAGTATCTACACAGTATAGATTTTGAACGGTGAATTATTAGTAGTTAATTATTATGGTCAAACATAGATAAATGTGTTAATAAAAAATATGTGAAATTAAATAGTGAACAAGAATTTTCTGTGCAGTGAAAATACTTTTTTGCGTGAAGTTAATGGAAAATCTGCAAAATGCAAAAGATGCAAACAAAGAATTAAGATTCAACAAATGGACTTGTACGCATTTAAATTCTATTTATAAAATCAATTTATTATTTTTCCACGAAAGTTCACTGTATGTATATTTTTCATAATCATACGTAAAACCGTAAGTACACATTTCAAATTTAGTTTACAAGTTATTAAATGGTTACATTTTTTTTTTACAAAATAAATTGTAATCCCGGGATCCCGGGATCCCGGGATTTGAAAATGGTCCAATCTCGAAATCCCGGGATTGAAAATTTTGGTCGGGATTGCAATCCCTAATTGACACACTGTGTCTTTCAAGCTAACGAGAAATTGTTTTTTTTTTACTGTTTTGCCTGCGAGTAAACATATTCTTTTCGCTATTTTGAGGATTTTTATTGACTGAAATCTGTATATTTACATTCAAAATCACAGGTGTCCAAAGATTTTTGCACGGCAGTGTACGTGGTAAATAAATGTGATTACTGCTACGGTACGAATATACGAAAACAATTATTATAGCGTATTGTGGTAGATTACAGAATAATAAAAACAATATACTGTAAAAGTCGTAGTTTGTAGATATTGTAATGTACTTTTTTAATTAATTAATGGCAAAAAATATCTCGTTTCTCTCTGTTAAAGTATTTCATTGTAATAGAATGTCTAATATTTAAAACACGAGAATTAAATTTCAGGATTTAATGACAATTTCCGGATAATGACATCGGTTTTTTTGTATCGTTTTCTGTTTTTTCTAGTCTTTAATACCATAATGCAATGAAACATTTATGTATAAATATGTATTAATGTATACTTTTTATAGGGGAAGGTTGTCAATAACGTACTGCTTTTTTTATTCTAGTGGACTCAATTAATAGATTATTGGCAAAATTTGCATTGTTCAATGTAGTTTCATTCTATATGTATTCAAATTTTTTTAGGAATGATAAATTAATCACAAATACATAATATTATCGTTTTTCTTAAGTTTTAACGACGGTAGGTTTTTGGAATCAAATTTCCTAATTCGTACTTGCGGTTTCATAAATCGTGTTTTATATAATAATACACACAAATGGATGAAAAAAAAATGCTTTCATGTTATATGTATATTAAATTTTTATATGGAGATATTAACAGGCCCCCTAAGAATTTTTATTTTTTTGCAAAATTTTAATTATTTTATATAGGTCTCTCATCACGAAACAAAAAAATTACAGGAATGTTTAAAAGATAATTTTTTATGTACTTTTTAGGCAACAGTGCATGGTACGATATTGACAACTCTGACATTTTATAAATAAATTTTAATTATAACCTTAATTGAACAAAATAAAACTGGAATTGGTAATTATTACATATTGTAGATAACATAACTCTACTCACATTTCATTAAATTGAAAATCTACTGAATTGTGAATGCTCTACACTCTTACAAAAATTTGTATAATATTACATCAAACAACACACTTTTTTAAAAACGATTGTCGTTTTAATATCGTATCTTCTGCAAACATTGTTATGCGCACATCGAATACAGTTTAGTTTCTATTATCGACAATAGATGGTTCATATGACTGTATAACGGTTTTCTTTAAAATAGCTGTGGTACGATTTGGGCGATAGTACGATTATGGCTACTTTCCCCTAAATATACCAGATGTCCCAGATAACTTTTCCAGCATGGTATCTCAGTATCTATAAGAGATACAGGTTTGGTTAAATGAGATCAATTATTTGTATGAAAGGGGCGAGTATTACTACACACAAAAATATTCATAATTTTAGGTGGTTTAGGCGGTATACCCAAAAAACTGAAAATTCAGAGTTTCTTTAAATGGCTATAACTTTTTTGTCAAAGTAGATAAGTACTTTTTGTAGGCGGTTTCTTAAAGCACTTTTTTGTGTAGAATTGATTGGTGTATTTAAATTTTTTACATCACTTTAAGTTTCCGAATTACAAGCCCTAACTTTAGTTTTTCTTATGGGCCACTAAGATGACTATAGCATATGTGAACGTGTTTTTTACTCTACTTGACAACGATGTGTCACTTGCCATACTTAATATCGAAAATAAGTCGATGTACTAAATGCCAGTGATATTTATCAAGTATTTTATTGCAAACATTTATATGAGCCACGAAAAACAAAAATTCCATACAAAAATTACAATAACAACAATCAAAATAACAAATGAATATTTGAAAACAATGAACTATAAAATACGTTATATTTTTTTTCGAAATTAAGTATGGCAAGTGACACATCGTTGTAAAGTAGAGTAAAAAACACGTTCAAATATGCTATAGTCAACTTAGTGGCCCATAAGAAAAACTAGATGTTAGGGCTTGTAACTCGGAAACTAAAAGTGATATAAAAAAATTTAATTACACCAATCAATTCTACACAAAAAAGTGCTTTAAGAAACCGCCTACAAAAATTACTTATCTACTTTGACAAAATAGTTATAGCCATTTAAAGAAATTTTGAATTTTCAGTTTTTTTTTTGGTATACCGCCTAAACCACATAGAATTATGAAAAAAAATTGGTGTACTCACCCCTTTCTTACAAATAATTCATCTCATTTAACCAAACCTGTATCTCTTATAGATATTGAGATCCCCATGCTGGAAAAGTTATCTGGGACACCCGGTATATAATTCGTTATGTTCTAAAATATATTTGTTCATTACATAATAATTATAATAGGTGTCGGCTTCGATCTCGTTTCGATCACGCGTACGAGAACGAGACAATACTTCAGTTTCAATAACCAAAACCAGACTAGACTTACCTATCTAACTGTTATCTCGAATGCAGCCCCATATTCAACTAAAATATTTCGTATTGTATTATAATTTTTTTTTCTTGAAAAACGGAGAAACTGTGGTTTCTTAGTCACTTAAACTAATATTGCACCTTTACCACAAATATGCTATGTCACTCAACTTTAAGTATTATAATAGATAAAATGTACCAAGTATACATATAACTATACCAAAAAGGCCACCACTTGTTTAGAAACACTGCGCAATAAAACTGTGTGTGTATCTGATTTTACGTTTTATGAAAACATTAGGTATTCTTGTGTTGGCATCTCTGCCACGAATATTAAATTTTAGTAGAAAGGTGTCAAGTACCTGGGATATAGCGTATCAGGCTTTTTAATTACATATATTGCCATCTTTGTGTTGTAATTACATCTCTAGCTCGTATGGTTTATCATTAAGTCTCCCCTTTATTTTGCTTTTGAATATTCGTGCGTATACACACAATAATAAAATTATGGTCTAATGTTTTACTATCATTACACATGTCGTTACTTTTCTTACTATTTAATAAATAAATAAATTGTAACGATGGAGATCTCTTATCTCAAATATGATATCAACTGTGAATGTAAAATATACATGGTATTCACGGGAACCGAGTGATCATTGCTAACTTTGTTATTATTGGAGCTAGAATCACATTTAAATAATGTCTTCCTACTAGTTTTTTAAAACATATCTTAAGGTTCTGTCTAGCACACTGTAAAAAATGTGTTAATTTATATTCAGAACATACATATGTAATATGTACCTACATTTAATGGATTATTTTACTTTGTTAGTTATTAAAAGTAAAAAAGGTTTAATTTAATTTGAAAATTGAAATAGACAGAACGGTATATAATAGTAACATGTAGAGCTAGTTTTTCATTATTTTGAATAAATTACACGTGAATATATTAGTTTTATAATTTTTATAGTATTTAAAAGTGTTAAAACTTCGGATAATTAGTTTTTAAAACGTCTCTATATAGCCAATTGTGTAGAATTTCAATAAATAGAGCATTTTTGGCAAGTTATCTCATTTATCGCGGATTGGGACAACTCGCCGCGGCCGACTCGCCGCGAGCCAACTCGACGCAGGGACAACTGGCCGCAGGGACAACTCGACGCAGGGACAACTCGCCGCGAGAATATATTAGCAGAGGGCAGAGGCCTCCGCATTAATTCTTTTAAAATGTTCCTAAGTTATTACTGGCATTAAAGGGGGTGCAGGGGGGCGGAGCCCCCCGCATAAGAACTAAGAAAATTTAAATATTGATACTAATCTTTAAGGAACAGACAACGGGGACGGAATCCCCCGAATTAGATCTAATATATTTAATGGAGCAGGGGGCATAGCCCCCACTCACAAAATATCTAATAAAATATTAGCTAAGAATATTTTATGACATTAAAGGGGGTAGGGGGGCGGTGCTCCCCCAACAAAATATCGAATAAAATATTATTTAAGAATATTTTATGACATTAAAGGGGGCAGGGGGGGCGGAGCCTCCCCCCCCCCACAAAATATCTAATAAAATATTATTTAAGAATATTTTATGACATTAAAGGGGGCAGGGGGCGGAGCCCCCCCCCCACAAAATATCTAATAAAATATTATTTAAGAATATTTTATGACATTAAAGGGGGCAGGGGCAAAATATCTATTAAAAAAGGAACTCGCGGCGAGTTGTCCCTGCGGCGAGTTGTCCCTGCGGCGAGTTGTCCCCGCGGCGAGTTGTCCCTGCGGCGAGTTGTCCCTGCGGCGAGTTGTCCCTGCGGCGAGTTGTCCCTGCGGCGAGTTGTCCCCGCGGCGAGTTGTCCCTGCGGCGAGTTGTCCCTGCAGCGAGTTGTCCCTGCGGCGAGTTGTCCCCGCGGCGAGTTGTCCCTGCGGCGAGTTGTCCCTGCGGCGAGTTGTCCCTGCAGCGAGTTGTCCCCGCGGCGAGTTGTCCCTGCGGCGAGTTGTCCCTGCGGCGAGTTGTCCCTGCAGCGAGTTGTCCCTGCGGCGAGTTGTCCCTTCGGCAAGTTGTCCCCGCGGCGAGTTGTCCCCGCGGCGAGTTGTCCCTGCGGCGAGTTGTCCCTGCGGCGAGTTGTCCCTGCGGCGAGTTGTCCCCGCGGCGAGTTGTCCCTGCGGCGAGTTGTCCCCGCGGCGAGATGTCCTAGACCGCATTTATCGTGTGTTAAAAACTCTATTTTTAATATCCAATTACTCAAAGACCATACGTTCAATATTTTACATAAAAATTAGTAAAATATATTAGTTATCCATTAATAACATTAAAATTTTACACTTTTATCTATACATTGCTCTAATGATCGAATAACCTTAAGGAAGCTGACACTGTAGGGTACGGAGCTGGCGATCAGGGGAATGATGCGGGTGAGCATAGAGTGCTGTGTCTCTCTCTGAAGCTTGCGAAATTACATAGATGCGTCTCTTTATTTTTTTCATACACTTATCATTTATTTAAAAAAAAAAACGCGGTTCCTAATCATTCTGAAAATTTTCAGATATCTTTGTTAATCAGGGTGGCCAGTTTCTGGAAAACCGGGAATAGTAAGGGAATTTGGTTGGAAGTCAGGGAAAAATGCAAATTCTGCAAAATGTTTAAATTTTATGTATGAGACCTTTTTTTTAGCTTTTTTATCTAAATTTTAATTATAAAAAACAGAAAAACGGTAAAAATTCTCCTGGAAAACCGGGAAAAGTCAGGGAAATTTGTTTCAGAGAAATACTGGCCACCCTGTAAATGAATAAAGAATGCATGGTAAAATTTTCATCAAATTCTCTTTATCCCATCACTTTGAAAAGTCCTATAATGTCTCGAAATTGTGCAATACTCTTAAGAATGCATGTCAATTTATTTATTTAATATCTCTTAAACTATTTTCTAATGATCTTTTTTTTTTAAATATGATCGTCTTGTTATTTTCAAAGTTTCATCGAAATATCTCTTATTATTCTGTCAATCTCCCCTATGTATTTATTAATTCGGTTTGTGAGATATCTATGATACAAAATATCGGAAATGAAAACTGTTATGTAAATATTAATGTGATTATTGTAATTAAAATGCAGTACAAAAAGTTGTATGATTAATACATTAAAGAAGCGGTTAACAGAAATTACAAGAGAAATGATTATTACCGCAAAGTAATTATTTTAAATGAAAAGAATAAATTGTGGAATAAAAGAGGTTTTCATTGGTAAGTTATAAATAGAAATGTTTTGTAAAAGTTTGTTCAAGAAACATAATTTTCAAGTAGAGCATGTAGCGCAAAAAATCAAGCTGGATTTATAACTTGGTAACATTTAATTAAAAAAAAAAAACAATTAGAATCAGTACCCATTATTTTTTGATCTAACTAATTCTATACGAGTATATTTACCAGTGGAATATTTCCAAAATATCGAATTTTCAGAGAATTCGTTATAAGATTTCTGGAGATTTTATTTTTATTTTTTTTGTTTTACGGTTGTGTATTTTCTCTAGGTGTAATAATTTTTATCTTATGATTGTGTGTTATCACTCATTTTATTCAAAAATGTGTATTTTACAAATTTTTTCTTGAAGTATTTTTTATAAGGTTCACATTTTTCACATATTATAAATTAATAACGAAAATTTTCTTAAAAAAATCATAAAAAAATCTCCAGAAATCATCCATTAAGAGCCGTTTTCTTTATTTGTAATATTTTTCATGTACCTATAAATGAATAAATTATTACGATGGATATCTGCCAAATGATTATATTACATTGGATTTCAATTTTATAAATAGATAAGAGGAAAATTGTACTTAAAACATCGTGCGAGGGTCGCGTACCTTGAAGACCCCATTTTACTCTGTTCCGACATAGTAATTTTGGTTAATTTTTGTCTAAAGTATTGTCAACTAATGTACTTTCGATTCTTATGAAACAGAAAGAGTTATCTCGATCTTGCTGGTTGTATGGAATATATGTATATGTTTAAGCTGCAGCTCTATATTACATTTTACATAGAACGATATCGTATGCTATGGAAAAGCGCGCGGAGTATATAACTCTTTATAATTCATGAACAGTTTCTCCTACATAAAAACCAGGAGGTTCGTTTTTGTAGTAAACTACCTCAGCTACAAATTAGTAAGATAATTTTTTTTCGAAAAGGACACCGTTTTCATGATATTTAAAAAATACTGTTTTCGTTAACTTTGACCCCACAAATTTGACACTTGCACACGTCAAATCTACAAGGAACTTTCACACATTATTAAGGACCTTTATACTAAAGCGTATGCAAAAATTTAGCCCGTTACAAATTTTTTTCCCGATTTTCTATATTTTTAGGTCTATTTTTCCTGGACTAATCAAATATCAACAAATATTTCGTGAATCCGAATACAAAAATGATTATTTTGAATAAATTACAAGTGAATATATTTGTTTTATAATTATTATAGCATTTAAAAGGGTTGAAGTTTCGAATAATTAGTTTTTAAAAGGTCTCTATATCGTCGCATCACACGAAAAGTATCCTATATCCAGCTCTGGCTGAGTAACCACCTATATCCAGATCTGGCTGAATAACCACCTATATCCAGATCTGGCTGAGTATCCACTAGAGATCAGATCGGGCCGGGCCGACTCGGCCCGGCCCGGGTTTATCCCGGCCCGAATTTCGGACCGGACTTAATTCTTGTTTGTTATGTTTGAACCGGGTCAATTCGGACCAGTCCGGGATTGGTATACATCGGACCGGACTGGGTCGGATCTTACCTTAGCATAAATCGGACCGAGCTGGACGGACCTTACGAATAAATAAAAATATTATTTTTTCAAAACAAAACTTTTACTTTTAATAGCTTAATTGTTTAATGTTAAATTAATAAAAATTCACAGTTATTAACAAAATTATAATTTATACACGGGTAGAAAGAATTCTCAAACCTAGAAAACATATAAGAAAACGTTATAGATCAATTCGGGCCGGGCCAGCACGATCCGGTCCGAATTTAGCCCGACCCGAATTTCGGATCGGACCGGACTGGGCTTAATTTTTGTTTGTAACGTTTGGACCGGGTTGGATCGGACCTTAGTATAAATCGAACCGGATTGGACCGGGTCGAAAAAAAAGTTTCGGAACCGAATCGGGTCGGCAAATTAAAAAAAATATATCTTCGGACCGGGTCGGGCCGTTTTTTTAAGGCCCGATCTGATCTCTAGTATCCACCTATATCAAAGTCTGGCTGAAAATCATCCTATCTCATGAACAAATTTTTGTTTTCAAAATTTGTAGTGGTAGCTCTGGTGTTTGCCAGTCCGTGTTGGCATGGCGCACAGTGGTTCGAAAACATCGATTTTCGGAAAAAATTCAATATTTAAAGAATAAATGAAATTATAAAAAAATTGATTACTGAATATTGATAATATAATAAATATCGTTATTTCTATACTATTTAAGACAGGGCCGAACTGACCCAAAAAATTTTAAGGGCGTTTTTTCTAAAATTGGTTTGTTCGGTTTATCGTCTCTTTAAGAATAAAAGTCACTTTACATTTTTTCTGTTTTAATTTTGCTCAAAATGTGTAAAGAAACGCATTTCTTAGTATTAATAATATTTAAAGCAGAGTCGGACTAGCGAAACTATTTTTTCAAGCACATTTTTTCGGTGTCTTTTGAAATGAAATAAATTTGTATTTTTTCTATAGTATTGTTTGGACAATTTTCTTTAAAATTATATTATTTAAAACAGGACCGGACTGGTCCATCGATTTTTAAGAACTTTCATTTAATGCAACGTATTTTTAAAAATTAAATAAATATCTTAGACTTTTTCTAATTTTGTTTGGAAATTTTTGTTTAAATTTATAATAGATATTTAAAACACGGCCGGACAGGACCAATAATTTTAAAGGTTTTCGTTTAATGTAACGCCTCATTAAAATCAATCATTAAATAAAATTATTAATATCTAGCCCTTTACGGAGATAGGTGATTGTTCCCCCCCCCCTCTAAAATCTCCATTCCTGTGGTATTTTCCTGCTGGATTGAATGAAACTAATTACAATCCTTCCTACATAACAGGGAATGAAATATTAAATTTTTCGTTTTTTCTTTTTATTCATTTATTTTTTTATATTTAATTTCAGCCCGTGTCACATATGGAGGGTTGTAATTATTTTTTTTCGATTTGGCGAGAAAATACCACGGAGGTGGGGCTTTTGAGAGTACAAATACCCCCTTATCTCTCATACGAGTCGAGATTTTTTTTAAGATTTTGTATTAGGGATGGAAAGCAAAATTAAAAAAAACGTCACGTGTGGAGGGTTGTAATTAGTTTCATTCGGTAGTTATGTTTCAAAATCTAAGTATGCGAAACCGCGGGTAAAGGTTAGTTAGTTTTAAATTTAATGGAAAATAATTACCGTGATTGGAACCCCACCTCTGCCCCTAGATACGGGCCTGTTGTAATTATTAGTTCATATTTTAAAAATTTAATAACCATTTATGTTAATTACTAAAAAAATACTTGAATAACAAAATCTAAAGAGTGGAACAGGATATTATGTGCAATACTATATATTTTTGCATATGTGACGCCCAACAAAAAAAATAATTTACAAGCAGAGTCGCAGCAACGCGCAGCTAAATGTGGTATTTTTTGAAAGAGGACATCCCTATCTATATAATGTATATGATTTCATCGTGACGCTTTTTGACGCAAAAAATATATGTCTTGAAAAAGATGCATTTTCGAAAAAAAAATCCTTATTACATAGACACGTTAATAACAGGGTTAATAAAATTTTTAAAAATCCAAATAGTGTTAAAATTCAAAATTAAATACTAAAGAATGTAACTAGTGTTCATATTTTGATAATTGTTCAAATAATTTACTTAAAAATCAAGAACTGAAAAAAAAACAAGTAATATTGAATTTATGATAATTTTAGAATCGTCAATTTTCAATAAGCTGTAATAGTTATATGATGAATATAATTTTGATTTTAATAGTCAAACATAATGCCTAGGGTCATAAACAACAAGTCTACTTACAAAAAAAAATCAGTTTGTAACATTTTCAAATTATAGTTTTTTCCGCTCTTAAACCACTGTGTGTAGTTTTTCACTCATTAAATATTTATTTTATAAATTTTATTAAATTTATTTTGTACCAATAGAAATTTTACTTGAAAATATTGCATGATGATGTCACATATAATTATAATTATTATAATTATATACTCGTCAAAACAATTAAGGGATTGAAATATTGCTACAAAATAGGGTATTATTCAAAATATAAATACATAAATTTATTGAAATCACTTATTTTCAGAGTTTTTGCAAATTAAAATTTAATTGATTTAACACCTATGTATAGTTGATTATAAAATAAGAAAGATGGTGATTTTTTTTATTTGGACAAAATCTCTTAATGTAATTTAGTAATTTCCCAATTTCCAATTTTTAGTTTTTTAATTTGAGCTTCGAATTTTTTACCACAGAGTTATTTGATACTAATTTATGCCACATAAGAACAAATTATGTTTTATATTTTTTTCAAGTATCAGGTGTTTCAAAATGTCTGAAAGTAGGTTTAATTTCCCGTTGTTTTCTTTAAAATTTTGATGAAACTATCCAGTTTCACTTTCCTGAATCCATTTTAACTATTTTCGTCATGATGTCTGTGTGGCTGTCTGTAGACGCTATAACTTAAATACGAAAGGTCGTAGAAGGGTGAAATTTTATATTAAAGATAATTTTTTATCTGGGAAAACAAACTTTATTTTTCAACCGGATACGGATGTTTATATAGTAATATCGATTTTTAAATTCTTCTTAAACTATTTTGAATTAGTGAGAATTAGAGAAAAATGGCCTAGATAAAAATTGTAGGTGGGTCATTCTTAGTCAACTCTATCAGAGAAAAACGCTACTTTTACGGATTTTCATAATTTTCACATATGTTGTTAAACTTTCTCAAATAATATAACTTTCATTCATCATTTCGCAAAATTTTCAGTTTTTTGAAAATGACGCGTATTTTAAGTTTTCCAGACATGACGCATATGCATTTAAACAATAATTTTTATCTCCGGATGTACTTATCGTAGCGAATTGATTTTTTTTTAGTTTTGTTCACAAAAGAACGATCTTTTTGGACATTTTGTCCGTTCTTAAATAAAAAAAATTCTTTTGACTATTTTTTGTAAAATTAATTTTTTTTTTAAATTTGAACCTGAGGTCAGCTTTTTAAAAATCTGAAAAAAATCAGAAATATTGCTTATAGTATTCTCTATCATCCCTGCAAATTTTATGCTGGACATATTTATAACGGCTTCAAAAAAATTTTTTTAAGGTTGTTGTATATAGGTTACGCGCACTATACATTGATTTGTCGTAATGAATTCGGGTGAAAATGTTTAAATCAATGTTGTTTGTGTGTAATCTATGGAATTAATAAATTGATTTCGAAATAAAGTGATCATACAGGGTGTTTAAAACTATTTTTTTTATGTACTCATTAAGACATTAAGATATATATATTTAGTATAAATGTACATTTCTACTTATTTTTTGATAAGAAAATTTATAATTCTTGTGCAATTTCTCACTTATATAGTCGTTAAAATCTCATATATTACCTCTAGTATTATATATATTAATTATATTATATGTGGTCACTTGAAAAGCTGCTTTAATTGTAGTTAATAAAAAATAGAATCCTTAATTTTATTAAAAATTATTTCACCATTAAATATATTGGAATGATACAAAAAACTATCATTTAATCATCCACCAATACCTTTTGATATTATAAATTTAGTATTAATAATTTCTATATTCTTATTAAGAATATATAGAATATTTTTTATAATTGATTTTAATGTGACTAATATATAATATTGAGTGCTAATATAAAACCTTAGAGATGTTTTTCTTTGATTTTAGAAACTTCGTCCAAAATCTAATTAATAATTAGGGTATTCATATTTTTTAATTAAAATAATTATAAAAGTCGTTTTTATAGTAACCATCTTGCAGTATTATATGTAATAAACAATACGAGAGGTAATATATGAGATTTTTAAGACTTTATTTTTGAGAAATTACACAAGAATTATTAATTTTCTTATCAAAAAATAAGTAGAAATGTACATTTATACTAAATATATATATATCTTAATGTCTTAATGAGTACATAAAAAAATAGTTTTAAACACCCTGTATGATCACTTTATTTCGAAATCAATTTATTAATTCCATAGATTACACACAAACAACATTGATTTAAACATTTTCACCCGAATTCATTACGACAAATCAATGTATAGTGCGCGTAACCTATATACAACAACCTTAAAAAAAAATTTTGAAGCCGTTATAAATATGTCCAGCATAAAATTTGCAGGGATGATAGAGAATACTATAAGCAATATTTCTGATTTTTTTCAGATTTTTAAAAAGCTGACCTCAGGTTCAAATTTAAAAAAAAAAATATTTTTACAAAAAATAGTCAAAAGAATTTTTTTATTTAAGAACGGACAAAATGTCCAAAAAGATCGTTCTTTTGTGAACAAAACTAAAAAAAATCAATTCGCTACGATTAGTACATCCGGAGATAAAAATTATTGTTTAAATGCATATGCGTCATGTCTGGAAAACTTAAAATACGCGTCATTTTCAAAAAACTGAAAATTTTGCGAAATGATGAATGAAAGTTATATTATTAGAGAAAGTTTAACAACATATGTGAAAATTATGAAAATCCGTAAAAGTAGCGTTTTTCTCTGATAGAGTTGACTAAGAATGACCCAGCTGTAATATTATTATTTATATTTTATGTTCTAATTATTTTTTATAATAAAATTTTGTTTGATTTTATTTAATTACATTTCAAATGGTTCATAATAGAGAAGAAATACCTGCCATGATTGGCATGTGGGACCTTCTATTACATATTATAAAGTGTACGTGTTTGACATTAGTATCATGGGGTTTCGTATACGTAATAATGAGAATAATACTGCGAGTAATTCTAATTAATTTTATAAAAAAAATCTTTCTGGATAATTCAAAAATGTTGGAAAAAAATATACCTACCGGGAATAAATACTCGACATTTTTTATCTCAAACATTTTTTCTTATTTCAAAAATACATAATTCGAAAATTCCAAAGTTGACAAGAGTGAATATCCGTTTCCAGTTTAATAATTACGTTAAAAAAAATCATTTGGTATATGTATTCTGTCTTTTGTTAGTTTGTCAGAAATATTTTTAAATAAAATTAGAATCACGGGCACTGTCCACTCGCAGTATTACGTATAAGATAGTCTCGTGGTTCCCATGGCAGACATTTATATTGCAAAATAAGAATCAGAAAGTATTTTTTATCGAATGATAATTACAACCCTTCATTAGTGACAGGAGAAGAAATATTGAAGGTGCAAAATCCTATGAAAATAATCTTAACTTTTTTATGCTAATATATTTAAAGTAAAACTCTTATTAAAGTCTATAGGCGTTTTTATACCCCCCCCCCCCTTAACGTGTGAAGTAATTTATGGATGATCCCTTGATATAAATAGTTACAAATACATATACCGTGTATACCTATATATATATTTATTCCTTTTCAATTTATTATTTATTGTACCTATGTATTATATTTTTACTATTTTTACAATAGTACAAAATAAATTTAATAAAATTTATAAAATAAATATTTAATGAGTGAAAAACTATAATATTTAGTAAAAAATACTTAGAAGGCGTGAATGAACGCGCCATGCCAACACGGACTGGCTTAGACTGGCTAACACCAGAGTTACCACTACAAATTTTGAAAACAAAAATTTGTTCATGAGATAGGATGATTTTCAGCCCGACTTTGATATAGGTGGATACTCAGCCAGATCTGGATATAGGTGGTTATTCAGCCAGATCTGGATATAGGTGGTTACTCAGCCAGAGCTGGATATAGGTGGTTATTCAGCCAGATCTGGATATAGGTGGTTACTCAGCCAGAGCTGGATATAGGATACTTTTCGTGTGATGCGACGATATAGCCAATTGTGTAGAATTTCAATAAATAGAGCACTTTCAGCAAGTTCTCTCATTTATCGTGTGTTAAAAACTATTTTTAAATCCAATTACTCAAAAACCATACGTCCAAAATTTTAAATAAAAATTAGTAAAATAAGTGTTATCCATAAATATCATATTAAAATTTTAGACTTTTATCTATACATTAATCTAATGATCGAATAACCTTAATCTGGTTATTGTTATCAAATAAGTTTGAAACAACTTTGAAATATAATAAATAATGATATATAGTACATACATACTTACACAGCAATCACAATATTTATGTTTGTATCTAGCATACATATAATAAGTAGTATTACTGTCTAAATGAAGATTCAACAACCGAACATATACAAATCTGCAAATCAAAGTTGTAGGAAACTGAAGATAAGGAGCTCACATCTGTATAGAATCTTGTAATCAGATTATCGACTCTCTTCTATTAAATCGAGGTCGGGTATATACGAGAATATGTAGGCATCAGTGGCGTACACGTATACTTACAATCATCATAAGAAAAGGAAATTAAACAAAAGTTGGTGTGTAGTGTATCTACATACATATACTGCAGTGCAAAAGTCTTTAGACACTCATTTTTTTGCGTATTGTAAATATAAAACAACAAAAATACTTGATAAAAGATCTTAAATGTTGATTATTACTTTTGTAATAATCCTAGAATATCTAAAATACAGCATTTACAAATTTCCATGTTAAGGAAAATTTTGAATTATATGCCTGACAGGTCAGGTTTACTCAAGTTGAAAGTATTGTTGCACAGTGTCTCTCAAGCTAACGAGAAATTGTTTTTTTTTTACTATTTTAACTGCGAGTAAACATATTCTTTTCACTATTTTGGGGATTTTTATTGACCGAAATCTGTATATTTACATTCAAAATCACAGGTGTCCAAAGACTTTTGCACGGCAGTGTATACTAATGGTCCTCCACTGCAATTAGACTGAAAAACATCAAAATGATAAAAATCGGGCCTCTATGAACCGATTTTAATGAAACCTTTTGCATTTAGATTGTTTTGATGGGTAGGTCAACGTTTATATTTTCAAAATCGTAGTCTACCCAAAATTCCTGCTGAATTATATTGTAGTATGTTGTGACTTTATCGTACAAAAATAACAACCCCAACAAATTTTTTTTATCAGTTTACGGGGTTTAAGGGGCACTCTAAATACTTAATGCCGGGACCTAATGACTCTTATTATTAATTTAGCCCTTGTGTAATACAATCATTTACTTTTCAGAATTAATTGTGTAACTACAAGGCAGCAGTAAAGCTTCCCACAGACCGACGCGAATTATTCGCAGCGGCAGCGAATAAAGGCTCCGGCAGACTGACATATGTATATTTTCAAACGAAAAAAAAAGACGATGGTGAAATAAATTTCGCGTTTTTTCGGAAATTTTTCATGTTTCTTTTCGGGTAAAAAATTCACAACTCGAAAACTATTCATGATTAATAAATGGAACTACTGTGTTAACTCCAGAAAGAAAGAATCTACAAAATGGCGAAAGCTACAGCAAAGTCGGTTCGGTAGATATTTAAATATATAATATATTAAAATAAAAAATATATAAAAATTTCGCCGCGTTTTCGCTGCGAATGTTTCGCGTCAGTCTGTCGGAGCCTTTATTCGCTGCCGCTGTGAATAATTCGCGTCGGTCTGTTGGAAGCTTAAAGCGGACTATTTTAAGACCGATTTTTTAGGTCGAATAAGCGTCGTGCGTCGAATTTCATCACTCACAACGGGCAAACGACGCACAGTGGGTTAAAATCATACATTTTTGCGCGAAATTTCGCTTCAAACCAATTTTCAACCAATTTTAATGTTACTACTCTCATTTGAAAGGTTAGTAGTTGTAGTTTCTGAAAATTACTCCAATAATAGTCTTTTCACCCTCTTAATTACCTTTTCATCCCCTTAAATTTGAAAAATCGATTAAACAAAAAAGAGGAGATATCGAAAAGATACACACTTTCAACTCACCCTGTACTGATACATCTTTTTTAGGGCCACATTATATATTGTTATATAAGTTTAAAAGTGTATTATTACTTATAATATCATTCAGATATTAACAGAGGAGATATCAAAAAAATACAAATTTATGACTCAGCCTGTACATATATAGATATATTCACACATATTTACACATACTATATAATAGTACAAAAAAATTATTTTTTATATTTGTAAAATGCATGTTTTCTTACTCGATTTATAAATTTATGGATTTATCATTTAATCGATTTTTCAGATTTAAGGGGATGAAAAAGTAATTAAGAGGGTGATTTGACTATTCTTGGGGTAATTTTCAGAAACTACAACTACTTACCTTTCAAATGAGAGTAATAACATTAAAATTGGTTGAAAATTGGCTTGAAGCGAAATTTCGCGCAAAAATGTATGATTTTAACCCACTGTGCGACGTGTCCGATCGCAAAAATTTTGCTGAATATATTTACCTGTTGATTTCCTACATCACAAATGAAAATTTAAACAAAATATAAGAGGTCATTCTGTACCTCATTGGCGGCTCTTTAATGGAATGGCCCTAAAAAATATTTAGGGCCTAGCGTAAAGTTTGAAATTATAAACTTTGACCTACCCATCGAAACAATCCAAATGCAAATGGTTTCATTAAAATCGATCCATAGAGGCCCTATTTAGTGGAAATATATAATTGCAGTGGACTATAACTTTATATCTTATTTTTATTCACAGAACAAGAACATACGCTTATTTTGTATAAATTGTAGCATCCGTATTTAGTAAAATTCTACAATAGCCTTTTATCAATATTTATCAAAAATGGTTGATCCTATTAAAAATGAAAAAAGTATATTTTTGTGTACTTTGTGTCATATAATGTTCTACAAACACCTGACTAAGGAAATAACTAAAGAACAAAAAAATATTTGATAAAAATCGGCGGTTGTAAATCAACCTGTATATTTTCCAAACTAATATTTTTAGGGTTCCGTAGAAAACCCATGTCCGTCCGTCCGTCCGTCTTCAAAAATTTTGAGATAATAAGATGAAATTTGGTATATGGTCGTAGATTAATGACCTGAAAACAGAAATGATAAGATTTTTGAAAAAAAAAAAAAAATTTTTTTAGACCCCTCTTCCATAAAATGAAAAGTGTTTAAAAAAAAATTACCTACCCCATTGAATGGGGTGTCGTTAGAAAGGTCTCCTAAAATGCAACAAGAAATGTATCAGAACTTTTTGATTTTAACCCTTTAATCACGATGTATTTGCTCTCCAAAATCGTTAAAAAAGCGTCCCCCCCTCTATTTTCTAAACTATCAATTTAAAAAATCTGAAAAAATTCCAGAATGTGTACTTTCTTCAGCAACGTTAATGTAAAGTATACAAAATTAACAACGTGATGTAAAAAAATGTAACTATAATAAAATTGAACTTTTTTATGCAACGGTTACCCGTAACAATAATATATTATTTTTTTACAAATAGGTAATTGTGAAATTAATTTCAATTAGTATAGCAATCAATATAAAAATATCTAAACGAAATGAAGTTTTGTTATCTCTTTGAGGCATGGAATTTTAGCAAATACAAAAACCCATGTTGCACAGATTCTTTTTTTAATTTTTTAACAAATTTGGTTTATTTTAATTAGTAAAAAATGCAATAACAAAAATAAAAAATAAACAAAAAGTCATTAAGCCACTTTCAACGGCTGGCGAGCCTGTACTGACAAGTTTAACAGTCAATCAATCAAGCAAATACCAGTGAGACACCTGTTGGTGAAATTATTAACTCATTGTCAGTAATTGCTGTATTTTAGATATGCTAGGATTATTAAAAAATTGTAATTAAGTAGGGGGAAGTGGTCACTCTTCGTACATGGGGTAAATTCGTACAGTAAGTATGAGAGAATAACTTAACAGCGCACAAACCCACGCTTACTTGTGTGGGTAGACATACCGGCCGTCATGTTACTTAACGAACATCGTGCCAGACGCGTCACTCTGTGTGAACTGGCAAGATGCAACGCGTTTTCGCGCGCAGTGAGTAATTTTTTTACTAAAGTTTATGATCGCATTGTAAGTAGAATTTTTATGTTTTTGACAAAATAGTGATGATGAGTTCATGTTGTTAACATTGTCTATTTTAGGTTTTAATGACTAATTTTTTTCATATTAAATTCGAATTTATATAAAGTTGTAATTTAGTTTTGTGTAAGGCCTGGGGTACATTCGGACAGTACTACAGGGGGCACATTCGTACACGATTTTTATGAAATAAATTTATAATATTTTTCATTTGCAATAACTTCAAGTAACAACCATATGTTTAATTTCCTAGATAAGTTTAAATTGTCAGACTATTTACTTATATTTGTAAAGGCTAGAATTAGGATTTTTAATTTATATAATTTTCTATGAAAAGAATTTAAGTTAACTATGAGTTAAGTTCAATATTTATATGTTATTTTTCAGATTAGTACACTTTTTGTGATTTAATAAAAGTTGCCTAGTTTAATAGACTTTTTATTTACCCTGTATGAATCTACCCTATGGTGTACGAATGTACCCCATCTGCTGTGCGAAGGTACCTCACATGTGGGGTACGTTCGTACAAATATCCTATCCTAGAAAAGTCGTTAATTTTTTTTAATTTTTTAACATAATAATTTCAAACTTCTTTGTAATTAACTACGATATATTTATTACACTTATGCCCGGTATTATCAACCAATTTAAAGCTCCTTTAGCACTAAATGCTCCTTTAAAGTAAATTTGGAAAATTACAAACGTGATTTAAATCTATATTTAAGCTCTCAATGAAAAATTTACATAATATACGTTGTAAATAAATACTGCAGATAATTTAAAATCTATTTAATTAAATATATTATCCTTGGATCTGTTCATAATATGACAGTTAGTTAAAGGAACATTTAGTTAAACTTGATAATACTGGGCGTTAGGTGCATAAACTAGAGAATTTAGTCGGTTAATAATAAAGTAAAGAACACAAATCTAAAAAGTGTACGAAGGGTAACCACTTTCCCCTACTCTTATCAACATTTAAGATCTTTTATCAACCATTTTTGCAGTTTTATATTTACAAAACGCAAAAAAGAGTGTCCAAAGTCTTTTGCACGGCAGTGTAGGTACCTCTGAGATGGCAGTACATTCTCTATTTTCTAACAAGGGAACCTTTTCAGGTCGAAAATTCGTATCGAGTTTAAACTTTGTATATAGTTAGAGGAGGTCAAGGTAAGTAAGAAAAAAATTATTATAGCTGCGGTAAAACGGTTTAAGGGGGTGAAACACCCCTATGAAAATGTGTAAAATAATCATATTTTTCAAATAACTCTGAAACTAATGAAGATTTAAAAAAACCTTTAATGCCAACTTTTCATGATTTTTTATACTCTTTCGAATGGCGATAGTCAAAGTTCAAAAAAATAAAACCGTTAACCCCCACCCACCACCCACCCCATTATTTATTACAGATTTTTTTTTCTATTAACTAAAATTAATTGTATTATACAATAGTAATCCAAATATATAAGGCATATTTCACAGAAAAATTGTTTAACCCTTTCATCGTCACATTATCATATTTCGAAAAATATTAATTTAATTTTTTTATTACGTTAGCGATAAGAAAAGTATTGACTATAGTTGAAAAATTAGCAATTTAGAATGTTACCAACATTTCAGGATCCCTAGAATACAGTAAAAAAATTTTTAGCGCAAGTTAGTCTAGAAAACGGTCGGTTAAAAACGTTATTAGTTACGTTTGTTTCTTGCATTAGTCCGATTTACTTTATGTGAATTCAATCCAGCTTCAAATATGAATAAATTTTGAATTTTCTTCGAAACTAATAAAGATATAAATAAATGTGTAGTACAACATTGTTTTGATTTTCTAAACTCTTTCGAATGGTTATAGTCCAAATTCGAAAAAAACGAAACCGTTAACCCCCACCCCATTAATTATTTATAATTTTTATTTCAATCGAATAAATTTTAGTATTTTATAGAAAAGTAATTTAAATCCATCTTAACTACAAATTTTCATTTAAATATTTTAACCCTTTCATTGCAATTAAAAAAAAAAAAAACAGTTTAATTTTTTTTATTAAAGATGACAAAATTATTGGTTTCGGTCGAAAATGTTGATGAGAATCCTAACATACAAATGCCAAAATGTTAGTCGGTGGTTTTCCGGCAAATTAACCAAATAATCTCAAAAACGGCCAGAGGGGAAAAATAGTTCATGTGTTTCTTGCATTGGCTGGATTGAATTCACATAAAGTAAATCGGGCTAATACAAGAAACAAACATAACTAATAACGATTTTAATCGGCCGTTTTCTAGACTAACTTGCGCTAAAAATTTTTTTACTGTATTGTAGGGGTCCTGAAATGTTGGTAACATTCTAAATTGCTAATTTTTCAACTATAGTCAATACTTTTCTTATCGCTAACGTAATAAAAAAATTAAATTAATATTTTTCGAAATATGATAATGTGACGATGAAAGGGTTCAATAATTTTTTTGTAAAATATGTCATATATTTGGATTACTATTGTATATTACAATTAATTTTAGTTAATAGAAAAAAAAATCTGTAATAAATAATGGGGTGGGTGGTGGGTGGGGGTTAACGGTTTTATTTTTTTGAACTTTGACTATCGCCATTTGAAAGAGCATAAAAAATCATGATAAGTTGGCATTATAGGTTTTTTTAAATCTTCATTAGTTTCAGAGTTATTTGAAAAATATGATTATTTTACACATTTTCATAGGGGTGTTTCACCCCCTTAAACCGTTTTACCGCAGCTATGATAATTTTTTTCTTACTTACCTAGACCTCCTCTAACTATATACAAAGTTTAAACTCGATACGAATTTTCGACCTGAAAAGGTTCCCTTGTAAGTCACGTTACGCCACTGGATGGTATGTATATATCCATGATATGCTTTGCTTTCACTTCCTATCTACTGCTATGTCGGTTGGTTCGATAAATACAAAAATAGCTTATTTGGTTTTTTAAATCACATTTTTTGAGATAGAGTTATATTTTTTATTATCTATTAAATGGTGACCAAAATAACAAATAGACATGTATACTACTTGTAAATAATTTTTAATTACAAGACAATGATTGATTATTCATGTTTTTACCTTTTCAAATAAATGAAGACCTCATATGTCAGCGTTAGATATTGTAATTCTTAATTAAAAAAAAAAAAATTAATAGATTATTAGAAAAATTTGCATTGTTCCATAAGGTTTCATTCTATACAGTGCGTTCACGATGAAAGGAACAAATTCGTTTAAAATTCAGGGAATTATTTTGTGGAAAAACGCTCGGACCCGTCGATTAGTATTTTTAGTTGCGGATTTTTTGACATAAGAAAATTGTATACAGGGTATCCCAAGAAGAATATATGCAGTAATCATTGATTTTTTTAATGGAACACCCTATATATTATGCCATTTTTTAATTGTACGATAAATTCTGAACACTTTTTGTGCGCATAGCATAGCTCTAAAACTAATGGTTTTTGGAATAATGACGCTTGAAATGTGTCTCAAGATGAATATATGCAGTCATCATTGATTTTTTTTAATGGAACAGCCTGTATATTATGCCATTTTTGAATTTTACGATAAATTCTATACACTTTCTGTACAACATAGTATAGGTCTAAAATCATCAGTTTTTGAAATAATGACGTTTGAAAAGTTATAAATAAATAAAAAATTAATTAACTTTAATAATAAAACATACAAAAGAAATAAAATTATTCCAAAAACCACTGATTTTAGAGCTATGGTATGTTGTACAGAAAGTATTCAGAATTTATCGTACAATTCAAAAATGGTATAATATACAGGCTGTTCCATTAAAAAAAATAAATGATGACTGCATATTATATTCATCTTGAGACACATTACAAACGTCATTATTCCAAAAACCATTCATTTTAGAGCTATGTTATGCACACAAAAAGTGTTCAGAATTTATTGTACAATTCCAAAATGGCATAATATATTGAGTGTTCCATTTAAAAAAATCAATGATTACTGCATATATTCTTCTTGGGACACCCTTTGGTATACAATTTTCTTATGTCAAAAAATCCGCAACTAAAAATACTAATCGACGGGTTCGAGCGTTTTTTCACAAAATAATTCCCTGAATTTTAAACGAATTTGTTCCTTTCATCGTGAACACTGTATATGTATTAAAAACCCTTAGCTACTCCACTTCTTCAAAATAACATACCTGCCACACTGGGGTCCCCTCGTACCCCAAACACTAAAATGCTAACTACTCGTAAGTTATTGAATATTTTAATTCAATAAAATTCCTCTATCATCTTCGAACGAATTTAAAAAATTGAAAACCTTGTAAAATTTAAACCGTTTACATTGAAGTTGAAACAATATGATACCCCATAGTGGCAGCTAAGGGTTAGATTTTTTTTTGACGAGTTAAAATTTAAAATTGATAGATGTTCCTAAAGATTTTTCGAAACTTCAAAATCAAAATATAGACCTGTCAATTAATAAAGGTTCGATTCAGGTTCAGGATCAGTAGCGTAATCAAAATATAATTTAAAAAAAAATTGTTCATTTGAAAAATATAATCTTTATGTTTTATCTAAAAATCTTTTCATTTGTCAAATTAATAAATAATTTATTTCACCAACTAACGAAACTCTCAAATAGATTAAACATAATGGTTGTATTAATTAATATTTATCAGTGTGAATATTTTTTACACCAACCAATTAGTGCTATTTTCGATATGATAAATTCAGTGATGTCATTTATAAAGTATTTTTTTGTATTTAAAATATATGTTTTCAATACGAAACAAAATTTTCACCATGATAAGAACATTGTTAGTAATAATATATACTTATTTATCAATAAGATAAACGAGGGTATTTCCATATTGCTAAAAAATATTAACAAAAAGACCTCTATCGGAGCCAAATCGATCACGGATTTTTTACATTGATCACATTTTTTAACACATAGACAAATTATTTTTTTCTGTGTAAAGTTGGTACAGTGGGTGGGGTGACGACATGTCGTTATATAAAATTATATTATATTAAATATATATTAAATAAATATCTATTCATTTTTTCTAATAGATAGTCAAAAGAACATTAATTTAGTATCTTCCATATTTTCTCTCTGGCGTTGTAATATTTTTTTTTTTTACACAAAAAAACAGACTAGAAAACATATTTGTTAAAATGTTACTCCATAGTATGTGGTTCATTTGTACAACGTTTCAGTACAGTTTTATGAACACATCTACAAAACTATCCAACAAATGAACAGAAATTCTCTTTGAATATCTAGAGTAGGTACCTACATTTACATACATACATGTAATGTATTATTATTTAACAAAAGTTAAAACGACTACAAATGAGTAACAATATACCCATGTGTATGTAAATAGAAAATATATCACAATAAAATTATCCAACAAAAAGCGACGACTGGAATGTTAACAAAAAAAAACTTGTATATTTATTTTTTCGTTTACTTTGATGCAAAATCAATATTTGAGACTTTTGAACATACAAATAATAACAAGATATTGTAATAGGTTATTGTACCCTAGTGTCTTGATTGTTGAATATTTGTTGTATACAGGTTGAGTTTTTTATCTTGAGACTTTAATATCTGGAAAACTATGGATTTTTAGGGAAAATGTTTGGTACAAAAGTTTCAAGATTTGGAGGTTGGTTTTTTCAAAATGTTAGAACGCAAAAAAATGTTGAATGTAAAAAAATAAACGACCTTAAAATAAAAAATAATCCAGACAAAAGTTAATTATTTTTTGTCTGAAAAATAGTAATCTTCAAAAAAATAGGTTTACATTTTTGTTTAATTTGTTTACCTCAAAATGACCTTAAAACCTCCACTTAAGGTCAAAAAACTTACCTCCATTGGTTTTACCCCACCAAATCCTGAAACTTTTGTAACAAACATTTTCCGTAAAAATCCATAGTTTTCTAAATATTCAACAGTCTCAAGATAAAAAAACTCACCTGTATGGATTTGGTGGTTAGATAGCGATAATTCAATGTTAAAAAACTGTCGCGCAAATTAGCTAGGGCAAAGTACCATAACCTCTTTATCTAACGAGCTCCGGGTGGCTGACACCGTGAACTCACAGTTCATAACTCTTTATACTCTAAATATTAGATTCGTATACGGTTTGGTAGTAACCATGAAAACATCTAAAACATTCTTAAATTGTATAGCAGTAGAAGAAATGCTGTACACTGGCATAGATTTCATTAAAGTTATCACTCCAGTAATATTCTGTCTCTAAGGATAAAACTCGGTAATACGCCCCATTTGACAAAACACCCCATAGTCCTAACACTTACACAAACAAAACTACCACATAACTCTTAATGCGTATTCTTGCATGTTTTGCTGTTTTAAAAAATATCAAAACATATTTGTTTTTGGCATCCAAACAATTTGTGGTGAGTTTCGAAGAAATTCATAAACTTAAAATACTATATTTTTTGTGTTAAACTCACCTAATAGATAAAATTACATACCTGTTTAGATTTTGTCGAGCGTTATAAACTTTAATCTGTTGCTAAGATCTTGGTGGGGCATTTTAAAAAGCATTTTAAAAATGTTCCCTTGGCTTGCATGTAAAACGCCCCAGTATGAGAACCACATATTAGGCTAATATTGGATGCGTTACATACAACACTATAATCTTACAGTGTTTGTTAACTTACTTAACTAATACAACAAATACAAATGTATAAGTGAATATAATATCTGAAAAATCACATTTAGTCCAGTCATTTGGTAGTTTTACCTGGAAAGTTTTCAGGGAGTTTTGAAAATTGGTAATTGTATAGATTTCGATGTGCTCTTTCTGAATTTCAACTTTGCCACCTCGTATCTTTGCCGCTCGCGCCGCCATATTGGAAAAAGGGCACCTAAAAGTAGTTTTTTGGCAATATCTCCTCTCCAACTCATTTTACGATAAAAATATTTATATACAAAATTAAACTAGAGAAAATTTCCAACAATTTATGTAATAACATTTTTTTTTGTAAATTCAATAGTTTTGGCGTACGAGCGCCGCAAGTTATTATTCATCTACACATACATACACGTGTTTTGCGTATCAGGTTGCTCTGGAAGCAAACTTTTATAAAAAAAAAATATTTCCTCTGATTTTTTTATACAGTTCAATTATTTAGTATTCAAAAAACATTTTAAGATCAAAAAGAAAAAAATCGCCTCAGCGCTTTTTTAATAATTCATAAAACAAAAATACATAAATCGAGCACGGTCTTCTGGATGCCACCATTAATAAAATATTATCACATATGATTTTTTGTACAGTTCAATTCTTTAGTATTCAAGGAACATTTTAGGACCAAAACGAAAAAAAATCGCCTCGGCGCTTTTTTTATAATTCATAAAATAAGAAAAATCGTTATTCAAAATTGTTTTCACTAAATATATTTATTATTTGTACAATCATTTGGTAGTTTTACCTGGAAAGTTTTCCGGGAGTTTTGAAAATTGGTAGTTTTATAGATATGGATGTGCTCTTTCCGAATTTCAACTTTGCCACCTCGTATATTTGCCGCTCGCGCCTTTTTTGACAATATCTTCTTTCCAACTCTTTTTACGATAAAAACTACTATTAGACGCCATTTTTTCAATATGGCGGCGCGAGCGGCAAAGATACGAGGTGGCAAAGTTAAAATTCAGAAAGAGCACATCAAAATCTATAAAACTACCAATTTTCAAAACTCCCAGAAAACTTTCCAGGTAACCTCTTTATTTCGAACCAAATGACTGTACTAATTATCAAAAAATATTATTATACAAAGACTATTTGAAGGTCTTTGTAATTTTAAAATACTTAATTTAAGATAATCAATTTTCATTTACGTTATTATAGTATGATAATTTTGTTGATTTCTGTCATATTATTGTAAATTTACGTTAAAATTCTATTCACAGCTGTTAAACATATCATTATATTATTGAGATAAATATCATAATCTTAGTTGAACGAAGAGAGTGAATATGTACTTCATAAATATTCGTAGAATAGATTTAAGTCGTTATTAGTCTATGAACATCTGTAAGTTGTGCTTTAAATAAATAAAAATTATGATTGAGTTACGTGGGGAATTTTGTAACACGAGTGAGGCATATTACCCAACAATTACATTACAAAACGCCCCACCGAAGGGTTTGAAAAAATATTGTTTTCACCAATTTGTTTTGTTCCTAATTAGATAACCCAGTGCCAAATTGTACATGAAAGTCCAAATTTTAATTTTTAATAAAGAGTTTCCAAATATATTTCATGTTTTTTTTTATATATATATACAGGTTGACCCATTTTAAGTGCACAACTCTGATAATTTTTAATAGTGAAATGTTATCAAACAACTTTTCAGATAAAAGTTGCACGGTTTGGAGGGGGATATAGACGTACTTACAATTAGACGAATTTTTTTAGGTGGTATTTTCAAGGTGATATGAAGGTCAACATCATTTTTTTAAATATAAACCTAAAGTTATTTTATTTTACATGAAAAACATGAATCTTTCATAGAAAACTTTTTTTTAACAACTAAACCTTTCAAAGATATCTAACAAAATAATTCGAGAATTTGAACTTTAAATATTTTTTTACTCAGAACCAAAATAAACATTGTTTTGTATTATGTAATTTTTCTCTAAACCTGATGGTTTCTCAGTAAAAAAATATTGAAACTTCAAAATTTCGAATTATTTTATTAGATATCTTAGAAAGGTTTAGTTGTTAAAAAAAAGTTTTCAATGAAAGATAAATGTTTTTTCACGTAAAATAAAATTACTTAATAAAAACTATAGGTTCCTATTTAAAAAAAAATGATGTTGACCTTCATATTACCTTGAAAACACCACCTAAAAAAATTTCATCCGAGTACGTCTATGCCTCCCTCCAAACCGGACAACTTTTATCTGAAAAGTTTTTTTCATAACATTTCACTATAAAAAGTTATCAGAGGTGTGCACTTAAAATGGGTCACTCTGTATAAATAATTGTACTTACAGTAGGTATGTAAAATTTAAATTATCATTTGACAGCTACGACATTAAACAAAACAAATTACGCTGATATTCCATATTTGGCGCACATGAGGTTTCTTCTGAAATTGGTTCTGAACTGTCTCATTGAACGGAGCTATTAAGGTTGTTGTTCACTAAAATCGATTTGTTAAAATTTTAATATTGTGTTAAGTAAGCTAGTTCGCATTTGTAAAAAAAAATCAGGTCAGTTTACCAATTCGTTTATTAATTATAAACGTGCAAAGTTGGCCTCTTATACATTGCAAGCATAGGGATCCACTTGGAATTCGATATTCGTTTAATTCGTGTATTAAAACTAAACGTCAGATTTTAACCAAAAACGGATATGTTATAGATTGGTAATTAAGGAATGTGTATATAAAATTTTAGAATGATTTACCATCTCCTTAAATAATTATTAATTTTTAACTTTGATAAATTCTCGAACACATGACGTAAATATACGATATGGCAACAGCGCATTCGGCGCGCTTTTTGAAATATAAAAACGTGGTATTGACAACTGACGCGCGTTGTAAATAGCAAGTGATTATTGACTACATTTAATGTTTTTATTTATAATAATAATAGTTACTATTGTTATTATAATTATTACTAATGTCAGCAATAGTAATAATTATAATATTGTAAAAAATAAATCTTCTGTTCTTGTCTATTATTGTAAATTGTTGCCAGATCTATTTGTTCTTTATTACCGACATAGCAAAACCCTGTAGTTCATGCTAAATTCCGTTAGATGCCACGACTTTCAGTGAACAACAACCTTAATACTTAATACATATCTACTAAATCAAACAGTGTGCAGATTAACTTTCGGAATAGATAAACTTATCAAGTCAATTACGTTGTTGGAATGTTGTCTTGTACGAAAACGCGTTATATGGAAACTGCGTTATAGGATAGTTGTTTGCAATTTACACTTCGCGTTATATGGAAACCACGTTATAAAAGGGTTTGTTTGCAATTTACGCTTCGCTTTATATGGAAACCGCGCTATAGGAGGGTTGTTTGCAATTTTCTCTTCGCGTTATATTGAAACCGCGCTATAAGATTACCGCATTATAGGACGGTTGACTGTATAAATCTTGATCGCGTTACATCAAATGTTAACAAATTAGTTTGAAAAATCTTAAAACAATGTACAAAATAAGTTTCTACATGTAATAATTTTCTTTTATAAAAACTTCTATATTAATCAGTAGCCGATCTAATATAAAAGTTTTCAAAGAGTACACTCTAAAAAACTCTTAAAAACTTTTGTTATTTGTCCAACCTGGTTTCATTCGTGAAAAGATTAAAATGAACTACATAGATATTATATTATAGGTATCTATGTACATAAGAAAAATAAAAGAATGTTATAATTATTTGAGTGAGTGTATTCAGGTTTAAAAGGATTTTTTTATGGTATTTGAAATTATCTTGAAAGCAAAGCGACTTAAATCATATTTTGTGGAATTTATAATAGGTAATTATCAGAAAACATATAAAATAGTAGAAAATAAGTGGATTTTTAGGGTTCCGTAGAAAATTAGGAACCCATATTGTTTCGCTCACAATCAGTCCTAAAAAAATTAGACATAATAAGATGAAATTTGGTATACGGTCGTAGATTGATGACCCAAAACAGAAATGATACGGTTTTTGAAAAAAAATTTTAGACCCTACCCCATACAGTGGGGTGTTTTTAAATGCTCTTCAAAAGTTTGCTAAAATTCAACAAAAAATGTTTTAGAACCTTTTGATTTTAACCCTTTAATCACGATTAGTGAATACAATACCGGGATCCCGAAATACCGAAAACCGGGATCCCGGTCATTTTTCTCCGGTATTACAATACCGGTATTAGTGCACATAATACCGGTATTTCGATATTTATAATTATTACTAAAATACGTATAAATAACTGAGGGAGATGATTTTTATACTTAAATCTTCTTATTATTAGCTAAACTGTTTTTTGATATGTAATTGTAGTGTCAAATTACGATATTTTCCCAATATGTGATAGATTTTCCTAGGAAATATTTTATTTTGAATATAAAAGTAAAAACTCTCACCTTGGGTTGCATATAGAAAAATAATCCACGATTAGTTAATCGTGGATTATTTTGCTTTGTGCAACGCAAGGTCAATGTTAAAAATTATATTAAATTCAGGGCAATAATAGAAGCTCGAATAATTGTTTTTTTTTTATATTACATATCGAGCCTTTACCTCCAGAATATAAGCGAACATTTTTCCGAAATCGGGTTTTGTATCACAAATGACGTCAATTATTTAAACCCTGAGATTTAATCTTAAAGAGTTAGAAAAAACTTAATATTTCATTTTTTTTTCGTTTTTTTTTACATTATTTGATGTAGACATTTTTGTTTCTAGTCAGTTGTTTCAATTATTGAATACTTATTATTGACGACATCTAAAACTCGCGGTGTTTCTATCATAACCGCTAAAAATTGCCATATTTTTTCAATAAAGTAACTGAAAGTATGTATTTCTAAAAAATACATCTCTAACTTTTTGTAGCTTATGATAATTCGGCGACATTTTTTTTTTAAATACCGGTATTAATACCGGTATCCCGGTTTTGAACATAAAAAATACCGAAATACCGGTATTAGGATTTTGGCCCGGTATTGTATTCACTAATCACGATGTATTTGCTCTTCAAAATCATTATAATAGAGCGTCCCCCCTCTATTTTCTAAACTATCGATTCAAAAAATCTGAAAAAATTCAGAATATAGCTTTTAATAAGTACATTCACTGAAAATTATAACGAACACTGTCGAAAATATTTTGGACCCTCCTTCCATAGACTGAAAAGTATATTACTTTTTTTACACCTACCCCATTGAGTGGGATATATTTAGATAAGTCTCCTAAAATGCAACAAAAAACGTTACAGGACCTTTTGATTTTAACCCTTCAGTCATGATATATTCGGTTTTCAATGTCGCAGTCTGAGCTCCCTCACTCTATTTTCTAAACTATCGATTCAAAAAATTTGAAAAAAATTAGAATATACCAAGCTTCTAATTAGCATTGTCACTGAAAATTATAAAATAAACTGTAACAAAAATAGTTTGTGAAAAGTTTTTGAAATTACTTTTTTATAAATCGTAGTGAGTTAGTGAGAATGACTACGGAAACATGTGCGTGCCCAACGCACATACCTGTTTTATTTTCATTATAATTTTAAGCAATCTATAAATTGAAAAATAAATAAATAAATAAAAATAAAACATAGTTTCTGAGGTCGGTTTTATTTAGTTTTCTTGAAATGTTTTTTTATTGGCTTGGCACACTTCAAAAATTATTAAATTGTTATATACATTTTAGTGTTTTACGGGTTTTTTGAAGTTTTTTTTATTTTATTTTTTATTTGAGTGGCGTATCTGAAAAGTTCATGATCAGTTTCTGATAAAATTTATATGGTACCATCTCGAAAGTTTACTTTTGCAAAAAAAGTTTCACCGAATAGGCGCATATTTGTCGAAGTTATGTTCGAAAATACTTGCATAAAAAATGTTCACAGCAATATAGAAATCCCCTCCTTTTTTGAAATCGGTTAAAAATACAAGTTCACTTATCATAATTTTGAAACTAGGAAATATTCTTACATGTCGGCGCGAGGAATTTATTTAGTTCAAATTGGCGCTAAATACGTGGAGTGACGCAGTCCAATTAGAAGTCAGAAGTTAGAACCAATCAGTAGATCAGGAAATACGCTAAGTGGGGGTCGATTTGGAAGGGGACAAACAGAATTTGCGGCTGTGAGGGACAACGAGAAGGCAGTCATCGTTTGGGCCACCTATCGACAACTTATCGTGTTTTTAAATGTGTTAATTCACACCTGAACTGCAATCTCTTAGTTTGACAATTGCATTATGTTCTGTGTATTTATAATTGTTATAGAAACATTCTATTAATGCCGTTTTCGATAATTGAAAGTATTGTGAAGTTAATAAAAAGACAGTGTGTGATTTTGTAATTGTTACTTAATGATTCATGTTGATTAAAAGACAATATTGTGGATTTGTACTTGTTTTATTCATGATGACGAAAGTAAAGCAGATTATTGACAGTGCATGTGACGTGTGATGCCACCATATTACGTGTAAACCAGCCACGCTCCGACATACATAACATCTTTTTATAGTTACCAAAGAAAGCATTACCTATCACAAAAAAATGATCAAACCACTGTCAACAAATATGTTATCTTAATTGGTAAATACGGATATTGCATCGTAAAAAATATATGTCTATGCTATTGAGATGTCACCGGACTTATACACGTATAAAACATTTCAAAGCTCTAGCTTAATTAGAACTGGTGGAAATTTTGATTGCACTATTTAACCCTAACATACTAACTAACTAACAAGTGAAGTTAAATAAAAGCTTATAATAACTAACAAGTGGAGCTAAATAAAAGCTTGTAAAAATAAAAACAACTTGTTTGTCTTAACGTCAGAAAATTTAATAAGACAAATAATACTAACCGCAAGCTTTCGATTCACAAAATCATCGTCAGGCTAAAAATATAATAAACTAACGGAATCCCGCGGCTTCGCTCGCGTAAATTTCGAAACTAATTAGAACCCTCCATACGTGATAGGGGATGACATATTTTTTTTATATTGATTTTTATTCATTACCTATAAAAAAACGTAAATATCTCGAATCTTAGTTAAAAATTGTAAGAAACGAACCCTCGCCATTAGGAGTTGAATATCGAATTTTTTTATTGAAGATTATTTTGCTCGATTCTACCATTATAACGTAAGTAGCTCTGCAGGTAAACATATCAAAAACACAGACCCTGTCTACCCCCGCCATTAGGGGTTGAATGTCGAAATTTTTAATTTAATAGATGACTATTTTACCCGAATTCAAATTTATAAGAAAACCAGGTATGCAGATAAACATATCTAAATCCATCCTCGTTCGTGTCCCATGCTATTAGGGCTTTAATAACGAACTTTCATTTTTAATTGAATATTTTATATTATTGTCCGAATTTAATATCATGAACAATTATGAAGATAAATATATCAAAATTTTACCCCCCCCCCCATTCCGATAATGGTTGAAATTTCGTAAATGACATTTGTTTTGTAGAGTACCTACTTATGCCATGTTTCATTCTGTGAATACAAAAAAAAATATTTTACCAATTTTTTCACTCCCCCAACACCTTAGGGGTTAAATTTTGGGAAATGCTGAAATTATTGTTTCATTATTTATATTGTACTAGCTGCCCCGGCAAACGTTGTTTTGCCAACAAATAATTTGCATGCTCTTTCTTTCTCATTGTTATGGTGTTAAAATTGTTAGGATTATTTTGTGTATTTTGACTATTACTTCCATGTTCGAAGAAATGGAAGTATTGTAATACCGTCAAAAAATCATGTCCGAGATAAGAGCAGATTCTGATTATACTAACTTCAAAACGTAAAGAAAAGTTGATGTCCGCTTGGCGGCTGTGCGTGTGTGTGTCTGGATGTAGAATTTTCTTCCGTTCATGATAACTATTGTAAGTATGCACCGATTTGAATTATTTTTTGGGAAAATGTTTGTCTCAGTGAGTACTCCAGACCTATTGATTTTGGTGCTAATCGGATTAGGGGTTTCGGAAATATTCGAAAATTTGTACCAATTATCGTTTAAAACATGAGTATTATCTTACCAATTTAGATAAGACTTGATATACTTGTAGTTTAATCCAATCTAAGGGGCACTTATTTCATAAACGTGCCGAAAAAGCCACTGAAGGGGTGAAAACCACCCTCAAAATTTTAATTTTAAATACTATTAAATTCATGTTGCCATGGAAACAAACGCAGTTAAATTCAAATGTCAGATAATTATTATTCTACAAAAATGTGTATTATATTAAAAATTATCTATTATAAGACATTACAGAACATGGAAGTCATGTATGGTTCTCCATACCGTTATTTTGAGTATTTCAACCGATATTTAAACGTCGTCGTGTATGTACGTCAAAATACTAAAAAATATTTTATTTTAAATTCGTGTTTTGTTTTCATGATGTCACTGTAATTTATATAAAAACATAGTAGCCATTGGACGGTTTTTCTCATTTTCGTAAATATCTCGACCCCCCAGTCACCTACCGAATTAAAAAAAATCTATAAACCTTCTCGAACACCAAACAAATATATGGTGTGAATATGGCTTCAATACGTCCAGTGGTTTAGGCCTGATGATCGCCGGTACATACGCACCAAGAGTTTTATATATTAAGATATAGTCCAGAGCATTTAGACGAAAAATAGCTGTATCTAGGAAAAAATTCGCATAGAGCTGAATTTTTGTATACACTTTCTTTTTGTCTTTATACATAATATGCCAAAAGTCCCCATCGATCCCTTGTGAGCATACTTTTTTATAGCCGTCAAAAGGTGCTAATAATTAGTTTTATGTAAATATCTCTGTATTTATAGATTTTACGATATAACAATGGGAAGACTAGAAAATTTTCTACAAAAAAGGTTATTCATAGTTTTTCATACGAACTATAATTTTCACGGAAACTGGATGCAAAGGTGACGACTTAAGCAAATACTACTAACACAAGAAATGTAGAATTTTTGACTAATGTAAATATTATACCGAATGTGCGAGGTTCCAAATTTTGTCAATAGTTAGAGTATACCGACAAGTGTATTTCCTGAAAACTCCCTAGCAAAGTAGGCCCCGGAACATCCCCATCGAAGGCCCCAAATTTTCGTTATATCGGATTTTGTGAACAGCTGTATCTAGTGAACGGAATGTACGATCAACATCTTTTTTCACATTTTAGACAGATAATTTAATCTTCTACAACCTTTTTATTAATACTTTATCCAAATTAAATTGTATGCCTTTCAAAATTGTGGTGAAACTAAAAAAAATATTTTTTTTAAGAAAATTTTAAAGTTTGGCCGCCATTTTGAAAACAATTCGTTAATTTTTAGTTAAAATACTATCAAAATGTTTGTAAAAAAATAAATAACTGTCTTATATATTATATGTGAAAGACGATGTTGATCGGACATTCCGTTTATTAGATACAGTCTGTTTATAAAATCCTTATACAACGATATTCGATGAGGGTGTTCCGGGGCCTACTTTACTAGGGAGTTTGCAGAAAATATACATCTTTGTATGTTCTAACTACCTGCAAAATTTGGCACCTCACACATTTGTCATAATATTTACAATAGCCAAAAAGTATATGTTATATTAATATAATATAGGAATGAAAATTGATTAAGATTTTTTTTGGAATTTTTTGACAAAAAAGTATAAAACTTTTTACTATAGATTTTTTATATTTACTTTTATATAAGTTTAGAGAAGCTATACAAATTAAAAAAAATAATAATAAAAAGTAATTATTACGCTTGTACAGGAACCACGTACAACGTGAAAAAAACGTCTCCAAATGATTGCCATGATTCCAGCTTTTCTGTTCATCCGAAAAAACAAAACCAATAAATTTCTTTATCTATATAAGTGTGACTATAGCGGATGGCAAAAAATTAAAACAAAAATTGAAAATTAAAAAAAATGACGACGTTTAGAAAAGTGTATATAGAATTTTCGTTACTATTTTTTTCAATCTTTCATTGCCCGTAAAACAAAAATATTTGATTTACTCAATTCTGTTACAGATAGTAATAGCTTGTGTACACAGAAAATTTGAAGTCAATCGGTTCAGTAGATCTTGAGTTATTATGGCAGCCAATTTCAGTTTTCAGTTTCGAGAAAAACGCGTTCAAAGTTTACGTATAGTTGGCTATTCAATGTTACGTATCTCTTTCAATCCACTATAACTTCGTCAATTTTGGGAATTTGGGTATAGGGTTTTGTACATATCTTTTTTGAACTCCTATTTATTAAAAAAATGCAAAAAAATAAAATCAATATTTTACATTTTTAGACTAGAATACCCCCATACTACGTGAAAACAATTACTTGTACGATAAAAGGTATCAGATCTTTGTTGTAGATAATTTTCTAATCTTTCTATTTGATAATAACTATTTTAGTCATAGAGACAATATATACAGAGATATCTAGATAAAACTAATTGTTAGCACCTTGTGTGGGCTGTAAAAAAGTATGCTCACAGGGGATCGATGGGGACTTTTGGTAACTTATTTATAACGGCAAAACGAAGGTGTATACAAAAATTCAGCTCTATGCGAATTTATTCCTAGTGAAAATCTAAAGTTACTGGACTAATAGTATGTTCGATAAGTTTCAATTAAATGCAGACAAAAAAAATATTTTTTATATAAATTTTGACACCCTGTTTTCACCCCGTAGGGGTTGAATTTTGAAAAATCCTTAGTTGGTGCTTACATCATAAAAGGAAGGTACCTACGAAATTTCACGTTTCTAGGTCCAGGGGTTTGGGCTGTACGTTGATATATGAGTGAGTGAGTGAGTGGTTAAGGACAAACGCTTTTATATGTAGGTAGATAACAAATAAATACAATTAAATGATGTAAAGATATTAATATTTTAAAATAAAAATTCAGAAATATACCTATTTAAAATAAACGAATACAATCTAAGAAAGAAGATATCTCAATAATATTTATGTAGCTACATGAATATTATTGAGTGAGATAATTTTAAGGGAGGAAGCTACCCTCGTACAGGTGTTTGTCTTGACCTGAAACGGAAAGATCAAGTGATAGTTATTATTACCTTCAGTCATCAATTATTGTGAGAATTCAATATTTAACATTAAACAAAATTGCTTTGTCATAGCTCTGTATAATATTAACCTTTTAAGGTCGGGGATTTTTACGTTGAAATGGATCTTTTTTTTATTTACAAAATTTCTACATAAAATCAATTCATTTCTCACGTGGCGTTCCCGACTAAGTTGCTGGTCGATATATCCACCAGTCCCGTCCGTAACGGAAAGCCCACTGTAAAAAAATAGTTCAGGTCATTTGAGGGCGTTCCCTACGTAATTTGAAGCGCTGAATACGAAAAAAATTGTGATAATAATAGTTGAGTATTAAGTAAAGAAGAGTACTCCAGCTTTCGGTCTTAGCGTAACACAGGATCAACAACGTGAATATGGCGAAAATATTATCCCTTTGGAGTGCTTGATTTTCGTGAGTCCTTTTGCCACTCACGTTGAAATACCTGACATTATGGTAATAGTAAATCCTCCTCAAGAAATAATCAACCTAATGCTAACCTGCTGGTAGGTACAAACAATAATTTAAATTTTTGGCCTTACATTCACCTTGATGATGATGATTTTTGCGAGACGTAGGGGAAAGCAGGTAGGATTCGTACACTTTTTACTCTGAGCCTTACAAAAAATAAACTATTAGCTATTACTAAATTATTTTAATACCGCTATGTTACCCATATATCTGGCTTTAATACTATGAAGTGTAGTATTCATATAAAACAGCATGGGGAAGCTACGGCAATTTTCCTAAACGAAGGTACCTCATGCATGGGGTAGCTTCGTACAGTCAAAGAAAATGCAATTTTTTCAATGTATTAAATTCATTTATTGAGGTCAAAGTTAACACAGAATCAGCCTTCATGTAGTAATCTAACAATTATTGTATTTAAAGTACTTATAATTGCTTAAACATAAATATATAAGACTTTTAATTTAATTCTTGGTAAACAATCTTTTTGCAGCCACCTAAAACATAAAATAGAATTGTGTTTATCGTGAAATGTGAACAGAATTGCCTATAGTTACAAGTAGAGGTATTAGGTATCTAGTAGAGTAGGATTCGTACAATACGAATCTACCCCACTCATAACTGTACGAAGGTACCCCAACCCGAGAAATCAACAAATTAATTTGGAATAAAAATTACCGTTATAGTTACACTAAAATGACTATTTAAATATTAAACCAAGATTTTAAGGCATAAACTATAATACATCACTTTTATAATTCGAGCATTACTTATACCAGCAAAGCGTGTTCAAAGATGAAAACAAAAATAAGCTAAGCAGAGCGAAAATACATATCGGATTGCTCCATCGAAGCCGGTGGCCGTACTATCGGCCCGCCCGGCAGGTACCCTTTGCGTATGAGGGGGAGTCACCCATACAAACGCGAACATGTAAATGTATTAGATAACATAGATATCATCACTGTACGAATGCTCCTTGTATACGAATCCTACCTGCTTTCCCCTAATAGGTACTGTTTTTACCGAGTTCAGTGCATCATAAAAAATATGTATGCTAACTGACGGGCCGAAATAGTAAAAAAAAATTACCTTGAAATGCGATTTTTAAGGTAAAGGGCACCTCCTGAATCCTTTTTACTACTTTTTTTGGATATGGCTATTTGCACATACTGCATGTGCATTGTGCATGCAATTGGCTATTTGCACATACCACTAACTTAACGTAAACTAACCTACTCTTACTTAACAACTTAACCTAATTAAGTACATAAACAGTATGTGCAAATAGCCAATTACATGCACATTGCACATACGGTATGTGCAAACAGCCACATTAATTTTTTTTCGTATTCAGTGCATCAAATTACGTAGGCAAACATAAAATATTTTATGTTATATGGGTGGTCGATATTTCGACCACCCGCATCCTTAAAAGGTTAAATACCTAAAATAAAATAAAATCTAAACTTGAGTTATATTTCCTTCACATTTATAAAATCAACTGCGTAAATAAAGTTCCTGTAAAATATTTTATTGTTAATTCGATCATTGCGTTATCGGTCTAATATACTTCAGCAGAAAAGTATAAAAATTCTCTTTAAGAATGGCCAGAAGGTGAGTTGGAGCAATTCCGGGAACACAGCTCTGTTGAATAATGGTATCGATTTACAATAAAGTTATCGACGACTTGGTTCTACACATCGGTATCTTCTCTGCACGCGTCTCGTTTCAAATAAATATATCTCTTGTGTTGTGTCCTAATGGAAATGAATTATGGTTGTAAATTTTCGTATGGACAATAAATAATATAAGAACGTCATTTTTTTATGAATCGTGGAAGTATTACTAAATTTTATTTTACTAAATAAAATTATATTTATACAGGGTGATCCGGTTTGGAATGTAGATATTTTAGGAGCTGATTCCCTGGTTTATTGTGTGTAAAAAATTGTACAGGAAGGGAGGATCTATCTTCAAAACCCTATGAACTACAGGGTGTGTTTAAAAAAATTACTTTTAAAATAAAGATTATCTCATAACTTCCAAAGTAACGTAACTAGAGATATCATACTGAGTCAGTTTCATAGGAAATTAAGTAACATATTTTTTAGTATTACAGTGTTTCCAGTTCAGTGTTATTGTTTATCAAATTAAAAAAATAATTCTTTTTTTTTATGAAAATGATCATTTATTTACTCCAAAAGTACCTACAATATGTGGCATTTTTATTATTATTTCGGTACGTCATAATATTACCTACACAGTTTGGACCTGAGTCTTACAGTTTTCCAGTTATTTTATCTAAATTATCCCAAAAGTGACTATTTTGCTAAGTGAAACAGTCTTGCATTTTTTTCATTATAAATAACATAATTTTATTGTTAGTTATAATTTACACAATTTTAAAACTAATTATGTAAAAATGCATGACTGTTTGATTTAATAGGGTAGGTAGCATAACAGCATAAAACTTTGGGGAGTCATTTAGATAAATTTATAACTGAAAAACTGTAAGACTCAAGGTCAAACTTTGTGTAATGAATTTGTAGGTAACATTATGACGTACCAAATTTATCAAAACTCACACGTGGGTGTTGCCGCGCAACCCACTTGATGGACACAATTCAAAAATACCCTTGCTAATCGATTCGTGAATCAATCCCACATGAAAACTAGTTTTTAGTTTAAATTACACTGGTTTACAAAAAAAAAAAGTTTATGAATATTTGACGAGACCACTGGATTCTTATGTAATTTGACCTCCTGAATCCGAATCTGAGGTCCGTTGACCTGGGTCACGTCAGGTTCAAGGTCATTTCAAGGTCATTTTTTTTAAAATCGCTAAATGAATCTGGTAACAGGTATAAATAGCCTTTACTGATCGCTGATTCTGAATTTGACGTCCGTTGACCTCTACGAGGTCAGATTCAAGGTCATTTCAAGGTCAAAGTGGGAAAAAATGCTCAAAAATACTGACAAAACAGTACAAATAGGTTTTTGAGGTTGCTGAATCAAAATTTGAGGTCCGTAGACCCCTACAATGTCATTAATTTCAAGGTCATTTTAAGGTCAAATTTTTAAAAATCGCTATATATAAATCTGATCAAATTGTTATATGTGGTTTCTTTAGTCGCTGATTCTGAATTTGACATCCGTTGTTCTCTATGAGGTCAGGTTCAAGGTCATTTAAAGGTCAAAGTGGGAAAAATCGCTAAAAAATTCTAATAAAACAGTACTTATAGGTTTTTGGGGTCGATGAATCAAAATTTTTAATCTGTAGACTCCTACAATGTCAGTTTAAAGGTCATTTCATGTCAAATTTTGAAAAATTGAATTTTCGAGCGGATTTCCCACTTTGACCTTTAAATGACCTTGAACCTGACCTCATAGAGAACAACGGATGTCAAATTCAGAATCAGCGACTAAAGAAACCACATATAACACTTTGATCAGATTTATATTTAGCGATTTTTTAAAATTTGACCTTAAAATGACCTTGAAATTAATGACATTGTAGAGGTCTACGGACCTCAAATTTTGATTCAGCAACCTCAAAAACCTATTTGTACTGTTTTGTCAGTATTTTTGAGCATTTTTTCCCACTTTGACCTTGAATCTGACCTCGTAGAGGTCAACGGACGTCAAATTCAGAATCAGCGATCAGTAAAGGCTATTTATACCTGTTACCAGATTCATTTAGCGATTTTTAAAAAAATGACCTTGAAATGACCTTGAACCTGACGTGACCCAGGTCAACGGACCTCAGATTCGGATTCAGGAGGTCAAATTACATAAGAATCTAGTGGTCTCGTCAAATATTCATAAACTTTTTTTTTTTTGTAAACCAGTGTTATTATTATAGGGGCTATATTAAAAAATAATATAATTTATTATATTGACTGTATTGTATGTTAAATTATTCATAAACTACTAACCGCAGATTGAAACACCAATTGACTTTCCTACAAGCATTTAAAGTGATTAATTCATAATTTGATTTCGATCGTCCATTGCATCTACATTTACATTATTGTTGACTATTATTATTGTACATGCCATACATCCTTAAAGGAAATTTTATCTTCTTCAAATTCAACCTCAGGATATTTAGTCATAGTTGCAACCGTTTAACTAGTGTTTAAATAAAAATAAAATGGAATTTTTAGTAAAAATAAAAAAATATTTATAGAAAGAATGCTGTGCAGCTTTTCACTCCATATAGAATTGTCCATGCTATCTTTATTTTTAATAATATTTAAATTTTTTAATTAAGAATATACTTTTGTTTTTATTTAAACACTGAGGGCAAACGATTGTAATTACGACTTAATATCAAGAGATTGGATTTGAAGACGATAAAATTCAAACAATTCAAAAATACCCTTGCCAATCGATTCGTGAATCAATCCTACACAGAAAAAAAACTGTATTGTACCAAGAAAACCTTGTTTTGTATATAACGAAAACAATATTTTCTTAATATAAGAAACATACTCTTAATCCAACTACGTTATTCCTTCGTTCAAGAATACTATAGTTGGTTTAAGAGATTATTGCTTATCAAGAAAATATTGTTTTCGTTATATACAAAACAAGGTTTACTTGGTTTGAGAAATCCTTTCTACCAGTGTACATGAAGCCATATATGAAAAATGTTGTACGAAAAATTGACATTATGTCTGTTCGTGGCCGGATGGAGGGTCATGACCGAAAGAATGGATTAAACTAGAATCACAGACCTACCATTTAGCGAAAACCCGAGGTCTCTAGGTGGTTAGGGGGCCGAGATCTCGCAGTGAAAGACAGACGGACGGAAAATCGAGTATATGCGCTACCACTTCGTGGGTTGCGCTAAAAATATTTTAGTTAATTACTTACGAAATTGATTCATTTTGGTTGTTTCTAATTACGTTACTTTTGAAGTTATAATATAATCTTCGTTTTAAGAACCACTCTGAAGGAACATTTTAAAACATCCTGTAGCTCAGAGTGTGTTGAAGACCCTCACTCCCCGTACAATTTTTTATTCACAATAATTCAAGGAATCAGCTCCTAAAATATCTGTATCCCAAACCGGATCATCCCTTATATAGTATACTAGGTGGGCCCGCGCGGCTTCGCTCGCGTGGACTACGGAATTATTGTTTAGGATTTAAAAAATATAAAGTTGAATTAAGTATAAACACGGTTAGTTATTTTTCTAATAAAAACTAAACAATACTTAAATAACCTACCTAACAAAAGCGAATCAGAACAAAAAGTAAAAATAATTTGTGTTCTATTTTTTAAAAGTTAATTATTGAAAACAAAATAAACAGCTGCTGGCCGAGTGCAGTATCTCCCCTCTCCCCGCCACACTTTCAGAGTTCGCGCGTATTGTGACGAATAATATGTTATTATATGTATATTTCACGTTATTTCCTAAACCAAAAGACCAAATTGAATTCTGTAAAAGGCAAATTATATCTACATTAAGTACTTATGACGATGAAATCATTTATTTCGATAAGAATTAAAGTTTTGCAGGTCATAAGTCCATGTAAACAGAACTCAAATATTTTAAGTTTTTTTAACATAAAAGCAGTCATTGTGGCTTAAATATAAAAGTTAGACATATGATGTTGCGGACTTTATTGTAGAACTTTTGATTCTACACAATTCTCTAACACATTATTTTGTTCTATATTCAACGGTTAAGGCAGTGTACTGCAAAACATCACATCGACGGCAAAATATTTTCCGACTTGATTTACTATTATCGTCACTGCTTAGTTGTTATGTTACCTAACGTAACAAAATATAACCTATAACCTGGCCAGAGAATCTATCTATGAATTAAAAAAGAAACCACATAAATCGGATAAGTGGTTCTCGAGACTAACGGACAAACAGACAGAGAGACGTTGAGCTTTATATATATTTAGGATTATATGTATTTGATGTAATAATAATAAAACAATCGCAAGAAATATTGGCTAGGCACTGATTCGGTATAGAACATTTTAATTAATGGGCTTGTAATTAATTACGCAGCTGTATTGATAGATCGGTTGCGTGAATCAACACCTTTTAAGCGTATTTACCACTATTTTGTATGGAGGTTTCATATAAATAATGGTGTTTGTATTAATTAATTAACTGTCTATTAACTTGTTGTTAACAAACACTTATGTAGACTGCACTATCTACATATACTTTACTTACTACAGAGCACTTTATAATAATTTTCACTGAAAGGTAGGTGTCAACTAAATATCAAAAAAATGCTTAGAATGTCAATTTATATAATATTAATCCTTCTTTCGAAAAACTTTGCTCTACAAGACAGTCCCAAGGGAGTCACTGATAATTATTAATCTTGTTTTTAATTTAATATTGATTAGTTAATTATTAAATACATTGTGCCGTACTGATAGTCCAGTTGCTAGACAATTTCGTATAGGGGTGGTGCTAGAAAAAAATGACGGAGTACGTTTTTTTTTCCAAGAAATTGGTAGATTACAATGTATAGATCATGGTGATAACTTCCCCCCCTTCACAGGGGGGTGCATAACTTTCTAGGGGCTTACAAAGCTGTCAATCAGTCATTTGGGTATACCACTGGGGCTGTCAGTTTTAGAAGAAAGCAGGTTGAATAAATATTAAAACTGATAAAAATAAGAATAAAATAGTATTTTTAAAAATTATGTATCATAAATAGTTATTGAAATAGAGCCCGCGAAAAAATCACTTAGCGACGTCGAGTTTGGAGATTACGCCTGAAATGTAGAGTTACGTTCGATCGCTGTGTTTAATATGTCTTTAATTGAATTTAAATACTCTGCCTTGTAAATGCACGGTGCTTCCTCGTGCTAAATTCATCAAAGGTAGTTAATTATTGAACAATTTAAATAAAAACCGATAAAGTATTCAGATGAACTGCCTGTCATTGGTTAACCATTTAATTTTCATACGATTTTAATAAAAAAAATTAATTTGACATTTTTCTTAATACGCGCCTGGTTATTATGTCGTATATTTTGAATTTTTTGATAATTTCAATCAAAATCATTATTTTTCTGCTATACGAATGTCAAAATGACATTTAAAACGTCAAAGTGACATTTAATATGTCAAAGTAAATAGCAGTTTTAAAAAAACAAATGACGATTTTCTTAAGTCAAATTGAGATAGATCTTTGTAAGGGAATATTTTACAACAAAAGTAGGTGATCTATATTATAGAGAATTGAATGCTCTACAAAAAAGGTTCTATACAATTTTCACGTAACATGTGTCTTTCTTGAGATATCTTCAAAAAATAAATCTTTTTGGATGTCACCCCTCCCCCTTACACACAATTTTAATTATTTTGAAATGGGACCGTCCTCAAGCCAGACCCAACCAACTAACCAAGTTTCATCAATATCGGTTCAGTGGTTCATGAGTTAAGCGTGTGACAAGGATTGGGGGACATACACACACACACACACACACACACACACACACACACACACACACACACACACACACACACACACACACACACACACACACTGTGATTAGACCCACAAAGTGCTTCAAGTGCTGGGATTTTGGTCACCTGGCACGGAACTGCAAGAGTGAAGTCGATAGATCGAAGTGCTGCATGAAGTGCGGCAAAGAAGGACACCGGATTGATAAGTGTGAAGCTGAAGCCCTCTGTCTCTTGTGTAGCGACAAAGGCAGCAAAGAAACTACAGCGCATATTGCGGGTAGTAGTCGATGCCCAGTGTATGCACGGGCACTCCAGACACACACTAACCGACGATTATGAGGATCCTCCAGGTGAACCTAAATCACTGTGAGGCTGCGCACGATTTACTAACGCAGACCGTACGCGAAATGAAGATCGATATAGTGTTTATCTCCGAGCCATATCGTCACTTAGACACGCAACCCTGGGAAGCTGATGCGACCGGCAAGGCCGTGATCTGGTCCTGTGCAGATTATCCTTTTCAGGAAGCAGCGAAGAGAGACGATGGCTTCGTAAGAACAAAAATCAAGGGAGTATATTACTACAGCTGTTATGCGCCTCCCAGACTGACGATTGACGAGTACTCCATTTTTCTCGACAGACTGGTCAAAGATGCCAAGGAACACACACCGGTAGCAATTGCCGGAGATTTCAATGCTTGGGCAACCGAGTGGGGCAGTAAGGAGACAAACAAAAAAGGTCAAGCGCTACTTGAGGCCATCTCCACCTTGGACGTGGTCTTGTTGAACACTGGTGAGAAGCCCACCTTTGTGAAAGGTGAAGCAACCTCCGTAGTGGACCTCACGTTTGTCAGCAGCAGTCTTACCAGGAATGGCAACAGCTGGGTCGTAAGCGACATCTACACGCACAGCGACCATCAGGCGATAATGTGGGAGATACGCAGTGATCAGAGACGCAGAGGCCCATTACTAAAGTCAAATTCTCTCGGCTGGAAAGTTAAGAGTTTCGATGCGGACCTCTTCCGTGAGGCACTGGATCACAATGATCTCACTGGAGACAACGCCACCACAAAATCTAAAGAAGTAATACAAAGGGTCATGGATGCATGCGATGCCACAATGCCCAGAAAGGGATCTGGCAACAAATGGCAGGGGGTGCATTGGTGGAATGACCACATCGCCTCTCTAAGGAAGGAGTGCCATTGCGCCCGAAGACTAGCGCAGCGGGCTAGGAGAAAAGCCACCTTTGAAGCACTGGAAGCAGCGCATAAGGAAGCCCGACTAAAACTCAATAAAGCAATTAAGAGGAGCAAAGATGACAGCTGGCACGAACTTCTCAGCGAAGTGGAGAAAGACCCGTGGGGCAGACCATATAAAGTGGTCATGGCTCGGCTGAAAAGCCAGCCAATGCCATCACCTACCGATCCGGAACTAATGGAGAAAATTGTGAGCCATCTCTTTCCACATCAGCCCGAGCTCAACTACCAAGTAGACCAGGACGAAAAGGAAGATATCCCGCTAATCACAGAGGACGAGATGCACAAAGCTAGTATTAGGGTGGGTAACACTAAGGCCCCTGGCCTAGATGGTATCCCAAATCTAGCTCTAAAGACAGCCATTGCAGCAGCACCAGAGATGTTCCTCGACATGTACAACACATGTCTAAAAGAGGGCATCTTCCCGGATAAATGGAAGTGGCAGAGACTTGTGCTCCTCCCGAAAGGGAAAAAGCCACCGGATGAGCCTTCATCTTATCGTCCCCTCTGCATGTTAGACACGGCAGGGAAAATCCTTGAACGCATCGTCCACAATAGGATTGAAGAAGCGGTCGCGGGAACCCTAGCGGACAACCAATATGGCTTCAGGAAGTCTCGATCCACCCTGGACGCAATAAACCTCGTGGTAAATACTGCCAGGGAAGCGATCGCAGGGAAACGGTGGCATAGAGGAGCAAAGGAGTATTGTTTGATAGTCACATTGGACATCAAAAACGCCTTTAACTCGGCGAGATGGGATTGCATCATGGATGCGATGAACCGGATGAAAGTACCACGGTACCTTCGGAACATGGTTGCAAACTATCTAAACGAACGATACCTCATGTACGATACGGAAGATGGACCGCGTAAATACAGGGTGACGGGGGGAGTCCCGCAAGGCTCTGTCCTTGGCCCCCTGCTTTGGATTATTCTTTATAACGCTCTGTTGAAAATGCTACTGCCAGAAGGAGTTAAACTCATTGGGTTTGCTGATGATCTAGCCATGGTGATCACTGGAAAGCTCCGAGAAGTTATCAAAATGCGTTTTGAGCAAGCTTTCTCAGGGATCAGCGAATGGCTTCGATCAGTCGGCCTCCAGCTGGCAGAGCATAAAACGGAAGCCGTGCTCGTGACAAGTAGAAAAGTGGTGGAGACCATGGTCATCACAGTCGGTGATTACGAGATCACCACTCAGCCATTCCTACGGTATCTAGGGGTGATAATAGATATGAGACTCAACTTCAAAGAGCAGGTTAACCAAATCAGCAAAAAGGCGTCCGGAGTCGTTACTTCACTAGCAAGGCTCATGCCTAACGTCGGTGGCCCCAAACAGAAGAGGAGATTGCTGCTTACATCAGTTATCACCTCGGTAATGACATACGGGATTGCCATATGGGGCGACGCGCTGAAAACTCGAGAGTGTAGGCGAAGGGCTGCGGCAGTCTACCGCGTCAGCGCCTTGAGGGTAGCCTGTGCTTTCCGCACAGTCTCAGAGGATGCCATTAATGTCATCGCGGGTATACTACCCATCGAGGTGCTTGCTCAAGAACGTAAAACGCTCTACCAGCAAAGAAGATCTGAGGCGAAGCACACAGCGAGAGAGGAGAGCCTGCGAATATGGCAGACTATGTGGGACACCTCCACGAAGGGAAGGTGGACTCATAGATTAATCCCACGAGTGGAGACCTGGGTGAACCGTCAACATGGGGAATTAAACTATTACCTCACCCAATGGCTATCGGGGCACGGATGCTTTCGGGAGTATCTTTATAAGTTTAATCATGAAGACTCACCGGAGTGTCCAGCCTGCGAAGGGAAGAATGAAAACGCAGAGCATGCATTCTACTACTGTCCACGTTTCGGCAAGTCCCGAGATACCTTAGAGGAGCTGCTCAACGCAAACATCACCCCGGAGAATACGGTGGAGCTAATGTCCTCATCGACCTCAGCTTGGGATGCAATTAGCGCCTTTGCTGCCGAGATAATGACAAAGCTTCGCTCCGCCGAGCGAGAGCGGAATAGATGATACTGCATCTTGAGTAAGACGAGGGAGGTGAGGTCATCTCACCACAATGGAGGAAGAGCTGCGGCTATGACCTCTCCCGCGAAGTAGTACCTAACGGTGGTTCCGCGGGAGAAGGAAAAGGTCAATGATGAGAGGTAGGGTTTTAGTCGGTGCGAGTCCGACACACGGGGAAGTTTCACTTCCTTATGGTGCGTAGGCATTTCCCCCTCAGAAAAAAAAAAAAAAAAAAAAAAAAAAAAAAAAAAAAAAAAAAAACACACACACACACACACACGCAGACAGACAGACACGGAACAAAAAGTGTTTGTCTTGACCTGAAACGGATAAATAAAGTAAAATTTTTGAAATCGGAGAACAAATTTTTTTTCTCGTTTTAAAACGATAACGAAGCTTCTCGTATCTTCGATATTGCGAGGAACCAAAATGAAATTTTAAATTATAATACATAAAGTGTTTTGCGAGAAAGATTAGGTGTAAATTTGTGAATATTTTGTGTAAATTTCATTGTCGGAAAGGTATATTTGTGTGCGCTGTGAAAAATAGTTAGTAATAAGTTAAAACACTGTTTAATACGTTTATTACAGATTATATTTCTATCCCCGGGTAACATCAGGTCTCGGGTCCAATGTGCTTGTATATTTTAAAGACGAAAATGTGTTGAGATATATCCTAGAGTTATTTTTGACTACGTAATGATGATTGAATTTTGTTTTGTTTTGGATTTGTTTTCTTTGGCAAATCAACCAACTACATCTTCTTACTTTATTTTCACTTCACTTGATGATTTCTGTATGCGGAATAATTCATGTCAATATGGCCTCCCATGTCTTCGATTTTACTGCCTTTTTTACTTTTCTTATCTCAAAAATATTTCCGTATTTTTTTCTTTTATCCAAATATTTTTCCTTACAGAATTAATTTTAGAAAAATTAATTCTGTATTATTGTTGCGTATATTATTTTGATTTAAATATTTATATGTCGCAGTCGGATTGTAAATTTAGCCACATTATAGAGCGGTTAGCCGTTTTGTAGAATTGTTTAGTTTAAAAGCGGAGATTCAATATCCGCCTTGGTTATGGCAATCTATTGAGGCGAAAAAGGATTAATATAGTACAAAAACGGGGATTCAATATCCGCTGCAAGGAACTGTAGGAATTTTAACGTTTATTTTATTTGATAGAATTATTAAAAAAACAGTTAATTGCAGCGGGAATTGGATCTCCGTTTTTATACTATATTAATATCCTTTCGCCCTATTAGATTGTTCTTACCAAGGCAGAGATTTAATTCCCGTTTTTAACCTAACAGAGATACTAACCTGCTTATTTCACTCCAAAAGATTGCCCTGAGTGAATTATCGAAAATAAGGCAAATTACTTCTTTCAAAACAGTTTTGAGACTCAGTCGATCATAGGAGCTTTTTTACATCTCATTTTATGCAATTGAATTATGAATGATATTAAGGAACCTTGAAAATTCGAAAAGTCAATATAAAAAATCTGTCATGGGTGCCACGGGACTTTCTTATACGTAATATCGACAGCAAACAGTGAACGTGATTCTTATTTTACTAAACATACATATTTCTGACAAACTAATACAAGATAGAATAAAATGAGTGGGATATAAATTATATAGATAAAATTATATTATACATTATGTATCAAATGAATTTTTTAAATGTATGTACTAAACCGGAAACGGATGTTTACTTTTGTCATTTTTGGAATTTTCGAATTATTTTTGTAATAAAAAATTTCAGATAAAAAGTGTCGAGTGTATGTTATTTTCTAAAATGTATTCCTCTTACATTTTTGCCAACATTTATGATTTAGCCAGAATTTGTTTTTTTTAAATAATTATTTAGAATCACTTTCAGTATTGCGTGTAAGAAAAACCTATGACAATCATGACATATATTTCTCCTCTGTTAGGAACGATTTTAAATACATAAAAATAATGGGTTTTTTTTTGGAAAAAATTAATAAAACATAAATTGTCGGTTATAATATTAGGTAGGTGCAATTTTTAATTTTATCATTTTTCTCTTATATGCACCGTTTCAAAAATAATTCAATTTTGACATCAGTAAACATTTGTTTCCATACAGTTGAATGATCGTTTTAAAAAATAAGAATTCTTCCCAGACAAAAATTAATTTTAAGTAAAAAATCTGCCATGGGTGCCACGGGACTTTCTTATACATAATAATGACAGTGAACAGTGTACGTGATTTTTATTTTATTGAAGGATATTTCTGACAAACTAATAATAGTTAGAATAAAATGAATGGGACATGAACTATAGAAATATTTTTTTATACATTATGTATCGAACGAATTTTGTTTAACTTAATTACTAACAATAAGACGGAAACGGATATTTAATATTGTCATTTTTTTTTATTTTGGATGTATTTTTTAATGAGACAAAATGTTTTAGATAAAAAATGTCTAGTATATCTATAATTTATTACTCATACATTTAAAAAAAAATGTTTTTTTGAAAAAAATTAATAGAACATAAATTATAGATAACTAGCGGAATTCCGCGGCTTCGCTCGCGTAAACTTCGAAACTAATTAGAACCTTCTATAAGTAATAGGGGATGATATATTACATTTTTTTATATTGATTTTTATTCATTACTTATAAAAAAACGTAAATATCCCGGATCTTAGTTAATTTTTTTTTTAAATTAATCCCCGTCTACTCTCGCCATTAGGGGTTGAATATCAAATTCTTTTATTGCAGATTAAATCCATCCTAGTCCCCGTCGAACTTTCATTTTTAATTGAATATTAATTTGTCCGAATTTATTTTAATATCATGAACAGTTATTATTATTATTTCCATAGGGGTTGAATTTTCGTAACTGATATTTCTCTTGTAGAGTACCTACTTGTGCCATGTTTCATTTGGTGAATACAAAAAAAATATTTTACAAATTTTTCCACCCCCCTAGCAGATTAGGGGTTAAATTTTGGGGAATGCTGAAATAATCGTTTCACATTATATGTATTTTAGAGTATGTTCGATAAGTTTCAATTAAATGCGAACAAAAAAATATTTTTTATATAAACTTTGACACCCTGTTTTAACCCCGTAGGGGTTGAATTTCGAAAAATCCTTTCTTAGTGGGTGCTTACATCATAAAAGGAAGGCACCTACGAAATTTCACGTTTCTAGGTCCAGGGGTTTGGGCTGTACGTTGATATATGAGTGAGTGAGTGAGTGAGTGAGTGGTTAAGGACAAACTCTTTTATAGATATAGAAAATATTACCTACAATTTTCAACTTGGCCATATTTCTCTAATTCGCACTGTTTCCATGTAATTTGCAAAATTCAAAAATCGATGTAGGTAAACATCTGTTTCCGGTTGAATGATGGTTTTCAAAAATAGGAGTTTTTCTTCCCAAACAAAAATTAATTTAAAAATAAAATTTCACTCTTCTACGATTTGTCGTATTTGAACTACAACGTCTACAGACAGACAGACACACAGACATTATGGCGAAAATAGTCAGAATGGATTCAGGGAAGGTCAAAATGGATAATTCCATTAAAATCCGGATTTCAAAAAAAATCGGTTTTACAATACTTACACTATACAGAGTGATCCAGACCACCCGTCCACTATGTTTTACGCCCAAACTATTGAAGATAGAGTTTTATAAAAAAAAATTTACTATGTATATCGACCCTAAAGAATTTCAAGAAAATATTTTCAACCCCCTAAAACTGCGCCTTAGGGGGTAGTTTGGGGGGTACATGCCCGTTTCTCAGTAAAATCAAATGGAACGGTATATTCAAAAGTACATAATTTTAAAGACCATAAAAAAGTAAGAAACCTTTGTAAAACAAAAATTTTCATACTTTCAATTGTTTTGAAAATATGGCGACTTGATCTCAAATTTTAGGGTTTTACTAAAAGTGCTCTAATTTCGTTAAATATTAATGAAATTTTATTCTTTTTTTAAATTTAGAAAATAGAAATAATGACTTTTGTAATGATCTATGAATATTTAAGATTTTGATAGTTTAAAGTGACATACGCGACATATCAAAAATGCAAAAGTTCAATTAGCGATAAATCAAAAATTTTAAATACAATGGTATATCAATTAATACTTTATCTTAAAAAAGATACGTAAATAAACAACTTTTGATAATAAAATTTTAAATTAAAAATTATAATTTTCAATTTTCCATTTTAAAATTTTGATTTTTTAATTTTTAAATTTCTTAACAAAAGTTGTATACTTTTTTAAAAATATTGAGCATTCGATATATAGTAAAATATATATTTATACATATATCTATGATATCATATTCTTTTTTTTACAAGCTTTTATTTAACTTCACATGAATGTCACGTGACTCAAAATATGTAAGCTATTTTTCAATATCTCTCGGATGTCCGATATTTCTATTAGTTTTCATGCTAGACTTTTACCAATATTTTTTATTGCTTATTTCAAGGATTTTCAAATGCGATACTCGACAACAAATATTGATTTACAAAATTTTGACGATTGTCGCATCACCAGAGGGCTAACGAGGGTCGTGGTTTTGATAATAATAATTTTTCGATTCGTTTTCACATAGTTTTTCAATTTAACCCATTAACGCCCGCCGTACACATTTGTGTACACCTCATTTTATAATTAGTGCTGCTGTTTATGGATAGGTAGTAGACCGGTGTGATGGGTCAAAAAAATCGATTTTTTTTTACATTTTTCGGAAGAACCACATTTTAAATTTTTAAAATATGCTCTTAAATTTTCAGACCAAAATTTAGAATATTTCCAAAGTTGCAGGCATTTATCGTTCGACGAGTGCACAATGCTATAAGATGGGAAACAAACGTTTTAGCGTTTTTCTCGAAACCCTGTTTTTGAAATTTCGGGGAAGCACTGACTCAAAACTATTCAACCCATTTGGCTCAAAATTTAACTAGTTATTCTACATACACATATCTAAATACCTAACCTTTAAAACATTTAATTTTTTAATAATAAATTAATTTTTTTAAACATTTTATCAACAAAAAAAAATTACATTTTGAGAACTTTTTTTTCATAAGTCCGCTATTTTTTTTTTTATTAAAAAATGATTAGTTCATAATAAATTCATAACACAATAATAATCTTTTTGATTTTTTCATTTCAAATGACTACGGAAGGCTGTGTGCTTCCCCGAAACAGCTCATCATTCTTTAGAGGACTCCACTTTGACATTACATATTGTAAATAAATAAATGGAAAATTAAATAAAATAAAATTTTTTGTATCATTTAAAGTACTAAAATAAATATGTAAAAGTTACAAAACGATCGTATATTATTTACTTGTTAAAATAAGGTCACGAAAAAAAGTCGAAATTTCGGCCGTCACACCGGACTACTACCTTACACAATATTTCCTTAAAAATCAGTTGGTAGAAATGCAACAAACAAAATCTGTTAACGTTATTAGTTTCATAAGTATTTAAACGTGTTTTAATTATCCTGAATAATTCTAATATGAAAAGAGGTACGTGCTATGATAATATAATTTATCCAACTAGAGCATGTGATTTTGAATTTTGTTCAAATTATATGAAATAACTTAAATATACAGTGCGTTCATGATGAAAGGAACAAATTCGTTTAACAATCAGGTAATTACATAGTGAAAAAACGCTCGGACCCGTCGATTTGTATTTTTAGTTGCGGATTTTTTGACATAAGAAAATTGTACACAGGTTGTCCCAAGAAGAATATATGCAGTCATCATTGATTTTTTTAAATGGAACACCCTATATATTATGCCATTTTTGAATTGTTTTTGAATTCTGAATGCATACCATAGCTCTAAAATTAGCGGTTTTTGGAATAATGACGTTTAAAATGTGTCTCAAGATGAATATATGCAGTCATCATTGATTTTTTTTAATGGAACAGCCTGTATATTATGCCATTTTTGAATTTTGCGATAAATTTACATATAACATGTCTTTTAAGTGAAATTTATCTAAATAAAAATGATATCAGAAAAGCAGTCTCACACAAAATAGACTTCATATCTGCCCAATTTACTCGCTTGAGTACGCACTGTTTTTTTTTTAATATTTTAAAAAGTTTGTGTTGTATATTTACAATTAGTTAAATATATTGAATATGTACTTAATTTCATTAAAAATTTATTTTGCGTGTTTTTGTTTTCTTTTGGGCGTTGAAGGGTTAAAAATTAACTGAACACGAGATTCGAGAACAAAATGTTAAAATATAATATTTTTAAACTTGCAAAAAGGAAAGCAAAACTTTTTTTAGAAACAACTGTTAAAAAAATAAACAAAAGCAATTGGTAAAGTTTACATAGACGATAACATCAATTAGAGAAATCGAACGATAAATTCGCATTTAAATGAAAGTCTGGCTGACAGAGGCGTAATTACCGCCGGTCTGGCCGGTTAGATTGTCCGAGGCCCCGAGCATAAAGAGGCCCCCAAAAGTGGTGAACGAAAAAAAAATGTGTTGATTTTTTTTAGAATCAAAAAAAGTATTTCGTGAAAAAGCTGTTTTACTTCCATGTTCGAAGAAATGGAAGTATTGTAATACCGTCAAAAAATCGTGTCCGAGATAAGAGCAGATTCCGATTGTACTAACTTCAAAACGTAAAGAAAAGTTAATTTCCGCATGGCGGCTGTGCGTGTGTGTGTCTGTGTGTCTGTGTGTCTGGATGTAGAATTTTCTTCCGTGTACGATAACTACTGTAGATATGCATCGATTTGAATTATTTTTGGGGAAAATGTTTGCCTCAGTGAGTACTCCAGACCTATTGATTTTGGTGCTAATCGAATTAGGGGTTTCCGAAATATTCGAAATTCTGTACCTATTATCGTCTGAAAAGTGAGTATTATCTCACCAATTTTGATAATACTTGGTACACTTGTAGTTCAATCCAATCTAAGGGGCACTTATTTCATAAACGTGCTTAGATAGCCACTGAAGGGGTGAAAATCACCCTCAAAATTTTAATTTTAAATACTAATAAATTCATGTTGCCATGGAAACAATCGCAGTTAAATTCAAATGTCAGATAATTATTATTTTACAAAAATGTCTATTCTACAACTGTCATTAGAATATTAGAAAACTAATATTTATAATACAAAGGTGAGTTTTATATTAACAATTATCTATTGTAAAAGATATTATAGAACATGGAAGTCATGTATGGTTCTCCATACCGATATTTTACTTCCATGTTCGAAGAAATGGAAGTATTGTAATACCGTCAAAAAATCATGTCCGAAAAAAAAGCAGATTCTGATTGTACTAACTTCAAAACGTAAAGAAAAGTTAATTTCCGCATGGCGGCTGTGCGTGTGTCTGTGTGTGTGTCTGTGTGTCTGGATGTAGAATTTTCTTCCGTGTACGATAACTAATGTAAATATGCACCGATTTGAATTATTTTTGGGGAAAATGTTTGCCTCAGTGAGTACTCCAGACCTATTGATTTTGGTGCTAATCGGATTAGGGGTTTCCGAAATATTCGAAATTTTGTACCTATTATCGTCTGAAAAGTGAGTATTATCACACCAATTTTGATAAGACTTGGTACACTTGTAGTTCAATCCAATCTAAGGGGCACTTATTTCATAAACGTGCTTGGATAGCCACTGAAGGGGTGAAAACCACCCTCAAAATTTTAATTTTAAATACTAATAAATTCATGTTGTCATGGAAACAAGCGCAGTGAAATTCAAATGTCAGATAATTATTATTTTACAAAAATGTGTATTCTACAACTGACATTAGAATATTAGAAAACTATTATTTATAATACAAAGGTGAGTTTTATATTAAAAATTATTGTAAAAGATATTATAGAACATGGAAGTCATGTATGGTTCTCCATACCGATATTTCAGTTATTCATATTCGTTTTTCATATTTTTACGTTTTTACTTTATTTTAAAAATTCTAAAATTGAATATCAAAATCTCGAAAACTTGAAAATTTGTCGTATTATTAACTCTTTTCTATTTTAGTATTGTACTATCAAAATATTTTTTTTCACATAAATCACTTTTTTTTCTCCATATCTATACCTCAAATACATCCCTTCAAAATTTTAAATAATAATTATTCTTGGGGGGGTTGTGGGGTGAAATAATGTAAATGAATTCTCTGGCAAGGGCACCCTTCTGAAAAATTGTCTGGGGCCCCCATTTCTATAGTTACGCCACTGCTGGTTGAAAAGCTCTTTTTTCTAACGAAAGATGCATAAACATTAGTTCGAGCATGAACAAAGGGACGTGTATTAAACTGTGAACCATTCTGTATCTAACCTTACGGTCTACATTAGCCTTATTTCATGACATCGCACTCGATAAATCTTGCTAACTTGTCACAAGGGCTCCATTTATGTTCTTCCAAAGATAATCTATAGGATTTTTTTTTATAAAATATATTATCGCGCCGTGTCAATAATTATAAATAAAAATAAAAAAGTATTTTATTTTTATTTTGAACAGTATAAATAATTATATGATATATCAATAAAGAAAATGTAAAGAAGAACAAACAATAATTAAGTTTTTTATGAGAACTGTACAATTCATTTTCTAATTTAAATAAATATTAAAAATACTTTATCATTTATTGTTAATTTTTTTGGTATATACAGGGGCATTTATCTTGAGCCAAATAATATCTCGGTTGGACTCGATTATTTCGAAAAAAGTTTCAGAAAAAAATTGTAGGGCACCAAAGGGGTCATTGAAAGGTCCTTATTACGACGTGTTTTTTTGACCGGAATTCGCTTTTTTTAAATGGAAATGCTCATTTCTTACCACGAATTTCGATTGAAAATCGAAAAAGAAATTCTTTTTGTTGTAATTTTTTCCATAAAATGAAATGAAATTTCTTCGGACTGAAGATTTTTATGATTTGCTGAAGACTGAAGGATGTAGGAGCGATTCTGACCCCGGATTCATGTTCAGGAGGCCAAAATACTATGGGTAGCATATGTCACATGGAAAGTACAGACCACTTTTTTTGGTGGGGTGGTGATTTTTAATCTAAACTTATTAAATTTTTTGAACTCTGATAAAATACAGAAATAGTTGTAAAGTAAAGGTATGTAAATTATTTTGAGTATGTTTGTAAAAAAGATAATTTCAACTCGGATTGTTTTAGTGCAAAAAAACAAAATAATTATTTAATTTAAAGGGGAACTTAAAAGGGAAATAATTAGAATCCTATGTTAAATGAGATACTGTTTATGGCCAAAATATGGGTTAAATCGAAAAAATGATAGGAACAAAAAGTATTTATTTTTCAATTTTCAATCAAAAAAAATATGGACATTTCCATTTTAAAAAAGCGGTCTAGACCGGAAGTCGTAATATGGACCTTTCAATGACCTCTTCGGTGCCCTAAAATTTTTACCTGAAACTTTTTTCGAAATAATTGAGCCCAACCGAAATATTACTTTGTCTCAAGATAAATGCCCCAACCTGTATATGCGCTTATTTGCTCGATTTTCCGTCTGTCCGTCCGTCCGTCTGTCGTTGACAGCGAGATCTCGCCCCCCTGACCACATAGAGACCTTGGGTTTTCACTAAATGGTAGGTCTGTGGTTCTACAATAATTTAGCCCATTTAAGGAATTTTTTCGGTCATGACCCTCCATCCGGCTACGGACAGGTATAATATCCATTTTTTATTGCAACATTTTTCATATATGGCTTCATGTACCTCATTGGACTCGGGTTTGATTCACGAATCGATTGACAAGGGTATTTTTTGAGTTGTGTCCAAGGTTACTAAGCCTTTAATGACCTTGAGTTGTGTCCAAGTGGGTTGCGCGGCAACACCCACGTGCGAGTTTTGTTAAATTTTTAATACAGAATTCGTTATTATTTTCATTGAAAGTGTAATATCAATCAAAAGCTAAAATTTAGATTTTTTCAGATTATTTGCATCAATTAGATGGGAGGGTTAAAATTAAAAAATCCTTAATATTTAAATATCCGAGTTATCTAATTCACTACAACTAAGTAGACAACAAATTAGGCTAGTGACAGGAAGATAACCGGTCACTGTAACCTACGGAAACACATGCAAACAATGGGAATCTATAACGAAGAACCCATCTGCAGACTATGTAATGAAGAGGATGAAACAGCCTCCCATATCATATTCGACTGTGAAGCTCTTGCTCAATGGAGACATGCACTCCTAGCAGGAGACAACTATCGAGAAGCTCTAACAAGAGAAAACTTGGTGGAAAGGCTGCTAAACCTGATAAGAACGGTAAACCTTTTTACTGAATGAGTGAATTGATGAAAAACACAATAAGCCAAAGGCTGCAGTGTTAGAGGTATCTAACCCTTATCATCAATCACAACCTAATAATAATAATAATAATATCTAATTCATAGTAATAAGACGTGAGAAAATATTTTTAGAGATGCAGCTTATTGTTAGACTGTATTTTGTTCGACACATTGTTTCGATCAATTGGTTATTCTCTCCACCACTATTTATTGACCATTCTAGTGTGTAATCTTATTTAACCGTTCAACAGCTCCTTCAATCAATACACCAGATCCGTCATAAAAACCTTTTTATTGTTCAAATAAAGTGGTCTTGTTTTATAATAAGTGCTGAATTTTCAAACACCCATTTTATGTATGATTTCTTTATGTTTGATCATAAATTGTACTACAACAACGTCTGTTTTGTTGTATCTATCTACGTTTGTATATTTCAAATACGGAGAATTTATTACAATTTTCATTTTTTTAGTGGTTCTCGAATAAAAAAAAAAGGTATTATGTATTGATATTATTTTAGTACAGCAGAAACCGGTTATAACGACAACGGTTAATACGACGTATCAGCTTTAATGATTCAAAATAAAAGTCCAACTGAATCTCATATAATTGCATTTTACAGGTTATTATGACTATCCACTTTTTAAGATCAATATGACAGGTTCCTTCGATGTCGTTATAACCGCTAATGTCATTTTAAGGTTTTGTAATCATCGATGTCGATATAACCGGTTTCTACTGTATGTATAAAAAAATTCTGTAAGATTGTTTTCAAAAAACATTTTTATTCGATTTATAAATAAAAATTAAGTTGAAACTTTATTGTTATTACATATACAGTAGAAACTGGTTAAAACGATATCGGTTAATACGACGTATCGGTTATAACGACTCAAAATAAATAATAATTAAAGTCCCGGCTGAATTCCATATGATTGCAAAACCTCAAAATGACATTAGCGGTTATAAAAAACAAATGCAGATTTAAAAAAAAAATGAGATAAATCTTTGTAAGAGAATATTTTACAATAAACGTTGTGGAAACCTATATAAAGCTTCCAACAGACCAACGCGAATTATTCGCGGCGGCAGCAAATAAAGGCTCCGACAGACTGACATATACATGATGATTCAGCACTGGCGTGCCAAACTTGAACAGTAGATTGAGAAAAATATTATAAGCAAAAAACTTCCAATAAACATGTGTCCGGAAATTTTTCCTTAGGGAACTACAGGTCTTCAAAGATTTTACTAAAAATGAGTTTTAATTTAATATCTAGAGAACCCTTTGTGATAGAATTATGAAAATTAGTATTTGGCTTAGTAATAATATGTGTTATCGATTTCTAATATAAACCAATTATATTTAAGAACAGGGCTGTATAGAGCCAGTGGGTCCATCGATATTTATCTAGTAATTGTTTGTTTTTCTGAGTTGGTACTTTTATAAGATTATATGACACAAAATACACAAAAACATACTTTGCTTGTATTATAGGATAAACCGTTTTCGAGAAATATCGATGGAAAAGAAAACATGCAGAATTTAACTTAATACTGATGCTTGAAATTACAAATAATACATTTATATTCTTCTTCCATGATAAAAAATAAGAAAAAAAGTTAATATACATATACCTCCGAAAATGCAAAATAGCCATTTTTAGTTTGTTTTTTTAGTCATGTTAATAAAGTACATGTAACAGTAATAGAACTGGCTATAGATCTTACAGGATTCATATTAGGAGGTTTATTTATATGAACTTTATTCTTACCTTTAATTTCCGTAATTTCATGCATCCGTATTAAGTTAAATTTTGCATGCTTTCTTTTCCATCGATATTTCTCGACAACGGTTTATCCTATGATAAATAAGTAAAGTGTGTTTTTGTGTATTTTGTGTCATATAATCTTATAAAAGTACCAACTCGGGAAAAAAATTAAGTAACAAACAAATACTAGATAAAAATCGATGGGCCCACTGGCCCCATACAGCCCTGGTCTAAAATATAATTGGTTTATATTAGAAATCGATAACCACATATTATTACTAAACCAAATACTAATTTTCATAATTCTATCACAAAGGGTTCTCTAGATATTAAATTAAAACTCATTTTTAGTAAAATCTTCGAAAACCCGTAAGGAAAAATTTCCAGATACATGTTTATTGGAAGTTTTTTGCTTAAAATATTTTTCTCAATCTACTGTTCAAGTTCGGCACGACAGTGCTGAATCACCCTGTATATATATTTTCAAACGAAAAAAAAAGACGATGGTGAAATAAATTTCGCGTTTTTCGGAAATTTTTCACGTTTCTTTTCAGGTAAAAAATTCACAACTCGAAAACTATTCATGATTAAGAAATGGAACTATTGTGTTAACTCCAGAAAGAAAGAATCTTCAAAATAGCGAAAGCTACCGAAAAATCAGTTTGGTAGATATTTAAATATATAATATACTAGCTGACCCGGCCACGCGTTGCTGTGGTTAACCTATACTTTAGCAACATGTGGTGGTTATGCTATTAAATTGTAGGTTATATGAAACGTTTGGAAGTTTGACATAGCGCCATCTATTGAATACTTACTCAATCCAGTCAACAGATGTCACCATCTGTTAGAATTGTTTGGAGCTAACAGATAAAGACAAATAATTTCCAATAAAATAATATTGCGATCATAAATTGAGATGTAAGCTATCCTATCTTTCAAGTTGGATCAAACTGCACACGGTGTACAAATTTGATTAAAATCGGTTAAGTAGTTTAGGAGTCCATCGTGGACAAATATGTGATACGTAATTTATATATATTAAGATAAAAATAAAAAATACAAAAATATATAAAAATTTCGCCGCGTTTTTATTCGCGCCGCAGTCGCTGCGAATGTTTCGCGTCAGTCTGTCGGAGCCTTTATTCGCTGCCGCTGCGAATAATTCGCGTCGGTCTGTGGGAAGCTTAATACATGTATAATTGAATGCTCTACAAAATAGATTCTATAAAAATTTTCACGTATTGTGTCTTTCTTGAGATATCTTCAAAAAATAAATATTTAAGGATGTCACTCCTTCCCTTTACACACAATTTTAATGATTTTGAAATGGGACCGTCCTCAAGTCAGACACAACCAATCAAATTTCATAAATATCTTGACCTGAAACGGAAAGATTAATTTAAAATTTTGAAATCGTTGAACATTTTTTTGTTCTCATTTTAAAACGATCATATCTTCGATATTGCGCGGAAGAATATAACATCAAAAATCAATAAAAGCTGTAAATTGAAGATTTTTGTAAAAGTTTTGTACCTACACCACAATTAACCCTTATTTTGATATTTTATCTGCTTTCAATGTACATATTATAGAAATACATACATTATAATATTGAATATTAAATTCGGGGTACAATTTAAACACGAACCTAATTTTCTATTAAATTAAGTTGTGGTCTTGTGATTGACATGCTCTGAAATGTAAGGTCATGGTATCTTAGGGGATACGTTTAATGCGATTACTTGTTAAAATTAATGGTGTTGATGAATGATAATATCATAGACTGAATCAATATACCTATAGGTACCTACTATAGATATCATCACATCTTTAATCCGTTATAATGACCTTATACATTTCACTTAGCTACATAGATTTAAATTATTTTACTACCTACCTACATTGATGAGAATTAAGACAGGTGCAAGCTATACTTGAACAATTAGTGTTCTATCAGCTCCTATATGTATACTTTAACTATTGAAAATATAAAAAAAAAACTGTAATTGGACAAAAGTTTTTGTAATACAGTAGAAACAGGTTATAACGACATCGAAGGGACCGGTCATATTGGTCGTAAAAACCGGATTGTCATATTAACCGGTAAAAATACAATTATATGGGATTCATCAGTTGGACTTTTATTGATTCGTTAAAACCGATATATCGTATTAACCGATGTCGTTATAACCGGGCTCTACTATCTTTTTTTTATAAATCGTAGTGGGAATGACTACAGAACTCTATCACTCAGTTGGTCGTTTTATTATTCTATAGGATGAGGTCTCACAGGTATAATATTAATAATCATACATAATTCAACTAAGCTGAAATTGATTAATGCAGGCCTGGCCATACTCAAATTGCTCCACAAGCTACATTGATGACTTAAAATTATAGAGAGCCGCATATAAATAAAACTAATTCTAAATGTTTTTTTTATATTTTGTACCATACCTAGCTATTGAGAATGTCAAATTAGCATGCGACACTGGTGGTCATTTTTGGAACTATTCAAAATGGCCGCAACCACGGACAAATTTCAATGTTGACGTATTGAAAAATTCAGTAAATTACTGTTTTAATTTGTATAAACAGTAATATCAACCCCGTGTTGTGGAGAAAATGGAATTTCCGGTCGGATATAGAAAAGCAAGCTTATTTTCATCATATTTTATACAATATAAAAATTTAACCTTCATTTCGAGCATATAATAAAATAAAATCTCCACAATATTGAATTAAATAGATGTTTTTAGAATCTTTACATATTTATTATCATACTGTAAGTTTTATTTAATATATCTGATATTATTTTGTGTAATAATATAATTATCAACACAACATTTCCGATGACATCTGTCACATTATTATCATATTATAATTATTATATATGTATATCTTATATATATATATCATATTATTTTATAAGTAATATTGAAAATTAGCATTACGTTGAAAGATGTACACGTTTTTTTTCTATTACATATCTTATTTATTCTCGTTTATTGAAATACAAATGAATACATATTTGACTTCATTACTATTAAGAGTCCAGAATTAATGACTTCTTGCCCTTCGCGTATATTTCGCGTTGTAGGAGTTGCTGCAGTGTACCTGCACAACTCCTCCAGCGATACAGTTAACATTACAATGATTGATATCACTTCTCTCGCGTAATTTGTAAAAAATAGTTAATGACGTTTTATCCGTGGTTGCGGCCATATTTGTTCGGAAGACTAGCGCCACCGTTCTCGCGGTGTTATTTTTCTTTCTCAATACAATTAATTTCATAATTATTGTTTTTTTTTCTAATCACTTTCATTAAAAAAAAAAAAAACAAAAAAAAACTGTTTTCCTCGACGGTGACGTCGAGAGTATAGCTGGGCGCGGGTCGTGAATTCGTCTGGTCACGCCGGGTCGTGAGCGTGAGCGATTTTCAAATATTGGAATGTGAGCGTGCGTGATCGTGAGTAACAATAAAACAATCGTGCGTGAGTACATTTTTGTCGTGCGTAAGTAAGTGAGTCCGTGATATTTTGAGAATGATACATTTGGATTCGTTTCACATATTTAATTGCTAATACGAAATGCTACAATTGACTACAATAAGAATTTCAAAGAAGAAGAACTGTAAAATACATAGTCAGCGTTGCTAACTTGAAATAAATTTAAAATCCCTCTGTCGACACGTTAATAATCCCCCAGATTTTAAAATGTATTGATTGTAACTATTACATACAGGTCTGGATTTTGAAATTTGTTGCTCCTAGGCAGTTGCGAAAATTGTCGCCCTTTTTGATTGAATAAAAATAAAAAAGTGAAAGTTTCTCATATCAATGACCTTTTTTAGGTTTTCATGTAAAACTTTTATCAATTATGAAAAAGAAAGTGTGAAGACCTTTTTTTTATTTTTTCATATAACAATTTTATCAATTATTAAAAAGAAAGTGTGAAAAGACCTTTTTTATTCGCTAAAATTTGCCGCCTCTAAATTTTTGCCGCTCTAGGCACGTGCCTACACTGCCTGCATGGTAAATCCGGACCTGATTACATACTAAATTTTATATCCATTTTTTTTGTTATTATTTGCACTAAAAATATAGTTTAAAAGAAATAATACAAATATAAAGTATACCTACACATATTATATTGCACGAAAAAAAATTTATTAAAATTTTTATTTATTTCCTATTATTAAATCGTGTCACGACCGTGACCCGCCGTGCGTGATCGGGCGTGAGTAAAAAAATACAATTCGTGAGCGTGCGTGATCATGATTTTTATTTCTGAGACCGTGAGTGAGCGAGCGTGACTAAAAAAATTTGCTCGTGAGCAAAAATTACTCACGCGCCCAGCTCTACTCGAGAGCACGAAATATTGCTTCCTCGCAATATCGAAGATACGAGAAGCTTTGTGATCGTTTTAAAATTAGAACAAATGATCTCCGATTTCAAAATTTTAAATTGATCTTTCCTTTTCAGGGCAATACAAACACTTTTCTTCCCGTGGCTGTCTGTGTGTGTGTTTGTCTGTCCCCTGAATCCTTGCCACACGCATAACTCATGAACCACTAAACCGATATTAATGAAACTTTGTTAGTCGGTTGGGTCTGGTTTGAAGACAATCTCATTTCAAAATCATCAAAATCGTGTGTAAGGGAGAAGGGTGATATCCCAAAATATCTCAAGAACGACACATGTTACGTTAAAATTCTATATAATCTTTTTTGTAGAACATTAAATTTCCCATAATATCCTTAAATATTCCGTTACAAAGATTTACCTCAATTTCTATTAAAAAAAAATCACTTGTTTGTTTTAATTGCTATTTACATTGACATATTAAATGTAATTTTTACTTTCTAAATGTTTATTTGACGTTTGCATATATTAAGATTTAAATTGCGTCTTACGAAAAATTTCGAATATATATTTTTTAGTAAAATTGTATAAATATTAAATTGTTACCCAAAGCCAATTTCGGTTTTTAATAAAATTGTTCGATAACTAACTACCTTTAGTGAATTTAGCAGGAGGAAGTATTGTGCATTTATTTTGCAGATGTTTTATTTTAAGCAAAGTCAAAAATGAATGGAAAACGTTTATCTTTGCCTGGTACGTATCAATGTGCTAAGCATTCTTATTTCTTGCATTTCCTAGATAATGTGGAAGTTACATATACAGTAATATACAGTACCTACATATGTTATATGTAAATTGTACATACATAATTCATTTTTCTACATTTGCTTTAAAAACCATATTCAAATATTACTAATGTTATTTAAGGTAGTAGTCCGGTGTGATGGGTCAAAAAAATCGATTTTTTTTACATTTTTCGGAAGAACCACATTTTAAAAATATGCTCTTAAATTTTCAGACCGAAATTTAGAATATTTCCAAAGTTACAGGCAAAACAAGAGAGCGCGCCGTAGAGTGTATGAAAGTGTGTTGACACGCATTTATTGTTCGACGAGTGCACATTGCTATAAGATGGGAAACAAACGTTTTAGCGTTTTTCTCGAAACCATGTTTATGAAATTTCGAGGAAGCACTGACTCAAAACTATTCAACCGATTTGGCTCAAAATTTAACTAGTTATTCTACATACACATATCTAAATACCTAACCTTTAAAACATTTAATTTTTTAATAATAAATTAATTTTTTTAAACATTTTATCAACAAAAAAAATTACATTTTGAGAACTTTTTTTTCACAAGTCCGCTATTTTTTTTTTATTATGTATATTATTGGTTAGTTTATTAAAATAAGGTCTACACTAGTGATGTAACGAATATTCGCATTCGCATTCGCGAATATTCGCACATTTTTAAACATTCGTATTCGCATTCGCATTCGCATTAGCACATTTTTAAACATTCGTATTCGCATTCGCATTCGCATTAGCTCATTTTTAAACATTCGTATTCGCATTCGCATTCGCAGGTAAAGTTGCGAATATTTTTGCGAATATAATATGATGTATTAACAAATAAAAATATCTATTTTAATCAGAAGACCGTTTTTTTTTTTTTAGCTTTTTTTTCAAAAAGTCAATATTCGCATTCGCATTCCCAAATATCGACAGCTAATATTCGCAATCGCATTCGCATTCGCGAATGTTTAAAATCATACATTCGTTACATCTCTAGTCTACACAATAATAATATTTTTGATTTTTTCATTTCAAATGACTACGGAAGGCTGTGTGCTTCCCCGAAACAGCTCATCATTCTTTAGAGGACTCCACTTTGACATTACATATTGTAAATAAATAAATAGAAAGTTAATAAAAAAAATTTTTTTTGTATCATTTAAAGTACTAAAATAAATATATAAAAGTTACAAAACGATCGTATATTATTTACTTGTTAAAGAAAGGTCACGAAAAAAAGTCGAAATTTCGGCCGTCACACCGGACTACTACTTTAAATATTCTATAATATCTAATAAAGTGCAGTATATAATATACTTAATACTTAACACAAGTTTATTATACATACCATATTTAGGGTAGACATACATACATAGAGTCATGTGGGGCAAGTGTGCGCAGCGGGTAAGTGTGCGCAGGCTTATTTTTTATACAACTGTTGACACTAGAGTAGGGGACCTGACTGCCTTCAGTAGTCACTACGACGTTGGTCAAAAGACTGGAGTCTTGTCTGACAAGGTTACGTAGTTTTAGTAATATTGGTAAGTAAAAATTTTGGTTATAATTCTTACGATTTTTCTCAAGTTTTGATTGAAATACTTTTATATTCATATTACGGTAATTAGTATTAGTTATATCCAAGTATACTAGTTTATGTATCTAGTTTTACTAATTACATATCAAAACTTGGTAGAATGACGCAACAGTGTTTAATTTTAACCTAATTTTGTACAGGCGGTTTGGGTTAAGTGTGCGCAGAAGGTTGTGGGGTAAGAGTACGCATATTTCAATGCGTACTTTTACTCCGATAGTCACAGTTGTTTGTGTATTGACATTTCTTTTTTTAAAAGCTTTTATTTAACTTCACTTGTTTGTTAGTTTGTTAGTGTGTTAGTTTGTTAGTTAGTTAAGTAAACCAAATTTCATTTTATTATTTCAAAAATTTTTGAAGATGGACGGACGGACATGGAGAAACTATAAGGGTTCCTAGTTTTCTACGGAACCCTAAATAATGATATTTATGACATTAAATATAGTTTAACTATATTTAACAAGCTTCCGTTTAAGTTATTATAAGTGCGTACACTTACCCGCAGTGCTGCGCACTTATACCCCGATATTGGGGTAATTATGCAATTGTTAGATCAATAAAGCCTTTAAATCAATAACTTTTTTTTTTAATTTATTTCATACGAAAATTATAATTTTATAATAATTGAAAAAAAAATGCGCACTCTTGCCCCACATGACTCTACATCATATATGCCAACATTTAATATAGAGCATATTCATATATCACTGCTGTTATCTTGAAAATATATACCTATATAACTTATTGTTAATAATATTCTATTTTATTATTTTGTACGTAGTAAATGTAAGTGAATATAATAAACCTTTGTTATTTATTCGTACGAATGAAATGACCTGTATTTCTCTTTGTAATATCGGTTAAAAATCCATTTGTTCATAGTGCATTAGAATTCATATCTTTTACATAGCCATTTATCTTGTTCGATCCAACTCAACGGAAACCAACTCTATTGCATGATAAACATTCACGTTTGAATATCTTACATACAATGTACATGTTCTGTTATCTATTCTGCAAGTTTCTTCTATTACAATGGAATACAAAACCTCAAACATCAATAACATAGTGGTTATTCTATTTAAATCATTTTACTTCCATTTGATCGTCGAAAAATTGTATCTAAGATAAACTCAGTTTCTGATGATATATCAGTAGGGCTTGCAAAACTTGATGAAGTTTCAAAAACCGGTTTTCGGTTATTCATAAAGTGAAAAATCTATTAAAAAAAAGATTTATTGAACTATATCTTTTGTTGAGACTAATCAATTGCAAATTGGAAATAATCATTTTTAAATTGGTTAAGTTTAATAACTAGTGTTAAAAGTGATTTAGACATTGAAGTACTACATATCTAGTGGTGAAGACAGAAAAATTACTGAAACTGAGTTTCGATTACAGCAGCTAAAAATATTGTACGAGAAAATATCACTAAAATTATTGTTGTTAATTGTACCTGTTATGTCAAAGATTCAAATCTGACGCATTAATTATGCTTTGTTAATGTAAGTAAGTAAATAAAACTAAAACTCTTTAATATATATTATCTTAATTAACTAATATTCGTTATGATAATAAGCTAAATAGTAGTAAGCTAAGTAGTAACAGCGGCCCTTACATAAGCGAGAAAGTGATGGGGCTGACAAGGATTTAACCTAGGGTCTAGGACTAAGGAAGACTCGGTGCGGCGAACAAAAATAAAAGTTGGTGAATAGTATAATACGTCTTTGAATTTTTAATTAAATTAAAATTACATATTCTCAATATTCACACCAGTAAAATTGTCTACATTGCATGAGCTATATTGTTTACCATAAACATTTGTAGAATAAATAATATTAAATTAATTCGAGATTTGTTACAATATATTACACGCATGATGAAAACAAAACCTTTTCGATGGAGTAAACTTGTGTGTTCAAAGACCAATATGTTATAAAAACATAAACGATGATGTATAAAGTGGTGATGTTTCCTGGGGAAAATATTTTCCTATAAAAATATGTCTGATTTATTAGAGCTGGTGTTCGAGTTTTGGTTGTTTATCAAACGTTCTCGTGCACGGAAAAAATATATTATACTAGTTAGGTAATTGAGGGACAGATCAGTATTATGGGAACATTTGTAATGTACATTGAATATCTATAATATACCGGGTGTCCCAGATAACTTTTCCAGCATGGGGATCACAGTATGTATAAGAGATACAGGTTTGGTTAAATGAGATGAATTATTTGTAAGAAAGGGGTGAGTATTATTACGCCAAAAAATATTCATAATTTTATGTGGTTTAGGCGGTATACCCAAAAAACTGAAAATTCGGAATTTCTTTAAATGGCTATAACTTTTTTGTCAAAGTAGATAGGTACCTACTTATTGTAGACGGTTTCTCAAAGCACTTTTTTGTGTTGAATCGATTGGTGTATTTAGATTTTTTATATCACTTTTAGTTTCCGAGTTATGAGCCTTAACTTTAGTTTTTCTTATGGGCCACTAAGTTGGCTATGGCATATTTGAGCGTGTTTTTCACTCTACTTTACAACGATATGTCACATGCCATACTTATTGTAAAAAAAAAATATAATGTATTTTTTTTAAAGTTAATTGTTTTCAAATAGTAATTTGTTATTTTGATTGTTGTTATTGTGATTTTTGTTTAAAATTTTTGTTTTTCATGGCTCACTTAAATGTTTGTAATAAAATACTTAATAAATATCACTGGCATTTAGTACATCGACTTATTTTCGATAATAAGTATGGCATGTGACATGTCGTTGTAAAGTAGAGTAAAAAACACGTTCAAATATGCCATAGCCAACTTAGTGGTCCATAAGAAAAACTAAAGTTAGGGCTCATAACTCGGAAACTAAGAGTGATATAAAAAATCTAAATACACCAATCGATTCTACACAAAAAAGTGCTTTGAGAAACCGTCTACAAAAAGTACCTATCTACTTTGACAAAAAAGTTACAGCCATTTAAAGAAATTCCGAATTTTCAGTTTTTTGGGTATACCGCCTAAACCACACAAAATTATGAATATTTTTTGGCGTAATAATACTCACCCCTTTCTTACAAATAATTCATCTCATTTAACCAAATCTGTATCTTTTATAGATACTGAGATCCCCATGCTGGAAAAGTTATCTGGGACACCCGGTATACCGGGTGTTTTTTTAAAGACTTTCCAATGGAATATTTCCAAAATAACGGATTTCAAAGAAAATTTTTTAGACAAATGTTTCATGATTTTTAGGGGACTAAATATTGACATTAACAGTTTACCTTGAAAAGGTTACCATGATGGGTTTTCAGGTTCAACTTTTCTTTTTCAAATGTAAACCTATATTTTTTGTTACAGATTCGTAATAAGTAACTTTTGTCTGAAACATTTTTTATGATATGAAACAAAATAAATAGTAATATCCGGATTTTCAAAAAAATTTTACTCCAAAACTATTAATTTAAAAAAATAATCGTGACACAAAAAGGTCTTAAAACGCAAGAATAACCAGTGATTTTTTTTATTAAACATTAAAAAAATTGTTATAAAAAGTAGCAGTTTTTTTATAAAAATTTTAAAATGAAATTTTTTCTGGGATTTTTTTTATCAATTGATAGTTTTAGAGTAAAAAATTATTAAATATTCAGAAATTTCTTTTGTTTAGCTCCATATCATAAAAAAATGGATATATTCTGGAAAAATGATTGAAGCAAAACTTGCTTATTATTGTTCATAAATTACGAATCTACAACAAAAAATATGGATTTACATTTAAAAAAGAAAAGTTTACCCTGAAAACCCATTATGGTGACCTTTTCAAGGTCAATCAATTTCGTTTGTATTAAGTCCCCTCAAAACCATGAAATTTGTATCAGGAAAATTTTCTCTTAAAGTTCTATATTTTAAAAATAATCTGCTGGAAAATCCTTGAAACAACACTCGGTATATAAAGCTCAACGTCTCTCTGTCTGTGTGTCTGTCTGTTAGTGATGTTATCATACAAGAACCACTTATCCGATTTACGTCTTGTTAGTTGATAGATATGTTCTCTGGTCAGGTTTTAGGATATATTTTGTTACGTTAGGTAACATAAGGAATAAACAGTAAATACAGGTTAATATGTATGTACTTGTGATGTAACGAATATTCGCATTCGTATTCGCGAATATCCGCACATTTTTAAACATTCGTATTCGTATTCACATTCGCAGGTAAAGTTGCGAATATATTATGATGTATTAATATATAAAAATATCGTGTTTTAATCTATTTTATTCAAAAAACCTTTTTTTTCTTTTTAGGGTTCCGTAGAAAACTAGGAACCCTTATAGTTTCTCCATGTCCGTCCGTCCGTCCGTCTTCAAAAATTTTGAGATAATACGATGGAATTTGGTATAAGGTCGTAGATTAATGACCTAAAACAGAAATGATAAGATTTTTGAAAATAATTTTTTTTGGGCCCTTTTTCCATAAAATGAAAAGTGTTTTCAAAAAAAAATTCACCTACTCCATTGAATGGGGTGTCGTTAGAAAGGTCTCCTAAAATGCAATAAAAAATGTACCAAAACTTTTTGATTTTAACCCTTTAATCACGATGTATTTGCTCTCCAAAGTCGTTAAAAAGGCGCCCCCCCCCCTATTTTCTAAACTATCAATTTAAAAAATCTGAAAAAATTCCAGAATGTAGCTTTTAATTAGTACTTTCACTGAAAATTATAACGGACATTGTCAAAAATATTTTGGACCCCCCATCTATAGACTGAAAAGTGAACTCTTATTTTTTTTCCCATTTACCCCATTGAGTGGAAAGTCATTTAATAGGTCTCCTAAAATGCAATAAAAAATGTCAGATAACTTTTTGATTTCAACCCTTCAGTCACGAAATATTTGCTTTTTAATGTCGCTGCCAGAGCGTCCCCCCCTCTATTTTCTAAACTATCGATTCAAAAAATCTGAAAAAAATTCAGAATGTAGCTTTTAACTAGTACTTTCACTGAAAATTATAACGAACATTGTTAAAAATATTTTGGACCCCCCTATCATAGATTGAAAAGTGAAGTCACATTTTTTTCATTTACCCCATTGAGTAGTGTGTCATTTGATAGGTCTCCTAAAATGCAATAATAAAAGCCAAATGACTTTTTGATTTTAACCCTTCGGTCACGAAAATTTTGAAAAAACTATTTTTTTATAAATCGTAGTGAGAATGTCTACGGAACCCTATCATGTGCATGCCTAACACGCACTTGCCCGTTTTATTTTAGCTTTTTTTTACAAAAAGTCAATATTCGCATTCGCATTCGTATTCGCGAATATTGACAGCTAATATTCGCATTCGCATACATCACTAGTAGGTACATACATATAACGGTTTTCTTTAAAATACAATAGCTTTGTATTTTTTTTACAAGATGCAGAACATAATTCTTGTTTCAGAAACACTTCTGAAGAAAGTTCCGACATGAGAGTCGAAATGTCATGTAAAAAAATACGACAATTTAAATATTAATTTACACATAAACAGCGACCACGAAAATCTACATGAGAAAATGTTAATAAAATAATAACATTTGGGCCATCTCAATTAAAGTAATATAAGTACGTACATTGTACATATATCTTCTGAAATACTTTCAAGTCAGTGTGAATGTAGTTGGTGGGATAGAAACGCGTGATTGGGGCATGAGGTGCGGAGACGGTGGTCCCTCGACACACTCCTGACATAGAACAAATGAGCCAGCAAGGAGGAGCAATGATCGCAGCTAGTTAGATCGTTCTGTGCGGCTACAACGTCATCAACTTGAAGGATTGATCGCAAAGTCTTATGTGTATGTGTGTAACTGTTTTAGTGTTTTTAGAACATTTCCATTAATGGGAATATCTAAAATAGTGAACGATTATTACACTTTGTGTTCAATCTAACAGTTAATACCTACCTACAAAAAGTTTGTTCGATTCTGTGAGTGAAACTTTTTTATTACCTATAGTAGTTATTTTCTTAAATAGTGTTTTTATTAAAATAAAAACGTTAATATTTTGACTTAAATTTACAGATGGGGTTATTTGCACATATCGTATGCGCATGCAATTGGTTATTTGCATAGGCGGGCACAGTTAATCGAAAAGTTTACTTCGTTAATCGTTAATCCTTTAATAAAAAAGTTAACTAACTTCGTTAACCGTTAAAGCGTTAAAATTCCAAAAATGTAACGGAAGTTAAAGTTAACCGAAAATTCAACGAAAGTTAAAGTTAATCCGTTAAAAATTTAACCATTCAAAATGTTTGAAAACCTTTTTTTTAGCTATTTCGACAACTTTGTTATGTACTTTTCATCAAACAGCCAATGTAACGGACTAAAGTTAACGGAAGTTGAATTCAACGGAAGTTAACAAAAGCGTAAACATTTTTTTGAGTTAACTTAAAAAGTTAATCCGTTAACCATTTTGTTAATTTCGTTAATTAACGATTAATGCCGAGTTTACATTTGCTGTTACACTCGAACGATTAGCAGCACGGTGATACTAGCGCTAGTACTTTTCTGTCTACATTAAAATATGATAAGAATGCTTTCTGGTTTGACGTTTCTCAATTGCTTTTAACTTCAGTTCAAAATGTAACTACTGTGTACTATAAACCAAATTGTTACAGATGCGGTAATAAACACATTAGTTAATGTAATAAGCTGTAATAAGTAATTATTTTATTTTTAACATCGTAAATGATAAATCCACTATCACAAATCTCCAATGATTTTTTAAAGGCCGTATCTCTTGAAAAAATTCATTAGTTTTATTTTCATTCCACCTACTAATGTTTTTAATTGTTATAATAAATATAATAATATTGTCGTCTTGCGAGATTTGAATTAAATAACATTGTTGACAGCATGATGTATCTGTTTACACATGCTTTTTGCTCGCACCAGTAAGCCAATCGCACGAAAAAGTAGACCTGAAGCCGAGTCGGAACGCGTGCGATCGGGCTGGCACTATTACGAGATGACGGGTGTTGACACTTACGAGTACTCGTCCGAGTATCGTATTCGGCCGAGCAAAACAGCAAATGTAAACTCCCCATAACGGATTAACGAGTTAATGCCCACCTATGGTTATTTGCACATACTGTATGTACCAACTTATTAAAACTAAATCGGTTATCAAAATTCATAAATGTACCGCAATTGGTCTTTCAAATTATAAATAATAACTATTAATGGGTAAAATTTTTTAAGGACTGTAGCTCCCTTACGAAGAATTTCCGGACACATATCCATATGAACATTTTCTGCATAAAATAAAATTTTCAAATAACTTTTATAAGTTAAAGTTTGTTGAAGTGCCTACATACTTAAAAAAAAAACATTAAATTAAAATCTGGATAAGATTACAATTATATTTGAAGTAACGATTATATTTATTATAAAAAATCATGAATTAAGTAATCTTATCGAAATTTCAAGAACAACTTAAAAAAACAAATACATATTCAATTATTCATATAAGAATTCATTAAGAATGTATCCATTATATAAATTTTGATAAGATAATGTATTTTATGATCTCATTTTCGATAAGTATACACTACTGTGCCTTCCAAAAGTCCCGGGTCACCTAAATAACTTTTGAGTGGTCTGAAATATAGGATTGTAATTTATAGATACTATGGGATCAGGCCCCTCTTTCCCACTGGTCACTCTGGGCACGTGCCCAGGGCCCCGCGATCGATAGGGGCTCCATATCACCAAACGATAACCGATATTTATCACCGAAAAAACATATTTATTTATAGAATGTGATATGCTCAAAAACATAGATTTTGAAGAAGTGGTTAACGCCCATCACAAATTTAGAAGGGTACCTCTTCAATCAACATAAATTTTTGAGCACTAACCTGCGAATGCTAAAAGAGTTGTTTTTGTGGGTTATATTTTATTATCTATTCATTTAATGTAAAAATATAAAAATAAATCTAGAACCTTGCATATCTACTTTCTTTGCCTATCTTAACAAAATATTGCACTGTCAAGGTCATAGGGGGCCCATTATCCTAATGTGTCCAGGGCCTCCAATAGGTTAAAGACGGCCCTGTATGGGATCACAAAATCTAATATTAAACAAAAAAAACACCCACCTGCATATACCCGCGGGGGGAGCCAAGAAATCTAAAATGGTACGTGGGGTCGAATAATGCTCGTTCGAAAGGGCTTACAGACGAAAACAAGGAGGTGTCACCAAGGTCTCTACGATTTTTTTCGAATAGTTATGATCATTTGAAAACATCTATTGAGATTAAGTTAAAATAATTTCCAAAAACGTTAAAAAATGAGAAAAAAAAGTAAATCGACTTGAAAGATTGAGATTTATCACATCATTGTGCCCAAAAGTCAGTTTTTCAATTAGAGTTGTTTTATTTTATTTTATTACATTTTTGAAATATCATTTAATCTTATTTAAATAGAAATGTTCAACAGACCGGGAGGCACCGGCCAAAATTTGGTCATCATAGCAGCCCGCATTTGCAATATAATTCATAATTTGACAATACCCTGCTTGTCACAATTAGTGGGACACTTTTTCAATGGAACACAGTTTTGTTAAAAAATGTCATTTTAATAAGAAAATTCAGAAAAATCTATAATGCAACATTATTTCAGAGCCCAAAGAATAACAGCTTTGTATCTTCATCAATAGGGGGTGTGCAACCTTTATAGTGGTGACAAATGTATTGAATTTAAAAAAAAACTAATTATTCCAAAATTAAACTAAAATTCACAATAATTATTATTTGTATAACTTAAATGTACCCTTAAGGTACTGTCTTATTAATTTTAATAACATGTTATTCTTTTTATTTTTTGCTATCATCCCCTAACTTTAGGTCAGCAAAAATATAAGAAGTTTTACCGTATACGTACCGATATCGCCATTCTTCAGATTTCTTAAGGTGGTTCAGCGATTTTCTGAAAACTGAAGGATGATGCATCTATTTTGACCACAGATTCGCATTCAGCGCACGAAAACACATAAAAAAAATGGCTTGGTCACTTTATAATGAATTTTTTTCCATGCCCGTGAATCAGTGGATTTTTTGTTCATCAAGCACGTGGATTCGATAACTTCAGAAGGCTGTAGCTTCAGAACAGTAGTTTTTCAAATCTAGGTTGCATTGAATTTTTTGATCTACACATTAACACGTTCAGGACGGACCCGATTTCCAAAATTATCTGCCAGGGCCGGAAAAAAAATTGATTTTTCTTTTTTTCTATATTGTAGATTTATTACACATTATGGTAAAAATAATAAAAAAAAAATTAATCTCTTATTATTTTAGGTTTTTTTTTGATGTTTTTGATATGTCTTACATATAAGAGATCCGGCCCTGGCACTCGCCGCCTAGGCAAACCCGCATCATTTTTACTCAATTGTGATTATATTTTATATTTTCCTCATTTCCCCTATAATCATTGCAATTGTCATTCTAACTATAAAATATTTATTTTTTATACATTTTTCTCCATAATCAGTATGACTCCACTTCAAAATAAGGAATGTAAGGGAAACAGTCCAATATAAAATTCGATTATCAAACAATATGTAATATATATATATATATATTCAAAATATATATATATATATATATATATATATATATATATATATATATATATATATATATATATATATATATACAACAATTATAATTAGATTTGATAAAATTATTTTACGAAAAAAAGTAAAAAAAAAGTTTTGGAAAACAAGGATATTTTTAGTAAAAAATTTAACGAATCAGCTGGCGCTTTCACTCAACGATTGCCGAAACGGTACTGTAGCCGTCCCTCCAAAACCAAAGCCCGCCCCACCATCGACCAAAAACTTGCGCAAAATCCGAGCGAAAGACGGGAGACAGAGGTCTTATATGAAAGACGCCCGGCCCGGCCCTGGGGCTCACTCAATATGTCTTACATATAAGACGTCCGTCCTGAAAGTGTTAAGTACTATCATTCAGCAGAGTTTCCTAATATTTGACCGAGACCGGTTTTTCATAAGGAGAGTTGCGAGGTCCTTTGATTAAATGACATTTTTCAAGGTTAAATATATCTGATGTAGGAGCAGACAAAAATCTGTAATTTCTGCCCACAATTGCACTACAACCCTCTTATAACGCGATTAATTCGTACTGTGTTATATGGAAACCGCGCTATAAGAAACTCGAAATAAATACAAATCATATAATTTATACCGCGTTATATAGAAACCAAGTTAGATGAATTTCAAAAATAATTAAATTGTACATAAATCAAACCGATTTGTTTTGCATTACATACATGTATAAAAATTTCATTTTCAAAGTTTTGAAGGATACGTTTAATAGATAATATAGTACACAAACGTAATACAAATGGCAATGAATATTTATTGTAATTTTACATGCGGGTGTCCCAGGACTGTGTCAAAGCTCAATATTTCATTTATTATAAGAATTGGAAGAAAATTTTAAATACAAAAGTTATCAGGTTAGAGCAGCAGCATAGCTGGAAAATAGTTATATTTATACAGGCTGTCCCATAACTGCGTTACAAATCAAAGTTATATATGTTTAAATACAAACTATATTTTTTTATTTGATAATCTAAAAGCATTCATTTTTTTCATTTTTTTGATATAGCATGTATGGGATTATACAGAGCGGTTTAGAAATTATGACCAATTTTGTAAGAAAATAGGAATATTTTCAACACCTTGTAATTTTCTAATTACAATAAAAAAAATTTGTTCCCTGCTAAAAGTAGTTTTGGTATATTCTCTTTTATTGCGATATTACGTTAAACATTTACAAAATTGTATTATTTGTACAGGGTGTATCAAAACACTGAACATAATTTTTTTGAAAATTTTAAATTGGAACACCCTATATATTTTTACATTTTCGAATTGCTTGTTCAATTCTCAACACATTTTACAATCCATGTTCTATACCTAAATCCAGCCGTTAAAGAGTTTTTATTTTTAATATCTTAAGATGTTTCATAAAAACAATACAACTTTATTATACGTATGTATAATCCATAAAATAATTAGCTTATAAATAACTTAGCAAACTAATAGAACATACAAACTTTAGCAACATAAAAATTTAATTTTTATTAATTATATTATAATAAAGTTGCATTGTTTTTATGAAACATCTTAAATCTTAAGATATTAAAATAAAATAAATAACTCTTTAACGGCTGAATTTAGGTATAGAACAATGTGTTGAGAATTGAACAGACAATTCGAAAATGTAAAAATATATAGAGTGTTCTATTTGAAAATTTTGAAAACAATTAGGTTCAGTGTTTTGATACACCCTATACAAATAATACAATTCTGTAAAAGTTTAACGTAATATCGCAATGATACAGAATATACCAAAACTACTTTAAGCAGGGAACAAATTTTTTTTGTTGTAGGTAATTAGAAAATTATTTTTTAGCTATTAAAAAAAGTTCAATGTATTTTGAATGGCATTTCAAATAAAAACATACAAATTTTTATTTTTTCAATTTGTCCTCTTTTTAGGGTTCCGTAGAAAACTAGGAACCTTTATAGTTTCTCCATGTCCGTCCGTCTTAAAAAAATTGAGATAATATGATGAAATTTGGTATACGGTCGTAGATTAATGACCCAAAAACAGAAATAATAAGATTTTTGAAAAAAAAAAAAAAAATTAGGCCCCCTTTCCATGAAATGAAAAGTGTTAAAAAAAATCACCTACCCCATTGAGTGGGGTATCATTAGAGAGGTCTCCTAAAATGCAACAAAAAATATAACAGAACTTTTTGATTTTAACCTTTTAATCACGATGTATTTGCTCTCCAAAGTCGTTAAAAAAGCGTCCCACCCCCCTCTATTTTCTAAACTGTCGATCCAAAAAATCTGAAAAAATTTCAGAATGTAGCTTTTAATTAGTACTTTCACTGAAAATTATAACGAAAATTCTCAAAAATATTTTGGTCCACCCTTCTACAGACTGAAAAGTGAACTCTCATATTTTTCCCTACTTACCCCATTAAGTGGAGTGTCATTTGATAGGTCTCCTAAAATGCAATAAAAAATGTCAAATTACTTTTTGATTTTAACCCTTCAGTCACGATATATTTGCTTTTTAATGTCGTTGTCAGAGCGTCCCCCCCCCTGTATATAGTTTCTAAACTATTGATTCAAAAAATCTGAAACAAATTCAGAATATAGCTTTTAATTAGTACTTTCACTGAAAATTATATCGAATATTGTCAAAAATATTTTGGACCCCCCTTTCATAGATTTAATAATGACTTTTTGATTTTAACCCTTCAGTCACGAAAATTTTGAAATAACTCATTTTTTATAAATCGTAGTGAGTATGACACAACGGAACCCTATCATGTGCGTGCCCAAAACGCACTTGCCCGTTTTATTTAATGAACTAGTCCACTTTTCACACCTTGAGCTTCTGGCAAAAGTATACGCATATAGTAATACCTACTGTATCGGAGCGTATTAGAGCGATACCTGGCGGATACCTATAGTGTGAATGATATATTGCATATCATTGTACCTATATATTGTTTATTTATATTTGACTAGAACAAGACCAGCCCGATATCGGGTCGATAGTATAAATCAACCCTTAACAGTCTAAATAAAAATTAGGTAGCATGAAAATTAATAATATTACATATCATTTAATAACTTTTTAATCTCAAAAACATTTACATATAATTATTTTTATATACAATATATAAATTAATATAACAATTAAATGAGATAGATACAATAGATGCCAAAAAGACTAACTTTTTTATAAACAACTATTCGCTTATGTAATCAATTGGGGGTCTATTAAGTTCAATATCAATTTCATATTCGTATCCATTACTTCTGTCTGATGTAATTAGAAATTCAACCGTGTTTTGATACAATCCACCAGAAATAATTTTTATTTCAGATATATAGTTGTTTTGGAATTCTCTTAGATCTTTAGCGGTGATGCAAGATATGTAAACTCCACTTGGTTTCCCTGGTATCTTATATGATACGACTTCTTGTTGAACTTCACCAAAGACTGGATCACGCTGTAAAATAAAATGTGGCGATAATATCAACTGTAAAACCAAAAAACCTGCTGAACAAATCAACTGAATTTTTCTAGCCCTATAGTAAAATAGTATTATTTTATTTATTTATAGAGACAAGAGTTGTGCCCCTGGGCGCTTCGCGCCTTAACCCCCCAAATACGCCTTATTTACTGAAATATACTCGGGTCTCAGCATTCGAAAAGATTTTAAAGTTAATAGTCTTATGCCCGGTATTATCAACTAATTTAAAGCTACTTTAGCGCTAAATGCTCCTTTAAAGTAAATTTGGTGTATTACAAACGTGATTTAAATCAATATTTAAGCTCTCAATGAAAAATAGAAATAATATAGGTTGAAAAGAAATACGGCAGATAATTTAAAATCTATTTAATTAAATGTATTATGCTTGGATCTGTTGATAATATGACAGTTAGTTAAAGGAGCATTTAGTTAACCCTCGGAGTACACACCTATTTTTTCAACCTACTAGTACACTCTGGGTCAATTTGACCCTGCTTACTTTTTGATCGCCTATAATTCCGCAACTACGAAACCTTTTGACTTACCAAAATTCAAAAGGATACTTTGACTCATGGTAAATGAATTTATAAGTGTTACACATACCTTTGAAGTATTCAACATACTTAAAAAAAATCGCGAAAAATTTAAAATACCCGAGCGCTATTCACGATCAAAGTCGGTGTATGGGTCAAATTGACCCACAAGAGGCTCCGAGGGTTAAAGTTAATACTGGGCGTTAGCTTTCAAATAGTGTGTATCAATTTTTTTACATTCGGCGCACGGGTAGGTACATTTTATTAATTTGTAATTTTTTTAAGTTTTACATAAATGAGTATACTTTTTTGTAAAGGAAACAAAGGAGATATTTTGACTATTTATTTCTTTTTCGAATAAATTCTTATTTTTTACTAAAGTATCAGGTATTTGAGTTTTGCACATTTTTTTGGGAATTTTTTTTTATTTTGTTAACAACTGTATGTTTTCTTCAATTTAAAAGAAACTAGAGTGCAGATTCACTTGAGGAAGAGCAAGCTCCCTTGTATCATGTTTTAAAAATGTTGATAGTGAATACAGTAAGAAATATTATATAAGAGTACAACTTACCACATGATGGCTGGATCTTACATGGACTCCAAAAATTTCTGGAATACATTCTTCCACAGAATTTTTTGGATGATTTTTCTTCAAAACAGGGCTGGTGAATACAACACCAAACAATACTGCGATAATAATAAAATACTTCATTGTAGGTAACTACGTTTAAATCAAATAAAAAATTTAGACTTAAAAAAATAGCACAAGATTTTGATTTTATATGTTTTCGTACAATGATATCTTGTTTTTTATTTATCTATAAATGCACTTGAACCTATAATTTCGTGGAATTATTTATTATGTCAAGATATTGTTATTTTTGATAAATTTAATACAATAGCAAATCCTATAAAATTCACGTACGATATAATTTTTTAACCTCTATATTATCGTCTATTCATTTTTTGATTTAGTAACAGTTTTGCCAAATTATAAAAATATTTCCGATAATAATCAGGGTGTTAAAACAGGGTGTCAAAGTTTATATGAAAAAATATTTTTTTTGTTCGCATTTAATTGAAACTTATCGAACATACTCTACAATATAAATAACGAAACAATTATTTCAGCATTTCCCAAAACAACCCCCAAGGTGTTAGGGGGTGGAAAAATTTGTAAAATATTTTTTTTGTATTCACCGAATACAAAGTAGTACAAGTACAAGTAGGTACTCTACAAGACAAATATCAGTTTCGAAAATTCAACCCCTATGGGAATTGGGGGGGGAGGGTAAAATATTGATAAATTTATCTTCATAATTGTTCACGATATTAAAGTAAATTCAGACAAATTAATATTCAATTAAAAATGAAAGTTCGATATTCAAGCCCTAATAATAGCATGGGACGGGGACGAGGATGAATTTAGATATGTTTATCTGCATACCTGATTTACTTATAAAGGTAAATTCGGGCAAAATAGTCATCTATTAAAATAAAATTTTCGACATTCAACCCTTAATGGCGGGGGTAGATAGAGTCTGTGGTTTTGATATACAGGGTGATTCAGCACTGTCGTACCAAACTTGGACAGTAGATTAAGAAAAATATTTTAAGCAAAAAAATTCCAATAAATATGTGTCCGGAAATTTTTCCTTAGGGAAGTACAGGCCTCCAAAGATTTTACTAAAAATGAGTTTTAATTTAATATCTAGAGAATCCGTTGTGATAGAATTATGAAATTTAGTATTTGGTTTAGTAATTATATGTGTTATCGATTTCTAATATTTACCAATTATATTTTAGGCCAGGGCTGTATGGGGCCAGTGGGCCCATCGATTTTTATATAGTAATTGTTTGTTCCTTAATTTTTATCCTGAGTTGTTACTTTTATAAGATTATATAACACAAAATACACAAAAACATACTTTGCTTGTTTATCATAGGATAAACCGTTTTCGCATAAAAATGTTTATGTCCCTGGACCTGTCTGGTTCCTTTAGACAGATTTATTTTTTTAATAGTAATTTAACAAAGCGTTTACATATATGAATTGACAGCTCTCTTTTATTTGATACCACTCTCGAATTTGGATAAAAATATACAATTAAAAAGAGATTCGACCGTATACTCGTATTCCTATTTATTTATAAATTATTATTTATATATTTAAAAAGGTCATTCATTTTTCATTTGAAAACAATTTGTGAAAATTTTTAAAATAAAAGGCGAAAAAAATCCTTCGGTTTCGACCAAAAACTGACCTGTCTACCCACGCCATTATGGGTTGAATGTCGAAATTTTTATTTTAATAGATGACTATTTTGCCCGAATTTACCTTTATAATTAATGCAGGTATACAGGTAAACATATCTCAAATCCATCCTCGTCCCCATCCCATGCTATTAGAGGTTGAATTCTGAAATATTATTTTTAATTGAAATTAATTTGTCCCAATTTACCGCAATGAGTCAAGTTTTCTGAAGTGGGCACACAAAAAATCAACTTGTTCAGATTAAACTTTTTATTGTAGAACTTTGAAGATTTATTGATCAAAATTAATGCTCTAAAATATTTTTTGAAAATTTTCAAAATTTAAAAAGTTATGAACAAATTAATTTTTATATAGGTTTTTTTTTAAATTGCGATTTCTCAGTAATTACTGAATAAAATTTAATGAAATTTTTATGGTAGGACAAAAAATAATTCACAATTTAGATGAAATAAAATTTTTATAAATTTTTTTTTTTAATATATAAATAATAAATATTTTAATAAACAAATAGAAATTTAACCAACTTCTGCACTAGATAGAAACAAAATTTTTATACAGTATTGTTCTGTAAAATCTACACAACTTTATCCCGAAAAAATATTTTAGTACATTTCATAAAAAAAAAAGTTACGAGTGTTTAAGTGCCGTCAGATAGACGCGCGGCGCGCTTCCGCGCGAGGCACACGGGCGCGTTCACGCGCTTAGCTACCTCAAACTGCTTGTTTAATCATTCCCATTAAAGTAATAAGCTAATTTACATATATGTTATGGTTGATTATTATAGATTTGGGTTCAGAGAATTCGATAAAAATAAACCGGACTGGTGAAAAGTGGTGCAACACCCTTAAAAATGGGGTTGAAGTGTGAAACCCCCGTTTCCAAGTGTATTTTCAATTTATCTCAAAATCTAAAGCGACAATGGGGTATTTTTATGAATTATATTTGTTAAGGGCACTGAGACGAATCGATTGAGATCACATATACTGAATTTGACCAAAAATTACCCCTTCCAAAAGGTTTAATTTAGGTAAAAATGCTTCTTTTTGATGAAAATAGTTTAAAAATTAATAACTTTGGTTATAATCATCCAAATGACTTGAAATTGGTCTCAAATTGTTCCTGAAGTTCCAAAGAATAATGAACAACTATAATTTAAAAAAATATTATTTGTTTAACCAATGAAAATTGCTCATTTTTATGAGCAAGCGACGCAAATTTTTGGAAAACTGCCTTTTTACTAAATTTTCAATAAAAACATAAGGATTGAATATTTTTAAGTAAAACCAACGAGGATATCTTTATTTTGTACATATAAACAAAATGAGCTCCTCCCAAAAAATATTCAGTCACTAGAACGGATGCAATTACACTAAAATGCACCGAATTTTTGTTGCATATAATTTTTATTTTATAAAAATGAATATACGTATTATTGAAAAAATGCACTTTCGCATGCATTATTTTGAACTCATATGAGCTTATAGTGATGCATAAACTTAAAATTTACGTTAAAAATGCATATAAATATGTTAAAATCATAATTTACAATTTTATTTTAAAAAATGTAATTTTTTTTAAATTGTAAACAACAAAAATTTGGTGCATTTTAAAGTGCAATTGCATCCGTTCTAGTGACTGAATATTTTTTGGGAGGAGCTCATTTTGTTTATATGTACAAAATAAAGATATCCTCGTTGGTTTTACTTAAAAATATTCAATCCTTATGTTTTTATTGAAAATTTAGTAAAAAGGCAGTTTTCCAAAAATTTGCGTCGCTTGCTCATAAAAATGAGCAATTTTCATTGGTTAAACAAATAATATTTTTTTAAATTATAGTTGTTCATTATTCTTTGGAACTTCAGGAACAATTTGAGACCAATTTCAAGTCATTTGGATGATTATAACCAAAGTTATTAATTTTTAAACTATTTTCATCAAAAAGAAGCATTTTTACCTAAATTAAACCTTTTGGAAGGGGTAATTTTTGGTCAAATTCAGTATATGTGATCTCAATCGATTCGTCTCAGTGCCCTTAACAAATATAATTCATAAAAATACCCCATTGTCGCTTTAGATTTTGAGATAAATTGAAAATACACTTGGAAACGGGGGTTTCACACTTCAACCCCATTTTTAAGGGTGTTGCACCACTTTTCACCAGTCCGGTTTATTTTTATCGAATTCTCTGAACCCAAATCTATAATAATCAACCATAACATATATGTAAATTAGCTTATTACTTTAATGGGAATGATTAAACAAGCAGTTTGAGGTAGCTAAGCGCGTGAACGCGCCCGTGTGCCTCGCGCGGAAGCGCGCCGCGCGTCTATCTGACGGCACTTAAACACTCGTAACTTTTTTTTTTATGAAATGTACTAAAATTTTTTTTCGGGATAAAGTTGTGTAGATTTTACAGAACAATACTGTATAAAAATTTTGTTTCTATCTAGTGCAGAAGTTGGTTAAATTTCTATTTGTTTATTAAAATATTTATTATTTATATATTAAAAAAAAAAAATTTATAAAAATTTTATTTCATCTAAATTGTGAATTATTTTTTGTCCTACCATAAAAATTTCATTAAATTTTATTCAGTAATTACTGAGAAATCGCAATTTAAAAAAAAACCTATATAAAAATTCATTTGTTCATAACTTTTTAAATTTTGAAAATTTTCAAAAAATATTTTAGAGCATTAATTTTGATCAATAAATCTTCAAAGTTCTACAATAAAAAGTTTAATCTGAACAAGTTGATTTTTTGTGTGCCCACTTCAGAAAACTTGACTCAATATCATGAACAGTTATGAAGATAAATATATCAAAAATAAGTATAACATTCTATAATTTCAGCCAATTTGACCGGGAACTATTTTCTATAGATTTAATGCGGGGTTCTTTGTTTCTTGTCAGTCACTCACATACTCACATGTGCACAGTGGGTCTAAAAAATATTTTCCCAAAAATGTGATAATTCGTATAGACATTGCTCATATCCAAAATTGAGACAGTCATTAGGTGGGGATATAAATTAAGCAACTTTAAAATTTGTTTCACCTGATATGACTCATCCAGTATAATACATACTCGTATTTATAAAAATGTTAAATAAATTAAAATCTTGATAAGATTACAATACAATTATAATTGAAGTAACAATAATAATAATTCATCAAAAAGTATAGAAATTGTGAATGAATCAGTTTTTGTCTGTTATTTATTACAGATAATATTGTTATATGATTAAAACTAGTAAATAAGTTCATATTTTGCCCCTGAAAAAGTGATTTGTATTGTATTTCTTATCATATAAACCACTTAAAAAAGGAAAATAAAAATAAAGTAGAAGAACGGTTGACTTAATGCACCCTTGGTCCAAATAATTATATTATTAGTTGATAGGTATAAAAACTTATATAAATTAAATCGGTTATCATATTTCATAACATAAATAAAAACTATTTTTGGGTATAATTATTGAAAGATTGTAGCTACATGCTACATCACGAAGAATTACCGGACACATGATGTACCATATACATTTGTTTTGCTTAAAATAAATTTTTCAAATAAATGTTAAATTTATTATCTAAATAGGTATAAAAAAATCAATTAAATTAAAATCTGGATAAGATTACAATCAGGGACCTGAACCTGAACCCGAACCCGAACCCGAAACCCGAAAAAACCCGTATTTTTCATGAACCCGAACCCGAACCGAACCGTTATATTTCAATGTCAATGAATCTGAATCTGAACCCGAACCTTTAAATGAATATCCGGTAACCATATATTTTTTAAAGGTTCAAGAATTTTTTTTTAGTATTTTACTAATTTTTCTTCATTGATTATAAAATGTCTAAACTGGTAATCCGTTTGAATTTCGCGGTATAATGTGATGTGACTTATACACCAAGGTCACTATCGTCACTACAATGATAATAAAAGTTACTACTAACAGACACAGTTTAACCACCGTAGCTCACGGATACTCCCTTTGCCCCTTTCAATCTTGCAAATGTTAATCGTGACAAATTAGGTACTCAGAAAATTGTCGATTAATATTTTTTTTTAAATTGTATGAAAATTCAATGGTTAACCACAATATCGAAGATACAAAAATGAAATAGATTCAAAAAATTGTTCTCCGATTTAAAAATTTTAATTTGATCTTTCCGTTTCAGGTCCGTTTTTGTTTCGTGTTTGTCTCCTGAATTCTTGTCACACATAACTCATGAGCCACTGAACCGATATTAATGAAACTTGGTTGGGTCTGGCTTGAAAACGATCCCATTTCAAAATTATTAAAATCTAGTGCAAGAGGGAGGGGGGGACAACAGTATTGGTAGTTTATTTACTTATATTCCATTTGTTACAAATTCCTTACTATAAAAATTTCATGGTGATGACGTCACAGTAGGTATAGAATAAATGAACTGCAAACTGTCAAACAGACCTTGTATTATTGGATCATGTCTGATCATGATATTAACTACTTTTGATGAATTTAGCACGAGGAAGCGCTGTGCAAATATTTTTTTATTTGAACCCGAACCCGAACCTGAACCTAAAAAAATAACGGTTTTTGAACCCAAAAAATTTGCAACGTGCTGAACCTGAAACTGAACCCGAACCGAAATTTATTGTTGAACCCGAACCCGAACCTGAACCATAAATAAATTCCGGTTCAAGTCCCTGATTACAATTATAATCCAAGTAACAATGATTACATTCATTATAAAAAATCATATATGAAGTGATCTTATCGTAATTTCAAGAACAACTTAAAAAAAACAACAAATATATACAGGGTCCTCCAATAGTGCGTCCGGCATTGTTTTACGCCCAAACTATTGAAGATAGAGAGTTAGGATAAAAATTTTACTATATATATCGACCCTAAAGAATTTCAGGAAAATATTTTCAACCCCCTAAAACCGCTCCTTGGGGGGTAGTTTGAGGGGTACATACCCGTTTCTCAGTTAAATCAAATGGAATGGTATATCAAAAAGTACATATTTGTAAAGATAATGAAAAAATAAGAAACTTTCGTAAAACAAAAATTTTCATACTTTCAATTGTTTAAAAAATATGGCGACTTGTTATCAAATTTTAGAGTTTTACTCAAAGTGCTCTAATTTCGTTAAATATTTATGGAATTTTATTATTATTTTAAATTTAGAAAGTAGAAATAATGAACTTTGTAAAGATGTATGATTATTTGAGATTTTAATAGTTTAATGTGTCGTACTCGACATACCAAAAATTGAAAAGTTCAATTAGGGATAATTCAAAATTTTTAAATACAATGGTATATCAATTAGTACTTTTTCTTAAAGAAGATATGTAAATAAACAGTTTTTGATAAAAAAAATTAAAATTAAAAATTTTAATTTTCAGTTTTCAATTTTAAAATTATAATTTTAAATTTTAAATTTTCTTAACAAAAGTTGTTTATTTAAATATCCTTTTTAAGAAAAAGTACTTATTGATATACCGTTGTATTTGAAAATTTCGAATTATCCCTAGTTGAACTTTTGAATTTTTGATATATCGCGTATGACACTTTAAACTATCAAAATCACAAATAGTCATACATCTTTGCAAAGTTCATTATTTCTACTTTCTAAATTTGAAAAAATAATAAAATTCCATTAATTTTTAACGAAATTATAGCACTTTTAGTGAAACCCTAAAATTAGCGAACAAGTCGCCATATTATTTAAACAATTGAAAGTATGAAAATTTTTGTTTTACGAAAGTTTCTTATTTTTTTATGATCTTTACAAATATGTACTTTTTGATATACCATTCCATTTGATTTAACTGAGAAACGGGTATGTACCCCTCAAATTACCCCCCAAGGAGCGGTTTTAGGGGGTTGAAAATATTTTCCAGAAATTCTATGGAGTCAATATATATAATAAATTTTTTATCCTAAAACTCTATCTTCAATAGTTTGGGCGTGAAACAATGCCGGACACACTATTGGAGGACCCTGTATATGGTTTCATTAAGATTTTATCCGTTATATAAATTTTGATAAGATAATGTATTTTATAATTTACCTAACGGAATTCCGCGGCTTCGCTCGCGTATATATCGAAATTAATTACAACCCTCCATACGTGATAGGGGATGACTTATTACATTTTATATTAATTTTTATTCATTACCTATAAAAAAAAAACGTAAATATCTCGTATATTAGTTTTTAATTGCAAGAACCCACCCCCTATCTACCCCCGCCATATTAGATTTGGCTGATTTTTTTGAAAGTAACATTCTATGTATCTTTCAACCTGATATTAGTTTCCAAAACTGTATAATTTTCGAAAAAAAAAATTAGTTTTTTTTTATAATCCGAAAAAAGTATTTTTAAATCGGAAAAATTAAAGTAAGAACAAATATATCTAACTAATGCCAATTTTAACTGGCCCTTTTCTAAACTACATATGTATTTTGAGTTAAAAATCTCTTGTAACTATGGAGTATAGACATGGGCATCTCCTATACAAATTAAAAAATAGAAAAATAACTTGAGTAGCGAAATAAAAAAGGGGTATACAAAATGTGTTTTATCATTTTGAATTTTGCAAGTTTTGGCATTTTTTCATGAAAAATTTTTATAACTAAATCCAAATTGGTTATTAGCAGAAAGTTAATCTTTATCTTTTCAGGACTAATATTTTTAAAAAATTAATCGCTTCAAAAAACGAGGTAACTACGATTTTTTTAAGCTTGACCCTGTTTATGGATTATCTATCGGAAATTTTTTTATAATTTGGCAAAACTGTTACTTAATCAAAAAATGAATAGACGATAATATAGAGGTTAAAAAATGATATCATACATGAATTTTATATGATTTTATAGGATTTGCTATTGTATTAAATTTATCAAAAATAACAATATTATCACCTAATAAAAAATTCCACGAAATTATAGGTTCAAGTGCATTTATAGATAAATAAAAAACAAGATATCATTGTGCAAAAACATATAAAATCAAAATCCTGTGCTATTTTTTTAAGTCTAAATTTTTTATTTGATTTAAACGTACCTACAATGAAGTATTTTATAACTATCGCAGTATTGTTTGGTGTTGTATTCACCAGCCCTGTTTTGAAGAAAAATCATCCAAAAAATTCTGTGGAAGAATGTATTCCAGAAATTTTTGGAGTCCATGTAAGATCCAGCCATCATGTGGTAAGTTATACTCTTGTATTATATTTCTTACTGTATTTACTATCAACAATATCAAACATAGGCGCCGACTATAGAGGGTGTGATACAAGGGGGCTTCCTCCCACCATCCCCGGTGAAGCGCTCTAGTTTCTTTTAAATTAAAATAAAAAAAATAAAAAAATTATGTGCAAAATTCATTTATCTGTTACTTTGGTAAAAATGGTCACTAAGAATATTTCAAAAAGGAAATTGATACTCAAAATAATTTCTTTGTTCTTTTTCAAAAAAATTATACTCATTTATGTAAATCTTAAAAAAATTAGGGTGCCTATGCCGAAAAATTTAATTTTTTTAGCAGCGTGCGCTGAATATAGAAATAATTGATGCTCACTATTTGAAAGCTTATTGTAAGAGTGCTAAGACTATCGACTTTAAAATCTTTTCGAAGGCTGAGACCCGAGTATATTTCAGTAAATATGGCGTATTTGGGGGGTTAAGGCGCGAAGCGCCTAGGGGCAAAACCCCTGTCTCTATAATAATTAAAATAATAAAACTATAGGGCTTGAAAAATTTAGTCGATTATTTCATTTGGTTTTTTTGTTGGTTTTATTACATCTATAGGTATATAGTTGATATAAACGTCACATTTTATTTTACAGCGTGATCCAGTCTATGGTCAAGTTCAACAAGAAATCGTATCATATAAGATACCAGGGAAACCTAGTGGAGTTTACATATCTTGCATCACCGCTAAAGATCTAAGAGAATTCCAAAACAACTATCTATCTGAAATAAAAATTATTTCTGGTGGATTGTATCAAAACATCGTTGAATTTCTAATTACATCAGACAGAAGTAATGGATACGAATACGAAATTGATATTGAACTTAATAGACCCCCAATTGTTTCCATAAGCGAATAGAATTTAGTTTATGGAAAATCTATTTTGTGACTTTTTATTTTGTAGAGTTAATCATTTTGGCATCTATAGTATCTACCTCATTTAATTGTTATATTAATTTATATATTGAATATAAATAAACATTTAATATGTAAATGTTTTTGAGATTAAAAAGTAATTAAATGTTATGTTATTTTATTAATTTTCATTACTACCTAATTTTTATTTTAGAATGTTAAGGGTCGATTTAGACTATCGAGCCGATATCGGGCTGGTCTCGCTTTAGTCAAATATAAATAAACAAGAAACAATGAAATCATTCACACTATTGGTATCGCTCAAGTCTTGCTCCAGTCACGCTCCGATAGGGGAGAGCAGGTAGGATTCGTACACAGGGAGCATTCGTACAGTGATGATATCTATGCTATCTAATACATTTACATGTTCGCGTTTGTATGGGTGACTCCCCCTTTACGCAACGGGTACCTGCGGGGCGGGGTGATAGTACGGCCACCGGCTTCGATGGAGCAAGCCGATATGTATTTTCGCTCTGCTTAAGTATTTTTTGTTTTCATCTTTGAACACGCTTGGCTGGTATAAGTAATGCTCGAATTATAAAAGTGATGTATTATAGTTTATGCCTTAAAATCTTGGTTTAATATTTAAATAGTCATTTTAGTGTAACTATAACGGTAATTTTTATTCCAAATTAATTTGTTGATTTCTCGGGTTGGGGTACCTTCGTATCGTTATGAGTGGGGTAGATTCGTACTGTACGAATCCTCATCTACTAGATACCTAATACCTCTACTTGTAACTATAGGCAATTATGTTAACATTTCACGATAAACACAATTCTATTTTATGTTTTAAGTGGCTGCAAAAAGATTGTTTACCAAGAATTAAATTAAAAGTCTTATATATTTATGTTTAAGCAATTAAAAATACTTTAAATACAATAATTTTTAGATTACTACATGAAAGCTGATTCTGTGTTAACTTTTACCTCAATAAATGACTTTAATACATTGAATAAATGGCATTTTCTTTGACTGTACGAAGCTACCCCATGCATGGGGTGCCTTCGTACGTTTTTCATTTTTTAGAAAGATTGCCGTAGCTTCCCCATGCTGTTTTATATGAAAACTACACTTCACAGTATTAAAGCCAGATATATGGGTAACATAGCGGTATTAAATTAATTTAGTAATAGCTAATAGTTTATTTTTTATAAGGCTCAGAGTAAAAAGTGTACGAATCCTACCTGCTCTCCCCTATATTATAAATTATATAGTATCACTATTTACTATACTAAATATTTAACTGGAGCGAGAAAATGCTATATGTCTTGTAGAGTACCTACTTTGTGAATATAAAAAAAATATATTTTTCCACCCCGTTGCAGCACCTTAGGGGATAAATTTTGGAAAATGCTGAAAAAATTGTTTCATTATTTATATTGTATAGTATGAATGATAAGTTTCAATTAAATACGGACAAAAAAAAATTATATAAATTTTGACACCCCATTTTAAATCCCGTAGGGGTTGAATTTCCAAAAAATTCTTTCTTAATGGATGTTTACATCATAAAAGGAAGACACTTAAGAAACTTAGCGTTTCTAGGTCCAGGTGTTTGGGCTGTACGTTGATGAGCAAGTGAATGGTTAAAGACAAACTATTTTATACAGTGTTCCAGATCACCCACCCACTATGTTTTACGCCCAAACTATTGCAGATAGAGTTTTAGGATAAAAAATTTACTATATGTATCGACCCTAAAGAATTTCAGGAAAATATTTTCAACCCCCTAAAACCGTCCCTTGGGGGTTGTTTGATGGATACATGCCCATTTTCCAACAAAATCAAATGGAATGGTGTATCAAAAAGTACATATTTTTAAAGATCATAAAAAATAAGAAACTTTCGTAGAACTAAAATTGTCGAACTTTCAATTGTTTAAAAAATATGGTGACTTGTTCTCAAATTTTAGGGATTTACTAAAAGTACTCTAATTTCGTAAAATATTAATGGAATTTTATTATTTTTTTAAACTTAGAAAGTAGAAATAATGAACTTTGTAAAGATGTATGATTATTTGAGATTTTGATAGTTTAAAGTGTCAAGAAAATGTAAAGTTAAAAATTATAATTTTCAGTTTTTAATTTTAAAATTATAATTTTAAATTTTCTTTACAAAAGTTGTTTATTATATATCTTTTTTAGGAAAAAGTACTAATTGATATACGGCGCTCGGTTGATTTCTCGAGTCGCATGAAAAACGCATCATTTTGATGCGGAAACTCTAGCATCTCTCACGCTTATACTAAAAAAGTTAGACATATGCTTCTACTGACTTTTTGATAGAAAATTTTAAGATCTACAAGAATGGTCCTGAAGAATTTTTCCGTATATTGCTTAGTTCTCGCTACGTAAGCCGTAACAGGTAAATAATGCTATTTTTGAAACATTGGCAATTGTTTATAAATTGTTTAAAAAATTGCACAATGTTTTATATATGCACGAATGTTCTTTATAACCCAAAGAATAAATCTGCACCAACCAAATTTTTTTTGACATAAGAATTAATGCAAGTGATTATATGGGAATCTTCATAACGTTACTGGTCTATTCAAATACACTATTTTATATGGGTATCTGATTATCTCATACGAATTTCCTTTTTAGGGTTCCGTAGAAAACTAGGAACCCTTATAGTTTCTCCATGTCCCTCCGTCCGTCCGTCTTCAAAAATTTTGAGATAATAAGATGAAATTTGGTATACGGTCGTAGATTGATGACCCAAAAACAGAAATAATAAGATTTTTGAAAATAAAAATTTTTTAGACCCCCCTTTCATAAAATGAAAAGTGTTTTCAAAAAAAAATTTGCACCTACACCATTGAGTGGGGTCTCCTAAAATGCAACAAAAAATGTATCAGAACTTTTTGATTTGAACCCTTTAATCACGATGTATTTGCTCTCCAAAGTCGTTAAAAAAGCGTCTATTTTCTAAACTATCAATTTAAAAAATCTGAAAAAATTCCAGAATGTGTCTTTTCATTAGTACTTTCACTGAAAATTATAACGAACATTATCAAAAATATTTTGGACCCCCCTTCTATAGACTGAAAAGTGAACTCTCATTTTTTTTCCACGTACCCCATTGAGTTTAATAGGTCTCCTAAAATGCAATAAAAAATGTCAGATAACTTTTTGATTTCAACCCTTCAGTCACGAAATATTTGCTTTTTAATGTCGCTGTCAGAGCGTCCCCCCCCCCTCTATTTTCTAAACTATCGATTCAAAAAATCTGAAAAAAATTCAGAATGTAGCTTTTAATTAGTACTTTCACTGAAAATTATAACGAACATTGCCAAAAATATTTTGGGCCCCCCTATCATAGATTGAAAAGTGAAGTCACATTTTTTTCATTTACCCCATTGAGTGGGGTGTCATTTGATAGGTCTCGTAAAATGAAATAATAAAAGCCAAATGACTTTTTGATTTTAACCCTTCGGTCACGAAAATTTTGTAAAAAACTATTTTTTTTATAAATCGTAGTGAGAATGACTACGGAACCCTATCATGTGCGTGTCCAACAAGCACTTGCCCGTTTTATCTTTTACTATGTTCCACCAATTCGACTCTTCTGCAATTTTTACATATAATAGCTAACTTATAAACAAATAACCTGTATTTTTTTGATAGGTGTCAATTCAAGGGTTAGTATAAAAAATCACCCCCCAAAATTTTACTTCTCATTTTCCACCATTTCGAATCAAGCGAAAATTAAAAAAAAAAATATAATATGTAATTCATGATTCGCTGATAAATAATTTGTAAATCAAAATTTATTTAGAGCTGTTGTTAGCGAGATGTTAGTTAACAAACATTTCTTGACTGCGAATTCTTTAATTTAAATTTTATTAACTTAAAAATTCGAATTTTACAATAGAAGATAATGGAGAAAGATGCACAATAAAAAACTTTCCCCAGGGGCAGATCACCCATGCTTACCCTGCCATGCTCTTTTTATTCAAGTGATTTAAACTCAAACAGTATTCATCTGACTACTTTAAATATATAACTTTCAAATTTCCTCATAATATCTAGTCTCTCTTTAATTATTGGGGGGTCATGACCCATTGACCCCTCATTTGTATACGCGCCTGTAAAGAATGAAAATAAAAATAAAATAGAAGGAACCGTTGGGTTAATGCAATCCTGGTCCAAATAATTATATTTATTAGTTGATAGGTACTGAAAATCGTAGCACATATTAAAAGTAAACCGGTTATCATATTTCATAACATAAATAAAAACTATTGTTGGGTATAATTTTTGATGGACTGTAGCTCCCTCAGGAAGAATTTCCGGACACATGTTCATAAAAAACTTTTAAATACATTTTTCAAACAACTGTTAACATTTGTTCCACATGATATGGGTCATTCTGTATAATACAAACAGTAGAAACCGGTTATAACGACATCGGTTATTACGACATATCAGTTTTAACGAGTCAATATAAAAGTCCAACTGAATCCTATATAATTGTATTTTTACCGATATAACGACTATCCGCTTTTTACTATCAAGTTCGTTCGATGTCGTTATAACCGGTTTCTACTGCATTTCTAAAAACTTACAACAATTTCAAATATTTATAAGATTATAATAATAATTGAAGTAATAACTATATTCATTATATAAAAATCGTAAAGTGATCTTATCAAAATTTCAAGAAATACTTAAAAACTAAATTTCATTAAGATTTTATCCGTCAATTAGTTTTTGATTAGATAGGTATTGTTTTTGCTGATTTAATATTCGGTAATTTTTTATATAAATATTTTGTAATATAATTATCGATTATTGTCAAAAATAACAATATTATCACATAATAAATAATTCCACGAAATTATAGTTACAAGTGCATTTATAGATAAACGAAAAACAACATTCTACGAAAATATATAAATTCCATTTTTTTCCCCATTATCTAAGTTTAAATAATCTAATTTGATTTAACTCATTTACACCCAGAGCTGCGTCAACGAAACATTATGAAAACAATTTTTTTTAATGTTATAAAACTTCTATTTTAATTTTTATCATATGAGTTTGGTAAAAGAGACTTTCTTCATTGTGCCTAAATAGAATAATTATATTATTTTTGTTAGAATTTTTACATATATTTAAAAACGCGTAAAAATGACAAATTTCGCACATGTTTACAATTTCAATAAATTTAAGAAACTTGGGATATTTATTAATATTTGTTTACTCTTATTTTATTGTTTATGGGTCTATTTAACGAATAGACGTATTAAAAAATTAATTGTTTATGTTTAGTTGAAAATAAACAAACGAAATATCTAGTGTGCGTTGACGCACTCTTGGGCGTTAACATGAAATAGTTATAATAGTTAAAATAGTTGTGTTCAAGTGGCGATACATATATTATTGTAAAAACCTCAACAGTTCAGTGCATCTTCTTTGTTTTTATGGATCATGGTTTTTGAGTGTAAGCCGCGTTAATATGATCGTGTTATAGGTAAACGTTTCGTCACATATTGCAGTGGACATCTTCTAAAAGTGAAGAGCCCTAAAGATATCCACTGCAATATGTGACAAAACGCTGGTCGATATCACTGATAACATTGACGTGGCTTAGACCCAGAAGTCAAAATCTATATCCAGATCACTGCGGAAGCCCCAAACTTATTTGCCTTTAGTGTGAAATAAATTTAGAAGAATATATAAGATGAGTATATACACATTATATAAATTATATTAAATTTATTAAAAACTAGCGGAATCCCTCGGCTTCGCTCGCGTAAACTTCGAAACTAATTACAACCCTCCATTCGTGATAGGGGATGACATATTACATTTTTAGGGTTTCGTAGAAAACTAGGAACCCTTATAGTTTCTCCATGTCCGTCCGTCCGTCTTCAAAAATTTTGAGATAATAACATGATATTTGGTATACGGTCGTAGATTGACGACCCAAAAACAGAAATGATAATATTTTTGAAAATAAAAATTTTTTAGACCCCCCTTTTTATATTGATTTTAATTCATTACCTATAAAAAAACATAAATATTTCGGATCTTAGTTAAAAATTGCGAAAACCCACCCCCTGTCTACCCTCACCATGAGGGGTTGAATTTCGAATTTTGTTTATTGCAGATCATTTTGCACAGTTATGAACATAAATATATCGAAATTTTACCCCCCCCCCCCCCACTTTCCCATAGTGGTTGAATTTTTGTAAATGCTATTTGTCTTGCAGAGGGCCTACTTGTGCCATGTTTCATTCGGTGAATACAAAAAAAAATCTTACACATTTTTCCACCCTCTTAACACCTTAGGGGTTAAATTTTGGGAAATGCTGAAATAATTGTTTCATTATTTATCTTGTAGATTGTACATGATAAGTTTCAATTATATGCGAACAAAAACAATATTTTTTTTATTTGACACCCCGTTTTAACCCCGTAAGGGTTGAATTTCGAAAAATCCTTTCTTAGTGGGTGCTTACATCATAAAAGGAAGACACCTACTAAAGGACCCCGAAGAATCCTTATGGGAAAGAGGTTTCGGTTAAACTCTTTGAAACTTTGGATTCTGATAGTCCTTGATGAGTATATCAAAAGTGTCAATGGGTACTAAGTCCTAAAAACTCAAACTTTTATAGCCCTCTGAAGTTGGGGCCATGCTCGTCTTTAATTTATAATAAAATTTTTTGTAGAACCATAATTTTCGCACGTTTATTTTTATGTGTTCCCAAAGACGTATTTAATCAATTTGCACCACAAATAAGTCAATTTTTCATTTCTTTAGCAAATGGTAGCACTTAATGTTAATGTTACGTTTTTAGGGTTTCGTAGAAAACTAGGAACCCGTTTAGTTTCTCCACGTCCGTTCGTCTGTCCGTCTTCAAAAATTTTGAGATAATAAGATGAAATTCGGTATACGGTCGTATATTAATGACCCAAAAACAGAAATGATAAGATTTAAAAAAAAAAAAAATTTTTTTTTGGGCCCCCAAATGAAAAGTGTTTTAAAAAAAAAATTTCACCTACCCCATTGAATGAGGTGTCGTTAGAAAGGTCTCCTAAAATGCAACAAAAAATGTATCAGAACTTTTTGATTTTAACCCTTTAATCACGATGTATTTGCTCTCCAAAATCGTTAAAAAGGGTCTCCCCCCTCTATTTTCTAAACTGTCAATTTAAAAAATCTGAAAAAATTCCAGAATGTAGCTTTTTAATAGTACTTTCATTGAAAATTATAACGAACATTGTCAAAAATATTTTGGACTCCACTTCTATAGACTGAAAAGTGAACTCTCATTATTTTCCCCACTTACCCCATTGAGTGGAGTGTCATTTAATAGGTCTCCTTAAATGCATTAAAAAATGTCAGATAACTTTTTGATTTCAACCCTTCAGTCACGAAATATTTGCTTTTTAATGTCGCTGTTTTTGGGGTTTAATAAGGATTTTCTTCCATTTCATTTTTAGGGTTCCGAAGAAACCCTATTAATCTCACTTTGTCGTCCGTCTGTCCGTCCGTCCTAATCACTCTAAGCTCAATAGCTCGTAAACTATATAAGCTAGAACCTTGAAATTTTGACAGAATATGTAAAATAACACCCTCTAGTAAAATATGTACAAATATTTTCGAAAAATATTTTTTAGGGGGGGTGCTAAGAAGCTAAAGACACCCAAAAAAAATATTTTTTTTTATACCAAGGCAAGTGGCACATCAAAATGTGTAACCAAGCTAGTGTAATTTGATCCTTATTCTTATTTTTTTATAAATCAAAAATGGCGCCTACAGGGGGCTTTAAAGCAAATTCAAAAAAACAAAAAAAATGTATTCCAAGTCGTGTGGGATGTCAAAATGTAGATCTCAGTAAGTAGAATATGGCAGTATTTTTTATTTTTTTTATAAATCAAAAATGGCGCCTACAGGGGGCTCCAAGCAAAAAAAAAATTGTCCCCCCCCCTCTAACTCGGTAACTACTGACTCGAAAAATCTGAAAAAAATTAGGTAATGAGGCTTTGGTGAGACTACCAACGACAAATACTAAAGTCACCAATATCATTTCAAATTTTGGAGAAAAGGGGAGGGGTGTCATACATTTTTTTATTTTTATTTTTTTATCTGGGCATGTGGGGTGTCGAAATGTAGATCTCAGTGAGTAGAATATGACAGTATTTTTTATTTTTTTTATAAATCAAAAATGGCGCCTACAGGGGGCTCCAAGCAAAAAAAAAATTGTCCCCCCCCCCCTCTAACTCGGTAACTACTGACTCGAAAAATCTGAAAAAAATTAGGTAATGAGGCTTTGGTGAGACTACCAACGACAAATACTAAAGTCACCAATATCATTTAAAATTTTGGAGAAAAGGGGAGGGGTGTCATACATTTTTTTTTTTTTTTTTTTAATCTGGGCATGTGTGGTGTCGAAATGTAGATCTCAGTGAGTAGAATATGACAGTATTTTTTATTTTTTTTATAAATCAAAAATGGCGCCTACAGGGGGCTCCAAGCAAAAAAAAATTTGTCCACCCCCCCCTCTAACTCGGTAACTACTGACTCGAAAAATCTGAAAAAAATTAGGTAATGAGGCTTTGGTGAGACTACCAACGACAAATACTAAAGTCACCAATATCATTTCAAATTTTGGAGAAAAGGGGAGGGGTGTCATACATTTTTTTATTTTTATTTTTTTACCTGGGCATGTGGGGTGTCGAAATGTAGATCTCAGTGAGTAGAGTATGACAGTATTTTTTATTTTTTTTTTAAATTAAAAATGGCGCCTACAGGGGGCTTCAAGAAAACAAAAATTTGTTCACCCCCTCTCTAGCTCGGTAACTACTGACTCAAAAAATCTGAAAAAAAATTGGTAATGGGGTTTTTATAATACTAGTAACGACAAATACTAAAATCAACAATATCATTTCAAATTTTGAAAAAATAGGAAGGGGCGTCGGAATTTTTTTTATTTTCATATCTAGGCTTGTGGGGTGTCAAAATGTAGATCTGAATGAATAGAATATGATCCTATTTTTATATTTATTTTTAACTCAAATATGCACCTGTAAATGGCTCTTAACAGTCCAAGTAGTATATACTTCGGAACCCTTATGGCATACACTGGTGTATGTCTTGACAAATTTTTATTTCTTAGGGTAAATGTGTTATTTTCTCAAAAAAAATGTTATCTAAGGTACCAATTTTTTTACACCATCATTTAAGTAGTTGGGCCATCTATAAAAACAGCAAAAAAACTGGGGTTGTCATTTAAAAAAAAAACAATGATGACGTCATAGTGCAAAAATCAATGACGTCATATGTAAAATTTTTAAGCTGGCTATAATTAAAAACTAAAATTGACATATCCGAGCGGTTTGCTTGAAAACATTAAATGACGCAGTTATGAATTTTGTCCCTTACTTTATCATTATTATTACAAAATAATTGAAGTAACAGAAATAGTACTATATTTATCATAGAAATTGTGAATGAACTGGTTTTTGTCTGTTATTTATTACTGATATGATAATATTGTTCTATGATTAAAACTAATAAAAAAAAGTTCATATAAATTTGCTCCCATAAATATGATTTGTATTGTATTTCTTATCATATATGTAAACAAGGATTTTTTCTAACACAAGAAAAAAAACGTCTGCCAAGTAAATGCACAGTGTTACATTGTGCTAAATTCCCTAAAGGTAGTTAATTATTTAATAAAAAATTTTCTACAATTTCAATCTAAATCTAAATTTATATACAGGGTGATTTACAACTAGTGTAAAAAAATTAACGGCAGATCAAGTATGCTATTTTAAGCAAAATACCTTGTGTGAACATTGGCCAAAAATTCTTCGTGAGGGAGCTACAGCCATTCAAAATTTTGCTTAAAATTAGTGTTTATTTAATAACTAAAGAACTCTTACTGATACAGTTATGAAAATTGATAATCGGTTTAGTATTATTAATTCGTGTTATCGATTTCCATTATCAAAAAATAGTAATATAGACCAGGGGTGTGTGATGCCAGTAGACCCACCCATTTTTATCAAGTATTTTTTTTTGTTCTTTATTTTTTTCTTGAGTTGTGTACTTGTGAAAGATTATATGACACAAAACACACAAAAAATATACTTTGTTCATTTATTAATTATAAGACTAATCGTTTTAGAGAAATATTGATAAAAATAAAGTACCTACTGCAGAATTGTACTAAATACGGATGCTTCAAAATACCCAAAATATTCTTATTCTGTGATTAAAAATAAGAAAAAAGATTATAAAAAAAACTCCAAATTCTTGTCATCACAGACTTATAGCAGGTTATTAAAATGTTATTATTATTATTAAACTGTTAAAAAATTATGTTATATAAAGTTATGTTTATAAATGAAACTATAAATGATAAATATGCAGTTTTAGAGGTATATTTATATTAACTTTGTATCTTATTTTTAATCATAGAATAAGAATATAACTTTCTTTGTATAATTTGAGGCATACGTATTAAGTAAAAATTCTGGAATACTTTATTTTTCTCAATATTTGTCAAAAACAGTAGGTCTTATAATAAATTAATAAAGTATATTTTTGTGTTTTGTGTCATATAATCTTCTACAAGTACCCAATTCAGGAAAATATTAAAGAACAAAAAAATACTTGATAAAAATCGGCGAGCTCATTGGGCCCATACACTCCTGGTCTAAATTTTTATTGTTTGATACTGGAAATTGATTACACGTATTAATGCCAAACTGGGTATCAAATTTTATAACTGTATCACAGAGGGTTCTCTAATTGTTAAATAAACACTAATTTTGAGTAAAATCTTTGAAAGGCTGTAGCTCCCTCACGAAGAATTTTCGGACACATGTTCATACAAACTTTTTTGCTTATAATAACGCCCTCGATCTACTGTTATTTTTTTTACACTAGTTGTAAATCATCCTGTATAAACGTCAAAATGACACTTAGTAAGTCAAAGTTAATAGCAATTAAAACAATTACGATTATTTAAAACAAATTGAGATACATTTTGTAAGGGAATATTTTACAACAAACATAGGTAACCTATATTATAGGAAATTTGATGCTCTACAAAAAAATTCTATAAAATTTTCACGTAACATGTGTCGTTCTTGAGATATCTTGAAAAAATAAATACTTTGGGATGTCAACCCTCCCCCTTACACAATTTTGATAATTTTGAAATGGCGCCGTCCTCAAACCAGACGCAACTAACTATCCAAGTTTCATTAATATCAGTTCAGTGGTTATTGAGTTATGCGTGTGGTAAGGATTCAGGGGACAGACAGATACACAGGCATACAAACACGAAACAAAAAGTGTTTGTCTTGACCTGCATCAAAAAGAACAAGTTAAAATTTTGAAATTGCATAACATTTTTTTCTCATTTAAAATGATCACCAAGTTTCTCGTATCTTTGATATTGCGAGGAAGCCATTGAAGCAACCGTTACCTTATACGTCTCTGGTCTAAATAATTATTGGTTGATACTGAAAATCGATAACATATATTAAAACTAAACCAGTTATCATATTTCATAACATAAATAAAAACTATTGTTGGTATAATTTGGTATAATTTTGGTATAATTTTTGAAGGACTGTAGCTCCCTTACGAAGAATTTCCGGACACTTGTTCATATAAACTTTTAAATACATTTTTCAAACAACTGTTAAGGCTTGTTCCATATAATATGGTTCACCCTATATAATGCATTTTTCTAAAAACTTTCTTTAAATGAAAATATTTATAAGATTACAATAACAATTGAGTAATGACTACATTCATTATATAAAAATCGTAACGTGATCTTATCGTTTCGATAACTACTTAAAAAACTATGTTTCATTAAGATTTTACCCGTCAATTATTTTTTGATTAGATATGGTTTTTTGTGTTTTAATTTTCGATAAATATATTATACAGTGTGTTGATAAAGTAAGGAACAAAATTCATAACTGCGTCATTTAATGTTTTCAAGCAAAACACTCGGACACTTCGATTAGTATTTTTAGTTGCGGATTTTTTGACATAAGAAAATTGTATACAGGGTGTCTCAAGAAGAACATACGCAGTCATAATTGATTTTTTTAAATGGAACATCCTATATATTATACTATTTTTGAATTATAGGATAAATTCTGAATACTTTTTGTACATAATACCATATCTCTAAAATTAGCAGTTTATGGAATAATGACGTTTGAAATGTGTCTCAAGATGAATATATGCAGTCATCATTGATTTTTTTTAATGGAACATCCTGTATATTATATCATTTTTGAATTGTACAGTAAATTCTGAACACTTTTTGTATAACTTACCACAGCTCTAAAATCAGTGGTTTTTGAAATAATTTTATTTCTTTGGTATATTTTATTATTAAAGTTTATTAATTTTTTATTTATTTATAACATTTTTAACGTCATTATTCCAAAAACCACTGATTTTAGAGCTGTGGTATGCTGTACAAAAAATGTTCAGAATTTATCGTATAATTCAAAAATGGCATAATTTACAGGAAGTTCCATTTAAAAAAATCAATGATGACTGCATATATTCATCTTGAGACATATTTTTAACGTCATTATTCCATAAACCACTGATTTTAGAGATATGGTATGCTGTACAAAAAGTGTTCAGAATTTATCGTATAATTCAAAAATGGTATAATATATAGGGTGTTCCATTTAAAAAAATCAATTATGACTGCGTATCTTCTTCTTGAGACACCCTGTATACAATTTTCTTATGTCAAAAAATCCGCAAATAAAAATACTAATCGATGTGTCCGAGCGTTTTGCTTGAAAACATTAAATGACACAGTTATGAATATTGTTCCTTACTTTATCAACACACTGTATAATATCTACCGGGTATCCCAGATAACTTTTCCAGCATGGGGATCTCAGTATCTATTAGAGATACAGGTTTGGTTAAATGGGATGAATTAATTGTAAGAAAGGGGTGAGTATTACTACACAAAAAAATATTCATAATTCTATGTGGTTTATGGGCGGTATACCCAAAAAACTGAATTTCTTTAAATGGCTATAACTTTTTTGTCAAAGTAGATAGGTATTTTTTGTAGACGATTTCTGAAAGCACTTTTTTGTGTAAAATCAATTGTTGTATTTAGATTTTTTATATCACTTTTAGTTTCCGAGTTATGAGCCCTAACTTTAGTTTTTCTTATGGGCCACTAAGTTGGCTATGACATATTTGAACGTGTTTTTTATTCTACTTAACAACGATATGTCACTTGTCACATTTATTTTCCAAAATAAGTCGATGTACTAAATGACAGTGATATTTATTAAGTATTTTATTACAAACATTTAAGTGAGCCATGAAAAATAAAAATTTTAAACAAAAATCACAATAACAACAATCAAAATAACAAATGACTATTTGAAAACAATTAACTATCTAAAAAAAATACATTATATTTTCTTTTCGACAATAAGCCCGGGCGCACATTGAGACGTAGGCGACGCAGCGCAGCGCAGGGCAGCGCAGCACAGTTTTTGCTGCGTGACTTGAGTGACCGCACATTGCAACGCAGTTTCTTGTCTATTTGGAAAAAAATCGCACACGAAGAAAACGGTAAATTCGTTCTAACATCGGAATTTTCAGATAAACGATTATATACATATAATATATCTTATATTATAAAATATGAATAATAAAAATGAATAGTAATAAAAACTGCGTGACACGTTCGCAATAAACTGTGTCACAAACACTGCGCGACGCAGGTTCACGCAGGCACTGAACTGCGCTGCCCTGCCCTGCCTCTCAATTAGCGCGCGTAAGTACAAACATGGGTTACACAAAAACTGTGCTGTGCTGCCCTGCGCTGCGCTGCGCCGCCTGCCTACGTCTCAATGTGCGCCCGGGCTAAGTATAGTTGTGACATATCGTTGTAAAGTAGAGTAAAAAACACGTTCAAATATGCCATAGCCAATTTATTGGCCGATAAGAAAAACTAAAGTTAGGGCTCATAACTCGGAAACTAAAAGTGACATAAAAAAACGTCTATAAAAAATACCTATCTACTTTGACAAAAAAGTTATAGCCATTTGAAGAAATTCCGAATTTTCAGTTTTTTTGGTATACCGACTAAACCACATAGAATTATGGATATTTTTTTGTGTAGTAATACTCACCCCTTTCTTATAAATAATTAATCTGATTTAACCAAACCTGTATCTCTTATGGATACTGAGATCCCCATGTTGGAAAACTTATCTAGGACACCCGGTATATAGATTATCAAAAACAATAATATCACATAAGAAATAATTCCACGAAATTATAGGTACAAGTGCATTTATAGATAAATAAAATAAAATAAAATAAACAAGATATCATTGTACGAAAATATTATAAATTCCACGTATTTTTATTTTTTTAAGTCTAAATCTATTTGATATAAAGTGACCTAATATGAAGTATTATATTATTATCGCAGTATTGTTTGGTGCTGTATTCACCAACCCTATTTTGGATGAAATTCAGCCAAAAAATTCTTTGGTAGAATGTATTGATGAAATTTTTGGAGTCCATGTGAAATCCAGCTATCATTTGGTAAGTTATGCTAGTATAGGTACCTATAATCATAAAACATATAATAAGGAGGTTAAACTCGAGTGGAAGAGGTAGGCTGGAAAGAGAAACCTGGAATGGGCCTCTGCGCAGAAGTAAGAAATTTACTTTGTGCACAGTCACAAATTAACAGAGCTTTCTGTTAATTTGTACTGATTTGTACCTTGCGGTACGCACACAGCTATATACGGATGCGCAGTCAACTACTGCGCACCGGTCCAAGCACGAGAGACCACTCAACTCGGGAGTCATATTTTGACTCAACAAATTGTATTACCGAAATACATAGTTCACCCTCCTTATTATATGGGTACGTGTCAACTAGGCGACGCGACGCGACGATCAATTCGGCGATAAAAATTAATATAAGTAAATATATTTTAACTAAAATTTCCCGCGGGTTAATCATCGTGTATTATGTATAAATTATTATTAATCGGGCCGTATTTTAACGAGAGGGATTGTCATGAAATAACAAAAAAATATGTCAAAACATACACAGGTGTATGCCATAAGGCAGTGGTCCCCAACCTTTTTGTACCTAAGAGCACATTCTAGAATACCGGTTGGGCGGCGGGCACCATTTATTTTTTCAAGATGCCTACATCAAAATCGCGATTTTGATTCAGACACTCAGGCGTTTCTCACGCCTAAACTAAAAAAATAGAAATATGCTCTCGTTGACTTTTTGATGGAGAATTTTGTAATCTACAAAAAGGTTCAGAGGCATTTTTTCATATATTTCTTAGTTCCTATGTAAGCCGTGACTAATAAAAAATGCTATTCATAAAACTCATTGTTGATAATATTGTTGAACAAATTTGTGCAATGTTTGATATATGCACAAATGTTTTTTATTAACAAATCTACATCAACAAAATATTTTTAATTTATCTTTAGAATTAGTGTAAGTGATTTTTGTAATTGCGTACAGCCAGAAAAAGATTAAATGGTTACATATTTTTCTCGCTGTACTTTTACGGTACACGTTAAAATTGAGAAAATAAATGAAAATGATATAATATATTTATAAACAAATATTTTGTTCAAATAAATACGCTTATATTTCTCTAATTAGTTACTAAAAATACAAAATAAATTACATGTAATTGAAAACATATTTTTTTTTATCGGGCACACGTAAAACAGTCGGCGGGCACAATGGTGCCCGCGGGCATAGGGTTGGGGACCACTGCCATAAGGGTTCCGAAGTATATACTACGTGGACTGATTGAAGCCACTTACATGTGCATTTTTGAGTTAGAAATAAATATAATAGTAGGATCATATTATACTAATTGAGATTTACATTTTGACACCCCACAAGCCTAGATATGAAAATTAAAAAAATTCCATGACGCCCCTCACTAGTTTTAAAATTTGATATGATATTGTTGATTTTAGTGTTTGTCGTTGGTAGTCCCACCAAAACCCTATTTCTCATTTTTTCAGATTTTTTGAGCTAAGAGTTACCGAGTTAGAGGGGAGGGGGAATAAAATAATTTTTGACTTGGAGCCCCCTGCAGGCAACATTTTTGAGTAATAAAAAAATGTAGTGTCATATTCTACTCATTGTGATCTACATTATAATACCCCACATAATATGGTTAGTCACGCCCAATACTTACACTATTAGTCGCATGGGGTCCGTGTGGACTGCAGGGTTTACTTGTGAAAAAGAAACAAATTAAATAAGTACAAGTACAGTAGAAACCAGTTATAACGACATCGGTTAATACGACGTATCGGTTATAACGACTCAAAATAAGTGTCCAACTGAATCCTATATAATTGCACGGTACGTGGTCAACGCCGCGGCTAACGGAACTCTAAGAAGGAAGGTCGCGTGAGCTAGAAAGCTACACTGGTAGAAAGGATTTCTCAAACCAAGTAAACCTTGTTCTGTATATAACGAAAACAATATTTTCTTAAGATAAGCAATAATCTCTTAAACCAACTATAGTAACGAAGGAATAACGTAGTTGGATTAAGAAAATATTATTTTCGTTATATACAAAACAAGGTTTTCTTGGTCCAATGCAGTTTTTTTCTATGTATTGGAGCCAACAGTTACTACGTACGTGTAATATTTGCCGAGATATTATATAAACAATGTTGCGTGGGGTCCAACGTCCACGCCTAGCTCTATGACTGACTGACTGACTGTCTGATTCATCATTGCCTAATCGAAACCCCTGAACCTAGAAAGGTGAAATTTCATGAATTTCTTCCTTTTATAATGTAAGCATCCACTAAGAGATTTTTCGAAGATTTTTAGTGTTAAACGTTTTTTAATTTTGACATATTTATCTACATGAATATAAATTCGGACGAAATACGAAAAATATTCAACCCCTAATTAGTTCAATCAAATAAGACTTTTTCCCGGAACTAATTCGGACCAAAATGATTTTTGGTGGAAACGTTCTACTAGTGTCCCTGATCATCCCACAAAAAGTCCGAGCTGATCCGAGTTGTGCTACCGCCGCCATCTTGAAAAAAATGGCGGACGGGTCACGTTTTTCCATAGTTTTTCGTGTTTTTCTCTGAAACCGTTCATTTTACGAATACAATGCAATGGACTTTTTTTGTAGAGCATAAAATTTTCTTTAAAATAAGTGCAAGATCGTTAAGATCGGTTTATAAATAACACAAGCAGTAACGGTTTTTAAAATCACAATAAACGGAGAAAATAATATTTCAATTTTACTTGACTCTTAATGCTACTATGATAATTTTATATAGAATCTTTGTGAAATTTGTGCATATAATAAGACAAAAACATGAAGATTAATATAAACGTAACGGAAAGAGGGTTAATATTCTTAACTCCTACATTAGTGTGTACCAGAACTAGATATATTCCTATTACAGAATTGATGAAAAAAGTTCAAATTATAATGATATTTTATTATATAATTTGAAAATATAATACTTTAACACCATTAAATAGGTACTTGATGTGTTCAGAGACGGCTTAAGGAGATATCTCAATCCAGGTGTTTCTATGAAAATTTGGCCCATTTAGTGCAAATACATGTAATTTATATATGCTGTGTATTTAATTTACAGTTAAATAACATATGTAAGTCAATTTTCATAGGGACTTACCTAGGCAACTACAATAAATGGTTACAAACACATGGCGCAAAAATTATATTTATAATATTATTTCATATTCATACATATTTTTTCAATTATTTTGAATTTGTTTCTCAAAAAATTTGCATAGCTAAGGATTTTGTATTAATTTACTTGAATTTTATAACACTGATCATTATATAATTATATTATAAAGCCGTCAAGTCTTCATTTGATGTTTTTAATAAATATTAGTGAGTACAGAAAAAATCGATTTTAGTTCAACCATGTCTATCTAACTAAAGCGAAGTCAAAAATTGTATTAATCTCATTTGAAATAAGAAAACGATAAAAATTTGATATTACTCATATTCCAGCCTATTTATTATTCCACAAAAAATTAAAAAAAATTTATTAAAACAAATCATGTGAAAATTGACTAACATACATATATTATTCAGCTGGAAATTAAATACATAACATGTAATAAATTACATATTACACTAAAATTCAAAATTTAAGGATCATTAAATTTTTCAATATTTTTAGGAATTTTTGAATAACTGCATTTCCTCGGAAAATGGTCGTAGAACAGTTTTCAAAAAAACGGTTTTAAAACTTAAGCGTTCTTGTTTTCAATCATTACTTAAACATTTTTTGTCTTCAGGATAATCTCTTTTTTGATGAATCACCGAAAAAAAATTACTACAATTTTGAGAGCCTCCATGGCCTGTGGTGCATTTTTTTGATCAAATATAATTAATTATATTTGTACATCAGACATTTCTCTTATCTCCTCTTCAATTTAATTTTTATTTGTATTACTTACGACTATAATTTTGATCGATTTATTTGCGTCCAAACGTTTGTTATTTCTCACCGTTTTGCATTAAAATTAAAAAAGTTCATTTTTTATCAGAAAAAAACATTGTCATTTTGAAATAAAATGTTATTTGCAAAAGAAATAAAAGTGTATTTGCACTAAATGGGCCAATTTTTCATAGAAACACCTGGATTGAGATATCTCCTTAAGCCGTCTCTGAAAACATGAAGTACCTATTTAATGGTGTTGAAGTATTATATTTTCAATATTTAATAAAATATCATTATAATTTGAACATTTTACATCAATTCTGTAATAGGAATATATCTTATTCTGGTACACACTAATGTAGGAGTTAAGAATATTAACCCTCATTCCGTTACCATTATGTTAATCTTCATGTTTTTGGTCTTATTATATGCACAAATGTATGATATTTCACAAAGATTCTATATAAAATTATCATAGTAGCATTAAGAGTCAAGTAAAATTGAAATAAAATGCGAAATATTATTTTCTCCGTTTATTGTGATTTTAAAAACCGTTACTGCTTGTGTTATTTATAAACCGATCTTAACAATCTTGCACTTATTTTAAAGAAAATTTTATGCTCTATAAAAAAAGTCCATTGCACCGTATTCGTAAAATGGACGGTTTCAGAGAAAAACACGAAAAACTATAGAAAAACGTTACCCGTCCGCCATTTTTTCAAGATGGCGGCGGTAGCACAACTCGGATCGGCTCGGACTTTTTGTGGGATGATCAGGGACACTAGTAGAATGTTTCCACCAAAAATCATTTTGGTCCGAATTAGTTCCCGATATGGGCTATATTTCTGCTTTCCTTACTGGACTATAATAGCGTGGTATGGATAAAGGTTTTCTTTTTATATGTTACTCTGCATTGCTGCTTATATACGAGTAAATTAAAACAAAATAGTCTTCAATGACAGCAGATTTGTGGTAAATATAATAATAATAAAATTAAAATTAAAAATAAGCCTTCTATTCTGGAATCGTTAGGCTCCTGATGAGGACTTCTTGTGAAGTCGAAACACGTGTCGAGTAACATAGCATATTTGTGGTAAAGGTGCAATTTTAGTTTAAGTGACTAAGAAACCACAGTTTCTCTGTTTTTCAACTCTTTTTCAATAGTTTTCAATAAAAATACAAATTTCGACATTCAACCCCTGGACAGGCGATGGTTTTTACAATTTTTATTTGAGCCGCGATATTTATGATTTTGTATAATGAATAAAGAGTAAAAAAATATAAATAAAATATTTCACCCCCTGTATTATATAAAGGGTTGTAATTTGTTTCATTCCATCTGGTGAGAAAATAACAAGGGATTGGGGATTTTAGGTGGAAAAACAACCACGGTTCTCGCATACGAGCCGAGAAAATCTCGATTTTGTACAATGAATAACAAGCAAAACAATAGAAAAAAATAATATTTCACCACCTGTCACGTATGAAGGGTTGTAACTTAGTTTCATTCGATCTGGCAGAATAATTACCACGGGGGTAGGGTTTTTGAAATCCACGCGAGCGAACCGCGGTCAACAGCTAGTAAATATATAAAATAAAAATTATATTCTTAGGTTAGGGTTCAAAAAAATCAGTTGAATTTTTCAACTGGTGAGTAGATTTTTTTGTTGGTTTTATTATATCTATATACAAAGTTGATACTATCATCACATCTTTTTTTGCAGCGTGATCCAATTTTTGGGGAAGTTCAACAAGAAATCGTTACATATAAGATACCAGGAGCGCCAAGCGGAGTTTACATTTCTTGCCTCACCGTTAAAGATCTAAGAGAATTCCAAAACCACTATCAATCTGAAGTGAAAATACTTTCTGGTGGATTGTATCAAAATATGGTTCAATTACTAATCAAATCGGATCGAAGTAATGGATACGAATACAAAATTGATATTGAAGTTAATAGACCTGCTAATTGATTCCATAAACGAAAAGAATTATTAATATATCACATAAACAATAATTATGTATTATAATTTCTATAATCAACATCAGCCATTAATATGCCAAAGCGACTGTCTAAACAAAATGTCAGTTCTTATATTTTATACAATAATAATATGTCGATCGTTTCAAAACAATGTCACGATCAGTTTTTCCTCTTTTTTTGGTCATTTTCCCTATTGAACCACGGTCTGGAAAGTCGATGACATTTTTCGACACTTTAAATCGCTTCACTCACTTCTAAACAAATGCCTTCGACTTTTTAATGTACTTGGTCACCACGACATAAGACATGTTTGGCTCTTTGAGGGCGTGCAAAAAACACAGCTTCGAAACGTTTCACATACACGTCACTCGCATCTCGGTTTCTATGTTTGTCTGACAAAAGATTGACATAGACTGAAATTTTTTTATTAAAGCGCAAAAGGCGGGGATTTCCTAAACCTGACTAAAAAGATTTAGGTTTGTATAACTTACCAACTGCGAGTAATGCCATACACGCTCTTACTTAACACACTGTATGTAAAAATGTTTGAAATTAAAAAGTTATTAAATGATATGTAATGTGTTATTAATTTCATTACATAATTTTTGTCACAACTAATAATAATATCTATATAAAATATATTGTATTTGTATTATTTTATGTGTTTAGGGCAGGATATTAACGCAAGATAGACTCGTGTTTACTGTTCTTTTCGATAATAAATAAATAATAATAATGGAGATACAGGTTTGGTTAAATGAGATGAATTATAGGTATGAAAGGGGTGAGTATTATTACACCAAAAAATATCCATAATTCAATGTGGTTTAGGCGGTATACCCAAAAAACTGAAAATTCGGAATTTCTTTAAATGGCTATAACTTTTTTGTTAAAGTAGATAGGTCCTTTTTGTTTGCGGTTTCTTTAAGCACTTTTTTGTGTAAAATTGATTGGTGTATTTAGATTTTTTATATCACTTTTAGTTTCCGAGATACAAGCCCTAACTTCAGTTTTTCTTATGGGCCGCTAAGTTGGCTATGGCATATTTGAACGTGTTTTTACTCTACTTTACAACGATGTGTCACTTGCCATATTTATTATCGAAAAAAAAATTATAATATATTTTTTCAAATAGTTCATTGTTTCAAATATTCATTTGTTATTTTGATTGTTGTTATTGTGATTTTTGTTTACAATTTTTGTTTTTCATGGCTCACTTAAAAATTAGTAATAAAATATTTCATAAATATCACTGATATTTAGTATTTCGACTTTTTTTCGATAATAAATATGGCATGTGACATATCGTTGTAAAGTAGAATAAAAAACACGTTCAAATATGATATATTCAACTAAGTGGCCCATAAGAAAACCAAAAGTTAGAGCTTGTAACTCGGAAACTAAAAGTGATATAACAATTCTAAATACACCAATCAATTCTCCACAAAAAAGTGCTTTAAGAAACCGCAAACAAAAAATACCTATCGACTGATAACTTTCGCAAGCTCGTAACTCGATTTTTTTTAATTTTCGGATTTTTAATTTAATTGCATATTTTGACTACTACAATTCAGAATATCTACATATTATATCGAAATTATTTACAAATAAAAAGTTATAGGTGAAATGTTTTCCTCGTATCTTAAAAAATAATTTTAGATAATCTTCGAAAAGTCGTATCTCAGATACGAGGTATTAATACATAGTTACTAAAAACAAAACGCAATCTCGTATCTGGCAAATTAGACGAATTTATTAATTAAATAAATAATTTAGGAAAGGAATTTCTGTATTTAAAGTAATCAGACGATGACTGGACTGATCTTCCTCAGAAGAAAAAGGTCAATATCATTGCCTAACGTGGCAAACTTTTATACCCGGGAATTTTTTTTAGATCTGCAGTGATCAAATCAGATCTCGATAGATCTGACATAATATTTTTTCACTGGTTTTTGATCTGTTGATACCTGCAAAGATCTACAACAGTCTACAAAGATCTAAAACGATCTACAAAAATCTACAAAGATCTCTGAAGATCATTGTAACATTGAAAATTCATGATTTTTCAACATTGAAAATTTATGAATTTTTAACATTAAAAATTTATGAATTTTCAACGTTTCAATCTCTATCACGATCTATAATGATCTTTAAAGATGAAGCTGGAAAATCACCAAAACTTTGGAATCCCCAGCACCGATTTTGATGAATTTATATTTTTAAATATTCGTTATACCATACCTACTATTTGAAATCAGAAACATTCCAGCCGTCGGATTCAATCCCTCCCGCCCCTAGTTTTGCAAATTTTTATAATATAGTACGTCTGGTTCACAAAAAAACGCTGCACTTTTTGATTGGGGGATGCCACTTTCTGTGGTCATATATAATGCTAAAAGAACGATTTTCAGATAGGGATCCACTTTAATATTCGTGTGTTATATATGGGCAATGAAAGATAACCCCCACCAGTGTTTTAAAATTAACTGTATCTCAGCTCCTAGTCATTCGATTTAAATTTTCTTTAGTTTACTTTAAAGTTCTTATTGTTACATTTTTGTCATTAGGGAGCGTTCAAGTATTACGTAACGCAATTTTTGGAGATTTTTGACCCCCCCCCTCCCCCCATGTAACGCGCTGTAACGTTTTTCTGTACCCCCCCCCCCTCCCACTAGTTTTTACCTAAAAACTGTTACGTAACGCGTAGTTCAAAAATTGATTTCAAGATAATACTATTTAAATGAACAAATTCTTTGGAAATGGCTAGTTAAACTAAAAAAATAGAATTTTATTTGAAAAAGTTCATAATAGAATAAAATATTTATTTAAAAAATAATCTTCGGAAGAAGGACTTTAAGGGGGTTTTCATACAGTTAGAATTTTCAAAAAAAAAATTTTTTTATTTCATTTTCGTAGTGTACATATATTTAAGTACACACATAGAAAATTTCAAGTCAATACGGCGATTATATTCGAAATTACACGCATATTTGTAAAGACGTCTCAGAGCGTTTGAAAGTAAGAGGCCGGAGTTAAGAGGTTATATACAGTTAGAATTTAAAAAAAAAATCAATTTTTTTATTTCATTTTCGTAATGTACATATATTTAAGTACACACAGAAAATTTCAAGTCAATCCGGCGATTATTTTCGAAGTTACACGCATATTTGTAAAGACGTCTCAGAGCGTTTGAATGTACATAGGTGGTCGGAGCGATAGCGCGTTTTTATCAAATCTGTGTTTTTAAAGTCGATGACCACTATTCCTCGGAAACGGTTGAACCGATCAATCTTAAATTTTAACACAAGTTTCTTAAGTATATTTTTTAGTAATTAATCGAAGGTTTTATCTCACCGATAAATATTTATTTTTTTATAAACAATTTAAGGTAAAATTTTTGTCGAAAATCGATATTTTTTTTGAGAAGCCGCCATTTTGTCAAAAAATTTTATTTTGCTTATTCCTTCGATTAAGTACAAGATTATAAATTACTTTAAAGAAATTCGTTTGGGTTTTTTATTTTAAAAGATGTAATCCAGAGATATCGTGGTCACCGCAAGGCGCCTTTTTTGAGAGGACCTCCTGGAAAACAGCTGTAGCCGCTTTCGAAATTATTATTTTTAGAAATAAAAAATGTTAAAATACAATTAAAAGTTACCATAATATGTGTACAAATTTTTACATTGATAAATTATAAAAGTCTTCTCTTAAAAAATTCATGAAAAAACACTTTTTTTGGCCTTCTGACTGTATGTAACCCCTTAAAATAAACTAAATTTGAAAGAAAAAATGAAATCGGATAACTAGGAGCTGAGATAAAGCTAATTTTAAAACAATGGTGGGGGTTATCTTTGATATCAATGAAAAAAATAAAAGGTCTTCATTTTTATATCTAAGGGTTTACAAAACTAAAATCTGGGCATTCTAAATACATACAAGGGTCGCAACCGAAGACTGAGACTCTAGCACATTTAAGGTTGGGTAATTTGTACATGAAATACTACTGAAAATTGTAATAATGATTAGGGATTATTACCGCCAATTTAAAAAAAATGAGTATCAGCAAAAAAATAGTATATTATTAAAATATACACATACTCGTGTCGCAGCCGATAACACATATTAATACTAACCCGGGTATCAAATTTCATAACTCTATCACAATGGGGTCTACACGTATTAAATAAAAACTTATTTTAGGGAAAATCTTTGGGGGTCTGTAGCCCCCTCATTAAGAATTTCCGGGTACATATTCATATGAACTTTTTTGCTTTGAATATTTTTCTCGATTAACTATTAAAGTTTGTTCCACCTAATATGACTTAGCCTGTATAAAAACGAAATTAAAATACAAAGCCATGCAAAGCTTGCTTGGGTTAAAATAATAATTTATTACCCAAATAAATAGCAATGTCGTATCTTGTTCTTTTGTTTATAAATTAATGTTTCAAAGTCGTATCTACAAAAAAATTCATTTTTACATCATATTTACGTGTATGTCTTTAGAATAAACACCAAATAAAACTCTAAAGCTATTTTTAAACTTAAATCACTTCACTTTGCTTTGGTAATAATGCCTCTCCAAAATATTGTTTATCTACAAAACAGTAATTTGTGCGTCCTGTAAAATGAATGTTTTTGAGATACGAGCTTGCGAAAGTTATCAGTCGCTATCTACTTTAACAAAAAAGTTATAGCCATTTAAAGAAATTCCGAATTTTCCGTTTTTTGGGTATACCGCCTAAACCACATAGAATTATGAATATTTTTTTGTGTAATAATACTCATCCCTTTCATATAAATAATTTATCTGATTTAACCAAACCTGTATCTCTTATAGATACTGAGATCCCCATGCTGGAAAAGTTATCTGGGACATCCGGTATTAGGGTGGTCCTTTTTTTTGAACTTTCGAATTTTGAACTCCATACTTCCATACCCCCCAAATTTGTTCGTTATCATGAGACTTGAATTTCTGTTAAATTTGGTCATGATCAACCAACCCCTTCCTGTGCCGACTTAGGGTTGACAAAAGTTCAAATAGGGTAGCTTTATTGTTTTTTGCGTTTAATTAAAAAAATAAAGCAATTAGCTTAAATATTTATAATAATATAATAAAATTTAAATAAAATTTATTATTTTTAATGAAAAAAAATAGATAGGTATTCGAGATACACCATGAGAACATTTTTTATAGACAATTTTACGCTCTACAATAAATGTTATATACATATTTATGCTAATTGCTTTATTTTTTTTAATTAAACGAAAAAAACAATAAAACTACCCTATTTGAACTTTTTTCAAGTCGGCACGGGAAGGGGTTGGTTGATCATGACCAAATTTAACATAAATTCAATTCTCATTATAACGAACAAATTTGGGGGGTACGGAGTTAAAAATATTAAAAAAAAAATCCTTCACCTATAAATAAGGACCACCCTAATGTATATGTAGGTACATATCTAGATAAAATAAGATTAATAAACCTATTCGAAAAACATTAATATGTTAAAATTCAATTAAAATGTCAGTGCAAGTACTCAATATAAAATTTTTATATCGTATTTTCTTTGCTATGTAATACCACAAACAGTGGAATAAAATGATCGTATACAGACTATAATATTTTATATTTTTACAGTTTATATATCTGGGAAAAGCAAAATTATATTAGAAGCATATTACTGCAATAATAGTTTGACCTAGGATTTCTAGTCACGTATGACTTTTAAAAGAGAGAAATACGTTTTCTAAAACTTCCGTATTACGTTTTTTTTATATAAAAATTCTGATATTTATATGTCATTGTATTTTCCGCTATTGTTACCTTTTTTACAAGCAAACATATATTGTTACTGCATCGATACGATATACCGGGTGTCCCAGTTTAATCTATCACCCCCTATTTTTTTATCAAGCAATTAAATCAAAAAATGTTTGGAATAAAAGTTCTTTGATTCTGATGGGAAACAAAAATGGTGTTATTAATTTTTGATTTTTTGACGTCTTCAAGGTGAAATAGGGCCAACTTTTATTTCGAATGGAAACCTATATTTTTTATTACGGTATTTTATTGTTTGGAAAAAAACCGCTTTTGTTTGAAATAATTTTTTGTATGACTTTTTAATATTTAACAAAATTATTTTAGATTTTAGATTTTTTACTCGAAAACCATTAACTTTAGAGGAAAAGAGTAAAAACAAAAAATGCTTATTTTAATCTGATATAATTAGGAAAATTATATCAGGGTTTTGTTTATCTTTTAACTTGTTTATTTATTTTCGTAAAATATTTTTTTAACTATCTGGTATCGATTACCGCGGACTGACCCTGTGGATAATACACAATAATAAAGTATATACTCTATTCTTCTGTTAAAAATTACCTCTTTATTAAATCAATTTAATTACCAAAATCCACAAATATAGTTTATTTTTTTAAACTATAGCCTTTTATTTTGTATAATATGTTTTTTTCTCCAGTAATAGACAAAGTAAAACTAGTAATGAACACCCAGTGATGAACACTTGCTAATGATTATAAAATAATAAGTACTAATTCACAAACTTATAAAAATAAAGAGTCATAAAATTTAAAACAATGTAAAACATTTACCTAAGAAAATTCACTTTTGTTGATATTGTACCGAACAGCGATAATTATATTATATGTCCACTGTTTTTAAACAAAATGATCAATTATCATCAAACATGCTATAAGACAGTTAAATGTATGTAGATTCATATCCAGTAATGACAGTAATCAAATATCAACAAATATTTTTAAATCAGTACATTTAATTTAAAAATGTTACTGGGGTTGTCTAAGACTAGTGCCAATACCATATAGTCCCTTAAATTCCGGAATTCATTATGCTTGAAAAAAAATTACATGTAAAATGAATAAAAATAAAAATATACTAATTTTTACTTTCTTATACCAATGTATATAAAATATACATAAAGTATAAGTAAGTATTGTAAACGCGATTTTTTAATAATCATACTCATGCGACATTCCAAAAAGTGCTATATTCAAACTATTACTTTACAGATAGTTAAAATTATTCTAAAGATTCATTAAATTATATTTTTTGTCACACCAGCACAAATACAACATTCATATGACCTTTTGAAACAATACAAGTAACCTTATTTTACTTTTTCAAATACCTCGAGAAGGAAATCACGTATTGTTTTATCATTTACATATCTGAAGCTTCTTCTACAAGAGTATAAAAGAACTCACTGCGAAGAAAATCTTCTACCTAACATATTGCACTTGATATCAGCAGCAGCAAATAAAGTGAGGTGTATAAAAAAAATATAGTATAAAACACATACAAAAAATTCGAAAAAAATATTCATTTTAATTTAACCATTCATTTTGAGGTTGTTTTTAAGACGATTAATTAAAAAAAATCTTTGTTCGTTGTATATTATTTTTAAATGCTTGTATTTAAATGCACTTTTTTTTAAATAACATACATATTTACTTAATCGTTTTCATTAATAACAAATATACTGCACGAAAAATTAATTATTCAACATTAAACAAATATATCACTTTAAATATATGGTATACTTTCCCCTAAAAATAAATACTTTGAGCTAAACAAAATAATACTTTACACTTTACCTGGACCTATCAGATTTAAAAATTATGTATTTGATGTATTTATTGTGATTTTTGTGATTTTCTATATTTTTAAACTATTATTCGCCTTATGCGTTAAAAAATACATATTTTAAGAACAGTATATTTATTCATATATAAAATGTTATCATATTATTCATATTATATAGGGTGTCCAAGATAAGCGTGAAATGCATGGGGATATCCTAAACGGAAAGAGATACAGATGTGGTTAAATGAGGTGAATTATTTGTAGGAAAGGGGTATTACTATACCAAAAAATATTAATAATTTTATGTGGTTTAGGCGGTATACCCAAAAAACTAAAAATTTGGAATTTCTTTAAATGACTATAACTTTTTTGTCAAAGTAGACAGGTAATTTTTGTTTGCGGTTTCTCAAAGCACTTTTTTGTGTAAAATTGATCGGTGTATTCATAATTTTTATATAACTTTTAGTTTCCGAGTTGTGAGCCCTAACTTTAGTTTTACTTATAGGCCAATAAGTTGACTATGGCATATTTGAACGTGTTTTTTACTCTACTTTACAACGGTATGTGACTTGTTATATTTATTTTCGAAAATAAAACACGTTCAAATATGCTATAGCCAACTTAGTGGCCTATAAGAAAAACTAAAGTTAGGGCCTGTAACATGAAAACTAAAAGTGATATACAAATTCCGAATACACTGATCAATTCTACACAAAAAAGTGCTTTGAGAAACCGTAAACAAAAATTACCTATCTACTTTGACAAAAAAGTTATAGCCATTTAAAGAAATTCCAAATTTCCGGATTTTTGCGTTTACCACCTAATCCACGTAAAATTATTAATATTTTTCGATGCATTTATACTCATCCTGTTTCTACAAATAATTTATCTCATTTAACCAAATCTGTATCTCTTACCGTTTAGGATATCCCCATGCATTTCACGCTTATCTTGGACACCCTGTATACATAAATATACATATTTTCCCATTACTATGATACGATGCCCTAAAAAAGTCTGCGTAGAAATATCATGAACCCCTCTCTTATAGACTGAAAAGTTAACTCACATTTTTTTTAATTACTCCATTGAGTGGAGTATCTATTGATAGGTCTCCTAAAATGCAATAAAAAAAGTCAAATGACATTTGATTTTAACCCTTAATTTACGATTTATTTGCTTTTTGATGTCGTTGTCAGAACGTATATTAATAAAGATTTGAAAAAAAGCCACATTTAGTATTTTCACTGAAAATTATATCGAACTTTGCCAAAATTATTTTGGACCCTGTTTCTATAGACTGGAAAAGTCTCCTAAAATGCAACAAATGTTATATGACCTTTTTATTTTAACCTTTGAATCACGAAAAATTATAAATAACTCTTTTTTCATAAATCATAGTGATAATTACTACGGAAACTAATCAAGTGCGTGCCCACTACGCACTTAACCGTTTTATTTCTTTTATAAAAATAATCGTTTAGGACTTTAGGAACCTGATAATGTGCTAATTGAGAATTTTGAAACTCGGATTCGGTTTTAACACACCAAAAACCTTCAGAATCGTCTATTCAGATCTCTGCAATATTTGTTCTGTTCCTAAAATAATCGACATAATAATATATTTAAATAAAATTATATAAAAAAATACAAGCTTTTATTAAAAATGCACTAAAAAGTAAATAATAAATTTTCAGCTATCACAACATTCAGGTTTTTATGACTAAAACAAATAAAAGCGCGGGCCGCTCATTGATGCATAAATGTATAGCTTTTAATTAATTAATTATTTCACAATTGCATTTATAAAATTTTTAATTTGCTATCAAAAATTCTATTTAGGTACATATTTATTTGAACTAATGAATTTATAAAAGTGTAAATTTTCCATCCTTATCTTATATCAATTTATACTTCATATCTTATTTTACATAAGAATTTTTATTCATACATTTGGATTTATAGCGGCCCGTGTTTTTATTTGTTTGTCATATAAACCTGAAATTTTTGTGATAGCTCAAAATTTATTTTTTACTTTTGCATTTTTAATAAAAGCTTGTTTTTAAAAAGTATTTTTTATATACCTAATTTTATTTAATATAAATATAAGTCGATTATTTTAGAAACCAAAAAAAAATGTTGCAGAGATCTGAATAGACGATTCTGAAGGTTTTTGGCGTGTTGAAACCGAATCCGATTTCCAAAATTATCAATCAGCACAGGTTATTGAGATATTAGATTCCTAAGCGATTATTTTTATAAGAAAAATAAAACGACTAAGTACGTGTTGGGCACGCACATGATAGGGGCCCGTAGTCATTCTCACTACGATTTACTGCATTTTTAATAAAAGCTTAACCCTTTGTTGTTGGTTTTTTGAAGATCTGTATGCTTGTGGTATCCATGTAAAACCACTAGGAAACAACTAGGAAACTAGAAATAAATTACTTGATAAGTGGTTTCACTGTGATACCACTAGTCAACAAAGGGTTAAAAAGTATTTTTTTATATAATTTTATTTTTACATGAAAACAATTAAACACCTTTATATTTGAGAACAAAACTATATATACTGGTATCTATACAACGCCACTGCATCATTCTATAGCTTCAGGTATACGCTTTGTGATGACGGTAATAGTAACAGTATAGCAGGAGAGAGCAGAATAACAAAGGACTGGACGTCGCGTCGGCAGCATCAAGGAAACAACATACCTACCTACTACAGCAGCAAACCCATCAACGCCGCCGCGTAGATACTAAACTAACAGTCGGTCGTGTTGACACACAGCCCACCTGATCGATCCAGCCGTGTCGATAATTAACTCATACCACCTTACCGACCATGGGGTTACACGTCACAGGTTCTAAATATCTTACATCGAATATCCCTAATCTAAATATAATTTAATGTATGTTAAACTTGTGTGCTAGTTTGTATTGGTCGTTATTTTAGATACGTGGATGTTTTTGTGTATTTTATTAATCGTACTTTGCAAGCACTTAAGTACTTGTATTTTTACTTAATACATTACAAAAAAGAATTTAAAATATACTGACATAGATAACTCATAAATGTACCTACCTATATTATTAAATTTTTAATTTGTTTGAGTATTTTTTTTCTGAAAGTAGATACACGAAACCTTAAGTCAGATATTCTCAACCTGTGGGGCGCGCCCCTCTAGGGGGGCGTGATAAAACTGAATGGTGGGCACTAATATTATTAAAACAGTATTTAATTTACTTAAAGAAAAGCAATAAAATACATTCTGACATAATAAGAAATAAAAAATAAAATACACGTTTACATTTACACTGATATAATACACTTATAAATAGGAATGTATCAGTACTGCACAATGTATTTAATAATTAACTAATCAATATTGAATTTAACACAAGATAATTACTAGTGCCTAGTGACTCCCTTGGACCTATTTTGCAGAGCAAAGTTTTTCGAAAGAAGGTTTAATATTAGAAATTGACACTAAACATTTTTTTTATATTTAGCTGAGATGAGGCTAATTCTTCATATCTGGTGGAATAATCGATTTTTCTAAAAGATAGAAGCGATAATGAAAGGAGATTCAATATGGCGGATTTAAGATGGCGGCCATAACCATGCAAAAAATTACGATTTTTACAAAGTCAACCGATTCGGACTAAATTTGGTATATAAGGGTTTTCGGGGTCGCTGATCAAGAATTTGAAGTCGGATTTGAAAAATCTAAAATGACGGATCCAATATGGTAGACGAATTTTCAAAAATTTTATCGATTTACGCAAAACTTTGTATATAGTGATTTTCGAAGTCGCTGATCACGAATCTCAAGTCAAATTTACAAAATTCAATATGGCGGATTTAAGATGGCGGCCATAACCACGCAAAAAATTACGATTTTTTACAAAGTTAACCGATTTTGAATAAATTTGGTATATAAGGGTTTTCGGGGTCGCTGATCATGAATTTGAAGTCGGATCTGCAAAATTCAAGATGGCGGATGCAATATAGCTGACGAATTTACCAAATTTTAACCGATTTACGCTAAATTTTGTAAATAGGGATTTTCGGAGTTAAAGATTATGATTTTGATTGTTTATGATCAATGATCTTAAAAAAACTATCTACCGATTTTAATAAAACTTTCACTGAAATATCTTTTTGATTTCAGAATGACATCTATGTACACATGTAATCAATAAAGAATAATGTAATGCTAACCGGAATAAAAATCATTTAGATCATATTTAATATAATATACTGACCAAAATACCGGTAAGGTTAAGTGATATTTCTATATCAAACCAGACAACCTAATGAGTTGGTGAATAAATTAAAAATGGGAAATCTATTTTTGTTTTACGAAAACCGTCTACCTCATTTCATTAGTTATGTATACAGATATAAATAAATAGGTGCCCATCTATCAGAATCCATAAAATTTGTATTGCATTATATGATGAAACTTCCGTTGAAATATCTTTTCATGATGATTCGAGAGTAGTTACGTAATAGATTTTTCAACTGCGTCAAGTGCAAGAAGTTTAACTGGGTGAACTTTAACGTGTTTACGTATACATATAGAGGAAAGTCGGTATATATATGGAACCTTTATAATAGGTACCGTATTTAGTGGGCAACATCTTGAAGATATGTACTAAAAAAAGGATTTTGAGAAAGTGGATAGTTGTCAAGTAATGGGTAGTTAATATACTTTTTATACTATTTGCCCCATCACGATGCTAGTTAATTATTACACTTCATAGCCATTTAATACCCCATAATCCATAATACCTGCAACCACATGTATTTAAAAAAAATTGTTATTGCTGAGGCAACAATTATTACGTAGATTAAAAGCACTGTTCATACGGCCAAACACTATACCTGCATTTTTAAACAGCAATATAAACAATTTTATACAATAAACATTTCAATTAAATTACATGAACATAAATTTGTCAAAAATGACAAATTTCAATAAATTACTTATAATGACATACCGGTACTCCAAACACTGTCATGTCAACTGACGCAGTTATTTAGAAGTGTAAGCTTAGATACATATTAATGTTAACTTTATAAAATGTAAAATGGAGCAACGAAAGGAGGTGTCCATATTACCCGCCAGCTCCATATATACCGACTTTACTCTACGTTCATGATCGTTTTTGTTAGTTTACAAAAATTGTAAAGAATTCCGAAGAGGTATCAAATTGTTAATAAACGTTATTTGTTCGTTTTAAATGTCAAACAGGCGTTGACACTCGTTTTAAGAGTTCTGTAGAAAACTAGGAAACTTTATAGTTTCGCTCTATCTGTCCGTCCGTCTGTCTGAATGTAAGTTACAACCCTCATATTCTTTCATTTAAGATTTTCATTAAATTTTTACTCGAAAACTAAATGTTTATTTTTATCTGGTATAACATAGGAAAATTAAATCAAGATTTTTTTTTAAACTTTTGTTCTTCAAAATATTAAAGCAAAAAAAAATCTGAAACCATTTCATAGTTCTATCTGGTTAAAATAAACATTTTTTATCTTTCGCACTTTTCTTTTAAAAATTACGGTTACTGGATAAAAAAATCATGAAAATTTAAAATCTCATATTATTTAGTAAATGCTAAAGAAAATTGAAGTCATTTAAGACAAAAGCTGCTTGTTTTTTCCATTAAGGGGTTACATACAATCAGAAGGCCAAAAAAAGTGTTTTTTCAAGAATTTTTTAAGAGAAGACTTTTATAATTTATCAATGTAAAAATTTGTACACATATTATGGTAACTTTTAATTGTATTTTTACATTTTTTATTTCTAAAAATAATAATTTCGAAAGCTGCTACAGCTGTTCTCCAGGAGGTCCTCTCAAAAAAGGCGCCTTGCGGTGACCACGATATCTCTGGATTGAATCTTTTAAAATAAAAAACCCAAACGGATTTCTTTAAAGTAATGTATAATCTTGTATTTAATCGAAGGAATAAGCAAAATAAAATTTGTTGACAAAATGGCGGCTTCTCAAAAAAAAATATATCGATTTTCGACAAAAATTTGACCTTAAATTGTTTATAAAAAATAAATATTTATCGGTGAGATAAAACCTTCGATTAATTACCTACTGTTACTAAAACATATTCTTAAGAAACTTGTGTTAAAATTTGAGATTGATCGGTTCAACCGTTTCCGAGGAATTGTGGTCACCGACATTAAAAACACAGATTTGAGAAAAACGCGCTGCCGCTCCGGCCTCCTACATTCAAACGCTCTGAGACGTATTTACAAATATGCGTGTAACTTCGAATATAATCGCCGTATTGACTTGAAATTTTCTTAAATATATATACAAAATTACGAAAATGAAATAAAAAAAACTTTAAATTTTTTGAAAATTCTAACTGTATGTAACCCCTTAAATAAGATGCCGTAATAAAAAATATGAAATATGTTTCCATTTGAAAAAGGCCCTATTTGACCTTGAAAACGTTCACCAAATCAAAAACTAAAAACACCTTTTTGGTTCCCCTCAAAACCAATAAACTTTTATACATATGAAACATTTTTTTATATAATCGATAGATAAAAAAAAATAATGGATAGATTAAAATGGGACACCCTGTACATCTATCAAGATGAAATTTGATATACGGACGTAGATTGATGACCAAAAAAACAGAACTATTGAGATTTTTGGAAAAAATATTTTTCGATTCACTCCCATAGACAGAAAAGAGTCCAAAATTGTGTTTTTTTACAAATTTTTGTTAAATTCTTTCCATCATAATGTATGGGTTAACAACATAAATTTCTAATAAAATACATTTAAAAAAACATGAGGTCATGGTCTGCAAACATTAATTATGTTCTATTTAAATTAAAAATTGTATTTATGTACCCATATTGTATATTAAACACAGAGAAAAATGCATATTTCATATACATAGGTATAAGAAAGTAAAAATAAAATGAAATAATCATCTAAATATTTTTTATTGTACACAAACATTTTTACAAACTTTGAATAGAAGCATGATTTTTTTTAATTGCAAAATAAAACTTTGTTATTTTTTAATCTTTCATAAAAAATAAATTTTATGACATAAACTATACATATTTTGCATTAGGTATAAATAGTAGGTAACAACAGAATCTTTGAAAGCAAGAGGTACTTACGAAATGAACTCAAAAGAACAAACGTATAATCACAGAAACGTGTGCCTTTGTCTAAACCTTTTAGTAAAGAAAGAGCACGTTGTCTTATTAATACCATGAAAAATGTCTCAACTCAACACAACACTGACAATGAAATAATAAAAAGAGCTTGATTTTTGTTCGTTTGTAAATATAATATGATATAAGGTTATAATGTACCTATTATTCTTTCGTATTTTGTGTATAAATCCCAACTTAAGCTGATATTAAATTATAGATTACTTTCATTTTCACATATAAACAGAATTTATTTTAGTAAGTTCTTACTTTGAAACAAAAAAAAGGAATATCTTTATGAATCACCTACCAGTCCAGTAGTATTCGAACTAATATATGAATATGGGCTACCAAATTGGGTCTAATGTCCGGGCTAGCAAATTTGCAAGCTCTTTTCTTACAAAATTGGTCATTATTTCTAAACCGCTCTGTATAATCCCATACATGCTATATCAAAATACTCAGAAAAATGAATGCTTTTAGATTATCAAATTAAGAAATATAGTTTGTATTTAAAAAAATATTTCTGTGATTTGTAACGCAGTTATGGGACAGCCTGTATAAATGTAACTATTTTCAAATTACGCCGCTCTTCTAGCCTGACAACTTTCGCATTTAAAGTTTTCTTCCAATTCTTATAATAAATGAAATATTGAGCTTTGATACACTCCTGGGACAGCCTGTACATATGTTTCAATCTTGCTTCATTAAATACAATTCTAATGTTAGTAAGTTATACATATAATATGTATACAATACACTTCTATTTATATAACGTTTATATAGAATAGATATAATATATTACATACAGGGTGTCTAAATACCAGGGGACACCATGGGGATCTCGGAAACTATAAGAGATAGAGATTCGGTTAAATGAGAGAAAAGTTACCTTTAAGAGGGAACAGTTCATTGGTGCATTTACATTTTACAAAATTTTCATAGCTTACTAGATATTAGCCAAAAACCATTTTACTCCGAAATCTTTCATCGTGAATATTTCTTAAGCGACTTGAAATTTAAAAAAATATTTCAAATAAATGCTGTAGGGTTTGGTATTGTCTATTTAAATATATTTTTTTAATTTCCAGAAATCTCACTGTTATTGAGATATGATACTAACTTATGTTTTCTTAAATAGAAGCAATATGAAATTTTGTAATTTTTGAACAGAAGATTTTATTACCTTTTCAATGATATACAACTTGATATACTTATTTTTCAAAATATCTCAAAAATGATCAAAAAGTACTTTTTATTTATTTAATACACTGTATCATCCTAAGATGGCTATGACAATTAACAACAACATTAAAAAACAACTGAACATTTATTTATAAGCTTACATAGCATAAAAATTAAAAAAAAAACTTTTTAAAAAAACAAGCTTTTACGTATAATAAACCTACATACATATGCACTAAAAAGTAAAAAATAAGTTTTTTTTTCACAAAGTCTTCCAGAATTCGTATGACTAAAAAAGCTTGTGGCGTTCATTTAATATTTAATGTAATAAATGGAACTTAATGGTATGTTTTGACTAATTAATTGAAAATATATAAGGCAGTTTGTTTTCGGTAACTATTTTACATGTAGAATTTAGAAGTAAAAACATTCCTGTAATTTATATAAAATTAACCGAGACTATTATGTAAAATTTTGAAATATAAAATTAAAATAAATGGGATAGCTACTTTAAAAAATGAGTATTTCGAAATATTACATTCAATTCTAATTGTAAGTTAATTTGATATAAATCTCTAAAAGTACTCGTAATCAAATTAACCTGAAATTTTATTTAATATTTGTTTAAAGTAGGTAAATGTAGTTTTTCTTTGAGAAACTTTTAGCACTTAATTTTATTTTGAATCTAGAATTCCAAATATTAATGTAATGCACCAATATAACATTTGATGATTTAATGTAGCTAAAGGTATTTTTCCTTTCCAAAATTTATAATTTGAATTAAGAATTCCAAATATTAATATAATGTACAATTTAACAATATAAATAAGTACAATTTAATATATTATTAATTTACAGTAGAAAATGCAGGTTTTCCTTTGTTGATCTTTTAGTAACTTTTTCTATTTCTAAATATTACATTAAATATTAAATGAACGCCACAAGCTTTTTTAGTCATACGAATTCTGGAAGACTTTGTGAAAAAAAAACTTATTTTTTACTTTTTAGTGCATATGTATGTAGGTTTATTATACGTAAAAGCTTGTTTTTTAAAAAAAGTTTTTTTTTTAATTTTTATTTTGGGTATCCATTTTTAGTATCAAACAATGATTATTTAGACCAGGGATGTATGGGGCCTGAAGGCCCTCTGATTTTTATCTAATATTTTTTTGTTCTTAATATTTTTCCAATGTTTGGCCCTTTTATACCGGGTGTCCCAGATAACTTTTCCAGCATGGGGATCTCAGTATCTATAAGAGATACAGGTTTGGTTAAATAAGATGAATTGTTTGTATGCAAGGGGTGAGTATTATTACACCAAAAAATATTCATAATTCTATGTGGTTTAGGCGGTATACCCAAAAAACTGAAAATTCGGAATTTCTTTAAATGGCTATAACTTTTTTGTTAAAGTAGATAGGTACTTTTTGTTTGCGGTTTCTTAAAGCATTTTTTTGTGCAGAATTGATTGGTATATTTAGATTTTTAATATCACTTTTAGTTTCCGAGTTACAAGCCCTAACTTTAGTTTTTCTTATGGGCCGCTAAGTTGGCTATGGCATATTTGAACGTGTTTTTTACTCTACTTTACAACGATATGTCACTTGCCATATTTATTATCTAAAAAAAAATTATAATATATTTTTTCAAATAGTTAATTGTTTCAAATATTCATTTGTTATTTTGATTGTTGTTATTGTGATTTTTGTTTACAATTTTTGTTTTTCATGGCTCACTTAAAAGTTTGTAATAAAATACTTCATAAATATCACTGATATTTAGTATTTCGACTTTTTTTCAATAATAAATATGGCAAGTGACATATCGTTGTAAAGTAGATTAAAAAACACGTTTAAATACGCCATAGCCAACTTAGCGGCCCATAAGAAAAACTGAAGTTAGGGCTTGTATCTCGGAAACTAAAAGTGGTATTAAAAATCTAAATACACCAATCAATTTTACACAAAAAAGTGCTTTAAGAAACCGCAAACAAAAAGTACCTATCTACTTTAACAAAAAAGTTATAGCCATTTAAAGAAATTCCGAATTTTCAGTTTTTTGGGTATACCGCCTAAACCACATAGAATTATGAATATTTTTTGGTGTAATAATACTCACCCCTTTCATACAAACAATTCATCTCATTTAACCAAACCTGTATCTCTTATAGATACTGAGATCCCCATGCTGGAAAAGTTATCTGGGACACCCGGTATGTTCATATGTCACAAAATACATACAAATATACTTTGTTGATTTATCATATGATCAACCGAGAAATACGATGGTAAAGATAATACTTCAGACCCCATATATCCCTGGTCTAAATAATCATTGTTTGATACTGGAAATCGATAACACGTATTAATACTAATCTGGGAATCAATTTTCATTACTGTATCACAATGGGTTCTCCAGATATTAAATAAAAACTGATTTTAGGCAAAATCTTTGGGAGTCTGTAGCTCCCTCATGAAGATTTTCCGGACACATGTTTATATGAACTTTTTTACTTGTAATATCTCTCTCAACTAACTGTTCTAGTTTGTTCTACCTGATATCTACCCTGTATATTCATGGCATCATAAGACCAGGCCCAGATAGAGGGGGGGAGGGGCTAGGAGGGCCATATGGCTCGGGCCCCCTGAAAATTATTTATACTTTACATTTTTACATATTTTTTTGATACTTATACTATTGTTAATAGAGATTATTTAAAAAACATAAATATACTACAAAAAGACCAAGCCCCGTTGAAGCTCTCTCAGGGCCTGCATAAGACTAAAAACCATATATTGTTTAAAACCTGATCGAAATATATTGATTGAAATACGTAGAATGAAAACTACACTTTTATGAAAATTAATATACGAAAGTGTCTCTGAATATACATAAAAATATTACCTCATAATCAGTGTCCAATGTTTAATTAGTCTCATAGGGTTCAAGGAAGGAGGCATTTATAACATCAAACGTGACTCGCAGTTTAGTTGGTCATTTATTTATAATAATCAAACGTCTGACTTCAATTTTTAGTTTTTATTTAATATGAACACTAACGTTTTGATTGTATATTAGCTTCTTTAGAAATGAAGCGCACATCCAGGGGAGGGGGCATGGTGAAATGACACCCTACACAAACCTAAAAAAGTAAATCAAATTAAATAGAAAAATGCTTATTAAATATACTAAAGTAACTTTTTTTGTCTATTTCACAGACCATGACCCCCTCCCAAATTTAGACTCGCGTCTCTTAGAAAAACAATACCTATTTAGATCTACAAAATTACACTAACATAAATTAATTTATATTTAAATTTTCAATAATGCCATAACAATATAATACATATATGCATATAAGATGATATAATAATAATAAAATGGGATACTATAATACATATTTATATTTATACATTTAACTTTTCTATATGTCAATATAATCACTACAAATAAAATTTATAATACATACCTGATATTTATATAAAATTCGATAATTTTTCAATAATTTTCTTCAATTTATAATTTATAGTCTTTACTCAGCAGTTTTCATTTGTATTATTATAAATTATTTGTATTCGAATATTATAATGTAAAATATTTTGACAAGACATAATAAATGATATTGTCGAAGCAAACCATGGTTACGAAATAATTTGAATTATGAAATAATACTTGATCACGAAGGCAAGTTATTTTATTATATTAGATACATCAAAAAAGACCTTATAATAAAATAACATAGCTATAAAAATGATAAAAAAGTGCATTGTCACGGAGAATACACCATATTTGAAAATTTGATGAAAATCGTACGACGGGAAGTTAGTTAAAAAACGGTCGCAAGATTTGTGTTCCGGGACACTCATACATAGTTACATAGCATTTGAGTTAAGTAAAAGCTTGTAATAAAATTAATTTTTTTTAATACATATTTCTATTTATTTAATACAAAATACAAGCGAAAGACGGCTATGGCTATCAACAACAATATAAATGAGTTAAATAAGGCAAATTTAAAAAAAAACAATAAGCTATTTTATTAAAAAAAAATACATTTTTTTTTATTTCCAGTCAAAAATGGCTATGGCTGTCAACTGAGAAATTGTTATTTTACCTGTTTGTAACATAATTATTTGTGATATGTATTTGTTGATAATATTTTTTTACATTTTGAAAATGCAATATTCTATTGTATCAAATAAATGGATTAATGAAACTATATCATGACCAGCACCACGATCACCAGACATAACTTGGTTTTTTTCATATGGGGTATACCTATTGTTAAAGATCAAGTTTTTTTTTAATAATTTTCCACAAAGACTGGTATTCTGTATTAAATAAAAAAAAGTTTTTTTTTTATTAATAACCATAGCCATCTTTCGCTGGTATTTTGTATTAAATAAATAGAAATATGTATTTTTTTTATAAATGAAATAGTTAATTTATGCTATGTAAGCTTATAAATAAATTTTCAGTTGTTTTTTAATGTTGTTGTTAATTGTCATAGCCATCTTAGGATGATACAGTGTATTAAATAAATAAAAAGTACTTTTTGATCATTTTTGAGATATTTTGAAAAATAAGTATATCAAGTTGTATATCATTGAAAAGGTAATAAAATCTTCTGTTCAAAAATTACAAAATTTCATATTGCTTCTATTTAAGAAAACATAAGTTAGTATCATATCTCAATAACAGTGAGATTTCTGGAAATTAAAAAAAATATATTTAAATAGACAATACCAAACCCTACAGCATTTATTTGAAATATTTTTTTAAATTTCAAGTCGCTTAAGAAATATTCACGATGAAAGATTTCGGAGTAAAATGGTTTTTGGCTAATATCTAGTAAGCTATGAAAATTTTGTAAAATGTAAATGCACCAATGAACTGTTCCCTCTTAAAGGTAACTTTTCTCTCATTTAACCGAATCTCTATCTCTTATAGTTTCCGAGATCCCCATGGTGTCCCCTGGTATTTAGACACCCTGTATATCGATTTCCTTTCCAAACAACGATTTCAAATAACTGCGTAGTTTTAACTTTAAGTGACTTGATTTCATAAATTCTGCATCTTATATCCGAGATTACAGAATCAGAGATGATAATGTGTTCATGATAACTACTTCACTTTGGTTTCAAACAAAAATTAAAAAAGTTTTTTACGAAAGTCTATGTTTTAAAACAAAAAGTAATATTCCCGGAATTTATTTATAAACTTAAATCATAATAATAGTATAAAGGAAATTTTTTTTATCTCAAATCAAGTTATAATTTACATATTCTACCTTTTTTCAGTAATTTTTATATTTTTGGTGGGTGGGAAAAATAATACACGAGTAAAAATTTGGAAAATTCAGTTCATGTTTTTATACTTTAAGTATTTGTTTTTCGTATTATAATATTTTGTGGAAAAACATGAAAAATAAATTTCGCGTAATGTATGTGTTATAAAATAAATCGTGATTTTTAATATGCTTTTTTTACCCAAAGATATTATGGATTATACACAATAATCTTTTCTTCTGTTATCTGTTAAACCGAGTATTATAAACGGTTATAACTTGATTTATTTAATATAAGGTACTGACACCAGTCTTGAACGCGTTAAACGTGAAACATGTTTGTTTTTTTTTTATTGGTGGACTACTTTTTTGTAATTCTCAAAAACCTAGGTTACTAATAAAGCAATAAACTCTTTGTTAAATCAATTTAAAATCCGCAAATATATTTTATTTTTTTTAATTATAGCTTTTTATTTTTTTATGTTTTTTTCTCCAGTAATGAACACCCAGTGATGAACACTTGCTAATGATTATAAAATGTAAAGTACTACTACAAGTTAAGTCGTGTCGATTCCCGAAAAGGGCCTTTTTAAAAACAATTACACTGTTTTTGACAATTATATTAACTACTACTTAAGATACATCAAGTTTCAATAGTAACATAAAAGTGATTAACATTGAAATTTAAATATATTTATAGACTTCCCTATACAATGGAGTCTTTACTTACATATACAGGGTGTCCAAGATAAGCGTGAAATGCATGGGGATATCCTAAACGGTAAGAGATACAGATGTTGTTAAATGAAATGAATTATTTATAAGAAAGGGGTGAGTATTACTACATCAAAAAATATTAATAATTTTATGTAGTTTAAGCGGTATACCCAAAAAACTGAAAATTCGAAATTTCTTTAAATTGCTATAATATTTTTGTCAAACTAGATAGGTACTTTTTGTTTGCAGTTTCTTAAAGCACTTTTTTGTGTATAATTGATTGATGTACATACTTAGATATTTATATCACTTTTAGTTCCCGAGATACAAGCCTTAACTTTAGTTTTTCTTATGGGCCACTAAGTTGGCTATAGCATATTTGAACGTGTTTTTTGCTCTACTTTACATCGATATGGTCTTATTTGTTATCGAAAAAAAATAAGAACATTTTTTTTGTAATAGTTTATTGTTTACAAAAATTCATTTGTTATTTTGATTGCTGTTATAGTGATTTTAGTTTAACAGTTTTTGTTTTTCATGGCCTACTTAAATGTTTGTAATAAAATACTTTATAAATATCACTGGCATTTAGTACTTCGACTTATTTTCGAAAATAAATGTAACAAGTGACATATCGTTGTAAAGTAAAGTAAAAAACACGTTCAAATATGCTATAACCAACTTAGCGGCCCATAAGAAAAACTAATGTTAGGGCTTGTAACTCGGAAATAAAGTGATATAAAAATTCTAAATACACCAATCAATTCTACACAAAAAGTGCTTTAAGAAACTGCAAACAAAAAGTATCTATCTAGTTTGGTAAAAAAGTTATAGCCATTTAAAAATGTTTCGAATTTTCAGTTTTTCGGATCTACAGCCTAAGCTACATACAAATATTAATCTTTTTTTGATGTAGTTATACTCACCTTTCTCCTACAAATCATTCATCTCATTTAATCACATCTGTATCTCTTACCGTTTAGGTTATCCCCATGCATTCCACGCTTATCTTTGACACCCTATATAATATGAATAATATAATAACATTTTATATATGAATAAATATACTGTTCTTAAAATAAAAGATTATAGATATAATGTTGAATCGGCATGTTGTCATCCGGTATCGATGTCTTAACTTACACAAACGTTATAAAATAAAGAGTCATAAATTCTGATAATAATTTATTAGTCCACTGTTTTTAAACAAAATAATCAATTATCATGAAATCACGCTGTAAGACAGTTCAATGTATATAGATTAATATTCAGTAATGTCAGTTATCAAAAATCAACAAATATTTAAAATTCAGTACATTTAATTTAAAAACGTTAACACTGTAGTATTGTTCGAAACGGATGTCAGTACCTTATAAACACTTTAGATAAAATACGAGTATATTCACTTTATCGTTCCGTAGACTATTCAATTGAGATGTTTTAGTATCGTCTATACGTTATACAATGTCTTATTTAATATAATTTACTATAAACAAGCATAATATGTATAAAAGATTCCACAGTTAATCGAATCAGAATATAATTTATTGCGTCAGATATTATAGTTTCTTATCAAGATAGAGATATAATATAAAAGGTTAACTCGGAGTAGAAAAAAAAACAAAGTATGAAATTCTTCAATTATATATTATAAAATATTGCATTCCATATTAATATAAAACATGCTACTGTCCTTATTTATTATAAAGGTAAATTTTAAATGTACACATATAATTAATAATAGTACAATCAATTTGCCGGAATTGTCAATGCTATTATTATTTTATAAAAGTAAATTTAATGAAAAGTTTCGAAAAAGTTCGAAATTTATCTTAAGATGCACCTGAAAATGACATTTAATATGTCAATGTAAATAGCAATTTAAGAAACAAATTACGATTTTTTTTAAAGCAATTGAGATAAATATTTTACAACAAACGTAGGTATAATCTATATTATAGGAAATTTAATGCTCTACAAAAAAGATTCTATAAAATTTTCACGTAACATGTGTCTTTCTTAAGATATCTTGCAAAAATAAATATTTTGGGATGCAACCCCGTCCACTTATACACGATATTGTGAAATGGGACCGTCCACAAGCCAGACCCAACCAATAAACTAAATTTCATTAATATCAGTTCTGTAGTTCATGAGTTATGCGTGTGACAAGGATTAAGGGAGTGTCCTGCTTATTGAGTCTCAAAAAATCCATTTTTTTATTGCTTAAATCTCTTCCTAATATATCTAAGAATATGTCTGTAAAGTTTTATAGGCAAATTCGAAATATTTTCAAAAATATAGCATTAATCGCAGTGGAGTGTCCAGAAGGTATACACGCGCTCGGGCATTTTGAGCGCTCGCTTCTTCCCTCGGTCGAATAAATCCGAACAATGTACCTATCTGAAAAGGTTCAATTATCGTCTAAAACAATATTTTGAATTTGTATAAGCGCCGGGTCAAGCTATAGTACAAATTATAATGATATATTTCCTCTCCGTTTAACTTCTTTTTCTGACCGTAAACTTTGAAGCGTGTTTTCTCGAGTTTTAATTTTTATCATTTATTTTTCTAAATTGGCGGGTGTGATTGCAAGAAAACTAAACGACCAATCAAAATGAACCAAAGCTAATTCAAAACAACTTTTTTAGCAAGTTGAAATGATTTTTTTTCTTGCAAAAAGCACTTTTTTTCAAACCTGACATTTTTTTTAATTTTAAATTTTTTTGGGTTTTTCTTAGTTCATATAGAAGAAAAATATATAAAAAATAAAACTTACATTGGTTTTTTTGTCTTAGACAAAAATTACGAGCTTCATCTTTCCCGCCGATTGGAGACTGCGATTGCAAAGCGTACAAAATTTCATATAAATTGGTTGCGTTTGAATATTTTTTTCTTAAAAAAATTTTTTTAACGTTCAAATATGCAATAAAATAATCTGAAAAGTTTGCTTCACTAGCTTATTTTTTTCTATCCTAAAAAAATTCCCCAAAAAACGCTTATTTTTGGCCTCATAAAGCAGGATACTCCATTAAGGGAACAGACAGACAGATAAACACATAACGAAATGTGTTTATCTTGACCTTAAACATAAATAAAAACATTTTTTGTTTTCATTTTAAAACGATCACAAAGCTTCTCGTATCTTCGATATAATGAAGACACAAAACTTTATCGATTTACCTTCCGTGATAAAATTTTAAACTATACAAAAATAAATATAGTAGAATTCGGTTATAACGATATCGGTTAATACGGCGTATCGGTTTTTACGACTCAAAATGAAAGTCCAACTGAATCTCATATAATTGCATTTTTACCGATTATTACGACTATCCGCTTTTTTACGACGTATATGACCGGTCCCTTCGATGTCATTATAACCGGTTTCTACTGTAAAAACAAAAACGATGTTTGGATCAATATATTTATTTATTTATTGATCATCCTATATGTATAATTAAACGAAGTGAAGCGAGTGAACTACTAACAACTCGTATGTATGTATGTATTGTAAGTAGGGTTGGTTAGTCTTTGTCCAATCGCTTGTTTACACGTGCCAGCTATTTGGATGTGTATAAATGGTTTGTTGGGTTTACACATGCTAATAGTTCAACCAACCTACTAAATATTCACGAACACATAAACGCACGTTAAACTGTTAAGCATGCTGGGAATATAATTTCCTTGCCCTCAAACTAGATATATCTACACTACACTATATCTCCCTACCTACTTGTAAGTATTAACAAATACCTTAAACTTTGGATAGGGGGGGTATTTATACAAGTTTAGAATTTACGTTGATATTTTTGCATGTGCATATAATCGATTAATATAGTAATGTGTAGTAAACCAGAGGTTCACAACCTTTTTTGCACGTAAGGTACTTGCCTGCTAAGCTTAGATTTAAAATAAAATGAAAAATATTGCATGCAATGAAGAAAATTTATTATCAATAATAAATATCTGTGTCTTATAAATAGACTTAAACAAAAAAAAGAAAAATTCTATCAATAACCAAAACAAAAATAATACAACTACACAAAAAAATCGAACTTTTGTTTGCGGGGACCTGACCCACTGTACTATACAGGGTGATTTACAACTAGTGTAAAAAAATTTAACAGCAGATCGAGGATTTTCAGCAAAAAACCTTGTGTGAACATTGTCCAAAAATTCTTCGTATAGGAGCTACAGCCTTTCAAAGATTTTTTTTAAAATTAGTGTTTATTTAATAACTAGAGAACCCACAGTGATACAGTTATGAAAATTGATAACCGGTTTAGTATTAATAAGTGTTATCGATTTTCACTATCAAACAATAGTAATTTAGACCAGGGGTGTATGAGGCCAGTAGGCCCACCCATTTTTATCAAGTATTTTTTTGTTATTTATTATTTTCCTGAGTTAAGTACTTATGAAAGATTATATGATACAAAACACAAAAAAATATAATTTGGTCATTTATTATAGGACCAACCGTTTTCGAGAAATATTGATAAAAATAAAGTACTGCAGAATTGTACTAAATACGGATGCTTCAAAATACCCAATATAAATTTATATTCTTGTTCTATGATTAAAAATAAGAAAATAAATAGTAAAAACAAACTCCAAATTCTTATCATCATAGACTTATAGCAGGTTATAACCGTTAAAAAATCATGTTAAAAATGAAACTATAAATGACTATTTGTTAATAAAAATGCAGTTTTAGAAGTATATTTATATTAACTTTTTATCTTATTTTTAATCATAGAACGAGAATATAAATTTACTTTGTATAATTTGAAGCATCCGCATTAGGTAAAATTCTGTAAAACTTTATTTTTCTCAATATTACTCAAAAATAGTAGGTCTTATAATAAATTAATAAAGTATATTTTTGTGTTTTGTGTCATATAATCTTCTATAAGTAACTAACTCAGGAAAATATTAAAGAACAAAAAAATATTTGATAAAAATCGGCGAGCCCATTGGGCCCATATACCCCTGGTCTAAATTATTAATGTTTGATACTGGAAATCGATGACACGTATTAATGCTAGACTGAGTATCAAATTTGATTACTGTAGTATAAAGGGCTCTCTAGTTGTTAAATAAACACTAATTTTGAGTAAAATATTTGAAAGGCTGTAGCTCCCTCACAAAGAATTTTCGGATACATGTTCACACAAACTTTTTTGTTTAAAATAACATCCTCGATCTACTGTTAATTTTATTACACTAGTTGTAAATCACCCTGTATGTAATCGAGCATGTTGAAACCGAATCTGGAGTCCAAATTACCCCATCACGTCAGGTTTTTTTCCTAACCTCAAAAATAGGCTAAAAATCATAAAATTCAAAACCCAATAATCATATATCCCATATCACCCCCAAAACTTTAAAATCTCATAATTTTAAACACTATAACCATAAACCCTACAACCCCATAACCCTGAAACCCCATAACCCAGTGAAAAAGGGACTTATTTATTTTCAAGCAGTGAAAATAAATGTTTGAAACAGTTTGAACGCGCACAAGTTTCTTTTTCACTGTGTTATGGGGTTTTAGGGTTATGGGGTTATAGGGTTTATGGTTATAGTGTTTAAAATCTCATAATTTTAAACACTATAACCATAAACCCTACAACCCCATAACCCTGAAACCCCATAACCCAGTGAAAAAGGGACTTATTTATTTTCAAGCAGTGAAAATAAATGTTTGAAACAGTTTGAACGCGCACAAGTTTCTTTTTCACTGTGTTATGGGGTTTTAGGGTTATGGGGTTATAGGGTTTATGGTTATATTGTTTAGAATTATGGGATTTTAAGGGGTTGATGGGATATATGATTATGGGGTTTTGAATTTTATGATTTTTAGCCTATTTTTTGAAGTTAGGAAAAAAACCTGACGTGATGGGGTAATTTGAACTCCAGATTCGGTTTCAGCATGCTCGATTACATATAGTACAGTGGGTCAGGTCCCCGAAAACAAAAGTTTGATTTTTTTTGTGGAGCTGTGAATCAATGAATATTTTAACTAGTAATGATTTATTATATTATATATATTATGTTCATTTATTTATTTTCTTGTGTTATATTCGGTAGGATGCCACATTAATTAATATTTTTTCTTTTGTTATTACCTTATATGTATTTAGTATTTTTCTTTGACTTGTTTAATAACTTTTGTTTCTATAAATAATAGTATATTATACCACGAGTCAATAATGATAGCTATTATTACCGAGGAATAATTTTCGACCCGAGCCGCGTAGCGGCGAGGGAGAAAAAAAAATTCCGAGGTAATAATAGCCATTATTGCGAGTAGTATACTGTATTTTATCTACGACTATTTTAATTACTTTAATAAATTACAACTGAATACAAGAAATGCAAGTTTCAACACAAGCATTTTTATTCTAATCTCAAATTAATATAAATTAAATAATACCATGGAAACAAAATACACAAACTCTGTGGTGTCCAAAAATATTAAAATTAGTAATATTACAGTTAATAAACTGAACAAGTTTTGTACTATCAACAACTTTACTAGAGTTTTTATCCATCTCAATACAAATACACAAACACTAGGTGTTTTATTTGACAGTCGTAAATAAATTTTTTAGACTTAAAGTTTGTGTATTTTGTTTCCATGGTATTATTTAATTTGAGGAATTTTCTGATTGGTGCATTGGAGGGCAATAATGACTTAGAGGGCAATAATGACCATTATTGCCCTCTAATGCACCAATCAGAAAATTTATCTTTTGTCATGGTTCCCTCTGGGATTAATATATCGCATTATATAGTAAAAACTACGTATGTAATGTATGTATTATATATAAGTCGTGGATAAAGTTTATTATTATTATTATTATTATCTATCGATCAAATCAAAAAATGTGTCGAATAAAAGTTGTTTGGTTTTTTTGGTTTTTAACACATTGACCACATTAACTAATCATTACTAAATAAACTTAATAAAAAATTAATAAGTATTAACCCATTACTTCCCAGTGTCATATTTATGAGACATCATATTTTGTAATTTTTTTCTCTGACATAATAACATTGTTAATTTGATTTACATTACTAATATATTTTTTAAATCTCTCTACTTATAATAATTTGAAAAGTGAACTCTAGAGTTCATTCAATGACAAAAAAGTAACCGTGTAATTATTCCAGCTAGCCGAAATTTTTTTCATGTTTTTAACATGACGAAACTATATATTATATTACTTATGAGAGTGCAAATAAAGCATAACAATATCAATAATTTAAAAAATAAATCCAGGTCGTTAAAAAAAGTCCTATAAATATAACATTGGGTTCTCATGATAATAATCTAGTCTTCGACTGATAATTATTATGTCTTGTATTGAATTTATCTTTTTTGTCATATTTTTAACAAGAACATACTCAAAAGCTTCGATGAAATAATTATGGGAATTAATGGGTTAATAAATAACTGTTAAAAATACTTTTATTTCTGTTATCAGACCTAGGAAGAAACAAATTAATTTGCAACTTATTTATAGTTTAACTTTATGAGTCTTTTGTAATTTTTTTTGATAATAATTTAATTTAATAAAATTACATATCGACCACATTAACTACTTTACTTCTGTCTTGATTTAATTATTTAATTAACTAATTATTTATATAATAAATTCATTAAAATGTCACGTGTAAAATTTGTGACAAATTATATAATTAATAAAAATTTATAAAACATATCATATTTGCAATCATAAATTATACGTTTTTAAAATTAAAAGAAAAATGTTTTCCGGTACGACCATTTGAAATCTAGAAGGTTGAAAAGAAATTTATGGTGACGTCACAGGCAAGTAAGCATACCTAGTCATTTACTAACCTTGGGTCGCCGTAAAATTTTGGTAAAACTTTTATATACAGACTAGCATTGGTTGTTATGTATCCATAGTCTTTCCTAATCTAAGGTCGAAGCCTTCGTTCACTGCCACTGCAAATAATTCGCGTCAGTCTGTGGGAAGCTTATGCTGTGACATCAAGAAAACAAAACACGACTTGATAAAATATTTTTTAGACTTTTGACGTTTAAAGGTTTTCATAAATTATTAAAGGTCGGAACGCACTAGAGCGACGCGACGCTTCACTACACTACACTTCATTATTTTAACCAATCGCACGTAACGCGCCATGCAGTGTAGTGTCGCCCATGTGCGACTAGGTTCATTTAAAACATTAAATAGAATATTTTGTTGCGACGCGTAGTGTAGTGTAGTGTAGTGAAGCGTCGCGCCGCTCTAGTGCGTTTCGACTTTAATAGCTATGTACTGAAAACTTATATTACTATGTAATGGTGATAATCGCATTGAAATCGGTAAGTTTTGTTGTATTTCTTATAGATTCAATTTAAACAAATATACTACGTAGTTTTCTTATTTTTATTTTATCTATTCGTGTCGTGTCTTTAACATAACCTACGACACAGTTTATTTTTATTCTTAAAATATAGTGAAGTAATACAAAATGCATGCACGACGACTGCGATGTTTAAACATCAGTCGAAATACTAAAATAGTCAAAATACACAAAACAACGAGAAAAAGCATGCAAATTATCTTTTGGCAAAACAACGTTTGCCGGGCCAGATAGTTTATTTATATGATCCAAATATCTAAAGTATTTGATTCAACATAATAATATACTTGTATTATACACCAGAATATAATTGTATACATTACATATGTATGTTGAACAAGAAATAAGAAGAAATAAACATCTATCTGTACCTATAGTCCAGGAGGAATCGGCGCATGAGTACCGAAAACTATTCCACCTCAATTTTTTTATGTGATCCTCTTCAAATTGCCCTACTGATAATATAAATGCATGTTGCCATGGGGCAACCCCGGGCCATATTGTTTAAACCGAAATTGTTTAAACAATTGCAAGGAATTGTTATTTTTCAACCGGACAATTTTTTTTATATTTTTTATTGAAATACAAATAAAAAAGGCCCTTTGACTTTTTACGATAAAGTTAATATTTTTAAAGATATGAATTTTTAAAGGTTCGAAAAATCTCAAATTTGGGTACTTTCGACCCATGAAAAATATATTAAAAAAATAAATAAAATATAAATAATATTTTTTTCTTAATTCTTCATACAATAGTTAATAATATTGTAAATAGAGATCTTAAAAAATTTCATTGTTTATACCTGTTTTTTAATTTTTAATTTCGCGCACTCACAAGTATGCGTCGCTTACTTTTAAGTATCGCCGTCTCTCTCTGACTCATGCGCTGCATCGGCCTCTCTGTGTCTTTAATCATTATTTATCATTTATCTTAAAAACTATCAACTTTATCAAGATTGTTAAAGAGAGCAATGTTATTAATAATTAAATTTTCTTATTTTATTTTCAATTTGTTTCGTATAAATTTTTTTCTGAAATCAATTTTTCAAAAGTTATTTAAGCATAAATCGGAACATGTAATTAAAATTACTTTTTTATAAGTTTATGTTATTTTTTTATGTTAAAACAGAAATAATTATATGTATATGTATCATGGTGTTTGTATGATTGTGTCTAAGTAAGAAAAAGATTCTTTTTTTCGTTGTTTTAGGCGACGCATACTTGTGAGTGCGCGAAATTAAAAATTAAAAAACAGGTATAAACAATGAAATTTTTTAAGATCTCTATTTACAATATTATTAACTATTGTATGAAGAATTAAGAAAAAAATATTATTTATATATATTTTTTTTTTTGATATATTTTTCATGGGTCGAAAGTACCCAAATTTAAGATTTTTCGAACCTTTAAAAATTCATATCTTTAAAAATATTAACTTTATCGTAAAAAGTCAAAGGGCCTTTTTTATTTGTATTTCAATAAAGAATATAAAAAAAATTTGTCCGGTTGAAAAATAACAATTCCTTGCAATTGTTTAAACAATTTCGGTTTAAACAATATGGCCCGGGGTTGCCCCATGGCAACATGCATTTATATTATCAGTAGGGCAATTTGAAGATGATCACATAAAAAAATTGAGGTGGAATAGTTTTCGGTACTCATGCGCCGATTCCTCCTGGACTACTACAGACGCTAATCACATACATAACTACATACCTACTTTTAAAATCTGTACACGATCGTTAATTACCCAACATGCATTTATGGCACATTCTAAATAGGGTTGCCAACTACAAGAACACAAATTACTTGAGATATTGTTCAGACAAGTAAATTACATAATATGTGTAGCGATCTGTTATACATAAATTATAATAGTGAGCGGTGGTGACAAAATTTGTAGAGAAAAACAATTGATTGAATGGATATATCTTTGACATATTGACTTTGTGAAAATATATTATTGTTGTGTGCTTGCTTTTACTTTGAAAAAAGAAATACTGTTATTTAATAAGTGCTAAATACTAAATATGTATAGTCTATGTATATAATAACATTTATATACAGGGTGTTGGAAAAATATGGATACACCTGCGTAACTCGCCAGGGAGGAATTATCAGGAAAAATGATTCAGATAAAAATGTTAGCATTTTTTCTCAGCTATCACATGGCGATGCCAGTTGTGGGTCTGAGGATCTGCCCCCCGGGGGGAACGCTCCGCCCTTCGTATTTTTTAAATGGGAACCCCCTATTTTTATAACAGATTTCGATTTCCTGGCCCAAAATACCCCGAAAACCGCTAAAATAATTTTTTTCTTGCCACTCCCACATTTTGTAAATGCACCATGTTATTTTCTCCTCCCGATTTTTCCTCCCAAAAATCTTTCGGGAATCATAAGCGATGCTTACTTGTCCCATCTTGACATAGTGGGAAATTTCCCCACCCCGGTAGGAAATGACAAAACAACAAATTCTAATGTCTGAAAAATGTTTCCCCCCACACAGAAACCGTGGGGGCAACTTCCCGCTATGTCAAGATGGAACAAAAAAGCATCGCTGATGATTTTCGAAAGTTTTTGGGAGGAAAAATTGATATTTTCGAGAAAATAACATGGCGCATTTACAAAATGTGGGAGTGGTAACAAAAAAAATATTTTAGCGGTTTTCGGGGTATTTTGGGCGAGGAAATCGAATTCTGTTATAAAAATAGGGGGTTCCCATTTAAAAAATACGAAGGGACGAGCGTTCCCCCCGGGGGGGCAAATCATCCCCCAAATCCCTCCGCATCGTCATGTGATAGCTGGGACAAAATGCTAACATTTTTGTCTGAATCATTTTTCCTTATAATTTCTCCCTGGCGACTTACGCAGGTGTATCCATCTTTTTTCAACATCCTGTATATACTTACAAGGGACTGTGTCACTGGGCGGCTTGCGCCTCAATCCCCCAATCGTGCCATTTTTAGATACATAAATATACTATCTTCACTCTGCACATTAATTAAAAAATAGCTTGTTAAATGCCTGTTACTTGGTCAAAAATTATTTTTTTCAAAACTTTTTTATTTTTGAATAGAGCAAATTTACTCTACTTTATGATGGTTTAATTCGTTCCTTCACATCTTTTCATTTTTTAACTTTTTTATTTAATCTAATAAATTTTGAAAAAACTGCATATTTTGAAACTTGACACGGAGTGCATTTATGTAGAAAATATAATTTTTAAATAACCCTTTGTTAGAGAATTTCAACACCTTGAAATAAGTATTATGGAAATTTTTTTGCAATTAAAATTCGCAAAGGTATCACTATTTTTGTGAAAATCAGGAAAAAATAATTTAAATGAACAAAGCCGGAGTAATTTTTGTGCTACAGAAAATAACAAAAAAGTAAAAACATCTTTCATTTGATGAATTTCATAGAAATATTTTAACTATAAACAAAGTAGAAAATTCAAGTAAATAAACAGTAAAAATAAACCAAATAGAACATACACTCGACAAATTTGTATTTTTTTTGGGTTTTCTGATGTTGAGACATCAAAGTTGAATATCTTCGCGTAATATGGTCCTATTTAAAAAAATAAAAATGAATTATAAAGAACATGTATTGTTAATGAGACTATAGCTCGGGCCACCTAAAATGTAATGTTTAGGGTATGTATTCTTTGTTTTAATTTTACTGTCTAATTACTCATATTTTCTATTGTGTTTAAAGTTTGAATATTTTTTGTAATTCATAAAAAATCTTTCATTACATTGCATAATCATAAAGGTGATATTTTGAGCTTCATTTTTATTTTTATTTATTTTCTGTACCACCAAATATACTCCAGCTATATTCATTTGAATTATTTTTTCCTGATTTTCACTAAAACTGTAATACCTTTGCGAATTTTTGTCACATTTTTCCGCACGAATACAAATTTGAAGGTATTAAAATTCTCTACAAAAAGGTTATTTCAAAATTTCATTTTCTACATAAATGCACTCTACATCAAGTGTCAAAATATGCAGTTTTTTTTTTAAATTTATATAATTACATAAAAAAGTTAAAAAATGAAAAGATGTTGAGGAACGAATTAGACCATCATAAAGAAGAGTAAATTTGCTCCATTTAATAATAAAAAAGTTTTGAAAAAAGTTAATTTTTGACCAAGTTACAAGCATTTGAAAACATGCTATTTTTTAGGTGTCCCCTTAATTAATTTGTCGAATGTATATCCTAAAAATTACATTTCAGGTGGCTCGAGCGAGAGATCATTTTTACAAGACATACTTTTTAAAATCCATTTTTATTTTTTCTAATCGGATCATATTACGTGAAGATATTCAACCTTGAAGTCTCAACAGCTGAAAAGCCATTTAAATTACAAATTGGAATTTATTAAAATTTTTCTCGAAAAAGCAGCACATGGAAAAATTTCAAAAATCGAAAAATGCTTTATTTTACTGAAAGAATAACCCAAATAGATCCATATGGTTTTAAAATTTTAAATATAGCAAAAAAATATTTTAGCGGTTTCCGGAGTATTTTTGGCCAGGGAATCGAAATCTATTATAAATATAAGGGGTTCCCATTTAAAAAAAATACAAAGGGACGAGCGTTCCCCCCGGGGGGCAGATCCTACCCCACAACTGGTATCGTCATGTGATAGCTGGGAAAAAATGCTAACATTTTTGTCTGGATCATTTTTCCTGATAATTCCTCTCTGGCAAGTTACGCAGGTGTATCCATCTTTTTTCAACACCCCGTATAATAATAATAAATATCACATTTTACAATGTGATTGTTGGACAAAAATTATGGAGTTTTCGTTATATTCAGGTAAGAATACCTTTATCTAATATGAATAACTAGCGGAATCCCGCGGCTTCGCTCGCATAAACTTCGAAACTAATTAGAACCCTCCAAACGGGGATGACAATACATTTTTTTATATTGATTTTTATTCATAACCTATAAAAAACGTAAATATCTTTCTTAGTTAAAAATTGTAAAAACTTACTCCCTGTCTACCCTCGCCATTAGATGACTATTTTGTCCTTTATAAGTAAAGCAGGTACCTATGCAGATAAACACATCTATCCTCGTCCCCGTCCCATGATATTAAGGCTTGAATATCGAACTTTCATTTTTAATTGAATATTAATTTGTCCGAATTTATTTTAATATCATGAGCAATTATGAATACATCAAAATTTTACTCCCCCCCCCCCATTCCCATAAGGGTTGAATTTTCGTAACTGATATTTGTCTTGTAGAGTGCCTTCTTTTGCCATGTTTGATTCGGTGAATACAAAAAAAAAGTATTTTACAAATTTTTCCACCCCCTCTAACACCTTAGGGGTTAAATTTTGGGAAATGCTGAAATAATTGTTTCATTATTTATATTGTAGAGTATGTTCGATAAGTTTCAATTAAATGCGAACAAAACAAATATTTTTTATATAAACTTTGACACCCTGTTTTAACCCCGTAGAGGTTGAATTTCGAAAAATCCTTTCTTAGTGGATGCTTACATCATAAAAAGAAGGCACCTACGAAATTTCACCTTTCTAGATCCAGGGGTTTGGGCTGTACGTTGATATATGAGTGAGTGAGTGAGTGAGTGGTTAAGGACAAACTCTTTTATAGATATAGATTAAATATTGATGGAATGCATATAATTATTTTTAATTACAGTCGATTTTTTCTAATAATTTCGTAGGGAGGGTACCCTGGTGGCAGATGCTGTGAATTTTTTTTTTTGGGTGGCAACACGAGGGTTAAAAAGACAAAGTGAATATGTAACCAATACCTGTCTCTTTTCTGTTGGTCTGTAATCAGGACCGCCGAGAGCCAAACCGGGCCCCGATGCAACATGTAAAAAAATTTTTTCGGACCCCCCTTCCATAGTGTACTCAACAATTTTTTTTACTTACCCCATCAAGTGGGGTGTCTTTAGATATGTCTCCTAAAATGATAAAAAAAAAATGATTTTAACCCTTCAGTCACAAGAAGAAATATAATTGTCATTTATCTATTTTGTAAAAAATAATAATATTATTTAGGTACTTACTAAATTGAATGGATAAAACGTATTTTTGGCATTGAGCATTAATTACACTAGTTTACAAAAAAAAAAGTTTATGAATATTTGACGAGACCACTGTATTCTTATGTATTTTGACCTCCTGAATCTGAATCTGAGGTCCGTTGACCTGGGTCACGTCAGGTTCAAGGTCATTTCAAGGTCATTTTTTTAAAAATCGCTAAATGAATCTGGTAAAAGGTATAAATAGCCTTTACTGATCGCTGATTCTGAATTTGACGTCCGTTGACCTCTACGAGGTCAGATTCAAGGTCATTTCAAGGTCAAAGTGGGAAAAAATGCTCAAAAATACTGACAAAACAGTACAAATAGGTTTTTGAGGTTGCTGAATCAAAATTTGAGGTCCGTAGACCCCTACAATGTCATTAATTTCAAGGTCATTTTAAGGGCAAATTTTTAAAAATCGCTATATATAAATCTGATCAAAGTGTTATATGTGGTTTCTTTGGTCGCTGATTCTGAATTTGACATCCGTTGTTATCTATGAGGTCAGGTTCAAGGTCATTTAAAGGTCAATGTGGGAAAAATCGCTAAAAAATTCTGATAAAACAGTACTTATAGGTTTTTGGGGTCGCTGAATCAAAATTTTAAATATGTAGACTCCTACAATGTCAGTTTCAAGGTCATTGCATGTCAAATTTTGAAAAATTGAATTTTCGAGCGGATTTTCCACTTTGACCTTGAAATTGACGTCAAATTCAGAATCAGCGTACAAGAAACCTACATATAACACTTTTACCAGATTTATTTATAACGATTTTTTAAAATTTTACCTTAAAATGACCTTGAAATTATAGACATTGTAGGGGTCTACGGACCTCAAATTTTGATTCAGCAACCGCAAAAACCTATTTGTATTGTTTTGTCAGTATTTTTGAGCATTTTTTCCCACTTTGACCTTGAAATGACCTTGAATCTGACCTCGTAGAGGTCAACGGACGTCAAATTCAGAATCAGCGATCAGTAAAGGCTATTTATACCTTTTACCAGATTCATTTAGCGATTTTAAAAAAAATGACCTTGAAATGACCTTGAACCTGACGTGACCCAGGTCAACGGACCTCAGATTCGGATTCAGGAGGTCAAAATACATAAGAATACAGTGGTCTCGTCAAATATTCATAAACTTTTTTTTTTTTGTAAACCAGTGTTATTATTAATAATAATATTTAAATCATATACTTTTCACAATAAAAACACATCCGTTTGTAAAAAAACGTAAATATCATATGATTTGGTTAGTTAGTTAATTAGTTTGTTAAATTTCAATTTATCATATAAAATAAATTAAATTTTCTTAGGAGGGGGGCTCTCGCTTTTTTTGATGGTTTACTTAATATTTTTCCAGAAGTATTTCAATAAAATAATGTAAACTTCTTTGATTCAAAATGTACTCAAATTTAAATCATTTTTTGATTAGCAAAATGCAAGCGGCCGGGCCTCTGGAGCCCTAATGTTCAATCTTTCTCCATACGGTTCGTGTTTCTATATTTATATTTATTTTCTTTGGTTTAAATAAAATTTTCAGAGGATACTTAGTCTATATCTTCTGCTTCTTTTGTGAAAATTAAATTATTCTCTAACAAGGGACCTGTTATGTTAAATTTATATCGACCTTAAATTATGATGAATATTTTTATAGCTATCATCAACAGAACTATTTTAAAATTTCATCATTCAAATAATTTTCAATATTATTATTTACATTTTTTATGAATAGATTCAGCCGGGCCCCTTCGAGTCTCGGGCCCCGATGATTTGCATCGCCCTCTTGTCAGCCCTGTCTGTAATGACTGCAAACCTGTGACGTGACTAATTAAAATTCTAGAAAGAGACAGCTATTGACTACATATTCGCTTTGTCTCTGTCACACTTTTTTTATGAATAGATTCAGCCGGGCCCCTTCGAGTCTCGGGCCCCGATGATTTGCATCGCCCTCTTGTCAGCCCTGTCTGTAATGACTGCAAACCTGTGACGTGACCAATTAAAATTCTAGAAAGAGACAGGTATTGACTACATATTCGCTTTGTCTCTGTCACACTTTTCGCCAGTATTTACTTCACAGTTGGATAAGGAATGTTCAGTTCATTCTATAAGTCTATGGACAACCCTAGTTTGAGATCCAGTGAACGACGAACGGTGTGGTGAATGTACGTACCTACACTGCACAAGAACAAGTGACATTGAATGGGGGGGGGGGGGGGGGGGTTAGGTAGGAAAGGGAGGTAGTGGGAGTACGTTGAGTGTTTATAGTTTCATTTTGCAGCCGTTAATCCTAATTAAAACTCGAGGATTACGAACGAACGCAAGCTGCACATACAAATCTAGCCGGTGCTTCCTGCGCATTCACAAACCGACTATATTTTTTGCTGTGTCTTGAATAATTAGTCATTCGAGATTTGTAATTAATCTATGGAAGCGAAATGTGCAACGGAATCGAATTATTTTCCCAAGGAGGAAAAAATATAAGATTCAGCAGTAATTAGTAAAGGAATTTCTGACTAACGTTTTGGAATGTCCCTATTATTTTATAGGTTTGTAAATATTTGTTTAATTGAACTCTTTCCCGTTTAAAAGATCTTTTATTTAGATATTTAATGCAGTGATTCTCAACCTGTGGGGCGCGCCCCCCTTGGGGGCGTGATAAAACTGAATGGAGGGCGCGAGTATATTGAGAAAAAATATTATTAAAAAATTTATTTAATTTACTGAAAGAAAAGCAATAGAATACTTTGTGTCATAATAAAAAATAAAATACACGTTTACATTTACACTGATATAATCTTAATATGTATAAATGTATATATAAATTACGTGTCACATGTTCCTCCGCTATGGACTCCTAAACTACTTAACCGATTTTAATCAAATTTGTACACCGTGTGCAGTTTGATCCAACTTGAAACATAGGAGGCCTCCTATGGGAAATGGGGGGGGTTCGCCCCCCCGCCCCTTTTTTAAAGAGAGTTCCTATTTTTTTACGGTGGTGGTGGTGGGGGGCTGTAAAGCTTCCTATGGGAAAAGGGGGGGTGCCCCTCCCCTTCCCCCCCTTTTTTTCGCCCCCCCCCCCTTTTAAAATAGAGTTCCCACTTTTTTACGGTGATAGTGGTGGAGGACTGTAAAGCCTCCTTTGGGAAATGGGGGGGGCGACCCTTCCTTTTTTTAAAGAGAGTTCACACTTTTTACGGGGAGGTGGTGGGGGGCTGTAAAGCCTCCTATGGCTAGAGTAAATTTTCGTATGCATCTAGGCTTCTGGGTATAATTTTAAAGCTTCCGCGGTGATTTTCATATGCATTCTTGGGTTTTGGGTATAATTATAGGCAACTATACTGTAGTGTTTGTCTTATTTTGTGGTGTTTAATTTATATTACAAATAATTTCTGTTTTGGTTGTGAGTAAATTTTCTGTCTATTTCCTCTTTGACAGTTTTTGCATTCCGTAATAAAAAGTTTCACTTCTAATGTTTATAGTTTTCGACTGACGCTTTCATTTTTTTTTTGTAGTAAACGAATTCAATATTCATAGTTAAGACAGGACGTCTGACGGGTCAGCTAGTCTTAATATATATAAATTACGTGTCACATGTTCCTCCGCTATGGACTCCTAAACTACTTAACCGATTTTAATCAAATTTGTACACCGTGTGCAGTTTGATCCAACTTGAAATATAGGAAGCCTCCTATGGGAAATGGGGGGGGGCTTTGCGAGAGTTCCTACTTTTTTACGGTGGTGGTGGTGGGGGGCTGTAAAGCTTCCTATGGGAAAAGAGGGTGGGGGGGGGGTTCGCCCCCCCTTTTTTAAAATAGAGTTCCCACTTTTTTACGGTGACAGTGGTGGGGGACTGTAAAGCCTCCTTTGGGAAATGGGGGGGGGGGGGCTTTGCAGTAGTAAACGAATTCAATATTCATAGTTAAGACAGGACAACGTCTGACGGGTCAGCTAGTCTTAATATATATAAATTACGTGTGACATGTTCCTCCGCTATGGACTCCTAAACTACTTAACCGATTTTAATCAAATTTGTACACCGTGTGCAGTTTGATCCAACTTGAAATATAGGAAGCCTCCTATGGGAACAACGTCTGTCGGGTCAGCTAGTACACTTATAAATAGGATTGTATCAGTACTGCACAATGTATGTATTTATTCATTAAATTATCAATATTTAATTAAAAACAAGATTAATAATTATTAATTACTTTTTTGGGCCTGTCTTGCAGAGCAAAGTTTTTCAATAGAAGGTTTAATATTAGAAATTGACACGCATCAAGCATGTTTTTAATATTTAGCTGAGATCTTTTTTTCAGTGGAAATTATTGTATGGGGGGGGGGGGGGGGGGGATAATTGTGATTGAAAATTTGGTCGCAAATACTAAAAGGTTGAGAGACGCTGATTTAATGTCATTAAAAAAGAACTTCAGGAATAGTGGTCTTTAAGCTCTTGCCATGAGAACTATTGAAATATGAATTAACATATTACCTGTTTAGGTAATGTAATTTTAGGTAAAATGTTTTGTTTAAAACATTTTTATCAATTCGTATTGACTAGTAAATGTTTTTACTTTCTTTTACGAATGTACAGGGTGTCCCAAGACTGTGTCAAAGTTCAATATTTCATTTTTATAACAAATGGAATAAAACTTTAAAGGCAAAAGTTATCAGGTTAGAGAAACAGCATTTATACAGAATGTCCTATAACTGCGTTACAAATCAAAGTTCTATTTTTTTAAATACAAAGTATTTTTTTTATTTGATATTCTAAAAGCATTAATTTTCCTGGGTGTTTTGATATAGCATATATGGGATTATACTGAGCGGTTTAGAAATTATGACCAATTTTAAGAACATATTTTTTTTGACATCTTGTAATTTTCTAATTACAAAAAAAAATGTTATCTGCTGAAAGTACTTTTAGCATATTCTCTATTATTGCGATATGGACCACATTCTTAACATATTTTACAAACTATGTTCTATACCTAAAGACTCTAAAAATTATATTATCAAATAAAAAATATACTATGTATTTAAAAAAAAATATAACTTTGATTTGTAACGCAGTTATGGGACAACCTGTATCAATGTAACTATTTTCAAATTATGCTGCTTCTCTAACTTCTAACTTTTCTCTAACCCCTTCTCTAACTTTTGCATTTAAAGTTTTCTTCTATTTGTTATAATAAATGAAATATTGAACTTTGGCACAGTCTTGGGAGAGCCTATATATGAAATATACAGTAAAACCGATTTTTTTTCGAAATCCGGATTTAGATAGAACTATCCATTTTGACCTTACCTGAATCCATTCTGGCTATTTTCGCCATATTGTTTGTCTGTCTGTTAGTGCTGTAACTCAAATACGACAAGATAAAATTTTATAGTTAAAATTAATTTTTGTCTGGGAAGAAAACCTCATATTTTTGAAAACGATTTTTAACCCGGAAACGGATGTTTACTAATGTCAATTTTTTAATTTTTCGAATTACATTGAAACTGTGTGAATTGGAGAGAAATAGTCAAATGAAAATGAATCTGACCTCGTAGAGGTCAACGGACGTCAAATTCAGAATCAGCGATCAGTAAAGGCTATTTATACCTTTTACCAGATTCATTTAGCGATTTTAAAAAAAATGACCTTGAAATGACCTTGAACCTGACGTGACCCAGGTCAACGGACCTCAGATTCGGATTCAGGAGGTCAAAATACATAAGAATACAGTGGTCTCGTCAAATATTCATAAACTTTTTTTTTTTTGTAAACCAGTGTTATTATTAATAATAATATTTAAATCATATACTTTTCACAATAAAAACACATCCGTTTGTAAAAAAACGTAAATATCATATGATTTGGTTAGTTAGTTAATTAGTTTGTTAAATTTCAATTTATCATATAAAATAAATTAAATTTTCTTAGGAGGGGGGCTCTCGCTTTTTTTGATGGTTTACTTAATATTTTTCCAGAAGTATTTCAATAAAATAATGTAAACTTCTTTGATTCAAAATGTACTCAAATTTAAATCATTTTTTGATTAGCAAAATGCAAGCGGCCGGGCCTCTGGAGCCCTAATGTTCAATCTTTCTCCATACGGTTCGTGTTTCTATATTTATATTTATTTTCTTTGGTTTAAATAAAATTTTCAGAGGATACTTAGTCTATATCTTCTGCTTCTTTTGTGAAAATTAAATTATTCTCTAACAAGGGACCTGTTATGTTAAATTTATATCGACCTTAAATTATGATGAATATTTTTATAGCTATCATCAACAGAACTATTTTAAAATTTCATCATTCAAATAATTTTCAATATTATTATTTACATTTTTTATGAATAGATTCAGCCGGGCCCCTTCGAGTCTCGGGCCCCGATGATTTGCATCGCCCTCTTGTCAGCCCTGTCTGTAATGACTGCAAACCTGTGACGTGACTAATTAAAATTCTAGAAAGAGACAGCTATTGACTACATATTCGCTTTGTCTCTGTCACACTTTTTTTATGAATAGATTCAGCCGGGCCCCTTCGAGTCTCGGGCCCCGATGATTTGCATCGCCCTCTTGTCAGCCCTGTCTGTAATGACTGCAAACCTGTGACGTGACCAATTAAAATTCTAGAAAGAGACAGGTATTGACTACATATTCGCTTTGTCTCTGTCACACTTTTCGCCAGTATTTACTTCACAGTTGGATAAGGAATGTTCAGTTCATTCTATAAGTCTATGGACAACCCTAGTTTGAGATCCAGTGAACGACGAACGGTGTGGTGAATGTACGTACCTACACTGCACAAGAACAAGTGACATTGAATGGGGGGGGGGGGGGGGTTAGGTAGGAAAGGGAGGTAGTGGGAGTACGTTGAGTGTTTATAGTTTCATTTTGCAGCCGTTAATCCTAATTAAAACTCGAGGATTACGAACGAACGCAAGCTGCACATACAAATCTAGCCGGTGCTTCCTGCGCATTCACAAACCGACTATATTTTTTGCTGTGTCTTGAATAATTAGTCATTCGAGATTTGTAATTAATCTATGGAAGCGAAATGTGCAACGGAATCGAATTATTTTCCCAAGGAGGAAAAAATATAAGATTCAGCAGTAATTAGTAAAGGAATTTCTGACTAACGTTTTGGAATGTCCCTATTATTTTATAGGTTTGTAAATATTTGTTTAATTGAACTCTTTCCCGTTTAAAAGATCTTTTATTTAGATATTTAATGCAGTGATTCTCAACCTGTGGGGCGCGCCCCCCTTGGGGGCGTGATAAAACTGAATGGAGGGCGCGAGTATATTGAGAAAAAATATTATTAAAAAATTTATTTAATTTACTGAAAGAAAAGCAATAGAATACTTTGTGTCATAATAAAAAATAAAATACACGTTTACATTTACACTGATATAATCTTAATATGTATAAATGTATATATAAATTACGTGTCACATGTTCCTCCGCTATGGACTCCTAAACTACTTAACCGATTTTAATCAAATTTGTACACCGTGTGCAGTTTGATCCAACTTGAAACATAGGAGGCCTCCTATGGGAAATGGGGGGGGTTCGCCCCCCCGCCCCTTTTTTAAAGAGAGTTCCTATTTTTTTACGGTGGTGGTGGTGGGGGGCTGTAAAGCTTCCTATGGGAAAAGGGGGGGTGCCCCTCCCCTTCCCCCCCTTTTTTTCGCCCCCCCCCCCTTTTAAAATAGAGTTCCCACTTTTTTACGGTGATAGTGGTGGAGGACTGTAAAGCCTCCTTTGGGAAATGGGGGGGGCGACCCTTCCTTTTTTTAAAGAGAGTTCACACTTTTTACGGGGAGGTGGTGGGGGGCTGTAAAGCCTCCTATGGCTAGAGTAAATTTTCGTATGCATCTAGGCTTCTGGGTATAATTTTAAAGCTTCCGCGGTGATTTTCATATGCATTCTTGGGTTTTGGGTATAATTATAGGCAACTATACTGTAGTGTTTGTCTTATTTTGTGGTGTTTAATTTATATTACAAATAATTTCTGTTTTGGTTGTGAGTAAATTTTCTGTCTATTTCCTCTTTGACAGTTTTTGCATTCCGTAATAAAAAGTTTCACTTCTAATGTTTATAGTTTTCGACTGACGCTTTCATTTTTTTTTTGTAGTAAACGAATTCAATATTCATAGTTAAGACAGGACGTCTGACGGGTCAGCTAGTCTTAATATATATAAATTACGTGTCACATGTTCCTCCGCTATGGACTCCTAAACTACTTAACCGATTTTAATCAAATTTGTACACCGTGTGCAGTTTGATCCAACTTGAAATATAGGAAGCCTCCTATGGGAAATGGGGGGGGGCTTTGCGAGAGTTCCTACTTTTTTACGGTGGTGGTGGTGGGGGGCTGTAAAGCTTCCTATGGGAAAAGAGGGTGGGGGGGGGGGTTCGCCCCCCCTTTTTTAAAATAGAGTTCCCACTTTTTTACGGTGACAGTGGTGGGGGACTGTAAAGCCTCCTTTGGGAAATGGGGGGGGGGGGGGCTTTGCAGTAGTAAACGAATTCAATATTCATAGTTAAGACAGGACAACGTCTGACGGGTCAGCTAGTCTTAATATATATAAATTACGTGTGACATGTTCCTCCGCTATGGACTCCTAAACTACTTAACCGATTTTAATCAAATTTGTACACCGTGTGCAGTTTGATCCAACTTGAAATATAGGAAGCCTCCTATGGGAACAACGTCTGTCGGGTCAGCTAGTACACTTATAAATAGGATTGTATCAGTACTGCACAATGTATGTATTTATTCATTAAATTATCAATATTTAATTAAAAACAAGATTAATAATTATTAATTACTTTTTTGGGCCTGTCTTGCAGAGCAAAGTTTTTCAATAGAAGGTTTAATATTAGAAATTGACACGCATCAAGCATGTTTTTAATATTTAGCTGAGATCTTTTTTTCAGTGGAAATTATTGTATGGGGGGGGGGGGGGGGGGATAATTGTGATTGAAAATTTGGTCGCAAATACTAAAAGGTTGAGAGACGCTGATTTAATGTCATTAAAAAAGAACTTCAGGAATAGTGGTCTTTAAGCTCTTGCCATGAGAACTATTGAAATATGAATTAACATATTACCTGTTTAGGTAATGTAATTTTAGGTAAAATGTTTTGTTTAAAACATTTTTATCAATTCGTATTGACTAGTAAATGTTTTTACTTTCTTTTACGAATGTACAGGGTGTCCCAAGACTGTGTCAAAGTTCAATATTTCATTTTTATAACAAATGGAATAAAACTTTAAAGGCAAAAGTTATCAGGTTAGAGAAACAGCATTTATACAGAATGTCCTATAACTGCGTTACAAATCAAAGTTCTATTTTTTTAAATACAAAGTATTTTTTTTATTTGATATTCTAAAAGCATTAATTTTCCTGGGTGTTTTGATATAGCATATATGGGATTATACTGAGCGGTTTAGAAATTATGACCAATTTTAAGAACATATTTTTTTTGACATCTTGTAATTTTCTAATTACAAAAAAAAATGTTATCTGCTGAAAGTACTTTTAGCATATTCTCTATTATTGCGATATGGACCACATTCTTAACATATTTTACAAACTATGTTCTATACCTAAAGACTCTAAAAATTATATTATCAAATAAAAAATATACTATGTATTTAAAAAAAAATATAACTTTGATTTGTAACGCAGTTATGGGACAACCTGTATCAATGTAACTATTTTCAAATTATGCTGCTTCTCTAACTTCTAACTTTTCTCTAACCCCTTCTCTAACTTTTGCATTTAAAGTTTTCTTCTATTTGTTATAATAAATGAAATATTGAACTTTGGCACAGTCTTGGGAGAGCCTATATATGAAATATACAGTAAAACCGATTTTTTTTCGAAATCCGGATTTAGATAGAACTATCCATTTTGACCTTACCTGAATCCATTCTGGCTATTTTCGCCATATTGTTTGTCTGTCTGTTAGTGCTGTAACTCAAATACGACAAGATAAAATTTTATAGTTAAAATTAATTTTTGTCTGGGAAGAAAACCTCATATTTTTGAAAACGATTTTTAACCCGGAAACGGATGTTTACTAATGTCAATTTTTTAATTTTTCGAATTACATTGAAACTGTGTGAATTGGAGAGAAATAGTCAAATGAAAAATTGTAGGTATAATAATATTATCTCTAATTTATGTTCTATTCATTTTTTTTAATTAAATTAAAACAAAATTTATTTGTATTCCAAATGGTTCATAACAGAGAAGAAATATCTGCCATGAGTGTCATGGGACTTTCTTATACGTATTACAAAGATTGAAGAATGTACGTGTTTGTCGTAGGTACCATGGGACCTTCTTATACTTAAATTTAAATTATTTCTGGCTTAATCATAAATGTTGGAAACAGTATATAGGAAATAAATTAAAGATAATAACGTACTCGACATTATTTATGCAAAGCATTTTTTTTCATTTCAAAAATAAATCGGAAATTCAAAAATTGACAAAAGTAAACATCCGTTTCCGGTTAAGTAGTTACGTTTAACAAAATTCATTTGATACAAAAAGAATAAAATAATATTTCTATAGTTTATTCATTTTATTCTATCTTTTATTAGTTTGTCAGAAATATAAGATTCATGTACACCGTCCACTGTCAATATTACGTATAAGAAAGTCCCGTGGCACCTATGGCAGCTTTTTTCGAAAATACATATCTCTCAACATAATTCGTTGTGTCAACTTAAAATTTACACTCTATGTATTTCCAGAAATGATATTGCTCACAAGGGGAACCTTTCAGTGGGCCGGTTTGGATTTTCTTCATATTGAAATATGTTGTGAAGGAGGGTCCCCTGATAACACCTATACCCGGTTTTGGGGGCAGACGGGCAATAGTTTAAAAATTATGACCCAAAATATATTTTAATGTTGCATATATACTTATATGTTAAATCTACCCACACAAGCGTTTGTTTGCCCCCTTTTTTTAAATATAGTTCCCACTTTTTTACGGTGGCGGTGGGGGGGGCTATAAAGCCTCCTATGGCAAAAGGGGGGGGGGGAGTTGACCCCCCCCCCTTTTAAAGAAAGTTTTCACTTTTTTACGGTGGTGGTGATGGGGGGCTGTAAAGCCTCCTATGAGAAATGGGGGGAGAATTGCCCCCCCCTTTTTTAAGATAGTTCCCACTTTTTTACGGTGGTAGTGGTGGGGGGCTCTAAAGCCCCGTATGGGAAATTGGGGAGGGCAACCCCCCCCCCATTTTCCATAGGAGGCTTTACAGCCCCCCCCACCACCACCGTAAAAAAGTGGGAACTATATTTAAAAAAAGGGGGCAAACAAACGCTTGTGTGGGTAGATTTAACATATAAGTATATATGCAACATTAAAATATATTTTGGGTCATAATTTTTAAACTATTGCCCGTCTGCCCCCAAAACCGGGTATAGGTGTTATCAGGGGACCCCCCTTCACAACATATTTCAATATGAAGAAAATCGAAAGCGGCCCACAGAAGGGTTCCCCTTGTCAGTTGTTAAGGTTATACGTCTAGCGCACTGTGTAAAAAAAGATTTGGTTTCGAAAAATTTTGTTTGTAATTTATATTCAGAACACATGTATCTACATTTAATGGAATATTTTACTTTTTTGATTATTAAAAGTAACAAAAGTTTAATTTAATTTGAAAATTGAAATAGACAGAACGGTATATAATAGTAACATATGTATACTAATTTGTACAATTTAACGGAAGATCTAGTTTTTCATTATTTTGAATAAATTACACGTGAATATTTTTGTTTTATAATTTTTATAGTATTTAAAAGAGTTGAAGTATCGAATAATTAGTTTTTAAAACGATTCTATATTTAGCCAATTGTGTAGAATTTCGATAAATCGAGCACTTTCAGCAAGTTCTCTCATTTATCGTGTGTTAAAAACTCTATGTTTAATATACAATTACTCAAAAACCATACGTCCAATATTTTAAATAAAAATTAGTAAAATAAACAACATTGCTCTAATGATCGAATAACCTTAACAACAGAGCAAACAATGTTAAAAAAAATTCACAAATCAATAAATACTTTTTGATTTCATAACAAAATCATTGTGTAAAAATTGTAGGTAATATAAAAATAATATTTACATTCAAATCAAATATGCTGAATATCGTCTGTCCACAAAACTAGCAAAAACTGATAAAAGCTTTCATATAGTAGTTTATAAACAAATAACATTCACAAACCGGTAAACAAAAACATGAAAAGCAAGCAGCGCTATCCAGAAAATGATCTCAGTTCAAACAAACAAACAAAACGAAGAGAAAAAATTGTCGTAGACGCAGACCATGAATAATCTATCCATAAAGGACATTGAAAATTTTATTCACTCCATAAAAGCAAAAACAGCGTTACAAATCACTGTTTACAATCCCTACTACTTGCTCCTTTTTGCGTTATAATCTAATATTGATGAGTCTCGTAAAGTGTATTGAGTACGCCAGTGTGTGTTGGTTGGTAACACTGTGAAGTTCTCTGTGCATAAGGATAACGATGATGAATGCTGATCGTTGTTCCTCGAATGTGTCAGATATATGTATGGGGTAGGTATAGTACGTTGCGTCAGTGTCTATGTGTCTCCCGTCTAAGATAACTGATTCCATCTTCGCGTTCATTGCGATCGCGTCCCGCTGCATTATGTATGTATGTATGTATGTAACCAGTGGCGTAGTATTGTGGGGGGAGGTTGGAGACGTACCCCCCACAACGAAATGTTCAGTGTTCTAAAAAAAAACATATGTTTTGAGAAAACATGTATGAGTTCAAAATACCATAATTTTATACATATGTAGTTATCACCCCCTCCTCGATTTTTTTTACTACACTACTGTATGTAACCATTGCGACATAATATAGTATATACACGATGTTGTTATGAGTTGTGCAGAAATTGACTTAATACCCAGAGAAACAAATTGACGCTATATTGGGAATAGGTATGATGCTTTTATTAACCTTCCCATACCCGCGTCAAATGGAATAACACACATACCCGTGTACGGTCTCTGGGACCAAAAGTTCTAAAGCCTGTTTTTTTATCTTTTTTTATGACAGCCTAGTAAAATTAATTTTTATTAGTAGTAAAGGATGTGTTGAAATAAATAATCCAAAGTTATAGACAATATTTTGATTCAATTAGTGACATATTCTTTTATTACAGTCTCTGAAAAAAGTTAGTTTTTTTAACGAGCTACGAAAACTTAAAAAAAATTTTTTTTCTTAAAACAAAAACTCAAAATAACTTTAAATACTTATACTATAAGTATTATACAGGGTGAGTCATATAAGGTGGAACAAACTTAAACCATTGATTGGGAAAAATATTTCAAGCAAAAAAGTTCATATAAACATGTGTCCGGAAATTCTTCGTGAGGGAGCTACAGACTCCCAAAGATTTTGACTTAAATTGGTTTTTATTTAATATCAGGAGAACCCATTGTGATACAGCAATGGAAATTAATACCTGGATTAGTAGTAATACGTGTTATCGATTTCCAGTATCAAACAATGGTTATTTAGACCAGGGATGTATGGGGCCTGTGGGCCCTCTGATTTTTATCTAGTATTTTTTATTCTTCACTTTTTTCTTATGTTTGCTATTTTTATAAGGTCATATGATACAAAATACATATAAATATACTTTGTTAAGTTGTCATAAGATCAACCGTTTACGAGAAATACGATGGGGAAGATAGTTTTGCAGAATTTAACTTAATACGGATGTTAAAAATTATACAATATAAATTTATATTCTTATTCTAGTACTAAAAATAAGAAACATAGTTGGTGTAAATATTCCTCTTAATATGACTCCTCATAGATCTATAGCCAGTTTTATTACTTTAATTCGTGCTTTATTAAATGACTAAAAAACGAAACTAAAAATTGTTATCTGTTGTAAAGGATGCATTTTTGTAGGTATATTTACTTACACATTTATTCTTGTTTTTAATTATAGAACAAGAATATAAATTTATTTTGTGTAATTTTTAGCACCCGCATTAAGTTAAATTCAGCAAAACTATCTTCCCCGTCGTATTTCTCGTAAACGGTTGATCTTATGACAACTTAACAAAGTATATTTATATGTATTTTGTGTCATATGACCTTATGAAAATACCAAACATAGGAAAAAAGTGAAGAACAAAAAAATACTAGATAAAAATCAGAGGGCCCACAGGCCCCATACATCCCTGGTATAAATAACCATTGTTTGATACTGGAAATCGATAAAACGTATTATTACTAATCCAAGTATTAATTTCCATTGCTGTATCACAATGGGTTCTCCAGATATTAAATAAAAACCAATTTTAGTCAAAATCTTTGAGAGTCTGTAGCTCCCTCACGAAGAGTTTCCGGACACATGTTTATATGAACTTTTTTGCTTGAAATATTTTTCTCAATCAACGGTTTAAGTTTGTTCCACCTGATATGACTCAGCCTGTATACTAAAATAACGGCATGAGGAATAAAGTATTATAAACTATTCTCAACCAATTTCTCACCAAAGCATTCGGAGCATACTCAAAAGTATAACACCTATAGTCGCGTCGGTCTTACAGACCAATTGATGTCGTGTACTGGTACATGTCCTATTCGCACGAATGCTTGCGCTGCACTAAATTAAAGATCGCGACAAATCATTAAGCTACCAGTAAGCTCATTGTCTTAGCATTATCCATTTTTGAAAAAAATATAAAAATGTAATCTGTCGGTCTGACAGACCAATGCGGGGGTATAGGTAGGTTAAAATCATTTTTTAGGTAGCATTTTTATTGAACATAATATAAATACATATATTACCTATTTTTAAAACTAATTGTATGTGTTGTTTAAGTATGTGGTTATTAATACAATACCTGATTTAAATTAAATATATTCATTTTATTAATATTAATGAGTAGTGGTGTACCGGAATTTATATAAAATCATAAAAATCGTGTGTTAAGGGGGAGGGGTGACACCCCAAAATATTATTTTTTCAAGATATCTCAAGAACGACACATGTAACGTGATTTTATAGAATCTTTTTTGTGGAGCATTCAATTTCCTATAATATAGATCACCTACGTTTATTGTAAAATATTTCTTTAAAAAAATTTATCAAATACATTGTAAGAGTTTAGACTTGCACGTGTTTCAATAGCAATGCTATCATCATCAGATGCCTAAAGATACTAACTCTTTACAATTTTTATGGTTAGGGGATTTGTATTTGATAAGTCATAACATAGTTTTTGTCAGTTGTTTGTTATACAAAGATTTATATAAAGCATGAAGTTTTACTCAGGAGTATACACTAAAGTTGACGGGTATGTCGAAAAACGGTATGTGTGGGCGATCCGCATTTTATGGACTAGTGCGTAGAAGTTTGTGCGCATTCACCCCTCTGTTCCCCGCGATACTCACACAATCCTACAAACTTACGGGCAGGATACACAAATGCGCAGTCAACTAATGCGCACTAGCCCATGCACTAGATACCATCCACATTGACGGTCATATTGTGACACATAAAATTGTATTACAGATATACAGAGTGCATTCTCCTCGTACTCCTTCATGATCTAAAGCTTTAAAAAATTGTCTTAAGTTTTTTACATTTACTGTTTACTTTGCCATATTAAATGTCATTCTGACGTTTTAAATGTCATTTTGACATTTTCATAGCAGAAAAATTTATATTTAAAATAAAAGTTACATAAAATAACCAGGTTCGTATTAAGAAAAATGTCGAATGAATATTTCTTAATTAAATTGTATGAAAATTAAATTGTTAACTAATGTTCAATAATTAACAATAATAAACGAGGAAGCACTGTGCATTACTTAGCAGATGTTTTTATTTTGTTTTAATTTAAGAATTTATATTTGCCTGTCCGATCCCGTTAAAAGATTAAATTCTCTCTCCAATGAAATGATAATTAATTATTTAAATAATATACCAGAGTTTTATAACCTAAAACATGAATGGTGTTCCCTATATACCGACTTTACTCTACACCTCTGTAGGTAAACATGTTAAAAGCAGAAAATTTATGTTACCTAACTTTCAACTACACTTTATAAAATCAGGCGTTCATGATGTTAGAGCTAATAAAGGTACCTATACAATTCAATTTATATAAACACTATTAAACATCTGTAACTGACTTAAATTCATCTTAAAATAAAACCATTAACTCTTGCTACGCCTTGTTAATTAATAATATTCTTAATGTCAAAGTATTAGCGAACTCAATCTTAAGGGAATAAATGTGTTATAGTGCGTGTTTTCATCACAAATAGTAAATAAATAGTTTATGTCGAATAAACAACACAGTGTCCTGTTTATATCTATAACTATAATTTTTTTAATATATTGATTAAATAAAAAAAATGTTTAAAATAAAAGTTGTTTGGTTTTGGTGTTAAGAATTTTTGATTTGGTGGACACCTTCAGGGTCAAAATTTAATAGGCTCAACTTTTTTTTAATGGAAACCTATATTTTTATGGTATATTTAATTTGTGGAAAAAACAGGTTGGTTTGTTTAAAATATTTTTTTGTATGAGCTCATTTTTTTTGACATTTAACAAAATAATATGACATTTTAAATTTTCACGAATTTTTTACTCGGAAACCACCAATTTTAGAGGAAAAGTGCAAAAAAAATTTTATTTTGATCTGGTATAACTAGGAAAATGATTTCAGATTTTTTTTTATTAAAAAAAATATTTTTTGTGTTTTAATATTTTAAAGAACATATGTTAAAAAAAGCCTGATATTATTTTCTTAGTTAATCAGATTAAAATAAATAAATAAATTTTTACACTTTTCCTCTAAAATTAATGTTTTTCGAGTAAAAAATTAGTAAAAAAATTAGGAAAATGTTGTCATACGAAAAAACATTTAAAACAAATCTGCTTGTTTTTTTTCCTTACAATTAGGAATAAAAAATACAGGTTTCCATTTGAAAAAAAAATTTTTTTTTGCTTTATTTGACCTTGAAACAACCAAAGATGAAAAATGGGGCTTTTTATAGTTGATAGATAAACCTTCGAACTGTAAATAATGCAAAAAATATTAAATAATAATAATACAAATAAATTTAAAAAAATACATTTTTAGAAAAGTTTTTTTTATTTTCTTTTTTTTTATACAAGAAATGCGAGTTTCATAAGATATCAAACAAGCTATTAATTTTAGTATGATACACTCCAGATAGCAAAATGTTTATACGTATACATATTTGAACAAACTAGTTGATATGAATTTTATAAATTAGCTGATATTTTTCATTCAAAATATCGAAAATGGATGTTTGCCAAAAATATAGACGAAAATAAAGTTCTCTCTTAATACAATTTTTTGTTCGTATTTTATAAATGAGATACATATCTAGTATTTTTCATGAGAATTTTTTATAATAATATACCTGTACAGTAATCGAGATATATAATTTTATTTAAATAAAAATAGCAAACGTTAGAAATAAATTTCTGAAATAATTGAAAGGTTGAACTCACATTTTCTAATAATTTTTCTTTACAGCTGTTTCCAAATAAAAACCTCTTTTTTCTCTCTGAGATGAAAATATTTGAAAAATTGTTATACAATAAAAATAAATAAAATAGTAGTTCTCATATAAAAATCGACCATTAAATGATCTTTAAAAACCTGTAAAATTAAAGACAAGGTTATCATTGATTTGCCTCCTATGAGCCCTAGAACTTTTTTCAATTACATTTTTTAATTTCTCGATTACAGCGTGGAAAGATTAAATTGTTCTACTTACACTGTATCCATACTAATATTATAAATGCGAAAGTATGTCTGTTTGTTACTGTTTTACAGCTAAACTGCTGAACCGATCTAGATGAAATTTTGCAAGAAGATAGCCTACACCTGATAAAATTCCGTGCGGGCGAAGTTGCAGGTAATAGCAGGTTAAAATATAGTTTTCTAATAAAATCTTGATGTGGTATCCTTATATTTACTTTAAAAATATCAATCACTAATTGCATGACTGTATCCCAATAAATATAAATGTACCAAAAACTTTGAAAATGCTGTATTTTTTTATACATATAGGCATAGAGATTATTTTTTGTATATTTTTAATATAATTTTCGTTAATACGTGCCTGTCCAAAATGACCAATATTGTAATTTGGTTGAATAATGTTAACATAACAACTATTTAGTTTTATTTTTACATTTTTGTATGTATGTTTTTAATATAAAATATTATTTATAAATTTTCTTTAATACATGCCTGCCCTAATTTTGCAATATTATAATTTGTTAAAATATAGTCAATATAACTATCTTTCATTTTTTTACCTAAGTATATATTTTTTTTAGAAAATATTATTTAAATTACTTCCTTAGTACGGATCTGCTTTAATTAGTCAATATTTTTTTATTCATTAAGCTATTCAAGCAAACATAACAATTATCTTCAATTTGACTTTATATTTATATATTTTTTTGCATAAAATAATATCAATATGGACCTGTATGTTAATTCCAAATTTATTTCATTATACAGGGTGATTCAGCACTGTCATGCCAAACTTGAATAGTAGTTTGAGAAAAATATTTTAAGCAAAAAACATCCAATAAACATGTTTCCGGAAATTTTTCCTTAGGGAACTACAGGCATTCAAAGATTTTACTAAAAATGAGTTTTAATTTAATATCTAGAGAACCTTTTGTGATAGAATTATGAAATTTTGTATTTGGTTTAGTAAAAATATGTGTTATCGATTTCTAATATTAACCAATTATATTTTAGACCAGGGCTGTATGGGGCCATTGGGCCCATCGATTTTTATCTACGCGTCAGAGAGCGCCACGCGAGTCTTAGTAACTTCGAGCGTGGTTTGGCGTGCGAAAAATCAACCAATCGGGATGTTTTTTTTTAAATACTGGAAATTAAGTCTACTTCTAATAGTTAACCGTCGAGGGGGGCTCAAATTCACTGGAAAAGAGCTACGCGCGGAGAAAGCGAGCGAAAGGACTTTTGGGAAAGTTCTTCTAGCTTTGGACGCTAATAACTTTTTTCCAGGACATCGGAGAGTTTAATTTGATATAACCTTAATTAAAAAGTAAGGTTTGGCAAGTGCAAAGAGTCCAAATTCATTGCTGTGGAATAATTAGAACGCAAGTTATGTGCGATTGAAAATAAAAAAAAATAATCAAAGATGGCGGCGGGAGGGGGGAGTTGGGCAATGCGCAAACTCAGGGTTAAGATCTTCATCGAAGCCCCTTTCGAATGAGCCACAAAAGAAAAAATGTACCCGAAATAATTGTGTCAGTTACTACTAAATGCACTGGACCATAAGAAAACATTAGAAAAAAAAACTTTAATGAAGGTTGCCAGAGAGTTGCGACTTAATTAGGCCTGGCAGCCCTATATACTTTTATTTAGCACATCGAAATCTTCATTTTGGTACAAATATCATTTATGTGTCTTATGGCATAAGAAAACGTTTAAAATCATAACCGGAAGTGACATCATATTTTATCATGTGGGTAAAATTTGTCAATTCCAAAGGTAGCTCCCTTTACATAGGTCTGTGGTAGTATTACTTACTCCACAAAGTCGTTCATGTGTCTTATCCATAGGATATTTAATCTCCCGGTTCTCGGGCTATATAGCATGACAGCATTTGACGCTTTTTCGAATACTTAACGTTTGAATTTTCACATGAAAAAATTTATTAACAAATAAAAAAAGTTTTTTTTAAATTTTACACTGCTCATACCCCAATTAAAAATAAATAACACTATTAAACTGTTTACGGTTTTGATTATTTCAATAGTTACATACTATAAATACCCTTCCTGTAACGTACAAACGATATGAATTGATTAGATCTTGTACATAATATGTATAATCAACACAAAATATATAATCATCAAATAAATATCCTATGTAAACGAAATCCTCTCTGATTTACAATTCCTCAGCTAACTTGGATACACACACACACACACACACACACATAACACACACACAGACACACATACACACACAGAGACAAACTGACCTACATATTCTGTTAGATTAGAAACAACAAATATTGGTTCGGTGCTTTTATTCTTTATGTACACACACACATATGTAGCTATGGTATATTCCTCTGTTAGTAACAAGGCGCGTACCGTTCCGAGATAAAGCCTCTGTATCATTAACATCTGCAGAACGCATTACACGGATATAGAGAGTACAAGAAACGAAGTAAAAAGAGCGCCGTGTCCTGTCTAGGGTTGTCACACTTAACAGATTCGTTTTTTGATATTACTGTGTATTTCCTGGTTATTCTCTCAACTCGAGGTTTCAGTTTAACATAGAAGTTTCGGAGATTGTGAGGTAAGTACCATTACAGTAGAATCCGGATGTAACAACTCCGTTTATAACGACTAACCGTTTTTAGCGACGAAAATGCAAACACTCAAATTAAGTTTTATATAGACGTATTATGAAAACATATCCGTATTGGGATCCGTCAGATGGGAGGAGCCTAAAAAAACATGGCGCAGCTAAGGGTTTAATTTAAAAAAAATTACAAGACAGCTTCAATAGTTAAAATATAAGTATTATAATGTACACATATTTTAAATTCACTCATAATTACAGATAATATAACGCAATAACATCAAATACAATACACATACGTTATTTATTTTTGATTGTTTACAATTTTTCAACAAACAAATCTTTTAAATACATATTTATATTATAATAAATCAATTATATATAGGAAAAATTGTAAAATTCTTTCTTGGTACTTACTGTCCTTTCATTCATTTTATTTTTGGATGATTTAAAACATAATATTGTGATTTAATCGTAAGTTTTACTATAAACCGTAGGTTCATCTGTCAGTTAAAATGCTTGAGATTATTTATTTTTTCATTATTAATTTCTATTACCATAGAAACTGTACCCCCAGTCTACTTACAAGTTTTGCCACCAGGTGGTGTACGTTCATTTGACGGATCCCAATAGTATGACTCCGCTTATAGCGACCTATTTTGACAGTAAATTGTCCGATTAGAATGACGCGCAGTGTAATGTTTCCAATATCTACGCACAAACAATACCTCTCCCGGCTTTCTCCTCTCTCCTACGTATGTTGATTGTTGATTAGTAAAAAATAATTAAAAATATGTTTCACATTTAGGGCTACAAACTGAGATGATACTTTCCTCGGTTTCGTAACGAGATCGAGACCGAGACGACATGACAGTGCGATAAATATGGACGAGATGAGATTGGATTAAATTCGGACGAGACGAGACCGTCTAATATTTAAAATATCGGTATGGAGAACCATACTTGACTTCCATGTTCTGTAATATATTTTACAATAGATAATTGTTAATATAAAACTCACCTTTGTATTATAAATATTAGTTTTCTAATATTCTAATGTCAGTTGTATAATACACATTTTTGTAGAATAATAATTATGTGACATTTGAATTTAACTGCGCTTGTTTCCATGGCAACATGAATTTATTAATATTTCAAATTGAAATTTTGAAGGTCTTTTTCACCCCTTCAGTAGCTATTTCAGCACGTTTATGAAATAAGTGCCACTTAGATTGGTTTGAACTACAAGTGTACCAAGTCTTATCAAAATTGGTGAGATAATACTCACTTTTTAGACGATAATAGGTACAAAATTTCGAATATTTCGGAAACCCCTAATCCGATTAGCACCAAAATCAATAGGTCTGGAGTACTCACCGAGGCAAACATTTTCCCCAAAAATAATTCAAATCGGTGCATATCTACAGTAGTTATCGTACACGGAAGAAAATTCTACATCCAGATACACACACACACAGACACACGCACAGCCGCCATGCGGAAATTAACTTTTCTTTACGTTTTGAAGTTAGTACAGTCAGAATCTGCTTTTATTCGGACATGATTTTTTGACGGTATTACAATACTTCCATTTCTTCGAACATGGAAGTAAAAAGACAATATTAATTTTATTAAAATCTCTTCGTGTCTCACCCAGGGTCTCGGTTTAAAAAGATAAATAACCCTAGAGTTAGAGTCATAAAACGTGACATTAAATCAACAAAAACAAAATTATATATTATCACTATCTACAGTATATTCTTTTAGTAAAGTAGACCATTGAGAAATCAAATCACCCACCTTTTATCATCAGAGGACCGACCATTACTGGTTAGCAAATTATCGCCGCGTGACACTGTGGTAATAACCCTCTTGTCCCGACTGCCACCGTGCACTTAGTAAGCTCAAACTAACAACAGATGTAGGTGAAGAGATGGGTGGCAGCTACTGAGAAGCTTGACCTTGACGAGCGAACAGTTGAAAAAATAATTACGGTTTTTTATTGAGGACGGTAAAATGCTGATAGCGCGCCAACACTCTAGGGTTAATAATAAGTAAAATCTAGCACATTGGATCCAGCATTACCCGGGGATATAAATTGAATCTGTAATAAACCTATTAAACATAGTTTGCTTTGGTTACTAGCTAAGCAAAGATATTATCGACTTAATGAAATTTACACAAAATATAAAATATCCACAAATTAGACACTTAAACCTTTCTAGTTACTGAGAAAATCGTGCACAGACAGACAGACGCGGCGAAGGATTTTCTATTTATTTAAAAGTTAATTATTGAAAACAATTTAAACAATTGACAATCAAAAGAATACCGGCCTGTCCCCTCTGCACAGCGCGGCGTGCGTCTAGTCGTAGTTCGCGCGAATTGTCACGATTGATAAGTTATTGTAAGTATATACTTATTTCACGTTATTTCCTAAACCAAAAGACCAAATTGGATTCTGAAAAAGGCAAATTATATCTACATTAAGTACTTATGACGATGAAATCATTTATTTTGATAAGGATTAAAGTTTTGCAGGTCATAAGTCGATGTAAACAGAACCCAAATATTTGATGTTTCCTTTGTAACATAAAAGCAGTCATTGTGGCTTAAATATAAAAGTTATACATGTGGTGTCGCGGACTTTATTGTAGCACTTTTGACTCTACACAATTCTTTAATACATTATTTTGTTCTATATTCAACGGTTTAGGCAGTGTATTGCAAAACAGCGCGCCGCACAGTGGGTTAAAATCATACATTTTTGCGCGAAATTTCGCTTCAAGCCAATTTTCAACCAATTTTAATGTAACTACTCTCATTTGAAAGGTAAGTAGTTGTAGTTTCTGAAAATTACCCCCAAGAATAGCCAATTTACCCTAGTAACTACCATTTCACCCCCTTAAATCTGAAAAATCGATTAAACGATAAATCCATAAAATTATAAATCGAGTAAGAAAATATGCATTGTACAGATATAAAAAATAAATTATTAGTACTATTATATAGTATGTGTAAATATGTGTGAATATATCTTCATATGTACAGGCTGAGTCATAAATTTGTGTTTTTTTGATATCTCCTCTGTTAATATTTAGAGAAAAATTAAAATTTTGAATGATATTATAAGTAATAATACACTTTTAAACTTATATAACAATATATAATGTGGCCCTAAAAAAGATGTATCAGTACAGGGTGAGTCGATAGTGTGTATCTCTTCGATATCTCCTTTTTTTTGTTTAATCGATTTTTCAAATTTAAGGGGATGAAAAGGTAATTAAGAGGGTAAAATTCCTACTCTTGGGGTAATTTTCAGAAACTACATCTACTTACCTTTCAAATGAGAGTAGTTACATTACAATTGGTTGAAAATTGGCTTGAAGCGAAATTTCGCGCAAAAATGTATGATTTTAACCCACTGTGCGCCGTCAGTAAAATTTTTTCCGACTTGATTTACTATTATCGTCACTGCTTAGTTGTTATGTTACCTAACGTAACAAAATATAGCTTATAACCTGGCCAGGGAATGTACCTATGAATTAAAAAAAATCACGTAAATCGGATAAGTGGTTCTCGAGTGATAAGCGGACTAACGGACAGACAGATAGACAGACAGACAGAGAGACGTTCAGCTTTATATATATTAAGGAAGTACGATTTATGAAACCGCAGGTACGAATTAGGAAACTTGACCCCAAAATCGTGCCGTTTGAAAAGTTTCAGAAAAACATTAATAATATGTAATTGTGATCAAATTAACACTCCTAAAAAATAATTTGAGTACATAACGAATAAAACTACAGGAAACAATGTAAATTTTGTCAATAATCTATTAATTGAGTCCACTAGATAAAAAAACGAAAGAGTGGTACGATATTGGCAACCTTCCCCTACTTCAAGTGAATTTTGTGTAATTTTTTTATTGCAATGATTGTAAGCCCTTGTTCTATCCCGTAGTGTAATAGAGAGGAAAACCGATACCATTCCACGACAGATTCAAAGCAATAAGAGTCCGTGAGCTGGATTACAGATGCAGACAGGTTCAGAAGCGAGACACTAATTGAAGCATGGATCTATTGCGGAGCCTTCAAACGCCATCGACAATTCAATTTTATTTGATTACTTAATTTTTAAAAGCCGACTACGTTTCTTGCATCTTGAAAACGAATTTTAACTATAGTGAATGTAGGTAACATATTACATATTATTACATATAATACATGTATAGGTATACGCGTATACGTATGGTAGGATTGATAGTAATTATTCTAACCGGGTTTGATTCACGAAAATAAATTAGTATCTATTTATTATGGCTTGTATTTATTGCACTTTTTTTTGTAATAATCATTTTTAGGGTTCCGTAGAAAACTAGGAACCCTTATAGTTTCCCCATGTCCGTCCGTCCGTTGAGATAATAAGATGAAATTTGGTATACGGTCGTAGATTGGTGACCCTAAAACAGAAATAATAAGATTTTTGAAAATAAAAATTTTTTAGATCCCCCTTTCATAAAATGAAAAGTGTTTTCAAAAAAAAATTTTCACCTACACCATTGAGTAAGGTGTCGTTAGAAAGGTCTCCTAAAATGCAACAAAAACTTTTTGATTTTAACCCTTTAATCAAGATGTATTTGCTCTCCAAAGTCGTTAAAAAAGCGTCCCCCCCTCTATTTTCTAAACTATCAATTTAAAAAATCTGAAAAAATTCCAGAATATAGCTTTTCATTAGTACTTTCACTGAAAATTATAACGAACACTGTCAAAAATATTTTGAACCCCCCTTCTATAGACTGAAAAGTGAACTCTCATTTTTTCCCCACTTACCCCATTGAGTGGGGTGTCATTTAATAGGTCTCCTAAAATGCAATAAAAAATGTCAGATAACTTTTTGATTTCAACCCTTCAGTCACGAAATATTTGCTTTTTAATGTCGCTGTCAGAGCGTCCCCCCCCCTCTATTTTCTAAACTATCGATTCAAAAAATCTGAAAAAAATTCAGAATGTAGCTTTTAATTAGTACTTTCACTGAAAATTATAACGAACATTGCCAACAATATTTTGGGCCCCCCTATCATAGATTGAAAAGTGAAGTCACATTTTTTTCATTTACCCCATTGAGTGAGGTGTCATTTGATAGGTCTCGTAAAATGAAATAATAAAAGCCAAATTACTTTTTGATTTTAACCCTTCGGTCACGAAAATTTTGTAAAAAAACTCTTTTTTTAACTTCCCAATAGGGAGTTATTGTAATTGGTCCGAAAATCGAAATCAAAAATTTTAACATATTTTCATGTTTCAAGGGCATTAGAGTATATTGACACTATTTTCAGAAAAATGTCTGTGTGTGTGTGTGTGTGTGTGTATGTACGTACGTATGTACGTACGTGTGTACGTACGTATGTACGTACGTACGTGTCATTTTTTTCCGGGACGAAATCTCGTGAACAAAAAATGCTATTGACTTCGTTGGGGTGCTAATCGAAGCGTCTTGACGTGAATATGATCTGAAAGAAAGGATTTTTCGAAATTCAACCCCTACGGGGGTAAAAAGGGTGTTTTTTTCATTTTTATTTTTTTTTCTTGGTCGAATTTAGTCGGAACTTAGAATAAATACTATACAATACAAATAATGAAACGTGTATTTCAGTATTTATTTTTTATATGGGTCGAAACAGCCATTAAAGGGATGAAAACCACCATCAAAATTTGAATTTCATACTAATAAATACATCTAATAATTCATGTTGCCTTGGAAACAACACAATTCAAAATTCAAACTGTCAGATTAGTTTTTCTAAAAATGTGCATTATATTATTGACATTATTAGGATATTAGAAAACTAATATTCATAATACAAAGGGTGAGTTTTATTTCTGATAAATTCCATTAAAGTTTTTCATATACATATTAAAAAAAATATTTACAAACTATAACATAGTAATATTAATTATGGAAACAATAAGTAATGATTACTTATTGTTTCCATAATTAATATTACTCAGTATTCAAGTATTGTAAATCATACCATGTTGGGAAGTTGATTGTGTGGACCTAAAGGATCGCACCCCACAGCATTATACGTTATATAGTTTAATTTTATATCTCCGGGTAAAATTGGATCCGACAGCTAGTTATAAATCGTAGTGAGAATGAATACGGAACCCTATCATGTGCGTGCCCAACAAGCACTTGCCCGTTTTATTTATTTAATCGTTTTCACTTATAACAAATATACTGCATGGTAAAATTATTCAACATTAAACAAATTTATTGAACTTTAAACAAATTATATCACTTTAAATAAATAATTTTCACTAAAAATAAATTCTTTGCACTAAAAAAATAATACTTTGCATTTGACCTTCTGGACTTCATATTTAAAACTTACATATTTTTGATGTATTTATTATGATTTTTGTGGTTTTCTTAATTGTAATAGTTAATAGGGTATCACTATGGAATAGTGACTATTCACTTGTTTGAATTTAATTTATTTATTATTATGTAAGAATAAATAAATGCCGCAATTCGAAACCAAGGTAATTGTCGATTCCCGGAAAAGGTCTTTTTAAAAACAATTACACTGTATGTTTGACAAATACATTAACTACTACTTAATTAAGATACATTATAAGAGCGTGCCAGTATAAGAGTGGCTGTATAAAATGCTAACATACTTATTTATATTTCACATATTTTATTGTCAGATAAAATATAATGTATAGTCTAGAAGTCTAGAATAAAATACATAGTGTTAAAACTACAGTATAAGCGTCTGGCTTCCTGTTGTGTTGTCTTAAATTTTTTAGTAAAATTTAAAATGGTTAATTCATTGTTTAAATAACTAGGAACTAATTCAATTTAAGACATTACATAATATTTATTATACGGGGTGTTGAAAAAAGATGGAGACACCTGCGTAACTCACCAGGGAGGAATTATCAGGAAAAATGATCCAGACAAAAATGTTAGCTTTTTTCCCAGCTATCACATGGCGATGCCAGTTGTGGGGGAGGATCTGCCCCCCGGGGGGAACGCTCCCCCCTTCGTATTTTTTAAATAGGAACCCCCTTTTTTATAACAGTTGACGATTTCATGGCTCAAAATACCCCGGAAACCGCTCAAATAATTTTTTTGCCACCCCCCTTCTTCCATATTTTGTAAATGCACCACGTTATTTTCTCGAAAATATCGATTTTTCCTCCCAAAAACTTTCAAGAATCATCAGCGATGCTTTTTTGTCCCATCTTGACATAGTGGGAAGTTGCCCCCACGGTCTCTGTGTGAGGGGAAACATTTTTCAGACATTAGAATTTCTTGTTCTGTCATTCCCTACCGGGATGGGGCAATTTCCCACTATATCAACATGGGACAAAAAAGCATCGCTGATGATTCTTGGCGGTTTTTGGGAGCAAAAATCGATATTTTCGAGAAAATAAGTGTATTTACAAAATGTGGGAGTTGGAGGGGTGGCAAAAAAAATTAATTTTAGCGGTTTCCGAGGTATTTTGGGCCAGGGAATCGAAATCTGTTATAAAAAAGGGGGTTCCCATTTAAAAAATACGAAAGGGGGGAGGGCATTCCCCCGGGGGCAGATCCTCCCCCACAACTGGCATCACTTTTTTCATCTTTTTTCAACACCCTGTATATGTATTATAAAGTGATATCTATTTTAAAATAAATATATACAAAACATTTTTCCATTTGGTTGTTATTTTTACAAAAACCACAGAAACAAGTAAAAGAAAGATTATAATACATAAAAAATTATCCTTTTGAACCGGCTTTGTAAAAGGGTTAATCCTTTCAAAGTATTCTGTGTAGATTTGTCAGAAGTGTATCCGTTGCGTTATACAAACTCAACTCTTTTTATCTTTCTCTCACTCTTTGTTTATATATTATATAAAATATAAAGTACCTAAGCAATCAAAATTATTATTTAAGTAAATGTATCTGGACGAAAGCCAACACAAGATTGGTTTAAAATTGAGACGATGCTGTTTGAATTTTACGAGAGACGAGACCGAAATCGAGACGATATCAACTGAATTTAAAAGGGTTTTTATTTCAATGCACTTTTTTTTAAATAATAAACACTTTTTGTTTAATCTTTTTCACTTATAACAAATACACTGCATGAAACATTAATATTTCAACATAAAGCAAATACATTTAACTTAAAACAAATTAAATTACTTTAAATAAATAGTTTTCACAAAAAATAAATACTTTATACTCAGAGGCGGATTATCCATAAGGTAAACTAAGCACGTGCCTAGGGCGCGAGGTTACAAAGGGGCGCGCGCGCGAAATTTTTGAAAAATAAAAAAATAGTTGTCAGTAAGTACCTATGCACCTATTTAGATGTGATAATTTTTAACAAACAAAATATAGACGCAACAATAAGAAAATATATGAATTTCGGAAATTTCATTTTTATATTTAATATGAAAAGTTACGTAACAGTGGAAGGGAGGGGTCAAGCTGAATGTCAGAAAATTTGTATTTGTGTGTATTTGTGTACTCCATAATTTTTGTCATAATTTTTAATCTATGGCCATTAGAGGGGCGCCGATGAGGTGCTTGCCTAGGGCGCTCTCGACATTTAATCCGCCTCTGTTTATACTGAAAAAAATACTGTATCTACATGACCTAAATTTGGACCTGTCAGATTTAAAAATTACATATTTACGATGTACTTATTGTGATTTTCTATATTTTAACCTAACCTAAAAACTAACTAACCTCCTTTCGCCCCAATTGATTTAATATTTTTAATGCGATTTTCTATATTTTGAAACGATTAAATATTCGCCTTATGCATTACACATAAATGAAAAAGTATTAAAATTTAATACGCGTGTTTAAAGCGCATAGGGTCAACTGGGGTAAATATGAAACACGAAAAAAAAGGGGTAAAAGTGAAACAAGCTTCTAACTAAAAAACTAATTTCTTTACAGAAGAATTATAAAAACTGACATGATCTTTAAAGATTTGTTAAAGCGATCTGAAAATATAAATCGCCTAATAAGTGATATGTCCCCCCTACAAACTTTTCTGTTAGACGATGGCAAAACGTGTGAATTAAATTTTAATTCTTTGCACATAACTTTCTGCATAACTCAGGTATAAATTAGAGTTACAAATTTCACATTGATATGCCACAAAGAAAATAAATCAAAGTTGCCTTTGTAGTTTTTCATTGAATTTTTCGATAAGTATTTTCCATCTAATTAAGATTTAAAAATTCGGGAAAAAGTGAAACAGAAATATGGGAAAATATGAAACACAGCCGGGGATAATCTGAAACAGTTTTTGCAAGTCTGGACAAGTCACACATGTTACAGTTAAAGTCAGTTTGAGTGCAGATTTCAGAGTGGACGCATCATTTTGGTTGCAGTCTTCAAAATGCCACGAAATTACGTTAAAAAGGTCCTAAATAGGGCTGTACCGGAATTTCGGTCCTATGGAAGTTTGAAAGGGGTCAATAGTTAATAGTACATCAGGGGTCTATGGAACAATTTGTATGTTAAAAAAATTGATGTTTTTTATGCAATGCAAGAGTTTAAAATCAGTTAAAAAAGCACAAAAAAATGTTTCACTTTTACCCCATTATTTTTAAAAAATTCATTTTGGGTTTAAATATTTATCTGATATTTTTCAAACTTTGCAAATGTATTTAGGATGATATTAAGAGTACACATTGTATGTGATATTTTAGCAAGAACGAATGTTCTTTTAAAAAAAATACATTATTCGCAAGCATATTCTAAGTTTTATTGTAATTTCCATAACCTTTAAATATATTTCATTACCTGCTGGTTAGACATTTATAACCTAGCAAGGTGCGACACATGTTTCCTATGCAGTTTTTCCCACTTATTTCATTTTTACCCAGCAAATATAAATATAACGCATTATATGAAAGTTAGAAGCCTGTTTCATTTTTACCCTTACCTGTTTCACTTTTTCCCAAATTAGAGGTTAAAAATGAAACACACATTTTTCATTTTTTAAATCTGTGTTGTATGGTACAGTTCAAATGGCGTAGGTATTTGAAAGGGTTATTCATAGGCACATCTAGTAGAAAAAATTAAAATATGAATGTGTATCGTTAACTGCCAAAAAAAATGAAAGATTTGTATTTTGTTTCACTTTTACCCCAGTTGACCCTACTATAAAATTGTATTAAAATTTAATACGATAGTTATTAAATTTCATAGTCAACAACTCAACTAACATCAAATAATCCAGTATGAATTTTTTTATAAACATATTCTTTTCGAATTAAATATAAAATTTCAAGGTCAAGATTGCTTCCAAGATTTTTCATAATTTTTTTCGTATTCAGCGCATCAAATTACGTAGGGAAAACCCCTCAAATCGTCCAAACTAATTTTTTTACAGTGGGCTCACCGTTACGGACGGGACTGGTCGATATATCGACCAGCAACATCGAATACGCCATGTGAGAAATTAATTGATATCATATACAAATTTTGTAAATAAAAAAAGGTTGATTTCAACGTAAAAATCCCTGTCTTGGAACGGTTAAAAATAGTACATGTTATCATTAACCTACTGTGTATTTTATTTATATACAAATACATTTTTTGCAAGATTGTACTTTATATGAAGAGAAAGAGAAATATATCTACATACATAGTAGAGAAATAAATATCAGTGTAAATCTCACAATTCATTTATGTTCTTTTTGACAAATTCTTTATCTGTCTTCACTCATTACGCACTCGGCTACATTCGCCTGTTATTATCCGCTTTTTAAAGTGAACAAACTCTCGTGCGACAATTTATCATAACAATATATTATGTATATTGTATATGTACGTTTGTTGTGCAGAGCTTTATACATCATTGTTATGTATATAAATTTCAAGAACGTTATACATTATTTACAGTTTGTCTGGTTTTATTTACCGGATTGCCCTAATTCGATGCGTTTGTATGAATTTATGTTAATTTTTAATATTGGATGAATATACGCGTGTGCTTGAAAAATGTACGATATGCAAGTGTAATATAACCCTGGGGTCAGAGCCGGTATTAGATAATTTTTATTTCAGGGTCCGTAGACACCTATAATGCCATTAGTTTTAACCCTTAATTACTCGCGTGAAATACCGTACACAGTTATTCGCGCGGTGTATTTTATACATCACATAAAAAAGCTAGTTTTTGGGAATTTTGAAGGTATTATATTAATTTTTTTACTCAATTCATATTATGTACTATTTATTTTTGAGGAACTAAGAAAAATTTTCTTAAAATTAACCCAACTAAAAATTAGGGATTAGAAAGAAAAACTAATCAAAATAAATCAAAAATACTACACAAAACTGTTCAATATTCATCTTGCAATAAATCGGACCACAAAAATTTGATTTCTGTTGGTATTTTTTTTTAATTTTGCTCTTTTGTCAAGATGTCTTCCATCAGCAGCATCACTAATGTTTTCAAAAACGAGGTTCTTCGTTTAGGATGCTGCTATTTGTGCGTTAATACCGCCTACATTTAGTAAGTAAAAAAATAATACAAACTGCTACAATCCTCAAATTTTGACTGCCGAATTCCTATCACACTCTAGAATGACTAAACAAAGGTTAGATGGGGGTGTACAGTCCCACAAAAATTTATGCATTTAGTAATCGCAGCTAGAGCTGGGCGCGGGCCGTGAATTCGTCGGGTCACGGCCGTGACCCGGCGTGAGCGTGAGCGATTTTCAAATATTGGTTCGTGAGCGTGCGTGATCGTGAGTAACAATAAAACAATCGTGCGTGACCGTGCGTGAGTAAATTTTTGTCGTGCGTGAGTCCGTGAGTCGTGGCTATGCATATTTTGAGAATGATACGTTTGGATTCGTTTCACATATTTAATTGTTAATACGAAATGCTACAATTGACTACAATAAGAATTTCAAAGAAGAAGCAATGTAAAATTCAATAGTCAGCGTTGCCAACTTGAAATAAATTTAAAATCTCTCTGTCGACACGTTAATAATCCCCCAGATTTTAAAATGTATTGGTTGTTACTATTACATACTATGTTTTATTTCCATTTTATCCATTTTTTTGTTATTATTTGCACTGAAAATGTAGTTTAAAAGAAATAATACAAATATAAAGTATACACATATTGCACGAAATTTTTATTTATTTATTTCATATTATTAAATCGTGTCACGACCGTGACCCGCCGTGCGTGATCGGGCGTGAGTAAAAAAATACAATTCGTGAGCGTGCGTGATCGTGATTTTTATTTCTGAGACCGTGAGTGAGCGGGCGTGACTAAAAAAATTTTGCCCGTGAGCGTTCGTGATCGTGAGCAAAAATTACTCACGCGCCCAGCTCTAATCGCAGCGTTACTGGTGTACAAAATACACCAGCGCGAGTAACTAAGGGTTAAGGTCATTTTAAGGTCAAATTTTTAAAAATCGCTATAAACAAATTTGATAAAAATGTTATATGTAGGTTTCTTTGGTCGCTGATTCTGAATTTGACATTCGTTGACCTCTGAATCAAAATTTTAGATCCGTAGACTCCTACAATGTCATTTCAAGGTCATTTTCGATGCGATTTTTTTCCATTTGGACCTTGAAATGACCTTGAACCTGACCTCGTAGAGGTCAACGGACGTCAAATTCAGAATCAGTGACCAAAGAAACCTATATTTAACACTTTTATTAGGTTAATTTATAGCGATTTTAAAAATTTGACCTTAAAATGAACTTGAAACTAATGGCATTATCGGGGTTTGCGGACCTCAAATTTTTATTTAGTGACCCTAAAAACCTATATGTACTGTTTTTTCAGAATTTTTGAGCGTTTTTTCTCACTTTGACCTTGAACTTGACCTCTTAGTATCAGCGACCAGTAAAACTTATTTATACCTTTTACCAGATTCATTTAGCGATTTTTAAAAATTTGACCTTGAAACTGAGCTTATCAAGGTTAACAGACCTCAGATTCGGATTCAGGAGGTCAAAATACATAAGGATATAATGGTCTCGTCATATATTCAAAATTTTTTTTTTGTAAACCTGTGTAATCTGAAAAAAAATTAAATAAAAGAATATAATTTTTTAACGAAAACCAACAGATCTAAAATTATGATTATTTTTATTTCATAATTTGGAATCTTAAGTACCTACTCAAAATCAACAAAATTTTTGATTTTTTCATCAGTGGCATAACTAGAGGTCGCTGCTTCACCGGCTAAACCCAGAAAATGTAAACATGCATATGTATTCGTATGCACTCTCAAAATGAAACTAATTTATTTTATTCATTTTGTGATCTTATTTTTATTATTGTCAAAAAGTCAATAATTCCTCTTCATTATTATTTTCAATTTACATGACATATAATTTTACATAGATAATATACATATGTATATTGTATATGTACCATAGACGTATTTATCATGTATCTGTTAACACAATGGTCGTACTAATAGTAAGGGAAAATGTATTGTCAATAACAAATCTATCGAGAATTAGAGCGAAGCACGAATGGAGACAAACAATAGAGTATTGAATAGACAACATCAAGTGAGGTAAAGTGCATAAACAAGAGACAACCTAGTAGTAACTTGGCATATGTTGTCTCCGTGGACCAAGTTTACCTTTAAACAAAGTCTATAGCACGAGCAACGTTTCAAACTAAATTGTTTACTGGAAACGTGTACACAGATGATTTTAAAATGAATAATTAATTATTACTTACCTGGGTTTAGATAATGGTGCTACGTGTACTTCAGCCTCCGCAACTAAAGTCCTTTCATATTAATCCTATAATGTTAAAAATGTGTTTTATATATAATTTTCTGTAACAAGTAGATAAGGTACTTGCACCAGTCTTGAACGCATTAAGTGCAAAGTATGTTTTTTCATTGGTGGGCTACTTTTTTATAATTTTCATGAATCTATGTTACTAATAAAACAACTACCTCTTTATTAAATCAATTTAATTACAAAAATCCGTCAATATACTTTGTTTATTTTTTTAATAATACTTTTTTATTTTGTATATGTTTTTTTTTCTTGTAACGAACAAAGTAAAACCAGTAGATAATTTTTGTGTACCGCATATTTAAAGAATACCTACTTAAATATCAGTAACTGTTATTATAAATTAATATTCAATAAACAATCAACAGATGGCAGTATAGTAAATTAAAAAATTATATCTTTATTCTCAGTTAATCTTGATTTTTCGAGATAACACAAGCAGTACTATTCTGAATAGATAAGTGATCAAACGTGCGTGAGATATTAATTTTAAAATAAAAATAATAAATTAAGTGAGAGACTAAAAAACAATACATTCATTCGGGCAGTCTACAGAAACTCCGGTAAGTGAGTTACCTCTTAATACACAACAGTACTGGAAACTTTCTAATGATCATAAAATGAAAAGTTATATCTACACAAACGTTATAAAATAAAGAGTAATAAAATTAAAACTAATGTAAAACATTTTCATAAGAAAATACACATTTCTTGATAGTGTGGTCGAACCGATATAATTATTTGACGACTGTTTTTAAATAAATTAACCAATTATAAAATCACGTTGTAAGACAGTAATGTCAATAATCAAATATGAACAAATATTTGTAATTAAGTACATTTAATTAAGGTTATTCGATTATTAGAGCAATGTATAGATAAAAGTCTATTTTAATATATTATCTATGGATAGCTCATATATTTTACTAATTTTTATTTGAAATATTGGACATATGGTTTTTGAGTAATTGGATATTAAAAATAGAGTTTTCAACTCTACACAATTGGCTATATAGAGACGTTTTAAAAACTAATTATTCGAAACTTCAACCATTTCAAATACTATACAAATTATAAAACAAATATATTCACGTGTCATTTATTCAAAATAATGAAAAACTAGCTCTGCCATTACAGCAGTACAAATTAGTACATGTTACTATTATATACCGTTTTGTCTATTTCAATTTTCAAATTAAAATAAACTTCTTTTATTATACTTTTATTAATTAACAAACTAAAATATTCCATTAAATGTAGGTACATGTGTTCTGAATATAAATTAAAAACTAAATTTTTCGAAACCAAATCTTTTTTTACAGTGTGCTAGACAGACGTAAAACCTTAAGTTAAAAATATTCAACACTGGGGTGTTGCTCAAGACTGGTGCCAGTACCTTATTTTAATTTAAAAAATCTTTCTCGATAAATCTTAAATATCGAGAATCGAGAAAATCTACATATACATAGGTATATTTTATAATGCAGAGCAATTTAATTAAATAATATAAAATTGATGAAGTAAGTTTATAATGTAAAATATGACGGTCGAAGTGCGTTCATGTTAGGTACATACATACGTATGAGTTACACGCAGAATCTGTTTCTTGAAGATGCCTTGGTAAGATTTTGGTACCGTGCAGTGTTATTAAGAGAAGGGTCGAAGATATTATCACTCCATCCTAAATGATATACCGTAAGCCTCTTAACTCTAATAATATATTATGTTAAAGTGAGATATTCTACTCCGAATATGGTATACGTGTATTTTAATCAACAATTATAAAATTATATAAGATTTAATAACAAGTCTAGCAGTAGCGGGAAATGGATTTTATTTTATGTAATTTTGCTTCCTCGCAATATCGAAGCTTTGTGATCGTTTTAAAATGAGAACAAAAAATTGTTATCCGATATCAAAATTTTAACTTGATCTTTCCGTTTTAGGTCAAGAAAAACACTTTTTGTTTCGTGTCTGTTTGTCTGTTCCCTGAATATTTGTCACAGGCATAACTCATGAACCACTAAACCGATATTAATGAAACCAGGGACCTGAACCTGAACCCGAATCATAAACCCGTATTTTTCATGAACCTGAACCCGAACCGATATTTCAAAGTCAGCGAACCTGAATCTGAACTGTATTATTTCAAAAGGTTCAAGAAATTATATTTATAATATTTTATCAATTTTCCTTCATTGATTGAAAATATACAAATTGGAAATTTGTTTGAATTTCACTGTATGATGTGACTTCTCCATTCCACTATTAAAATTTACATTTTTTTGATTGCTTTATAATTAATTCTATAACATTGTAAAAATGAATTTCTTTTCAATATGCAAAAAATCTGAAAAGTTGAGATTTCAATCATTAAAATGCATTTTTATTTCTTGCTGATTTCTTCTAGCAGTATTTTCGTTTTGACAAATGTATATTATTATATTTATAAACTATAAATATAATAATATGCATTTGTTATAATATGATTGACGAAAATAAATTTTATCTCAAGAAATGGAGATTTGAATAACTTGATTTTTTTTAATACAGCTAAACAATTAGAAAACTAAAAATATACATATAAATATTAGGGTGTGCCAAAAAAGGCGATATTTTTTTTTATCGCTCTCAGCCCAAAATATCTCAGGAAATGCCCAAACAAAGCTCCTGTTAAAAGCGGAGCTCAAAATTCCAATTTTAAGTGGTCCTCCACGGAAGTTGAAGTTTTCCCATCTAAATAACATGGGAAACGGGGTTTTTTAACAGTTTTTTGTCCTGCAAACTGTGAAAAAATTATTTTTGAAAAAAATGAATGAATGGATCTTTTTGAGTATTAAATTTAGTACAAAAAGTCCCGTTGAGTCAAATTTCTATATTCAATATTTGATTTTTGACAGAGCTTTGAAGTTCAAATTTTCGCATTTTTTCGCGTTTTTTGAATTTTTCAGCTAAACTATCCGAGTTAGGGCAAAATGTTAACTAGCAAAATTGTAGTACGGTTGACATTCTATAAAAAAGTCTCCATCGACTTTTTTGTATTATGAATAACAACAAAGTTATAGACCCATAAACATTTATTTTATTACATTTATTTAAAAAGCACAGTCAATGTCGTAGCCTTTATCCCTTTTAGGCTGGTTAATAATAAATGTTTATGGGTCTATAACTTTGTTGTTATTCATAATACAAAAAAGTCGATGGAGACTTTTTTATAGAATGTCAACCGTACTACAATTTTGCTAGTTAACATTTTGCCCTAACTCGGATAGTTTAGCTGAAAAATTCAAAAAACGCGAAAAAATGCGAAAATTTGAACTTCAAAGCTCTGTCAAAAATCAAATATTGAATATAGAAATTTGACTCAACGGGACTTTTTGTACTAAATTTAATACTCAAAAAGATCCATTCATTCATTTTTTTCAAAAATAATTTTTTCACAGTTTGCAGGACAAAAAACTGTTAAAAAACCCCGTTTCCCATGTTATTTAGATGGGAAAACTTCAACTTCCGTGGAGGACCACTTAAAATTGGAATTTTGAGCTCCGCTTTTAACAGGAGCTTTGTTTGGGCATTTCCTGAGATATTTTGGGCTGAGAGCGATAAAAAAAAATATCGCCTTTTTTTGGCACAGTCTAATAAATATACCTATATGTATACCGCATACATATACAATAATATACATATAGCTTTTCTTTATAGTAATTTATTTTTATTTATTTTTTTATTTGAACCCGAACCTGAACCGGAAAAATAACGGTTTTTGAACCCAACAAATTTGCACCGTGCTGAACCTAAACCCGAGCCGAAAATTATTATTGAACCCGAACCGAACCCGAACCATAAATAAATTCCGGTTCAAATCCCTGATTTAAAAATACAAGCTTTTTGAAGTACACGCGGCTGAGGCCGCAGGGAAATTCTAGTACAAACATAAACTACTCATAACAAAAAAATAAAAATAACTAACAACATCAAAGTTTCAACAATATGACATAAGACAACACATAAACTAAAGTTCATTTGTACAAAACACACTAAAATATCCGTTAGTATTTGAAGATGGATGATGAATGCACTCGACTGGTTCGTAGTACATATGTATGTATAGTATTGTATAGGTATGTAGTGTACTACCTGTGTAATTATTTGCAGTATATAAAGCGCGTTGTGTACGTTTTCTGCATACAACATACGTACGTAGACCTGCCTGCTGCTTCGTGTTGTTGCTTCTACACAGAATGTAATCCGTTTATCCCTGTGCAGCTGTCATGAAGGTGTAAATAAAATACCAAAACCGCGACGTTCCGGATATTAATTCACTTAGTTCATTGGAAGCACGCGAAACAAATGACTGTGCCTTAAAATATATTGCAGCTGCGGTTCTAAATCAGTGGGATCTTTAATTTCATTTCTTACATTGAAATTTCTTAATGTTGATATATGTACATGCAAATATAATGTATATAAAACATACCTCATATTACGGTTTTTCGAATTACGTCTATTCACATATATACAGAGTGATTCAGTGGCGTAGATATGACTTCACTATTCCAAATCATGAAACTTTTCTTCCAAACATTTTTCGTAAAAATCCTTATTTTTCCAGATATTGTGCAGTGTAATGTAAGACAAAATACTTAGCGTATATTATGAGAATGGGTTCTCCATATATTAAATAAAACTAACCATTTTTGAGATTGAAGTACTTACTATAGGCCTCCACGAAGAATTTCCGGACACATATTCATATAAAGTTTTTTTGCTAAAAATATAATATCTTCGATTGATCATTGTAAATCATCCTGTACCTATAAAAATTTGTATGCACAGAAAAAAAACTCGATCTTATTGAAAAATTTAGATGGAAAAATGCTTAATTTTTTTAACTTATTAATATAACAATATTCCCTCAATATAATAATAATAAAATTTTTACTGAGGATATTTTATTCATTTGAAAAATATATCTTCATGTTTATCTAAAAATCTTTTCATCTGTCAAAATAATAAATAATTTATTACACCAACTAACGAAACTCTCAAATAGATTTAACATAATGGTTGTATTAATAAATATTTATCAGTGTGAATATTTTTGACACCACCCAACTAGTGAAAGTGGAATTTTCGATATAGTAAATACAGTAATGTAATTTATAAAATATTTGTTTGTATTTAAAATATATGTATCAACAAGATAAACGTGGACATTTCCATATTGTTAAAAATTATCATATTAACTTATTAACAAACAACCTCTATCGGAGCCAAATCGATCACGGATTTTTTACATTGATCACATTTTTTAACACATAGACAACATTTTTTTTGTGTGTATAACATTTCAAAATATACAAATTAATATGGTAAAAATAATTTTCAAAAATAATTAGTCTATAAATATCTCCTATATTTTCTTTTCTTAATGAAATTAATAGTCAGTCAATCAATTTGTAATAATACATAAGAAAATAAAAATGGAAATGTATGAAATTTATTAAAGAGACTAATAAATATTTAATCGGAAAATTAATTATATTTTTAATTAAATTTTCATGCGACAATATGACTAGACATTTTTGTTCACTCTAAGTGCATATCGTAATTATGTATATAGTATATCCACTCCACGATACTCTTAATTAAAATTTCCAATAATCATTGCTTCAATAAATATGGGAGTACAAATAACCAATTAACTATGGCTCTGTTAATAACACTGTTGACGGGATTTTATATCATCGAATATATAAAATTTATAATTGTATTTGAGTTTATCGATTTCATTTTCATTCATATTTTCAACTAATAAAATTATTATAATAAATTTCCGAATGATTAAAGTTATAATTATTACAAGCTGCTACCCGCGACTTCAGCCGCGTGAAATTTGTATTTTTTAATCTAATTTTGGAATATAAAGTAGCCAATGTCCTTTCTCAGGATGTAAGTTATCTCCCTGCCAAATTTCAACAAGATCGGTTCAGCGATTTAACCGTGAAAAGGTAACAAACAGACAGATACACTTTCGCATTTATAATATTACTAGCTGGGCCCGCGTGGCTTCGCTCGCGTGGACTACGGAATTATTGTTTAGGATTTAAAAAATATATAGTTGAATTAAGTATAAACACGATTAGTTATTTTTCTAATAAAAACCAAACAACACTTAAATTACCTACCTAATAAAAGCGAATCAGAACAAAAAGTAAAAATAATTTTTGTTCTATTTAAAAGTTAATTATTGAAAACAAAATAACTGCTAGCCGAGCACAGTATGTCTCCTCTCTCCCCGACACTCCCCGTGACACTTTATCTGAGTTCGCGTAATTGTCACGAATAATATGTTATTATATGTATATTTCACGTTATTTCCTAAACCAAAAGACCAAATTGGATTATGTAAAAGGCAAATTATATCTACATTCAGTATTTATGACGATGAAATCATTTATTTTGATAAGGATTAAAGTTTTGCAGGTCATAAGTCCATGTAAACACAACCCAAATATTTTATGTTTTCTTTGTAACATAAAAGCAGTCATTGTGGTTTAAATATAACAGTTAGACATATGGTGTCGCGGACTTTATTGTAGAACTTTTGATTCTATACAATTCTTTAATACATTATTTTATTCTTTATTCAACTTGATTTACTATTATCGTCACTGCTTAGTTGTTATGTTACCTAACGTAACAAAATATAGCCTATATGCTGTCCAGATAATGTACCTATGAATTAAAAAAGAAATCACGTGAATCGGATAAGTGGTTCTCGAGTGATAAGCGCACTGACGGACAGGCAGACAGACAGACGCTGAGCTTTATATATATTATAAGTATGAATTTTTATAATAAATATTTTTAAAAATTATTTGCTAAGTTTAATAACATCCTCATAAAACATATTATTTATAATACATATATTTATAATTGTTGTCTAGAGGTTGTGAATTAAACACGACCGCGTTCTTAAACGCATAAATACATTCAGTGGTGTCTCGCTTAACGAACTTAATTCGTTCCAGGACCAATTTCGTTATGCGAACAATACATGTTAAAAATTTTAATTCGTTCTGTAGCATAAAATATGGTACTGTAACATAAAAAAGATTGTACACACGTTTTTTATTTTTTAGTCAGAATCAGATTTAGGAGAGTATACCGAGTCTTGCAGGGTCAAATCCACTTTCTAATTATTTCTTGTTTCATTTCAACAGAAATCACCTTCCTGCTTTTTTTAGAACTCATAATATAGACACACAAAATTACATTTATTAAAACAAACAGGTGTGTGAGTTAAGCACAGAAAAGAACGACTGACCCGCGTTGATGCATGTTCATGCAAGTTTGAGCATCGACTGCGTGCGACTTTGGAAGTTCGGGTGACTTCGTGATACGTAGGAGCGTTCGGGCGGCAAAATTAAATACGATGCAGTTCGTTGTGCGAAGCGAGGTTCGTTATACGAGTCGCGCAATGAACAAACAGAAAGTTCGTTGTGCGCAGCGTTCGTTATGCGAGGCGTTCGTTATGCGAGGCACCACTGTACCTCTTAAATAAACTAGTCAATCACACAACAGAATTGCGTCTACGTATGTATGTAGGTACAGTAAGGTTTTCTCTGTTGACAAGTAAATAACTGTTTTTCTCTCTGTTGACTAAATTTTACTATTTAACTTACAATGAGATGTGTTGTGCCAGATTTCATTTAATCTATGTTTAATTTTATTTTTTATTACAAGTAAAATTATAATTTAATTTACTTCTAACTCGAGTAAGAGTTAAAGTAATCTGTTGCTGTTTTATTTTTATTTTTTGTTTATTTCTAAATGGTAATGTGGGGCACATTGATACATTAACACGAGGGCACATTGATACGTATCAATATTGTATTGTAATAGTAAAATTAGAACAAAAAAGAGACAGTTGATAAAATTCTCTTCTTTTTACACATAAAAAAACTGCATTGAGCCAAGAAATCCTTGTTTTAAATATAACGAAAACAATATATTGTTTATTTCTTTTATTGAGAAAATATTATTTTCCTTATATTTAAAAAAGTTTTTTATGGTTCAAGGCAACGTTTCTACCAGTGTGTTAGAAATTTTAATAAATGCAATTTTTTGTGTATTTGTGTTCATTTTGGCACATACTAATGTTGGTTTTCAGTTAAACTTTTCAATAAATAGCATAATGTATTAATTATTTATAAATATTGTAAATATCATATTAGTTATTTTTTATCTATGAAAACAATTTTGTCTCTTTTCTCGAAAAAAAAAACAAAAAAAAGTGCCAAACTTAAACACTTGATTGAGAAAAATATTTTAAGCAAAAAACTTCCAATAAACATTTGTCGGGAAATTATTCGTTAGGAAACTACAGCCCTCCAAAGATTTTGCTCAAAATGAGTTTTTATTTAATATCTAGAGAACCGTTTGTGATAAAATTATAAAAATTGGTATTCGGTTTAGTAATAATGAGTGTTATCGATTTCTCATATTAACTAGTTATAATTTAGAATAGGGATGTATGGGGGCAGTGGGCCCTTCGATTTTTATCTAGTATTTTTTGTTCTTTAATTTTTTTATAAAGTTGGGCAATTATTTAAGGTTTTTGAGTAATTGGATATTAAAAATAGAGTTTATAACACACGATAAATGAGAGAACTTGCTGAAAGTGCTCTATTTATTGAAATTCTACCTAATTGACTATATAGAGTCGTTTTAAAAACTAATTATTCGAAACTTCAACCCTTTTAAATACTATAAAAATTATAAAACAAATATATTCACGTGTAATTTATTCAAAATAATGAAAAACTAGCTCTGCCATTACATTGTACAAATTAGTACATGTTACTATTATATACCGTTCTGTCTATTTCAATTTTCAAATTAAATTAAACTTTTTTTACTTTTAATTATTAACAAAGTAAAATATTCCATTAAATGTAGGTACATCTGTTTTGAATATATATTAAAAACAACTTTTCTCAAAACCAAATCTTTTTTACAGTGTACTAGACGTATAAATTTAATTAAGACACGTTGTATTAAGTTCATAGTTACAATAATAATAAATTGAAAAAAAAACTAACTTAACGTTCTATAGATTAGAATCCGTTAGATTACCGTTAGAACATAAACAATTTCTAGAGTGAAAGTACTCAATATTCTTTTACCTCGTTTTGCGTTCGCCATTGAGTATTGGATCTACAATTACATAATATTATATAACCTTACTACTTTTCATACTATCTGATACTGGTCTAATTGGATAAAACGACCACAAACTTTAGTGTTACATACGTACAGGCCTATTGTTGTTATATAGCTATTCATAGATTGCATCACGTAAAGAAGCTTTGGAATTTCAATAAGTTGTTTACAAAATGGTACCGGAGTTTTACGTTCAATCACGTATTTTTAATTTTTATATCATGCTTATATATTTGATGATAAGCGTATTGAATTATGTTATACGGAATTTATATTGAAATTTTGCGAGTTTAATAATTCTATGTTTTATTGCGCCGTGTTCATGTTAATGATATTAGAATATGTATGTGATCTGTATGAATTCAATTTGGTGTAGAAATATCTTACATTTTAATGAAACGATCGTTTGTGATCGCGAGAGAAGTTTGAAAATATTTTTAATCCTATATTTAAAAATTTAATATTAGATATGAATTTTTTAATAACATGATTAAAAAATATAAATTATCGATAGCTAGCTGCTATAACGGTGTTATCCGGGAATTAAGAAATATTAGAATTTACTGCTCAGATTTTTTAAGTGATAGCGTGATAATAATGTATATAAGCTGCGTATGTAGTTTTAACAAAAACATACATGTAAAATTGTAAATGCAACTAATAACATAAAACAATAGAATATAAAATGAAATACAATTATACAGGGTGATTCAGCACTGTCGTGCCAAACTTGAACAATAGATTGAGAAAAATATTTTAAGCAAAAAACTTCCAATAAACATGTGTCCGGAAATTTTTCCTTAGGGAACTACAGGACTCCAAAGATTTTACTAAAAATGAGTTTTAATTTAATATCTAGAGAACCCTTTGTGATAAAATTATGAAATGTAGTATTTGGTTTAGTAATAATATGTGTTCTCGATTTCTAATATTAACCAAATATATTTTAGACCAGGGCTGTATGGGGCCAGTGGACCCATCGATTTTTATCTAGTATTTGTTTATTCCTTGATTTTTTTCCTGAGTTGGTACACCAATAAGATTATATGACACAAAATACACAAAAACATACTTTATTTTAATTTTACCATAGGATAAACCGTTTTCGAGAAATATCGATGGAAAAGAAAGCATGCAGAATTTAACTTAATACGGATGCTTGAAATTACAAAAAATAAATTTATATTCTTGTTCCATAATAAAAAATAAGACAAAAAGTTAATATAAATATACCTCCGAAAATGCATCCATATCAACAAATAGCCATTTTTAGTTTGTTTTTTTAGTCATGTCAATAAAGTACATGTAACAGTAATAGAACTGGCTATAGATCTTACAGGATTCATATAAGGAGGTTTATTTACATGAACTTTATTCTTACCTTCGTAACATAAAAGTATGATTATTATAAAGTAACTTCAAAATTTTCGCTAAACTTTCGGATTTTTTGATAGAGGTTGCAAAACTTGCAATAGTTGGCGTCGCAACCGTCACAGAGCTTTGAACGCTGACAATTTTTTGTAAAATAACTGTAGACTTTTTATTCTTTCAATATACATGTATTACATTAAGATCTACAGAAAAAAGGTAAAACCATGTTATTTACTAGTATTATTTAGAAATTATGAACTCCAATCCGAGTTGAAATGTCACGACCGTCACCGCGGACTGACCCAATATTCAAATACTTATCACTTGAGTAAAAATGATCACTAAAAATGTCTTCAAAAAGGAAATTAATATTGAAACATCTCTTTGTTTTCTTTACAAAGCTTAGTTAGACCATCAGCTTTAAAAAAAATTCTACGATTTTTCTGCATCAAGTAACTGAAGTTTTCAGCTAAAATCGTCATTTTCGTTTCGTGAGCCTCTGTAAATTAAAAAAAAGATACAAAAGTCCACTTTTCAATTATTTTAAATAATTAAAGTTTGATCGATTTTTACCCGAACTACACTACAAATAATGAATGTTGTATCGTCGACAGCGTTATCCAAGTGGATGTTGTAAGTTGTCAATTTTACGATGATTTTAACAGCTAACTTCAATAAATTGATGAAAAAAAAATTTTTTTAGTAGTATTTCTGAAATTTTTTGTAGCAAAAAATATTTAAAATTAAGTAACTTTTTAAAATGCAAATAAAAAAAGAATTTTTAAGAATCTTAAGATATATTATAAGTTTTATTTCATCTTTTTAAATTTCATTGTGATCATTTGGTCGTTATTACGAAAGGTAGATATTGCACATTTTTTAAGGAAATTTTTACCCCCTTTCCAAAAAAAAAACTTATGAAAATCTCGCCCCCCCTCAGGTGAAATGAAAAGTCGGCGCCTATGATTCACACCATTAAAATATCTAGAAAAATTCACGAAAATCAATTTTAAGAGAATCTAAATGTTGACATCAGTACCTAATGCTGGGAAATCCTGAAATTGAACTCTACAAAACGTCCATAACATGACTTAATTTTTATGTATCTCTCAGATAAGCTCAGAATACGGATTAAATGATCTCGGTCTGTGCGATTTTGTAGCTTATTTATTTAGTGCTCGGTTGTTTTGAGCTATAGGTCCAGTATTTTTTTAAATTTTAATTGTAATAATGAGGCAGTCCCATAGTGAGACAGTCTCTTTTGACTATTTAAGGGGGTATCCTGCTTTATGAGTCTCAAAAAATTCATTATTTAATTTCTTAAATCTCTTCCTAATATATCTAAGAATATGTCTGTATAGTTTTATAGGCAAATTCGAAATATTTTCAAAGATATACTAAACGCAGTGGAGTGTCGAGCAGGTATACCGTATAACTTTGAAACGCGTTTTCTCGAGTTTTTATTTTTATGATTCTTCTAAATTGGCGGGCGTGATTGCTAGATAATTAAACGACCGATCAAAATGAACCAAAGCTTGTTGTCTTCAGTTTTAAATTCTCTTTTATATCAACTAAAAAGATTAATGAAAAAAAAATCAAAACAACTTTTTTAGCAAGTCGAAATGATTTTTTTTCTTGAAAAAAGCACTTTTTTTTCAAACCTGAATTTTCTTTTAATTTTACAATTTTTTGGGTTTTTCTTAGTTCATATAGAAGAAAAACATATAAAAATTAAAATGTTCTTTGGTTTTTTTATTTCAGACATCTTTCCCGCCGATTGAAGACTGCGATCGCAAGCCGTTGCACAAATGTACATATAAATTGGTTGCGTTTGAATATTTTTGTCTTAATAAAAAAAAATTTTAACGTTCAATAAAATAATCTGAAAAGTTCAATTCACTAGCTTTTTTTTCTGTTCTAAGAAAATTCCCAAAAAAACATCTTTATTTTGGCCTCATAAAGCAGGATCCTCCCTTAAGTTACTCAAAAATCACCAAACTTTGCTACAAAAAGTTTTAATATTCAAAACAAGAATTAAAAAAAAAATCAAGATAAAATATTTAGAGAATAAAATACTAAACATAAAAATATATTTAAGAGCACATGTTATTGAAATTCGAAAGTTACATACATACATACATACGTGATGCAATCTGTATTTACAGAGGGAAATGGCAACAATATTGTGACTGCAACACCGAGAGTCTTGTCCCCATGAGATTAGAAGGTACGTTGCTCTTATTGTGTACAGGAAGTTGTAAAAAAAAATATTCGAAGGAAAATCTAATTTAAAAAAGTACACTGGTAGGTTCTGTTATGTCCGGATATAATAGCACACTGAACATAATAGCTGATCTGCATAAAAGGATTGGTAAATTTAACTTTTTTGGGTGTTTTCATGTACCTAACATTTATCTTCATAGATCTTCTGATATATTTTAGGAATCTAGGTAATTTGTTCGAATGTAATTTGTTCAAAAGTAATTTGTTCGAATGTAATTTGTTCGAAGGAACTTTGTTCGAATGGAAATTTGTTCGAATGGAAATTTGTTCGAATAACATTTGATCGAATGGAAATTTTTCGAATTTTTAAAATTATTTTAAAAATATGTGACAAAATGCAGACTACGAAAATCTTATATATTTGTCACGTGTAAATTAAAAAATATACATGTAATTGATTTGTTATTAATTACAAATATTTAGCTCAGGGCCGTATTATTATTTTTTTTACAAATTTTATTATAAAATACAAAAAAAAACTTAAAAACTTTAAAATGTGTACTTAGGAATATGTTTTTTATAACTAAGAATTATATTGTTCTTATCGTAATTGGCCTCAAATTGTTAAGGGTGTTGCTTATAATAATACAGCCCTGAGCTAATTATAATTATCTGTAATTAATAACAAATCAATTACATGTATATTTTTTAATTTACACGTGACAAATATATAAGATTTTCGTAGTCTACATTTTGTCACATATTTTTTAAATAATTTTAAAAATTCGAACAAATTTTCGTTCGATCAAATGTTGTTCGAACAAATTTCCATTCGAACAAAATTCCTTCGAACAAAGTTCCTTCGAACAAATTTCTTTCGAACAAATTACTTTCGAACAAATTACATTCGAACAACTTTCCGGATACGATATTTTAGGCTTGTATTTAAATGCACTTTTTTTTAAATAATAACACTATTTAAACGTTTTCACTTATAACAAATATATTGAACTTGAAATTTTAATTATATCACTAAAAATAAATAGTGTAAACTAAAAATTAATACTTTACACTTGACCTCTATTTGGACCTGTCAAATTGAAAAATGATATATTTTTGATATATTTATTGTGATTTTCGATATTTTAACCTAATCTAAACACTAACCTCCCTCCTTTAACCCCAATAGATATGATGTTTTTAATGTGATTATTGTGATTTTCTATATTTTAAAACGATTTAATGTTCGCCTTACGCATTAAGAACAGTACTAAAATTTATATTCGCGTGAATAAAGTGCATACTATAAAATTTTAAGTGCAAAGTATTAAAATTTAAGTTTGATGTATAAAGTGAATACTATCTAATATACAATGCAATTAAATATAACCCTTTTTAATGCTTCAAAATAATAACATTTTTTAAACATAATTATTGTTTATGCTGAGTTTAATTTGGATAAATATTTAATAAATAAATAATTATTACCTACTAAACTTTATCCTTCAACAATTATGTACTGTATTGATTGTAAGTATTGTAGTTTGTGTTTTGATAAAACTGCCATTTGTTGAGAGAATAACCATTTCAAGACACTTTGCCAACCTTCGAAAGATTAAAGGTATAATAGCGAAAACCGGTTATATTGAACGTAGAACCCAAGTTATCGAATATAATGTCTTGTATAGAACGTCCCAAATTTGCTCCGATACTAGTGGGCGATGAAAACGGAAGTGAACGAGAAGTTAACCCTAGTTCCGGCAATAAAAAAATGAGATTATAGAAAATCGATTAGTGCTCGAAGCTGAACTTTGGTAATTTATTATAAACTCAATGCTGTCGGATTTTTTTTTGTAATTTTATTGCATCCTGTCTTAACAGGTTACTTGATAAAGTATTTTGTGATTTTCACACTTGTATGCATATCATTTTGTATTAAACATATTTTAAATGAATAATTTTCAAAATCTTTTGGGTACACATTTATTTCATATTTTTACAATAGAAAACAATAATCTTATAATATTTTAAATAAATAATTTTCAAAATCTTCTTTGGTACATATTTATTTCATATTTTTACAATAGAAAACAATAATCTAATGCCTTGTTTACATGGGACGAGTACTCGGTCGAGGTACTAGTTATGCTGCTCGGCCAAGCACCAGTTTCTATTAATTCGCTCGTTCTTTTCACTCGGCCGAGTACTGTAATTTGTGTTTACATGAGACAAGCACTCGACCGAGTACTCGTTCCATGTAAACAAGACATAATATTAATAGGGTATTTAACTAAATTTTAAAATATATTGTAAATTGTACGTATGTATATAATATATACTTCCTTAGTATTTTTTTTCCAAAATAATACCAAAACGCTGAAATTAATCTTTTTTTATTTAAATGAAAAAATTCCCGCTAAAACGCGCATTCAAAGTTACGTGATATGCGTGACGTAACTGTTTACTCAACAAACTGAAAACAATCAATAGGGATCGTGTATTTAGACTTTTTAGTAAGTAACTACGTCATACTAGGTACAGTTCTGTTAGACGCGTTTGTGATCACGTGACAAATAGGTTTAATATTACATTTGAAATTAGGTTTATTATTATGACGTGCTATTTGCACATACCACTAACCTAACGTACACTAACCTAAACTAACTTAACAACCTAACCTAATTCGGGACATAAACAGTATGTGTAAATATCCAATTGTATGCACAAACGATATGTGCAAATAGACACATTCTCATTATTAAAATACTGACTTATTTCGGGTAAGTATAGGTATATTTTACTATTTAGAATACGAATAAGTGCTTGTGGATAAGTATAGAGTAAAGGCAAGGTGTGTTTTTCACTGGCGCATGCAAATTCACATAGATGCGTCTCTCTCTCTCTCTCTTTTTTCACCCACTTATTATTTTTTAATTAAAAATGCGTTCCTAAACATTCTGAAAATAAACAGATATCTTTATAAATGAATAAAGAACGTATGCTCAAATTTTCATCATTTTTTTTATTATTTAGGGGAACTTGGGGAATGGTGGGAAACGTTTTTTGCGTGGTCCATAACTTGCTTGAAAATTGATCTTTTTTTCAAATTTTGAAGATGTATGTCATAGTACGTGTTGTAACCTAGCTTTCAGCTGTCACAGTTTGTTGAAATTTTGAACAACTGCAAAACTTTACCATGTTTTCGACATTTTAAAAAGGTTGGGGAGTAGTGGGACAATAGCAAAAATGCAAAATAAAAATGCGAAATATTTATTGAAAAGTTGGGAATGATAAAAATTGTAATTGTGATAAAAAATAAATGAAATAAACCACGGGGTGTGACCCTTGAGGTCCAAACAACTGACTTACCAGCATCAATACTTAAATACTGATTTTTTTTCACAATACTAGCTGTTACTCGCGGCACCGCTGAAGTGGATTTCAAAACATTCACCTGCGTAGTATTTTTCTCGCCAGATCGAATAAAACTAATAACAACCCTCCATACGTGACAGAGGGTTAGATATAAAAAAAATATTTTTATTAATTATACAAAATCGTAAATATCTAGGCTCTTGTATGAGATAAGGCAAAGTTTTCCTCCCAAAAACACCCAACCCAGGGGTATTTTTCCCGCCGGGGCGAATGAAACTAACTACAACGCTCTGTGTGTTACATGGGCTGAAATATAAATGTTTTATTTTGTTTTGCATTTTGTAGGTAAACTGTATTTATCGTTTTTTTCTTCTGTAGGCTTTCGTGGCCGTTGTCCATAGTAGCTAACTTTTCGGGCTGTTGTCCACGTTGTCTAGTTTTTACGTTTCGACTCTCATGTCGGAGTCTTCTTCAGAAGTGATTCTGAAGAAGACTCCGACATGAGAGTCGAAACGTCAAGGTTAAAAACTAGACAACGTGGACAACAGCCCGAAAAGTTAGCTACTATGTATTTATCGTTTTTTTATTTATATTTCGTTTTTCACAAATTCCTTATCAGACAAAAGTGTTGATGACGTCACAGTATAAAGCAAGTGAGCTGTCAAACAGACCTTGTATTATTGGATCATACTTATTATCTATAATATAGTGTCTGAAAAAATTAAAATTTTCTAAACAGATCTTATCTTGAAGAACGAATATTACCAAAGATAAAAATATAACGAATTAAACACAAATCAAAACTAGCTGTCGGATCCAATTTTACCCGGGGATATAAAATTAAACTATATAACGTATAATGCTGTGGGGTGCGATCCTTTAGGTCCACACAATCAACTTCCCAACATGGTATGACTTACAATACTTGAATACTGATTACTTATTGTTTCCATAATTAATATTACTATGTTATAGTTTGTAAATATTTGTTTTTTTAATATGTATATGATAAATTTTAATGGAATTTATCAGAAATAAAACTCACCCTTTATATTATGAATATTAGTTTTCTAATATCCTAATAATGTCAATAATATAATGCACATTTTTAGAAAAACTAATCTGACAGTTTGAATTTTGAATTGTGTTGTTTCCAAGGCAACATGAATTATTAGATGTATTTATTAGTATGAAATTCAAATTTTGATGGTGGTTTTCATCCCTTTAATGGCTGTTTGGACCCATATAAAAAATAAATACTGAAATACACGTTTCATTATTTGTATTGTATAGTATTTATTCTAAGTTCCGACTAAATTCGACCAAGAAAAAAAATAAAAATGAAAAAAAACACCCTTTTTACCCCCGTAGGGGTTAAATTTCGAAAAATCCTTTCTTTCAGATCATATTTACGTCAAGACGCACCCCAACGAAGTCAATAGCATTTTTTGTTCGCGAGATTTCGTCCCGGAAAAAAATGACACGTACGTACGTACGTACGTACGTACATACACACACACACACACACACACACACACACACAGACATTTTTCTAAAAATAGTGTCAATATACTCTAATGCCCTTGAAACATGAAAATATGTTAAAATTTTTGATTTCGATTTTCGGACCAATTACAATAACTCCCTATTGGGAAGTTAAAAATGTGCAATTCCCGTGCGTTTTTAAAACATCAAAGCCAGACAAGACGTAAATAAAACAATTTAAAAAACAACGATCTTAATAAACAAAAACAAAAGCCCAACAAGTTAAGAGGGAAAGTGGCACACACACGCACACGCTCACGCACACACATACACACACACATAGATACATACATACACAGTCACAAGCACAGATTACCTACTCGAGAAGGCAAATTGGCTTCTTACAAAAATGAAAATGGAAGTGAAACGTTATCTGCAACGCCGCCGAGCGGGCGGGACTCAGTCCACACAAACACATTCAGAGACACACACACACACACACACACACAGTCACATATACAACAACAACAACAGTAAAAGCATTCCATTTAGGACTTTCATTTTTGTACGGCACTGCTGCCATCTAAGTGATTCAAAGCATTTCTTATGGAGAATTTTACTCTTAACTGTTGCTTCCAGTGGCGTAAGATGTATACAATATACTATGTTTACTTTTTTTGTTTGTGTGTGTGTTATTGTGACTATAAATATGTACGTACATTCAAACCAGGTTTGAATTTTCTTCAAGTTTTTATTTGATATTGTGAAGTTGGTGAATATGTAGGGGAAGTTGGGGTGGGTTTATTTATATTTTAAATAAAATATAGATTTTTTTATAAAAACATTGCAAATCGAAGCAAAAATTGTTGTCTATGAATGTTTAGTCCCTTGTACATAATATAACAAAATTATTTGAGAATACACCCAATTCTGTTTTTACACGGTTTTGATTTAACACGGTTCAGAAAAAAATGATTTCGTTTTTACACGATTTCATTCGATTTAGCACGATTAAAAAGCTATTTGATTTAATTTTTAAAGATTTTTTTTTAACCGTTAATCTTCTAGGATTTTTTTCTATCTGTTATTTATAAAATATGTAGTTAAGGAATTCCCCTTTCTAATTTATTTTCATAGCAGCTTAAGTATATATTTTAGTTTTGTACGAGTTTTCAGTTCCTAAACTTGCGATAATTTTATATTTATGTTATTTTTATTTTAAGAATTGAATTGCCTTTTATTTTTACAAGCTTTTACTTAACTCAAATGCTATGTAACTATGTCACTATGTCCCGTGGTACAAATCTTGCGACCGATTTTTAACGAACTTCCCGTCGTACGATTTTCGTCAAATTTTGAAATATGGTGTATTCTCCGTGACAATGCACTTTTTTATCATTTTTATAGCTATGTTATTTTATTATAAGGTCTTTTTTGATGTATCTAATATAATAAAATAACTTGCCTTCGTGATCAAGTATTATTTCATAATTCAAATTATTTCGTAACCATGGTTTGCTTCGACAATAACATTTATTATGTTTTGTCAAAATATTTTACAATATAATATTCGAATACAAATAATTTATATAATGAAAATATAATTTATTATAATGAAAACTGCTGAGTGAAGATTATAAATTATAAATTGAAGAAAATTATTGAAAAATTATCGAATTTTATATAAATATCAGGTATGTATTATAAATTTTATTTGTAGTGATTATATTGACATATAGAAAAGTTTTAGCCGTTTTAGCTTTATTTTTTCATTTAAATGTATGTATAATAAATATGTATTATAGTATCGCATTTTATTATTATTATATCATCCTATATGCATACCTGTATATGTTATATATTGTTATGGCATTATTGAAAATATTAAATACAAATTAATTTATGTTAGTGTAATTTTGAAGATCTAAATAGGTATTGTTTTTCTAAGAGACGCGAGTCTAAATTTACAATGGAGGAGGGGGTCATGGTCTGTGAAATAGACAAAAAAAGTTACTTTAGTATATTTAATAAGCATTTTTCTATTTAATTTGCTTTACTTTTTAGGTTTGTGTGGGGTGTCATTTCACCATGCCCCCTCCCCTGGATCTGCGCTTCATTTCTAAAGAAGCTAATATACAATCAAAACGTTAGTGTTCATTTTAAAATAAAAACTAAAGATTGAAGTAAGACGTTTGATTATTATAAATAAATGACCAACTAAACTGCGAGTCACGTTTGATGTTATAAATGCCTTCTTCCTTCATATACGAGACTAAATAAACATTGGACACTGATTGTGAGGTAATATTTTTATGTATTCAGAGACAGTTTCGTATATTAATTTTCATAAAAGTGTAATGTTCATTCTATGTAGGTATTTCAATCAATATATTTCGATCAGATTTAAAAAATATCGGTATGGAGAACCATACATGACTTCCATGTTCTGTAATATATTTTACAATAATTTTTAATATAAAACTCACCTTTGTATTATAAATATTAGTTTTCTAATATTCTAATGTCAGTTGTAGAATACACATTTTTGTAGAATAATAATTATGTGACATTTGAATTTAACTGCGTTTCTTTCCATGGCAACATGAATTTAATAGTATTTAAAATTAAAATTTTGTGGGTGATTTTCACCCCTTTAGTGGCTTTTTCGATACGATTATGAATTAAGGGCTCCTTAGATTTTATTGAACTACAAGTGTACCAAGTCTTATCAAAATTGGTGAGATACTAATCACTTTTCAGACGATAATTGGTACAAAATTTCGAATATTTCGGAAACCCCTAATTCGATTAGCACCAAAATCAATAGGTCTGGAGTACTCACTGAGACAAACATTTTCCCCAAATATAATTTAAATCGGTGCATATTTACAGTAGTTATCGTGAACGGAAGAAAATTCTACATCCAGACAGACATACAGACACACGCACAGCCACCTTGTGGAAATTAACTTTTTTTGCGTTTTGAAGTTAGTACAATCAGAATCTGCTCTTATCTCGGACATAATTTTTTGACGGTATTAAAATACTTCCATTTCTTCGAACATGGAAGTAAAAAGGGTTTTTAGTCTTATGCAGACCCTGAGAGAGCTTCAACGAGGTTTGGGCCAGCCCACATTTTGAGGGACCCCTCCCCCCTTCGCCCGAGCGTAAGGACATTCCAAACAACTTTCGTACTAGTAAAATTCTTATATCTTCCTGATATTATTTAGTATTAAAAACCGTGAGTTTTTTTTAAGTACTTTTTCTACAAGGTGTATTTTTTTTGGTAGTATATTTATGTTTTTTAAATAATCTCTATTAAAAATAGTATTAGTATCAAAAAATGTAAAAATGTAAAATATAAATAATTTTCAAGACGCCGAGGCCCCTGATACCAGAACCCGGGCCATATGGCCCTCCTAGCCCCCCACCCCCCCCCTCTATCTGGGCTTGGTCATGCAATGAATATAATATAATATAATAAAAAAATAAATAACTTTTGACTAAAAATGGATAAAATAAAATTAGAAAAAAAAACTTTTTTTAAAAAACAAGCTTTTACATATAATAAACCTACATATGCACTAAAAAGTAAAAAAATAAGTTTTTTTGTTCACAAAGTCTTCCAGAATTCGTATGACTAAAAAAGCTTGTGGCGTTCATTTAATATTTAATGTAATATTTAGAAATATAAAAAATGTCGAAAATATCAATATTGGAAAAATCTATAGTAGATCAAATATTAATGTAATGTTGATACTAAATAAACCTGAAACTCAATGTATGTTAATGTTTTGAAATATGAATTTATAAAATAGATAAGGTAGTATTTCTTTTCGGTATTTCTTAGCCCTTTTTCATATGATAAATCTTGAAGCCAAAATATTCCTGTAGTTTATATCAAATTATCCAGGAATTTAATGTACAATTAAATAATATTAATTGAAAATATTCATTTAGGTTGAATATAATTTCAAAATATTCACAGGATATAATATTTTATATTATATTTGATATAAATTATGTACATATATGGAATTTTATGGAATATTTCGAAATATTCATTGAATGTAGCTAATGTAGTTTTTCCATTGAGAAACTCTTAGCCCTTAATTCTATTTTGAATCTAGAATTCCAAATATTTCATGTAATATTTTGAAATAATAATTTAAGGTAGATAAAATACTGTTAAGACTTTTTTCCTATGTTGAATCTAGATTACTAAATATTTCTTTCATGTGCGATAAATTAACCAGGAATTTAAAATACTAAATTAAACTAGCAAAAGGTTCTTTGTCCTATTTGAATCTAGATTTCCAAATATTAATGTATACATATATGTATAATGTATATACATTATACAATATTATACATATATGCATTTTAACATAATATTAATGCAATTTAATGGAAGATTTGAAAATATTAATTTATAGTAGAAAATGTAGTTTTTCCTATATTGATATTTTCGACATTTTTTATATTTCTAAATATTACATTAAATATTAAATGAACGCCACAAGCTTTTTTAGTCATACGAATTCTGGAAGACTTTGTGAAAAAAAAAACTTATTTTTTACTTTTTAGTGCATATGTAGGTTTATTATATGTAAAAGCTTGTTTTTTAAAAAAAGTTTTTTTTTCTAATTTTTTATGAAATAAACTGCACATAAAAATTTAATTTATATTTTTTTTGTATGGATCATTTCATTTAACCTTTTTAACAGGGTTGAAGGATATGGAACTAATCCCCTTTTTTCTATGTACTTCATGTCTTTTTACAGGTTTTTTTACACGGTTTTTTCTGGAACGTATCTACCATGTAAAAACAGTATTAGGTGTAATTGAAAACTGTATAAACAACCCCGAAATATTACACATAAACAAAATTAGTGCAAAGCATAGGAAAGTAATAAAATTCATTATATTTTAAAGATTTTATTATATTACTCGAATCAATGAAGCTCAAAAATCACCGAAACTTCGGAAATTCAGAAACAACATCGATTTTGATTATTTTATTTTTATGTTCGTTATACTATACTATTTAAAATCAGAAATCCTTACAGCCGTCGAATTTAATACTCCCCCCCGAATTTTGAAAATTTATATAAATTACTAATTTCATATATTACGTCCGATTTTTTACCTAGAGGGATTTGAGGATCGCTGATTAAGAATACATATAAATAATAAAACAATTGGATTTGTTTATAATTAAAAAAACGTAATAATAATATTTAAATACGGCCATTGGCTAAAGAATTTAAAAGTTTACTTTTTTATGGTGACAATCGATTATATAAGTCTTTGGGAACACATATAAATAGTTGTGCGAAAATTAAGGTTCTACAAATTATTGCAAATTAAAGACAATCATGATCCCCAACTTCAGAGGGCTATAACTTAAAAGTTTGAGTTTTTAGGACTTACAATTAGTGCCCATTGACACTTTTGATCTACTCATCAAGGACTATCATAATCCAAAATTTCAAAGAGTTTGACCGAAACCCCTTTCCCATAAGGATTCTGCGGGGTCCTTTATTAAAATTTTGCTAGAAAATTATTTTTTCAATTAAATTATTATCAAATAAAGTTCAGTTATATATAAAATATCCGAAATATTTCAGAAATTTCCCAAAGACTCTGACGGCTGGAATTTTTCTGATTTAAATTAATATGGTATAACGAATATAGGTTTTTTACTTCTAATAAATTTTTTTTCATTTAAAATTAAATTTTTCCATTTCAAATTCAATTTTTTTCATTTCAAATTCAATATTTGAAAATAAATTGATATATTTATTTTTTAATTGTTTAAAAATTCTTAGTTTCTTCAGTTTAAAAAATAAAAAAATAAATATCAATTTATTTTCAAATATTGAATTTGAAATGAAAAAAAATTTATTTGAAATAAAAAAAATTTCATTTGAAATGAAAAAACTTGAATTAGAAGTAAAAAACCTATATTAAAAAAAATTATCAAAATCGGCGATGTTTCTGAGGATTCCGAATTTGTAACTATCACAAAATTATTTGCGAGTGCTTGCTAGCTTGAAAATTTGCTAGCCTCTTTATAATACTGGATATTATATGTACCTAGTATCTAAAATTACAATAATATGAATATAATTTTAATTAATTCAAGCATGTAAATAAAAAGTAAGTAATGTTCAGTGTGGAAAACATTTTTAAACGTTACGAATAATTATTATTATGTAAATACATGTATTATATTATGTAACATATTTATTATGTTTAAGGGCAGACTAACGTATTTAAATTATTTTTTTTCCAATTTTTTTTTATTCGATTTTCTGAATGAAAAACTTTTCAAGAATATTGTGTGAAAATTTTACACGAATCGGAGCAAAACTAACGAAGTTACAGCAGTTTAAAGTGAACCGAGCGCTCATGAATGGGCGCGATCAACTGACTCCATGTGTATAAGTAAAGAGGAAAAAAAAACTAAAGAAGGCAGAATTCGTCGGAGACAGGAGCAAAAAGATGCATTAGACATTATGGACGATAGCAACATCCTTTATGGACCTGACATCGATGATTCAGTGTGAGGTAAGCCGAAAAAACTTATGAACGTTTTATTCTAAATTTTTTAGTGTTTAAAACTTTAAAGCGTTTTTCCCACAACTCACGTTTTCAAAGTCGGTGCCCCTCATAATTTCAAAACTACTGCACCGATTCTTTTGAAATTTTGAAGACTATTTCTGTACATAATTTACGAGGTAACGCTGGAGAGTTTTTTTCAAATTTGTCAATATTTATTATTTTATAATAAAAAATTACCCGATTTTTTTGGGCAAAAATCGCGATTTTCACTTCAAAGTGTTCCCAAAAATTGAAAAATTGAAATTTCGAAAAACCCCCCCAGCGTTACCTGGGGAAAACGATTAGCTAACGAACAATTTTTTATTTTTTTATTTCAGATGATCCAGGACCGAGTTATGATGGGCACCGCAATTCAACTTTTTTCCGAGACGCCTCCAAATAATTGCCGCCATTGCTGTATTTTTAAATTTTTTTTTATGAAAATTTTACAAAATATTCTTCGAATGTTATACTTTGATGTACCATTATGTTAAATAAATAAATATTAACTGTGTTGTCGGAAAAAATTCATAAAAATGTCCCTTTTTTTGTACGAATTAACGTTAGTCTGCCCTTAAAACACGGCACTATAATTAAATTTTTGATGTACTTTTAGAACACACAAATAATTTTCAACACTATCATGTTGTTTTAAAGTGTTAAAATAACAATTATAATCCAACACCAGTTTGTGGTCGATGGAATGCGGTCTAGTTTTAACAGAAATTGATAACACGGGAGGTTTTAACGTTTAATGTAAATAAAAATACAAAATAGTGTATAATCTGTATAAACTAAAATACCAGCATCTGATTGAAAAATAATTAACTTTATTTTCAACGTGTATTTTTTTGTTCTCTGTAGTTTTGGAAATTTTTCGATTTTAATATAATTCAAGGCAGTATTGCTGTGTGATGATTTTAAATTTTTTATTTTTTAACATATTTTGAAAGTAGGGGAACATCGGCGAATGTGGCGCACCTAAGAATATTATAAAATAAAACATAAAATATGGAATTTTTTTTCAGTAGTTTAAATATTTCCAATATACTAACTCATAACTTGACAATAGGTATTAGTTTTCAATTTTTTGATAATTTAATATGTTAATATATAATCTATACAATATACCTACAATGTAATAACTTATCCTGACTGACTGACTGATTCATCAACGTACACCATAAACCCCTGGACCTAGAAATGTGAAATTAAACGAGTGTCTTCCTATTATGATGTAAGCACCCACTGAGAAAAGATTTTTCGAAATTCAACCCTTACGATGGTAAAAAATTTTATGAGTAAAAAAAAATGTTTGCCGAACTTAGGTACTTGAAAGTTATTCAGTAGGTACTCAACAAATAATTATACACGTATTTCAGCATTTCCCAAAAATTCAACCCCTAAAGGGTTGTTAGAGAGTGGAAAATTTTGTGTAGGAAATTTTTTAGTTGTATTCACACGAAAATTATTCGCACAAATATTATACAAAACAAATCGCATTTTCGGAAAATCAACCCCTTAGATTGATTGAGAGGGAGGGGGATTGATGTTAAACGGTTTTTTTAATTTTGACAAATTTATCTACATTACTGTTTATGATATTAAGGTAAATTCAAAAAAAAATAATATTCAATAAAAATTAAAAATTTGACATTCAACCCCTAATGGCGGGGGAAGATCGCCGAGATATTTACAATTTTGTACAACGCATTAAGAGAAAACCAGAAGAAAAATTTTATATTTCACCCCCTGTCATGTATGGCGGGTTGTAAATAATTTCATTCGATTCGGCGGGAAAAATACCACGAGGGTGGATGTTTCGAAATCCACGCGAGCGAAGTCGTGGGTATTGTGAAACATTATTGTACGCCAAATTGCCCTCCAGTTCGGTTAATGTGGCGCACTTGATTTTAGTATAGATTTTCATAAGATTAAAATGATCTTAACCAAATTTTGTAGTCGGAGGGGGATATGACCCTTAAAAAGATTTATTTTATGAGTCATTAACCCCCACTTTCCTCCCACTAATTTTACATTATTGAATTAAACAATTATTATAGATAAAAAAAATCGAATTATAAAATATGAGAGATTGATAATAAATTACAATATTATAAATAACTAATATTACTTAAATGACTAAGATTTTGCGTATCAACTATCACAAATACATATAAATAGTAAATAACGGATGTCCCAATAAGAATGCCTGATTTAAATGTTGCGCCATTTTTTTTCTGTGCAAGAGGCAGCTATGAAATTTGAAAATCGTCATTAACGAATGTTCCGATTATTTATTATGGAGCGCTACACAAACGAAAAACGCGTTATCATAGTGAAAACCCATTACAAAAATGGGGAAAGTTACATTAAAACCGCTCGAAAACTTCGCGGAATTTTCGGTCGTGAAAATGTACTAATTGTGTCAAGAGTAATCAATAAATTTGAGGAAAATGGGTTGATTATAGACAGTAAGTCTTCTGTGCGTCGGTGTACCGGCCGGTCTCGAAAATATCGCTGCTGTAAACAAGAATGTTGTCAAAAACCCGGGAACATCAACTTGACAACAACTTCAAATTTCGAGAAGCAATACGCAGCGAATTCATAAGAAAGATCTCTATCAGCATCCCAATAAGGTTTAGTTCACTCAGGAGCTCAAACCAGAAGACCATGAACAGCGCCGACGATTTATTGAACGGTTGGTGGTGTAGCGTTATTCATAACACTTGTTTTTTGAATCGTAATCGATTGCAATTAGTATTGCGTAATCCCTTGCTTATGTTTTATTGATAACAATTTTGGAAAAAGGAACGTTACGCAATACTCATTGGAAATAAGAAATAGAGAAATAAAATCTAAGCAGTCGTTAGCACAGAGTGCCTAGAGTACCACAATAAAATTTATAATTGTTCAGTGATTGTAAAATCTACCAAATACTGAAAAACCTCCTTGCGCGCTGTAATTCACGCCAAGGAGAAAGTGAGGCTCTGGGGTAGCGACCACGAAAATTACTTTTAAGAGCATAGTTGTTTTTACCAAATAGTGTTAATAAATTGTATTATTGTATATTGTGTCCAACGTGTATTTAAGTTAACTAGTAATCAGTTAACTTCTGTAGGGTAGATTATTGTTTCTATTAGTGTTTAAAGTGTAAGTAAATAGTATTTAAAGTGTTGTTAAATAGTATTTAAATTGTTATTAAATAGTGTTTGATTGTAATTAAAAGTGTTCGCCATTAATTAGTGTAAACCATTATTATACCATTGTTATGAGTTATTTTTATAATTAAATTTATTTTATTAACTGTCAAAGTGTACGTTTCTAGTCACCTATAGGTTATTCTGCCTAGCCGATTAAAGGATAAATAGAATATTGAAAGAAATTAGAACCCAAACCGTTACAGTGGAGCAAAATGAAGTGGCAGCTGATTCTTCCAAAAAAAAACATTTTCAGCGATGAAGCTTATTTTCATTTGAACGGGTTCGTTAACAAACAAAATTGTCGCATTTGGGGTTTTGTGAAATCTTAGGTTTATGCCAATGCGCCACGGACTATTCGCGAGCTCAAGCCCGAGATCCAACGCGTCATCGGTGAGATAGAACCGGATCTCTGTGAGAACGTCATTGCAAATTTCATGAAAAGAGCAAGGGTCTGTATTCCGATTCGCGGGGGCCATTTGCCGGATTTTTTGTTCCATAATTAATCGGAATATGTCTATTTTACAATGCAATAAAAAAATCACCACTCGCTCAATAAAATATGCGTTTTTTATTTAAATTAAATCAGGTACTCTATTTGTTTGAATACGTCAAGTTAGCCGCAAAAAAATGTTTGAATGCGTAATTTTGTATAAAAAAAATCTTTAGAACGAATACGTATACAAAGAAAAGTGTAAATTTATTTAAAAATAAATAAACTTCAGGTATGTGTTATTTAAATATTATATATTAAACATAAAAATAATATACAAAGGATTTCAAATTGCGTCAATTATTAAATGTAGAAAATCAAACACTTTGAAAATATAAAATTTCATCTGCTTTTAAAAATCTACATTTCCTTTCAAATACAACATTGAAATTAAATTTGTACAAATTTAAGATCAAAGTAGCAAATACAAGACAAACATTAGTATGTATGCAGAAACACAATTTTCTAAACGTTGGTTGACGCTATATACGAGATATACCTACTGACTACTGACTTTCTACAAACGTACCGATATAAACGGAATATTTTAGTATTGAAATATGTTTCCTATGTGAATAAGAATTGAGAGGATTTTTGGGATTGATGTTATTGGTGAAGTATGAATACAAAAGTAGCTTACATATATGTCAATATTACTTGATACATTATCAATGAAACGACCCTTTATCATTCTATTTAAGTCATTTTATGTCAACTGAGATTCCGTAGGTCGTCAGTTACGTCAATAAATATATAAATTATAAAAATAAAAAAAAACATTCAATCATTTTTTTCCCATAAAAATATTTACATACTCACAAAAATATCATCAACTACATATTTAAGTATTTTCATATCTTTCTGAAATAGTAAAAAATAGATGTTGGAGAGAGATACCTTGAAAAATATACAATATAGGGTGCGGCATTCAAATTGAAACAAGGAAATAATTCGAAAACAAAAAATGACGGAGTACGTTTTTTCAAGAAATTGGTAGATTTCAATGTATAGAACATAGTGATAACTTCCCCCCCCCCCTTCACAGAGGGGTGCATAACTTTCTAGGGGCTTACAAAGCTGTCTAAAGTTATTTGGGTATACCACTGGGGCTGTCAGTTTTAGAAGAAAACAGGTTTAATAAATCTTAAAGCTGATAAAAATACGAATAAAATAGTATTTTTAAAAATTATGTAAGTTCTGGATATTACAAAAATTTAAGGAAAATTATTCATGTTTTTCGACGACCCCAGGAAAGACCTTCTACACCGAATAAATTAAATTCCAGCTAGGAATCTACAGAACATTTAATGCCCTAAATAATGGTTTCTGTCTGACCATGATTATTTTAAAATTATTCAAGTTATAGGTAAATATCCAAAGACAAATTTTTATGACAAAAACTTTTAATATACCTACACTGTTTTTGAATACAATTGTGATTATTACAACTTAAATTATGTGCTTTACCTATATATTTTCCCATAATTTGAACAATTTTAAAATAATCATGGTCGGACGGAAACCATTAATTCGGGTACCTATTTAATTTTCTATGGATTCCTAGCTGGAATTTATTTTATTCGGTGCAGAAGATCTTCTCTGGGGTCATCGAAAAACATGAATAATTTTCCTTAAATTTTTGTAGTATCTAGAAATTTGAGTGCTTATATCTCAAACATTTTTCGAGATTCTGACGTTGGGTGCCGAGCATTATTTAGGGTACTCTTTTATCTATTTTAATTTAAAATTTCATTTTGAAATTCAATTAAAAACATATTAAACACAGCGGTCGAACGTAACTCTACATTTTAGACGTGATCTCCAAATTCGACATCGCTAAATGATTTTTTCGCGGGCTCTATTTCATTAACTATTTATGTTACATCATTTTTAAAAACATTATTTTGTTCGTAATTTTATCAGCTTTATTATTTATTATACCTGTTTTCTTCTAAAACTGACAGCCCCAGTGTTATACTCAAATAACTGATTTTAGACAGCTTTGTAAGCCCCTAGAAAGTTATGCACCCCCCTTGTGAAGGGGGGCGGAAGTTATCACCATGTTCTATACATTGAAATCTACCAATTTCTTGAAAAAAATTTACTCCGTCATTTTTTTCTAGCGCCACCCCTATACGAAATTGTCTAGCGACTGGACTAAATATCAATTATAAAATTTTTAATTGTACAATAAATTATATTAGAGAGTATGCACTCTGTACATCGAACGTTTTAATTCTTTGCATTTAAAATTTTATAGTATACGCTTTATACCCGTAAACATTCTTAATACTTTTTGCTTCCTCGCAATGTCGAAGAGACGAGAAATGTTATTTTTTTAATGATAAGGCGAATAATATTGAAATTCACAAAAATCACATTAAAAATTTCAAATCTATTGGGGCGAAAGGAGGGAGGTTAGTATTTAAGTTAGGTTAAAATATGGAAAATCACAATGAATACATAAAAAATATATACTTTTTAAATCTGACAGGTTCAAATTGAGGAAATGTGCAAGTATTAATTTTTAGTAGTAACTATTTATTTAAAGTGATATAATTTGTTTTAAGTTCAATATATTTGTTTAATGTTGAATAAATAATTTTTCATGTAGTATTTTAATTAGTTATATAAGTTCAAAATTAAATAGGAAGTATTTATTATTAACAAAAGTGCATTTAAATAAAAGCCTTAAATAAAATTGCAAGAGAAAAAAAGAGTTTGAAGTTTGTATCTTAGAATCTATGCAAATAAAAGGTACTTTTTGTGTCTTGATAATTTACAAGTATAAAAATCTTGAATGTCTGATTTTTTTTATTTTGTTAAATACAATAAAACAATATCTTAAATAAATATTTCCTTTAAAAGATATTTTATTTTTCAAATAAAATAAGATTCAGATATAAAATTGATTTCCATTTAAAAATAAAGTTGATTTTCAATCAGCTTTAACCAAACCAATAAAACAAAACACCATCTTATTTCTTCCTTGAAAACCAATAATATTTATTTAAAACATTTTTCCATACAGTTCCTTGTTTTCGAATTGGCTTAGACCGCGTAGATCAAATACACTAGACTTCACGTCAATGAAGACTCATCAAAGATGAAATGTATGGCATAAAACCGACAACAGTTGATGAATTAAGACCCGTCATTGGAAGTGAATAACCTCGAATACCCAACTAAATGATTCGTGATGTTATCGACCAGAACGTCTATCAATTTGAGCATGTGCGATAAATTCTACGTTAATTTAGAGTTTTAATCTTAGATATACTTCACTACCTACATATTGACAGTATACTCATTTAAAATGTGAAGATATAGATTTTTTCTGGACATACATACATATACAGGATGGCCCGTTTTAAGTGCACACCTCTGATAACTTTTTATGGTGAAATGTTATCAAAAAACCTTTCAGATAAAAGTTGCACGGTTGCAGACGTATTGGGATGATTTTTTAGGTGGACTTTTCAAGGTCATATTAAGGTCAACATTATTTTTAAAAGCTTTTATTTAACTTCACTTGTTTGTTAGTTAGTTAAGATCAAATTTTGCAATCAAAATTTCGACTAGTTCTAATTAAAATAGAACTTTAAAATTTTGTATACATATATGAGTCCGGTGACAATGCAATATAGTATATCTAATATCGTTCTAAATCCAATATGGCGGATGTTCCAAGATGGCGGATTACTTTTTTCTTTATGATCATCTTCAAATGGGTATCAAATGAAAGGGTTTGATGAGTAGAATACAAATAGCTACGCGACGTCATTCTAAATCCAATATAGCGGGCGCCCCAAGATGGCGATTTACATTTCTCTCCTAACCATCTTGATATGGGTATCAAATAAAAGGGTTTGATGAGTAGAATACGATTAGCTATGTGACTTCATTCTAAAAACAATATGGCAGACGCCTTAAGATGGCGGATTACCTTTTTCTTTATAACTATCATGATATGGGTATCAAATGAAAGAGTTTGTCGAGCTTTACCTGTTAGTATGTAAGTTAGTTAGTCAATCAGTAACTAAAAATTTAAAAATAAAATTATATAAAAAAATACTTTTTAAAAACAAGTTTTTATTAAAAATGCACTGAAAAGTAAAAAATAAATTTTCAGCTATCACAAGAAATTCAGGTTTTTATGACTAAAACCAATAAAAGCGCGGGGCGCTATAAAGACAAATGTATGAATAAAAATTATTATGCAGTGTAAGAAATGAAATATAAATTGATATAAGATAACAGTAGAAAATTTGTACATTAAATCAAATAAATACAGTAGAATATTTGATAAACTATAATAATACTTCACTATAATGAAATAATTAATTAATTAAAAACTATACATTTACTTCATGAGCACCCCGCGCTTTTATTGGTTTTAGTCATAAAAACCTGAATTTCTTGTGATAGCTGAAAATTTATTTTTTACTTTTTAGTGCATTTTTAATAAAAGCTTGTTTTTAAAAAGTATTTTTAGGGTTCCGAAGAAACCCTATTAATCTCACTTTGTCGTCCGTCCGTCCGTCCGTCCGTCCTAATCACTCTAAGCTCAATAGCTCGTAAACTATATAAGCTAGAACCTTGAAATTTTGACAGAATATGTAAAATAACACCCTCTAGTAAAATATGTAAAAATATTTTCGAAAAATATTTTTTTAGGGGGGGTGCTAAGAAGCTGAAGACACCCAAAAAAAATATTTATTTTTATACCAAGGCAAGTGGCACATCAAAATGTGTAACCAAGCTAGTGTAATTTGATCCTTATTCTTATTTTTTTATAAATCAAAAATGGCTTTAAAGCAAATTCAAAAAACCAAAAAAAATGTATTCCAAGTCGTGTGGGATGTCAAAATATAGATCTCAGTGAGTAGAATATGACAGTATTTTTTATTTTTTTTATAAATCAAAAATGGCGCCTACAGGGGGCTCCAAGCAAAAAAAAAATTGTCCCCCCCCCTCTAACTCGGTAACTACTGGCTCGAAAAATCTGAAAAAAATTAGGTAATAAGGCTTTGGTGAGACTACCAACGACAAATACTAAAGTCACCAATATCATTTCAAATTTTGGAGAAAAAGGGAGGGGTGTCATACATTTTTTTATTTTTATTTTTTTATCTGGGCATGTGGGGTGTCGAAATGTAGATCTCAGTGAGTAGAATATGACAGTATTTTTTATTTTTTTTATAAATCAAAAATGGCGCCTACAGGGGGCTCCAAGCAAAAAAAAATTTGTCCACCCCCCCCCTCTAACTCGGTAACTACTGACTCGAAAAATCTGAAAAAAATTAGGTAATGAGACTTTGGTGAGACTACCAACGACAAATACTAAAGTCACCAATATCATTTCAAATTTTGCAGAAAAAGGGAGGGGTGTCATACATTTTTTTATTTTTATTTTTTTATCTGGGCATGTGTGGTGTCGAAATGTAGATCTCAGTGAGTAGAATATGACAGTATTTTTTATTTTTTTTATAAATCAAAAATGGCGCCTACAGGGGGCTCCAAGCAAAAAAAAATTTGTCCCCCCCCCCTCTAACTCGGTAACTACTGACTCGAAAAATCTGAAAAAAATTAGGTAATGAGGCTTTAGTGAGACTACCAACGACAAATACTAAAGTCACCAATATCATTTCAAATTTTGGAGAAAAAGGGAGGGGTGTCATAAATTTTTTTATTTTTATTTTTTTATCTGGGCATGTGGGGTGTCGAAATGTAGATCTGAATGAGTAGAATATGACAGTATTTTTTATTTTTTTTATAAATCAAAAATGGCATCTACAGGGGGCTTCAAGTAAACAAAAATTTGTCCAACCCTCTCTAGCTCGGTAAATACTGACTCAAAAAATCTGAAAAAAAATTGGTAATGGGGTTTTTATAATACTAGTAACGACAAATACTAAAATCAACAATATCATTTCAAATTTTGAAAAATAGAAATGGGCGTCATGGAATTTTTTTTAGTTTCATATCTAGGCTTTTGGGGTGTCAAAATGTAGATCTGAATTAATAGAATATGATCCTATTTTTTATATTTATTTTTAACTCAAATATGCACCTGTAAATTGCTCTAAACAGTCCACGTAGTATATACTTCGGAACCCTTATGGCATACACTGGTGTATGTCTTGACAAATTTTTTTTATATAATTTTATTTCAAATATGGACCTTTATTTTTTATTTAGCAATTTTATTCTACGTGGAAAAACACGAACTTAAATTTTCTAAAATATCTAACAAAATAATTGGACTAAAAATATACACCTTAACCACAATAAAACAATGTCACTTGACACGTGTTTCGACTACACAAGAAGTCCTCATCAGGAGACTAACAGTTCCAATTAAGGTGTTTATTTTTAGTTTAAGTGACTAAGAAACCACAGTTTCTCCGTTTTTTCAGTAGAAAATAATTCGAGATTTTGAACATTCAATATTTTTTACTCAGAAACCATGAGGTTTAGAGAAAAGGTACAAGACAAAAAAATGTTTATTTTGGTCTAATATATGGTATATAACAAAAAATCTTAACTTTAGTTCTTTAGCACCCACTCTGATATTTTTAAATACCGGGTAGCCTATTTAAATTGAGACAAGCAAATATCTCGAAAATTAAGCTTTTTCAGGAAAAATCTTTAATACAAAAGTTTCTGGGTTAAAAGGAGAAACCAATGGAGGTAAAAGTTTTAAGGTAATTTTGGGGTCAACTTCATTTTTTTAAATGGAAACCTATATTTTTTTTTTACATATTAGTATCTTACAGAAAAAAAGAAACAACTTTTGTTGGAGAAAATTTTTCAAAATCCTCAATTTCAACCTATCTTTTTTTAGTAAAAATTTTCAAAATACAAAAAAAATCTTTTTAAAAATCCTAAAATTAAAAAAAAAATTTTTTTTAAATTTAATTGTTACTTAAACATGCATAGTTAATAATTATAAATCATAATTTCGATTTTTTTTAATAAAAACAAACAAAAAATAAAAAAATAGATTAAAAAATTGCCCTTGAATTTGAGGATTTTGAAAAAACTTCTTAGACAGAAGTTGTTTCTTTTTTTCTACAAAATACGAATATGTAAAAAAAGAAATAGGTTTCTATTTAAAAAATAAAGTTGACCCCAAAACGACCTTAAAAACTCCACACAAAGTAAAAAATTTTTACCTCCATTGGTTTTCCCCGTCTAATCCTGAAACTTTTGTACCAAACATTTTCCCTGAAACACCTTAATTTTCGAGATATTTGCTTGTCTCAATTTAAATAGACCACCCGGTATAACATTAACCCTTAGCTGCTCCACTTCTCTAGAATAACATACCTGCCACACTGGGGTCGCCTCGTACCCCAGCACTAAAATGCTAACTACTCGTAAGCTATTAAATATTTTAATTCAATAAAATTCCTTTATCATCTTTGAACGATGCGGAATGCACTTCAATCGGTTATTTAAAATATATATAATATTTAATATATTAAAAAATTATTTTAAATTATTTAAATATATTTAAAAAATTGAAAACCTTGTAAAAGTCGAAAAAAATGATTTTTTTGCATAAAAATTTATAACTTTTTTAATTTTTAACTTAAAAATCTAAAATTTTAGACTGATATTCTTGAGATATGACACTTTAAGGAAAAAAATAGTTTATAAGTAGCCGTTCGAAAAAATGTATTTATTTAAAAAAAACATCTTACTTTCTCGGTACAAAATGAGTTTTTTATTTATAAAAATTTTGTTATAATGTTTTTTCGTCATAAAATTATAATTTTGATGCAACAAAATCAATATTTTGTAAAAATATTTTTTGACAAAGGCGTATTAAGAATATTTAAAATTAATAGTTTCTAATAAAATTGAATAAAAAGAATATGGAAAATTTAAGAAATAAATAAATTAAAAATTAACAAATTTCAGGACTATGCAAAATTAATTGATAGGCCAGGTGCGTATTAAAAAAATTATAATTACCATTCTCTAATAAATGATTTTTTATTTATAAAAATTTATTTCTCTTGTTTTTCGTCATAAAATTACAAGTTTTACACAACAAAATCAATATTTTGGAAAAACATTTTTTCTACCACGAACACGAGAGTTCAAAAGAAGCTCCTCCAAATCGACATCCATATCTGACGCTTCTTCAGATTCGGAGTAATCAGAATCCCTGTAACATCTTCAACTTCATTATTGCGTATTCGCCTACTTCAAATTCACTCTCACCATCTTCTTCAGGTAACTGTTTGCGTATAAACCGTGAACGTAAATTATACGCCATCTTATAAAACACAAATAATATTGCTTTTTATCGGAAAAAAATGTGACCTTGTGAAATATCATTTACTTACCTTTTTACACAAACAGAAATGAAATAAATCAAAAAACAAAATTATGAAAAAATTTCGCAAAATCACTGTTGCTGGCACACTGGGGTCTCAGACGGCACCACTTCGCTTGTCATGATGACCACAACTAGACTGACGCTATTAAAATTCTACTAGGTCCTCTAGAAGGAAGATAGTTTCTTGGACTAACATTAGGGGTTGCTACCAAAACTATTTTCAAAAATTTAAACAGCTTAAATTGAAGTTGAAACAATGTGGGGTGCCTGGTACCCCAGTGTGGCAGCTAAGGGTTAAATTTTCAGTCAAAATTTCTAGTTTTTATAGTTTACGAGATATTTTATTTTGACAGAAAAGGACGGATGGACGGACGACAAAGTAAGAATAATAGGGTCATTTCGAAACACGAAAAAAGAAAACAGTCCGTTTTCTAATCTGCATTTACAATATTTGTCTAACGTTTTTAATCCTGTTTAAACTGCAATTTAATCAAGAAGTTAACTGTTCTTGAAAAGATTGCCATATTCAATAAATCCTTAAATATCTTTGTACGTACGATATTAACCACTACAAAAGCGAGCTAAATGTTTATACAAAATTCATCAGCGGTAAATATTTTGATAGTGACGTCAGCCCACGCATTTAATAATGAAATACCCAACATAGAGAAAACATAGCGGTAGTGACACAAGAAATACTAGCATGAATGTCATAGTCAGATGCGAATTTTATCTTCTCATAAATAATATACCGGGTGTTAAAAAAAGAGTGTAAAATGTTTAAAGAGGTAATAGTATGGACCAAAATAAGCAAAAAACTTCTAATAAACATGTGTCCGGAAATTTTTCCTGAGGGGACTACAACCCTCCAAAAATTTGGCTCAAAATGAGTTTTAATTTAATATCTAGAAAACCCTTTCTGATAAAATTATGAAATTTGGTATTCGGTTTAGTAATAATAAGTGTTGTCGATTTTTCGTATTAACCAATTATAATTTAGACCAGGGATGTATGGGGTCAGTGGGCCCATCGATTTTTATCTAGTATTTTTTTATTCTTTAATTTTTTCTTGAATAAGGGACTAATATAAGATTACATGACACAATATACACAAAAATATATTTTGCTTATTTGTCATATTTTATTTATTTGTCATATATTATTTGTCGATGGTAAAGAAAGCATGCAGAATTTAACTTAATACGGATGCTTCAAATTACAAATAATAAATTTATATTCTTGTTCTATGATTAAAGGTAGGAAAAAAAGTTCATATAAATAAGTATCCTAATATGAATCCTCTTAGATCTATAGCCAGTTATATTACTGTTACACGTACTTTACTAACTTGACTAAAAAACGAAATTAAAAATGGTTATTTGTTGATAAGGATGCATTTTTTGTGGTATACTTATATCAACGTTTTTTCTTAATTTTTATCATAGAACAAGAATATAAATTTATTATTTGTAATTTGAAGCATCCGTATTAAGTTAAATTCTGCATGCTTTCTTTACCATCGATATTTCTCGAAAACGGTTAATCCTATGACAAATAAGCAAAATATATTTTTGTGTATATTGTGTCATGTAATCTTATATTAGTCCCTTATTCAAGAAAAAATTAAAGAATAAAAAAATACTAGATAAAAATCGATGGGCCCACTGACCCCATACATCCCTGGTCTAAATTATAATTGATTAATACGAGAAATCGATAACACTTATTATTACTAAACCGAATACCAAATTTCATAATTTTATCAGAAAGGGTTCTCTAGATATTAAATAGAAACTAAATTTGAGCCAAATCTTTGGAGGGCTGTAGTTCCCTCAGGAAAAATTTACGGACACATGTTTATTAGAAGTTTTTTGCTTATTTTGGTCCATACTATTACCTCTTTAAATATTTTACACTCTTTTTTTAACACCCGGTATTTGATATATATTTGCTTTGGTATAATTTTTGTTTGACTAACATTATCTCTTTAGCGTCCCCCTGAAAAAATAAATTTCCAAATTTTTTATATGGCGAACTATAAAAGTGCCGATATCTCCGAAGTTTGAAGATTATTTTGAAATAATATATCATAGTATTTAGGTTAGGTTTTTTGAATTGATAGTTCAGAAAATAGAGGGGGGGACGCTTTTATAATGACTTTGGAAAGCAAATACATCGTGATTGAAAGATTAAAATCAAAAAGTTCTAATACATTTTTTGTTGCATTTTAGGAGACCTTTCTAACAACATCCCACTCAATGGAGTAGGTGAATTTTTTATTTTAACTTTTCATTTTATGGAAAGGCGGTTAGTCCAGTCAATATAATATTTGAGCTAGAAAAAAATGACGGAGTACGTTTTTTTCAAGAAATTGGTAGATTTCAATGTATAGAACATGGTGATAATTTTTCCCCACCTTCACAGGGGGGTGCATAACTTTCTAGGGGCTTACAAAGCTGTCTAAAATCAGTTATTTGGGTATACCACTGGAGCTGTCAGTTTTAAAAGAAAACAGGTTTAATAAATCTTAAAGCTGATAAAATTACGGACAAAATAGTGTATTTAAAAATTATGTAACATAAATAGTTAATGAAATAGAGCCCGCGAAAAAATCATTTAGCGACGTCGAGTTTGCAGATTACGCATAAAATGTAGAGTTACGTTCGACCGCTGTGTTTAATATGTATTTAATTGAATTTCAAAATGAAATTTTAAATTATAATAGAGAAAAGAGTGCCCTAAATAATGCTCAGCACCCAATGTTGGAATCTCGAAAAATGTTTGAATTATAAGCACTCAAAGTTCTAGATATTACAAAAATTTAAGTAAAATTATTCATGTTTTTCGACGACCCCAAAGAAGACCTTCTACACCGAATAAATTAAATTCCAGCTAGGAATCTATAGAACATTTAATGCCACAAATGATGGTTGCTGTCTGACCATGATTATTTTTAAATTATTCAAGTTATAGGTAAATATCCAAAGACAAATTTTTATAACAAAAACTTTGAATACAATTGTGATTATTACAACATAAATTATGTGCTTCATATATTTTCCCATTATTTGAACAATTTTAAAGTAATCATGGTCAAACAGAAACCATTATTTAGGGCATTAAATATATAGATTCCTAGCTGGAATTTAATTTATTCGGTGTAGAAGGTCTTCTCTGGGGTCGTCGGAAAACATTAATAATTTTACTTAAATTTTTGTAATAACTAGAACTTTGAGTGCTTATAATACAAACATTTTTCGAGATCCGGACATTTGGTGGTAAGCATTATTTAGGGCAGGCTTGTCCAACCCGCGGCCCGCGGGCCGCATGCGGCCCTCGAGCACTCTTCGTGCGGCCCGCATCAAATTTAAAAAAAAATAAAATATGAAAATAATTAATGATATTAGGTAAAAAAAAACAAAGGTCTTCAGTTTTTTTGTCATATAAAGTATAAATACAGAGGATATTAATTAATTAATTAAGCCAACGAAAAAAAAATAAAGGTCTTAAAATTTTTGTGCGGCCCTTAACAAAATTTTACGCTATTTTTTTGCTCTCTGCGGCCCGCAAAGGTCAAAAGGTTGGACACCTATGATTTAGGGCACTCTTTTCTCTATTATAATTTAAAATTTAATTTGAAATTCACTTAAATACATATTAAACACAGCGGTCGAACGTAACTGTACATTTTAGGAGTGATCTCCAAATTCGACGTCGCTAAATGATTTTTTCGCGGGCTCTATTTCATTAACTATTTATGTTACATAATTTAAAAAAAAAACACTATTTTGTTCGTAATTTTATCAGCTTTAAGATTTATTGAACCTGTTCTAAAACTGACAGCTCCAGTGGTATACCCAAATAACTGATTTTAGACAGCTTTGTAAGCCTCTAGAAAGTAATGCACCCCCCGTGAAAGGGGGGGGGGGATATCACCATGTTCTATACATTGAAATCTACCAATTTCTTGAAAAAAACGTACTCCGTCATTTTTTTCTAGCGACTGGACTATGTCTAAATAAATTGTTTTTAAAGTGAAACTTTTATTACATCGTCTCAATCTTTTTCGTCTGTGTGTTGCATGTCGCGTGACGCTCGGCCGCGGAGTAGGGATAAATACGTCAGAGCCATAAAGAAATGGACAGTGCATCTGACTCGAAAAAAGAGCCGTGTCAAATGAAAGAGACAGAAATTGTTTGGTTGGAAATATCATATATGTAATGCTGTATTACATATATGTTCCAAACAACTTGCATCTCTCTTTCACTTACAGAACAAATGTTACACCATTATGTTAAATACGAATGCGCTGTCCATTTCTCTATGTCTATGGTCAGAGCAGCCGAGGCCAATATGGCGGCATAAGCTGACCGTGTAGTGTATAGACTATTACTCATTTGTGCCAGTGCTCCACGCTATTTTGTTTGTTTTTGTCAGTGTTTAATGTAAATGTTGTTATTTATTTGCTTTTGGTAAACAATGACACAGCTAGTGAGTCCAAAAAACTGATCAACGAGGAAAAAGCAAAGAATAGTGCAAAAATGAATGACGATGAATTAATTTTACGCCGTAAAAAACAGAACGCCGACAGAGCACGTGCTTATAGAAAAAGGAAAAAAGATCTTGGTGAGTAAACATAGTTTTTATATAGAATTTATTAGAATTATTAGAACTTTTTGCTGGTGCATGTTGTTGTTTATGGATTTATTTCAATTTTGAGTGCTTGAATTTATTATTCCGAAAATTTTTAGTTAAATGTCTATAATGTGAAAAAAAGTTTCACTTTTACCGTGGTTTCATAAAACCACACAATCCTTTTTTTTTTCAAAAATCTTATCATTTCTGTTTTTGGGTCATCAATCTACGACCGTATACCAAATTTCATCTTATTATGTTAAAGTTTTTACAAGACGGACGAACGGACATGGAGAAACTATAAGGGTTCCTAGTTTTTTACGGAACCCTAAAAACGTACAATTTTGCAAAATGATGAATAATACATATACCTATTATTTTTGCATGTGTAACAACATAATATGTGACTATTATGAAAATAGCGCTTTTCCCTGATAGAGTTGACTAAGAATGACCCATTTTTAAATTCAATATCATAACATGAAATAATTATTTAAACATTTATTTGCAATAAAAACTTTTTTAAAATTATACAAAATTTTGGAAAATTGTTAATGGGAGATCTACTTTTATATTATGTTTTACAATATATTTCAATTTTATATAAATATGACATAATTTTTTTTTATTATCACAAGAAATAAAATTCAAGAGTTCCCGTTATATATTTGACAAAAATACTTGTATTTTGCGCCTTTTTTGTGCATATTTGCATGCATATTTTGTCGATTTTATGTTGCATATAATCCGGTCTTTAATTATTACTTAAATAGTTTTCCGAATCAATTAAAACTTGGTGAAAAACTTATTCAGATAGACATATAGGCATATGGTAGTTTATGTAAAGCATATATATTACCCATGCTAATAACCTGACTATAGCCTTTATAATTTATTTACTTTAACAATAATACAATATAATCAACATAACACAATATTTATATTTATCTAAACTACATATACAATGGACGCCACTGTCTGTATGCATACAATCAAATATGCTGAGTACATTTTCACTGTGGAGTGTTGCACAAAAACACCATTCATTGGGGCCGATTGGTTCGTTAGCGGCGTAGTTTTCATGTCAACAAACAATTTAGTGTGGCGAAGTTTCACGGCACTGTTGGTTAATTCACTGGCGGCGCTAGTGCAACTAGCTAGACCAACCAAACTACCTCACTCACCCTTTTGTATGCGAGTCTACAATGCACCACCGTCTTCTAATAGACCGCTTTATGGCCGATGGAAGTAATAATACTTTGTAAATTGAATATACTCGTGTATATTTATGTATGTACTTTAAACTATTTGAAATTAGTTATGTTTGTTGTTTGAAACTTTTTATATTTATAGTCGAGGAATAAATTAATTTTATAAATTGTTTTATAGGATACATTATACATAATTTAATATAAGGTACTGGCACCAGTGTTGAACGCGTTAAGCGCAAAGTATGTTGTTTTTTTACTTTCTTATACACATGTATTTTTTCGAAATCCGGATTTTGATAGAATTATCCATTTTGACTTTCCCTGAATCCATTCTGACTATTTTCGCCATAGTAGCAAACTTTTCGGGTTGTTGTCCACGTTGTCGTATTCTTATACTTCACGTTTCGACTCTCATGTCGGAGTCTTCTTCAGAAGTAATTTTGAAACTGAATTCAACAACTTCTGTTGTTACTAATAAAGCAACTTAGTACAGTCAAAGCGTCGTAAAAAATAAGGCAACCGTGCATTTTGGGTAGGCAGCAATTTTTTTAGGTGGGTTCGTAGAGGGATCATCCGTGACTCTAAAACTCATTTTTCGGATTCCCGAAAGATATTGTTTTTCCGTAATCTTGAAAATAAGGGTGCAATTAGTTTTTTTATTTATCTCCGTAACAGTCAGCTTATCAAAAAAAATAATTTAAGAAGCATTTTTGAAGGTAATCGAAGTATCTATAACTTTTATTCATAACTTTTTGGCTTAACATTAAAAATAAAAATGTTATGAGCAAAAAAGGATAACAAAATAGGGGATAAAAATCTTTAAGGCAAGATAACTATTGTATTTTTAGTCCTACAAAAAAGTACTTCTGACCTTTTTTGTAGAACGTTTCTTAACAAACAATTTTATTTATTCATTTTTTTATTTAATTTATTTTTATTGATGTTTCAGCGTTGTTAAGGGAGATAAATTGAAAGTATATGAGTTACGTAGGTACAAAAAATTGTTGATACAAAAAAAAGTTTCAAATAAAAGTTGTTCGCTATAATATTTCCTACAACTTATATTATGAAAAAAATATTAAAATTTCATTTGTTTATCCGCTAAGCAACAAAAGTGGCTAAAAGCACAATTTATTAAGTTTTAATATCTAATTAATTATAATGATTTTTTTAAGTTGTTACCCCCGGAAAATTAACAATTTATAGTTAAGCACATTCATCAAAAGACAATTAATTAACAGTTTAATAAAACAATAACAGTTCAAGATATCAATACCAAATTTACAATGAATGTGCTTAACTATAAATTGTTAATTTTCCAGGGGTAACAACTTAAAAAAATCATTATAATTAATTAGTTGGCACTAAAAAAACTTCTCGCCGCTCGACGCGTGTTGTTAAAAACCGCTAAGTAAATTGTAAAACTCAACACTCCCACTTTATATGGGTATTAAATTGTAGGTATTTACACTTGTAAAAACATACAATAGATTATTACAGGCGGTAGCATTTTTTTATAATTTTATTTCTATTGTTTGTTTTTACAAGTGTAAATACCTACAATTTAATACCCATATAAAGTGGGAGTGTTGAGTTTTACAATTGACTTAGCGGTTTTTAACAACACGCGTCGAGCGGCGAGAAGTTTTTTTTAGTGCCAAATCCAGGAGCATTTTTTTAGAATTTTTTTTTCTTATCAACAATAATTTTGACGTGATTTGCAATAAATTTAGACATGCCAGATATCAGAACAAAGTATTTTACGTCTTTCGTATCAATTTAAACATCAAATCTGACCTATTTGACAATTAAATAGATTATTACAGGCGGTAGCATTTTTTTATAATTTTTATTTCTATTTTATGTTATTATGTATGTAATTACCTACAATTTAATACCAATATTAAGTGGGAGAAACGATTTTTACAATTGTTTTAACCGTTTGATTCTAACAACGTGATTACTGTGGTCTGGCCGCTAGCTTCAGTGTCATACTTTACTCTAGGTTAATATCCAGTAATGGCAGTAATCAAATATCAACAAATATTTCTAATTCAGTACATTTAAGTTAAATATGTTCAACATTGTGGTGTTGTTCAAGACTGGTGCCAGCACCTTACCAACATTTTATATTATCACGTACAGGGTGGATAAATATAAACTTTTCTTGTCTCTGGAATTATAATAGCAATCGCTTAAAAATTATTTGTTTATATTTAATCTTTGTAGTGATAAATCATCTAAATTACATTTTTCTGTCGTAAAAATAGAATATATCTGTTCAGAGATCGATAGCTAATGATGTCGTTAATAAAATAGCTAATGATGTCGTTAATAAAATATATAAGTACAAAATTGTAAGCCCCCGAGAAATACACACACAAAAATAATAACAGAATAAAATGGTTGTCGTTTACGCTTACATACATCATCGATGTAGCGAAAACAAAGTAAAAGATATTACTTGAAAAACGGAGAAACTGTGGTTCCTTAGTCAGTTAGTTCTCAGTTTACATTTTGGAATCATTAGGCTTCTGATGAGGACTTCTTTTGAAGTCGAAACACGTGTCGAGTGACAGTAAATTTGTGGTAAAGGTGCAATTTTAGTTTAAGTGAAAAAAAGATATAGAAAAAACGAAGAGGAATTATTTTACAGATAGTAACATTTCTTATAAGAAAGGTATTTATAGTATACAAATGTCTAAAACTAATAATATTTCAGATGAGTCATCAAACAGTAGACTTTTATACAGCCGATATGCGAGTATCTAATACTGATGGAAATACCAATTAGAAATTTTAACATTTCATGTGACTCCTTTAAATAACTTTTAGATTTCCTCATAATATCTAGTGATGAGCAAAATAAGTCTTGGTTTTGTAGTCTTGGTTTTGTACATTTTACAACCAAGATTATGAGCGCAAAAGCAAGACCAAGACTAATAGTGCGAGATCAAGACTAAAACCAATACTAAGAGTGCGAGACTAACAAATCAATTCACGATTAGTTAATCAGTCATTTTCAAAGCAATATTACGTCAGTTCTAAAAAAGCAATCACGGTTATGATACATATAATAAGATAAAAAATTGTCATATTTAGTGAATTGTTAATTTACAATTAGAGAATAAGTTAAGAATAAACATTAACCATGCGGAATGAAAACAACTGGTTAACTTATCGTGGTTAATTTTGCTTTATGCAACCCAAGGCAAGACTAAAACCAAGACTGTTATGATCTTGGTCTCTAATAATATCTAGTGTATCTCTTTAATTCTTGGGGTAGGGTTATGACGCCCTGACCCCCCTTTGTATACGCTCCTGCATTAACCTACCTCAAATCTGATCAATAAATACATACCTACTATTTATTACATAAATTGTTATTATACATAAATATACAGGATGTCCCGTTTTAAGTGCACACCTCTAATAACTTTTTATGTTGAAATGTTATCAAAAAACTTTTCAGATAAAAGTTACACGGTTTGGAGGGGGACATAGACGTACTCGGATGAAATTTTTTTTTAGGTGGTGTTTTCAGGATGATATGAAGGACAACATCATTTTTTTTAAATAGGAACCTATAGTTTTTATCAAGTAATTTTATTTTACGTGAAAAAACACGTATCTTTCATTGAAAACTTTTTTTGAACAACTTAAACCTTTCCATGATATCTAACAAAATAATTCGAGATTTTGAACATCCAATATTTTTTTACGCAGAAACCATCAACTTTAAAGAAAAAGTACAAAATACAAAAATATGTTTATTTTGGTCTAATAAAACTTAAAAAATTATTCAAAATTATTTTTAAAATTCTTCAAGTCTTATTAGATCACAATAGACATTTTTTTATTTTGTAATTTTTCTCTAAAGTTGATGGATTCTGCGTAAAAAAATATTGATAGTTCAAAATCTCGAATTATTTTCCTATTTAAAAAAATGATGTTGACCTTCATATCATCTTGAAAACACCACCTAAAAAAATTTCATCCGAGTACGTCTATGTCCCCCTCCAAAGCGTGTAACTTTTATCTGAAAAGTTTTTTGATAACATTTCACCATAAAAAATTATTAGAGATATGTGCACTTAAAATGGGACACTATGTATAATACATAAATTATTATAGAAGTTAGGTAATGAAAAAACTCAATAATATCCAACTGGTCCTAGCCCAGCTTCCTATGACTGCACCACTATGACATTTACAGATCACTATACAGATCTTACAAATCGAAATACCTTACATACATCTTCTCTGACAATAGAGCATTATATTAATTTCGAACTATAGTAGGTCGTGGACAAAACGTGTGTGTATGTATTGTATGTTTATGTGTGTGTATGTGTGAGTGGTCGACGACTTATTGTTAAGAGTGAAGACGCGGCTAGTGGTGCTGGCGCTGACAAACTCGCCGACCGCCTCGCGTTGTTATGTATAGGAGGCGCACAGTCGGCCATTATAGATGTCATCTAAGTTTATAGGGCCTCTAGTATAAATTACACAATAGCCGGTGGGTGGATCGCCAGTCAACCGCCCCCCATTCAAAGAAAACATTGCGATACGATTTCTGGTTTCGTAATTACATTTTAGGGTTTATTTTATTTTTTTTTTAAGAATCGATATGTATTGTAGATTTTATATTACTTGGAGGAAATAAGTGTACTATATGTTTATGGGTATTTCCGTTTCGATAAAACTGTTTACATTGCTAGTTTTATAAATAAAATATAATATATAAAACAGCTAATATTGTTCAATGTGTTTATGGGCGGTATATCGTATATCTGATATCAAGGTTCGTCTACTGTTTTTAAAATTTTAAATAAAACAAAACGTCACTATTGGGATCCGTCAGATGGGAGGAATCTAAAACAAACATGGCGCAGCTAAGGGCAAATTAAAAAAAAATTAGAAGACAGCGTCAATAGTTAAAATATAAGTATTATAATGTACACATATTTTAAATTCACTCATTATAATTACAGATATCACGCAATAACATCAAATACAAAACGCATACGTTATTTATTTTAGATTGTTTACAATTTTTCAACAAACAAATCTTTTAAATACATATGTATTTATATTATAATAAATCAATTATATATAGGAAAAAATGTAAAATTCTTTCATGGTACTTAGTGTCTTTTCATTCATTTTATTTTTGGATGAATTAAAACAATATTGTGATTTAATCGTAAATTTTACTATAAACCGTAGGTTCATCTGTCAGTTTTTTGCTTGAGATTATTTATTTTTTCATTATTTAATTCTATTACCATAGAAACTGTACCCCCAGTCTAGTAACAAGTTTTGCCACCAGGTGGTGTACGCTCATTTGACGGATCCCAATTGGTAAAATATAAATTAGTTAAAATTATTTAAAAAAGCTTTTATAAAAAAAAATAAAAATTTCAGCTATCACATTTTCAGGTTTGAATGACAACTAATACAAGTGTAAGACGCTATATAGGCAAAATACCTATAATTGAATTAATGAATGTTGGATAATTGCTTTTATTATGACTGTTATTCAAAAACTAAATATGTTATGAATATTACCAAACGTCTAAGTAATAGAAGAATAATAATATTGAATGATAAATAATTGTTTACGATATACATAACATTGGATAATGACTTATTTGCAATGTATTAATACAAAAGGTATTATGTATATATCTGTATAAAAACGTAAGACACACACTTACAAAGAGCAGTCTCTAGACAAAGTTTATAGTGTAAAGATCGTGCCCATCTTCCTAGTGTTCAAGTTAATAATAATAAATCAAAGTGAATTGATAATTATAGTTCTATTTATTTCACACCCCATAACCATTTTCCAACAATGAATTTAAGAAAAGTATAAATTTTCAACTTTTATATCTTATTTTATAAAAGATTTTTTTTCATACTTGTGCCTTTATGAGCGCACCACGTTTTTATTGATTTTATTCATACAAACATGAAAAATTTTGTGATAGCCAAAAATATAATTTTTTTACTTTTATTTTTTCTCAGTGCATTTTTAAAAATGTTTGTTTTTAAAAAAAAGAAACATTTTTTATTAATTTTTATTTTTAAATTTTTGGTTACTGACTAACTAACTAACTTCACTCACCGCTCTATTTAACTATGCTGTTGGTAAATCAACCGCTTGGTTTAAGAATGTCGAGAGGAGCCCCCACCACCATGCCGACGAGCTAAAGTTGAATATTTCCTTACGATTAAAACAGGTTGTGCGCATGCTTCAACAGTCACGGTTGTATTATGTTGGGGATGGGGGAAGGTCACTAAATCGCTCGTTTGGCCCGTCGTTAAATTTAGCGGTCGTTAAATCGAAGGTCGTTTAAGTGCAAGATGAGTGTAACATACTAACTAGTATAGTTTGTCAAACTCTTTCGTTTAATACCAAAATCAAAGAGGTTGTGAAAAAAGATAATCCGCCATATTGATTTTATAATTACGTCACATAGCTTATCATATTTTATTCTTCAAACATTTTCATTTAATACCTTTATTAAGAGATTTGTAATAATAATTTAGAATGACGTCACATTGATGAACTCTATTTGACAAACCCTTTTATTTGATACCCATATCAAGATGGATGTGAAGAAAAAGGTAATCTTGGGATATCCGCCATATTTCATTTAGAATGATATAAGATATTAGATATACTATATTGCATTGTCAACGGACGACATGCGACAGTTGGAAGTTAGTTGTAAGATTTTTTTACATTTTTACAGGTCAAGCTTAGTAAACCAATATTTTCACAGAAAGATTGCTGTGTAGTATTTTTAATGGAGTAAAATGCTTCCTAGCTATCTTCCTTATATTATTTAAATTTTTCTGAAGATGCCATTTTGTTTTTATTTTCTACACTGCAAACAAACGGTTACTATTATGACTAAATGTCAAGAGGTTGAATTTGTAGAGGATAAAATGAACTTTAAAACAAATACTATGATTTTAATCTGCTATCGATTAAACTTTATGATTTTTTTAAAAGGAGCCTATAAAATATTTTAAATTATTTTTAAGTATGATCCCTATAATCACAATTTAATGAGAAATAGTTAAACGTCTAGTTAAACCTTTAAAATTTCTATTAATAGTTGAATACCGATATTACATTGTTTAGATGACACAGGCAAATTTCGATATTTTCAAAAACATTTTGGTTTTATAATTTTGATTTTTAGTTTCAAAAATATACCATTGGTTTGTTACTTGTATATAAGCCCCTGAGAAGTACCTACTATATGTAGGTACTTAGTTTTAAAATTATCGAGGCGAATAATAATTCTATTTGAAAATCTAATTTTTCTAGACAAATACTTACATATTATATCTATTTTATACTGATTTCATTTTGAAGTGTACACTTTAAGAACATTGAAGTTATTGTGACTATTAGTATTTTTTCATATAACAGAAGTAACTACAACTATGGAAAATATCATTATCATACTATATATGACAATATTCAACAAGAAAAGTTCTGAAGAAAAATGAACAGGATGTTAAAATTGTAAGCAAGTAAAAAATGACATTTGTGAAAAATTCACATTTTTCATGAACTAAGATGATGTTTAAGCAAGTTTTTATTTTCTATTTCAACATTAGCTTCTGTGCTGGAGACAACAAAAGACAAACTAAAAACAACCAGACTATGAACACAGAACCAAGATTTACATATTTTATAAACTTATATTTGTTTCCTGTTCTTTTATTTTACTTTCATATATTTTTATCCTTTTATTTAACTGGTGTACAAGTGTACATAGATACATTCTGTTTTTTATTTATTTATTTTAATAATTAATCATTAATATTAACCATAGACAAATATAGGTACATTATTATTATTATTATAGCATATGTAATATTACAATAAATCGTTGAAGAACATGTTTGTTTTCATTTATTTTTTTGTTATATTTCCTAGTACTGGAACAAATAAAGTAAATAAACAGATAGATGTGAGTTATTTTCTTCTTTGAAATAGATTTTTATAAATAGAGGAATATTTTTTCGTACAAAAATAAATATTTGTTCATATTGCCAAAAAATAACAAAGTCTTTAGTTCAGTTTTGGTATATCTATATTCTATATGTACTCTGCACATTAATTAAGAAGACACCTAAAAAAGCCTATTTTCAAATGCTTGTAAGTTGGTCAAAAATTAACTTTTTTCAAAACTTTTTCACTCTTAAATGGAGTAAATTTACTCTACTTTAAGATCGTCTAATTCGTTCCTCAACATCTTTTCATGTTTTAACTTTTTTTATGTAATTTAATAAATTAATAATAATATACAGGGTGTTTGGTTTGGCGATACGAATATTTTGAAGGAAGGTAGAATGAGTCATTTGGAAGTGATTTAAGCAAATATACCTATATACAAAGTGCTACAGTTTTTTTATATCAGCGTTTTTAAAAAAAATTTGAGAAAACCCAGATTTATACATATTAATGGCAAAAATTCAAATGTTAAACAGCCGATTTTTTTCAAACATGATTTTTATATTACTTAAATGTCTATGCTACACTATCAGATCAAAATAAAATTGATGAATAACAATAACAAAAAATAACTGCAGCTTAACATTTGAAAATTTATAAAACTTGGATAAAATTAATTATTTAAAAAATTATTTTATAAAATCTAGCACACTTACAGATGTTCAAATGGTTTTAAAAACTGCTCTATTTTATACCCTTTCGAAAAACATGCCGTATTATCTACATGAATGGGCTACTTTTGTGAAAAAAACATACATTTATCCGAGAAAAAGTAAGATTTCTACATTTTTCCAGTGAGTTGATCAAGTATGCTAATCTTAATAAGTAGTAAAAAATGGGATGTGATACTTTTTAAGCATTTTTTTCTACTCCTAGGGCAGTGTAACACCAACTCATGTGCAAATGATTGAAAATGATGATCCTGTCAGACAAATAACGATTTTTTGTCGGTTTTTGGTAAATTAAAATATTATAGACGGCAATTTCCTCAAAGTATTTTATAGTCCGATGAATCCACTTTCTCCAGAGAATGTACGAAAACATTTCATAATATCAACTACTGGAATGTTAAAAGACACAATCCGCGTTTGAAAAAAAATACGTTGTTCCATCATAATACACTTTGGGCTAGTGTGATTGGTAATAGACTGATGGGTCCGCACTATCATCCGAACACATTAAATTGTGAGAATTATCTAGAATTCTTCAAGAACTACCATTGATTAAACATTTAACGATAAATGATCTTCCACATCTTCGAATTGCCGTCTTTGATATTTTAATTTACCAAAAACCGAAAAAATATCGTTATTATTTTGACAGGATCACCATTTTCAATCATTTGCACATGAGTTGGTGTTACACTGCCCTAGGAGTAGAAAAAAATGTTTAAAAAGTATCGCATCCCATTTTTTACGACTTATTAAGATTAGCATACTAGGATCAACTCACTGGAAAAATGTAGAAATCTTACTTTTTCTCGGATAAATGTATGTTTTTTTCACAAAAGTAGCCCATTCATGTAGGTAATACGGCATGTTTTCGAAAGGGTATAAAATAGAGCAGTTTTTAAAACCATTTGAACATCTGTAAGTGTGCTAGATTTTATAAAATAATTTTTTAAATAATTAATTTCATCCAAGTTTTATAAATTTTCAAATGTTAAGCTGCAGCTATTTTTTGTTATTGTTATTCATCAATTTTATTTTGATCTGATAGTGTAGCATAGACATTTAAGTAATATAAAAATCATGTTTGAAAAAAATCGGCTCTTTAACATTTGAATTTTTGCCATTAATATGTATAAATCTGGGTTTTCTCAATTTTTTTTAAAAAGGCCGATATAAAAAAACTGTAGCACTTTGTATATAGGTATATTTGCTTAAATCACTTCCAAATGACTCATTCTACCTTTCTTCAAAATATTCGTATCGCCGAACCAAACACCCTGTATAGGATGTCCTATTTTAATCTATAACCCCGCTTATTTTTGTATTTTTAATTTAAATCAAAAAATGTTTCAAAAAAAATGTTTGGTTTTGAGGGTGAACCAAAATGGGGTTATTAATTTTTTTATTTTTTTGGACGTCTACAAAGTCAAATTGAGCCAACATTTTTTTTCAAATGGAAAATTATATTTTTTATTGCGGCATCTTATTTTGTAGAGAAAAACAAGGAGCTGTTGTATTAAATAATTTTTTGTGTGACATTTTTCTTTGACATTTAACAAAATAATATGAAATTTTAAATTTTCATGAATTTTTTACTCACAAGGAAACCTTTTCAGGTCGAAAATTCGTATCGAGTTTAAACTTATATATAGTTAGATGAGGTTAAAGTAAGTAAGAAAAAAATTATCACAGCTGCGGTAAAACGGTTTAAGGGGGTGAAACATCCCTATGAAAATGTGCAAAATAATCATATTTTTTCAAATAACTCTGAAACTAATGAAAATTTAAAAAAAATCCATAATACAAAATTTTCATGATTTTTTATGCTCTTTCGAATAGCGGTAGTCAAAATTCGAAAAAAATAAACCGTTAACCCCCACCTCCCACCCACTTCATTTTTTCGAAATTTGACTACCGCCATTCGAAAGAGCATAAAAAATCATGAAAATTTTTTATTATGGATTTTTTTAAATTTTCGTTAGTTTCAGAGTTATTTGAAAAAAATATGATTATTTTGCACATTTTCATAGGGGTGTTTCACCCCCTTAAACCGTTTTACCGCAGCTCTGATAATTTTTTTCTTACTTACTTTAACATCCTCTAACTATATACAAAGTTTAAACTCGATACGAATTTTCGACCTGAAAAGGTTTCCTTGTCAGCGAAATCCTCAATTTTAGAGAAAAAGTGCAAGCAATAAAACACATTTATTTTAAACTGATAGAAATAAGAAAATAATTTAAGATTTTTAAAAATTAACTTAATATTTTGAAGAGCAAAAAGGAAAAAAAATATCAGATTAAAATAATTTTTTTTTACACTACTCCTAGAAAGTTAGTTTGTTTTCGAGTAAAAAAATAGTGAATTCTAAAATCTAAAATTATTTTGTTAAATATTAAAGAAAAAAGAAATACAAAAAATAAATAATTCCATACAATAAGATATCGTAATAAAAAATATAGGTATCCATTAAACAAAAAAAATCTTGGTCCTTTTTGACCTTGAAGGCGTTCAAAAAATAAAAAAATAACAATGCCATTTTGGGTCTCTCTCAAAACCAAACAACTTTCATTTGAAACATTTTTACTTTCATGTTTCGAAGAAATGGAAGTATTGTAATACCATCAAAAAATCATGTCCGAAAAAAAGCAGGTTCTGATTGCACTAACTTCAAAACGTAAAGAAAAGTTAATTTCCGCATGGCGGCTGTGCGTGTGTCTGTGTGTCTGTCTGGATGTAGAATTTTCTTCCGTGTACGATAACTACTGTAGATATGCACCGATTTGAATTATTTTTGGGGAAAATGTTTGCCTCAGTGAGTACTCCAGACCTATTGATTTTGGTGCTTATCGGATTAGGGGTTTCCGAAATATTCGAAATTTTGTACCTATTATCGTCTGAAAAGTGAGTATTATCTCACCAATTTTGATAAGACTTGGTACACTTGTAGTTCAATCCAATCTAAGGGGCACTTATTTCATAAACGTGCTTAGATAGCCACTGAAGGGGTGAAAACCACCCTCAAAATTTTAATTTTAAATACTAATAAATTCATGTTGCCATGGAAACAAGCGCAGTTAAATTCAAATGTCAGATAATTATTATTTTACAAAAATGTCTATTCTTCAACTGACATTAGAATATTAGAAAACTATTATTTATAAAACAAAGGTGAGTTTTATATTAACAATTATCTATTGTAATAGTATATTATACCACGAGTCAATAATGATAGCTATTATTACCGAGGAATAATTTTCGAACCGAGCCGCATAGCGGCGAGGGAGAAAAAATTTCCGAGGTAATAATAGCCATTATTGCGAGTAGTATACTGTACTTTATCTACGACTATTTTAATTACTTTAATAAAACACAACTGAATACAAGAAATTCAAACACAAGCATTTTTGTTATAATTTAAAATTAATATAAATTAAACTATACCATGGAAACAAAATACACAAACTCTGTGGTGTCCAAAAATATTAAAATTAGTAATATTACAGTTAATAAACTGAACAAGTTTTGTACTATCAACAACTTTACTAGAATTTTTATCCATCTCAATACAAATACACAAACACTAGGTGTTTTATTTGACAGTCGTAAATATATTTTTTAGACTTAAAGTTTGTGTATTTTGTTTCCATGGTATTATTTAATTTGAGGAATTTTCTGATTGGTGCATTAGAGGGCAATAATGATTTAGAGGGCAATAATGACCATTATTGCCCTCCAATGCACCAATCAGAAAATTTATCTTTCGTCATGGTTCCCTCTGGGATTAATATATCGCATTATATAGTAAAAACTACGTATGTAATGTATGTATTATATATAAGTCGTGGATAAAAGATATTATAGAACATGGAAGTCATGTATGGTTCTCCATACCGATATTTTGATTTAATTGATAGATAAAAACAATTGAGGGTGATAAATTAAAATGGGACATAAAATAAAATCTACCACATTCTACCAGCTTCGGGGAATACCTTAGTTATGTTATACATATATATTTATGTGGTGAAAACCGGTTTCTAGTAGATAAGTGACCGTATAAAAAAAATTTATTGCGTAAAAATGTATACATATATCCACGTAAATGGAATGATAACTGTACAAATAAATAACTCCATCAGGTAATTTTCTAATTGTACATTACTGTCATATTTAACGACACATCGCACCCCCGCAAAAAAGTGCCACAACTAAAAAAATGTAGTTTTGAGAAAATAGGAATAAATGAAATTATAACAATTTAGGTAAATCAAAAAATCAAAATTGTATAGGTAGTATAGGAAAATGACTGATACACAGTATTTAATTTAAATATTACAGTATTCCTGTGATGTATGAAATACAGTAACTATTAAAACGCTTACAATTAGTGTAAGTATATAAAAAAAAGTGACATTTTTTTTAGAATATGCTAGTTTCGACGGTAGGTAATAGTAGGTACACGAAGTACATTAACTCTTAATTACTCGCGCTGGTGTATTTTGTACACTGGCAACGCATTTTCTGCCATTACAAAATGTATACATTTTTGTGGGGCTGTACACCTCACCTAACCTTTGTTTAGTCAGTCAAGAGTGTGATAGGAATCCGGTAGTCAAAATTTGAGGATTGTGGCAGTATGTATTAATTTTTTACTTACTAAATGTAGGTGGTATTATCGCACAAATAGCATCCTCCTAAGCGAAGAACCGTGTTTTTGAAGATATTGGTGATGCTGCTGATGGAAGACATCTTGTCAAAAGAGCAAAATTAAAAAAATTACCAATAAAAATCAAATTTTTGCTGTCCGATTTATTGCAAGATGAATATTCAACAGTTTTATGTACTTTTTTAGATTTATTTTGGTTATTTTTTTCCTTATCCTTACATTATTTGTGTTAATTTTAAGAAATTTTTCTTACAATTAGTTCCTTAAAAACAAATAGTACATTATATGAATTGGGCAAAAAAATTAATATAATACCTTCAAAATTCCCAAAAACTAGCTTTTTTTATGTGTTGTATAAAATACACCGCGCGAGTGACTGCGTTACAGTACATCACGCGAGTAATTAAGGGTTGATGACAATTTTTAGTAGAAATATATAGTAATTTTGAATCATTCTACATATTTATCTCAAATACGATATTTTTTGAGTTGTGACACTTTTTTGCGGGGATGCGACATCTCATTGATAAAAACAAGTCTTCGATATACGTTCATAGTACCTCCATTCAATCCATGCACATTGCGAGAATAGAAAGTGTGGGAGTCGGGTGAGGGTCAGTGCGACCGAACCATACCGGACAATAGCAGCGACGACGACCCTTAGGCAGGGAGCGGACGAAAACACTTTTCAAGAAATAGGAAATGTCTTCACGAGTCGAGCGCGAAACCTCGGGAAGCTCCATTTCGTATTGCCCGGGATTTCATACCAATTTAAATGGAATTACTTGTCGGTTGACGAGTATTGTGAACGCTTCTGTCTGTGTGTATGTATGTATGTATGTAATATAGCTTTTGTATTGACTGCTTGTTCTAACATTGAAAAGCTTTTAAATTATGACCCCCTTGCTGTTTATTTATTGTTTAAATTGTACTTAAGTTTCCACTCGTAAATGGGGTTATGTGTATTGTAGATGTACAAGAAAATATCGGTTCTTTACTATATTATTGCTCAATAAATAAAAATAATTAACTTTGATGTTTCATTCTATTATTTGTTTTATTTTATTTAAGGTTTTATGTAGCTGTTGTTTTATATTGGCTTATTGTATTTACTACCATTAAGTTAATGGATATTTTTAAATTATGTTAAGAGTAGAAATAAAATGGGTCAAACGTGAGTTGGACATTGCATGATTAGTGTGCCCGGGGCCGACAAGAGGGCGATGCAGGCAAATCATCGGGGCCCGGGCTGAATCTAATCTTAAAAAAATGTAAGTAAATAATAATATTGAAAATTATTTTAATGATGAAATTTTAAAATAGTTCTGTTGATGACGGCTATAAAAATCTTCATCATAATTAAAGGTCGATATTAATTTAACATAACAAGCTCCTTGTTGGAGAATAAATTAATTTTCACAATAGAAGCGGAGATATCCTCTGAGAATTTTATTTAAACCAAAAAAAAATAAATATAAATATAGAAGAACAAACCGTATGAAGAAAGATTTAACATTAGGGCTGCAGGGTCCGGCCCTTTGTATTTTGATAAAAAAATTTACCTAAATGATTTAAATTTGAGTAAATTTTGAATCAAAGAAGTTTACATTACTTTATTGAAATACTTCTGGAAAAATATTAGGTAATATATCATAGAAACAAAAGCGAGATGTCCCCCATAAGAAAATCTAATTTATTTTACATGATAAATTAAAATTCACAAACTAATTAACTAACTAACCAAATCATATGATATTTACGTTATTTTACAAACGGTTGTGTTTTTATAGTGGCAAGTGGCAAGTATAGGTTTTAAATTTTATTACTAATAATGCTCACAATGTCAAAAATACGTTTCATCCATTCAATTTAGTAAGTACCTAAATAATATTAATTTTTTTAAGGAAATAGATAAATTTCTTAAATATTATTTCTTCTTGTGACTAAAGGGTTAAAATCAAAAGTTTATATAACTTTTTTTGTTGCATTTTAGGAGACATCTAAAGACAGCCTACTTGATGGGGTAAGTGAAAAAAAAATTTTGAGTACACGTTTCAGTCTATAGGGGGGTCCAAAAAATTTATTTGACATGATGCATTGGGGCCCGGTTTGGCTCTCGGCGACCCTGAGTGTTCTGTACCGACAAAAAATAATAAAAACATGAAAACAGTTTTCATGTAACCTCATTCTCATTATGAATTTTATCGTTACTTTCTGGTATATGGAAAGAAACTTTTTTTGATTTGGGAACTTCTCAAAATTAAATTATTGTTCATTTGCGATATATTATACAGTAACCCATTTTAAGTGCACACCTCTGATAACTTTTTATGGTGAAATGTTATCAAAAAAACTTTTCAAATAAAAGTTGCACAGTTTGGAAAGGGACATAGACGTACTTGACTGATTTTTTTGGTGGTGTTTTCAAGGTCATAAGAAGGTCAACATATTTTTTTAAAAATAGGAACCTATAGTTTTTATTTAGTCATTTTATTTTACGCGAAATAATACGAATCTTTCATTGAAGAAATAAAACTTAACCTTTCCAAGATATCTAACAAAATAATTCGAGATTTTGAACATTTTTTTACTCAGAAACCATCAGGTTTAGAGAAAAAGTACAAGATAGAAAAAATGTTTATTTTGATCTAATAAACTTAGAGCAGCGATTCTCAACCTGTGGGGCGCGCGCCCCTAGGGGGGGCGTGATAAAACTGAATGGGGGGCGCGAGCATATCGAGAAAAAATGAAAAACAAATATTAAAAAATTTATCTAATTTACTGAATGAAAAGCAATAAAATACATTATGACATAATAAAAAATAAAAACTAAAATACACGTTTATATTTACACTGATATAATTCACTTATAAATTGGACTGTATCAAAACTGCACAATGTATTTAATCATTAACTTATCAATATTAAATTAAAAACAAGATAAATAATTATTAGTGACTACCTTGGGCTTGTCTTGCAGAGCAAAGTTTTTCGAAAGAAGGTTTAATATTATAAATTGACACTCTAAGCATTTTTTTATATTTAGCTGACAATGAGATCTATTTTTCAATAAAAATTATTGTATGGTGGCGGCAGGGGGGGGTATCTCGTGCTTTTTTTCTAAATCTTATATTTCAAACTGATTCAAACCATTCAAGTTATTTAGGTGGTCCAAAACTTTTTGAAGGCACTGTATAATGTAACCCGAATTATAGTTAACTAATTGCATTATATTTAAAATAAAAGAATAAGTATGTGTACATAAATTCCAATGTATGAATTATTCAAGTGATATAAATATGCGATTATAGAAAACGCCGTCGAAAATGATTTATGGTAGTTTTCTTAGAAGAATCTTTTTGTATAATATTAAATTTGCAAATAAAAATAATTTGAATATTTTATTTTGAAAAGATTTATAAAAATGTCGATAATATTACTTTACATATATTTTATAAAATATATATGTAATCTTTGTAACATAAAGTTGAAACTATATCTATATGTATGATATCTTCATACGCAGATAGTATTTTTCATGTTTTATATTTTCGAATATATAAATAACGAGAAAACCGTTTCCCGTTTCTTTTTGAAATCCATAAGAGGAATGAGATTTTCGTTCGAAGCTGACCTTTCTAAAATGGGATTATTAAAATGACAGAAAATGGGCTTACCGAATATGATTACAATATAAAAAAAATTCAACATCAATCGGGAAACCATTTCCATAAATAATAAAAACACTTCTGGTCAAATGTATATAGTAGTCTTTCCATTTTTGCGATTTCCACTTACGCATATTCATTTTTACGCGGTTTAAAATTATTTTAAGTTAGTTGTTTTAAGTTTCTATTTTTACGAGTATAAATATAAATACTATGGCTAGGCCATAAAATGCACACCCCTTAAACTTAAAAAAAATGTATTAACTTATAATATCAAATAAATACGGTACAATAAATTTGGTGAAACTTAAAAGGATATTTAAAAAAACTATTGGAGGTAATGAATATTATATAAATATATAATATGAAGTTTATCACTCATTAAGATTTTTTAGAAAATCAACAATGAATCTTGATATCAATCGATTATTACCTTTTTTATTTAAATTTAGGATGTATTGTGATAAAACAACAATCATTTTAATTTACAATTTTTATATAAAATATTTTTTTTGTAAAATGTATAAAGTAAATAAATTAATTAATAATAATAATTAAAAAGATAAATACATCCACATATTGCAGCGATAACAGCTGTGTTCACCTGATATCTAGCATTTAAAATGAAACATACATTATCTAAAAAAAGTCAAGTTAGGTTATATATTATATATTTTTGTTTTAAAAATGCAAACTTACCAGATTTTATCTTGATTAAAAAGATTGATTGGCTTTGAATAAAATAATTAAAATACAGCACGTATCGATGTACATGTATTTATATATTAATTAACTCAATATAATAATTATAATACATGTAATTTGCAATGACACATGAAGAAATAGCGACACTAGCGCCTAACGTATGTTTCTTGAACTTCTCCTAGCTATACTCTATTTGTAAAAATAATTCTTGTCAAAATATGAATTTTTGTTTAAATAAACTGTAAATTTCGTTACTTTTAGTTATTCAATTTTGTTGAGTTTTAATAGGGTTCTATTCTGATAATAGATGAAGTGAATTCAAAAGGATTTGTGCAAATTTATTTCGAATTGTAACCTGCAGTTCGGCGTTTTTATCAAAAAAGGGGGTTAAATCAACAAATTGAACTTTATTTATATTTTTATAACAGAAAATTAAAACCAATCGATATTAAACTAAGTATAAATGGGGACTGTAATGTTTTCTATCAGAAAATGTAAAAATGTAAGTGGGATACAGAAGAAATTTAAGATATAATGCTCATTTTATCAATTTATATACGAAAAAAATTTTTAGCACGATAATAGAACACACTTCCAAGCAGGGCCTGCTTGGGTGTGCAATACGACTTAAATCTTGATGTTATATTAAATATTATGGATCAATATGATTTTTAACTTAGGCTATATGACAATTCATTTACGACAGTCCCGAATTAGCCCAGAATAGACTCAAAAAAACGGTCAAACTAAGAAAAAATTCCGACCAAGCTGGATTTTGGTGGAGACTTTTATTTTGATGTACTAAACATACCCTAAAAAGTCCCCTTAATTTGGATGGCGGGTTTTTATTTTTTAGGGGGTAAAGGGGGGCTGATTCTCGTTTTTTGCAAATATCTCAAAAATTATTAATTTTTCGAGAAAAATTGTTTGAAGAAACTTGTAGCTTATAAAATTCTACACAAAAAATTTGTGTATTTATACTTTTTTCGTATAATCAAAACTTTTTAAGTAAACTGTTAACCCAGTCAAGGGTGCAGTGAAGAGTTCCAAAATCCGAACTTTTAGGGGAAAGCAATTTTATGGTTGATTATTATAGGTTTTGGGGCATAGAATTCGAAAAAAATAACCCGAACTAGCGAAAAGTAGTGCAACACCCTTAAAAAAGGGGTTGAAGGGTGAAAACCCCGTTTTCAAGATTTTTTTCAATTTTTCTGAAAATCTAAATCGATGACGGGGTGTTTTTATGGCTTTTATTTATTGGCGACACTTAGACGAATCGATCGGGACCACAAATATTGAATTTGACAGAAAAATACTCTTTCTAGAGGGTTTAAAAAAACGTAAAAATGTTTATTTCGAGGAAAAAATTTAAAAATAATAATTTTTGTTCAAATCAAAATTGGTCTCAAATTGTTCCTGAAGTTTTAAAGAATACTGACCAACCATAATTTTAAAAAATATTAATATTTTAACCAATGAAAATCGCTAATATTTATGGGTAGGTAACGTAAATTTTTTTTAACAATTTTCATTGATTAAAATATTAATATTTAAAAAAATTATGGTTGATCAGTATTCTTTAAAACTTCAGGAACAATTTAAGACCAATTTTCATTTGAACAAAAATTATTAATTTTTAAATTTTTTCCTCGAAATAAACATTTTTACGTTTTTTTAAACCCTCTAGAAAGAGTATTTTTCTGTCAAATTCAATATTTTTAGTCCCGATCGATTCGCCTAAGTGTCGCCAATAAATATCAGCCATAAAAACACCCCATCATTGATTTAGATTTTGAGAAAAATAAAAAAAAATCTTGAAAACGGGGTTTTCACCCTTCAACCCCTTTTTTAAGGGTGTTGCACTACTTTTCGCTAGTTTGGGTTATTTTTTTCGAATTTTACGCCCCAAAATCTATACAAATCCATCATAAAATTTCTTGCTCCTAAAAGTTCGGATTTTGGCACTCTTCACTGCATCCTTGCTGGGTTAACAGTTAACTTAAAAAGTTTTGATTATACGAAAAATGTATAAATACCTTTTTTGTGTAGAATTTTATAAGCTACAAGTTTCTTCAAACAATTTTTCTCGAAAAATTAATAATTTTTGAGATATTTGCAAAAAACGAGAATCAGCCCCCCTTTACCCCCTAAAAAATAAAAACCCGCCATCCAAATTAAGGGGACTTTTTAGGGTATGTTTAGGACATCAAAATAAAAGTCTCCACCAAAATCCAGCTTGGTCGGAATTTTTTCTTAGTAAAAACCTTTATTTCCTGGGCTAAATTAAAAGAAAAATAGAATAGATATTTTTTGTAGTAAAAATATTAAAAAATATAGATACATAAATGGCAAAAACTTTGACTAAATTGCACCTCCATATTTTTTTAGGAAATAGTATTCTGGAGGTGCATTTTTCACAACAAAAATGTTTACTTCTCTATGGGACCCGCTTTCTTGAAAATAATGTATATTTTTTCTTAAATTATAAGTTATACAGAATAAAACTGTTGAGACCAATTGTTTTTAAAAAGGTTGAATGATTTTTAGGATGGGGCTATTTGCACATACCATATGTGATTGCAATTCGTTACTTGTACATACTACTAACATAACGTAAACTAACGTACCGTAACTTAACAACTTAACGTAATTAGGTACATAAACAGTATGTGCATATAGCCACATTCTAATTTTTATTCAATGCACACTGAAATTTACAATTTTCATTTCTTTTTTATAAGCTTATAAATCGAATATCATGATCTTGAAACCTCATTCGAAGCATATCATAAAAAATGTCAGTAATTCGTCATATGTAATAATTAATATTAACAGTTTGAAGTCGTATTTTTATTTTTATTACTTAATTTTTTTTTTGTTTGGCACCGACATCAGAAACTTTTAATTTTTATAATGTAATAGGTATTGACGTTAACTATAATAAATAATTACAACTTAATTGTGTAAACGCCAGAAATTTAATGACATGAATGCAAATACGAACTTTGAAAATTGGGTCCAAATTAAAATTCAGGGTCACTTGGTCTCATCAAAACCCTGCAACTTTTGTCCCAAAAATTTTCTCTAAAAAAAACAGATTTTAAGTTTAAACCCGAAATTAAAATGGGACACCCAGTATATACATATACAACCAATTTAAAAACCTTCTCCTTTATTTAAGTCGGTTAATAAAACCATCATAACTGCTGATTTTAATTTCACTCTTAGAGCAACCAGTCGCACTGGTAGTCACCAAATTTTTAGTAAACACGGACGATACCGCATATAAATTTAATAAAATTGTTTTGAAAACAGGGACCTGAACCTGAACCCGAACCGAACCGCTATATTTCAATGTCAGCTAACCTGCATCTGAACCCGAACCTTTTCATGGATATCCGGTAACCATATTTTTTATAACATTTTATCAATTTTTCTCCATTGATTTTTAAATGTAATTGTAAAATGTAGAAATTGGTTTGTTTGAATTTCACTATATGATGTAACTTCTCAGGTCCACTACTAAAATTCACATTTTTTTGCTTGCTTTATCTAATATATAAAATTCTCGTGTCACGGTGTGCGTAATTGAACTACTCCGAAACGGCTCGACCGATTTTCGTGAATCTTAGCGTGCATATCGGCTAGGGTGGAGAAATGATAAGGGTGGTCCACCCTTAATTTTTTATTTTATTTTTTTGGGCAAAATTTTTTGTTTTTATTTTTTTATGATACATCATACAAAAATACATACAACCCTAAATTTTCACACCTCTACGATCAACCCCTATTTTTTATTTATTAATTAAAAACTTTAATTTTTTTTGGTAAGATTTTTATTTTTATTTTGTCATGACCTTAGAATAAAAAAATCATATTACTCTTAATTTTCACCCTTCTACGATCAACCCCTATTTTTATTTATTAAAGCTGACCCGACAGACGTTGTCCTGTCTTAACTATGAATATTGAATTCGAATTGGTATTGGTATAATCTTATTCTATCTATATATATAATAAAACGGGCAAGTGCGTGTTGGGCACGCATATGATAGGGTTCCGTAGTCATTCTCACTACGATTTATAAAAAGTATTTTTCAAAATTTTCGTGACTGGAGGGTTAAAATCAAAAAATCATTTGACTTTTATTATTGCATTTTAGGAGACCTATCAAATGACACCCCACTCAATGGGGTAAATGAAAAAAATGTGAGTTCACTTTTCAATCTATGAAAATGGAGTCCAAAATATTTTTGACAATGTTCGTTATAATTTTCAGTGAAAGTACTAATTAAAAGCTACATTCTGAATTTTTTTCAGATTTTTTGAATCGATAGTTCAGAAAATAGAGGGGGGGACGCTCTGACAGCGACATTAAAAAGCAAATATATCGCGACTGAAGGGTTAAAATCAAAAAGTTATTTGACGTTTCTTATTGCATTTTACGAGACCTATTAAATGACACCCCACTCAATAGGGTAAGTCACGAGAAAAATGTAAGTTCAATTTTCAGTCTTCATAATTTTATAATAATAATATTTTGGAGGTCCAAAATATTTGTGACAATGTTCGTTATAATTTTCTGTGAAAGTACTAATTAAAATCTACGTTCTGGAATTTTTTCAGATTTTTTTAATTGATAGTTTAGAAAATAGAGGGGGGGGGACGCTTTTTTAATGACTTTAGAGAGAAAATACATCGTGATCGAAGGGTTAAAATTAAAAATTTCTGTTACATTTTTTGTTGCATTTCAGGAGACCTTTCTAACGACACCCCACTCAACGGTGTAGGTGAATTTTTTTTTTAAAACACTTTTCATTTTATGAAAGGGGGGTCTAAAAAAATTTTATTTTCAAAAATCTTATCATTTCTGTTTTTGGGTCATCAATCTACGACCGTATACCAAATTTAATTTTATTATAACAAAATTTTTCAGGACGGACGGACGGACATGGAGAAACTATAAGAGTTCCTAGTTTTCTACGGAACCCTAAAAATGAAGCCCTATTTCCCTTGGTCACGACATCACGCGTGAACGGCTGGATCGATTTCACTATAATTTTATAGTAAAGTATTACCAATTCAATATTCATAGTTAAGACAGGACAATGTCTGTCGGGTCAGCTAGTAATTCTATAACTTTGTAAAAATGAATTTCTTTTCAATTTGCAAAAAAATTGAAAAGTAGAGATTTCAATCTTTAAAGTATATTTTTATTTCTTGCTAATTTTTTCTAGCAGTATCCTCGTCCCGTCATTATTTTGACAAATTCATATTATTATATTTATAAACTATAAATATAATAATATACATTTGTATAATATGATTGACGAAAAAAAAAATCTCAAGAAATTAGAATAATTTGATTTTCTTATACAGTTGAACAATTAGAAAACTAAAAATATACCGGTTTCTAATGAATTTTTATTTTATACCGCATACATATTGTTTTGTAAGCCCATAGCAGGATAACTTTTTAAATTCAAATAGTAATTTATTTCTATTTTCATTTTACCGACGTGCGGTCTGAGAGGCCCCAGCAGACACTGACTTGCTAGGTTACCCATTTTCCCGCACAATATCGATAATCGTGTTTTAAGTAGCTGCAAGGACAGTGCCCACGTTGATGTCGGACCAGAAATTGGTGTCGTCGCGCGCGTATTTGGTGAGTAATCACGATTTGAAATTCCGACGCGGTCTCTTAGGCCTCACGTCGGTACTTATGTAAGTTTTTTGTTTTATTTTTTTATTACAGTAAACTGTTATTTTTACAGATATTGTGAACTATGGATATACTGGGGACTTCAGGTCGTAAAATAAATAGTTCTACGACAGATTTACAGCATTCAAAGAGATCTTGGATATGTATAAATACATCGAATCCAAATTATACGCGAGTGATTGAGAACTGGCTGCTGTACTTAGAATATAAGGTGTAATTGGACTGTGGACATTTTTTTTCAGAAGGTTTATTTACCTACTATATATTTTTTTTCTAAAAGTTATAATAGTCGTGAGTAAGAAATACTATTTTTTGTTATTCTGAGAGGAGTATTCTTTGTGTTCTGATTTTTTATATCTAACAGTCGTATTTTTCCCCAAAATTCAAGCCAACTATTATTGTAGTCTTTTATTTAAAAATTTAATAAAGTTGATTTTCTTTCTATACTTAGTTTTTCTTAAAACCCTTTATTTTTCATCATAATGCAAAGACAGATATTTAAATTTAAATCATCACTTTCTTTTAAAAACACTATATAATATACGCGGCCCCTCAGGCCTCACGTCGGTACTAACGTTACAAAAAATGCACGTCGGTACTTAAAGGTTAATTTGAATCCGAACCCGAACCCGAACCTGAACCAGTAAAAATAACGGTTTTTGAACCCAAAAACTTTGCACTCTGCTGAATTTTAACCTAAACCTGAACCGAAAATTATTAATGAACCCAAACCGAACCCGAACCATAAATAAATTCCGGATTAAGTCCCTGTTTACAAATAAAAGTATTGTTTCTTAACAAATTAACATTAATATAACAGTATTATCCAAGAAATAAAAAACAACAGGTTAAATAAAAACAATCAATCTACAACAAGTGAAGAGAATTTGTAGAGAAAAGTCCGTTTTATATGTTTCGACAGAGAGGAGACAAGGTATTTCCCCGCACCTCCACCATCCGGTCCCAGGGTACTACAGGTCGCCTACTTCACTGGCTCGCGGCAATTCATCAAGCCCCGGGAAGCCACCTCATTAGATTCTCTCGTGAACTTTGCAAAGGACTTGCTGTCCTACCTCCAGTCTCCTTTTTGTTTGTTTTTTTATTATTGGCAGGTTATAGCAGAGACGTAGCATCTCGCGACACGGATCGGAAATGCACAAGTTTTATCTTACGATTTACATGCTTCAGTGCATTAAATGGAATCGTAAGTTACAAACTTGTTTATATGAATAAAAAATGTTCTAGGAAGGATGATATTTATGTTAGTCGAATTTTAGTTCGTTTAAGGTTATTCCATCATAAGAGTAATGTATGATTAAATTCTAAATTTTGTATACAGGCTGAGTCATATCACGTGGAACAAACTTGAACAATTAATTAAGAAAAATATTTCAAGCAAAAAAGTTCATATGAACATGTGTCCAGAAACTCTTCGTCAGGGAGCTACAGACCCTCAAAGATTTTGCCTAAAATTAGTTTTTATTTAATATCAGGTGAAACCAATGTGATATAGTAATGAAAATCGATACCTAGTTTAGTATAAATACGTGTTATCGATTTCCAGTATCAAACAATGAATATTTAGACCAGAGATGTATGGAGATAGTGGGCCCTCTGATTTTTATCTAGTATTTTTTTGTTCTTAATTTTTTTACTTTATTTGGCACTTTTATAATGTCATATGACACAATACAAATAATACAGTTTGTTAATTTACCATAAGATGAACTGTTTACGAGAAATACGATGGTAAAGATAGTTTTGCAGAATTTAACATAATACGGATGCTTCAAATTACACAAAATAAAATTATATTCTTGTTCTAGAACTAAAAACAAGAAAAAAAGTTAATGTAAATGTTCCTCTTAATATGACTCCTCATAGATCTATAGCCAGTTGTTTACTTTAATACGTCTTTACTAAATTGACGATAAGTTAACAAACTGTATTTATGTGTATTTTGGGTCATATGACCTTAAAAAAGTGTCAAATATAGTAAAAAAATCAAGAACCAAAAATTACTAGATAAAAACCAGAGAGCCCACAGGCTTCATACATCCCTGGTCTAAATAATCATTGTTTGATACTAAAAATCGATAACACATATTAATACTAATCCGGATATAAATTTTCATTACTGTAACATAATGGGGTCTCCAGATATTAAATAAAAAACTAATTTTAGACAAAATTTTTGGGAGTCTGTAGCTCCCTCACGAAGATTTTCCGGACAAATGTTCATATGAACTTTTTTGCTTTTTTCTCGATCAACTGTTTAAGTTTGTTCCACCTGGTATGACTCACCCTGTATATGTCATTTATGGAGAACTAATATATTTTACTAATTTTTATTTAAAATATTGGATGTACGGTTTTTGAGTAATTCGATATTAAAAATATAGTTTTTAACAAACGATTGAGAGAACTTTCCGAAAGTGCTCTATTTATTGAAATTATACACAATTGGCTATACATTAAAATTATAAAACACATATATTCACGTGTCATTTATTCAAAATAATGAAAAAGTATCTCCGCCATTACAGCAGTACAAATTAGAACATATGTTACTATTATATACCGTTCTATCTATTTTTATCTAAAAAAGGCAAACTATTCTAAAAATTTAAAATTTTAATATGTTGTATTTGGATTGCTCATATACATTACTATTAATTTTTTTAAATAATATTTAACGTATGGTTTTTGAGTAATTTGATATTAAAAACAGAGTTTTTAACACATGGTAAATGAGAGAACTCGCCGGAAATGCTCTATTTCATGAAATTCTACACAATTGGCTGTACAGAAATGTTTTAAAAACTGATTGTTCGAAACTTCAACTCTTTTAAATACTATTAAAATTATAAAACACATACATTACCGTGTAGTTTATTCAAAATAATGAAATACTAGCTCTGCCATAACAGCAAATTAGTACATGTTACAATTATATATCGTTTTGTCTAACTCAATTTTCAAATTAAATTAAACTTTTTTTACTTTTAATAACTAACAAAGTAAATCATTCCATTAAATGTAGGTACATGTGTTCTGAATTATATAAATTAAAAACAAAAATTTTCAAAACCAAATCTTTTTTACAGTATAACCTTAAGCTCAGTCCATTTCTCGAATCGCGCGAAAAATACGTCATTTTGATGTGGGAACTCGAGCGTCTCTCACGCCTAAACAAAAAATGTTTGACATATGCTATTACGGACTTTTTAATAGACAATTTTGGGATCCACAAGAAAGGTCTTGAGGAATTTTTTCGTATATTGCTTAGTTCTCGCTACACAACGAATGAATATGCAGCAACTAATATAAGAATTGTAAAATATTTTTACAATTGCATACAATTATACAAGATGTCCCATTTTAACCACTCCCCTGAAAAATTTTATCTATCAAATCAAGAAAAAATGTTTTAAAAAAAGTTGTTTGGTTTTGAGGGGTTACCAAAATGGCGTTATTAATTTATGATTTTTTGGACGTCTTCAAGGTCATATATGGCCAAAATAGTTTTTTCAGTTATATGAATGAAAACAAGCAGCTTTCTTCATTTTTCTTTATTTTTCATATATATTTAACAAAATAATTTTCGATTTTAGAAAAATGTCTATTTTAATCTGATATAATTAGGGAAATTTTACCAGGGCTTTTTTTAACTCTTGCTCTTAAAATAATAAAGCAAAAAAATCATGAATATTTATTACCTCATATTATTTTGTTAAATGTCAAAGAAAGTGGTCATACGAAAACTTATTAAAGACAAAAACTGCTTGTTTTTATCCATAAAATAAAAAAAACCGTAATAAAAATTATATATTTCCATTTGAAAAAAAAAATATTCGCCCTATTTGACTTTGAAGATGTCCAAAAAATCAAAATTAATGACGCCATTTTGGTTCCCCCTCAAAACCAAATAATTTTCATTCGAAACAATTTTTGATTTGATTGATAGATAAAAAAATTAGGGGGGTGATAAATTAAAATGGATTAAATGTCACAGTGCAAAAATGGGATACCCTATATTATTGAAAATAATTTTACGACGTCGACCTTTTCAAACCAATAATATTATGTATCAAACTTTTTTTCTATCTCCTACAGGAAGTGCGCTAGGAATGCCGGACGCAGTATTGGAGGACCCTGCATATGCAGGTATTTGTAATATAAAGTGAAATAATATTTTATTTCTATTTATTTTGCGAAATACGTAAAACTATAAATTAAAATTCTTTTTAAAAAATAACTATCTCTTCATAGAGCTCCTCTACTATGAATCTGCCTGCAGTCTAGCTACTAAATTAAACAAAACGTCAACAAAAGTAAAGGAATTTTCATTAAAACATGCAATATTCAAATAGCTATTACTTTAAAATCATTTTTTTTAATTAAACAAAGTTTGACATCTCTTCATTGTTTTCTTTACAAATATATATATATTTTCATGTTTATCATTTAAAAAATACACGTCAATAAAGGTGCATCGAAATGTTCATTTTTCAACTTTGGCAGCGTGCATAAAGTGTAAAAATAATTGAAAGCTAAATTTGAAACATGCCATTTGAAAACTTAGACTTTAAAATATTTTTTCTACTATTTTTGTCACCAAGTTACTGAAGTTTACAATAAAAATCATCGTTTTCACTTCATGAGCCTTCTTAAATTGAACAAACAATCATAAAAATAAAAATAAAATCATTTACATATGTAAAACATTTAAAAGTTTACCTATTAATCTTTTGGAAAACTGAAAATTGATCATTTTTCACCAAAGCTATATTTTTAATACCGACACACAGTGGTTTAAATTATACATTTTTGCGCGAAATTTCGCTTCACGCCAATTTTCAACCAATTTTAATGTCACTACTCTCATTTGAAAGGTAAGTAGTTACAGTTTCTGAAAATTACCCCAAGAAGAGTCATTTCACCCTCTAAATTACCTTTTCTTCCCCTTAAATCTGAAAAATCGATTAAACAAAAAAGAGGAGATATCGAAGAGATACGCACTATCAACTCATCCTGTGCTGATAAATCTTTTTTGGGCCCACATTATATATTGTTATATATGTTTAAAAGTGTATTATTACTTATAATATCGTTCAAAATTTGAATTTTTCTCTAAATATTAACATAGGAGATATCAAAAAAATCCGAATTTATGACTCAGCCTGTACATATGTAGATAAATTCACACATATGTATACACAAACTATATAATAGTATTAATAATTAACTTCCCAATAGGGAGTTATTGTAATTGGTCCGAAAATCGAAATCAAAAATTTTAACATATTTTCATGTTTCAAGAGCATTAGAGTATATTGACACTATTTTCAGAAAAATGTCTGTGTGTATGTGTGTGTGTGTGTATGTACATACGTATGTACGTACGTGTGTACGTACGTACGTGTCATTTTTTTCCGGGACGAAATCTCGTGAACAAAAATTGCTATTGACTTCGTTGTGGTGCTAATCGAAGCGTCTTGACGTGAATATGATCTGAAAGAAAGGATTTTTCGAAATTCAACCCCTACGGGGGTAAAAAGGGTGTTTTTTTCATTTTTATTTTTTTTCTTGGTCGAATTTAGTCGGAACTTAGAATAAATACTATACAATACAAATAATGAAACGTGTATTTCAGTATTTATTTTTTATATGGGTCCAAACAGCCATTAAAGGGATGAAAACCACCATCAAAATTTGAATTTCATACTAATAAATACATCTAATAATTCACGTTGCCTTTGAAACAACACAATTCAAAATTCAAACTGTCAGATTAGTTTTTCTAAAAATGTGCATTATATTATTAACATTATTAGGATATTAGAAAACTAATATTCATAATACAAAGGGTGAGTTTTATTTCTGATAAATTCCATTAAAATTTTTCATATACATATTAAAAAATATATTTACAAACTATAACATAGTAATATTAATTATACAAGTATTGTAAGTCATACCATGTTGGGAAGTTGATTGTGTGGACCTAAAGGATCGCACCCCACAGCATTATACGTTATATAGTTTAATTTTATATCCCCGGGTAAAATTAGATCCGACAGCTAGTTTATGATTATATTTGTGCAATGCATATTTTCTTACTCGATTTATTAACTTCCCAATAGGAAGTTATTGTAATTGGTCCGAAAATCGAAATCAAAAATTTTAACATATTTTCACGTTTCAAGGGCATTAGAGTATATTGACACTATTTTCAGAAAAATGTATGTGTGTGTGTGTGTGTGTGTATGTACGTACGTACGTACGTGTCATTTTTTTCCGGGACGAAATCTCGCGAACATAAAATGCTATTGACTTCGTTGGAGTGCTAATCGAAGCGTCTTGACGTGAATATGATCTGAAAGAAAGGATTTTTCGAAATTCAACCCCTACGGGGGTAAAATGGGTGTTTTTTTTAATTTTTATTTTTTTCTTGATCGAATTTAGTCGGAACCTAGAATAAATACTATACAATACAAATAATGAAACGTGTATTTCAGTATATATTTTTTATATGGGTCCAAACAGCCATTAAAGGGATGAAAACCACCATCAAAAATTGAATTTCATATTAATAAATACATCTAATATTTCATGTTGCCATGGAAACAACACAATTCAAAATTCAAACTGTCAGATTAGTTTTTCTAAAAATGTGCATTTAATTATATTATTGACATTATTAGGATATTAGAAAACTAATATTCATAATACAAAGGGTGAGTTTCATTCTGATAAATTCCATTAAAATTTTTCATATACATATTAAAAAAAATATTTACAAATAGTCGAGTCAATGAAGGTTTTTACTTCGGAACCCTCAGAAACAGCACCGCTTTTAATGATTTTTATTTTAAAATGTTCGTTATACCATACTATTTGAAATCAGAAACATTCCAGCCGTCGGACTCAAAAAAATATTTTTTTTGCTCAAAAAAAATGTATATAAATAAAAAAATTTTCGATGATAACTGAGCAAAAGTGTGTTTTTTTTGTTATAACTTAGTTGAATAAATATTATTTGAGGAAATGAGCAAAAAAATTGTTTTAATTTTTATTGGCAAACGTTACTTTTCAATTATTTAAATAATTTGCTTAATAAATTATCGTTGACATTTTGACGCAAAAATTCATAAATTAATATACATATTTAGAATTTATTGAATATTGATGAAATTTTGCAAAATTGTTCGAAATACCCTTATTTAATACTAGTAAATTTTAGAGCACGTTACTTGCATTAATTATCATTTTACAGCAAGTTTTGCTACGTAATTTCGTATCCGCTCCAGCCGCGAATAAAATAATAAACGTTTGCCATTTTGCAAATAAACAAACAATTTTGTCCAAAAAAATTGTAATTATTTGAGATGTGTTTATCTAACGTTCCTGAAAGTTTTAACACTTTTGGTTAACTATTTTTAACTCTAGAGCAGTTTATTCTTTAGATTTTTCACGCGTCAGCGGTAAGTTCGTCACCAAGATCGTTTACTCTGTAAAACATATTTATTGATTTTTTATAAAATTTTGCATAATTGTTCGAATTACTTTAATTTAGCAGTACACAAATTAAGAACACGTCACTAACATTATTAATCATTTTACAACTACTTTTTCCTACGAAATTTAGTATTCGCTCGTGTCGCGTATATACAATGAACGTTTGCCTTTTTGCAAATAAACAAACGATTTTTTCCAAAAAAATTGTACTTATTTGAGATGTATTTACCTAATGTTTTTGAAAGTTTTAGCCCTTTTGGTTAATTATTTTCAATTCTATAGCAGTATATTCCTCAGATTTTTCGCGCGTCAGCGGCACGTTCGTCGACAAGATCCTTTTACTCTGTTAAAAATATTTACTGAATTTTGATGAAATCTTACATAATTGTTTGAAATACTTTAATTTAGCAGTAAAAAAATTACGAGCACGTCACTAGCAATATTTTTCATTTTACAACTAGTTAGGCTACGAAATTTACTATCCGCTCGTGCCGCATATAAGACAATAAACGTTTCCCGTTTTGCTAATAAACAAACAATTTTGACAAAAAATATTGTGCCTATTTAAAATACATTTACCTAATGTTTCTAAAATTTTTAGCCCTCTAGGTTCATTTTTTTAAATGGTACAATGTTATTTATTACAAATTCAAAATTTTTGAGGAAAAATTGGGAAATTTCTGGAAAATTCCTAAAAATTTTTGTATAATTAAACTTTATTTGTGAAAAGAAACACCGCGAATACACATTTCTATCAAAATTTTCAATAAATTTAGACAAAAATTAAAAAAAAAATTGGAAATTTTCGGGAAAATTCCCGGAAAATTCTTATTTTGACAAAGTATTCTTATTCAGCGACCCTCTAAAACCCTATAGGTAAAAAAATTTCGTCGAAAATCGGACTAAATATATGAAACCAGTAAATTATACAAATTTTCAAAATTTGGGGGGGGAGGGGTTAAATCCGACGACTAGAATGTTTCTGATTTCAAATAGTATGGTATAACGAACATTTTTAAAAAAATTCTATCAAAATCGGTGCTGTTTCTGAGGGTTCCGAAGTTTTAGCCATTTTCGAGCTTCATTGACTCGACTAAAACTATAACATAGTAATATTAATTATGGAAACAATAAGTAATCAGTATTCAAGTATTGTAAGTCATACCATGTTGGGAAGTTGATTGTGTGGACCTAAAGGATCGCACCCCACAGCATTGTACGTTATATAGTTTAATTTTATATCCCCGGGTAAAATTGGATCCGACAGCTAGTTAATTTATGGATTAAAGGTCGAAACGCACTAGAGCGGCTCGACGCTTCACTACACTACACTACGCGTCGCAACAAAATATTCTATTTAATGTTTTAAATGAACCTAGTCGCACATGGGCGACACTACGCTGCACGGTGCGTTACGTGCGATTGGTTAAAAAAATGAAGTGTAGTGTAGTGAAGCGTCGCGCCGCTCTAGTGCGTTTCGACCTTTATCGTTTAATCGATTTTTCAGATTTAAGCACGGCGTTTTTCTGAGGCAAATAGGTTTGAAAAAAATGTCTCTAAAATGTGAAAAATGGGTTTTAAAGCGCATGTCACATACATTCCAAATCTTTTTGAAAAAAAATCGTAGCTGCTTCGATGGTTAAAATATCGACTTTCAATGATTTTCCTATATAAAAACATGATTTTTCGACTTCTGTAGTTACCGTTCGTTGTATCCTTCCTCAAACATTTTTGTTAAAACAAGACACTTTCATTTATTCTGAATCTCTTAATGAATTATGTTACTATTATAAAAGTTATAAAACTTATTTTATTTTTGGGATTAGTTTTTGTGACATTAATTATTTCACAAAAATATTTGAAAACATAAAATATAATCTTATAAATGAAAACATGGACTATCTAATTTACAAATGAAGCGAGGAGAATTCAATAACTGTTGCTTTTAAATTTTTTGCATATGAGGCTGAAGAAATACAGTCAATTTTACGACGTTCCCAAAATTTCATAAAATCTGTTATGTATGAATAACATCTATTTAATAATTATAATAGATATTATACTATTTATAATGTATAATATAAATTGTTATTAATCTATGTGTATTTTGTATATAAACAGCTGCAAATGTAAATAAAACTATTCTTGTTCCTGCAACCGCTTAGTACTATTTTCAAGTTGTAACCTACTACACAACAGATTGGCGCAGTCGGTATTAGAAAAGTAAAAACGTGGTCAACAATTTTGATAAAATTTATCGATAATTATCATGTCGATCGGAATAATTGACAATTTTAATATTAAATCAGGAAGATGGAAACAATATGTGCAAAGAGTGGAACAATATATAAAAGTGAATAAAATTTCAGAAGATTTAAAAGTAAGTGCTTTATTATCAATAGTCGGAGAAGACACATATGATTTAATGTGTGATTTGTGTCATCCAATTAATCCAGAAAATAAAACGTGGGAAGATTTAGTGAAGATAGTAGCTGATCATATAAATCCCACACCTTCAGCAATTGCTGAAAGGTATAAATTTCGCAACAGAGCTCAAATGAGTAATGAAACGATAGCCGAATATGTACAGATTTTGAAACATTTATCTAAGTCATGTGCTTTCGGTGATCAACTAGAGATCAATTTAAGAGATCAATTGGTTTCGGGTATAAAGAACGAAGCAATAAGATCAAGATTATTCACGGATAAGGAATTAACCTATACACAAGCGGTCGAGTTGTCGCTGTCATTAGAAAGGGCAGAAAAGGACGCCGTAGAAGCTAGTGCAAGTCAGAATAATCAAATAAATATGGTTGAAAAAAGAAGACAAGTGTCTCAAGACAAGAAATGTAAACGTTGCGGGTTAAAGAATCATAATGAAAAAAATTGTTTCCATAAAAACAGTACATGTAATTTGTGTAATAAGAAAGGACACATAAAAACGGTATGTTTTAAAAATAATAATGTATTTAAAAAGGGTACAAACAAAACTTACAAACATAAATCAAATCATAATTTTTTGAATAATGTAAATTACAATACAGATAATGTTAAAAATGCTAATAGCAATGTTATAGTTAACGATAATGAAATGATTGATTTAAATTTGGATAGTTTGTTTTATGTAAATGAAGATAAAGAAGTAACTTTAGAAAAACCAATGTTTTGTGTTTTAAAAATAAACAATAAGGAATTTTCTATGCAAATTGATACTGGTAGTCCAATATCTGCAATATCAGAGAAAACTTATTATAAATGTTTTTTTGAAAATAAAATAAATAGATGTAATATAAAATTAAACTCCTATACTGGTTATTTAATAATACCTAAAGGTTATATTACAGTAGATATAAATTATAATAATAAAATTCTTAAAAATTTAAGACTTTTTATCATACCAAATGGAGGACCTCCTATATAGATTGGTTAAAATTAGTTAATTTAAATATAACATCTATTAATTTTATCTCTGACAAAGAAAATAAAGATATATTATTAAATAAAATATTAAATAAATATAATACTGTATTTAATGAGGAATTAGGTACTTTAAGAAATTATTATTTAAAATTATATTTAAATAATGATAAAAATATTAGTCCTATTTTTTGTAAGGCAAGGCCATTGCCATTTGCAATAAAACAAAAAGTAGACGATGAATTGACTAGACTAGAATCACAAGGAATAATTTCTCGAGTTGAACATAATCCTTGGGCTTCACACATAGTCCCTATTGTTAAAAAGGACGGTCAAGTGAGAATATGTGGTAACTATAAAAGTACAATAAACAAATATTTACACATAGAAAAATATCCATTACCTCGAGTAGAAGAATTATTTTCAAACTTAAATGGAGAACAATATTCTAAATTAGATCTGTCTCAAGCTTACGCACAAATTTTATTAGATAATGAATCTAAAAAATACACTTGTATTTCTACTCACAAAGGATTATATGTATATAATAGAGTACCATATGGATTATCACCTATACCCGAGCAATTTCAGAAAATTATAGAAAATATATTAGTGGGGTTAAAGGGCACAGTGGTTTTCCAGGACGATATACTAATAACAGGAAAAGATAAAATGGATCATTTAAAAAATTTAGACGCAGTCCTTAACAGATTACAAAAAGCAGGGTTAAAATTAAATAAAGAAAAATGTAATTTCTTTAAAAATCAAGTATCATATTTAGGTTTTGTAATATCTAAAAAAGGATTAGAAACTAGTAAAGATAAAGTAGATAGTATAGTAAAATGTCGAACACCTAAAAATGTTACAGAACTAAAAAGTTTATTGGGTCTTGTAATGTATTATGCAAAATTTGTTAGAAATATAAGTACTATATTACATCCATTATATGCATTATTAAAGAAAAATGTAAAATTTATATGGACTAAAGAATGTCAAAATGCATTTGATACAATTAAAAAAATATTAATCTCAAATCAAGTATTAGCACACTATGATCAAAATTTACCATTGTACTTGGCATGTGATGCATCAGCTTATGGTATAGGTGCAATCATCTATCATGAATTACCGAATGGTGAAAAAAAGATTGTAGCATGCGCTTCACGCATGCTAAGTACAGCAGAAAAAAATTATAGTGTAATATCAAAAGAAGCTTTGGCAATAATTTTTGGCTGTAAAAAGTTTTATCAATATTTATATGGGCGTCATTTTTATTTAATTACAGACGCAAAGCCATTAATATCTATTTTCGGTCCTAAAAAAGGAATACCACTAATTACTGCCAATCGCTTACAGAGATATGCTATAGAACTCACAAATTATAATTTTACTATAAAACATGTCAAAACAAATGATAATTGTGCAGATTTTTTTTCAAGATTACCTTTAAAAAGTATTTATGACAATACAGAAAGTGAACAATTTGGTTATATTAATAATATAGAGCAAACATCACTTATAAATGTAAAAGAAATTAAAAAAGCTACACAATTAGATAAAACTTTAAGTAAAGTTATAAGATATGTAAAATTTGGATGGCCTAATAAATTAACAAATGATGATAAAAATTTATCACCTTATTTTAATAAAAGAAATGAACTATCAATAGATCATGAATGTTTATTATGGGGATATAAAGTTATAATTCCTGAAAAGTTTCAAAATAATGTTTTAAATTTACTTCATGAAGGTCATTTGGGTACAGTCAAAATGAAGAGTGTTGCAAGGTCTTATATTTGGTGGCCAAATATAGATACTGATATAGAAAATTTGATAAAAAATTGTAAAGCATGTACACAAATTAATTTATGTCAAAAAAAGCATGTATTAACACCTTGGTCTTGGCCAAAAAAACCATGGGTTCGTATCCATGCTGATTTCGCTGGTCCTTTTCAAGGACGTACATTTTTAATAATTTATGACGCACACTCAAAGTGGCCAGAAATTTTTGAAACACCTAAAACGAACGCAAGTAAAATAATAAATATTTTTAGAAGTTTATTTGCAAGATACGGACTTTGTGTTCAGTTAGTAACTGATTCAGGTCCACCTTTTAGTTCTAAAGAATTTAATACATTTTTAAACAATAATGGCATAACACATATATATTCTCCAACATATCATCCAAGTTCAAATGGACAGGCAGAATCAGGTGTTAAAATATTTAAAAATGTATTAAAAAAGGCTGTGTTAGAAAAAGAAGATTTCAATTTAGCTATAAATAAATTTCTAATAATGTATAGAAATACACAACACACTACTACAGGTGAATCACCTGCAAAATTATTTCTAAATAGAAAATTAAGAACAAAATTAGATCTTTTAAGACCAGAAACTGCTGATATTGTTGAACATCAACAAATGATACAAATTAAAAATAAAGGTGGAAAACCACATAATATTAGATTGGGAGATCCAGTACTTGTAAGGGAGTATGGAGTCAATTCTGACAAATGGAGGGAAGGCAAAGTAGTTAATAACAAAAGTTCTTCAACCTTTATAGTTGAGACCGAAAAAGGTGAGCAACATAAGCACATAGAACAATTGCGTCCATTTATCAGAAGTAGACATTCCATATTACCCACTTATAATAATCAAAATGAAGAAAATGAAAATAACAATGTTTCTGATAATAATCAAAATGAAAATAATATAGAAATTAACAATGAATGTAATGTTGAAACTGAAATTGTAAATATTAATGATATTAAAAATAAGGATAATAATGTAAGTGAAGATTCAGAATGTGGAATAGAAAACAATAATATAGATGTAACGCAACCAAGTACAAGTTTTGAATCCTCACCTCGTAGATATCCAAAAGGACAAAAAAAAACTATAAACAGATTTGTTTCTGAATAAATAAATGTTTATAAAATTATGTATAGAATACAATGTAAATAATAATTAAAACAAAGAATAATTCTTAATTTAGCAAGGGAGTGTTATGTATGAATAACATCTATTTAATAATTATAATAGATATTATACTATTTATAATGTATAATATAAATTGTTATTAATCTATGTGTATTTTGTATATAAACAGCTGCAAATGTAAATAAAACTATTCTTGTTCCTGCAACCGCTTAGTACATAAACATTGCAGTAAATGTTTTAATACAACATGTACTTCTAGAGTTTCTGTTAAATTAGTGCTTTTCAAAGACTTTTCAAGTTCTTGAATGTAATTACATAAATTCTCAATTGGTTGAGATTGTCTCACAGCAAAATACACATGGACAATTTTTTTTATAGATTTCAATGATGAAATGAAAGGTACCATTGCTAGTGGTCCTAGATCTTTTAAAATAGTTCTGCATGCATTTCCTTCGAAACAATCACCATAAAAACTTTGAGAGCTGATATTTAAACTCCTGGGCCAAATCATTGCTCTTTCTTTACCGACAAGTTTCACTATACCATCCCAAAATAAATGATTAACAAGTCCCAATAATACGTGCAATTCTGGTATATACATTTTTGAATAACGCATTTCATCTTTTTCATCTACAAGAGGATTATTAATAGTGCTGTTACATTCTTTTGCTAATATTTTTTTTACCAAGCGTACAATAGCGGTCATAATCCTTTCGTAAATCTCCGTAAGTTCTTAATGTATCATTATTAACACTATAAAACTACCATCACATTTTCTCAAGGCTTGCAAAGGAATAAAACAGTACGGACATGGGTAAGAGGATGTTGCTGTCTGTTGTCCATTAATAACTAATAAAACTTTAAAATCATCAACTAGCTTAAATGAAATAACGTTTAAATTGATTAATTCAAATAAAAATTTAATATTGTTATAAGTTTCTTTGATCAAGGGAACAATACATAAAATGATTAACTTATTAACGCTTGAGAGTTTAATGCTGTGATCTTCACTTATACATCGATTTCGACTGTGTCTGTGTTCTGAAAAATGCTCATACATATTTAAAAAAAAAAAAAAACGTTTCCACCATCGATCATAATTTTAATAGAATAATCGCCTATTAAATATCTTTCAGAAACCACAGTTTAAATCATTTCATGAGTATTTGTCCATACTATAGGCATTTCTTTTTGTATTGTACCATATTCATTAGTGTCAAAACTGTACTTATCAACTTTTTTAATTTTTTCGATTTTTCTACTAATTCTATTAATTATTATTGTTTATTTTTTTATTTAAAGTAAGTTTATTATTTAAAAAAATCAATATATTCAGGTTCAAAGATAAAAACAATTAAAAATAGTGGTAAGTTCAGAAGTTTTTTATAACAAAATAGCTACAAATCATTGAAAGTCGATATTTTAACCATCGAAGCAGCTACGATTTTTTTTCAAAAAGATTTGGAATGTATGTGACATGCGCTTTAAAACCCATTTTTCACATTTTGGATACATTTTTTTCAAACCTATTTGCCTCAGAAAAACGCCGTGTAAGGGGATGAAAGGGTAATTAAGAGAGTGAATTGACTATTCTTGGGGTAATTTTCAGAAACTACAACTATTTACCTTTCAAATGTGAGTAGATACATTAAAATTGATTGAAAATTGGCTTGAAGCGAAATTTCGCGCAAAAATGTGTGATTTTAACCCACTGTGCGACGTACGGACTATTCATGTGCAGATTGCATGCTCGATTATATGACGAAATTAAACTGCAATTATGGATCAATGAAAAAAAATCGTACAAAACCATTTTTTCAAAGCCAAAGTTGTATTTTTAATACATTTTAATGTAAAAATATATAAAATATATATATTTACAGATCTAATAGGGAACAAATCTTAAACATTGTTCTAAACTTAAACTTTAGTAGATACAAAAGTTTCAATATAATAAATAAATTGTATTGTTATTTAAGTATCCATTACGGAAAATCTAATTTGATTAAATTTTCTCCAGGCACTTCTTAATCGTCAATTAAGGTATATTTTAATCTTACAACGTTATTTAAGGATTGATATTTTTGTCAAAGATATAATCTCAAACTTTATAATTTACATAAGGTACTGTCACCAGTCTTGGACAACACCCCACTGTTAAACATTTTTAACTTAAATGTACTGAATTAGAAATATTTATTAATATATTATTAATATCACATTACTGAATATTAATCTACATATATACATTTAACTGTCTTTCAGCGTGATTTCATGATTACTGATCATTTTGTTTAACCCTCCGATAGGCGCGCATAGAAAGTTACATTAATGGGCGCGTATGTATCTCACAGATACATTTCAATATTTTCATATTAAACACCTATTAATTCAAAATACTTTATTTGCATTTAGTTTTATGAAATATCAGGTATATAAAACACTTAAATACATATAAATTAAATAAATGATATTTATATAAATTGAAAAAAACTGATTGAAACAAAACTGAAAAAATGCATACTTTGGTTTTCAACTCAAAAAATTTTTTTTTAGAAATACAATCTGTGCAAATTACTGAACAATGTTCAGGACATAAAAGGCTGATTCTCAAAAAAAATCTAAATTGTTGTCCTTTCTGATTTATATAAAACGAGATCGAAAATTAAAGTTAAGGAGATTCTCTTATGAAACTACATCACTAGGTATACCAAATTGTGTATTAATTTTATTTCAGTTATTATAAATTATAAAAATATATTAAAATTTATACCTCGAAAATCATTCCCTCACTGTGTCCCAACCACCAAATTTAAATACATTTCTAATTTTTTTCGAAAAGTTTTCAAGACTATGTTTAATAACTTTTTATTTATTCATTTATAACAATATTCGCTATTTAAAAATGTACAACAGTAAGTAAAAGACAAACAGAAAAAAACACAAAATAAATTTACAAGTGTGTCCTTAAAAAACGAATCATTCCCTCACAGTTTTTGTAACAGTGAAATTAGACCGTAATTTTAAATCAAACTGAACTCAACGTTATTGTTTTTATAATGTGGCAATACTGATATCAAAAAATAAGTATGGCGAACTCGACTGTTAGTCCAGAGCATTTAGACGAAAAATAGCTGTATCTAGGAAAAAATTCGCATAGAGCTGAATTTTTGTATACACTTTCTTTTTGTCTTTATACATAAGATGCCAAAAGTCCCCATCGATCCCTTGTGAGCATACTTTTTTATAGCCCTCAAAAGGTGCTAATAATTAGTTTTATGTAAATATCTCTGTATTCATAGATTTTACGATAGTGAAAGTCATATAATAATGGGAAGACTAGAAAATTCTCTACAAAAAAGGTTTTTCATAGTTTTTCATACGAACTATAATTTTCACGGAAACTGGATGCAAAGGTAACGACTTAAGCAAATACTACTAACACAAGAAATGTAGAATTTTTGATTAATGTAAATATTATGCCGAATGTGCGAGGTTCCAAATTTTGTCAATAGTTAGAGTATACCGACATGTGTATTTCCTGAAAACTCCCTAGCAAAGTAGGCCCCGGAACATCCCCATCGAAGGCCCCAAATTTTCGTTATATACGGATTTTGTGAACAGCTGTATCTAGTGAACGGAATGTCCGATCAACATCTTTTTTCACATTTTAGACAGATAATTTAATCTTCTACAACCTTTTTATTAATACTTTATCCAAATTAAATTGTATGCCTTTCAAAATTGCGGTGAAACTAAAAAAAATATTTTTTTTATGAAAAATTTAATGTTTGGCCGCCATTTTGAAAACAATTCGTTAATTTTTAGTTAAAATACTATCAAAATGTTTGTAAAAAATAATTAACTGTCTTATATGTGAAAGACGATATTGATCGGACATTCCGTTTATTAGATACAGTCTGTTTATAAAATCCTTATACAACGATATTTTGGGTTATTCGATGAGGGTGTTCCAGGGCCTACTTTACTAGGGAGTTTGCAGAAAATATACATCTTTGTATGTTCTAACTACTGAAAAAATTTGGCACCTCACACATTTGTCATAATATTTACAATAGCCAAAAAGTATATGTTATATTAATATAATATAGGAATGAATATTGATTAAGATTTTTTTGGGAATTTTTTGACAAAAAAGTATCAAACTTTTTACAATAGATTTTTTGTATTTACTTTTATATAAGTTTAGACAAGCTATATAAATTAAAAAAATAAATATAAATAAGTAATTATTACGCTTGTAGAGGAACCACGTACAACGTGAAAAAAACGTCTCCAAATGATTGCCATGATTATAGCTTTTCTGTTCATCCGAAAAAACAAAACCAATAAATTTCTTTATCTATATAAGTGTGGCTATAGCGGGTGACAAAAAATTTTAAAAAAAATTGAAAAAAAAAAAAATGGCGGTGTTTACAAAAGTATCTATAGAATTTTCGTTACTATTTTTTTTAAATATTTCATTGCCCGTAAAACAAAAATATTTGATTTACTTAATTCTGTTACAGATAGTAATAGCTTGTGTACACAGAAAATTTGAAGTCAATCGGTTCAGTAGATCTTGAGTTATTATGGCAGCCAATTTCAGTTTTTAGTTTCGAGAAAAGCGCGTTCAAAGTTTACGTATAGTTGGCTATTCAATGTTACATATCTCTTTCAATCCACTATAACTTCGGCAATTTTGGGAATTTGGCTATAGGGTTTTGTACATATCTTTTTTGAACTCCTATTTATTAAAAAAATGAAAAAAAATAAAATTGATATTTTACATTTTTAGACTAGAATACCCCTATACTAACAATTACTTGTACGAAAAAAGGTATGGGATCTTTGTTGTAGATAATTTTCTAATCTTTCTATTTGATAATAACTATTTTAGTCATAGAGACAATATATACAGAGATATCAGGCTAAAACTAATTGTTAGCACCTTGTGTGGGCTGTAAAAAAGTATGCTCACAGGGGATCGATGGGGACTTTTGGTAACTTATTTATAAAGGCAAAACGAAAGTGTATACAAAAATTCAGCTCTATGCGAATTTATTCCTAGTGAAAACCTAAAGTTACTGGACTATGTGAGTGTTGAAGTGTATTGTTAAAATTGTTTTAAAGTATTACTATCCAAATTTACATTTTCGCTTGTCATTTCCTCACGCCGTGTTAAGAAAAGGTAGGAGTTTGTTTATTAAATATTTACTACTTAATTGTATGTGTTTTTAAGCGTATTTTATTAGTATGTAATGGCATGGAAAAGTAAGGTTATGTTCACTGCTTTTGTGCAATAACGTTTTATTTCGTCATTCCCTCACCGTCATTCCCTCACACAATTTATTGATGAGGGAATGACCGTTGTGTGAGGGAATGATAAACTTTAATAAATTCGGATAGGTGATAGTTTATTGCTTTGTTTAAGGGCGCTTTAAGAAAGAAATGGCGAAAAAAAACTAACGGAAGCAGAAACAAAATTAAAAAAGAAAGAATACGATAGAAAACGAAGGGAAAAAATGAAATGTGATGCTCAAACATTAGAAATGCTTCGCGAAAAAGAAAGAATTAAATATTTAAAGAAAAAAGAAAAAGGTCAAGTGAAGCTTGTAAGTGATATGAATTCAAGAGAAAAACGACAAAAAAGAAAACAATGGAGAATAAATAGTTCAATTTATAGAGTGAAGAAAGACAAGTTACGTAATAATTTGTCAACATTAATGGATGAAACTCCACCTGCTAGTCCAGTACCAATTGCTGAACCTGCTCCTCAAAACGATGTTGTAAATAGAGATGCTGCTGCTACGCGGCGACGGCGATTGCTAAGAAAACGACGTGCATTAATGTATGCCAAACTATATAAGTTAGAAAAGAAATTGAAAGAAGAGGTTAAAAGAAAAGAGAAATATAGGAAAAGGTGCATAAGAATAAATAAACGAAATAAAATATCTTCACCAGAGGCTATAGTGGATTCACTTCTAAAGAACACAAAGGTGCCGAAGACTGTTAAAAAGAGGCTTATTTTTTCTGAATTACTTACTAGAGAATTGACTCAATCTTATAAAAGATTAAAAACTCATAAAGCAAAACAGGACTACTATAAAAATTTTAATCTAGATCTCATTAAACAAAAAAGATTATTGTACCTGTCAAATCCGTTTTTTAAAAACCAGAACTATAAAAATCGAAGAAGTACTTTTTGCAGGAAACTTAGCTCAAAAATGTCAAGAGTAAAGCAAGATGTTACGGATTTCTTGGAGAAAGATGAAAATTCTAGAATGTGTCCTGGAAAAAGGGATTTCGTCAGATCAGGCAAATTAGTAAAGCAAAAGCGTTTACTAACTGACAATTTGCGTAACTTGCACAAAAAGTTTTTGACTTCTGTCACCTACAAAATAAGCTTGGCGACATTCTGTAGATTCAGGCCATTTTATGTAACTTGGGCAAACATCCGCGAACGAGACACATGCAAATGTATTGTCCATGCCAATATGCAGCTTATTATTGATAAATTATATGAAAAGAAGACACTGCTGTATAACAGCATACCGAGACTGCTAGCAGCTATAACATGTGATATTTATAGTACAAAATGTTTATTTAGAAAATGTTTTACATGTAAGGACAAGACCCTAGAGCAGCGGTTTCCAAACTTTATGTAACTACGTCTCCCTTTAAAAAATTTTTATCTCTTGCGCCTCCCCCCCCCCTTTTATTTTATAAAATTATACATACATATTTTAAAAATGTATAAAATGTATTAATTTTTTTATTTTTTTTAATGCACACAAAAAAAAACTGTATTGGATCAAGAAAATCTTCTTTGTATATAACGAAAACAATATTTTCTGAATATAAGAAAAGTACTCTTAATCCTACTACATTATTTCTTCGTCCAAGAATACTATAGTTGGTTTAAGAATATATTTCTTATCTTAAGAAAATATTGTTTTCGTTGTATACAAAACAAGGTTTACTTGGCTCAAGTAAACCATTTTACCTGTGTGCGATGAATGTACTTGTTTATTAGCACAATCTTAATTAAATCTAGGTGTTATAAAGGGGAGTGCTCACTCAGAATTTTTTTTAGGAGTATCGCATGATAATTCTATCAGTTTTGCTTTTTCAATAATAGTTGTCAGTCTAAAACTACACAGTAACGTCCCTTTCAGATAGAGATATTATAGGTTTTTTACTTCTAATTCAAGTTTTTTCATTTCAAATTCGATTTTTGAAAATAAATTGATATATTTATTTTTTTATTTTTTAAACTGAAGAAACTAAGTATTTTTTAACTATTAAAAAATAAATATATCAATTTATTTTCAAATATTGAATTTGAAATGAAAAAAATTTAATTTGAAATGAAAAAACTTGAATTAGAAGTAAAAATCCTATATACATACATATGTATGTAATCTATGTATACACAAATAATGTTATGTTATATAAATTTATTTATATGTATACATTTTTTATTTATATAACTTTATGTGATGTTATGAAAATTAAATTTCTGTTAAACTTTTCGCGCCTCCCTTTGCACTAGTCCGCGCCTCCCCAAGGAGGCGCGCCTCCCAGTTTGGAAACCACTGCCCTAGAGTATTATCTTCCACAGCCAGATAAACTGGTTATTTATCAACAGTGGATGTATGAAAGTACAACATATGAAATGGATGGAAAAACTAAAACAGTGCGCAAACCACTTAAAAAAGAAATATCGATTACTCTTAAAAAACTAACTCTTACATTAGACAATACATTGCAATCATTTTTTAAACATATTGGCAATATCGGGCACCAGTATCAAACAATAACACAATTAAAAAAGAATTTATCAGAAAACGACGTGCTAATTCATATAGACTTCAGCGAAAATTACTCTTGTAAATATAGGGAAGAAATTCAAGCTGTTCATTTCGGCGGTGCTAGACAACAGGTGACCCTCCATACAGGTGTCTTATATTTAAAAAATCCCGATAATGTCGTCAAAGCTCAATCTTTTTGTACTCTCTCTGCTAATAATCGGCATGACTCAGTGGCAGTGTGGGCTCATCTAAAACCAATATTCAATTGGTTAAAAGATAAAAGACCGAATATCAACACTGTACACCTTCTAAGTGACAGTCCTGTAAACCAATACAAAAATAAGTTTATTTTCCATATTGTCTCTCACCATTTGAAAATGTTTTTTTCCGATGTCACATATTTTTCTTGGAACTATTCAGAACCCGGCCACGGAAAAGGAGCTCCAGATGGAGTAGGTGGAACGTTAAAAAGATCTGCTGACCAAGCTGTGGTTGAAGGAAAAGACATAACTGATTTGACTGTTTTAAAAAGTGTTCTGGTCTCAAAATGCCCCTCTATAATGCTTTTTGAAGTAAGTACAACGGACATTGATAGAATGAATAATTTAGTTAAAGAATCAAGTTCAATTTTTACATTCCACGGTACCCAACAAATTAGACAATTTATTTTCATGGATGATATGCTCGAGTTTAGAACATTGTCGTGTTTTGACTGCTTTAAAAAATGTAAACATTTTCATCTCGGATACTGCAAAGGTAGTAAGTCTTCTAATATCAACACACTTACAGTTGCTACACGACGACATACAAAATCAAAACTAGAGCCTGAACATGCAGCACAAATTCCAACAAATAACTCTGTAACACATATTATGTTTGGATATAAAGTTGGCGATCATGTTCTCGCAAAATGGGATGACGATGTTTACCCAAGTGAAATCCTTTCAATGTGCGAAGATGGAGTTTTACTAAGATGCATGAAAAAGGGGTCAAAGTGCTGGAAGTGGCCAGCAATTAAAGACGAAGAACTCTATGCCTGGCAAGATGTTCTTCAAAAAATTAATCCTCCAAAGTTAATCAAAAAAGGCTGTTACATTGTCAAAGAAATAGATAATATGCAATAATAAAGTTAAAAGTTAAGAAAGACTGAAAAGTAATTTATAAAGAGACTGATAGGTCATAACTCGTTGGTACAAATGCCATTAATGTTCCTTTTCTATAGTATTTTTAAGGCTAAACATGTATATTCCAATTGTTTCAGTTTTATTTAAAGAAGTTTTCCAATAAAAAAAATTGATTGAAATGTTATTAACATTTTTTTTATCTCTATAAAAATCATTCCCTCACTAAACTATCATTCCCTCACTAAGCTATCATTTCCTCACTTTTGAATTTTTGTTTTAACCCCCTTAACCCCCTTTAAAGTCAAAAATATTGGGGACCACTATAACCCTTCGACAATTACCCTATGTTCTATTATATTTACGAAAAAAATTGTACATTATTAAAAAAAAATATCACGATATATAACAAAATCATTTTTCTACCTTTTTTGAGAATCAGCCAAAAACTTTTTACAATTTATACAACAATACTTTGAAAGACGGGTACGTTTTGCGCTAGTATAGGAAATAGTAGTATAGTAGGCGTGTATCTGTGAGATACAAAACAGCAATATATAAAAACCACTGACTACTTTGTAATCACTTGGCATACTGTTACAAACCACCACGGTAGCTAGGAAGATAGGAGAAACGGTACAATGATTGACCACTGATAATGATTGGCCACTTTTCAGATTTTTTTTAAATAAGAAACATAGTAACTTAATAAAATCGAAATGCTTACTAAAATGGTAGCCTACTTTATTGTGATTTTTTTAAGAGCATATTTTTGAGTATACCTTTAATATTTTCAATAATAATTACATAACTTTGATTTTAAATTTTAACGTATTGTAATTTTGACATTTTGTTAAAGACATACATAAGAATGAATGAGTGAATAAAAATAAAATTTGTGTTAATAATTTGTAATATATAAAAACAGCTGTTAGTTTATATTGAAGCTAATTATTAAATGTAAATGTTTCAGATAGTAATTGTTAATTATTTTTCAAATATTATTTTTAAACTCTACTGGCCAATCATTGTGTTAACACATATAAATTTTTCTAATGATTGGCCACTGGTGGTTAGTTATTATTTATAGGTAAAAATATGCCTAAAAAACAAAAATAATAAAAATAATGTTACTAAAAACATAAATGATGAAAACGTAGCTCATGAACAAATAAATTTAGATATAGAAAAAAAATTAGAAGAGAAGATTGATAAAATTTATGAAATGAGCGCCCCAGACAATTTTTTACATTATTTCAGCCCCTTGCCCACCCAGAATAATATTTATTGCTTAGAATTTTGATACTGTTTTATGAAAAAAAATTTTTTTTGATGATACAATACTAAAATAAAAAACAGTTAATAACATGACAAATTTTCAAGTTTCCGAGATTTTGATATTCAATTTTAGAATTTTAAAACAAAATAAAAATGTAAAAATATGAAAGCTGGATAAACGAATATGAATTACTAGGAATCGGCTTTTTTATAAAATAAAAAAATGAGTAACAGAAAAATAACTGAAATAAAATGAAATAAACGAGCTGTCTATTTTTTGAGTAACAGATTTGGGTAAAAACCCAAATCTCTTACGTAACAGAAATTGGCAATTACAAATAAATGCAAAATTTGCTGACTAATTATTACCTTTGTAGAAGTTTTATAAAATTTACCATCTATTACTGTGGCCAATAATTGTAAAAAATACTATGCCAATCATTAAAAAAATGGCCAATCATTATGCTTTTTTGAGATATTTTCTATTTTATGCTGGTTTTCGTTTTTCCTTAAACTTATAGTTGTAATACATATACCAATAATAAAGGACTAAATAGTGAACATATTACTGTATTTATATTCCATTTATCACTAATATTAAAGGAATAATGTTTTTTTCTTTCGAGTTTTTTTGTTAAGTGGCCAATAATTATACCGTTTCCCCTACATGGGAGGAGGAAGGTCTAGCTTTTGAAACATGTCCTTTAGAACCAATATAAAATCACAATGTATCTGCAGGATACATGCGTCCATCGGAGGGTTAAAAACAGTCGACAAATAATTATCGCGGTTCGGCCACACACAAGAAAACTGTACTTTCTTATGTAAATGCTTTACATTGTTTTAAATTTTACTACCCTTTATTTTATAACGTTTGTGTAATAGTACTAATCATTTTATAATCATTAGCAAGTGTTCATCACTGGGTGTTCATTACTGGTTTTATTTTGTCCATTACTGGAGAGAAAAAACATATACAAAATAAAAAATAAACTTTATTTGCAAATTTTGGTAACTAAATTGATTTAATAAAGAGGTAGTTGTTTAAATAGTAACATAAGATCATAAGAATTTTAAAAAAGTAGTCCACCAATTAAAAAAAAATACTTTGTGTTTAACGCGTTCAAGTCTGGTAGATGCCAATACCTTAAACAATATTTGTTTAGTGAAATAAAGATAGTAATAATGAATAAATATTCGACAATATAAATAGTGTATATGTGTATACAAAGTTATACCTGCTTAATTATGCCCTTTATGACGTAACATGACATGTGATATAGGGTCACTAAATAAATATTTAATACCATCGAAATAATTAATGACCTAGCATCAAATATGCCACTGGTAAAGTTGAAGGGTGACATATATACCACTAAAAACATGTGGTTCTTTTATGTAGTTCTTAGTATCAGATATACCATATATAATTTAGTAACTCAAATGTGGTTTATTTTAAAGAATATTTATTGCATATGAATTACTGTTACCATCAAACAGAATATTTTATTACAATTACTTTTTGCTTCTGCAGTTGATTTGTATACTACAGTCGAACTGTATTGTAGTCCGTATCGTTGTTGTCCGTTTAACTTTGTTGCCCTAGTCCTTACTTTGTTGTATTATAATTGTTTACCACTTTCTCCTGGGTTTTTGTCGATCAATCATCATTAATTATAATTTATTAAAAATTCATTATTAAATAAACTGCCTTGGCAGGCACGAGACTTTTTTATACATCATGACACCGAAGTACAGTGGTACCTCGACATACGAGTGCCCCAACATACGAGTTTTTCGAGATACGAGCCGGCGAGCGAGTGATTTTTTGCATTGAGTTACGAGCGAAATTCGAGATACGAGTTCGGTTTTGTGTTTTTTTCGAAACGGCCTACAGGTGAAAGCGAGAAAAATGTAGCGAAAAAGGCAAAGACCAGTGAGGATATCTAATTTATTTCTTTACATTCTCTTTTTTGTTTTTGTACAATAAATATTTGTCATTTATAAATACGTTTTTATTATTCAAAACCACGTAACAAAAATAACTGGAGTGACATTTTGGGGGTTGGAACGGATTAATGGTAGTTCAATTGTTTTGTATGGGGAAATTTGCTTCGAGATACGAGTAATTCAAGATACGAGCAAGGTTGCGGAACGAATTAAACTCGTATGTCGAGGTACCACTGTATTAATATGTGATTACTTTTATAATTTAATATTTGATTTTAAATTTTTTTACTTACAAAATGATTTTCAGTGAATGAAATTGATACATTCTATTTAATATTAACATTAAATATTAAACGAAATCAATTAATATTAGTGATTATTGTATTTACCAAATTATAGATAAAAATACCTTCTACAACTTTCATCTAAAACATTTTTTTCTACTGTGCACCGTTTCAAAAATAATTCGAAAAATTCCAAAATTTCTCTAGTAAACATCCGTTTCCGGTTTAGTGATGGTTTTCAAAAATAGGAGGTGCACATCAAGAGTATATACAAGAACCTTAAGTTTAAAATGTCATGTTCGTAAGTCTTACAGTTTTGGTTGTAGAGCGTTCACAGACAGACAGACACACATACGTCATTGAGTTAATGGTTGTATATGATTCAGGGACCCTCAAAACGTGTAATTCCGTTAAAATCTCGAGTTCGAATTTTTTCGTGATCACTATACTTTATACATTTCATTTCATGTATGTATAAAAAAGTAAAAAAGGCATATTAATTTTACATATAAAATAAATAATTAATACCTATATATGTAATAAAAATTCTATATTTTCTTTGCTGTATACTTACATACAATATATAAATTATAAATAATTAATAAGTTAATAATTGTATAGTTATTTTAAATCAAATTAAAAAAAATATCCAAAGAAACTTCATCTCCAATCTCCAGTTAACATGTTAACAACATATAATTTAAAAATTATAATTAACAAATTCTTCAAAGGGTTTTACAAAAAATGTACTCACAGTAAAAAAACTCTGCATCAAACATTTTCATATTAATTGATTAAACAGCAAAAGATGCAAAGTAATTATACAGGGTCCTTCATTAGTGCGTCCGGCATTGTTTTACGCCCAAACTATTGAAGATAGAGAGTTAGGATAAAAATTTTACAATATATATCGACCTTAAAGAATTTCAGGAAAATATTTTCAACCCCCTAAAACCGCTCCTTGGGGGGTAGTTTGAGGGGTACATGCCCGTTTCTCAGTAAAATCAAATGGAATGGTATATCAAAAAGTACATATTTGTAAAGATAATAAAAAAATAAGAAACTTTCGTAAAACAAAATTTTTCATACTTTCAATTGTTTAAAAAATATGGCGGCTTGTTATCAAATTTTAGAGTTTTAGTCAAAGTGCTCTAATTTCGTTAAATATTTATGGAATTTTATTATTATTTTAAATTTAGAAAGTAGAAATAATGCACTTTGTAAAGATGTATGATTATTTGAGATTTTAATAGTTTAAAGTGTCATACTCGATATACCAAAAATTGAAAAGTTCAATTAGGGATAATTCAAAATTTTTAAATACAATGGTATATCAATTAGTACTTTTTCTTAAAGAAGATATGTAAATAAACAGTTTTTGATAAAAAAAAATTAAAATTAAAAATTTTAATTTTCAGTTTTCAATTTTAAAATTATAATATTAAATTTATAAATTTTCTTAACAAAAGTTGTTTATTTACATATTTTTTTTAAGAAAAAGTACTAATTGATATACCGTTGTATTAGAAAATTTCGAATTATCCCTAGTTGAACTTTTGAATTTGTGATATATCGCGTATGACACTTTAAACTATCAAAATCACAAATAGTCATACATCTTTACAAAGTTCATTATTTCTACTTTCTAAATTTGAAAAAATAATAACATTCCATTAACTTTTAACGAAATTAGAGCACTTTTAGTGAAACCCTAAAATTTGAGAACAAGTCGCCATATTTTTTAAACAATTGAAAGTATGAAAATTTTTGTTTTACGAAAGTTTCTTATTTTTTTATGATCTTTACAAATATGTACTTTTTGATATACCATTCCATTTGATTTAACTGAGAAACGGGTATGTACCCCTCAAACTACCCCCCAAGGAGCGGTTTTAGGGGGTTGAAAATATTTTCCTGAAATTCTTTAGGGTCAATATATAAATTACATTTTTTATCCTAACTCCCTATCTTCAATAGTTTGGGCGTAAAACAATGCCGGACACACTATTGGAGGACCCTGTATAAGAAACTCGACAAGTTCATAAAAACAAAACCATTTAAAGGTCGATTCCATTGAACGAGTTTACTAGCTTTATATTAGCCGGCGAATTTACTAACTGCTAGTAAACTCGCCCAGTGTAATAATGTTCACTAGCTAATAAGCAGATTGTAAACAATAAAAAAGGTTGAAAGCCGGGTTACTTTACTCACTACTCGCTGGCGTGTGAGCTTGTTAGCTAGTAAACTAACCGCGTGTTATCATAGTTGCTAGTGAACTAGCTGCGAGTATCCTGATGGTTCCTATTCACAACACGTGAAACTAGCTACAGTCAATATACACAAATTTTCTCAAAATCTAGAAAAAATTCCAATGGACAATGAAATTTTGAAATTATATATGTAGTTAAAACGTTAATCTATCAGAATAAAAGTCTTTCTCGACGACTTTTCACCCCGTGTTTGCAAAAATTGCAAATGTTTAGAATTTTTAATTGTTTAAATTAAAACTTCTTTAAATCTAAAAATATGAAAAAAAGTTTTAAACAAAAGTTGCAGTTTGAGATTTTAGCTACAACTTTTGTTTGAAAATTTTTTCAATACGTCAATTTGCAACCAAAATACAGCCGATTTTCAAAAAATATATTTTTGACTACAGCGCGTGCGCTACGTTTAAAAGTTCTCTTGCTTTTTCAATCATCTGCTCTTTGATTAATAAAATCAGATAGAAATCTATTGCAGAAAATTATGAAATCGACATTATTTATTAAAATAAGCCTAAATTTTTTAATCATAACATTTTTATAAAGATTTGAAGCATTTTTATCCATGGGCATTTTATTTTCGCGTAGTATGCACATATTATTGATTATAATTATTTTAATAATAACTAAAACTAATTTTCCTTTTGCAAATAAAAATCTACAATACCTACTTTTTCATTTCATCAAAACCAAACTTGTCTCATTTACAAAGAGGAAAAAACATTAAACTTTTAAATTTGACTTTTTTTGTAGGTTTGATAAAACGTACAATTTAAAAAAAAATGCTTCAAATCTTTATAAAATTGTTATGATCAAAAAATTTAGGCTTACTTTAATAAATAATGTCGATTTCATAATTTTTTGCAATAGATTTCTATCTGATTTTATTAATCAAAGAGCAGATGATTGAAAAAGCAAGAGTAGTAGTCAAAAATATATTTTTAGAAAATCGGCTGTATTTTGATTGCAAAAAATTGAAAAATTTTTCAAACAAAAGTTGTAGCTAAAATCCCAAACTGCAACTTTTGTTTAAAACTTTTTTTCATATTTTTTAGATTTAAAGAAGTTTTAATTTAAACAATTAAAAATCCTAAACATTCGCAATTTTTGCAAAAAAAAGTTGTGGAGAAAGACTTTTATCCTGATAGAATAACGTTTTAACTATATAATTTCAAAATTTCATTGACCATCGGAATTTTTTCAAGATTTTGAGAAATTTTGTGTAATATTGACTGTACTAATTGTAAGTTGGCTACTGAGCGAGTGGAATGTTTTGTTGTCATCATCACTATCATGCCGGCAGTACACACTCGCAGAGCTCGCTCGCCGAACATCTCGCCGAGACATTTGGTAAAGTGAAGGTGTACGAGCGCATGGATGTACACACTCGGCGAAACTATCCAGTTCCATTTAAACTGAAGTACATTCAAGCGAGAGTGAGTGCGAGAGGTATACTGAATGCGCTCTCTCTAGACACTCGCTTTGACTCGTGGTCAAAAACCGACTGTATGTGGAGCGATCACGAGGCGAGGCGAGGCATGGCGAGACACGGCGAGGCGAGCGTTGCACAGTACACACTCGCGTTCGGATAGTCTTGAGTCTTGCCTATGCTCGGCGAGTGTGTACTGCTGGTATTATACTAGCTGACTCGCCCGCTTCTAAACTTGCTGGCTTCTAGCTTGTAAACTCGCTCAGTGTAATCGACCATTTACTTGCAAACAGACCACAGCAATCTGTAGTCAGATAAAAATAGAAACCACCATATAACCAATCAGTAATGTCCATAAGCTTATCATAACATCAGTGATATTTGTAAACATTACCAAACGTGGAATTCACATAACAATATCGATCACGTCGTTCATGAATCGTTTAGAGTTGATATTATATTACGTATGTTTGTCTAATATAAACCTAATCACGCTCATATAAATCTATATACAATATATGTATTATGTATGTATATTGTATAATAATATATATTATGTAGTTTGGCAGATTATCATTTATTCATTAATTATCCTGTTAATGGTGTTGTACAAATTACATAAAATAAACGTACAACTAATTTTCTGGATATAAATGAACTATCGTATTGGCACCAGTCTTGAACGAGTTAAGGTTATTCGATCATTAGAGCAATATATAGATAAAAGTCTATTTTAATATGTTATTTATGGATAACTCATATATTTTACTAATTTTTCTTTAAAATATTGGACGTATGGTTTTTGAGTAATTGGATATTAAAAATAGAGTTTTTAACACACGATAAATGAGAAAACTTACCAAAGTGCTCTACACAATTGGCTATATAGAGACGTTTTAAAAACTAATTATTCGAATCTTCAACCCTTTTAAATACTATAATCATTGCAAAACAAATATATTCACGTGTAATATATTCAAAATAATGAAAAACTAGCTCTGCCATTACGTTGTACAAATTACTACATGATACTATTATATACCGTTCTGTCTATTTCAATTTTCAAATTAAATTAAACTTTTTTTTACTTTTAATAACTAACAAAGTAAAATATTCCATTAAATGTATGTAAGTACTAGGTACATGTGTTCTGAATATAAATTAAAAACAACATTTTTTTAAACCAAATCTTTTTTTACAGTGTGCTAGAGGTATAACCACCTTAAGCACAATTTTTTTTTTCTTGGATTGGTGGGCTTCTGATGTTACTAATAAAACAACTACCTCTTTATTAAATCAATTTTATTACCAAAATCCGCAAATATAGTTTTTTTTTATATATAGTCTTTTATTTTGTATGTTTTTATCCAGTAATGGACAAAGTAAAACCAGTAATGAATACACAGTGATGAACACTTGCTAATGATTATAAAATTATAAGTACTGTTATGTATTTACACACATTATACATTTACATTACATACATCCTGTACTACATACACCCTATATTACATACACCCACACATTGCATTCTCAGACATTGCACACATACATATTATATTTCAAGTGATAAACACAATATTGCACCAGTCCAAATCTTATCATATATTATTTGCAAATCATATAGTTTTACCAAGCTTCATTGACAAGATTAACATAAAAAACTTGACACACCATAACAACAATGAAAAATATCACAAATTATTGTATAATTTTAAGGTTGGTGTTTTAAATTTAGAAATTCAGAACAACCACAGTATCCTCAATACACTTAATGAAAAATTGATTAACGTTAATAATAAATTTCAAAAAATACCGAATTCGTTCATTAAGTCATGTTTTATTAATTATTTAAATAATTTGAAATCAAAAACATTCCAACATACAAAGAATACTCATCAACATAAATTTAATGCGTTATTAAATAAGAACACTACAACTATCAAACACAACACAAATTGGATCAAAAATTTGACAGACGTAACAATACCACACAATATTTCTCTTTGCCTAAGTTTTGGACCTAATTTCAATTTTTGCAATAAACAAATTTACAACAACGTAATTAATGAAATAATAAAAAATACATAACTGTTAGCATTTGAAAAAGAAAAACCAGAAATGGACAACATTCGTAAAGAAATTTCTAAAAACATCCAAATTATTAATAATAATATTCAAAAAATTAATAGAAATCCAAAAGACACATTTTTAAATAAAATAAACAGTGAAACAAAAACTTTTTTAAGAAACAACACAAACATTATAGTGACTAAAGCTGACAAGGGTAATGTTACAGTGATACAAAATAGAACAGATTACCTTAATAAAGCATACAACTTAATTAATGATGCTAATACCTACTTAAAAATAAAAAATGATCCGACAAACACATTTCAAATATTTAATAATAACTTAATACAAAATTGGTTTAAAACTAAATTAATTGACCTCAACACAAAAACATCACTGATGACATACAATGCAATCTCTCCTAAAATTTATTTCTTACCAAACATACATAAACAAAATACACCATACAGTTACATTTTGACGTGCCACATGTATTGGTATACATTTTTTTGCTTAGCTTTAGCTTCTTAGCCCCCTCTCTAATAGTTATTTTTGCAAAAATATGTACATATTTTACTAGAGGGTATAATTTTACATATTCAGAAAGAATTTATTTATTTAGTTTCCGATCTAATACGCGGAACTGCATTAAAGCTAATAAAATCTTACGTAAATAATAGACCACAATACACAGAAATAAATTGCAACAACAATTACTCTACAAAAATTAGATCAGACGTCAAATATCAAAGCCATGGAGTACCGCAAGGATCTATCCTCGGACCGACATTATTCGTATTATATATAAATGACATAGTCTCTTGTATAGATAACAAAACTCTACTATTCGCCGACGACACCGCGGTATTATGCACAGCACCATCCGTACAGGAACTATCGACTCAAATCGCGAATTCATTAAAATCTTTAGTCAACTGGGTTGACAACAACCCGCTAAAAATGAACATTGATAAAACACAAATCATAAAATTTGGTAAATACGGTGGCTATTTAAATAATATTCAAGTAGATAACTCTGTAGTGATAGAAACGAAAAAAACAGTTAAATTTTTAGGACTCCACATACAGACAGATCTAAAATGGAACTACCATATAAAAACTTTACAAGACAAACTTAACACATACACGTATCTACTAAGAGTGCTAAAATCAAAAGGCGCAGATACACATACCTTATTAAGTGCATATTTTGGTCATATATACTCAAACCTAAAATATGGTATTATATTTTGGGGAAACACCCCATCCGCAATTCATTTGTTTCGAACACAGAAAAGATGTATTCGCATCATCTTAGGTCTAAACCCAAGAGAAACCTGTAAACCACATTTTAAAACACTCAAAATATTGACTCTAGTCGATTTGTTTATTTATGAATGTAGCATATTTGTCAAATCTAATTTAAATCTTTTCACAGACAACATAAAAACTCATAATCATCTAACACGAAACAATACAAACTTAAATATAAAATATATCTAGTCCACTATGGAGTTGAAAACACGTTAATTAGAATATATAACGCAATACCAAATGATATAAAAGTCTTACCCATCAATAAATACAAAAAAGAATTAAAACTACATTTAAGTAAAAAATGTCATTACACACTGACAGAATTTATAAGACATAATCCTTTATTATTGGTATATGTATTACAACTATAAGTTTAAAAAAAAACGAAAACCAGCATAAAATAGAAAATATCTCAAAAAAGCATAATGATTGGCCATTTTTTTAATGATTGGCATAGTATTTTTTACAATTATTGGCCATAGTGATAGATGGTAAATTTCATAAAACTTCTACAAAGGTAATAATTAGTCAGCAAATTTTGCATTTATTTGTAATTGCCAATTTCTGTTACGTAAGAGATTTGGGTTTTTACTCTCAAAAGAGAGGCAGCTCGTTTATTTGATTTTATTTCAGTTATTTTTCTATTACTCATTTTTTTATTTTATAAAAGCTGATTTTCAGTAATTCATATTCGTTTATCTAGCTTTAAATTTTTACGTTTTTATTTTGTTTTAAAATTCTAAAATTGAATATCAAAATCTCGAAAACTTGAAAATTTGGTAAGTTATTAAATGTTTTTTTATTTTAGTATTGTATCATCAAAAAATTTTATTTTTCATTAATCAGTATCAAGATTCTAAGTAATAAAAAATTATTGTGGGTGGGTAGGGGGCTGAAATAATGTAAAAAAATGTCTGGGGCGCTCATTTCATAAATTTTATCAATCTTCTCTTCTAATTTTTTTTCTATATCTAAATTTGTTTGTTCATGAGCTACGTTTTAATCATTTATGTTTTTAGTAACATTATTGTTATTATTTTTGCTTTTCAGGCATATTGTTTACCTATAAATAATAACTAACTACCAGTGGCCAATCATTAGAAAAACTTGTATGTGTTAACACAATGATTGACCAGTAGAGTTTAAAAATAATATTTTAAAAATAATTAACAATTACTATCTGAAACATTTACATTTAATAATTATCTTCAATATAAGCTCACAGCTGTTTTTAAATATTGATAATTATTAACACAAATTGTATTTTTGTCCACTCAACCATTCTTATGTATGTCTTTAACAAAATGTCAAAATTACAATACGTTAAAATTTAAAATTAAAGTAATGTAATTATTTTTGAAAATATTAAGCGTATACTCAAAAATATGCTCTTAAAACAATCACAATAAACTAGACTACCGTTTTAGTAAGCATTTCGATTTTATTAAGTTACTATGTTTCTTATTTTAAACAAAAAATCTGAAAAGTGGCCAATCATTATCAGTGGCCAATCATTGTACCGTTTCCCCTATCTGATCAATAAATCTGTAAATTAACTAATATCTATTTTATTTAATGCATACCTGTATACTGTGTAATGTTCATTGATTGACGTATTCTATTCCTGTACATTGGATTAACAGAATAAATTGTTTATTATTATTATTTAACATTAACTGAAAAGGACTGACGGACGGAAGGACGACAAATTTAGATTATTAGGGTTTCTTCGGAACCTTTTACAGATAATCCCATCTTTATAAACAATTTTCTCAAATGCAGTCGAAATCGGTTATAACGACATTAAGGGGACCAGTCAAATTAGGACGTAAAAACCGATAGTTCAAAAAACCGGTAAAAAGGCAATTATAGTCGGATTTTTTGTTTATTAAAACCGATATGTTGTATTAACCGATGTCGTTATAACCGGTTTTCACTGTAATTAATAAAAACACTATGTTTAATAAAATAATAACATGAAACTATATAAAAGAAAATAATCAATTTATCAATAAAATGTATACATTTTAATTCGAATCCTCGATAACATTTCGCCACCTAAACAAATCAATATGAACACTGTAGTCAAACAAGAAACAAATTCATCTGCATTTGAATTATTCAGTGGTTGTAAATTACTTCCGTAACACAATTTGAAGAATATCCTTAGTACCTACCTACGCCGCGCCGTCGTCCGAGTAAAAAAATAATGAAGAAAAAATGAACAGTAAATTACCCTTTTAGATGCAAATTTAAAATGTTGTTGGATGAAGTAGCAGAGCCCTGTGGAGGTGAAGTATTGTATAAAGATAATAACAAACGGTGAACAAAGTGCATCTCATTTTATATTCTAATATAATGTTACCGCACGACACGAGCGACGTATCAAAATAACTACGTTCTCTTATGTTTGTACCTACGATCTCTTACTAATTAATTGAAAATACATTAAAATAACATTTGCTATCATATGCTTATTTTCTTATAATTACAGTAGAAACCGGTTACAACGACATCAAAGGGACCTGTCATATTAGTCGTAAAAAACGGATAGTCGTTATAACCGGTAAAAATGCAATTATATGGTATTCAGTTGGACTTTTATTTTGAGTCGTTAAAACCGATATGTCGTATTAACCGATGTCATTATAACCGGTTTCTACTGTATTTATATAAATAAAAATCAATTAAGAAATATATGAACTCAAGAACGGTTCGACTTATTTAGCTGCCAGGACAAGGTTTGTATGAAATAAATTTTTTTTAAGGTAGTTGGTCCGTAAACATGTTTTCGTCAGATTTTGTTTAAATTGCACAAAAATATTCCCTAGATTAATATCTGAAAAATAGCCCATTTTTATTAAAATTGACCATCTCAAAGTCATGAAAAACGATCTCAAAGTTTATATTTTTAACACAGCTTATATGGACTAACCGTACACTAACGTAGCGTCAGTTTTTCATAAAAAACTGACATGTTGTATATTTATATGAAAGAAAACAGTATACAAAAAATTGGAATTATTGACCATCCCGTTATTAAGATTTAACCAGATTTAACTACGAAACCATCACATAAATTACAGTATTGTTGACAATGTGGCAACAACGTATTCATTTGATTATAGTAAAAAATACATGAAATAATGAAATAATTTTACAAAATATGATAAGTGGATTGAAGGGAATTATAATCGATTTCATTAATTATTAATATATTCTGTGGTAGTTTAGATGATAAAATATAATCATTTGACAAGTAGTTAATAGAGATAATGTACAACGTTGCCATGATCATTTCTCTAAATTAAAAATATGTACTCATGGCCTAATGTGATCTCATTATGATAGACCAACTACCTTAAAATCCATCGACCAAAAAAGGAAATTTTTTAATGGTATTTTTCTCTAATTTTAAAGTGTACATGTCATTATATAGATTTTAACACGCTGGTTCCAAATCCTTCGACAAAAATCAATTTCGACCACACGTTATTAAGTTTAGTTTATACTAAATCGATTAGAACACATAAGCTACAATAATATTCGAGGAATAATTAACAAAGAGAAGCCGGGCCTAAACACAAATATGATTAAAAAAAAGGATTGTGTGGTTTTATGAAACCACGGTAAAAGTGAAACTTTTTTTCACATTATAGACATTTAACTAAAAATTTTTGGAAAATAAATCCAAGCACTCAAAATTGAAATAAATCCATAAACAACAACATGCACCAGCAAAAAGTATAACCATATAAAAACTACAAATACCTACTTCAAATAAACAGATATATTTTTATGTATTCATGTTTGTAATATTTTTTTAAACCGAACAATAATAACATACTTATATGTTAAACATATAAAGCTATGTTTCTTTACATTAACGAAAGACTAGTTTTCAATATCATTTTATCAAATAATATAAGTACTAAACTGTGACAGAACAAAACATTTTCGATGAAATATATTATGTAGAAAATATTTTCTTAGAATTAGTGACTCGTGGATGAACACATAAATCCTCTTGGAGTAAATTTTGGATGCCTTTCTCATTATTACCGTTATAGAGTCGCTGAATATAATGTTTTTTATAAATGACATTTACTATTTTAGGTTATGCGTGTAAAAAATAAACATATACCATGCTCTGACGTATTTATCCCTACTCTGCGGCCGAGTGTCACGCGACATGCAACACACAGACGAAAAAGTTTGAGACGATGTAATAAAAGTTTCACTTTAAAATAATGTATCAAAAATTCCTTTTTACAGTAGAAACCGGTTATAATGACATCGGTTAATACGACATATCGTTTTTAACGACTCAAAATAAAAGTCCAACTGAATTCCATATAATTGCATTTTTACCAGTTATTACGACTATTCGCTTTTTACAACCAATATGACCGGTCCCTTCGATGTCATTATAGCCGGTTTCTACTGTATACAATTAATTTACCATATCATATTGGTTGTAACATCTATGCATCAAAAACATCCAAATCAAAAATGACCACATAAAGTTTAAAATTACTTTCAAAACACATACGTTTATTAAAAAAGGGTCAAAGCCAGTTCCGCATACACATACGTATTAAATGACAGAAACCATAAAATAAAATGTAAACATGTGTACACGTGATGCCGTGTGTGTATATATATAGGAAACGTAGGCGCGAAGGGCTATAGTAAAGGGGTAGGTCGGATAGAGAGGATAGTATAGAAGGGAAGTGACAGTTAATTACCGTGACCGCCACAAGAAGACGCGGGTGTCGCTTACCTTCGTTATCGGATCCCGTGTGAACACGCCACGCCGAATGACAAGTTTGCATTTCAAAAGTTTATCTTGATACCAACTTCCTAAAATCACTGTCTCTTCATATTTCCAGTTACGTAATTAGTTCTGAGTAAACTAATACACTGAATTAAATGGTAAGATGCTTTACATTATCACACACCTGGTTAACTTGGATAAACTTCATTTGGTACACAGGTGCGTATACAAGGGGTTATTACCCCCCCCCCCCTCCAAGAATTAAAGTGGTGTACTAAATACACTATTTATGAGGGAATCTGAAAGTTTTTTAAAGTAGTCAGATCAACACTAGCTGAGATAAATCACCATTTTCAAATACAAAATCATTTGAATAACATTTTTATATTATGATAATTTAGCTATTTTTAATATAATTATTTTTGAATACTAGTAAATAAAAAATGTATTTTATATGAGTTATAAGTAACTAGCGGAATCCCGCGGCTTCGCTCGCGTAGACTTCGAAACTAATTAAAACCCTCCATACGTAATAATGAATATTACATTTTTTTAGATTGATTTTTATTCATTACCTTTAAAAAAACGTAAATATATCGGATCTTCGTTAAAAATTATAAAAACTAACAATTTTTCGCCATTAGGGGCTGAATATAGAATTCTTTTATCGCAAAATTTTGCCCGATCCCACCTTTGTAACTTAACCCTTTGAGTCCTAGTAGCTTCGCACTGGAACCACCTATTTATAAATTATTTCCTAGCGTCTATTTTAAAAAATCAGGACTCGAAGGGTTTAGTTCAAATGTAAAAAAATAAAATTATCATTTTTTTGCCTTATAAAAAAGGAAAATGACAGTTTAACCCTTTGAGTCCTAGTAGCTTCGCACTGGAACCACCTATTTATAAATTATTCCCTAGCGTCTATTTTAAAAAATCAGGACTCAAAGGGTTAAGCAGCCATGCAGATAAACATATAAAAAACACAGACTCTGTCTACCCACGCCATTAAGGGTTGAATGTCGAAATTTTTATTTTAATAAATGACTATTGAAAAAAAATCGGCAAACATCAAACGGAAATTTATTTAAATTTTTTCTATCAATTTATTGAAAATAACTGTTTAAATGTTTATAATACATATGAACTAAACTTAATTGCAATTTAAATGTTTGTGCTCTCGAGAGATATTATACAAATATTATAAATGAAACGGTTCATTAATATTTTGTTGTTATAAAAACCATATATTGCACACCCCAAGCAGGCTCTGCTTGGAAGTGTGTTCTACTCTCGTCCTAAAAATTTTTTTCGTATATAAATTGATAAAATGAGTATTATATCTTAAATTTCTTCAGTAACCCACTTAAATTTTTACATTTTCTGATAGAAAACATTACAGTCTTCATTTTTACTTAGTTTAATATCGATCGGTTTTAATTTTCTGTTATAAAAATATAAATAAAGTTCAATTTGTCGATTTAACCCGCTTTTTTGATAGAAACGCCGAACTACAGGTTACAATTCGAAATAAATTTGCACCAATCCTTTTGAATTCACTTCATCTATTATCAGAATAGAACCCTATTAAAACTCAACAATATTGGATAACTAGAAGTAACGAAATTTACAGTTTATTTAAACAAAAATTCATATTTTGACAAGAATTATTTTTACAAATAGAGTATTAGTCCGTAGAAGTTCCAAAAATTTCCGTAAGGCGCTATTTCTTCATACGTCATATACGTTACTGCAAATGACATTTATTACAACTATTATATTGTGTTAATTAATATATAAATACATGTACATCAATACGTGCTGTATTTTAATTATTTTATTCAAAGCCAATCAATCTTTTTAATCAGATAAAATCTGGTAAGTTTGCATTTTTAAAACAAATATAAATATACATATAACCTATAAACGTTACATTGTTGTTTCATTTTAAATGCTAGACATCAGGTGAACACAGTTGTTATCGCTGCAATATGTGGATGTATTTATCTTTTTAATTATTATTATTAATTTATTTATTTACTTATTTATACATTTTACAAAAAAAAATATTTTATATAAAAATTGTAAATTAAAATGATTGTTGTTTTATTACAATACATCCTAAATTTAAATAAAAAAGGTAATAATCGATTGATAACAAGATTCATTGTTGATTTTCTAAAAAATCTTAATGAGTGATAAACTTCATATTTTATATTTATATAATATTAATTACCTCCAATATTTTTTTCAAACATCCTTTTAAGTTTCACCAATTACATTGTACCGCATTTATTTGATATTATAAATTAATACATTTTTTTATGTTTAAGGGGTGTGCATTTTATGGCCTAGCCATAGTATTTAATTTTGAATTTGTTCATTGATCTAATGAGTGTGCTTGTATGTGTATACTTGCTAGTGTATGTGTGTATACGTGACATAACAATTACATGTCTTTGTAGTAGTAGTGGGAACTATTCTAGCGAGAAGTGCTTTATCTTTGTGGTTAATTTAACTATAGTTTCTTGTACGTAATGAAACGTGACTTGTTTACCATTCACTATTTAATTTGCAACTATTTATATGACAAAATATATACTAATCATTTCAATGCTAATTTAATTTAATCAAATGAAGGTGACATTACATATTAACATTATAAATATAACAAACTAGCTATTACTCGCAACTTCGTTCGCGTCGATATACCGGGTGTTAAAAAAAGAGTGTAAAATATTTAAAGAGATAATAGTATGGACCAAAATAAGCAAAAAAACTTCTAATAAACATGTGTCCGGAAATTTTTCCTGAGGGAACTACAGCCCTCCAAACATTTGGCTCAAAATGAGTTTTTATTTAATATCTAGAGAACCCTTTCTGATAAAATTATGAAATTTAGTGTTCGGTTTAGTAATAATAAGTGTTATCGATTTCTTGTATTCACCAATTATAATTTAGACCAGAGATGATGGGGTCAGTGGGCCCATCGATTTATATCTAGTATTTTTTGTGCTTTATTTTTTTTATAAAGTTGGGCACTTAGTTAAGGTTATATGACACAATATACACACAAATATATTTTGCTTATTTGTCATAGGATTAACCGTTTTCGAGAAATATCGATGGTAAGGAAAGCATACAGAATTTAACTTAATACGGATGCTTCAAATTACAAATAATAAATTTATATTTTTGTTCTATGATAAAAATTAAGAAAAAAAGTAAACATAAGTATACCACGAAAAATGCATCCTTATCAACAAATAACCATTTTTAATTTCGTTTTTTAGTCAAGTTAGTAAAGTACGTGTAACAGTAATAGAACTTGGTATAGATCTAAGAGGATTCATATTTGAAGGTTTCTTTATATGAACTTTTTTTACATAGAACAAAAATATAAATTTATCCGTATAAAGTTAAATTCTGCATGCTTTCTTTACCATCGATATTTCTCGAAAACGGTTAATCCTATGATAAATAAGCAAAATATATTTTTGTATATATTGTGTCATGTAATCTTATACATATAAGTCCCTTATTCAAGAAAAAATTAAAGAGTAAAAAAATACTAGATAAAAATCGATGGGCCCACTGACCCCATACATCCCTGGTCTAAATTATAATTGGTTAATGCGTGAAATCGATAACACTTATTATTACTAAACCGAATAACAAATTTCATAATTTTATCAGAAAGGGTTCTCTAGATTTTAAATAAAATCTCATTTTGAGCCAAAACTTTGGAGGGCTATAGTTCCCTCAGGAAAAATTTCCGGACACCTGTTTATTAGAAGTTTTTTGCTTATTTTGGTCCATACTATTACCTCTTTAAATATTGTACACTCTTTTTTTAACACCCGGTATAATAAAACGTATATGGTTTGCGTAGAATTTAGGTTAGGTGTAAGCTGTCATCATTGAAGAAGAATATGTTGAAGAAGTTTAGGTATTACAGATTTCTTTTATAGTCGATAAAACAGGTCGCATGTGTACACAAATGTCACATACACATTTTGTTATCTAATAAATTTGTTGGGATATAATTATGAAAATTTTCAGAATACAAAGTAGCCTCAGGATGTAAGCTATTTCCCTGATAAATATTATCCTGCGATGATTGGCATATCAGCATCGTCCTCCGTAAAAAACATACTTAACCTAAAACACAAAACTCATATCAAATAGTTAAAATATTGAAATTTTTCTTCAACAGTTTAGAATGTTAAATTAATGATTGATAATTTTTCCAATTACTATTTTTGTGCATATATGTATCTTCATTTAATTGTTAAGTACCTCCTTGCACCCAAACCCCTTATAAATATTAAGAAAGTAAAATGAAATACAAACTTCTATAATTACCTCATTTTTATTTTATGATAAAAAATAAGGTCATGTAAAACATAACAGATGTTTTGAATACGTAATTAGTTTATCCAACATTTATTAATTTTAGGGTTATATTTAATTGCACTATATGCTAAAAGCATAGGTGGGCAGTAACTCGTTAATCAGTTAATCGTTAATTAACGAAGTTAACAAAATACTTAACGGATTAACTTTTAAATTAACTCAAAAAAAATTTAACGCTCTTGTTAACTTCCGTTAACTTTAGTCCGTTATATTGGTTGTTTGTTGACATATTGTCATTATTTGTTTGAATTACCCGCCACGCGGGCACACCGGCGCGGCGAGGCACTGTTGCTCAAAAGAGTAAGAATCCAGAACCGAGAAACTTAAAAATAAAGCGGCCCTGTTGATTACTTGCTATGTGCCAGTGAATACAAGTTATTATAACCTGACTTTTTAGCAATTTGCGCCGTTTTTAACCGACTTCATTTAGAGTTTATCTTTTTCTTCCATATTTCATATTAGTATAGTAAGTAAATTAAGCATGAGGAAGGTTTAAAGATAAAAAGATAGAATTTAGGTGTATAATTTAATTCATAAAGGTTTAGTTTAGGTGCGTATATGCTCTGCTACCCGTGCGAAACCAGGGCGAGTCGCTACTGTTGCTTGTAATAATTAAATTAATTCATCTATCTACTTGTTTTTGTTTTATTTACCTACGTATCCCATCCCAAAAGGTGCCAAAAGCAGTTTACGTTTTGGATGGTTAACTTTTAACAGTTAACTTTAACTTGCGTTAAATTTTCGAAATTTTAACGCTTTAACGATTTACGAAGTTAACTTTTTTATTAACGAGTTAACGATTAACGAAGTTAAATTTTGGATTAACTGTGCCCACCTATGTATATTAGATAGTACTCACTTTGTATATCGAACATAAATTTTAATTCTTTGCACTCAAAATTTTATAGTATCCACTTTAACAGGTGAACATAAATTTTAATTATTTTTTTTAATGAATAAAGCAAATATTTAATCGTTTTCACTCTAAGAGTCTGCGCATCTTTCCATAAAACGTGAGCAGGCGCGTGGTGAGCATTTGTTTACCTATACTAAAATTCATTTTTTATCAAATATCACAAAATATATTAATAAAAATTTATGAAAGGATTATATACTATTGGAAAAAGTAATGTTTATTAATTTAATGTAATAAGTTTTAATTCATTTTGGCTTTGAATCATGTTTGGTAGAATTACTGTTTTTAGGAACAAATTTTGCTGAGCCTACGTAAAATCAACAAAAATGGAAAAATAAAACAAAATTATATATTTTCACTATCTACAGCCAAGGTTAGTAAATGTACAGGTTTGCTGACTTGTGAGTTGTGACGTCACCACGAAGTTCTTTTCTACCTACTTGATTTTTTTATTTATCTATGATTTTAACTGCCATAATATTAAACACAGCGTTGGCGACCATTTGAAATCTAGAGTGTTAAAAAGAACTTCGTGGTGACGTCATTTCGTCCGCGCTGATTGGTCAAGGCAAGTCAGCATACCTAGTCATTTACTTACCTTGATCTACAGCATAACTATTTTAGTTAAATATAGAAAATCACTATGAATACATCAAAAATACGTAATTTTTAAATCTGACTGGTCTGAATTGAGGTAAATTACAAAATATTACTTTTTTAGTGCTAAGTATTTATTTTTTGTGTAAACTATTTATTTAAAGTGTTATAATTTGGTTTAGGTTCAATATATTTGTTTAATGTTGTATAATAAATTTTTCGTATAGTATATTTGTTATAAGTGAAAACTATTAAATAAAAAGTGTTTATTATTAGTAAAAAGCATTTAACTAAAGCCATATTTAATTATAATTGAAATAAATTGAGTTGTAAGACTTTAAAAAATCAATGAGTAAGTATAACTTTTATTATTTTTCGCAAATAGCTATATAAACACTAAATAAAAATATAAACGTTTGCTATAATAATTTAAAAACTCACCTTTTTTGTTGACCATAAAAAGAAGAACATATTTCACACATGTATCTTGAATTATATATGTCGACCACAGACAACAAAATGTACTTTCATAATACTATTTTACATCAGCGAGGTATATTCTCAGCTGTTCGTTTAACCTTTTCATATAATTTTATATTAAAAAGGAGAAAATATATTCATGCATACAAACACTAAAAATTATTAAGTTTCATTCAAAAAGGGTTAGTTTTTTTTCTAATTTACATGCATTATAAAACTATGGTTACAAGCGCACAATATATATTTTATATTTATATTTACAATTATATAGTTTGAGCATTAAATATATTGTATTTGAGCAATAACATTTTAAATTATGAGCAATATACTAAGCATAAAGTGTGACTACAACAAAAACGGAGAAACTGTGGTTTCTTATTCACTTAAACTAAAAATATGTGCACCTTAACCCAGTGTTTCTCAACCTTTTAGTAGTTGCGACCCAATTTTCAATCACAATTCTCATCGCCCCCCCCCCACACGTATACAATAATTTTCGCAGAAAAACAGATTTCAGCTAAATAAAAAAAATGCTGAGTGTCAATTTCTAATATTAAATCTTCTTTCGAAAACCTTTGCTCTGCAAGACAGGTCCAAGGAAGTCACTAATAATTATTAATCTTGTTTTTAATTTAATATTGATAAGTTTAATATTAAATACATTGTGCAGTACTGATACAATCCCATTTATAAGTGTATTATATTAGTGTAAATGTAAACGAATATTTTATTTTTTATTATTTCAGAATGTATTTTATTGCCTTGCTTTCAGTAAATTAAATAAAATTTTAATAATATTTTTTCTCGATATGCTCGCGCCCCACAGGTTGAGAATCGCTGCCTTAACCACAATCGAAATTTCGATTGAACCATGCAAAAAATATTTTTTTTACTTTCTTATACCAATGTATATGAAATATACATATAGTATAAGTAAGTATAGTAAACGCGATTTTTTTCGAAATCCGGTTTTTGATGGAATTATCAATTTTGACCTTCCCTGAATCCATACTGACTATTTTCGCCATGATGTCTGTGTGTCTGTCTGTCGGTCTGTCGGTCTGTCTGTCTGTCGGTCTGTCTGTCTGTAGACGCTGTAACTCAAATACGACAAATCGTAGAAAGGTGGAATTTTATACTTAAGATTGATTTTTGCCTGGGAAGAAAACCTCCTATTTTTGAAAACGATCATTCAACCGGAAACGGATGTTTACCTACATTGATTTTTGAATTTTTCGAATTACACTGAAACAGTGCGAATTAGAGAAAAATGACAATGTTAAAAATTGTAGGTAATATTATTATCTATAATTTATGTTCTATTCATTTTTTCGAAAAAACAAATTTAATTTTTTTTTTTTTTTTTACAAAGTATTCGATTTTAAGTACATTTCAAATGGTTCATAACAGAGGAGAAATATCTGCCATGAGTGTCATGGGACTTTCTTATACGTATTACAGAGACTGTACGTGTTTGCTATAGGTACCATGGGTCTTTCTTATACATAATATTGAGAATAAACACTGTACACTCTATTTTATTTAGTTTGCAGTGGTCGCCCGGTGACATGACGGTATGAGTCGTGATCCGTACGGTCAAATCACCAGACAACCAGTATAGATTATTTTAAATAATGATTTTAAAAAAATTATTTCTGGCTAAATCATAAGTGTTGGAAAAAAATGTATGGGGAATTAATTATAGATAATAACATACTCGACATTTTTTATCTAAAACATTTTTGTCTTATTTCAAAAAATTACAAGAGTAACCATCCGTTTCCGGTTTAGTGATCGTTTTAAAAATAAGGTGGTTGTCTTCCCAGATGAAAGATTATTATAAATATAAAATTACACCCTTCCATCATCAGTCGTTTAGGAGTTATGGTATTTTTACTTTCTTATACCAATGTATATGAAATATACATATAGTATAAGTAAGTATAGTAAACGCGATTTTTTTCGAAATCCGGTTTTTGATGGAATTATCAATTTTGACCTTCCCTGAATCCATACTGACTATTTTCGCCATGATGTCTGTGTGTCTGTCTGTCGGTCTGTCTGTCTGTCGGTCTGTCTGTCTGTAGACGCTGTAACTCAAATACGACAAATCGTAGAAAGGTGGAATTTTATACTTAAGATTGATTTTTGCCTGGGAAGAAAACCTCCTATTTTTGAAAACGATCATTCAACCGGAAACGGATGTTTACCTACATCGATTTTTGAATTTTTCGAATTACACTGAAACAGTGCGAATTAGAGAAAAATGACAATGTTAAAAATTGTAGGTAATATTATTATCTATAATTTATGTTCTATTCATTTTTTCGAAAAAACAAATTTAATTTTTTTTTTTTTTTTTTACTAAGTATTCGATTTTAAGTACATTTCAAATGGTTTATAACAGAGGAGAAATATCTGCCATGAGTGTCATGGGACTTTCTTATACGTATTACAGAGACTGTACGTGTTTGCTATAGGTACCATGGGTCTTTCTTATACATAATATTGAGAATAAACACTGTACACTCTATTTTATTTAGTTTGCAGTGGTCGCCCGGTGACATGACGGTATGAGTCGTGATCCGTACGGTCAAATCACCAGACAACCAGTATAGATTATTTTAAATAATGATTTTAAAAAAATTATTTCTGGCTAAATCATAAGTGTTGGAAAAAAATGTATGGGGAATTAATTATAGATAATAACATACTCGACATTTTTTATCTAAAACATTTTTGTCTTATTTCAAAAAATTACAAGAGTAACCATCCGTTTCCGGTTTAGTGATCGTTTTAAAAATAAGGTGGTTGTCTTCCCAGATGAAAGATTATTATAAATATAAAATTACACCCTTCCATCATCAGTCGTTTAGGAGTTATGGTATTTTTACTTTCTTATACCAATGTATATGAAATATACATATAGTATAAGTAAGTATAGTAAACGCGATTTTTTTCGAAATCCGGTTTTTGATGGAATTATCAATTTTGACCTTCCCTGAATCCATACTGACTATTTTCGCCATGATCTCTGTGTGTCTGTCTGTCGGTCTGTCTGTCTGTCGGTCTGTCTGTCTGTAGACGCTGTAACTCAAATACGACAAATCGTAGAAAGGTGGAATTTTATACTTAAGATTGATTTTTGCCTGGGAAGAAAACCTCCTATTTTTGAAAACGATCATTCAACCGGAAACGGATGTTTACCTACATCGATTTTTGAATTTTTCGAATTACACTGAAACAGTGCGAATTAGAGAAAAATGACAATGTTAAAAATTGTAGGTAATATTATTATCTATAATTTATGTTCTATTCATTTTTTCGAAAAAACAAATTTAATTTTTTTTTTTTTTTTTACAAAGTATTCGATTTTAAGTACATTTCAAATGGTTCATAACAGAGGAGAAATATCTGCCATGAGTGTCATGGGACTTTCTTATACGTATTACAGAGACTGTACGTGTTTGCTATAGGTACCATGGGTCTTTCTTATACATAATATTGAGAATAAACACTGTACACTCTATTTTATTTAGTTTGCAGTGGTCGCCCGGTGACATGACGGTATGAGTCGTGATCCGTACGGTCAAATCACCAGACAACCAGTATAGATTATTTTAAATAATGATTTTAAAAAAATTATTTCTGGCTAAATCATAAGTGTTGGAAAAAAATGTATGGGGAATTAATTATAGATAATAACATACTCGACATTTTTTATCTAAAACATTTTTGTCTTATTTCAAAAAATTCAAAAAATTACAAGAGTAACCATCCGTTTCCGGTTTAGTGATCGTTTTAAAAATAAGGTGGTTGTCTTCCCAGATGAAAGATTATTATAAATATAAAATTACACCCTTCCATCATCAGTCGTTTAGGAGTTATGGTATTTTTACTTTCTTATACCAATGTATATGAAATATACATATAGTATAAGTAAGTATAGTAAACGCGATTTTTTTCGAAATCCGGTTTTTGATGGAATTATCAATTTTGACCTTCCCTGAATCCATACTGACTATTTTCGCCATAATGTCTGTGTGTCTGTCTGTCGGTCTGTCTGTCTGTCTGTCTGTAGACGCTGTAACTCAAATACGACAAATCGTAGAAAGGTGGAATTTTATACTTAAGATTGATTTTTGCCTGGGAAGAAAACCTCCTGTTTTTGAAAACGATCATTCAACCGGAAACGGATGTTTACCTACATCGATTTTTGAATTTTTCGAATTACACTGAAACAGTGCGAATTAGAGAAAAATGGCCAAGTTGAAAATTGTAGGTAATATCATTATCTATAATTTTATCACGTACACTGTTTACTGTCATTATTATGTATAAGAAAGTCCTGTGGCACACGGCAGATTATTTGGTCATCACATCGAGGCTCATAACTTCATATTTTTAAATATTTTTCAATAAAAATTGGTGTGGAATAAGTTGATTATAAACTTAATAAAATGTCTTCTACACGATTATAAAATAATAAGTTATACCTTTGAAAAAAAAATCACAAACATTGGCCATTTTTACCCATTAACATTTAGCGACTCGCGCCTTGATTTGTAACAAAAATACTCGCTACCGGGTGAGCTGGACCCAGTTTAATATCAAATGTTTATTCCAAAACTGCTGAATAGAAGTGCACATTTACTTTCTTATGAGGATAATTTGTCAATAAAGAATTTTCACTTTTATGACAAGATTTAGACTAATTGTTGAAATTTCTGTAATTACTTATTTTACAAAATCTTCTATATTTTCTTACACTACTATAATGTACAGTAGGGTGATTCATTTCCGCAAAACATTTTTTTCAAGGTGCTCAAGCAAAATTTTAATCTACATTTTAATTCTCACCAAGATTGAGCTCTTAATTCCTATTTTAAGTACTTGCAATTTAAATATGAAGTTTTCCCATTTAAAATGCATGTAAATTTTTTTTTTTTTTTAAATTTCTAATGCTTAGACACCTTTTATCATATTGGGAATCGATTTGATGGACCTTACGGAAAATTTCACGCTCTTTAAAATTGCTTTAGTGTTTTTTTCTGTAACTCACACTGGTTCGCCAGTAGGAGTCATCTAAATACTAACTAATAATGCAGCATTATTAGTTAGTATTTATCAATTTCTTGCGTTTTAAGGCCTAAAAATGGCTGTAAATTCATTAAATATTGGTAAAAAAACTATTTTTTACGAGTCAGCTCTTTTTTTCCCTAATTTTTGCGGTTTGCTAAAAATATGGAAAAAAAACAATTTATTCCAAAAACTGTATTTAGATGACTCCTACTGGCGAACCAGTGTGAGTTACAGAAAAAAACACTGAAGCAATTTTAAAGAGCGTGAAATTTCCCGTAAGGTCCATCAAACTGATTCCCAATATGATAAAAGGTGTCTAAGCATTAGAAATTTGAAAAAAAAAACAATTTATTCCAAAAACTGTATTTAGATGACTCCTACTGGCAAACCAGTGTGTTACAGAAAATAACACTAAGGCAATTTTAAAAAGCGTGAAATTTCCCGTAAGGTCCATCAAACCGATTCCTAATATGATAAAAGGTGTCTAAGCATTAGAAATTTGAAAAAAAAAATTTTTTTTACATGCATTTTAAATGGGAAAACTTCATATTTAAATTGCAAGTACTTAAAATAGGAATTAAGAGCTCAATCTTGGTGAGAATTTTTTTTACTATATGTAGATTAAAATTTTGCTTGAGCACCTTGAAAAAAAATGTTTTGCGGAAATGAATCACCCTAATAATGTTTTTATATAAATTAACAAAGAGAGATCAATCATTATAAAAAAAACAACTTTGAAAATTAACAAAATTAAAATATCTTCTTTGGGATAAAATCACATCTCAAAATTGTTCAGTCGCTTTCTGTATCAAATTTAGTTATGACAATTTGAACAAACTGACGACTATGACCGTCATCTGCCGTGCTATTCTAATACGAAGGACTGGGTCCATTAGACCCATTAGCGAGTCCCTAAGTGTTAATGTGGCCTTCCCTCTTAAGTGTATTTTTAAAATCAAAAATACTAATAAATATAAATTAAGGGAACGTGTGGAATTTGACGTAATATTAGGGAGGTAATGGGGGGGGGGGGGTAAAGATTATCACAATCAGAAGGGAGTGAGTCAAAGTTGTATATATCCAATCTTATTTCTTATTTCACTACAGCATTTTTATTGCTGACATGTACATATATGTATTATAAATAAAATAAAAATATATCTAACTACTACCACCATGGTCTCTATACAGAACAAAAAACTAATTTATAAAATACTTTTTCAAGAAACAAAAACAAAGATAATATAGAGCAAACATGTCCACATGTTAGACTATGTATACAGGGTGTTCGCCAAAATCGAGGGATTATTGCTAACTTTGTTATTATTGAAACTTGAAGATCGGTCAAATATGCAAACTATCAGTATTTTTTCCGGAATGAATAATGGCGGTGTCAAAAAAACAATTGAATGTCAATTTTCGTAGATATATTGAAATACAATTTTTTTTAATGGAATATTCTGTATATTATTATTGGATTTTATAGCTGAGAATGTTCTCTTTATAAAAATGTAATACTTGTAGGATGGTCAAAATGATAGAAAACATGTTATAACAAGTATAAAATGAATAGAAAATATTGAAAAATAGTGTCTTGAATAAGTTATAGTGTTCTATGCTTATTAAATAAAATACAAACAAAAGATTATACATTTTGAAACAATAGTTTTAAATATTTATGTTATTTGTTCAAATATTTTTAAATTTTTTTTAATTAAGTTGATAAAGAAAAATATTATTTATTGTAATTAATTATATTTTTTATGAATAATACTTAAAAACATTACAAATCTGTAAAATAAGGCATAAATAGTATACCTAAAATTATTGATTGAAATTTTTAATCATTTGTTTGTATTTTATTAAATCTGCATAGCACATTGTTTTTTGATATTTTCTATTAATTACTTCCATGTTCGAAGAAATGGAAGTATTGTAATACCGTCAAAAAATCGTGTCCGAGATAACAGCAGATTCTGATTGTGCTAACTTCAAAACGTAAAGAAAAGTTGATTTCCGCATGGCGGCTGTGCGTGTGTGAAAAATTTTCTTCCGTTCAAGATAACTACTGTAAATATGCACCGATTTGAATTATTTTTGGGGAAAATGTTTGCCTCAGTGAGTACTCCAGACCTATAGATTTTGGTGCTAATCGGATTAGGGGTTTCGGAAATATTCTAAATTTTGTACCTATTATCGTCTAAAAAGTGAGTATAACCTCATCAATTTTGATAAGACTTGGTACACTTGTAGTTCAATGTACATCTGACATTAGAATATTAGAAAACCAATATTTACAATACAAAGCTAAGTTTTATATTAAAAATTATTTTAAAAGATATTATAGAACATGGAAGTCATGTATGGTTCTCCATACCGTTATTTTATACTTGTTATAACTTGTTTTCTATAAATTTTACCACCATGCACGTATGTATCAAATTTTTATAAAATGAAAATTCTCAGCTATAAAATCCAATAATAATATACTTATACCATTTAAAAAAGTCATATTTAAATATTTCTCTTAAGGTAGTTGGTCCGTAAACATGTTTTCGTCAGATTTTGTTTAAATTGCACAGGAATATTCCCTAGATTAATATCTGAAAAATAGCCCATTTTTATTAAAATTGACCATCTCAAAGTCATGAAAAACGATTTCAAAGTTTATATTTTTAACACAGCTTATATGGACTAACCGTACACTAACGTAACGTTTTATTAGATAAAATTTAAACTTAGCGTCAGATTTTTATAAAAAACTGAAATTTTGTTTATTTATATGAAAGAAAACAGTATACAAAAAATTGGAATTATTGACCATCCCGTTATTAAGATTTAACCAGATTTAACTACCAAACCATCACATAAATTACAGTATTGTTGACAATGTGGCAACAACGTATTCATTTGATTATAGTAAAAAATACACGAAATAATGAAATAATTTTTTACAAAATATGATAAGTGGATTGAAGGGAATTATAATCGATTTAATTAATTATTAATATATTCTGTGGTAGCTTAGATGATAAAATATAATCATTTGACAAGTAGTTAATAGTAGATAATGTACAGCGTTGCCATGATCATTTCTCTAAATTATAAATATGTACTCATGGCCTAATGTGATCACATTATGATGGACCAACTACCTTAAATTCGACATTTAGTTTTTTTTTGACACCACCATTATTCATCCCGGTAAAAATATCGATACTTTACCCATTTAACCGAGCTTCTAGCTCCAATAATAACAAAGTTATCAATACTCACTCAATTTTGGTGAATACCCTATATAGGGTGAGGTAGTAACTATTAGGTACCACGTTAAATATTTTCGAATCTATACGGTCCAGAAAAAAAATAGTGGAACCAAAATTGTACGATACGAAGGGGGCTATCATATAGCAATAATATTTTTTGTCCAGGGGGGGCGCTTCGGAGATATATATTAAATGAAATTTACATTTAAAGAAGATGTTCGAAGTGTTAATAACATATTATAGAGGAGCTGAAACAAGTTCAGAACTCATCACACAACATGATTGAACAAGATTTAAAGTGAAGATAAAACGATGAAAAAATACATTTTTTTTATTATGTAAATGAAATTTACCAGTTTTACATCGATAATGATGGCCACCACTTCGAACATCTTTAAATTTCATTTAATAAAATTTCATTTAATAAAAAAAAACGTATTTTTTAATCGTTTTTTCTTAATTTTAAATCTAGTTCAATGATCTTGTGTGATGAGTTCTGAACTTGTTTTCAGTTCCTTTATCATATTTTGGAAAAAAAATGTACTGAATCAATTTAAAAAAATGAAGATGACCTTGATATCTCCGAAGCGGCTACCCCTAGACAAAAATTATTATCGCTATATGATAGCCCTCTTCGTACCGTTCAATTTTGGTTCCACTAATTTTTCTCTGGGCCTTATAGATTCGAAAATATTTAAGGTGGCAATAATTACTGCCTCACCCTGTATATAGGTACACATACATCGAACGGTCAACAGAATACACTCGAAAACCTCGGTGAGACTTTTTTATATAGACAATAGACAACAGCAGCTCGAACAGTGAGTTTTTCCATTTGACCGCCACAGAGTACCACATACACAAAGTTGGGGTTTAGCGGACGGAAACTATATATGAATAATGGTGCTATAAATAAGACCACCCAAAGAGTATTCTCTATAATAATTATACGGATGTCAGCGACGTCGTTGGGATGGGTAAGGGGTAACGGAAGATTTGTGGCCAATTTTGGTTTTGGCTTCGCCGCTTATTAAGATATTAGTCAGTAACACAGCACCTCCTTTTTCTCATTCACTGCGTGACCATTCTTCGTCTGACGTTCCATTATAATATATGCCTTATTCACCTATACAATGCAAAGCTTTGTCTCTTTTTAAAAAAGGAATTATAATTTATATTTCTCAACTGTTCAGATATCTAATACATACATAGTTCGATAGGTGTTCTCTTCGATTATAGTTTCACATATATAAGATAGTTTAATAAACAGTGAAGCATGATTAAGTGGGACTTGGATAAGTGGGACACTTCTATAACTAGAATTCATACTGAGGTCCCTTCATTTCGGCATGCTGCACCAAAATACCTATATTAGTGATGAGACTTATAAAACTTCTCTATTTCGAATTTCATTTTAAAGTGAAACTTTTATTACATCGTCTCAAACTTTTTGGTCTGTGTGTTGCATGTCGCTGACGTTTGGACTGCGCATGCGTGGAACAAGCAGCATTCATTGTATGACAGTTTATGTACTGTGTGCTATTATACATATTTAGTAAGTTTGTATTGTAATTTGTCAGTATTTAATGTAAATGTTGTTATTTATTTGCTTTTGGTAAACAACGACACAGCTAGTGAGTCCAAATAACTGATCAACGAGGAAAAAGCAAAGAATAGTTCAAAAATGAATGACGATGAATTAATTTTACGCCGTAAAAAACAGAACGCCGACAGAGCACGTGCTTATAGAAAAAGGAAAAAAGATCTTGGTTTTTATATAGAATTTATTAGAATTATTAGAACTTTTTGCTGGTGCATGTTGTTTATGGATTTATTTCAATTTTGAGTGCTTGAATTTATTATTCCGAAAATTTTTAGTTAAATGTCTATAATGTGAAAAAAAGTTTCACTTTTACCGTGGTTTCATAAAACCACACAATCCTTTTTTTGATTTTTTTTCGATAAGTACCTCTCTTACTGGAAGAGCTAATAATCACTATAACTGAAAAAAGAGACAAAATTGAAAAAAAAAATGTGGGAAAAAAACTCGTCAAAATTCATTAAATGGAACCCTCTGTAAATGAGATATTCACTTGGATGAACTTGGATATCTGGGAAACTGGGTGAATGGGACACATTTTTAAGTGGAATAAAATAAATGGTCCCTTGAGATTCCAGGTTTCACTAACTACACTTTGTATTTAGTGAAAAGTAATTAATATGCTCGCTAATGACTCATATAAAAATCTCTTTTGGTTTAGTAAGATCGCTTAGGTTAAGATGGCTACAGACGTAACTACATGCTTGACAAGCATACTTGATCAATCCGTTTGTACAAGCATATTGTAGCGTGTGTATGATAATTTTGCGCAAGCATTATGATTGTACAATCCGCTTGAAGATTGATTGAATTTTAATCATACAGCTTGTACAATCCGCATTTGCACAAGCTGTCTCAACGTGTGTACCAAGAACGTGTAGGTTTGTACAAGTAAACATGTACATGTACATGTGATAACAAACTGCCGCTTGTACAAGCATGCTTGTGCCGTGTGGTGGTGCAGGGAAATTGTGCGTGCTTGTACAAACGGATTGATCAAGCGTGCTTGTCAAGCATGCAGTTACGTCTGTAGCCACCTTTAGTAACTAACCTAATAGATCTAATCATTAGTTAATAAAGACTATTATTAGTACTGGTGTGTTATGAATATCGGGGGCCCTAAAAAACACATGAGGTAAGAAAAATATCAAAATTAACAACAAAAAAGTTGCCAACACAATGTCTGAAACCTTTTTTGCTTTTCACTTCAGAGCCCCCATTACCTTGGGACCCTAAGCAGTTGTGTTATATGCCTACTGCTTAACGTGCTATTGAAGCTGGGATATGTCCGGTACCACCATTAAAAATCCTAGTTTTATCTCTAAAGATTTCTAACCTTTCTGCTGCGTCTAGTTGATTATTATTAGTGCATGTTTTAATTAGATTTACTTATATTTAATGTGTGATTTAATGTAGTTATATGATGAGCTACGCTAGATTTATCGACCCGGTTATATTTTAGGTGAGCCATGTGCTCTTTAAATCTAATATTTATTAATCTCCTAGTTTGTCCTATGTAGCTTTTGTCACAATTTACTCAGTTAATTTTATAAATACTTTGATTATGGTTAAGGTGTATATATTTTTAGTATAAGTGACTAAGAAACCACAGTTTTTCCGTTTTTGTTATAGTCAATTTTCTTATCAATTCGGATTAAAATGAAAACTACTAGACGAAATACAAATAAAAATAAAATTCAATAAAATGCTGAATTTTGGAATTTTTTGAGATTAGTATTGAAGCTCTGATAACGATTCTGAAAGCAAATATCTTGTGAATGAAGGGTTAAAATCAATTCAAGGTCCAAAAACATTTTTGTAACATTTTAGGATTCTTTACGGAGCCCTAAAAATATGATTTTTCGATAATGAAATCAATATTATGATAAATGAAATATCAAAGATCAATATCATACCATTTTTTTGATTTATTTTTCTTTAAATTTATTTAGATTAACATTACAATTAAAAATTACCTACATAATATAGAATACAATACAAAACAATATCATTTGAATGCAAAGTGCAAACGATAATAATATGTATATAACATAACAAAGCACTTTTGTTGTTTCAATTGTCCTTTCTTTATCATCTACAGAAATTCAAGCGTAATAAATCAAATCCTAGATAAACGAGTTCAAGTACCTGACGTTTTTTTATTGTTAACATTTCATAAGTTTTCAACATTCTTTTGTTAAATTTAAACACAAATATAAAGATATACATCACACTGTATTTTACATTTTATTATAAAGATAGTCGAATCTCTGCTTCTTCTTTACTGTTTTGTTTTAAATTACTCGTACATAAAAATTATTTATTCTTGAATGCACATGACTTTGACATCGTCTTTTTACAAAACACTGAAATGTAGATAATAGCATGACTTTATTTTAAAACCCGTATTAAATCAAGGATTGTATTTAAATGCATTTTAATAGTTTTCACTTATAATAAAAAAATAATAATTACTACACATTAAACAAAAGGTTTTCGTGACCGTTGTACATGAGGAGCTAACTAACTAGGTCTGTAGGGCTGTTATCCACGTTGTAGTATTTTTATACTGTATTTACACCGAAGAAACAAAACAGTAACATCGTGTATTTTTTACAAAAGTGCAATAAACCCCATACATTTTTAAATACGAAAAACACCGTGTTGCTGTTTTGTCTTTTTTGGTGTAAGCACCTCATTACACTTTTCTTCAGAAATGATTCTGAAACACTTCTTTGAAGACTCCGACATGAGAGTTGAAACGTCAAGTGTAAGAATACGACAATGTGGACATGAGCTCGAAAAGTTAACTCCTATAAATAATATCACTTTAATGAATAATTTTCACTAAAAATAAATATTTTGCAATAAAAAAATTATACTCTGTACGTAAACTCAATTTGGACCAGTCAGATTTAAAAATTACATATATTTGATGTACATATTTATTGTTATTTTCTATATTTTAACAAAACCTAAAAACTAACCAACCTTCTTTGGCCCCAATAGACTTGATATTTTTAATATGATTTTTGTGATTTTCTATATTTTAAAAAGATTAAATATTTGCTTTATACATCAAAAAAAGTATTAAAATTTATGTTCGATGTATATGTTCGATCTCATAGAGTGCAAAAACTGTCTTCGAAATTACATAACGCTTTCACTCTCTCGGTGGCGCCTACTACAGTATGCTTGTCTCTTTCAAATTCGCTTGAAGTGCATTATATTTTTGATGGCGTGTGCAACATTTACACGGGTTTGTTATTTCGTGTATTTCGTAAACGGATGAAATACTACAACTAAGTAGACAACAAATTAGGCTAGTGACAGGAATGATAACCGGTCACTGTAACCTACGGAAACGCATGCAAATAATGGGAATCTATGACGAAGAACCCATCTGCAGACTGTGTAATGAAGAGGACGAAACAGCCTCTCATATCTTATTCGACTGTGAAGCTCTTGCTCAATGGAGACATACACTCCTAGCAGGAGACAACTATCGAGAAGCTCTAACAAGAGAAAACTTGGTGGAAAGGCTACTAAACCTGATAAGAACGGTAAACCTTTTTACTGAATGAGTGAATTGATGAAGAACACAATAAGCCAAAGGCTGCAGTGTTAGAGGTATCTATCCCTTATCATCAATCACAACCTTATAATAATAATAATAATATTTCGTGTTACATTTACATTAGCATTACATTTAAGATTTTGTTAAAAATTATGTTTAATTTAATGGTTTTTAAAGTGATTATTAATTTGTTTATTTATTATGGGAAACATAAGTTTGGAAAATATTTTGTATAATTTGGCGAAAAAATAGTTTCTTGTTTCAAATATATTTTTTCCAAAATTAAGGTTTTAATATTTGAAAGAAATATTCTATTCAGAAAATATATAATTAAAATAAACTATTTAAACTTGCTTCAAATAAATTATATTGGAAACAAATTGAGTAAACTTTGGATTAAAATATACACATATTTTAGGTTATTTATCCGTAGTTGTTTTTCAATAACACAAAAGAAATATAACATCTAACAAACACGTGTACATTAGTACACCCACCCACTTATTTTGATAAGTTTTTATATAATTAATTAATTAAGAATGATTTTTTGAAAAGTATTTCTTGCAGTTTGAAACAATTATATTATTTAGTAATATATGAAAGTGAAAGATAATATAGATGCAAAGAAATAATTATTAGAGAAGTCAATTAGTACAATCAGTCTAATGAAAATCCTAATTGTGCTTTTAGGTGAAGAAATATGTTGAAATCTTATTACATAATGTCGATGGATTTTCATCAAACAGAAACTTGAAATGTAAGCTGACAGTTTTCAATTAGCCAAAGAACTGAAAATGCGTTTGTTCAATTAAAACTTGACAGGCTTTCGGTGAAGTATATAATCAATTTTAAAAACTCACTTCCTCAACCTACTTATCAAAACTCACTCACGTTATCCAACCAACAATATTATTATAATATCATTATACTACATAATATACATATAACTTATAAACATTAGAGCATTATGTATATTATTTGGATTTAATTGTTATTTATTATACTTTTCAGTTTAACGAGTGAATCGATATCTTGAAATCATAAAAAATGAATTTTGTTTCAAATCTCTATGATGATTTTTCAAAATATTTTCTGATCCTTTGAAACTGGGTTATATCGCCCTGTATAATGTGTTGTATATACAATATATCGCACTAACAATAAGTACACGAAATACACTAATGACAATTTTTAGAAGAAATATGTATATAGTAATTTGGAATCATTCTACATATTTATCTCAAATATGACATTTTTTGAGTTGTGACACTTTTTTGTGGGGGTACGATATATATTTCTTCACTAATTGGGCAAAGGGACTCGCGCCTTGATTTGTAACATAAATACTCGCTACCGGGTGCGCTGGACCCAGTTTAATATCAAATGTTTATTCCAAAACTGCTGAATAGAAGTGCACATTTACTTTCTGATAAGGATAATTTGTCAATAAAGAAATACAATATTCAATCATATACTAATATTTATTGTTTTTATTTAATCAAACAGTAATTACAAAAATAAAAGGATTTTTTCCATACTTTTATGACAAGATTTAGAGTAATTGTTGAAATTTCTGTAATTACTTATTTTAAACAAAATCTTCTATATTTTCTTACACTACTATAATGTACTTATATGAATTAACAATGACAGATCAATCATTATAAAAAAAAACAACTTTGAAAATTAAAAAAATTAAAATATCTTCTTTGGGAAAAATCACATCTCAGTCTGAATCAAATTTAGTAATGACAATTTGAACAAACTGACGACTATGACCGTCATCTGCCGTGCTATTCTATCGTTGAAAGATACTGAAAGCGACAATGCCGCACACTTCAAACTTTAAAAGATTTTAACCAAAATATGAAGGACTGGGTCCGTTAGACCCATTAGCGAGTCCCTAAGTGTTAATTTTCATTTCGCTGTAGTTATTATGAAAGATGAAAATTAAAAATGAGTTTTATGTGTGTGTAATATAAAAAATTACATTAAACTTTATACTGTCATTTATTAACTTCCCAATAGGGAGTTATTGTAATTGGTCCGAAAATCGAAATCAAAAATTTTAACATATTTTCATGTTTCAAGGGCATTAGAGTATATTGACACTATTTTTAGAAAAATGTCTGTGTGTGTGTGTGTGTGTGTGTATGTACGTACGTACGTACGTACTTGTCATTTTTTTCCGGGCCGAAATCTCGCGAACAAAAAATGCTATTGACTTCGTTGGGGTGCTAATCGAAGCGTCTTGACGTGAATATGATCTGAAAGAAAGGATTTTTCGAAATTCAACCCCTACGGGGGTAAAAAGGGTGTTTTTTTCATTTTTATTTTTTTTCTTGGTCGAATTTAGTCGGAATAAATACTATACAATACAAATAACGAAACGTGTATTTCAGTATTTATTTTTTATATGGGTCCAAACAGCCATTAAAGGGATGAAAACCACCATCAAAATTTGAATTTCATACTTATAAATACATCTAATAATTCATGTTGCCTTGGAAACAACACAATTCAAAATTCAAACTGTCAGATTAGTTTTTCTAAAAATGTGCATTATATTATTGACATTATTAGGATATTAGAAAACTAATATTCATAATACAAAGGGTGAGTTTTATTTCTGATAAATTCCATTAAAATTTTTCATATACATATTAAAAAAAAAAAAATTACAAACTGTAACATAGTAATATTAATTATGGAAACAATAAGTAATCAGTATTCAAGTATTGTAAGTCATACCATGTTGGGAAGTTGATTGTGTGGACCTAAAGGATCGCACCCCACAGCATTATACGTTATATAGTTTAATTTTATATCCCCGGGTAAAATTGGATCCGACAGCTAGTTTAATATTATTTTAAAATCGTAACACACAGTCCCCTGATCGGTCACCAATACAGAATAACTGTCAAAGTAGATACTTAATTTCAGAAACACGTAGTTTGAAATATTAAATTCACTATCATATTTTCAGAGATTAATAAATATTATATTTACATAAGAAAATACAGTTTTCTTGATAGTGTGCCGAACCACGATAATTATTTGTCGGCTGTTTTTAAACAAAACGATCAACTATCATGAAATCATGCTGTAAGACAGTTAAATGTTTAACGGTTTCCGGAGTATTTTGGGCCAAGGAATCGAAATCTGATATATAAAAATAGGGGGTACCCATTTGAAAAAAATTAAGGGGTGATCGTTCCCCCCGGGGGCAGATCCTTCCCCACAACTGACATCGTCATGTGATAGCTGGGAAAAAATGCTAACATTTTTGCCTGAATCATTTTTCCTGATAATTCCTTCCTGTCGACTTAAGCAGGTGTGTCCATATTTTTTTAACACCCTGTATATAGATAATTTTAATAATTTCAATTTTCGGCCTTACATTCACCTTGAAAATAATTCTTGTGAGACGTAATACTGTTTTTTTCGTGTTCAGTGCATGATAAAAAGTCGGTATGCTGTCAGGCCGAAATTGCAAAAAAAAAATTGATCTCGAAATGCATAAAGGATGCCTCCTGATTATTTTTACTATTTTTTTCGTATTCAGTGTATCAAATTATATAGGAAAACATCAAAAAAAATTTTTTCTACGGGTGGTCGATATTTCGACCACTCCCGTCCTCTAAAGGTTAATATCCAGTAATGGCAGTAATCAAATGTTAATAAATATTTATAATTCAGTACATTTAAGTTAAATGGGGTGCTGCCCAAGACTGGTGCCAGTATCTTATAGGTAATCATAAATAACAATAATTATTCTTTCATTGTTCCTGGCTGTTTTCTAAACTGCTTATATTTATGTGAACTTTTTTCATTAATTATAATAAATATTTTCTGAAAAATGATTCAAGCAAATGTTACTTATTATTTCTCGTAAATTACGAATCTGCGACAAAAAATATGGAAAAAGAAAAGTTGAACCTGAAAACCCATTATGGTGACCTTTTCAAGGTCAACCCATTTCGTCGATATTAAGCCCCCTCAAAACCATGAAATTTTTGTTAGGTAAATTTTCTCTTAAAATTCTTTAATTTGGAAATCATCTGCTGGAAAATCCTTAAAAACACCCGGATAGTAATTTTTCCTCAAATTTTTGCTCAAAGAATTCATACGAACATCATTGACGTCACGATTCTTGGGACTCCCCTCCACCCCTCTCCTTGTCACACCACATCACACAATAGAACGATGTTAATAAGTTTATAATTTCGTATTACGAATATTTCATACATAATACATATCTCGTTATTATTATTGTAATATAGTGGTTTGAATATAGATAAACATCTATCTCCATAAAATACAGTTGCTGCTAATTATATTCAACTGAAAATTTAGATAGCTATGTCGAAACAATATGTTGACAATAAAATATATGTTACCTATTATGTATTTGGTTCATAACATCTGCGTGGAATAATGAAAATACTTAATATACTAATGTAAGAATAGGTGACATTATTAAAAATAACTACATTTATTCGACATTTTTATCGAATTTGTAATTTTTGATAGAAATCTTGACGCGGTGGGTAAAATGGCGTACCCAGAAAAACGTTAATTGAAAATATATGTTAGAAAACTATTGAATTATCATTGTTAATCATAAGATGCGATTAGCAATTCAATCCTCCAACTACAAAATTTTGTGAAGATCATTTTCATCTTATGAAATCTGTATTAAATTCGAGTGCGCCACATTAGCTGAATTGAGGGCAATTTGGCGCCCACTAGCATTTCTCAATTATGATAAATTAACATATTAAATTATAAAAAATAAATAAAAAAAAGGATTGTGTGGTTTTATGAAACCACGGTAAAAGTGAAACTTTTTTTCACATTATAGACATTTAACTAAAAATTTTCGGAATAATAAATTCAAGCACTCAAAATTGAAATAAATCCATAAACAACAACATGCACCAGCAAAAAGTTCTAATAATTCTAATAAATTCTATATAACAACCAAACAATTTCTGTCTCTTTCATTTGACACGGCTCTTTTTTCGAGTCAGATGCACTGTCCATTTCTTTATGTCTATGGCTCTGACGTATTTACCCCTACTCCGCGGCCGAGCGACATGCAACACACAGACGAAAAATTTTGAGACGATGTAATAAAAGTTTCACTTTAATAATATTGTCAAATTATGAGTTATATTGCAAATATTCAAAGTACTGAAAAAAAAAATTCAATGACTATTGATGAAAATTAAGATTTTGTTATATCCTAACAGACTTACCCTATTATCAAAAATAATTAATCGAGTATTTTTATTTTGAAAGTGGTAAAAATCCATTTTTTTGTATTGTGTAATATTTAAGTTTTTGCATTTAAATAGATTAAAAATATTGGTATACAGTTGGCAAAATTGTAATTTTTCCTAAATACAGTGGTGCCTCGCATAACGAACGCCTCGCATAACGAACGATGCGCACAACGAACATGCATCAACGCACGTCGGTCGTTCTTTTCTGTGCTTAACTCACACACCTGTTTGTTTTAATAAATGTAATTTTGTGTGTCTATATTATGAGTTCTAAAAAAAGCAGGAAGATGATTTCTCTTGAAATGAAACAAGAAATAATTAGAAAGAGGATATGACCCTGCAAACCTCGGTAGACTCTCCTAAATCTGATTCTGACTAAAAAATAAAAAAACGTGTGTACAATCTTTTTTATGTTACAGTACCATATTTTATGCTACAGAACGAATTAACATTTTTAACATGTGTTGTTATGGGAAAACGCGTTTCACATAACGAACTTTTCGCATAACGAACTTGCTCCCGGAACGAATTTAGTTCGTTATGCGAGGCACCACTGTATTTTGATTTAAGTTATTTTAAAATAAAACCATATTTTGCATAAATTTCCCAGTAATTAATTACCCAAAAAAAACATACATATATCGATATTATACGATAATATATTTTGAATAATAAATGGTTCAATTATACTAGTTACCATATTTAGTTTTATAATAATGTTTACTCACCTATAACTTGTAGCATGATGAACCAATATCCGTTAAATAACCACAGATGTACAGTTATGTAACAGCTCTACAAAGAGAAGACAATATAAACGTTCTTAATATAAGTGAACATCCAATACTCGAGAACTACTGCTACTACAAATATGTGTGTGTGTGTGTGAACAGAGTTGGATACAATGTATGAGAAAGAAATTTATTAATAAAATATATACATGTGCAATTTTTCGAAATTTTGTTTAATTAGAGTACAATAGGCATGATGACTAATTTAAAAAAAAACTATTCTAAGATGATATTGATACCTATTTCCAAAAAAATACTTATTTCTGCAGAAAATAAAGGTTTAATCGCAAAAATTGACTCTTTTAAAACTAATTTTGAATTTGACGCCAAAACGCTCACAGGTGACATTTATAAAATTGTATATATAAATTAATAATCAAACATTCAGAGTTAGACAATAATTTAATTATTTTGTATGTTAAAAATGAATTCCAAAGTATATAAGTTCTTAAATAAGGTATGTACCTAATAATCTTGTAAGAAGAATTTATATTTGTCTAAAATAAAAGTCACTTTGAAGTTTACTGATGCGTGACGTCATTCTCTGTGATTGGTGTTTCATTTAAAATGGTGGATTTCTGTATTTTTCATTTTTAATTTAGCAAAAATTATATTTTATACGATTATTAATGACGTGTTTATGACTATAGGATATTTTATTATTGTTTAATACCGCGAAATTTTTTAATAAACAAATATCATTTAATTTAGCTGTTTGCATACAATATAAATAGTATAGCATAAAAGGTACGTTAAAACTGTTTATTTTGGGTATTTTTTCTCTTTAATTATGACGTATAATAATAAAATAATTCATTCATTTACATTGACAGCATAACCTCAAACTATAACGCCAAAGATTTTACAATGGTGTTCACCACGAGCATTCGCATCGACATTATTTCTAACTCCACCCCTTTGCACATAGCCTATAGTGTTGACCTTTCTATTTTCAGTTAAAAACGAGCCTGACGAGCCTATTAAAAATGATAGTTAGTCCACCAAAAGTGTTATTTTTGGCCACGTTGTGCTTTGCGATCGCTTTCGTTTCCCCCACTACCTACTTTGCACCCAGCGAATAACCTATTTCATTATTTAAAATCATAATTTCAGTGATACTTAATTGCTGGCACCATGCCTTTTGTTAGTCATAAATAAATAAATAGATTATAGTTTGGATTAAATGAGACAAAATAAACCTTTAAATGAGAATCATTCGATGTTATATTTATTTACATCCTAAAAAATGTTCAAAGCCTACTAGATATTAGCCAAAAAGCGATGATTTAGTTATTATGTATGTACTTCAACCATTATCTTACATTACAAATGTATTTAATATTTGGGGTTGATTTTTCCTAGTTGTTTTTCAATCATGCCAAAGAAGTATAACTTCTAGCGCGTCTACATAATTACATACACCCACTTTTCTCATAACTTGCAAGAACAAAATTCGCTTAAAAAATTGACGTTACTTAGCGATTTTCATTGATTAAAGTGTTAAAGTATTAATATTTTTGTAATCTATGATTGATTATTATTCTTTGGAACTTCAAGAACAATTTGAGGCCAATTCCGATTTTAACAAATATTATTATTTTTTAAACTAATTTCCCTGAAATCAGCATTTTACGTCTTTTAAACCCTCTAGAAAAAATGTTGTTCTTCTTTTTTGGTCAAATTCAGTATATGTGGTCCCAATCGATGTGTACATAAAAACATGCATCCGCTTTTCTCATAATTTATTAATTTTAATTTTCTTTAAAAATCTATCATATACAGGGTGGGGCATTTAAAGTGTTACAGAATTTTATCTCAGAGCCATCGCATATTTGAAAAAAATCTTTGGTTGTTAGGGGGTTATCGAATATTAATAATATTTCTTATTTTAGTATGGCGTTCAAGGGTATTTGAAGGTCAACATCTTTTTTTAAATGGGAACCTATAGTTTTCATTAGATAATAAAACGTGAAATAAACACGCATCTTTCATTGGATTTTTTTTCTGAACAACTTAAGCTTTACATGATATCTAACAAAATAATTTCGAAATTTTGCAAATTCAATAATTTTTTATTCAAAAATCATCAACTTTAGAAAAAAGTACAAGATACAACAAATGTTTATTTCGTTCTAATAAAACTTGGAGAATTTTTCTAGAATTTTGTTTAACATTTCGTTTCTGTTTTTTTTGCTGAAATAAAGTAAATAGAAAAAGTTTTAAAATTTTTTCAATTTTTAAAGATTTATTAAAACAAAATAATTTTTTTTTTTACTTTTTTCTAAAGTTAATAGTTTCTGAGGAAAAAATTCTTGAAGGTCCAAAATCTCGAATTAATTTTGTTAGATATCTTGGAAATCTTAGGTCATTCAAAAAAAAGTTTTCTTAAAAATAGCTATGGTATGATTTCGGCGGTAATACGATTATGGTTATTTTTTTCTTCATAATTTCTTTATTTCCACAAAATCTAAGACAGATCCTGTAGACAGTAATACACATCAAAGTGTTCGTAGAGCGTCTTATACAAGTCAACAAATACAGATATAGGTACGTATGTGTATGTGTGTGTGTGCTCAAGTCTTGGACAAGTGTCTTGTCATTGTATAGTAGAGAGACGCCGTCGTAGTTGTATAAAGTTTTACCCGTTGCCTCCACCACCACCACTATAAGCAATACGCGGATATTGGAAAACTGGCGGTGGTCGGCCGTGAAATTACACTGACCCGAGATCGTCCATTGTACCGATATTTGTGACCCACTTTATCTATCTATTCATGTTATATATCATACATGTTATATGCACTATAAAATTTACCCGTAATAATGTATATACTATATGGTTAGTGTGGTAGTTGGTCTCTTCTGTTAATGTTTCTATTATCAAATGAGTTGGTAATTCGATTAGCTTGATAATTATACAAGCTTTGGGTAATCAACCAATGTGTGCTGTATTTTTTAATGTTAATTAATGTGCTTGTTCATGCCAGAGCTGTATTTAATTAAGTACAAGTACAATTACCTTCGCTAAATGTTGTACTTATTATATATAGACTATATAAATACATACGTACTTTAGTAAAAACACAAAAACACTGTCCAAAAAGAGTATTTAAGTATAAGTACAAATACGCGGAATCCCGCGGCTTCGCTCGCGTAAACTTTGATACTAATTAGAACCTTCCATACTTGATAGGGGATGACATCTTACATTTTTTTATATTGATTTTTTTTAAATATTTTTTTATATAAACTTTGACGCTCTGTTTTAACCCTGTAGGGGTTGAATTTCGAAAAATCCTTTCTTAGTGGGTGCTTATATCATAAAAGGAAGGTACCTACGAAATTTCACGTTTCTAGGTCCAGGGGTTTGTGCTGTACGTTGATATATGAGTGAGTGAGTGGTTAAGGACAAACTCTTTTATAGATATAGATGTACTTAAGTACAAATATAAGTACTTTATGTAATTGTACATAATACAATAATTCCTTCGTCAACTTAGATTAGTACTTTCGTAGTTTTATACCTAAACTTAAGAAACCGTAGAGCGTAGCCGACCAAGGGGTGCAGGGGTAGTTTTGTAGGGGATGAAAGGGGGGAAAATTGTTTTTTTTTTATAAAAATAAATATATTTTAAGGGCATTTTAAAAACAATTTACTGTACCTAATAAATGTTTGACTGTTAGACTTATATCATTTTAAAGGTACTAATGTTATCTTTAATTTAAACTGTTGCACATTTACCGAGATATAATGCCCAAAAATTGATGTTTTTTTAAAATAAAGATAGGCATTTAGGAACCTCAGGATAATATTCGATTAAAAAATTTTTTGGTAGGTGTTTTAAGGGTATACAAATGTAACTTTTGCGCATATAGCGTTTCGAAGACTCGAAAAAAACAATTTCACTCCGCCCTAATGGGCATATCAATTTGTTACAAAACGTAAATATTGTGATTGTTCAATTTGCGTGTTGTAAAAATTATACAAAGAAATTAATTATTGATTCATACAAGATACTACGTAACATGTAGAGCTCGCAACCATATACATATCTTGAGAACTATTGATCCTACGGATATTTTGCAAAATAACAAATTACCAAAAGTAAAAATTTTATAATAACTAAAATTGCCATAAAACTAATAGTTTAGAGGTATTTGAAAAAAATCTATATTCGCGATCTTTGACCTTGTATAACTTTGTTTGCGCACACAGTTTCGCAATGGACTTTTCACACGTTAATTTGTATGCCTAAATAAAAATAATCCCGGTGAGAAAAATTCACTTGGATTTTTTTCGTACAATGGTCGTTTTTCAGCCTTATTTTCCTGGTCTACAGCAGGGTTGTTAGGGATATGAAATATCGGTTACGGATACGGATAAGGATTTTTTTTTCTTGGTTTCGGTTTCGGATACGGATTTTTTTCTTTCTTGGTTTCGGTTTCGGATACGGATATTTTTTATTTTTATTTTATTTTTCAGCCCATAGTATAGTTTCCATTGAAATAAGATACATATACAGTCGAAATTGGTTATAAAGTTATAACGATATCTTTTAATACAACGTATCGGTTTTAACGACTCAAAATAAAAGTTCCGTCACAATTCCATATATGGTAATTGCCTAATTACCGGTTTTAAGGGTTCCGTAGAAAACTAGGAACCCTTATAGTTTCTCCATGCCCGTCCGTCCGTCCGCCCTGTTAAAATTTTGACATAATAAAATGAAATTTGGTATATGGTCGTAGATTGATACCCCAAAAACAAAAATGATAAGATTTTTGAAAAACAAATTTTTTTAGACTAGGTACCCTTTCATAAAATGAAAAAAAAAATCACCTACCCCATTGAGTGGGGTGTCGTTAGAAAGATCTCCTAAAATGCAACAAAAAATGTATCAGGACATTCAATCACGATTTATTTGCTCTTCAAAGTCATTATGAAGGCGCCCCCCCCCCTCCTATTTTCTATACCATCAATTCTAAAAATCTGAAAAAATTCCAGAATGTACATAGCTTTTAATTAGTACTTTCACTGAAAATTATAGCGAAAAATTAAAACTCCAAAACTTTAATTAATTTACGCTTTACACAAGATATTTGATATAAGTAGTTTCTTGAAGATTGTTGTATCAATTATTAAACGAACTTACGAATCATATGACGTACGGAGATGACAAGTGTAATTTGCGACAACAATAAAAAAAAGTCACGAATTCTAATAAAATTGAAATATGATGATAAACTTGATATAAAAATTGATTTTTCATTTACAATTTTTAAAAATTTTGTATAGTCTTTAAAATAAAGTAGATTTTCAAAAAAGTGATTATTGCAAAATTTTAAAAATCATCTGTTCAATCCATGGTAGCGAAATTAAAAATAGAGACCAAATAAAAGTACACGATACGCCAATCTTTCAAGCGGTAAATACAAATGTATATGATGCTCGTATGTTTTGTTTGTGTCTCGAGACTCGGGGAAATAAGTAGGAAACTATCCGAAATAATATCCGAAATAATTATTTCGGATACGGTTTCGGTTTTCAGAATTTTATTATTTCGATTACGGTTTCGGTTTCAGAATTCAAAATTTAATTATTTCGGTTACGGTTTCGGTTTCGGAGTTTAGAATTTAATTATTCCGGATACGCTTTCGGTTTCGGAGGTCAAATCTTTTCGGATATCTGATAGTTTCGGTTTCGGATACGAAGCTCCGTAACATCCCTAGTCTACAGAATAACTAGCTAATAATAACCTCCTTTTCAAGAATCTAGCGTTAGTGTAAATTGCGTTGATTAACAAAACAAAACTGCCTGTATAAATAAGCACACTTTATTTAGAATGTTTTTTCAGTAGTATTTTACATAAACATCAAACTCTGTGTTGTAAAATATAAATTATAAACAACATAAATATTTCTTTATGTTAAAATTGGAGTACAATATGTTTGAACTATAGACGTTATTAACTAAACACCTAGAAGGAAAATATAAGATCATAAAGAGTTGTGAGGCACACACGTCGCCTATACCGGAACCGCAATCAGCGCCGGAAGTGAGAGCGTGGAGCGTTGAAGAACTGGGGGACTTGTACCATTGTAGTCGTACCGAGTAACGAGTCTTGTAAGTATGTCTGTGTGTGTGTCTGTCTGTGTGTTTAACAGAACCGGGTCATGAAAAGAAAACATTTTAAGAGAAAAGTATTTTTTTATCTTACGTTGATTTAACCTATTTATTTTAATTCTACTCTAGAATTTCAGTATTTTTAGAGACATTTATTTTCGTGGTAGCGCTTATATGCTCGATTTTCTGTCCGTCCGTCCGTCTGTCTTCTACCGCGAGATCTCGGCCTCCTAACTACCTAGAGACTTCGGGTTTTCGCTAAATGGTAGGTTTGTGGTTCTAGTTTAGCCCATTTTAGAATTTTTTCGGTCATGACCACCTACAGTGGTGATCATAGAAATAGCACACTAATGAATATTTTTTTTTGAATCGCAATTTAAAATCAGAATAATGCATTTAATTATTATGTTGCCAATGTATGATCAAACATGACAATGTATTGTTAAAATTTGCATTATTTGGTTTTCGTGTATTTCTTAGAAAAAAAAAAAAAAATATTTTTGTGCGAAATCAACGTAAGATGCTGCTCAGAGAAATAGCACATGTTAATATATGATACAATTTCAATTAGAAATTTCAATTTTTTCAAATAATATTCTGGGGTGAGTACACGAAATAGAAAATTATGAAGTATTCCTTAACATTAGATTAGATTAGATTAGGTTGTGATTGATGATGAGGGTTAGATGCCTCTAACACTGCAGCCTTTGGCTTATTGTGTTCTTCATCAATTCACTCATTCAGTGAAAAGGTTTACCGTTCTTATCAGGTTTAACATCCTTTCCACCAAGTTTTCTCTTGTTAGAGCTTCTCGATAGTTTTCTCCTGCTAGGAGTGTGTGTCTCCATTGAGCAAGAGCTTCACAGTCGAATATGATATGGGAGGCTGTTTCGTACTCTTCATTACATAGTCTGCAGATGGGTTCTTCGTCATAGATTCCCATTGTGTGCATGTGTTTTCGTAGGTTACAGTGACCGGTTATCATACCTGTCACTAGCCTAATTTGTTGTCTACTTAGTTTTAGTATTTCATCCGTTAATTTCCTGGATGGTTTATTTAGCATGGTTTTGCTATGTTTTTGACCTTCTACATTATTCCAGTGGTTTTGATGTTGTCTTTTTGTCCAATCAGCTAGCCAGCTGCGAATAGTGTTTTTGGTAATTCCAAATACTGGTTCAGGGCCTGTAAATGTTGTTTTTGAGCCCTTTTTTGCCAGAGCATCTGCTTTTTCATTACCTGCTATCCCTCTATGTCCTGGCACCCACATAACGGTTACCCTATTGTGGTTTGCCAGGGTAGTGAGGTTTTGTAGGCAATCCCAGACCAGTTTTGAGTTGAACTGATAACTAGCCAAGGCTTTCAGTGCAGCTTGACTATCTGTCAGAACAAGGATATCTTTACCTTGATAGTTCCTGTGTATATTCTCCTGCATGCAAACATCTATTGCATGAGTTTCTGCTTGGAATATTGTGGCACATTTCCCCAGAGATGCATATGCATTAAACTGAGGGGACTCCCCATATATTCCAGCACCAGTGCCGCTGTCAGTTTTGGATCCATCTGTATACCATACAAGTTTGCCCTCCTGACTGCGTCTTTGTACTAGCCCCTCATTCCAGTCTAGCTGGATGTTAAAGGGTTTATTAAAGTTGTGCCTTATTGGCATTACATCACTTCTCATTTCTAATAATGGGTCTGTGATGGATACCGTTATCCTGGTATGTCCAGGGTTGGTAGTGGTTTGCCAATTCCCGTTGATTTCCAGCCTGTACGCCGCCATCCTCGCCTCTCCTTTGATAATAATATCTAGGGGAGGCAGGCTTAACAGGGTTTCCATAGCTGCAGTTGGGGTGGTTCTCATCGCTCCCGTGATGCAGACGCAGGCAAGTCTCTGGATTTTAGATAGCTCCAGTTTGGCTTGTCTTTGTTCAACTTTCGGCCACCATACCAGCGATCCATAGGTAATCATGGGTCTCACCACTGCTGTGTATAGCCAGTATACCATGCTTGGTTTAAGTCCCCAGGATTTACCCAGTGCTCGCTTTGTTGCCATAAGAATTGTTTTTCCTTTGTTTACGGTTTTTTGTATCTGTGATTTCCAGGTTAGCTTTGAATCTAGGATTATACCCAGATATTTAGCCTCCTGACTCACTTGTAATTGTTCATTGAAGAAATTTGGTAGTCTAAGCCCGTCCAATTTTCTTCGTCTTGTAAATGGTATCAGTGCCGTTTTTTGTGGATTTACGCTTAAGTTCTCCTTGGCACACCATGTTTCCACAACTTCAAGAGCTCTTTGCATGAGCCTTGAGACTGTGTCGTCAAACTTTCCCTGGATTAGTATTACTAAATCATCGCATACCCCTGGGTATAGTAGCCCTGTTCATTTAGTTTGACTAGGAGTTCATCTACCACTAGGTTCCACAGTAGAGGTGATAATACCCCCCCTTGCGGACATCCTTTGGCAGCTACTATCTCCATCGTCTCACTAGATACAGTTGATTGTATTTTTCTGTCGTGTAACATCTTACTGATCCACCTACATATGGTGTCTTCTATTCCACGATTTCTCACTGCGGCTATCATTGACTCGAAGGAGGTATGATCAAAAGCTCCTTCGATGTCTATAAAGGCCGCTAGTGCAATTTCCTGTTGGTTGATTGCACTCTCAATTTTTCCCACTAGTTGGTGAAGTGCTGTTTCACATGCTTTCCCCACTTGATAGGCATGTTGGTGGGGATGGAAAAGGCTTCCTTTCGGTAAGCTTTCCCTTATGTGTCTTCCTATCAGTTTTTCCATCACTTTTAGCATAAAAGATGTTAAAGTGATGGGTCTATATGCCTTCGCCTGAGAGTGGTCTCTTCCAGGTTTTGGTATAAAGACAATTCTAGATTGCTTCCATGCTGTGGGAATGTATCCCGTTGCTAGGCTTGCTCTTAGAAGTCTACAAAGTTTTGGCATTATGATGGATTTCCCTTGCTGTAACAGCACGGGTATAATTCCATCAGGACCAGGCGCTTTGTATGGTTTGAATGAATCTATAGCCCACTCGGTTGTATTGTGGGTTATTATTTTGTTTGCAGTTTGCCAGTCTCTTTTTGTTGCCCTGATAATGGTGTTTACAAAATCAAGCTGGTTTTCATCTGCAGGTAATGCTACATTTGAGTTTGGCAGGTGTACTTGAAGTAGTAACTCTAAGGTTTCCTTGCCCGTTTCTGTGTATTTGCCATTTGGTTTCAATATTGTCCCAATTGGTTCTACAGGATCCTTGGCCAGAATTTTCTGGAGTCTTGCTGCCTCAGAGGTGTTTTCAACTTCTTGGCAGAAGTTCCTCCAGGAATCTCTTTTGGCTTTACGGATTTGTTTATTATATTCCGTCAGGGAGAGGTAGTATTCATCCCATCTTCCTGTTTTTTTCGCTTTGTTGAACAACTTGCGTGTGCTTTTTCTTTGTTCTGCCAGATTTGTGTTCCACCAACATACTTCTCTTTTTGTGGATCTACGCGGCAGTTGTTATAGTACGAATCTACAATGGCCTCCTGTAATTGAACAGAGGTTAATTCTATATCCATACTATCCTTAATTTCATTTTTTACGTTAATTAAGTTTAGTTGTAGGTCCTGTTTGTATTTCTCCCAGTCCGTGTTTTTCGGATTTCGATATTCCGAGGCTGGCTTATCAATGTCTTTGATTTCCATTCGGATATATCTATGGTCCGAGAGCGACGGTTCTTCTGACACATGCCATCGAGTAATCTGAGAGCTTATACGGGAGGTTGCTACTGTTATATCAATAACTTCTTTTCGAGTTTTTGTTATAAAAGTTGGTTTATTACCTCGATTTAGAAGGTCTAAATCGTTAGAAATAATATAATCAAATAGGTACTCACCCCTTTTGTTGTTGTTGCTGCTACTCCATGCTGCATGATGTGCATTGGAGTCAATACCAGCTAGTAGCTGCAGGTTTGATTGCCTGCAGTGGTCCACTAGCTTCTGCATTTCCTCCGATGGTGGTGGATTTGGCGAGTCAAACGGAAGATATACCGAGGCTATTATTATTTCCTTCAGGTTTCCTTCCGTTTGAATTTTTATACTACCGGCAGCTAGATCCCTACAACAGAAATTTGTCAGTTTTAAAACATGAAGTTCTTCCCTGACAAGTATGCATGATCTTACGTTTCCAAGGTTCCTGTTATATATTAGTTTACCCTTGGTGGTTCCTAAGCCTGATACCTTTCCCCTGAACAGCCAGGGCTCTTGGATCAAGGCTACGTCTATACTTTCCGAAGAAAAGTATTGACAGAAGGCAGCCGAAGCTGCCTTGTTGTGCTGCAGGTTTACTTGAAGTACCTGCAGCATCTTCTGTCTTCTCTTCCGGTTTTTTTGAGACTCTGAAGGTTAGCTGAGACAATCCTAGATAGGCTTTAAACCCTACCTTGCTCAGCTCCTTCAGAGAACTCTCGTTTATCGCAAGGACCAGGGTAGTACCTTGCGATTCTTTTCTGGTGGATATGATCCGCCATTCCCCTGTTGCCAGGTTTTTGTTCTGCGTCTCCAGCAGCTGGAGGATCTTGGGTGGATCATTAGCCTCCACTAGGTCGGTGGGTATCCACACAACCACCTTAGAGGTTTTGACAAGATCCTTGGCCTCTCCTACTCGGAGGTTGGCCCCCTCCCACAGCTGGAGTTGTGGTAGCTTACCTTCCAGCCACTCTTCCGCATTCTTGTTTGCACAAGACACAAACAGTACGCCGCCATGTGCGTAGCTGTTTGTGAATTGTGGTCCAGTACCTGCCTCACATTTGAAAATTTCTCTTGTGAGGGACTGTTGTATCTGCTTAGCCTGCTCTGGGGTTAGTTTGCCCTCAGGATAGGTTTGCAGAGCTACTGCCATCTTTATGGCAGATATTGTTTGACTATAGGACTGCCCCTGTACCGAGGTACTGGGTTTTGTCCTATCGTCCCCTTCTCTGATCTTCTTCGCTGCCCTTTGTACTGATGGTGATGGTGTACTCCCATCAGTACGGGTTCTTTTCCTTGGATCAGCTGGGTCTTTTCCTGTCTCCAGTGGCTTCCGTTGACGGTTTGCCCTAGGTTTCCTTGGCCTTATGGGCTCCCCTCTTGCTGTTGCCGCCTCTATTGCCATCCTGCGGCGTTGTGCCCGTGAGATGCGTCCCTCAGGTTTTGATTTTGGAGGGGATTTTACCTCGGTTTGTGTTCCCGAGGGGTTTGCCCCTATTTCTTCTGTTTTTTCCTCCTTGGAGGTTACTGAGGTTTGACTTTCGTCTGCCTCAGATATCTCCATGGGGGATAGTTTTTTTGTTTCTGGTTGTTATTTATCCATGTTTATTCCCACGAGTATGAACTTGTTAAAAATAATGGCTGTATACAATGGGGTGCGCCCGGTGCCCCAAGGGATAACCAGTAGGTACTGATCTTCTAGACAGTCACGCATCCCTTTGGCCTGGCCTCCTACCGTGAGATTTAGGATTTTTTATTGAGGTTAACTCCTCTTGGTCCGGGCGATTAAGCCAAGACCCCCCCACATCCGCCTATCCTGCGAAACATGACCACAGGCCAGGAAGATGCAGGATTTTTCGACTGCTTCGATAACTAGGTTAGTCAGCAGCCGGCGCCGTTTGCCCCAGTGTAGGCCCTTAGCCACGACACGACAGCTGGGCTGGGGGGATGTTTATCGACTTCCCAGTCTAGATCCGCTGGGTTTAGTTTCAACAGGGCCACCTCGTGAAGGATGCAATCTAAGATCACATACCATCTATCTAACCGTAGATGGTACCCATCGGTCTTGGGTACAGCTGTGCTTTAGTGCTAGGCTCAGCTATACCCCCGGTATTAAAGTTTCTTTCATCGCACGGCGTTTATAGCCGGTTAGATTACTTACTTCAATTCCTCAACCCCCTCCTTAACATTAGATTTTATTTTTTTGCGGTAATTAGCCATGGGACGGAATAAGCACTGTTCTGTAGAAAAAAGAAAAATAATTTTACAAAATAAATCAAATTGACTCAATATTTCAAAAATTTCACATAAAATCCAGGAAAATAGTTCAAAATAGGGTTAAACATGTTGAAAAATTTAAATCTGTTTATCTGAATCGTCAAATTATTAGAATGTCTAAACGTTTACCATACCGCGAGGTCTGTGAAATGTATGCTTCTAATCATTGTCGTGCATTAAAATCCATTTAACGGATAGATTAACATCTGCATATGGTTACATAACATTGTCTAAAATATCCTTGTATTTATATTGGTCCATAATACCATCAATCTTGAAAATCGGACCGACGCCGTACTATGACATTGCTCGCATAACCTTAATATTTCCACCACCATGCTTTACTGTCTTTAAAGTATATAATGGGCTGTTTTCTTGGTTCATAGGATGCTTGACATATATTTTCTCATCAGACTGGACACAATTAAACTTTAATTCGTCAGTCCATAACATTTTTTTTCCAAAAGGAAACATTTTTATTTAATTGCATTTGGTGATTGAAATAGTAAGGTTTTGCGAGCAATGTCATGGTACGGCGTCGGTCCGATTTTCAAGATTGATGGTATTATGGGCCATTATAAATACAAGGATATTTTATACAATGTTATGTAACCATATGCAGATGACAATCTATCAATTAAATGGATTTTAATGCACGACAATGATTAGAAGCATTCATTTCACAGACCTCGCGGTATGGTAAACGTTCAGACATTCTAATAATTTGACGATTCAGATAAACGGATTTAAATTTTTCAACATGTTTAACCCTATTTTGAACTATTTTCCTGGATTTTATGTGAAATTTCCGAAATATTGAGTCAATTTGATTTATTTTGTAAAATTATTTTTCTTTTTTCTACAGAACAGTGCTTATTCCGTCCCACGGCTAATTACCGCAAAAAAATAAAATCTAATGTTAAGGAATACTTCATAATTTTCTATTTCGTGTACTCACCCCAGAATATTATTTGAAAAAATTGAAATTTCTAATTGAAATTGTATCATATATTAACATGTGCTATTTCTCTGAGCAGCATCTTACATTGATTTCGCACAAAAATAATTTTTATTTTTTTTTCTAAGAAATACACGAAAACCAAATAATGCAAATTTTAACAATGCATTGACATGTTTGATCTTACATTGGCAACATAATAATTAAATGCATTATTCTGACTTTAAATTGCGATTCAAAAAAAATATTCATGAGTGTGCTTTTTCTATGATCACCACTGTACCTCAATTTTTTCATATACCGGGTGTCCCAGATAACTTTTCCAGCATGGGGATCTCAGTATCTATAAAAGATACAGGTTTGGTTAAATGAGATGAATTATTTGTAAGAAAGGGGTGAGTATAACTACACAAAAAAATATTCATAATTCTATGTGGTTTAGGCGGTATACCCAAAAAACTGAAAATTCGGAATTTCTTTAAATGGCTATAACTTTTTTGTCAAAGTAGATATGTACTTTTTGTAGACAGTTTATTAAAGCACTTTTTTGTGTAGAATCGATTGGTGTATTTAAATTTTTTATATCACTTTTAGTTTCCGAGTTATGAGCCCTAACTTTAGTTTTTCTTATGGGCCACTTAGTTGGCTATGGCATATTTGAACGTGTTTTTTACTCTACTTTACAACGATATGTCACTTGCTATACTTATTATCGAAAATAAGTCGATGTAATAAATGCCAGTGATATTTATTAAGTATTTTATTACGAACATTTAAGTGAGCCATGAAAAACAAAAAATGTAAACAAATATCACAATAACAACAATCAAAATAACAAATGACTATTTGAAAACAATTAACTTTTAAAAAAAATACGTTATAATATTTTTTTGACAATAAGTATGGCATGTGACATATCGTTGTAAAGTAGAGTAAAAAACACGTTCAAATATGTCATAGCCAACTTAGTGGTCCATAAGAAAAACTAAAGTTAGGGCTCATAACTCGGAAACTAAAAGTGATATAAAAAATCTAAATACACCAATCGATTCTACACAAAAAAGTGCTTTGAAATACCGTCTACAAAAAGTACCTATCTATTTTGACAAAAAAGTTATAGCCATTTAAAGAAATTCTGAATTTTTAGTTTTTTGGGTATACCGCCTAAACCACATAGAATTATGAATATTTTTTTGTGTAGTAATACTCACCACTTTCTTACAAATAATTCATCTCATTTAACCAAACATGTATCTCTTATAGATACTGAGATCCCCATGCTGGAAAAGTTATCTGGGACACCCGGTATGGCTTCATGTAGCTCGTTGGTCTCGGGATTGATTCACAATCGATTGGCAAGGGTATTTTTTGAATTGTGTCAAGTGGGTTACGCGGCAATACCAACGTGTAGGTTTTGATAAATTTTTAATTGTTATTTTACATTTTTCTTCCTTGCCAATATCCGAATGATATGGGAAGCTATGGGATATTTTTCAAAGTAATTTTTATTTTTACTAATTGATACTTATCGACTCGATTTGAAAAGTTTCTATGCTATTTGATCGGTACGAGTCAAATTGATTCGATACGCTTTAATTCAATGTATACAGGATGTCCAAGATAAACGTGAAATGCACGGGGATATTCTAAACGGTAAGAGATACAGATGTAGTTAAATCAGTTTAAATATTTGTAAGAAAGGGGTGAGTATTACTACATAAAAAAAACTGAAAAAATGTGGGTTAGGCGGTATATCCAAAAAAACTGAAAAATCGGAATTTCTTTTAATTGCTATAACTTTTTTGTCAAAGTAGATAAATTTACGGTTTCATAAGACACTTTTCTTATATAGAATTGATTGGTGTATTTAGAATTTTTATATAACTTTTAGTTTCTGAGTTACAAGCCCTAACTTTTATAGACCAATGTCGTCATTTTTTTTTCTAAACGATATTTTGAAAATTTCCTACGTCCGGCTATAACAAATAACATATATTTTAAGAACCTTCTTCGTTTTTTGTCCTCAGATGATCTATTTGAACGAATTGCTGTCAACGCCACTGATGTCAGATTTAAGAGGTGCCATTTTCAAAGGATTATTATGCAAAAATATACCATTAAAAAAAAAAACATTTTTTTTAGTATCTACTTATTAATGTACTAAAAATGTGTACACAGTTTGATATGAATCCATCAAACCGATTTCTTTTTATAAAATAAACAAAAAGCGCCTAAAGTTATGACGTTATACTGTTCATACCCCTTAATAAGTCTTATTTCACACTGGTTTAATTTACAAAGTAACTTGTCAAACTATAAAATACCATAAATCAAATACCTACTATAGATATTTAACGCATCGCTAGATAATTCTCATTAATGCAAACCTCACATTATTAATATCACATCGTAAACTCCCACTAGGGATACTTGCTTGATGTTGGTCTAGTATAGAATAGTAATCAATAGACCGCTCTACCAATACTGTATTTACTTTTGTGTAAAAGCTAAGATGTTGTTTATTATGGATTACACGTGCTGTGGCTTAATGGCAAAAAAACATTGACAGAAACCCTAATTAAGAGAATCTACTCTGATGTAACCTGAAATATAGTATAGCGTTGCTTGGTGGGAAACTGTTACATACATTTTCGTTTAAGGGGAATATATATAATGAAAGCAACTAATAAGACATCGATTAATGTTTTTGCAATAAATTGATTGGAAAAATATTTTTTTATTAAATTCGTGTATAAGGTACTAGCGGAATCCCGCGGCTTCGCTCGCGTAAACTTCAAAACTAATTAGAACCCTCCATACGTGATAGGGGATGGCATATTACATTTTTTTATATTGATGTATATTCATTATCTATAAAAAAACGTAAATATCTCGGATCTTACAAGGGGACACAACAGCATGTGTGTTGATAATTTCAATGAGCTTGTGGTATGTAAAACTAGAGCAAAAATAAAGAGACACGTGTCCAACAATTTGAGCTCATAGGCCTTAATTACAAAGATAATTAACTTTGAAAATTTGTGTATTCAATATATACACAAATGTATATATTGATATATTGTGTATAATGTTCGCTCGAAATATAAATGTAACGGCCGCGCGGTCAACGCGCTAGCGTCTCGCTTGGAAAACGATGGTTCGAATCTCGGTTTTAATATTTTGATTTTAATTTTTGTTTACAATTATTTTTTATTTTTCATTATTTTTTTGTACACATTACCTCTCCCTCGTGCGTAAAAATTTATAAATTAGACATAAATAAAACATATATAATTATTGGCAATAGATGTTTGTTATATATTGATATATACGCCAGTACATAATTATTATTTTGTTTTAAAGTAAATTTAATGTATTATTGACACAACTCATTAGTTTTTAATTGATAAAAGTATCTGTATAATTGAACAAACATCTATTGTCAATAATAATATATGTTTTTATACACGCTGATATTGAATACACAAATTTTCAAAGTTAAATATCTTTGTAATTAAGGCCTATGAGCTCAAATTGTTGGACACCTGTCTCTTTATTTTTTCTCTAGTTTAACATACCACAAGCTCATTGAAATTCTCAACCCACGTGCTGTTGTGTCCCCTTGTTAGTTAAAAATTGTAAAAACTAACCCCCCGTCGGCATTAGGGGTTGAATATCGAATTTTTTATTGCAGATTATTTTGCCTGACTTCACCATTATAACGTAAGCAACTATGCACATAAACATATAAAAAACACAGACCCTGTCTACCCCTGTCATTAGGGGTTGAATGTCGAACCTTCATTTTTAATTGAATATTAATTTGTCCAAATTTACTTTAATAACATGAACATTATGAAGATACATATATCTAAATTTTACCCCCCCCCCCCAAATCCCATAAAGGTTGAATTTTCGTATCTGATATTTGTCTTGTAGAGTACCTACTTATGCCATGTTTCATTCGGTGAATACAAAAAAAAAAAAAAATTACAAATTTTTACACCCCCCTAACACCATAGGGGTTAAATTTTGAGAAATGCTGAAATAATTATTTCATTATTATTTATGTTGTAGAGTATGTTTGATAAGTTTCAATTTAATGCGAACAAAAATAATATTTTTTTATATAAACTTTGACACCCTGTTTTAACCCCGTAGGGGTTGAATTTCGAAAAATACTTTCTTAGTGGGTGCTTACATCATAAAGGGAAGGCACTTACGAAATTCCATGTTTCTAGGTCCAGAGGTTTGGGCTGTACGTTGATATATGAGTGAGTGAGTGAGTGAATGACTGGTTAAGGACAAACTCTTTTATAGATATAGATTGGTATCAGTCTTGAACAATACCCCAGTGTTGAACATTTATAAATTAAATGTACTGAATTACAAATATTTGTTAGTATTTGATTACAGCAATTACTAAATATCAATCTACCAGGTAATGATTTAAAACAGATGTCAAACTCAGAAAAAAATCCAACAAAGCTGGATTTTGGTGGAGACTTTTATTTTGATTACCTATGTATAATTTATTTGAGCAATGGGTTTTTGTTTTTTAATTTGTAATTATCTTCAAATTGTTCTTGAAGTTCTACAGAATAATGATTAAAAAAATATTAACATTTTAACCAATGAAATTCGCTCATATTTAAAATGGTAAATAACGTATATTTTTTAGCGATTTTCACTGGCTAAAACATTAATAAATTTTAAATTATTCATTATAACATTGTTCTATAGAACTTCAGGAACAATTTGAGATCAGTAACGATTTTAACAAAAAGTATTTAACTTTGACCTATCTTCCTCGAAATAAGTATTTTATTTTATGTGGTCGTGGTCCCAATCGATTCGTCTTTAACAAATATCAACCATAAAAATACCCCGTCATCGATTTAGATTTTGAGATAAATTGAAAAAAAAAAATCTTGAAAACAGGGTTTTCACATTCCAACACCTTTTTTAAAGGTGTTGCACCACTTTTCACCAGTCCGGGTTATTTTTTTCGAATTCTACGCCCCAAAATCTATAATAATCAACCATAAAATTGCTTGCCCTTAAAAGTTCGTATTTGAGCACTTGACTGGGCTAACCGTTTACTTAAAAAGTATTGATTATACGAAAAAAGTATAAATACTTTTTTTGTGTAAAATTTTATAAGCTATAATTTTCTTCAGAACTATTTTCCTCGAAAATAGATAGTTTTTGATATATTTATAAAAACTAGAATTTTCTCCCCCTATATATACAGGGTCCTCCAATAGTGCGTCCGGCATTGTTTTACGCCCAAACTATTGAAGATAGAGAGTTAGGAAAAAAAATTACTATATATATTAACCCTAAAGAATTTCAGGAAAATATTTTCAATCCCCTAAAACCGCTCCTTGGGGGGTAGTTTGAGGGGTACATGCCCGTTTCTCAGTTAAATCAAATGGAATGGTATATCAAAAAGTACATATTTGTAAAGATAATGAAATATCGGTATGGAGAACCATACATGACTTCCATGTTCTATAATATCTTTTACAATAGATAATTGTTAATATAAAACTCACCTTTGTGTTATAAATAATAGTTTTCTAATATTCTAATGTCAGTGTAGAATAGACATTTTTGTAAAATAATAATTATCTGACATTTGAATTTAACTGCGCTTGTTTCCATGGCAACATGAATTTATTAGTATTTAAAATTAAAATTTTGAGGGTGGTTTTCACCCCTTCAGTGGCTATCTAAGCACGTTTATGAAATAAGTGCCCCTTAGATTGGATTGAACTACAAGTGTACCAAGGCTTATCAAAATTGGTGAGATAATAATCACTTTTCAGACGATAATAGGTACAAAATTTCGAATATTTCGGAAACCCCTAATCCGATTAGCACCAAAATCAATAGGTCTGGAGTACTCACTGAGGCAAACATTTTCCCCAAAAATAATTCAAATCGGTGCATATCTACAGTAGTTATCGTACACGGAAGAAAATTCTACATCCAGACACACAGACACACACACAGACACACAGACACACGCACAGCCGCCATGCGGAAATTAACTTTTTTTTGCGTTTTGAAGTTAGTACAATCAGAATCTGCTCTTATCTCGGACATGATTTTTTGACGGTATTACAATACTTCCATTTCTTCGAACATGGAAGTAAAAATAAGAAACTTTCGTAAAACAAAAATTTTCATACTTTCAATTGTTTAAAAAATATGGCGACTTGTTATCAAATTTTAGAGTTTTACTCAAAGTTCTCTAATTTCGTTAAATATTTATGGAATTTTATTATTATTTTAAATTTAGATAGTAGAAATAATGAACTTTGTAAAGATGTATGATTATTTGAGATTTTAATAGTTTAAAGTGTCATACTCGACATACCAAAAATTGAAAAGTTCAATTAGGGATAATTTAAAATTTTTAAATACAATGGTATATCAATTAGTACTTTTTCTTAAAGAAGATATGTAAATAAACAGTTTTTGATAAAAAAAATATTAAAATTAAAAAATTTAATTTTCAGTTTTCAATTTTAAAATTATAATTTTAAATTTTAAATTTTCTTAACAAAAGTTGTTTATTTACATATCCTTTTTAAGAAAAAGTACTAATTGATATACCGTTGTATTTGAAAATTTCGAATTATCCCTAGTTGAACTTTTAAATTTTTGATATATCGCGTATGACACTTTAAACTATCAAAATCACAAATAGTCATACATCTTTACAAAGTTCATTATTTCTACTAATAAAATTCCATTAATTTTTAACGAAATTAGAGCACTTTTAGTGAAACCCTAAAATTTGAGAACAAGTCGCCATATTTTTTAAACAATTGAAAGTATGAAAATTTTTGTTTTACGAAAGTTTCTTATTTTTTTATGATCTTTGCAAATATGTACTTTTTGATATACCATTCCATTTGATTTAACTGAGAAACGGGTATGTACCCCTCAAACTACCCCCCAAGGAGCGGTTTTAGGGGGTTGAAAATATTTTCCTGAAATTCTTTAGGGTCAATATATATAATAAATTTTTTATCCTAAAACTCTATCTTCAATAGTTTGGGCGTAAAACAATGCCGGACACACTATTGGAGGACCCTGTATACAGGATACGCTGCTATTAGAAACTTTTTTTTTTAATTTTTTTCCTAATGACCCCTTCCGAGTAGGCTGTATACGCGCCTGACTAGAGCAGATACCTTAAAAAGAACTTTATTTATTAATCAATTACTTTAAAATTGTATATTGATATCCAAAAAGTTTCATACAGTGGTGCCTCGCATAACGAACGCTGCGCACAACGAACTGCATCGTGTTTAATTTTGCCGCCCGAACACTCCTATGTATCACGAAGTCGCCCGAACTTCCAAGGTCACACGCAATCGATGCTCAAACTTGCATGAACATGCATCAACGCGCGTCAGTCGTTCTTTTCTGTGCTTAACTCATACACCTGTTTGCTTTAATAAATGTAATTTTGTGGGTCTATATTATGAGTTCTAAAAAAAGCAGGAAGGTGATTTCTGTTGAAATGAAACAAGAAATAATTAGAAAGAGGATTTGACCCTGCAAGTCTCGGTAGACTCTCCTAAATCTGATTCTGACTAAAAAACAAAAAACGTGTGTACAATCTTTTTTATGTTACAGTACCATATTTTATGCTACTAGGGATTGCAATCCCGGTCAAAATATTCAATCCCTGGATTTCGAGATTGGACCATTTTCAAATCCCGGGATCCCGGGATTAGAATATGTTTTTGTAAAAGAAATATTTAACCATTTAATAACTTGTAAATTAGTTTTGAAATGTGTACTTACGGTTTTATGTGTAATTATGAAAATATCCAAACAGTTAACTTTCGTGGCAAAATAATAAATTGATTTTATAAATAAAATTTAAATGCGTACAAGTCCTTTTGTGGAACCTTAATTCTTTGTTTGCTTATTTTGCATTTTGCAGATTGTTCATTCACTTCCCGCAAAAAGTATTTCCATACAGAAAATTCTTGTGCACTATTTAATTCCACATATTTTTTATTAACACATTTATCTGTTTGACCATAATAAGTAACTACTAACAATTCACCGTTCAAAAACTTTATTATTTAGATACGTTTACAAGTGTTTATTACGATATTACGGCCATAAATATTTGATATATTCAGATCTATGTAAAAAGAAATGTAATCAGATACTAAAAGTCACTATGGTGTTGCTATAGTTCTATGTCGATAACTTTATACGCCCAGACGTAAATAGTAAATATATTGTATAGTGTATACCGATCCTTAAATTTTGTTAAAATGCATTTTTTTTACACATTCTTGGAAAAGACAATGCAGCCAGTAGACCCTTGTAAGGTTACAGTTTCTAAAAGGGTCGTCTTTATTGCAACCAGATGTGTTGGCGCTAAACTTAAAAATTTCACTTTCTATATGGGTTAGCGTTACAATATCCTCATAAAAATATCAGAATGCAAATGCAGATTCATTTATTAAAAAATCCCGAAATCCCGGTATTTATGTGTTTCTAATCCCGGGATTTCGAGATCCAATTATTAGGCGGGATCCCGGGATTCGGGATCCCGGGATTGCAGTCCCTATATGCTACATAACGAATTAAAATTTTTAACATGTATTGTTATGGGAAAACATAACGAACTTTTCGCATAACGAGCTTGCTCCCGGAACGAATTAAGTTCGTCATACGAGGCACCACTGTACCTAGTTTTAAATGTATCCTCTATCGATGATAGTATTGATTTTGTTGAAATAGCGATTACAAGAGAGAGAAAGATAGTTGTAAAAACTTTATCAGCATGCATATAATTCAAACAGGAAATAAATGTGCATACGTGTATATTTCATAGAAATTATTATACTAACTAATCAACATGTTTATAAATTTAAATAGAGTAATAAATTATCAGCGGGTTTGACAAAGTTAAATTTTAATATAAAATTTAAATAAAAAAATGATATCAGAAAACATAAATTTCGACAGTCGTGCCATTAGTTAAAAAAAACATCAAAATCATTTAGCTGAAAGAGATAAATCGAAGAGATAATATGGACAATAAATTACATTCCATCGTAGAAGAATTAACACAAGGTTCAACTGTGGGGAAAAAAAGGAAAGGAAGATATTCAATGGATTCGGCAGGCAACACGTTTAGAAAGGAGACATTGGAATTCCATAAGTTCACCCTTCTTAATACGATTTTTCTCTTATATACTACTTTCTACACACATAAATAAATTAAGTTAACTGACAATTAGTTTTTTCAATATTATAATTAACTTTATTGTAAATTGTAATTTATATAATACAATAATTCAGACATAGGTATTTTAACATAATAATTATAATAATATTTTTTAAGACTTAGGCACTCGCTAACGGGTCTAATGGACCCAGTCCTTCGTATTTTGGTTAAAATCTTTTAAAGTTTGAAGTGTGCGACATTGCCGCTTTTAGTATCTTTCAACGATAGAATAGCACGGCAGATGACGGTCATAGTCGTCAGTTTGTTCAAATTGTCATAGCTAAATTTGACAGAAAGCGACTGATATGTGATTTTATCCTAAAGAAGATATTTTAATTTTGTTAATTTTCAAAGTTGTTTTTGTTTCTTTTTTAATGATTGATCTCTCATTGTTAATTCATATAAGTACATTATAGTAGTGTAAGAAAATATAGAAGATTATGTTTAAAATAAGTCATTACAGAAATTTCAACAATTACTCTAAATCTTGCCATAAAAGTATGGAAAAATTCCTTTTATTTTTGTAATGACTGTTTGATTAAGTAAAAACAATAAATATTAGTATATGATTGAATATTGTCTTTCTTTATTGACAAATTATCCTTATAAGAAAGTAAATGTGCACTTCTATTTAGCAGTTTTGGAATAAATATTTGATATTAAACTGGGTCCAGTGCACCCGGTAGCGAGTATTTAAAATACAAATACTTATAAAGAATTACTTAACTAAATAAATTTTACTGAAAAAATAAGAGAAATACCGGTATCCTAACTTCGACCATGAAAAATAACGATACTAAGATTTTGATCCGGTTTTTATTCACTACTCACTAACTACAATATCGACCAGAATGTTGAAATTAAGAAGCTATTCCACGAAGCATTTAAATCGAATATAGTCGTATAAAAATAAATAAACACTATACAGTAGAGGGTTAACAGAAAGATGGTCGAAGTAGAGACAAGGGAATTCCATAAGTTAAGTTGTGCAGTAAGATAAAGACACGTGTGCCACGTGCATTGCCTGATAACACAATACACCATCTTGTAAGCGCACTAAGTTCTCTGTGTGTACAAATTGATCACCTCTACATCAATAGCGAGCGCACAAAACCACATTTATTGTATAGATAAAAGTAACTGCTCTAAGGAAAAAATGTTGAATTAGACCGTAGTTTATTTCCTGTTTTATGTTCTTGTGTTTGCAATACAAAGGTTGAACTGTGCTCAAGTTGCGTGTTTTTGGGACAATATTTTGTCCTGGGTTATTGTAAAAATAAGAGTTCATTTTTATAGATATGTACCTACCTACCTAACGGTACAAGTACGTTTCAAGCTATTAAAATTTGTTTCAAAGATAGCAATCAATATTTTTGTGTATAAGTATACCCTAATACATAGAGTAAACTCGGTATATAGGTATGGAACATCATTAATGTTTTCGTTAAGAAAACTATGACAATACTATTTAAAATCAGCCCTTATCATTTCATTGGATAGAGATTTTAATTTTTTAACGAGATCGAGTAGGAGTAGATAAAAATAGAATTCTTAAATGAAAACAAAATATAAATAAAAAATCTAAAACAATCGAAAAAATGTGCGTCTAATATGGACCAAAGTGGTCCATATTACACGTTTCTTACCCATAATAGAGGATTATTTATATGAGGTGGTTGAATCATTTGTTTTTAAAATTTATTTTGTTGTTTTTATTTCACTTATATGTTGTCACTGTAAAAAAATAGCAGTACCTCTGTAAAAAGTACCCCATTTAGTGGGCACCATCATAAAGATTTGTACTAAAAAAAGGATTTTTGCGGAAGTCAACAGTTGTGAAGTACTGGAAGATTAATATACTTTTCACACTATTTACCTCACCACGATTCTGGTTACTCTTCATAAGTCTTATTCCATTATATCCGTAACAACATGTATTTAAAAATAAAACGGGCAAGTTCTTGTTGGGCACGCACATGATAGGATTCCGTAGTCATTCTCACTACGATTTATAAAAAAAGTTTTTTCAAAATTTTCGTGACCGAAGGGTTAAAATCAAAAAGTTATTTGGCTTTTATTATTGCATTTTAAGAGACCTATCAAATGACACCCCACTCAATGGGATAAATGAAAAAAATGTGACTTCACTTTTCAATCTATGATAGGGGGGTCCAAAATATTTTTAACAATGTTCGTTATAATTTTCAGAGAAAGTACTAATTAAAAGCTACATTCTGAATTTTTTAAAGATTTTTTGAATCGATAGTTCAGAAAATAGAGGGAGGGGGACGCTCTGACAGCTACATTAAAAAGCAAATATTTCGTGACTGAAGGGTTGAAATCAAAAAGTAATCTGACATTTTTTATTGCATTTTAGGAGACCTATTAAATGACACCCCACTCAATGGGGTAAGTGGGGAAAAAAATGAGAGTTTACTTTTCAGTCTATAGAAGGGGGGTCCAAAATATTTTTGACAATGTTCGCTATAATTTTCAGTAAAAGTACTAATTAAAAGCTACATTCTTAATTTTTTTCAGATTTTTTAAATTGATAGTTTAGAAAATAGAGGGGGGGGACGCTTTTTAAACGACTTTGGAGAGCAAATACATCGTGATTAAAGGGTTAAAATCAAAAAGTTCTAATACATTTTTTGTTGCATTTTAGGAGACCTTTCTAATGACACCCCACTCAATGAGGTAGGTGAAATTTTTTTTTTGAAAACACTTCATTTTATGCAAAGGGGGCCTAATTTTTTTTTTTTTTACAAAAATCTTATCATTTCTGTTTTTGGGTCATTAATCTACGACCGTATACCAAATATCATCTTATTATCTCAAAATTTTTGAAGACGGACGGACGGACATGGAGAAACTATAAGGGTTCCTAGTTTTCTACGGAACCCTAAAAATGCTATTGCTGAGGCAAAAATTATTACGTGGATTAAAAGCACTGTTTATACGGCCAAACCCGATACCTGCTTTTTTAAACAGAAATATAAAAATGTAAACTAACTTACCTTAGTTTCATTAAAATATTCTCAATGACATGCCGGTACTCCAAACACTGCCATATTAACTGACACAGAGCTTAAATACATATTAATTTTGTGTTTATAAAATTTAATAAAGAACAGCAAAAGGAGGTGTCTATATTACCCGCCTATTCCATATATACCGACTTTAATCTAGTAAATCATATTGGAAAAAAGTTTGCTGCCATAGCAATATTGAACAATATAATCTAGTAAAGAATTGTGTAGAATAAAAAAAGATTTAAATTTTTTCAACTGTATTTTTCAAAAATTCTAAACAATAATTCCTAAATCTATGTGAGCAAAGCCGCGGACATAGCTAGTTCTTTTCAAAATTGGAAAAAGCTGCATTTGGCTTGTAGATCACAGATCAACCTGTTGGCCATGCTTGGTACATATTATACTACGTGTTCACTTTCAAATTTCCTACCTGAATACTTCTGATATTAAACATTTCAAGATTTTTTTTGTATGTTTGAAAATAATGGTATTTTTATTTAATCGCTTTCATTTATAACAAATATACTGTACGAAAAATGAATTATTCAACATTAAACAAATATATTGAACTTAACACAAATTATATCAGTTTAAATAAATAGTTTCCACTAAAAATAAATATTTTGTACTAAAAAAATAATACTTTGCGCTTTACCTCAATTTGGACCTGTCTCTATTATAATTGTTGGGTTTCTTATTAATCTCTATAGATTTTCTGTAGAACTTAGGCCAAAATTTATCGGACCGGGCTGCATATTTCCAAAAGCCCGTCCAGTACAGAGCAACAAACGAAAATTGTGCTCTGTAAAGCACTGGAGTTTGGAAATCGTTTCATTGATATTTGCACTACAAACCCCAGTCGAGTACAGAGCATACTCAGACTGATTGTGAGGTGCGTTACAACATACAAATATGTTTATTAATATGTAGATAATTGTATTCTTTACAGATACAATTGATAGGTTTTAATATTAATAGTTTTTTATGGAAGCTAACATTGGATCAGGCACGTATTAAAAAAATCAATCGGTAGGTTCTTTTCAATAAAATTTATACAAATTAAACGGATTACTTTTTGCTTTAATTATATAATAATTATTAATTTTACTGATTAAATTTTAAACAGTACAGTTTTTAGAATCAAGGCAAATTAATTTATTTACTTTTTTATGTTTGTGTCTAACAATGTAAGTTCGTTTATTTGTTTGTATATTAAATATGACTATATAATATTGTTTATATTATATTTTATTTCCATCAATTATAATAATCAAACATTATCGTAACATAATTTTACTGATTAAATATTCCTACATTTTAAATTGAAACAAATAAGTATAATCGACTGATTATATTTACGTATATATTTTAAACCAATAATGAATTTTTAAAATTCAAAATTAAGAGATCACTAATAATATTTATAGATATTTTCGAATGGCTGCATCTCTGCGAAAAACGGTCGTAGAAGAGTTTAAAAACAAAAGTTTTAAAGCTTGAATGTTCTAGTTTTTTGAATCATTTGTTGAAAATTTTATTATCCTTCAGGATACTCTTTTTTTAACGCCCAAAGAAATTTCAAAAATGTATAATAATTTTGAGAGACTCTACAAGACTTGACAATTTTTTTTCGTCAAATCAAATAAATGATCAAACTTTTTTCCTATTGTTGTATGGTCATTTCTGACCAAGTTATTTACAATCAAAGCAAAAAAAATTAACATTTAAACTACGGAACAAACAATCGTAAAAAAATTTAAGAATAGATTTAGAAAGCTGGAAGTTTTTTTAAAGCTCTTTTAGTTGTTCATTTGATAAAAATATTCAATGTGTAAAATTCATTTGAAGCAAAAAGTAATCCGTTTAATTTGTATAAATTTTATTGAAAAGTACCTACCAATTGGTTTTTTTAATACGTGCCTGAACTAATTATCCAGTATTAGCTTCCATAAAAAACTATTAATATTAAAACCTATCAATTGTATCTTTAAAGAATACAATTACATATTAATAAAACATATTTGAATGTTGTAACGCATCTAACATTAACCTCAGTCTGAGTATGCTCTGTACTCGACTGGGGTTTGGAGTGCAAATATCAATTAAACGATTTCCAAACTCCAGTGCTTTACAGAGCACAATTTTCGTCCGTTGCTCTGTACTGGACAGGCTTTTGGAAATATGCGACCGGGCTAAGAAGACCACGAGACTAAAAGTGCGACGCGGGACATACGCCAAAAATGAAACAATTATACAATCATACAACCGCGAAAGGTTAAGTACAAAACTAATAATAGTCCAGGCAATGAAGAGATTGAAAAAGAACAAAATAGGAGTGCGATGAAAGGTACCAATGTAGTATACATTAAAGTACGTCTGTATACAAAAGTCCCATCTATAAAATAGGCCTTGTGGAAAAAAATTTAGAGCCGTTTGAAGTTTAATTTTGTTATTCTTGAATAACTTCCAGATAAATAAAAATACGGAGGCGTGCCTTATATCAAAATTTTCAAAAATGTTTACTTTTCAGCAATATTTCAAATTTTATTCCAAAGTGTGCACCTAAATTGCTGAAAAGTTGCGGTGAACTCGAAAATTAAGCACGTTTAATCAAAAAATTATGTTTAAATGGATTTTTGAGCTCTTAAAACTGATAATAGAAATAAATATCCTCTACAAAAGTTATGGAGAATAAAATTTTACATATTTTTATGTAAACTGCAATATTCAAAGTATGAATATTTATAAGATATTATTTCATTTTTAAGATTAACACAATTTATTGATAAACAAAACATTATACATATATTTTTACAAATTATGATTAATCATCCGAATTATCAGACTCTTCAAATAAAATTTTTTTACAACAACTTTCACAAAAAGTATTACAATGTTCTTGACATATATTTTTCATACATTTACCGCAAACAGTTTTCGTCTTTCGATCTTTTTTCGGAAGGCAAAATTTACATCGTTGTTGCTTATGACACTTAATTTTTTTTGCTAATGGTCGATATGTAGATGTACGCAGTTCACCCTGACCCTGCTCTAGACTAGAAAATTTTCTACAGCTCTTCTTAAGTCCATCTGAAATATTTTTCATCTGCGAGCGACGATCAATATGTGGCTGAATAAGCGATATAGCTAAATCTTTAATGAATTTTTTTCTTATTCTATATTTTGAATTTTTATTAGTTTTACTCAACAAAATTATTCTCCCATTTATGCCAGCTATATTCATCATTAAATAAAAAATCATGAGAGGCCATCTTTTACAGTTTCTAGCGACATTGTAAGATGTGCATAAACTATCTCTAGTATCTACACCTTTCTGCATTTCATTATAAAATGAAATCACTTCAGGTGTTTTATTCTGCTCGTCTGATGTTTTGTTGTCTAAATGTTTCGTAGATAAAATCAATAAATGTTTATTGTCCTCTTTAACATAAGATAATAAAGAACATTTGCTTTGAAATCCAATAATAGGCAAATTATCATTTTTTCTAGAAACAAAACAGGTAGGTATTTCATTTCTATTTTTCCTTATCATACCAACATAGTAAGTTTTATGTTCTAAAAGATCTAAAGCTAATTGATATGTTGTAAACCAATTATTGGATATTATAGTACGATTAACATTGAATAAATGTCCTGACATTCGTTTTAAAATACTTTCAGGTTTGTTACCTACTGAAAATGGTCCTTCTGGCTGCTCATTGCAATACATTTCCATTTTACTTGTATAGAATGTTTCAGAATCTACTGCAGAAAATATATTAATTCCTTGTTTAACTGTTTTGTAAGAATATTTCCCTCGAAAAGTTTCAAGATTTCCATCAACTGTCACAAATTCTCCAACATTGTAAGCTTTTTGGCAATTCATGTTAAATGCTTCAAATATGTTTCTTATGGATGTAAGTTTGTCTAATTTAAGTCTCTCATTGCGATCGGTTATGTTATCAAAACGGATTGTTCGCATTAAAAATAGAAATCTATTGTAACTCATTGTGGCATAGAATATTTCTAATCCTGTTCCATCAGTAGCCCATATGTCTCTTACATTCGCATGAGATGATTTATGAATTCCTGCTAAATAAAGTAGCCCAAACAAAGCTTTTATTTCTTCTGAATCCGTACTTTTCAATTCTTTTGATTGCTGATATTTATGTCTAATGCTGTTTATATAAATATTAGTGCACTCAACTATTTCATCTATAAAGGTAAAATATATGAGCCAGCTTTCCAAAGGTGTACAAACGTCTTTTGAGTAATTGGTTAGTTTTTCCAAATCTTGAAATACAAATTCATTTGGTATTTGATTTTGCACAGGTTTTTTATACCAAATTGTTTTGTCTTTGCCGTAATAAACTTCTTCATCATTTAAAATGTTCATATCTACATCAATATCACTGTCAGTCTCAGTTTTACTGAAACTTTCATCTTGGAAAATATCTTGATCTGAATCACCACCAATCACATCCTCTGGTTCTTCAATATCCATAGAAAATACATATTTTGATTGTATTTTAGAACCTCCTGCGTCCATTTTAATTAATCTGCAATAAATAAAATTTAAATTATATGTATAGTAGTACCTCGTTACTGTCCGCCGCGTCGGATTGAGCAACCATACCTCAATACTGTCTCCTTATATTTTTCCTACTCCGAGTGCATACGAATACAAATTCGCGTTAACATGAGCAGAATATATTTGTTTATAAGATGGATCATCTATTGGTTTTATTTTTGAAGAGCATGTTATCAATGCCGTAATTATGGGCAGAATGTGTGTAAGGGCCCCCCTGCTGAAAACTGAAGACCTTTTTTTCGTTGTTATCTCAATACTTTCAGTGGTATTAATTATAATGACCTTTTTTCGTCAGTAGGCACATACCTATTTTTACTTTTTTACATCTTATTAATTTTAATCTTTTTACACTGCTGCACTGCTGTGGGGGCCCTCCATGCTCGGGGGCCCCAGAGCACTACCCCGGTGGTAGTTACGGCGCTGTATGTTATTCCGACATTGATAACACTCTTGATAGGGGTGGTACTAGAAATAAATTACGACGAACGTTTTTTTAAGGCATTTGTAAATTTTGATGTATAAAACACGGTAAAAGTAATGAGTGCGTTATACAAGTAAACATAACCTGCAAGTTAGACAACTAGAGTCGACAAGGTTATTATCGATATGACAGATACTGCGAGCGTCAAATCACATCCAATTTTTCACTTTCAATTGTTAACAAAGTAAAATATTCTATTAAATGTTGGATATGTTCTGCTTATAAATTAAAAACAATTTTTTTTTCGAAAACAATTTATTTTTTATGGAAAAACGGATATTTCGATACTTAATGCTTTTGCTCTAAAAGAGGTATAACCTTATAGTACGAGATCCAGCTGCAGGATTACTACATTGATCTAATTTTTGAATCAAAATTTAATTTTTACATATATTTATGTATAGGAGAATATATTTTTGCCAGGGTGCCTATCAAAATGTGGTCGCTAGTATTTTTAATTAAAATAATATTAATTGATTTTTCGGAAAAAATTTCATTCACTTGGTTTTTAAATAAAACATAATCCACTTCTCAGCAATATTTGTAAAGAACTTGAAAAGATATGGGTGCCTTTGCGCACTTGGTCGCAACCTCTTCGCAGCCAGATGTAAACAGGTATTACTTTGTTATATTTATACTGTCATGACTTTTATTTATATATCAAATTAAAGTTTTTTTTCTATGTATGATGGAATACCTCTGCCTAGGTAAAAGTTGCCACAAATAGGGGTTGCTGCATGTTAAAGATAGATTAGAGTGAACGAGAGATTGTGCACAACACCGCTAGTCAGACGAGGATGGCGATTTCATGCATTGCACTGTTTAGTTGAGAATACTAGCTTTCGACGCATGCGCAATGGCTTTTAAAAACTCGTACATCTGGAAGTACTTTTAGAGTAAAAGTATCCCTTAAGTATTGAAATATCCGTTTTTTTCATAAAAAATAAATTGATTTCGAAAAAAAAAATAGTTTTTAATTTATAAGCAGAACACATCCAAAAATATTAATGGAATATTTTACTCTGTCAATAATTAAAAGTGAAAAATTGGATGTGATTTGACGCTCGCAGTATCTGTCATATCGATAATGGCCTCACCGACTCTAGTTGTCTCACTTGCAGGTTATGTTTACTTGTATATCGCACTCATTACTTTTACCGTGTTTTATACATCAAAATTTACAAATGCTTTAAAAAAACGTTCGTCGTAATTTATTTCTAGTACCACCCTAACAAGAGTGTTATCAATGTCAGAATAACATACAGCGCCGTAACTACCACCGAGGCAGTGCTCGATTTATTATTAGTGCTCGATAAATTATTTTAATTAAAAATACTAGCAGCCACATTTTGATAGGCACCCTGGCAAAAATATATTCTCCCATACATAAATATTTGTAAAAATTAGATTTTGATTAAAAACTAGATCAATTTAGTTATCCTGCCGCCGGATCTTAGACTATTAATTAAGCGCGTCGGTGTTGCCAATGTCGAAATAACACACTTCAAATAGAAACCCATCCTATATAAAAATGAAACACGTGTACCTTGACAGTTTTCTTATTGTCTAGTTATTTTGTAAACTAACCACATCTTTATTACGAGTAGAATGCGCAAGCGCGAATGCGGCCAACATTACTATTGTACATACCATTAAAAAATACCGGTGCGGCAGGGAAAAGAAATCCGAACTGACATCAAATACAAATACATTTATATAATATACGAATTTTAGATTACCATTCAAAATTAAAAATCATTATTCAACTACCCGCCACTGGCTTGATTTAGTGGGTTCGTCCAGTTTATTACTCAATAGAACGTCGCACATCTAACACTACAACATAAGCGGTCACCTATAGCATTTAGTATAAAAAGAGCGGCACACAAAAATACTCAATATCTTAACAAACTGTGGAACATTTCGAGTAATAAGCTTCATGTGTACTACGTTCTTAACCCTCCGTCTGTACACTGGGTCTTTTAAGGAACAGTCGGGATGTCCAACTTCAATATCTCTCCTACGAATGGGGAGCGGGCTTGTACTACCTTGCCTAAAAAACTAGGTATGAGTAGGGACTAAAGTCTCAAAGGGCACCCGGGTCTGACAATTTTTTTGCAAACGCCAGTAGATGCAAGTTGCGTCCGTTCCCTAAATAGGTCAGTGTACAGACGGCGTTAGTGTTTTCTAAGGTAAATGGATACCGTTTTTTGCTTTTTTCGTCTTTTCATGGTTAAAATAAATGTTTCATGTAATTCTAGGCTTTTTTGACTATTTTTATGTCAAAAAAACACTGATTTTGTGCAAAATAATTACCATTTCGTTTATTTATGGCATGTAAATATTTTCCACTTTCAGGTGCTGAAATTATTCAACTTTTTGGAGGCTATGCCAATGACACTATATGACTAAGGTCATAGTCTAAGCTTCATAACCATATAACTATTTTTTTATATATTTGTTTTATTGCAAAGTTACAATTTTTTTAACAAAATCCCGTTTTTCCTCCATTTTCGACTATACATACTTAAATTTTTATTACCAATGGTTTTTAACTTTAGGCTTTGACAACTGTTGAGCCATGTAGTAGACACTTCAAGAAGTTACCCTGATTTTTTTCTGATTTTTTCAAAGCCTATAAAACTTTGATAATGCGACTGTTCCCTAAAAGACCCAGTGTACAGACCGTGTCTCGAAAAATATAGTGTACAGACGGAGGGTTAAGACTGGTCTTCTTTAACCCTTTAACTACGGGTGTCGTCAATAGACGACGCAACGAAACTTTCGTGAGGTACGGGTATCGTCAATAAGCGATCTAATAGTTTAAACTTTAAACTGGGAATGGGTGTCGCCTATTGACGATGTTATTTGTTATTATAAGATATGAACGTGGGCTGTCATTTAGAACCGCAGTAAGCAAAATACATGTACAATTGTATAATTGTACATGTATAAAAAAATTTATTAAATTTTATAAAAAAAAATTATTGAGTTCAATTTTTTTACGTTCCACAGACTAGTTTTTTAGAAATATACCCGTAGTTAAAGGGTTAATGATACGTTCAATATCATTGCTCGACACAAATCAGGTGATAAACAATTTGATTGTAATAATTTCAGAGGTTAGACAATGAACAGACAGTAACGATGCGAACAATAATGAGTATTTACTATAACAAGTTATTAAATAAATGTACTATGTATACTTACAATTTAATAAAGTTTATATTATAATATATATTACACCGTGTAGCAATTCAACACGTACACTTTGTCTCAAGGTTACAACTCGAATGAAGAACCGGTTTTGCCAATCCCCTACGCACTGCAGAATAAAAGAGATAGACATATTATGCAATGCGAAGGGTGAACTACACCCAGATACAGGTAACGTGACTGTGTGTATTCATCAGGTACGGATTTAGTAGAGATTTTAATCATAATTTGTTTCGTTGTACATAATTTGTTGTTATAATACAGTAGAAACCGGTTATAACGACATCGAAGGGACCGGTATTTTAGGTCGTTAAAACCGATTGTCGTGATAACCGATAATTCGATTTTATTAAGGTTTTTATCGGAAAATCTAAAAATGTCATGAGTATGCTGAAATTTTGTGATATTTACCGTCTGTGAGCGAATGTATCGTCAAAATAAAATCAAAAAAATTAGGCACATAATTATAAACATGTACATTAGGGTGACCACAAAAAATCGATGTCGGAATTTTGTTCGTCTGGACCCCATAAAACGATTCCCCTTTCCAGATATTAAGATAGCCGAAATTTGAGCTCGATTAAACGACCTTTACCCGTGCCGCTCATCGCTCAAAGTTTGAAAAAATACAAATTTTTTGCCAAAAAGCTGACATATGGAGCCATAACTCCAGAATGGTAAATAATAAAAACACGCTTAATATCTCAAAAGAAAGCTAATGTTGTTCTTCAAAATTTATATTCTATACATAATTGTTGTTATTTTAAGTCAAACCGAGTTACAACAGCCTTTAGCCCCAAAAAGGTGACCTGGTACCACTAGGAGCATACTTCGTATATTTTGTTATTAAGTGATAAATTTTGCTTTTTTTTGGTATATTTTTGAGTTTTAAGTAGAAATATAATAAAAAAACAAGTAATTCTGATAACCTAGCCCCAAAAAGGTGACCTGGTGCCTGGTACCCAGGGTCGGATTTAAAAATTTGCCGCCCGTAGGCAGCTGCGAAAATTTGCCGCCCTTTTGGATTGAAAAGTGAAGTTTTAAAAAAAAAACTGTGTCAATGAAAATGTGAAGACTTTTTTTTAGCTCTTTTAGTCAAAAAATTAAAAAAATTCCATAAAAAAAATCTGAAGACCTTTTTTTAGCTCTTTTATGTTTATTTTTTTTCTTGCCAAAATTTGCCGCCCCTAAAATTTTGTCGCTCTAGGCACGTGCCTACCCTGCCTGTATCTTAAATCCGGGCCTGCTGGTACCACTAGGAGCATACTTCGTATATTTTGTTATTAAGTGATAAATTTTGCTTTTTTTGGTATATTTTTGAGTTTTAAGTAGAAATATAATAAAAAAACAAGTAATAGGTACTGATAAGTATAATGACATTTTTTATTTTAAAATATAAAAATCAGGTATATAATACATACAAACAGACACAGAAAATATACAGACGTATTACCTACATGAGTTGATAATTTTACATACAGGATGTCCCAGGACTGTGTCAAAGCTCAATATTTCATATTATTATAAGAATTAGAAGAAAACTTTAAATGCAAAAGTTGTCAGGCTAGAGCATCGGCATAGTTTGAAATTAGTTACATTTATACAGGGTGACTCATAACTGCGTTACAAATCAAACTTATGTTTTTTTAAATACAAACTATATATTTTTATTTGATAATCTAATAGCATTCATTTTTTTTATTTATTTTGATATATCATTATTGGATTATACAGAGGGGCTTAGAAATTATGACCAATTTTGTAAGAAAATGGGAACATTTTCAACACCTTGTAATTTTCTAATTACAACAAAAAAAAATTGTTTTCTGTTTGAAGTAGTTTTGGCATATTCTCTATTATTGCGATATTATGTCAAACATTTACAAAATTGTATTATATGTACAGGGTGTATCAAAACACTAAACCTAGTTTTTTTCAAAATTTTCAAATGGAACACTCTATATATTTTTACATTTTCGAATTGCCTGTTCAATTATCAACACTTTTTACAAACCATATTCTATACCTAAATCCAACCGTTAATAAATCATTAATTTTATATTAAAATCTTAAGATTTTTTTAAAAACAATACAACTTTATTATATTCCACAAAATAATTACATTTTTATGTTGTTGAAGTTTGTAAGTTCTATTAGTTTGTTTAGTTATTTTTAAGCGAACTGTTTTATTGATTATAATAAAGTTGTATTGTTTTTATATAGTCCAGAGCATTTAGACGAAAAATAGCTGTATCTAGGAAAAAATTCGCATAGAGCTGAATTTTTGTATACACTTTCTTTTTGTCTTCATACATAATATGCCAAAAGTCCCCATCGATCCCTTGTGAGCATACTTTTTTATAGCCCTCAAAAGGTGCTAATAATTAGTTTTATGTAAATATCTCTGTATTTATAGATTTTACGATAGTGAAAGTCATATAACAATGGGAAGACTAGAAAATTCTATACAAAAAAGGTTATTCATAGTTTTTCTTACAAACTATAATTTTCACGGAAACTGGATGCAAAGGTGACGACTTAAGCAAATACTACTAACAAAAGAAATGTAGAATTTTTGACTAATGTAAATATTATGCCGAATGTGCGAGGTTCCAAATTTTGTCAATAGTTAGAGTATACCGACATGTGTATTTCCTGAAAACTCCCTAGCAAAGTAGGCCCCGGAACATTCCCATCGAAGGCCCCAAATTTTCGTTATATACGGATTTTGTGAACAGCTGTATCTAGTGAACGGAATGTCCGATAAACATCTTTTTTCACATTTTAGACAAATAATTTAATCTTCTACAACCTTTTTATTAATATTTTATCCAAATTAAATTGTATGCCTTTCAAAATTGCGGTGAAACTAAAAAAAATATTTTTTTTTAAGAAAAATTTTAAGTTTGGCCGCCATTTTGAAAACAATTCGTTAATTTTTAGTTAAAATACTATCAAAATGTTTGTAAAAAATAATTATCTGTCTTATATGTGGAAGACGATATTGATCGGACATTCCGTTTATTAGATACAGTCTGTTTATAAAATCCTTATACAACGATATTTTGGGTTATTCGATGAGGGTGTTCCGAGGCCTACTTTACTAGGGAGTTTGCAGAAAATATACATCTTTGTATGTTCTAACTACTGACAAAATTTGGCACCTCACACATTTGTCATAATATCTACAATAGCCAAAAAGTATATGTTATATTAATATAATATAGGAATGAATTTTGATTAAGATTTTTTTGGGAATTTTTTGACAAAAAAGTATAAAACTTTTTACTATAGATTTTTTGTATATACTTTTATATAAGTTTAGACAAGTTATACAAATTAAAAAAAAAAAAATAATAAGTAATTATTACGCTTGTACATGAACCACGTACAACGTGAAAAAAACGTCTCCAAATGATTGCCATGATTATAGCTTTTCTGTTCATCCGAAAAAACAACACCAATAAATTTCTTTATCTATATAAGTGTGGCTATAGCGGGTGGCAAAAAATAAAAAATAAATTGAAAATTAAAAAAATGGTGGTGTTTAGAAAAGTGTCTATAGAATTTTCGTTACTATTTTTTTCAATCTTTCATTGCCCGTAAAACAAAAATATTTGATTAACTCAATTCTGTTACAGATAGTAATAGCTTGTGTACACAGAAAATTTGAAGTCAATCGGTTCAGTAGATCTTGAGTTATTATGGCAGCCAATTTCAGTTTTTAATTTCGAGAAAAACGCGTTCAAAGTTTACGTATAGTTGGCTATTCAATGTTACATATCTCTTTCAATCCACTATAACTTCGTCAATTTTGGGAATTTGGGTATAGGGTTTTGTACATATCTTTTTTGAACACCTATTTATTAATAAAATGCAAAAAAAATAAAATCGATATTTTACATTTTTAGACTAGAATACCTCCATACTACGTGAAAACAATTACTTGTACAAAAAAAGGTATGAGATCTTTGTTGTAGATAATTTTCTAATCTTTCTATTTGATAATGACTATTTTAGTCATAGAGACAATATATACAGAGATATCTAGCTAAAACTAATTGTTAGCACCTTGTGTGGGCTGTAAAAAAGTATGCTCACAGGGGATCGATGGGGACTTTTGGTAACTTATTTATAAAGGCAAAACGAAGGTGTATACAAAAATTCAGCTCTATGCGAATTTATTCCTAGTGAAAACCTAAAGTTACTGGACTAATAAAACATCTTAAGATTTTAAAATAAAATAAATAACTCTTTAACGGCTGGATTTAGGTATAGAACATGGTTTGTAAAATGTGTTGAGAATTGAACAGGCAATTCGAATATGTAAAAATATATAGGGTGTTCCATTTGAAAATTTTGAAAAAAACTAGGTTTAGTGTTTTGATACACCCTGTACAAATAATACAATTTCGTAAATGTTTGACATAATATCGCAATAATAGAGAATATGCCAAAACTACTTCAAACAGAAAACAATTTTTTTTTTGTAATTAGAAAATTACAAGGTGTTGAAAATGTTCCCATTTTCTTACAAAATTGGTCATAATTTCTAAGCCCCTCTGTATAATCCAATAATGATATATCAAAATACTCAGAAAAATGAATGCTATTAGATTATTAAATAAAAATATATAGTTTGTATTTAAAAAAACATAAGTTTGATTTGTAACGCAGTTATGGGTCATCCTGTATAAATGTAACTAATTTCAAACTATGCCGATGCTCTAGCCTGACAACTTTTGCATTTAAAATTTTCTTCTAATTCTTATAATAATATGAAATATTGAGCTTTGACACAGTCCTGGGACACCCTGTATAGTTATCTAATCTATTCTAGAGATTTGTTAAAGTAGTTTTTGAAAAGTCAGGATATAATGCTCGGCATTTGCTTACAACTTGCAGGACATATTGCTTTTGGTCTTCATCTTTTGTCAGAAGGTTGTTAAAGTCGGTTATTAATTTAACACCACACTCAGCCATATCATTAACTACTTTTAATGTTTTGACAATTTTCAATCTTTCTTGGAAGTCATTATTTTGAGGCCAGGTGTTTGGATGTTGTCTTAGGAAATCTGTTTTTATATAATATTAAATCGGTCAAAAAATGTAAACGTTTCTTTGGTAAGTTTTACCAATCCTCCATCAACTACCTCTTTTAATTTTTCTTTCCTAATTTTGGATTTACAACCCCAGCGTGCTCTTCTGTGCTAGTGAGAAATTTATTAGCCATTAACAACTTGGTGGGATTATCTTTTTTTGATCCCACCATTACAGACGATGAAAAAATAAACATAAAATTTTACCTGAAAGAGCTAAAAAAAAGGTCTTCAGATTTTTTTTTATGGAATTTTTTAATTTTTTGACTAAAAGAGCTAAAAAAAAGGTCTTCACATTTTCATTGACACATTTTTTTTTAAAAACATCACTTTTCAATCCAAAAAGGCGGCAAATTTTCGCAGCTGTCTACGGGCGGCAAATTTTTAAATCCGGCCGTGGGTACCAGGTCACCTTTTTGGTTATCAGTATTACTTGTTTTTTTATTATATTTCTACTTAAAACTCAAAAATATACCAAAAATAAACAAAATTTATCACTTAATAACAAAATATACGAAGTATGCTCCTAGTGGTACCAGGTCACCTTTTTGGGGCTAAAGGCTGTTGTAACTCGGTTTGACTTAAAATAAGAACAATTATGTACAGAATATAAATTTTGAAGAACAACATTAGCTTTCTTTTGAGATATTAAGCGTGTTTTTATTATTTACCGTTCTGGAGTTATGGCTCCATATGTTAGCTTTTTGGCAAAAAATTTGGATTTTTTCAAACTTTGAGCGACGAGCGGCACGGGTTAAGGTCGTTTAATCGAGTTCAAATTTCGGCTATCTCAATATCTGGAAAGGGGAATCGTTTTGTGGGGTCCAGACGAATAAGATTCCGACATTTTTTTTCCTCCTCTATGAGATCCGGTCACCCTAATGTACATAGTACATACATAATATACGATATACAGAAGCAACACCCAACGTTATTTTAATGGAAACATAGTTTGACATTATGTGGTGCGACCTGATTGGTTGAGTAACTCTCCACCAATCATGTACCGTATACGAATATTTGAAATCCACATCTGTTTTCTGTTTATTAGAATTAAACCTAACCTTTACAACCCATGTTGTATTATTATGTCAAATATTATTTTTATTGTAAAAAATTAAATGCACAAATTATATCAGGCACAATAAAACATCAGGGGTTATTAAAGGATAAATAGAATATTATTATGTTAAGATTGTTGAAATTAAAACACAAAATTGTTTTAATTAATTTTAAATAACACTAATACTTCTAATACAGTGAAACAACTTTGTTCGAAACAGTTTTTCAAATATCATTTTAATTCCTCGCAATATCGAAGATACGAGAAGCTTTGTGATAATTTTAAAATGAGAAACAAAAATTGTGCTCCTATTTTAAAATTTTAACTTGATTTTTCTGTATCTGTTTGTGTGTGTGTGTGTGTATCTGTCTCTCTGTGTGTGTCTGTGTCACACGCATAACTCATGAACCACTGAACCGATATTAATGAAACTTGATTAGTTGGTTAGTTGATTTAAGGACAGTCTGATTTCAAAATCATGTGTAAGGAGAAGGGGAGACACCCCGAGATATTTATTTTTTCAAGATATCTCAAGAACGACACATCTAACGTAAAAATTTTATAGAATCTTTTTTGTAAAGCATCCAATTTCCTATAATATTAGTCACCTACTTTTATTGTAAAATATTCCCATACAAATAGTTATTTAAAACTATAAAAAATCTTAATTTTTTTTACAACCGCTGCTTGCTTTGACATATTAAACGTCATTTTGACGTTTTACCTTTAACTAATCTTGTACCTAATTGAACACCAAATTAAAAATCAACCATACAATTTTCTATCACCCTCAAAACGATATAACTTTTTTCAATATTTTTTTTTAATTGGGGGGGATGTAGCCCCCCTACCTCTATCGTACCTGGTTACGCCACTGTTACTTGTTTATCAAATAATGCATTACTTAATTAGTTATGATTAAACATTACTGTTATATGCCATATTTAAATTATTATAATTAAATTCTGAAATGTATTTAGTTAATATATTTAAACAATGATTGTAATCAAGAGAACATAAATATATGTACATTTTGTACATACATACATACGTCGTATATGTAATTCCAATATTCCACAACTGTGTCACGTGCGTTGTTAAATAAACACATATTTACGTTTACTGTCCCTAAGGGATGTTCACTTTGCGCATACACTTTTGATTACTGAACACGCAAAAAATCATTACAACCATTTGTATTGTAATTTTTATTTGTAACATAATTATACATGCACGCGTATAAAATATCTAGATACTCATGGGTGTGACCAGGATTTTGTTCAGGGGAAGAGTAAAATTTTCTTTTGAAACCGATTTAGTCGACGCATTTCGATTAAAAACTAAAAACAATTATATTTTAAAGCCTGGTTTACACGCTACGATAAATCGTAACAATTTATCGTAACGATCGAATTGTTACGATTTATCGTTGCATGTAAATAGGACATTGCAGCGATTTATTGGAATTGAAATTGGATTGGATGGTTGATGCCGGCCGGCATCAATTTCTGCGAATCGTAACGACAAGTTGGAACGTGTAAACAAGTAGCAGCCATTCATTGCTACGATTTGGCTCAGTTTGCATTAGAAACTAACCTTAACAACTCAACATAAGTCTCATCATCCATTCTTAAATAATTCCACCAGTCATTGGTTTCATTTCGCAATTCTTTCAATACTTTTATATAAGAAAATACTCTTTTCTTCAAAAACCACTGATGGTTCCACTTTCTTCTTGGTCTTCACCTTTTCACTTTTCTTGCTAAACAAACGATATATAACGACCACAATAGTACTTCTTCCATGGCAAAAGCTAACTGAGTGTACCGCAGTCTACAATAAATATTGGACAAGAAATCATTGCATGTAAACAGTACACACTCTTTCGATTTATCATAACGATCGAATTGTTACGATTTATCGTAGCGTGTAAACCAGCCTTAAATTTCCGAATCCAAAATACAGATTTTGCCTTGAAATATCACTGCTTTACCTAAGAATGCTATACAAGGAGAAGCAACTAACGAACTTCCCTCATATCAGTCTATATTGCAACCCAACTACTATAGGAAATGCATCAATTATATGAAATTAGAAGTAAAAAACGTAAAAATACAAATATTTTTTATCAGCAATAATAGCTAAAATATTTAATTGCTAAAACTTTTGGAAGGCACTGTATATAAATGTACATATTAGGGATTGCAATCCCGGTATTAGAGACAGATAAATAGCGGTCCTTCGGGATTTTTTAATAAATAAATCTGCATTTGCATTTTGATATATCTATGAGGATATTATAACGCTAACCCATATATTTCTCGTTTCAGAGTAACTAAAAAACAAAAAAAATATTTATTATTATTATTATTATTATAGAAAGTGTAATTTTTATGTTTGATGCGAAAAAACGCTAAAAGACGACCCTTTTAGAAACATTACACCTACAAAGATGTACTGGCTGCATTGTCTTCTCCGAGAATGTGTAAAAAAAGCATTTTGGCAAATTATAAGGATTTATATAAAATGTATATATACCATTTACGTCTGGGGTGTATAAAGTTATCGACATAAAACTAGCAACACCACAGTGACATTTAGTATCTGATTGGATTTTTAGCGCAACCCACGAAGTGGTAGCGCTTATATGCTCGATTTTCCGTCCGTCCGTCCATCTATCTTCCACCGCGAGATACTGGCCCTCTGACCACCTAGATACCTCAGGTTTTCGCTAAATGGTAGGTCTGTGGTTCCACACTAAAATGCAAAATTAACGGATCACTAAATTTTTCAAATATTTTTACGTGTTTTTAAATAGCTGGATCTCTGCAAAAAATGGTCGTAAAAGAGTTTTAAAAAAACAGTTCTAAAGCTATCGGGATAACCTCCATTTTTACTTTTTTATACATACATGAAATGTAATGTATAAATAAAGTATAGTGATCACGAAAAAATTCGAACTCGAGATTTTAACGGAATTACACGTTTTGAGCGTCCCTGAATCATATACAAACATTAACTCAATGACGTCTGTGTGTCTGTCTGTCTGTGTGTCTGTGAACGCTCTACAGCCAAAACTGTAATACTTACGAACGTGGAATTTTAAACTTAAGGTTCTTTTATGCTCTAGATGTGCACCTCCTATTTTTGAAAACCATCACTAAACCGGAAACGGATGTTTACTGGTGTCAATTTTTGACTTTTCGAATTATTTTTGAAACGGTGCGCAGTAGAAAAAAATATTTTAGATTAAAGTTGTAGAAGGGACTTTTATCTATAATTTATGTTCTATTCATTTCCCCCCCCCAAAATTTGTTTTTAGGAAATAATCAATTTTCTAAAAAAAAAAAATTTTCGATTTATTTTTTAAACGGTAGGTATTAGAAAAAAATGTTTGAGATACAAGTTGTAGAGTTTTTGTATCTTATGAATTAACAAAAAAAAAGAATAATTTTAGTTTTAATGGTTTTAATTTAAAAATGATTTGAATAATACAAAAAATCTAGTTATCTATGAAAATTTTGGAATTTATTTTTAGAACTGTCAAAATTGAAATCTAGGAAAATAAATACATGTTAATACAATTATCACTAATTTTGTTGAATTTCGTTTAATATTTAATGTGAATATTATACATTCTGTATCAATTTCATTCACTGAAAATCATTTTGTAAGTAAAAAATTTTTAAATCAAATATTAAACTATAAAAGTAATCATATACATATTAATACTTCGGTGTCATGATGTATAAAAAAGTCTCGTGCCTGCCAAGGCAGTTTATTTAAGTTGAAACGCCAAAAAAATTTTTTTTATTAATTTTGAGAGGCTCTACAGGACATGCGAATTTTTTTTGGCCAAACCAAATAAATGAGTGTTATAGCTCGGACATTTTTCTTCAATTTACTTTTTTTTTATTGCTGTACGATTTTTTTGACTAAGTTATGTGCAATCGAAGAAAAAATCATATGTTTAAGAAAGTGACCTAAAAAATCGCATATTTTAAAACATGGGGGAACTTTGGGGGGAATCACGGGATCATTAAAATGTCTATGTTTTTTATTAGTTAAAAGTATACTTAAAATATCTGCGAAACTCCGAATTGCCTAGATTTTTTTTTTGTTTGAACCCCAAGCCATCAAACTTGGCATATTGCTCTGAGAGCGTTAAAAGATCACTCAAAGTTTCCATCTTTTTGAATGTATTTTTGAATGGCTGCTTCTCCGGGAAAAATGGTTATAAAACAGTTTTAAAAAAAATGTTTTAAAGCTTAAGCGTTTTTCTTTTCTCATCATTTTTTTATTTTTTTTTATTCTTCAAAATTACATCTTTTTATGTTGAGGCGCCGAAAAAAATATTTGCAAAAATTTATAACAATTTTGAGAGCCTCCATGAGCCGTGGTACATTTTGTTGATAAAATCTAATAAATATTTTTTATAGACCAGAGTTTTCTCTTAAATTTTATTTTTTTTATTTTTTTGTTTTACTGCATAACAATTATTATTGATCGAATTATTTGCGTCCAAACACTTGTTGATGCTTTCTAATCGTACTGCATTAAAATTAAAAATTTTAATTTTTTATCTGAAATAAATATCGTCATTTTGAAAAAAATGTAAAATAAATAAAATAATAATTAATTTTTTTATTTATTTATATCGTTATTGCTTTTGTTGCAAATTTTAACATTTCTTTCAATATGACAATGATTATAATTATTTTTAATAAAAAACGAACTTTTTAAATTTCAAAGCAGTAAGATGTGTTATTTGTTAATAAGGATGCATTTTTAATCATAGAACAAGAATATAAATTTATTATTTGTAATTTGAAGCATCCGTATTGAGTTAAATTCTGTATACTTTATTTTCCATCGATATTTTTCGATAACGGTTTATCCTATAAGAAATAAGCAAATTATGTTTTTGCGTATTTTGTGTCATATAACCTTAAATAAGTGCCCAACTCTACAACAATATTAAAGAACAAAAAATACTAGATAAAAATCGATGGGCCCACTTGCCCCATACAGCTCTGGTCTAAATTATAATTAATTAATACGAGAAGTTGATAACACTTATTATAACTAAACCAAATACCAAATTTCATAATTTTACCACGAAGAGTTCTCTAGTTATTAAATAAAAACTAATTTTGAATAAACTCTTTGGAGGGCTTTAGTTCCCTCACGAAAAATTTCCGGACACATGTTCATTGAAAGTTTTGTACTTAAAATATTTTTCTCAATCTACTGTTCAAGTTTGGCACGACAGTAATGAAACATCCTGTATTTTATACCCAATACCTATATACGGTATTTAAATACGTAATTAAATTTGGTATAAATATCTTGTTTAAATCTTTGAGTTAATTAATTAACGAGGTTCTAACGCACAAGTGAAATGATCTCATTACTGATGTCACCTAACAATCTTTGATGTTTGATGTAATTTATTAACATAAACCAAAGATAGTTTGTGGAACAAACATTAGACAGACATACGAGTATACATACATAAATACCACCATGGTTGGTTATGTCATGTGTATCTAAAATGATTTTATATAATTTATGTGAATTAAACAAATTAATTAATTCAATTATTAGCAGCAATTATAACACCTCAATAATTTCAAACATAAAATAAATAGTGTAGTGAATAAAAAAAATATCTTCAAAGTATTTATATTAAGGATAAGAAAATTTATGTAGGTACTTACAAATTTTATATTAACTAAAATTTTAAAAATACTAATGTATGAAGATCACTTTGTAAGTATAGATATATTATTTTATAGGGGAAGGTGGGGTAAGACGGGGTAGCGAGGTAAGATGGGGACCGTAACAAAACTGATGATACAATGTAGCTAGAAATGTTCTTCTATCGCCATGTGATAGTATTTAGCAGAGGTTATTAATGTCACAAATAGTTTGGACGAAGGTGTGCACGTTGTGATTTTCTAAGTATTTTTTTAAATTTTTAGTGGTTAGATCTAATTTTTGAGGTATAATAAGTGCGTGACTGTTCAAAATGTATGGTGTACAAGATGTATGTCATATTTTTTTATTGATATTTGTTTATTTTACTATTATAATGACATTAACTCGTAACGGTTTGCTTCGATTTATAACCTCAAAAAAAAATACAACTTGGGAATCCAGTTTGCGAAAGATAGGGTACCTACTTGCGGGTAAGATGGGGTAGGTATGATTCTTTGGATAACACAACATTCGATCTGGTTAGCCCGAAACAGTTAATGCCGTATCCACGAATTTCCGAAAAAGGCCAAGACAAGTTCGAAGAATAGAAAAAACAGCTATTATTACTGCGTCTCCGTATAAAACAGAGTAAGAGGAAAGACAAAACAGTAAGAAACCAAAACCAAAGGTAACAAATAAAAAGAAACTGAAAAAAACAAATAAAAGATCTAAAAGAACCAAGAAAGCTGATGAGTTCTGAGGACGAAGATACAGAATGTCTGTATTGCCACGGCTTGTATTATGAGTCTGTACCCCATCTTACCCAAGGGGGTACCCCATCTTGCCCTATAGGTGGGGCAAGATGGAGCAAATTAGTTTTTTTTTCAAGTTGATATTTCTATAAGAAGAATTATATTTTTTGTTTTCACTGATTAGAATTTAAGGAAGAAAGGCTGATTATTTTCTTAATAAAAGTTCCTATAATGTGCAATCAAAAACAAAGGGTTTTATTTATGAAATACCTTAAGGTCGCCGTCTTACCCCACCTTCCCCTACATTATATATCAAATGAATTTAGCCAGAAATAATTTTTTAAATAATTATTTAGAATCAGCCACACTGTTCACTCTCAGTTTTACGCATAAGAAAGTCACATGGTACCCCTATCTATGGCAAATACGCACACTTTAATACGTATAAGAAAGTTCCATGACACTCATAGCAGTTATTTATCCTCTGTTATGAATTTTTAGTAATATAATAGAAACCGATTAAACGACATCGGTTAATACAACGTGTCGGTTTTAACGACTCAAAATAAAGGTCCAACTGAATCCCATATACAGTAGAAACCGGTTATAACGACATCAAAGAGACCGGTCATATAGGTCGTAAAAAAGCGGATAGTCATAATAACTGTCTATACTCTATTTCATTATAGTTTGCAGTGGTTGCCGGTTGATTTGACCGTACGAGTCGTGATCCCTACGGTCAAATCACCTGGCTACCACTGCAAACTTAAATGATATAGATTATAGTAACTGTAACATAGAGTCTATTAACTGCTATGGATGAAACATCGGTACGTTATAGATAAAAAATAAATATTAAATTAGGAATATTTGTTATTTATTTATAAGCTGTAACTAAGCAAACATGTTGATAAAAATATAGCCATCATTTAGTAAATTTTCTCAGCCTTAAAATGCTTTTAAAAAAATGTTTGTCACATTTTTTGATACTGAGGTATTCGAGTTTGCATCAATAAAATACCCTATTAAAAATAAACATGATCCCATAATATTGATACAAAACATCTGAAAAAATTTATAAATATTCTTTTACAAAACACAAAAACTTTCTCTCTCTTACACATTTTCTCAAAAGTTGATTATTTTACAAAAAAAAATCTCAAAGAAAAATTTGTTGTAAAAAGTACGGTCAAGTCCTAAACGTATGGAAAAAATTCAAAAAGCAATATCTCAGCCAAATTAAAAGATTTTTATTGGAACGTTTATTTAAAGGTAACATGTCTATTTTTTATGTTCTTTGACAGAACTTAATTTCTGAATATGTTCTTAACATTATAACTAAGATTTAAAAAGGGTAATTTTTACAGGATTATATAAATTCGAACATGATTTTGTTTTCCGTATTTGAAGGGTTAAGTTAAAATAAATCATTTTTTAAATGCTACTAGACAATAGGTAATTGCTTAAGATTGAATTTTCTTTTTTTTTTTTTTTTGTATGACCCATTTAAAACATTTTGGTACTTTTTTCATTCAAACTCAGATATCGCAACACCAAAATATGTTATTTTTTTTTTGAAAACAGCGTTTTTAAACTGAGAAAATTTCCTAAAAAATGTTTATCAAAAAAGTTGAAAATTTTTTTTTAACATCCCCGTGTGCAACTTTCAAAATTGCAAAAAAAAATCAAATTTTTTATTTTATATTCAACCGCGGTTTGGTCATAAAAAACGTATAGTAACACAAACATACTCCAGAATTAAAAAAAAATATAAAATTTCCTTCCATTTCCACACCCTATTTGTAAAAAAATAATCATATTTGACCTATTGGCACTACTCTGAAAATGAGCAATTTTTTTGATAAAATCAAGTGGTCCTTTAATTATTTCCGTGAGTGTATTACAATTAGCTGTAAATGTTAAATTTAGTTAAGTGGCCATATTATCCCACCATAGTTTAATAATGCCCAAAGTCACTTTTTTAAGATGTCTTAAAAATGAAAAAAAAAACATTTAAGAAATATTGATTTTTGTTCTTATTTATATAGATTAATAATAAACAAAAGTTTATCATCAAAAATATTTTTTTTAATATCAATTACTTATTACTCAACATAAAGCATTTTTAATTATACCTCATTACCTGACATCAAAATATACTCTTTTATTTTAAAAGACAACAAGTCAAATGTATTATCACAATTTACGGTAAATTCGATAAATTACTATTTAAAAAAAAATACATATGTTTAATATTTCGAAATCCTTACCTACCAAAAATATAAAAACGTATATTTTTAAGAATGTTTCCACTGGAATTTTCATATTTTCGTTCGCACAACATAAATATGATATCCTATCTTTATGGAACACCCTGAATATATAACATACAACATAAAGTGAGCAACGACAAAATGTAATTCAGCATCTCTTGGGAAATTAAATGTAAATTCTATTTCTATTGAAAAACGTGTTGTGTGTGGTGATATTTATGATTATTATTGAACTGTAATTCATAAAAACGAATAATATAGACTATTTTATAATAAATAGATAGATCCTTCTTATTAACATTCAATTTTGAAAATGAAAATACATCGATAATTGTACCTGCCTAGTACGTTTTATAAAATTTACAGTAGGGGAAAGTGACTATGAAAAAGTTACTTTTTTCAAACCAAAAAAATATTCAATTCAAAATAGTTATTTGTGTATCTAGGGCGTAAAGTGGCTGTTTTTCGCACGAGTGGGAATGTTTGTTAATCGAGGCGCTAGCCGAGATTAACAATCACACGAGTGCGAAAAACGCACTTTACACCCGAGGTGCACACAATATTTTTTCTAAAACCTTATTATAATATTAATAATAATGTAATATGATTTTTTAATTAAATAATAATAACTTGTCATATTAATTATTAATATTGAAATTTAAATCAAGTACTTACAATTAAAAAAAATGAATCTTGTTATTGTTTGACATTTATATTCAGATTATTTTCACTCACGTATTTTATTCTGCGATTTTATTATTGTAATTTTATAATAATATGGAAAGTGATAATGAAAATTGCACGCCGCCAGAAATATCGTAAGCTGCAAAATCGGTAATTTCAAATCTACTACCGACAAAATCCAAATTAATATATGAAAATGTATGTGTTACTGTTACTATAGAAACACTTTTACGCTCGCCGTGCGTAAGAGTAGGCGCACACTACAGACTTTTAGTCGGCCGATAGTTTGATCGGTCTCTTAATTACCATTGAGATATATGCGAGTGCGCACACTATACGATTCGAAATCGGCCGACTAAAAAGTTTGAAAGACTGTACGATTCCCTTCAAACTTTATAATCGGCCAACTATCGGCCGACTACTTAAATACCATTGTGCGCTATACGAGTGCGCACACTCGCCGATTATTTAGTTTGTTTCTACAAATATTACCTATGTGTGTATGTGTTAAATGTGTTAAAATGGCGTTAATAGCAGACAAATCTGTAGAAAAGCTAATCAAAGTGATTAAGAAATGACCAGCCCTGTACAAAAAGAGTTTAAAAGAATATTCGGATGTCAATATAAACAAATCTGTGGTTGTCATTAAATTGTTCTAAAAAATTATGATCAGCCATAATTTAAAAAAATTTTAAACTATTTTCTCCGAAATAATCATTTTTACGTTTTTTCGTCTAAGTGTCCCCAACAAATATCAACCATAAAAGCACCCCGTCATTGATTTAGATTTTGAGATAAATTGAAAAAAGTTTGAAAACGAGATTTTCACCCTTCACGGCTTCTTTTCTTAATTATTCTCCCCCTCCTCTGTTTTATAATAAGGGTAATAATAACAGGGTTTCTCGACAACATTTCTATTCAATCACTGAAAATCGGCCAGTGTGCGCACCTACCACCAACCCGACAGTTTAGTTGTAGCAGTGTGCGGGGGTACAGTCCAATCCGACTAAACTATCGGCCGATAGTTTAGTATATAGTGTGCGCCTACTCTAAAAGTAACTTTGTCGCACGGCGAGCGCAAAAGTACTACTTTACACACTGAAATGACAATGGAAAAGCCTACTTTTTAACACGGTTGTAGAAAAAATATATTTTATATACTCGTTAACATATTTTAGTCACATTTCTTAAAAAATCTGTCAATTTTCAAGGTTCTAGCTTTTGCACTTTGACTGGAAAGGACGGACGGATGACAAAGTGATATAAATAGGGTTTCTTCGGAACTCAAAAAAGGTAATTCGACTCTGAAAACACAACATGGTTTTGAAAGAATCATGCCACGATTGAAAAGAGACAACAAATAAAAAGTTAGTAAATTATTAGGTAGATACAAATTAAAATCCAAAAGTGTTATTTTTCGGCAAAAATATATTCTTAAATGACTGATATAATGTTTATTAAAAATGTAACATCATAATATCTGGCAAACTAAAATAAATATCAAATTTGGAATTAAGTTCTTATGTTAGTTTATGTAGTACTCAATTAAAAAAATATTTTTGCTTCCTCACAATATTGATGATACGAGAAGCTTTGTGAGCGTTTTAAAATGATAACAAAAAATTGTTCTCCGATTTCTAAATTTCAACTTTATCTTTCCGTTTCAGGTTAAGACAAACACTTTTTGTTTCATGTCTGTCTGTCTGTATCCATCAACGCATAACTCATGAATCAATGTTTGAAATTATTGAAACTTGGCTAGTTGGTTGGATCTGGCTTGAGGACGGATGGGATCATTTCAAAATCATCAGAATCGTGTGTAAAGAGGAGGAATGACATCCCAAAATATTTATTTTTTCAAGATATCTCAAGAACGACACATGTTACGTAAAAATTTTATAGAATCTTTTTTTTAGAACATTCAATTTTCTATAATATAGATCACAACAACGTCTATTGTAAAATAATCTTTTATAAAGATTTATCTTAATTTGCTTTAAAAAATCGTTATTTTTTTTAATTTGCTATTTACTTTGACATACTGTAGTGTTATTCATAACATTTGTTTTAAAATTGTAAGCGATGCCAATTAGTATTGCGTAATTCCTATTGTTTACAATTTTGGAAAAAGGGACATTACGCAATACTCGTTGGAATACAGCCGAGAGAATAAAATTTATCAGTCGTTAGCACAGACTGCCTAGAGTACATACATCAGTCATAGTCAAATCTGTAAAATAGTACAAATCCTCCTTCGTTCTGTAATTCATACCAAGGAGAAAAGTGAGGCTCTGTGGTAGTGACCACTAAAATTTAAAATAGTACAAAATTGTTCTTCATTAATAGTGTTAATCATTGTCATAAAATAGTGTAATCATTATTATAAAATAGTGTCAATAATTGTTATTAAATAGTGTAAATCATTGTTATCAAATAGTGTTCAGAATGTATGCATGTTTTTGTTATAATTTTTATTTAATTAATGTGTACGTTCCTGGTCACCTATAGGTTATCCTGCCTATCCGATAAAAGGATAAATAGAATATTGAAAGAAATAGAACCCAAAACATTACAATACTTAATGTCATTTTGACATTTGCATAAATTAAGATTTAGAGTGAAAATGTAAAAAAATATAAAAAATATACGAAAAAAGAATCAGGTGTGTCTTAAGAAAAATATCGAACTATTTTTTTAGTTTGTATAAAAATTATTTGGTTAACTAATGCCAATTTCGGTAATAATTCAAGTTGTTCAACAATTAACTACCTTTGGTGCATTTAGGGCAAATGTTTGTCCTAACACTTACCACGAACAAATGTATTAGATATATATACAGAGTGATTCATTTAACCTGGAATTGTTATATCTCGAGGACTAAGCAAAATAATGAAAAATGGTTCAGACAAAAGTTATAAGATATCGAAAGGGTCAAATATTGGTGACCTTGAATTTCACCTTGATATTTATTTTCATGGTCAAATAAAGGTCAACTTTGATTTTTTATATGAGAATCTATATTTTTTATTGCATATTCGTATTATACAGAAAAAATTTTATAACCTTTGTACGAAAAGTTTTTAAAGTGAAACATCGTGATTACATCGTCTCAAACTTTTTGGTCTGTGTGTTGCATGTCGCGTGGACTGCGCATGCGTGGAACAAGCAGCAAGCAGCCATTCATTGTATGACAGTTTATGTACTGTGTGCTATTATACATATTTAGTAAGTTTGTATTGTAATTTGTCAGTGTTTAATGTAAATGTTGTTATTTATTTGCTTTTGGTAAACAACGACACAGCTAGTGAGTCCAAAAAACTGATCAACGAGAAAGAATAGTGCAAAAATGAATGACGATGAATTAATTTTACGCCGTAAAAAACAGAACGCCGACAGAGCACGTGCTTATAGAAAAAGGAAAAAAGATCTTGGTTTTTATATAGAATTTATTAGTATTATTAGAACTTTTTGCTGGTGCATGTTGTTGTTTATGGATTTATTTCAATTTTGAGTGCTTGAATTTATTATTCCGAAAATTTTTAGTTAAATGTCTATAATGTGAAAAAAAAGTTTCACTTTTACCGTGGTTTCGTAAAACCACATAATCCTTTTTTTTAATGTAATTTTTTTGTTTCTAACGAAATTTCCATGCATTTGCAATTTACTAAATAATTTTTCTTTTTATACAGTCGATTAATAAACTACTTTTGGCGAAATTCTGGAATTAATCGACCTTATAAAAAGTAAAATTATTTAGTAATTTTAAATTTACGAAGCAAATAGCAAGTGCATAGTTTTTGATTGGAAACAAAAAATTATATTTAAAAAAAACTTTTTGTACAAAAGTTACATGCTTTTTCCCGTATAATACGAATATGCAATAAAAAATATAGGTTCTTATTTAAAAAATCAATGTTGACCGTCATTTGACCATGAAAATAAGTATCAAGGTGAAATTCAAGGTCACCAACCATTTTTCTGAACCATGTCTGAACCATTTTTCATTATTTTACTTAGTTCTCGACATATACAAAATTCCAGGTTAAATGAATCATCCTGTATAATATAAAAGTTTACTTTTTGTTTTTATTATCTGTTACCTCTCACTACATACTGTGTCAAAGCTCAATATTTCATTTAATATAATGAATTGGAAGAAAACTTTTAATGCAAAAGTTGTCAGGCTAGAGGAGCGGCATAATTTAAAAATAGTTACATTTATACAGAGTGTCCCATAACTGCGTTACAAACCAAAGTTATGTTTATTAAATACAAACTATATATTTTTATTTGATAATCTAAAAGCATTCATTTTTCTGAGTATTTTGATGTATCAAGTATGGGATTATACAGAGGGGTTTAGAAATAATGACCAATTTTGTAAGAAAATAGGAACATTTTCAACATCTTGTAATTTTCTAATTACAACAAAAAAAAATTTTTCTGTGCTGAAAGTATTTTTGGCATATTCTCTATTATTGCGATATTATGTCAAACATATAAAAAATTGTATTATTTGTACAGGGTGTGTCAAAACACTGAACCTAGTTTTTTTCAAAATTTTCAAATGGAACACCCTATATATTTTTATAATTTCGAATTGCCTGTTCAATTCTCAACACATTTTACAAACCATGTTCTATACCTAAATCCAGCCGTTAATAAGGTATTAATTTTATATTAAAATCTTAAGATGTTTTATAAAAACAATACAACTTTATTATAATCAATAAAACAGTTCGCTTAAAAACAATTTAACATACTAATAGAACGTACAAACTTTAACAACATAAAAATTTAATTATTTTAATGGAATATAATAAAGTAGTATTGTTTTTAAAAAAATCTTAAGATTTTAATATAAAATTAATACCTTATTAACGGCTAGATTTAGGTATAGAACATGGTTTGTAAAATGTGTTGAGAATTGAACAGGCAATTCGAAATTATAAAAATATATAGGGTGTTCCATTTGAAAATTTTGAAAAAAACTAGGTTGTGTTTTGACACACCCTGTACAAATAATACAATTTTTTAAATGTTTGACATAACATCGCAATAATAGAGAATATGCCAAAACTTCTTCAAAGAGAAAACCAATTTTTTTTGTTGTAATTATAAAATTACAAGGCGTTGAAAATGTTCCTATTTTCTTACAAAATTGGTCATTATTTCTAAACCCCTCTGTATAATTCCATACTTGATACATCAAAATACTCAGAAAAATGAATGCTTTTAAATTATCAAATAAAAATATATAGTTTGTATTTAAAAAAACATAACTTTGGTTTGTAACGCAGTTATGGGACACTCTGTATAAATGTAACTATTTTTAAATTATGCTGCTCCTCTAGCCTGACAACTTTTGCATTTAAAGTTTTCTTCCAATTCTTATATTAAATGAAATATTGAGCTTTGACACAGTTCTGGGACATCCTGTATACAGTTTTAATGTTGGCTGTCAAAAGTTACTAGTGTATACGGTAAAATATTGTTAATAACGCGTGAAATAAAGACGTGTCGCGTCTTAGCGGGGCAGAGGAAAAGATCACAGGTCGGCATTCGGACTCCCTAGGCTCGACCGTTGTCTTTTGATCGTCAATTGTTTATTTTGTTTTAAATTAATTAATTTTTAAATTTAAATAAAACAAAAATTATTTGTACTTTTGTTTTGATTAATTTTTAGAGTTCCGTAGAAAACTAGGTACCCTTAAAATTTCGCTCTGTCTGTCTGTCTGTCTGTCTTTAAAAAAATATAGATAATAAGATCAAATTTGATATAGGTACAGACGTAGATTGATGACCCAAAAAAAAGTTTTTTGAAAAATTTTTTTTAAACCCCTCTTCTATAAAATGAAACGTTTACCTATTCAAAAAATTTTTCACATAGCTCATTTAGTGGGGTGTCTTTAGAAAGGTCTCCTAAAATACAACAAAAAATTGTATTAGGACCTTTTGATTTTAACCCTTTAGCCACGATGTATTTTCTCTTCAAAATCACTATCAGAGTAACCCCCCCCCTCTGATTTCTAAACTACTGATTAAAAAATCTGAAAAAAATCAGATTGTAGCTTTTAGTTAGTACTTACGTTAAATATATAAAAAAAACCCACTCCCCTTCATATACTGAAAAGTGTACTCCTTTTTTTACTAAGCCCGCATTGAGTGGGGTGTCTTTGGATACGTCTCTTAAAACGCCACACAAATGTTAGATGACTTTTTGATTTTAACCATTCAGTCACGATATATTTGCTTTTCAATGTGATTAACAGAGCGTACAACTTCTAATTTCTAAATTATCGATTTAAAAATACTTATAAGTAGCAAACACTGTAGCAAAAACTTTTTTTATAAATCATATGTAGTGAGAATTACTACGGAACCCTATCATGTGTATGCCCAACACACACTTGCCCATTTTTTTGTTAAATAATTTAAGTATTGTTTAGTTATTATCACAATAACTAATCGTGTTTATATTTAGGTTATTCAACTATATTTTTCAAAAATCCTAAACAATAATTCTGTAGTCCATGCGAGCAAAGCCGTGCGGGCACATCTAGTGTTTGTATAAAAAAAAGTAAAACATCTTAAGGTTATGACAGCAATTTATTTATGAAGTAAAAAACATCACGTACAAAATATTTATAAAATAAATAATATACCAATAAATAACGTTCTAAATACATCTCAAAATAAACCAGATTAAAGCGTAGACACATCCAAAACAAAACAAAAAACTTGTTTGAAATTCAATATTCAAAACAGTTTTGCGTGAAACAACAAATAATTACACTAAAAACAAAACACGTACAACAAAAACAACAAAACGCGACAACATCGTTTCTGTTGGTAAATAAACGATCAATAATAAGCAGCACATACATGTTATATATATTTGTAAATAAAACCATGCACACATATCTGTTGCACCACCGTTCGACAAGTCTATTTCTCTTGGCTTGGCGTCGCATCGCGTCGGTATTAGCATGGAATCGCCATATATTCGATGATAACATGACTTCTCTCACAATTGATATTGTGAACAGGAGCGTATGCAAGCAAGCAAGCAAGCACGAATCCCACGAGAAATATTATGCATGGATCATCAAATCGATTGGGTGCAACTTGATGTGCATATATTTCTTGATGGAATCTTTTCGTATTTCATGTATGCGTTATTTTTTTTTTTTAGTTGGATATTCAGAAGGAAATAGTTTTGTTGAGAATCTAATTTTGATTTCCAACTTTATGGAATTTACTTTTAAAACTGCATTTGAATGACTCAGTTTTTTTTACTTATACACATGTATATGAAATATACATACATATAGTATCACTAAGTATTGTAAAGCTGATTTTTTCGGAATGAAGATTTTGATGGAATTATCGAATTTGACCTTCCCTCTGAATCCATTCTGATTATTTTTGCCATGATGTCTGTGTGTCGGTCTGTCTGTAGACGCTGTAACTCAAATACGACAAATCATAGAAGGGTGAAATTTTATACTTAAGATTAAGTTTTGTCTTGGAAGAAAACCGTATATTTTTAAACCGATCTTTCAACCGGATACGGATGTTTACTGAGATCAATTATTGAATTTTTTCGAATTACATTGAAACAGTGCAAATTAGAGAAAATGGTAGGTAATATTATTATCTCAATTCATTATTCGTAACGCAGTTTCGCCAAAAATCGATAAACTTTCAATAACCCAAAATAATTGAGTTTACAAGATATTTGATTGAAAAGGACAGACGGACGGACGACAAAGTGAGATTAATTCGGTTTCTTCGGAACTCAAAAATTAAAATTAAAATCAATTAAAAAAAGGTTATTTTAATCTGAACTAGGGAAATAATTTCAGATTTTTTTCAATTTTTTGTGCTTTAATATTTTGAAGAGCAAACGTTAAAAAAATCCTGATATAATTTTCCTCTAGTTATATCAGATTAAAATAAACATTTTTTGTTTTTTACAATTTTCCTCTAAAATTAATGGGTTTCGAGTAAAAAATTAGTGAAAATCTAATATCTAAAATTGTTTTGTTAAATATTAAAAAAATTAAGTCATACAAAAATTATTTAAAACAAAAGCTGCTTGTTTTTTTTTTCAAACAATAAGATACCGTAATAAAAAATATTGGTTTCCATTAAAAAAAAATGTTGGTCCTATTTTACCTTGAAGACATCCAAAAAATTAATAACGCCGTTTAGGGTCTCCCTCAAAACCAAGCAACTTTTATTTGAAACATAATTTGATTTAATTAAAAAAAAGGAAGGTGGTGGATTAAAATGAGACAACATGTATATACATATGCACAATTTACAATATAAATAAAAATAATAGAGTTACTAATAATCCCAATAATCATCAAAACAGTTACTAATAATTATACAAGAAAAATAAAAATGTTTGAATTGTTCCGCGCCTCCACCATATTTTTTTTGTATTATAAAGGAACTTAAAAATTTTATTAGCTGACAAGTACTTTAAAATAGGGTAGTAAACTTATATAGCAGTAGTTTTATTTATGTTATGTGAAGTGTTCGACAAGTTTCTCACACACGCGATAAATAAATACCAACGGTATTATAACAGTGGTTAGAGTCACAGACTGTGTTATAATAAGTTAAATTATCACTGATTTAAATTCCAAAAACAAATCGATAGCTATTATCACAGAATTAATACTCCATTGAAAGTGCTTATTATGTTCCCTTTACTTATATTTTTTTCAGTTTTTATTTTATCACATTACTGAAGTAATTGGAATGATCAACAAGGCAGATTAATTACTTACTGGTTGTATCTTTGGTGGTTCAGCATTAACATCTTGTACTTTTATTGTAAATGTTATTATTTCTGAATTTCTCATATTTGCCGGATCGAATAGAATATCTTCAGCCTTAACTTGCACTATAATATCTGTCTGGGATTCATAATCGAAGACGTTGACTTTCTTGGTCTTAATCTCGCCATTTGTATTGTTTATTTTTAGTATACTTATTAGTTTAGACCTTAATAATGAGTATCTGAAAAATATATATGTTTTAACAACATAGAACTCTAAAACTATAAATCACACAAACTTCAAAGTGTCAAAATGTTCGTTTTACTGTTTAGTTTTATGTATAAAAATTACAAATCATTTCAATGAATTGTTTGATAGTTACATTCATTTAAGTAGGTAGAAAAATTAAATTAATATAAAACTTAAAATTTCTTCATATTTTATGTAACAAAATGTACTTACAAAATACTGTCGTCCTCATCTTCATCTTTCGCGAATACGGTTTTTATAAGCTCCCCATGTTTTACAGCTGATTCTAAAACGTCTCCTTTTGATATACAGGGTGAGTCATATCAGGTGGAACAAACTTAAACCGTTGATTGAGAAAAATATTTCAAGTAAAAAAGTTCATATAAACATGTGTCCGGAAACTCTTCGTGGGGGAGCTACAGGCTCCCAACGATTTTGACTAAAATTGGTTTTTATTTAATATCTGGAGGACCCATTGTGATACAGCAATAAAAATTAATACCTAGATTAGTAATAATACGTGTTATCGATTTCCAGTATCAAACAATGGTTATTTAGACCAGGGTTGTATGGGGCCTGTGGGCCCTCTGATTTTATCGAGTATTTTTTTGTTCTTAACTTTTTTCTTATGTTTTATTTTTATAATGTCATATGACACAAAATACATATAAATATACTTTGTAAGTTGTCATAAGATCAACCGTTTACGAGAAATACGATGGGGAAAATAGTTTTGCAGAATTTAACTTAATACAGATGCTAAAAATTACACAAAATAAATTTTTAGTACTTAAAATAAGAAAAATAGTTGGTGTAAATATTCCTATTAATATGGCTCCTCATAGAATTATAGCCAGTTTTATTACATTAATTCGTGCTTTATTAATTGACTAAAAAACGAAACTAAAAATTGTTATCTGTTGTTAAGGATACATTTTTGTAGGTATATTTACATACACATTTATTCTTGTTTTTAATTATAGAACAAGAATATAAATTTATTTTGTGTAATTTTTAGCATTCGTATTAAGTTAAATTCTGCAAAACTATCTTTCACATCGTATTTCTCGTAAACGGTTGATCTTATGACAACTTAACAAAGTATATTTATATGTATTTTGTGTCAAATGACATTATAAAAATACCAAACATAAGAAAAAAGTGAAGAACAAAAAAATTCTCGATAAAATAAGAGGGCCCGCAGGCCCCATACATCCCTGGTCTAAATAACCATTGTTTGATACTGGAAAACGATAACACGTATTATTACTAATCCAGGTATCAATTTTCATTGCTGTATCACAATGGGTTCTCCAGATATTAAATAAAAACCAATTTTAGTCAAAATCTTGGGAAGTCTGTAGCTCCCGCATGAAGAGTTTCCGGACACATGTTTATATAAACTTTTTTGCTTGAAACATTTTTCTCAATCAACGGTTTAAGTTTGTTCCACCTGATATGACTCACCCTGTATAAATTTTTACGTAATATGCCGCTTAGCCCCTAGATTATATTTTTTTGCAAAAGTTCAAATTAAAGTTAAAAAACTTCCAAATAATGTTTTGATTATATCTAATAATGTTAACGGGTCCTTATACAATACAAAATACGAAAAACATATATTTAGTATTATCTGCCCCTTCCCTGTACACATATTCTACCTGACTTCATGACAATCGCTTAATTCACTGATACACAGTATTACAATGATATATGTATCTCGACACAAACCCCACGTGTGTATTTGTATGTATATAAGATAGTGTATACAGTTTGAGCATGCATTACTATTGCACTAATTATGTACCGCAGTAATGTCTATCTCCTCCACACATAGTATATATACATATGTACATATGCACACCTAGATACCTACATCTAATTATGAACCAGAATCGCTGATTCCATTATCTTCAACTCTATGCTAATTTAATAACTGTTCTTATATATATGTATAGTTTACAGCAGAGATGTATTGCAACAGTACTTCAAATTAACGTATCTATCTATGTATACAGGGTGTTCAAGATAAGCGTGAAATGCATGGGGATGTCGCAAATGGTAAGAGATACAGATGTGGTTATATAAGATGTATTATTTGTAAGAAAGAGATGAATATTACCACATCAAAAAATATTAATAATTTTATGTGGTTTAGGTTTAGGGGATGTATAGAAAAAACTGAAAATTTGAAATTTGTTTATATGACTATAATATTTTTGTCAAAGTAGATGGATACTTTTTGTTTGCAGTTTCTTAACCCTAGAACCGTACCCTGGGGTACAAATCGAAGAAAAAAAATTAATCGTTTATAACTTTTTTTATATTAGACTGTTTGTATCGCGCACCGGGGTATTTACGCGGGGTAGGGGGAAGCATAGATGCTTCAGTCGGACGGCGGTCCTGTTAGTGACAACACGTGACACACTGTTTGTGGGGTAGTACCCCAGGGTACTATCAACGTAATTATTTTTTTATATTTTTATTTTTCATATTTCGTTGTTTTTTATGGTTTTTGTATTCATTTGGGCATAAATTAGTGTAAAGTTGTATTTGTATTGAGATATTTTAGAAAAAAACGACCAGTAGCTGTGGCAACTTCTTCAAATTCAAAATCAGGAAGGTGTTCTTTTTGTCCAAGGTCTAAAGACCGAAAATCGCGCACACAATGTGCTACGTGCAAAACTTTCATTTGTAATGAGCACCAAGTCAAAATATGCCATATTTGTTTTATTGTTCCTAATTAGACTACCTCAATTGTGATAAAAAAGACTCAATTAATGTAAGAAAACATATGTACGTTGATTTTTTAATAAATGTTTAATATCCTTTATTGGGGTACATCTGTACCCCAGGGTACGGTTCTAGGGTTAAAGCACTTTTTTATGTAGAATTGACTGGTGTATTTAGAATTTTTATATCACTTTTAGTTTCTGAGTTACAAGCCTTTACCTTAGTTTTTCTTATGGACCACTAATTTAACTATAGCATTTTTGAACTTGTTTTTTACTCTACTTTGCAACAATATGTCACTTGTTATACTTATTTTCGAAAATAAGTCGAAGTATTAAACGCCAGTAGGTACATAATTACAATTCAAATCAGGATTATTCTTAATTTGTTATTTTTGTAGTTGGTCAAATACATTAAAATATAGTGTAAATGTTTTTGTTAAAATTGACCTGTCTGGAATTTAAAAAAAATCACTTGAAAGAAACATATTTTCACAAAATGTCAGAGAGCAACAAAACTTATACGAGATATAAATATTCAAATGTAGATTCCGGATTCCTTTACCTAAAATGTTAAGTTAATAACTTTTAGTAATTAGTAATTAGTAACCTCACGATATATGAAGGAAACTGTGGCTGGTAAGTAAATTTTTTAGTGTTAAATTTTTGATAAAATATTTGAGAGAATACATGGTTACAAAATGAATATAAGTATAATCAGTTAGGAAATTGTTATTTGAAGCTTCAATTACCCATGAAATAACTTATGTATACAAAATAATATTAATTATTTTGTATTTTTATTATACTATATGCTGTCGGTCAAAATTAGCGGGACACTTTTTAATACTTTCGTTAAAAAATAAAATATATAAAAGGGTCATATTTATTGTCGTTTATCTGAGGTAAAATATTGACATTAATTGTCAATTTATTACGAAATTAATGAGTTTGGCTCAAATAAATTCAATCATTCTGAGATATTTATGATAGTGTATTGTTTTAATTTTACTATAAATGAAAGACCTTCTATTTTACGAAATGATGAAAAAATCCGTGCGCTCCGATATTTCCAAAAAAATATGTTTTTTTTTTCATATTTAGGGTAGCTACAACCGTAGGCGTAAATTGTGATGTACAAAATTTTCACAAAAATTAACAGCTTTCATTGATTTTTCATAAAAACATACTTGAATTCAATTTACAAATCCTATTAAATGGTTGGATACAGTTTAATAACTATTTTGCATTTTTCAAAAATTTATCTTTACCTACATATGTTTTTGAAACTAGCTGTAATACAATGGGGGTGGGGTATGAAAGAATAAAGAAATAGTGGAAAATAATTGGATTTTATTTTTTATTTACAATTGTAAATTTATGTATACTATGATTACTTCTAATAAACCATGAAAAAATTTTTTGTTTGAAATTGTTCTATATTTATGTTTACTTAAATTTAGGGAATGATCCAAAGAGTTAATACATTTTATTAAACCGAATATATTTTTTTTTCGAAAACTATAAATTTTTGAAAGCTAACATTTAGTACAGTAAAAATATTCAAAAATTTCCAAAATAAACACAAAAATTCCTTCATTACATTACAAATACTTGAAAATTAAGAAAGATATAACGGTTTAAAGGTAAACAAAAAACACAATAATTATGAAAAACTCACATTAATTTTTGACAACCTTCGAGTTGAGATAAAACCAAATTCTATTGATAAATCCATAAGATATGGTATGTACTTTATGAAATTTGATCAGATTCAAAGTTAGATAGAATGTGACTTCCAAAAAAATCAACCAAATACCAGATCTAGTCAAATGCAGATTTTGCATGCTTATAAGGCTAAAGCTTTTATTTTTTTCTAATAATTAAAACATTTAAATTCCCAGTACAGGAACAGCAACCCCGGATTCAAAATTGCCAGTACCGTAATCCCAGTTCTGAAAAAAAATATCCAGGATTGAAAGCCCTAAATAAAATATATAGTATAGTACCTTAAGTGTGCAAATAAGTTCTACAAATAAAAATTTATTTGATTTGTACCTTTATTTTGGAATAAATAGTTTTTAACCTTTTTTTTATACTTGAAATTTCAATTTTTCACCATTCTAAAGATTGCACACTCCCCACTGATAACCAGACAAAGTTGTTACTCTATGAATTTTATAATAAAACCACATTAATGATTTCTCTGAATATTACATTGAAAAAGTGTCCCGCTAAGAGTCATATAAGGTGGAACAAACATGAACAGTTGATTGAGAAAAAATATTTCAAGTAAAAAAGTTCATGTGTCTAGAAAATCTTCGTGTTTATTAAATATCTGGATAATTAATTGAGATACAGAAATGAAAATTGATACCCTGTTTATTATTAATACGTGTTATCGATTTCCACTATCAAACATTGATTATTTAGACCGGGGATGTATGCGGTCTGTGGGTCATCTGATTTTTACCTAGTATTTTTTTGTTCTTAATTTTTTTTCTATGTTTGTCACTTTTATAAGGTTATATGACACGAAATACACATAATTATACTTTGTTCATTTGTCCTAAGATCAACTGTTTACGAGAAATATGATGGTAAAGATAATATTGTAGAATTTAACTTAATACGAATGCTTCGAATTAAACAAAATATATTTATATTATTGTTCAAGAATAAACATAAGAAAAAATTAGTGTAAATATTCCTCTTAACATAGGCCTATAGCCAGTTGTAATACCTACTTTAATACGTTCTTTATTAATTTGACTAAAAAACGAAACTAAAAATCGTCATTTGTTGATAAGGGTGCATTATTGGAGGTATATTTACATTAACTTTTTTTCTTATTTTAAGAATATAAATTTATTTTCATATCACATGCATAGAAACAACTAGTTTTGAACCCAGTTTTGACAGTAGAAACAAGACAATTTCAGACCAATGCGATTGTACCGAGCAGAAACAAATAAACAACGTTATTCCTGACTAGCAAATTCATTAATTTTAAATCTGTCAGAATCGAATTTGTAATAAACAAAAGCAGATCTTATTTCTGAATTATTTTATTATTAAAATAGTATAAGATATTACTGCGCTATTTGTCTGAAATAGTCTTACTTCGACTGGCTACAGAAATCAAAACTCGTTGTTTCAATGCATGTGATATGAAAAATAGCGTGTGTGGCACGGGATGAAATAAAGACGATTTCGTTCGGGCAGTCAACTCTCGCCCTAGTCAGAAATCGTATTGTTTCAACCCTTGCTACACAATATACTATTTGTGTAATTTGTAAGATCCATATTAATTTAACTTCTGCCATATTATCTTTACCATCGTATTTCTTGTAAACGGCTATTCTTATGAATAATTAAGACAGTATAATTATAAGTTTATTGTGTCAAATGACCTTATAAAAGTGCCAAACATAGGAAAAAAACTAAGAACAAAAAAATACGAGACAAAACCACAGGCCCCATACATCCTTTAACTAAATAATCATTGTTTGATACTGTATCACAATGAATTTTCCAAATATTAAATAAAAACTAATTTTAGACAAAATATTAGGGAGGTCTGTTAAAAATAAAACAATTTTAGACACCCACTGAACTATAAGTAGGAAATATTTTGTACTGAAATAAAATTCCATCTAATAAAATTGTATTATATTTACTCAGAATTTATGAAAAAACTTTTGCTACAGTTGAACATCTTTCTATATCATATAATTTTATTATTCGTTTGATCTTCCATTACCAATCACAAAAATTCTTAGAAATGCTTCTTATACATATATATGTAGTATATTTCATTTTTAATAGAAAAAAATGTGTGTGAATATTAATATCATGTTATTCAGACAGGGGTAAATAATTCCATTTATAAAAAAGCCTCAAAGAAACTTTTATATTTGCCATTTCACACGATATATACGTACAAAAAAATTCATATGTGTGTGTGTAGATAGATATAAAATATAATATTGTATTAGTTACCAAGTATTATGTAATGTGAAATTTTATGTATTCTTATATAAGGGGGCGTATTATGTAAGTATAATTTCGTTGATATCCGACCCCTGACTTCCTTTGTAAGAAAAAAATAAGAAGTCTGAAGACTCACGTCTCCAACAAATGAAAAGACTTATAGTAAAGTCGGTATATATGGACCAGGCGGGTAATATGGACACCTTTTTTTGCTCCATTTGACATTTAATAAAGACAGAATAATTATGTATCTAAGCTTACACCTCTAAATAACTGTGTCAGTTGAAATGACAGTGTTTTTAATGAAATTTGTCATTTTTGATTATTTTTGATAAATTAAGTTAGAAATTTTTTTTATTGTATTAAATTGTTTAAATTAATTATATTACTATTTAAACATGTAGATTGTAGATACAAGGGTTCGTCGTATGAACAGTGGTTTTAATCCACATAATATTTATTGACTCGGCGATAGCAAATTTTTTTTAATACACGTGGTTGCGGGTATTATGGACTATGAGGTATTATATGGCTATGAAGTGTAATAATTAACTAGAATCGTGGTTAGACAAATAGTATGAAAAGTATATTAATCATCCAGTACTTCACAACTATTCGCTTCCGCAAAAATCCTTTTATTAGTACAAATCTTCATAATGGTGCCCACTAAATGGTGTGCCTATTAGGAAGTTCTGCCCGCGTACACTTTGATACGCCACTGTTTTTTACAGTGACAACATTTAAGTTTTTAATAAAAACAACAAAATAAATTTAAAAAAAATGTTTTTAACCACCTAATATAGATAATTCTCTGGTCCATATTACACGCACATTTTTTGAGGTTGATTTTCGATTGTTTTATTAACTTCCCAATAGGGAGTTATTGTAATTGGTCTGAAAATCGAAATCAAAAATTTTAACATATTTTCATGTTACAAGGGCATTAGAGTATATTGACACTATTTTCAGAAAAATGTCTGTGTGTGTGTGTGTGTGTGTGTGTGTGTGTGTATGTACGTACGTGTCATTTTTTTCCGGGACGAAATCTCGCGAACAAAAAATGCTATTGACTTCGTTGAGGTGCTAATCGAAGCGTCTTGACGTGAATATGATCTGAAAGAAAGAATTTTTCGAAATTCATCCCCTACGAGGGTAAAAAGGGTGTTTTTTTTCATTTTTATTTTTTTTTTGATCGAATTTAGTCGGAACTAATTGAAATACTATACAATACAAATAATTAAACGTGTATTTCAGTATTTATTTTTTATATGGATCCAAACAGCCATTAAAGGGATGAAAACCACCATCAAAATTTGAATTTCATACTAATAAATACATCTAATAATTCATGTTGCCTTGGAAACAACACAATTCAAAATTCAAACTGTCAGATTAGTTTTTCTAAAAATGTGCATTATATTATTAACATTATTAGGATATTAGAAAACTAATATTCATAATACAATGGGTGAGTTATATTTCTGATAAATTCCATTAAAATTTTTCATATACATATTAAAAAAAAATATTTACAAACTATAACATAGTAATATTAATTATGGAAACAATAAGTAATCAGTATTCAAGTATTGTAAGTCATACCATGTTGGGAAGTTGATTGTGTGGACCTAAAGGATCGCACCCCACAGTATTATACGTTATATAGTTTAATTTTATATCCCCGGGTAAAATTGGATCCGACAGCTAGTTTATTATGATTTTATTTAAGAATTCTATATTTGCCAGCTCGATCTCGTTAAAAGATTAAATTCTAATGAAATGATAAGTGCAGATTTTAAATAATATTATCATAGTTTTCTTATCGAAAACATGAATAGTGTTCCATATACAGGGTGTCCCAGATAACTTTTCCAGCATGGGGATCTCAGTATCTATAAGAGATACAGGTTTGGTTAAATGAGATGAATTATATGTATGAAAGGGGTGAGTATCATTACACCAAAAAATATTTATAATTCTATGTGGTTAAAACTGAAAATTCTGAATTTCTTTAAATGGCTATAACTTTTTTGTTACAGTAGATAGGTACTTTTTGTTTGCGGTTTCTTCAAGCACTTTTTTATGTAGAATTGAACGGTGTATTTAGATTTTTAATATCACTTTTAGTTTCCGAGATACAAGCCCTAACTTCAGTTTTTCTTATGGGCTGCTAAGTTGGCTATGGCATATTTGAACGTGATTTTTACTCTGCTTTACAACGATGTGTCACTTGCCATATTTATTATCAAAAAAAATGTATAATATATTTTTTCAAATATTAATTTGTTATTTTGATTGTTGTTATTGTGATTTTTGTTTACAATTTTTGTTTTTCATGGCTCACTTAAAAGTTTGTAATAAAATACTTCATAAATATCACTGATATTGCACACCCCAAGCAGGCTCTGCTTGGAAGTGTGTTCTACTCTCGTCCTAAAAATTTTTTTGGTATATAAATTGATAAAATGAGTATTATATCTTAAATTTCTTCAGTATCTCACTTACATTTTTACATTTTCTGATAGAAAACATTACAGTCTCCATTTCTGCTTAGTTTAATATCGATCGGTTTTAATTTTCTGTTATAAAAATATAAATAAAGTTCAATTTGTCGATTTAACCCGCTTTTTGATAGAAACGCCGAATTACAGGCTACAATTCGAAATAAATTTGCACCAATCCTTTTGAATTCACTTCATCTATTATCAGAATAGAACCCTATTAAAACTCAACAAAATTAGATAACTATAGTCTATTTCATTTAAGATTGCAGCGGTAGCTAGCATAGGAAGTATAATACGCGCTCCTGATTGGTCAAAACGCCAGATAAATTCACAATAACACAATTTTCACTAATGCAATACATCATGTTGCCTTGGAAATAATTGCAATTAAATTCAAACTGTCAGATTAGTTATTCTACAAATGTATGTATATATACAGTTGACATTAGGATATAAGGAAACTAATATTTATGACACAAAGGTGAATTTAATTTCTTGTAAATTCCATTAAAAGTTATATGACAGTTCAGATATGCCAAAAATTACGTGGTTTTAAAAAAATTACACGTCTGACGTCAAGAAAAACTAGCTGTCGGATCCAATTTTACCCGGGGATATAAAATTAAACTATATAACGTATAATGCTGTGGGGTGCGATCCTTTAGGTCCACACAATCAACTTCCCAACATGGTATGACTTACAATACTTAAATACTGATTACTTATTGTTTCCATATTTAATATTACTATGTTATAGTTTGTAAATATATATATTTTTAAATATGTATATGAAAAATTTTAATGGAATTTATCAGAAATAAAACTCACCCTTTGTATTATGAATATTAGTTTTCTAATATCCTAATAATGTCAATAATATAATGCACATTTTTAGAAAAACTAATCTGACAGTTTGAATTTTGAATTGTGTTGTTTCCAAGGCAACATGAATTATTAGATGTATTTATTAGTATGAAATTAAAATTTTGATGGTGGTTTTCATCCCTTTAATGGCTGTTTGGACCCATATAAAAAATAAATACTGAAATACACGTTTCATTATTTGTATTGTATAGTATTTATTCTAAGTTCCGACTAAATTCGACCAAGAAAAAAAATAAAAATGAAAAAAAAACACCCTTTTTACCCCCGTAGGGGTTGAATTTCGAAAAATCCTTTCTTTCAGATCATATTCACGTCAAGACGCTTCGATTAGCACCCCAACGAAGTCAATAGCATTTTTTGTTCGCGAGATTTCGTCCCGGAAAAAAATGACACGTACGTACGTACGTACATACACCCACACACACACACACACACAGACATTTTTCTAAAAATAGTGTCAATATACTCTAATGCCCTTGAAACATGAAAATATGTTAAAATTTTTGATTTCGATTTTCGGACCAATTACAATAACTCCCTATTGGGAAGTTAAAAAACACTATTGAGTATTTACAACAATCAGTAAAGCTACGGTTTCCTAGAAAAGCGGTGTCGTTATCTAGCGGCCGTAATGTAGCGGTTGGTGACGTCACCAAAACGTTGTCTAGGAAAACCAATGGTGTTGGTTTCCTAAAAAGCGTTGAATGTGAACGTAACGTTAAATAGTGTTGCCGTTATTTATATGACGGTAGCCATAGCGGTGACGAACATTTGTCGAACGTTTTTTCACGTGTAGCGGTGAACGTTCCATTACAAAAAATGAGTGGAAACGTGATTTGGACCTACGAAAAAATTGATTTTGTCAAAAATCATGAAGCATTATACAAGTAAATGCAAAAAGTATAGAGAAGCCCAGTTAAAACAAAATCTATGGAACAATATCGGAACTATACATCAATAAAACGGCCAGTCTATGAATGGGGGGTGCAATTTTTTTTTTACACTGTTCGTTATAATGTTCATTGAAAGAATTAATTGAAAGCTACATTCTGAATATTTTTCAGATTTTTTACATCGATAGTTTAGAAAATAGAGAGGAGGGGACGCTCTGATAATGACTTTGAAGCAAATATATCGTGACTAAAGGATTAAAATCATAAGGTCCTAAAACATATTTTATTGTGAAATACACACCTCTTAAAATGTATTAATTATAACTTGAAAATATTATTTTCTTAAATAAATATGTCACAAAAGAATAAATAAATACAAAAACTGAAAAAGTATTGCACAATTAATAATGATATGACATTTATTATACGTTAATCTTACAATTATAAATTTTCAGTTAAATAAGTAATCTTTTCTAGGAAACCATGACTTTGTCACCGTTAAGACGGCCGTCAAAAACTCCTGCCATATCACGGCCGTTAAAAAACAGTACCGTTTTTCTAGGAAACCGTAGCTTAAGAAATTAAAATGCGAGTTATTTCCCGTTTTGCCAAACAAAAAAATCACAGCATAAAAACTATAAATGTGTTGAAAATAAATTTTAGCCTATACTTTGTATGAAGGATGAATCTAAATACAGTGAAAGTTTGAAAAAAATTCACTGAAAGGTTTAAGATTTAATACATTTCTAGTGAAAAAACTTTTCTGTTAGCTATAAAATAGTTCCTGTGTGAATCGTACCGTCTAATCCCCGCCCACCACTGCAAACTTGAATGAAATAGACTATAGAAGTAACGAAATTTGCAGTTTAATTAAACAAAAATTCATATTTTGACAAGAAATTTTTTTACAACTAGAGTAGTTGCTATTTATAATTTATTAATAGTAGTAGGCGCTATTTCATCATATGTCACATCAAATTCCATAATTATTATATTGTGTTAATTAATATATAAATACATGTACATCGATACGTGCTGTATTTTAATTATTTTATTCAAAGCCAATCAATCTTTTTAATCAAGATAAAATCTGGTAAGTTTGCATTTTTAAAACAAATATATTATATACGTCATATAACCTATAAACGTTACATTGTTGTTTCATTTTAAATGCTAGACATCAGGTGGACACAGCTGTTATCGCTGCAATATGTGGATGTATTTATCTTTTTAATTATTATTAGATATTAATTAATTTATTTACTTTATACATTTTACAAAAAAAATATGTTATATAAAAATTGTAAATTAAAATGATTGTTGTTTTATTACAATACATCCTAAATTTAAATAAAAAAAGGTAATAATCGATTGATATCAAGATTCATTGTTGATTTTCTAAAAAATCTTAATGAGTGATAAACTTCATATTATATATTTATATAATACTAGCTGACCCGACAGACGTTGTCCTGTCTTAACTATGAATATTGAATTCGTTTACTACAAAAAAAATGAAAGCGTCAGTCGAAAACTATAAGCTTTTTTTATTACGGAATGCAAAAACTGTCAAAGAGGAAATAGACAGAAAATTTACTCACAACCAAAACAGAAATTATTTGTAATATAAATTAAACACCACAAAATAAGACAAACACTACAGTATAGTTGTCTATAATTATACCCAAAATCTAAAAATGCATATGAACATCACCGCGGAAGCTTTAAAATTATACCCAGAAGCCTAGATGCATACGAAAATTTACTCTAGCCATAGGAGGCTTTACAGCCCCCCACCACCTCAACGTAAAAAAGTGGGAACTCTCTTTAAAAAAAGGGGGGGGGGGGTCGCCCCCCCCCCTTTCCCAAAGGAGGCTTTACAGTCTCTCACCACTATCACCGTAAAAAGGTGGGAACTCTATTTAAAAAAGGGGGGGCAAACCCCCCCTCCATTTCCCATAGGAGGCTTCCTATGTTTCAAGTTGGATCAAACTGCACACGGTGTACAAATTTGATTAAAATCGGTTAAGTAGTTTAGGAGTCCATAGCGGAGGAACATGTGACACGTAATTTATATATATTAAGATAAGATTAAGATTAATTACCTCCAATCTTTTTTTCAAACATCCTTTTAAGTTTCACCAATTATAGTGTACTGTATTTATTTGATATTATAAGTTAATACATTTTTTTATGTTTAAGGGGTGTGCATTTTATGGCCTAGCCATAGTATTTAGTATTTCGACTTTTTTTCAATAATAAATATGGCAAGTGACATATCGTTGTCAAGTATAGTAAAAAACACGTTCAAATATGATATACTCAACTAAGTGGTCTATAAGAAAAACTAAAGTTAGAGCTTGTAACTCGGAAACTAAAAGTGATATAAAAATTCTAAATACACCAATCAATTCTACACAAAAAAGTGCTTTGAGAAACCGTCTACAAAAAATACCTATCTAGTTTGACAAAAAAGTTATAGCCATTTAAAGAAATTCCGAATTTTCAGTTTTTTGGGTATACCGCCTAAACCACATAGAATTATGAATATTTTTTTGTGTAATAATACTCACCCCTTTCATACAAATAATTGATCTCATTTAACCAAACCTGTATCTCTTATAGATACTGAGATCCCTATGCTGGAAGAGTTATCTGGGACACCCGGTATACCGACTTTACTCTCATAATTTTATTAGTGAATTTTTCTCACCAGGATTATCTTTATTTAGGGATAGTAAATAACGTGTGAAAAGTCCATTCCGAAATCAAATGCGTAAAAAAATTTATTCAGGTATACAGGGTCGGGAAAATATATATTTCCAAATATCTCGTGAACTATTGATTTTACGGCAATATTAGTTCTTATAAAATTTGTTTTTTATCTAATTTTACACAAAAATGTCTTTTACAAAATTTCTGCAGGATCAATAGTTCTCGAGATATACGTCTGAGAAAAATTGGATTAAGGCGCTGTGACTGTTTATGTCGAGTGTTGTAAAAATTATACGAAGAATTTAATTATTGATTCATGCAAAATATGTACATATATCGTATCAGTGATTCTCCTTTAATATCTTTATGTTCTTCGTCTTATATAATAATAATAAGTAACATATACACTACTACGTAACATGTAATGGAGTACGCGCCTTACTCATTTTTTTTCTCGGACGTATAACTCAAGAACTATAGACCTTACGGAAATTTTGTAAAGGACCTTTTAGTGTAAAATTAACAAAAAAATAAATTTTATAATATATAATTTTTTTTTAATTTGCCGTAAAAAATAGTTTACAAGATATTTGGAAAAATCGATATTTGCGATTTTTGACCTTGAATAACTTTTTTGCGCACATAATTTCGCTATGAACTTTTCACACGTATGCCAGAATATAGATAATCCCAGTGAGAAAACTTCACTTGGATTTTTTTCGCAGCAAAATTTTTTTTTTCTGGGCTACATTATAATTATATGCATTTTTATCATTAAATTGTATAAGATTAGGTATACATTAACATAGATAAAAAAACATTAAAATTGCTATGGGAAATGCACTTTTAAATGATAAATAGTTTTCATCATCTCTTGCAAATTTTCTCATTTCTATTAAAGTATCCAAAAATATCAAAAACACCCGAAAAACAGACTCGTAAAATATAAAATGAAAAATGAAAATTTAATAAAAATAAAGTGAATTATAGATCGGAACAACTCTAAAACAACTCCGTCGAAAATTGGTTAAAAATATTCACATTATCTTCTTGAAAGATAAAACTTTTTTAATCTATAAATTGGCTACGATATATACATTTACATACATACAGGGAGTTGAAAAAATATGAATACACCTGCGTAAATCGACAGGAAGGAATTAGCCTAACAAAAACCTTAACATTTTTTCCCAGCTATCACATGGCGATGCCAGTTGTGGGGGAGGATCTGCCCTCCAAGGGGAATGCTCCCCCCTTCGTATTTTTTAAATGGGAACCGTTAAGATAAACTTTTTTGCTTCCCCCTCTCACTCCTACTTTTTGTAAATAGACCATGTAATTTTATCGCAAATATCGTTTTTTCCTCCCGAAAATTTCCGAGAATCATCAGTGATGTTTTTTTCCCATCTCGACGTAGTGGGAAGTTGCCCCACCCCGGTAGGAAATGACAGAACAACAAATTCTAATGTCTGCAAAATTCTTTCTTTAACACAGAGACCGTAGGGGTAACTTCCCACTATACAGAAAAAATGATTTGTCTGTGTTAAAAATTTAAAAAAATCCGTGATCGATTTGGCACCGGTAGAGGTTGATTATTAATATGATAATTATTATCAATATGAAAATGTCCACGTTTATCTTATTGATAAATGTATATTATTACTAACAATGTTCTATTTTTCATATTGATCATTAATACAAAAAAAATCAATAGTACAAAATATTATTTATGAATTGGGTCAGTCCGCGGTGACGGGTGTGACATTTCAACTCGGATTGGAGTTCATAATTTCTAAATAATACTAGTTAATAACATGGTTTTACCATTTTTCTGTAGATCTTAATGGAATACATATATATTGAAATAATAAAAGGTCTACGGTTATTTTACAAAAAAAATGCCAGCGTTCAAAGCACTGTGACGGTTGTGACGCCAACTATTGCAAGTTTTGCAACCTCTATTCAAAATCTCAAAAATTTAGCGAAAATATTGAAGTTACTTTATAATAATCATACTTTAATATGTTACGAATAAATTATTTTTTGGTTACACAAGAGCATCAGGTAAATACGTAATCTATTTAACTGGTTATTACTCAATAAACATTGTGACGGTCGTGACACGTTGAATAAAAGGATACAATAAGAGTACTATTTGTGTGTTTAATTGCTTATTGATATTATGAAGTAATACTTATAACAATTATTTATCAAATACATCAATAGACTTATTAAATTTATAATAAATGCCGTTACCCTTAGTCATTATTGTTGGTGAGGGTAATTTTTTTTAATTCGGTCAAACGTCACGTTTAATATGTAATTGTCAAAGACTTTTAATAGTTTACCACGAGCGTCACTTATTGTCAAGTAAGTTATTGCGATTTCACATTATTTGTTGTCTTTTTCGAAAAAAAATTTAAATTTTTTGTAATATTTTGAAAATTAATTAAAAACTTTTTAATTTTCTTTTGGTTTATGAAAATTGATGTTAAATAGCCTGTAAATTTTATATTTTAGTATTCATTTTCGTAAAATATTTTTTTAACTATCTGGTATCGATTACCGCGGACTGACCCAATTTTAAAAATCTTTATAATTTTATACATATTATGTATTATATACATCAAATATTCATTCCAAAAAAATATTTAATACATTTTGTAAATTTATTTTATTTTAATCAAATTTTATTCAAAGCAAATTGGTTATTTGTTCAAAAAACTTATAAAAAAGTACATCTTAACGGTTCCCGGGGTATTTTGGGCCAGTGAATCGAAATATGTGATAAAAATAGAGGGTTCCAATTTGATAAATATGAATAGCTGGGAAAAAATGCTAAGATTTTTGTTTATGTCATTTTTCCTGATAATTTCTTCTTATCGACTTATGCAGGTGTATCCATATTTTTTGAACACTCTGTATATATAGAGAGAGAGACGCATGCGTATTTAGTTCTCCATAAATATAAGCAAACATGCATATGTGTATGTAATAAGAATCTTTTATTTCGGCATTTTTTAAATATAAAATATGAAATACAAAAGCTGGAACAATAAACAACAATAAAACGTGGATGCGAGTTCATAAAATATACTTAATAAACAAAGGGTGGAAGTGTAATAAAAAACCAAATTGAAATGTATGGTACACTTGTATTGGTGTTCATACATATGTACACTATACATACATATAAATATAATATGTTCATGTATACATAACTATATATACTTAATACTTTATGGACAATATTCAACATTATTATAGGGTATATACTATATACATATGTTTGACACTTTTCAAATTGACAATATGAACATAGTTTTCTAAAACTGCCTATAAAATACATATATGTACTACTAGAAAATGAACAAACTTTAACCAACCACAATGTATTGTAGTTACTGCCTCTTAAATAATACATTAAAATATTTTCTATTTTTCTATAATTACATAAAAATGTAATTACACATACCTATAAAAAAATCGGTCAAGGCATACATGCCATTACATGAGTGTATGTCATAAGTGTTTCTAGGTAAGATACTGCGAAGACTATTTGAAGCCTCTTGTAGACGCCATTTCTTTTAATTTAAAACCGCAAGTTTGTATTGTTTATCAACAAAAAATAAAAAAAATACTAGGTTAAATTTTACATAAAATATATATATACAATATACATATACTGAAAACAAGTGAACCCATATATTATTTTACAGAAGAATAATATTTTTAAATAATGCCACTGTATGCAATTAAAAATAAAAATAAAAGAAAACAAGCTGAGAATCGAACGTGGGCTAAACTGTTCTTATCTTGACGAATTTTACTATTTCTCGGCCACAAAAAATTTGTAGGGAAATGTCGTCAGGGTTGGCCACCTTTTTGACTTTTGCCAATAACTTCCGTTTTAGGAAGAATTTGCTCAACTTAAGCACATCGTTGGAAAGGTCTAGGAATTAGGAACGTTTTTGCTTAGTCACAAATTGATTGGATGAAAATAAAAAAATTATAGTCATTTAAAAAAAAATGCTGTAAAGGTTGCCCCATCGCTTAAAATCGACTAAATATGTGCTAAAATGATTGTAAATGCTCTCGAAAAATAAAATGAGTGAAATGAAAAACCGAATTTGTTGCATTTATATATTTTTTTATTCGATTATCATTTTCCATGCATGTTCTTACGAGGGAAAAAGAAAAACGATGTGTTCGAATTTCCCTCCGCATTGACCGCCAGAGCCATGTTTCCTCGATCTTTTTAATCGATAGGGCACGCACCTAAACGCACATAATTACAGTTGGCCAACTCTGACTACACAAATGGTCCACCTTTGACGACAAGCGCCATTATCACATCGCATCATACCACAACCAAACATGTTAAGAGATTGAATTTTCTGCTTGGTTTGTTTTAAAGCATGAACTACACAATACATTCATAGTGCTTAATTTGACGATTACATATTTTTGCTTCAATTTTTGATCACATATTCAATGATGCTAACAATTTTTTTTTCGTAGTTTGCAAGCCACTGAGAGCATAACACATATGTATTTTGCTTTCACGCTCCAAATTTGTAATGTCAAGAAAAGTTTGATGTTGTTGAGAGAAGTCTTGCCGCGCTCACACATTAATGGCGCTAGTGATCAAAACTAAAAAAAATCACGGTGGGCTGACCTAGACGACAGGCCAACCCTGACGACATTCTCCTACGCGGTGCGATTTAGTCAAGTCCTATGCAAATAATGATAATAAAGTAGGTACTAGCTACGAATTCCACCATATCTTACTTAGCCTGTATGATGTATATATTTCGTTAGTCACTATCTCATTTTTAACATTAGTATTTTAGCTAGCCATAAACCACTTGCCTATATGTATGTCTTGTATTTGCTGATAATAATATACCTATGTGTAAACATTTTTGTATTCAGCCGGGACTTTTATTCAGAGTCATTATAACCGATATAGTACGTCTGGTACGTGGCAAATAAAGCCAAAACGCTGCACTTTTTGATTGGAGTATGCCACTTTCTGTGGTCATACACAAGGTCAAAAGAAAGATTTTTAGATAAGGAGCCACTTTAAAATCCGTGTAGAACACTGTTATATGGGCTATCAAAGATAACCCCCATCGGTGTTATAAAATTGATTTTATCTTAGCTTCTAGTCATCCGATTTCAATTTTCTTTTATTTATCAGTATTAATTTTTTTCTAAATCTTATTTTTCGAAAATCTGAAAATTTCACTTTTCTTACGAACTTAATTGTTATATTATTTTTTATCGTGCCCAATATCATTTTTTTACATTATACAAAAAAGAAAGATAATTTTTTCAGCATTTCATTAATATCAAGATAATACTATTTTAATGAATAACTTCTTTGGAAATTACGAGTTTAACTAAGAAAAATGGACTAATTTTGGATTATTCTATGTTAAGTATAACTTTTAACCATTTATTATATGAAATTTTCTGTTGGGGTTAATTTTTTCATATGGGACAGTTAAAAAATTGTAAAATCTGTCATGAATGTCACTGAACTTTCTTATACAGTAAAAAATTGTGCGAATATCTCCTTATATAAAACAAATTATTCTGGCTTACTGATGAATAATATAAAAAAAATTATAGAACATAAACTATAGATAATAACGATCTCTACAACTTTTGTTATAAAAATTTCATTCTATTATGAACTTAAAAAAAATTAAACTTAAATATAAATATAAATACATATATTTTTTATTTGTTAAGAGATACAAAGAAACGAATGGAACATAAACTGTAGAAAATAACATATTCTACAATTTTTGTTATAATTATTTTATTGTATTATGATCCAATTTTTTTTAGTTTAACTGGCGATTTTCAAAGAATGTGTTCGTTTAAACAGTATTATCTTGATATCAGTAAAATGCTGGAAAAATTATCTTTCATTTTATATGAAGTAAAAAAAAGATATTGGGCACGATAAAAAAATAATATAACAATTAAATTCATAATAAAAGTGAAATTTTCAGATTTTCGATAATTGTGGAGAACCCTTAAGATTTAGAGAAAAAAGAATAATGACAAAAATAATCTTCTCAATAGAACTTTAAAATAAATAAAAGAAAATTGAAATCGGATAACTAGGAGCTGAGATAAAGCTAATTTTAAAACACCATTGGGGGTCATTCTTGATAGCCGATATAACAATGTTCTACATGGCAGGCTCCCTATCTCAAAATCTTCCTTTTGACCATATGTATGATCACAGTAAGTGGCATACCCCAATCAAAAAGTGCAGCGTTTTTTCATGTACCAGACGTACTTATACGTCGCACTATGGAAAATTTATTAACAACAGCATATCATAAATGTTTTTTATTAATGTCGCTATTGACATTATATTTTAATTTTATTTAATAGTTTAATAGTCAATCTTTACTATAATGGAGGAACTTCACATAATTTTATTTAAAAATACTATTTTTGAAGCCCTATTGTTCATTATTTTTGTGGATGTTCAATTCAAACCTGTTCGTTTCATAACTTTAAAAATTATTTTACTATAAAACTTTGTATGAATAATTAGAAAGTATTATGCATTTTTGAAAAGCTCATCTTATGGAGATTTTAGAACAATTTTACATTTTCAATTATACGGTTTAGTTTACGAGTAATTAACTGAACAAAAAAATAAGAGAAAAAATAAAAATTCTTCAAGTTCACTTTTGACAGTCACCCACGCTTCCCCACGCTTTATATTTAATATAGATTTGTAGCCTAGGTGTTCATTAAAAACATTTATAAGAATTAGATGCCGAAACGTGCGGTTTCCGAAGTTATCGAAAAAAAGTGATAAAAGTCAGAAAACAGAAAACAGTAAATACTCTGGTTTCAAATTTTGTCTATTTGTAACAATAGTTTGGTGGAGTTTGGTGTATGTTTTTTAATTTATTATCATTTATTTATTGATACCACGGCCTTATATTATTTTTGCACTCATTTTGCGGTGAAAATGTTATTGGCAATTAATGCACACTGCCCCTTCTGTAGTCATTCTCACTAGGATTTATAAAAAAAAGAGTTATAACTCTTTATTAAGACGCTTTATTATAAAGCGAACTTAATATTTATGCAAAATTTCAACATTCTATCTTTAGTAACATAAAAGTTATTGATTTTTTGTCCGAAACAGACCTTTATTTTCCATAGTGCGTCGTTTTAACCGATATCGTTATAACCAGTTTATACTCTATATAAACTTTTTTAATTAGTGTTTTTCTGGATGCTCCGTTCCATTCACCACTCCATTTTAGCCACTGTTCCCCTACAGTTAAAAGAGTAATAACACAAAATTTCCCCTTGAATTCACACATATAAAGCACATGTAGAATTAATAAACAACATTACCATTAGATTATATGCATCCGTTTATGCATAAATATGTATATCACTTTACAAATCGAACATTATAATATAAAAGCTTTTGTTTTGTCCACATAGTATAATTTAGTGAATATGTCGACAGCATTAAAATGTAATGAACACCTATTAGAGTATAATTACTAATGGATATTACAAGCGTTCCATGTCCAAGTGGAAGCTCGCTAGCCCGGTGTGAAATAATGATTTATATAGAATAGAATACAACTAAACATAGCCAATAAGCCGTTAAATAAACAATCAGTTTTTAATTGCCTTTGTATAAAGTGGGAATCTAGGTCGGGTGTTGTAGAAAATGTAATTAGAGCTTAAATTAAAACCGCTGATAGGAATTTCAACAAAATTAACAGGTACATTAATTTACTTTTAAACTTGAGAACGCAATTTTATTTAATCATGTGTAAGAACACGTATAAAAGTTGTTGTTCGTTATTTACCTTTAAATTATGGGCTTCTTAACCCTTTCAATACTGAGTTTTTGAGTAACAAGCTGGTATACCAACCATTTGGGTACATATGTACAATAGGGTGGGCCGAGAACGGTATTTTTTTTTTAGAATTTTAAATGGGGGTAGTGGGGAAAAGTTGTCTTATGTAAACAGTGTATTATACAAAAAAATTGATTTTTTTTTAAATATCTAGCTGGGCCCATTAGGGTCCAAATAATTTTTAAAATGCAATTTTGTTTCGTATGATCTCGCAAAAAATACTACCACTGTGTTTAATATACATGTAAAAAAATGTGTTAATATATTTCAACATTTAACAAGGGCCTTTAGCACCCAAATAGATAAAAAATATGTTGTTTTACTATCTAATAATTTACAATGTGTAGTTGTTGTGCAGCTCTTTGCTTGCTAAGTATGTTTAAGTAATCAGGTGCGCGGTAAAAAGTTGAAATATATCAGTAATATTTTTTTACATATGTAATACATACAGTAGTACTGTTTTTTGTCCTAAAAAATTTGGGTCCCCAAAATATTTATTTTGTGGAATACACTGTTCACATGTGACAACTTTCCCCCACTACCCCCACTAAAAATTCAAAAAAAAAAATTTCGGCCCATCCTAATGTACAAGCGCTATAACCCGGGATTATTATTACATTTTTGAAATGTTATGAAGAAAACAATGTTATTTTATTTTATATAAGGCACTGGCATTATTCTTGAATGCGTTAAACGCAAAGTATGTTGTTTTTAGGGTTCCAAAGAAACCCTATTAATCTCGATTTGTCGTCCGTCTGTCCGTCCTTTTCGCAATAGCTCGTAGAGTAAATTAGGTTTGAAATTTTTACTGATTATGTAAAATGACACACTCTAATAAAATATGTACAAATATTTTGGAAAAATAACTTTTTAGGGGGGGGGGGTGATGCTAAGAAGTTAAAGAAAGGCAAAAAAATATATATAGGGGAGAGTCGGGTAGCCCCGGACGGCGGGTAGCCCCAGACATTTAAAGTTCTAAGAAATCAGCCACGTTGCGTAAGTAAAATTTTAAATGTGTAATCAAGCTAGTGTAATTTGATCCTCATTCTTATTTTTTTTCTAAATCAAAAATGGCGCTTACAGGGGGCTTTAAAAAGAATTAAAAAAAAATTATTATTCCAAGGCGTGTGGGGTATCAAATTGTAGATCTCAATTGATAGAATATGACCATATTTTTATTATTTTTTGAACTTAAAAATGGCGGCAGTAATAGGCTCCAAGTAGTAATTTATCCCCCCCCCCCTCTAACTTGGTAACTACTGGCTCAAGAAATCTAAAAAAATTAAGGATGGGGTTTTGATGGGACTAGTAACAACAAATATTTCTAATTCTGTATATTTAACCCTTATGTATGTGACAAAAAAACACCATGTTCGGTGTGACGAGGTACCCGGGTACCTCCATATAATTTATATATGAAAATAGAAAGTTCTAGTTAGAAAGTAAAATCCCGGGGTTCCTGAAGGTAATAATAAATGAGCCTTAAGATTCTACGACGCTTTTGATATAATTATTGGTTTCTGGGTATAAACAGCGACAATTTAACAAACGATATAAGATAAGAGATCTACAATTTGATACCATACACGCCTTGAAATACATTTTTTTTATTTGCTTTAAAGCCCCCTGTAGACGCCATTTTTGATTTAGAAAAAAATAAGAATAAGGGTCAAATTACACTAGTTTGGTTACACGTTTTGATGTACCACATGCCTTGGTATAAAAAAAAAATATTTTTTTGCCTGGCTTTAGCTTCTTAGCATCCTCCCTTAAAAACATATTTTCCAAAATGTTAGTACATATTTTACTAGAGGGTGTCATTTTACATGTTCAGTAAAAAATTCAAGGTTCTAGCTTATATAATTTACGTACTATTGAGTGAAAAGGACGGACGGATGAAAAAGAGATTAGTAGGGTTTCTTCGGAATCCTAAGAGTTTTCTTTTCATCGCCATTATAATATTTCGAAAAATATATACATATTTAAATCAAATTGACGTCATTTTCATTAGAAATATTCATGCTTATTGTTAGCCAATTACAATGAGCTGATTTACTTTTTGTCTACAAGCTACCCAGCCCAACCTTGGCTACATTATACATGAACCATAGTTTGAAAAACTATATCCAGAAGAAACTAGTGTAAACTAAAAGTACTAAAAGTTAAGAGTACTTACTACACACACGATGATTTTATTATATGTAAAAACATTTAAATAAAAACATTAACTATCAAACTTTATTTCATGAAATTACGAGTTTCAGTATTCGTTACCTACATAAAATTTATTGTTCAATTTGAACTTTTTCTACAACGATTTGAAAAATATTTATGTTTATTGCCGCATTACGGTATTTTCTTTTATCTTTAAGTTTAATTGTGTCTACAATATTTTTATCTGCTCAGATTTATTTGCTTTTTTAAATACTTATGTCTACAAAGTTACATTTCATAGGTACCTATATGCAGAGCCAGTATAACAGATTCATTTTGAGTGTCAAGTAAAAAAGTGGGGGGAGTTGCAGAGGGTTTTTTAGGGTTCCGTAGAAAACTAGGAACCCTTATAGTTTCTCCAAGTCCGTCCGTCCGTCTTCAAAAATTTTGAGATAATAAGATGATATTTGGTATACGGTCGTAGATTAATGACCCAAAAACAGAAATGATAAGATTTTTGAAAAAAAAAAACATTTTTTAGGCCCCCTTTCCATAAAATGAAAAGTGTTTTCAAAAAAAAAATATCACCTACTCCATTGAATGGGGTGTCGTTAGAAAGGTCTCCTAAAATGCAACAAAAAATGTATCAGAACTTTTTGATTTTAACCCTTTAATCACGATGTATTTGCTCCCCAAGGTCGTTAAAATAGCGTCCCCCCCTCTATTTTCTAAACTATCATTTTAAAAAATCTGAAAAAATTCCAGAATGTAGCTTTTAATTAGTACTTTCACTGAAAATTATAACGAACATTGTCAAAAATATTTTGGACGGGGGGTCCAAAATATTTTTGACACCCCACTCAATGAGGTAGAACCCCCTTCTATAGACTGAAAAGTGAACTCTCATTTTTTTCCCCACTTACCCCATTGAGTGGGGTGTCATTTAATAGGTCTCCTAAAATGCAATAAAAAATGTCAGATAACTTTTTGATTTCAACCCTTCAGTCACGAAATATTTGCTTTTTAATGTCGCTGTCAGAGTGTCCCCCCCCCTCTATTTTCTAAACTATCGATTCAAAAAATCTGAAAAAAATTCAGAGTGTAGCTTTTAATTAATACTTTCACGGAAAATTATAACGAACACTGTCAAAAATATTTTCGACCCCCCTATCATAGATTGAAAAGTGAAGTAACATTTTTTTCATGTACCTCATTGAGTGTGGTGTCATTTGATAGGTCTCTTAAAATGCAATAATAAAAGCCAAATGACTTTTTGATTTTAACCCTTCGGTCACGAAAATTTTGAAAAAACTCTGTTTTTATAAATCGTAGTGAGAATGACTACGGAACCCTATCATGTGCGTGCTCAACAAGCACTTGCCCGTTTTATTTCTTCTTAAATATGGTTTTTAGAACATCAAAAATGATCAATGAATGCAGTTATACAAATGAAAATTCAAATTAGCTTTTTTATTAATAAAATCTGATTCAATTATTTCGAAGTACACTGCCGTGCAAAAGTATTTGGACATTATTTTTTTTGCGTATTGTAAATACAAAACTGAAACAATGGTTATAAAAAATCTTAAATGTTAATAAGAATACTTTGGTAATAATCCTAGCATATCTAAAATACAGTTTTTACAATTTTCCATATTATGGAAAAATTTTTAATTATATGCCTGAAAGATCAGGTTTACTCATGTTGAAAGTATTGACGCAGCTAACTATCAAGCTAACGAGATTTTTTTTTAATATTTTGACTGCGAGTAAACATATTCTCTTTGCTATTTTGGAGATTTTTATTGACTGAAATCTGTATATTTATATTCAAAATCACAAGTGTCCAAAGACTTTTGCACGGAAGTCTACATTAATTCTTAGATAAGTAGCACGTTTATTATTTTTAATGATAAATTTTAATTTCTGGTGAGTAATTTTTTTAGCAAATTTTTCAATTGTCTAGTCTAGTACAGCATACTGAAGACTAGACTAATGCCGACCCTGTCCATTATCCAATAATACAAGGTCTGCTTGACAGTTCATTTAGTCTATACTGTGACTGTTCCATCACCACGAAATTTTAAACGGAATGTAAATAAATAAACGACCAATACTGTTTCCATAACAGTTTATTTTTTTATTTGATTTAATTATCGATTAACTATTTTACAGCACAACACATAAATTTCTTGTCGATGTAATTCGTCATCGAAAAAAAATTATGTAAAATGGCGGTTGTAAAAATATCCATAGCAGGTCTTGTTTTATTGGATCATGAGTCCTGCCTATATGTAGAAAAACAAGCTAGCGTGGCTATATTTATGGCATTTATTAAATTACTAGGTGGGCCCGCGCGGCTTCGCTCGCGTGGACTACGGAAAAATATATAGTTGAATTAAGTATAAACACGATGTTTTTGGGTATATTTTACACTGTATAAAAAAGAAAGGCATTTTTTTCATCGTTCAATTGATAGGTAACAAGATAATCCTGTTTTAATAAACAACTTTTTTGGAAATCGCAAGTTAAACTAACAATAAGAAAAATAAACTAATTTATAATGAGCGGTGTTGTTAGATAAGCGACGATATACTGCAATCAAAAAGTGCAGGTTTTTGGCTTTATTTGCCACGTATATACCAGACATACTACAATCCAATCAATTTCTAACAAAATAGATAGACCTGTTTATTTGTACCTATTGTGTTTGTACAAATCAATTAAATACTGTTAATCAGCAATCTGTGAATACAAATTAAACCAAATAGAGACAATCACTGATTTAGAGAGTTTATTTAAATAGCGTGGTTTTCTCTTACAACAGTGTATTATAACATGCACATCAATTATTGAGATTAAATTTCAACTCATTTATAAAATTACACACTCTTTTTATCCATTGTTTTGTATTTAGAATTTCAAAGGAAATTTTATGTAACACATAAAAAATACTCTTTTATTACTTCCGTTGTTTTAACAAAAGCTACATTTTTATTTGGAAAATTTTAATTGTATATTCTTTTTATTTGATGTATGTTCATACTTCTCCTCGGTATATTATTATTATGTAATTAAAAATATAAACATATTTATTTAATGTAGTAATTTTACAAAAAGTTTCAGTAGATATATGCCTTAAAATATATTGTAGTGGGTATATTAATAAGTCATAAGTTGGGTAATAATGGGTGATTTCTACATAGGTATTAGCCTCAGAAGTCGTCTGCCAATTTAAAGGCAAAAATCGCCTACAACAAACTTGAAATTAGGGCGGAGTTTATACAGAAGGGCCCAACTAAAACGGAATGGCTGCGCTTTTGGTCACTTAAAATGAGATTTTGAAAAAACGCTCGAATACGTCGATTTTGCTTTCAAAGGGGACATCTTTTGCTATAAAACCTTAAAATTTTAAATAGAATGATAGAGCAAGAGATACCTTATATTTTTTTCAAATTTGTTTAGTTTTAGACATGTTATTTACATTTTTAATTCCATGAATGGATTGATTTTCTGATCAACAAAACAAACATTTACAACTAAAAATCTAAACAAAGAAGGCTTGTTTTCTTATCAAATAATAAAAAATTTTTACTAATATCCAAAACTTTAATTAATTCCATAACTGTTCAAATTGGATGTTAATAAATTTTTTTTTAATTATTTGATAAGAAAACAAGCCTACTTTGTTTAGATTTTTAGTTGTAAATGTTTGTATTGTTGATCAGAAAATCAATCCATTCGTGGAATTAAAAATGTAAATAACTTGACTAAAACTATAAAAAAGCACCTTGTTTCGAATGAAAAAACCTTTGAAATGAGGTATTACTTACTCTATCATTCTATTTCAAATTTTAAGGGTTGAGCTCATAGCGCTGAGGGTTGAAAGATTCTTGCAAAAATTTTATAGCAAAAGATGTCCCCTTTTAAAGCAAAATCGATGTGTTCGAGCGTTTTTCAAAATCTTATTTTAACTGACCAAAAGAGCAGCCGTTTCGTTTTAATTGGGCCACCCTGTATAGTTTTTTTTTATTTAGATGTGTTTTGTCTATCGAGTTGCTAAACTCATTTAGACAGCCTTTTAGCGTTATTGTTTAGTTACTTGTTTATTTAATTGTTTGTTATTTTTTGTTTATTTGTATGTTTATTGTTGTTGATGCTGTATTTTTTTATTTTTTATTTATTTATTTATTTATTATTGTTGTTTATTTTTGGATGTTACTCTTTTGTGACCTAAATTAACCTACTTGTCCTAAACATATAGACAGGGACACAAGTGTAGGACAGGGTTAGCTTCGGGCCAATCGAAGCATTTAGGTCAGACGAACATGACGACCGGGATCATGGGTTGTTTCTTAGGATTCACACAATAGGAAAACTAACTATCCTTATATGTTTGCCGATGGAAGAGAAATGACCGTCGATTTACAATTGAATGTTGTTTTTCTTCAAGAACTCTAATAGTGGGTATATGTTCTTCTTATTATGAAATATGGTGTTGATATTTGCTGGTAGTTGAGTCTTGTTGAGGGCGAAACCTTTAAGCAATTTGGGTCTTGCCTCGTTATATTTCGTACATTCAAATATGATGTGGTTGAGGTCTCCATAGGATGTATGGTCACAATCACAATATGGATTGTTTCTGCAGCCAATTTTGTAAAGATGTGAGGGGGAGCAGGTATGATTAAACCTTATACGGCTAATAGTCGAGATCCATCTTCTTTCTTGTCGGAAGAGTTTAAACCAGGGTTGTAATTGGAGTTCCGGTTGTTTGCTATGGTATTGGCTACCCTTTTGGTTGCTTGATGAGGAATAGTCAGACTGCCATCTTGCTCGGTTGATTTGTGTTATTGTACTTTTGAGATCAGATGCTGGTATTATTGTGGTCGTGACCTTGCATTCTTTTGATGCGTCTTTGGCAAGTGCATCGACCAGTTGATTGTTTGTGTCTTTCACATGGCTTTTGGTCCACACAAAAGCTATTGACTGGTTGTTTTCATGAATTTGGTGTATCACGGTAAGAATATCCAGAAGAATGTTGTTGGTGGTGAATTTGACTGGATTTTTAAGCTTTTCTAGCACGCTTTTGGAGTCAGATATGATGATATTGTTTTTATATGTCAATTGTTTAATTTTTTCTAGTGCTTCTTTCATAGCAATTGCTTCAGCTGTGTAAATAGATGTTTCTGGTGGTAATTTTAAACATGTCTTTATGTTTAGACTTGGAATGTTATATGCACATCCGCGTAAGTTAGGGTTTTGAGTTTTTGAACCGTCTGTGTATATAAATAGACCGTTCGGCCATTTGATTTGTATTTCTTCAAGGAATAATGCATAGTTTATGTCTTCTGTATATTCTCTTGGGTACAGATCTAAATGAACCTCTATTTCTTGATAGAATATTGTTCTGTGGTATACGAAGTGAGGGTATCTGTCGTAGGTTGCTAAATTACAGAAGTATGGTTCCAATTCGCGGAGACTTGTTGTTATCATGGGATGTTTTTTGTTTTTCCAAACTTTTTTTGTTTCCACTAGATGAGTCAGATGATTCACATGTTCTATTGTTGTGTTTCCGTAAGATTTCCTTGTGAGTAGAAATCTCTGTGTTAGCATTTTTCGTCTAATGTACAGAGGCATCTCGTTTAGTTCTACTTGAAGGCTGTTTGTAGGAGTGCTTCTCATGGCACCTATTGATAGTCGGATAGCTTTGTGCTGTATTTTGTCTACTTCTGATAATAGCTTTTTTGACGCCGAATCGTAGAAGATTGATCCATAGTCTATCTTACTTCTTATCAAATTTCTGAACATGGTCAGTAAAATTATGGGATCTGCTCCCCACCACGTTCTGGTGACTGCCCGCATAATATTCAAGGATTTTTCGGCACTTTCAACGATTTTTTTATGTGTATTTTCCAGGTTAGTTTAGAATCTAGGTGATATCCTAAGTATTTAACCTGGTTTCTGATCGGAATGGTGTGGCCTCCTATAATATGGGTATCTGGAAGCTGTATTTTTCTTTTTTTGGTAAAGCAGGTGATTAATGATTTTGATGGAGATATTTCTAGCCCGTGGTTGTTGAGCCATATGTTCATTCTAGCTGTAGCTGTCGATATTAGTTCCATATTTTTTTGATTGTTTGAACTGCTAGTATATAAGGTGACGTCATCTGCGAACTGTAGTATCTTTATGCTGGGGTTGAATATGGCTTCCATGTCACTTGTGTATATTATGTAATACAAGGGGCTAAGAATGGCTCCTTGTGGTACACCTTTGAAAGAGTATCGTGGCCCGAACGTTTCGTTTTGGTATCTTACATATACAATTCTTTTTTCTATCAGGGTTTGTATTCCTTGGATGAATTTATGGGGTAGTCCTATTCTTGACATTTTTTGGAGAAAAATCGGTATGATAACATTGTCATATGCAGACTGTATGTCCAAAAAGAGGCATGTTGTATCTTCATTGTTTGAAAAGGCACACCTGATGTCAGATATAAGTATGGTTGCATTGTCGTTAGTGCTTCGTCCTTTTCTGAAACCGAATTGTGTTCTGGACATCAGGTTGTGATGTTCTAGCCACCATTCTAATCGTTGTTTTACCATTCTTTCTAGGGTTTTTGTTATACAAGATGCTAGGGCAATTGGTCTGTAGGACTTGGCATTGGTTGGGTCCTTGTTCGGTATTTGATAGGAACGATAACTTGTGTTATTAGTGCCGTTGGTAGAACTGTACCCCACATGGTGTTGAATAGATCAAGCAGTTTTTTAATTCCGGTGTCAGGTAGGTTTGCAAGCATACTGTAGTGGATATTGTCAGTTCCCGGAGCACTGTTGTTTCTGTTTTTGAGAGCTGTTAGTAATTCGGATTTTGAGAATTTTTGTGTTAATGGGTGGTTATTGTCTTGCTCATTTTCTTCTATATGAACTTTTTGAAAGGTGTATGGTGGACAGATGTTGTCGAAAAAATCTGGGATGAAGTCTGTATTTATACTTGATGTTTCTTTTGGGCTGTATGTATATTTCAATTTTTTTATCATTTGCCATACTTCTTTACTTGGGGTATTTCTGTTTAGGGATTCGCAGTAATTTTTCCACGCTTCTTTCTTGGTTCTTTTTAACACTCTCTTTGCTGAGGCCAGTATTTTTTTATATTGGATGAAATTTTCAATGGACTGATTGTTTCTGTAAAATTTAAGAGCTTCTTTTTTGGTTTGTACAGCAGCAGCACATTCATCATTCCACCACGGATTTACTTGATGTTTTTTAGTGGATTTACAGTTGTATCTAGCGATTGACTTGTTTGCTGCTGCTTCTAGGATGTCTACAAATTTTTCATATGAGTCGTCGTTAATTTGTAATTTTTCCTTTTTATCAATTTCTTCTTCGATGCTTTTCTTGTATTGGGACCAGTCCGCTTTGTTCAGATTCCATTTTTTATGTGTTTTTGCAGATATTTGGTTTGGAATTCCCTTTGTGGATATGTTGATCTTAATGGGAAAATGGTCAGAACCAAGCGGGTCTTCTTCTACCTCCCACTGTGCAATGAGTGCTAATTCGGGAGAGCATATGGTTATGTCTGCGGCGGATGTGATTTGTTCAGGGGGTGTTAGTCGGGTAGGTTTTCATTGTTTAATATTATTAATTGCTTGTCGTTTTTTTTTTCCACTGCCCAGATTGGATGATGTGCGTTAAAATCTCCGCATATCATATATGGTGGAGGAATTTGATCAAAAATACTATTTAGTGCTTCTATTTCTACTTTTTTAGATGGAGGACAATATACCGAAATTAGAGATATCGATTGATTTGGTAGATGAGCTCGGATGGCTGTTATTTCTATGTTTGGAATTTTGCTGTCATCTAGGTTGATGGGTTGGAAGCCGTAGTTATGTTTGATCAGTATCGCTACTCCCCCTTTTCCATCTACTCTGTCGAACCTTTGGATATTGTAACCACAACATCTAATAAAATTATGAGGCTTGCACCAGGTTTCTGAAATCGCCAATATATCAACACGCTTACTTTGTAAATAATTGTCTAAGAAAACTTTATTTGCTATCAACGATCTTGAGTTCCACTGTACTATGTTTATTGAACTATCCATTGTTATTACTATTGTTTGAATTTATAAAGTGTTGTGCTATTTTTTTAATTTTTTCATCATTTAAATCTGTTTCTTTATTTTCTATTATTGATTTGACCACATTAATTATAGTCTTTAAAAACATTTCTGAATTTAAATCGAAATTAAGAAGAGGGTCTTTATTTAAATTTGTGTGTGGGTTTGAGGATATAGGAGGTGTGGGGAACATGTTTATCATACCATTTCCTATCTCAAAAGACTTTGGATTATTTTGGAACTCATTTAATTTTTGAGGGGTTTTGGTTCCCTTTTTGATTATGTTAGGACTTTGAAGGATACTGTTTTTGTTTAGACTGCGGTTATGGTTGTTATTTTTATTGGGTTCTAGATTTCTAAATGTATTTGTCAGATTAATATCGGAAAGTATTTCAAATTTATTTTTATTTGTAAAGCTAATGTTATTATTACCAGAGGAACAAGACACTATTTCAGAGTACGTTTTGTTATTGAGTTTTCTCGCGGCCTCTTTATAGGAAATGTTTTCCTGGGCACTTAATTTTTTTATTGATAGCTGAGCTTGGTGTTCTTTACAATTACGATCTGTTGATAAGTGATTTTCTTGGCAATGGATACATTTTGGATCCTGTTCTGTATTAGAACAGTTTTCTATTGAATGTTCCCTCCCACATCTACTACAACGTTCTTTACCGCGACATTGCATTTTTGTGTGACCGAATCGCATGCATCTTTGGCATTGTAAAACCCTCGTGTAAAATGGTTCTACCTTACAAGGGTAGCCATAAATATTTTAACTTTTTCTGGTAGAAATTGTCCTTTAAATGTTATTATTACTACAGGAGTGTTTATAATTGACTCTATGCCCTCCCTGCTAACTTTTTTCGTTACGCGCCTAACATTTTCAATTTTTGTGTCTGATTCGAGTTCTTCCATTATTTCTTGTTCAGTGATATCGACGGCAACATTGCGAATAACCCCCTTTTTATATATCAGGAAATTCGGAATATAAGCCTCGAAATTATTAGCTTTGAAAAATTCAGAGTCTAACATTTTGTTCGTATACTGTGCGGTACTGGTTTCTATTTTGATTCTGTTTTTCCCGGGCTGTGTGATACTGATTACATTAAACTTGCTATCTATGAATGAATTTTTTAACATTTTTCCTTATTTCATAGGATGCATCATTCCTATTTTATCATTATTTTTGTTAGCAGACTCAACAAAGAAAAAGAAAGGACCCGTTTGAGCCGGCGGAAACCTGTTATTAATACTTGTATTGTTTACGTTATCGGGTTTATTCGAGTTATTAATGGGTGGGTTTACAGGTTTATTAATTATTTCCCCATTATCTAGGTTTAAAATTGTGGTTGAATTCGATTGTGTGTTATCAATAATTTTTAAATCTGAATTACTTCCGTTTATTTTAGGTTCATCGACTTTCATTTTTTTTGTTTTAATTAAATTGTCTGTCTTACCTTTGTTGATGTTAGAATGACTGATTTTTTTTGTTTTACCTTCCACTGGCGAGTCTACAACCATATCAAAATCACTTACGTTGTCTTGATATAGAATGTTATATGATAAGTAGATTGGGTACTCTTCATTGTTTCGATCTGGGGGCCCCGGCCCCCCACTTTGTGCTTCCATAACACTCACTTCACTTTATGATGAGGTTATAAATATTTTTAGTTTTATTTGTTTATTTTTTTGGGTCTAAGGTTTTCACTTTTTGTACAAGGTCTAAGGTTAATGTTTAATTTGCTATTTTTAACTTATATATAAAGGATTTGGGATAGTGGGAGACTTATTCTAGTTTATAATTAATAGATTAAAGTTGTTTTACACTTAACTACATGAACTTAAAACTAAAACAGTTTTTTTCACTAATTTTAAAGTATTGTTTAATTATTATGAAACGAACATATCACATCACAATACACTAAACAAAGATAGACATATCGTAATTATCTGCTCAATTTTGTTAAAGATTATTATCGCACAACAATAATTTATCTGTCACTATCAAGAGATAACATGATACTGATGCCCTGTATAGTTACAACATTTAAAATAAAAACAAAATAAGTCCATTTCATTAATTAATTTTATATCAAATATTTATTGCCACAAAATTTACTTATGTAATTTTCAATAAATTACAAAAATAATAATGTAATCATACGAGTACATTAAACGAAGAGTACTTCTTTATCTAGCAATTGAGTTTCCAAACATCTATCTTTGGTACACGAAGAATTAATTTAAATATTATAATAATCAAATAAGAGGAGCTTACTAATGTTGTTGTAAACGAATTAGAAATCAAAGTGAACGAGGACATATTTATGGTTGACGTACATATGTATGTACTATGTACAATAGGTGGGTAGAGTAGGTACATATTAGTGATGTAACGAATATTCGCACATTTTTAAACATTCGTATTCGCATTCGCAGGTAAAGTTGCGAATATTTTTGTATTAATATACATAAAAAAATATCGTTTTTTAGTCTATTTTATTCAGAAGACCATTTTTTTCTTTTTTTTAGCTTTTTTTACAAATAGTCAATATTCGCTTTCGCATTCGCGAATATTGACAGCTAATATTCGCATTTGCATTCGCGAATGTTTAAAATCATACATTCGTTACATCACTAGTACATACCGAGTGTTCCAGATAACTTTTCCAGCATGGGGATCTCAGTATATACAGGTTTGGTTAAATGAGATGAGTTATTTGTAAGAAAGGGGTGAGTATTACTACACCAAAAAATATTCATAATTCTATGTGGTTTAGGCGATATACCCAAAAAACTGAAAATTTGGAATTTTTTTAAACGGCTATAACTTTTTTGTTCAAGTAGATAAGTACTTTTTGTTTGCGGTTTCTTAAGGCACTTTTTTGAGTAGAATTGATTGGTGTATTTAGAATTTTTTTATCACTTTTAGTTTTTGAATTACGAGCCCTAACTTTAGTTTTTCTTATGGGGCGTTAAGTTGGCTATAGCATATTTGAACGTGTTTTTTACTCTACTTTACAACGATATGCCACATGTCATACTTATTATCGAAAAAAAATTATAATATATTTTTTTAAATAGTTCATTGTTTACAAATATTCATTTGTTATTTTGATTGTTGTTATTGTGATTTTTGTTTACAATTTTTGTTTTTCATGGCTCACTTAAATGTTTGTAGTAAAATACTTCATAAATAACACTGGTATTCAGTACTTCGTCTTTTTTTCGAAAATAAGTATGGCAAGTGACATATCGTTGTAAAGTAGAATAAAAAAACACGTTCAAATATGTTATAGCCAACTTAACGACCCATAAGAAAAACTGAAGTTAGGGTTCGTAACTCGGAAACTAAAAGTGATAAAAAAATTCTAAATACACCAATCAATTCTACACAAAAAAGTGCCTTAAGAAACCGCAAACAAAAAGTACTTATCTACTTGAACAAAAAAGTTATACATTCCGAAATTTCAGTTTTTTGGGTATATCGCCTAAACCACATAGAATTATGAATATTTTTTGGTGTAGTAATACTCACCCCTTTCTTACAAGTAATTCATCTGATTTAACCAAACCTGTATCTCTTATAGATACTGAGATCCCATGCTGGAAAAGTTATCTGGGACACCCGGTATACCGGGTGTTAAAAAAAGAGTGTAAAATATTTAAAGAGGTAATAGTTTGGACCAAAATAAGCAAAAAAGAAAAAAATTAAAGAATAAAAAAATACTAGATAAAAACCGATAGGCCCACTGACCCCATACATCCCTGGTCTAAATTATTATTAGTTAATACGAGAAATCGATAACACTTATTATTACTAAACCGAATACCAAATTTCATAATTTTATCAGAAAGGGTTCTCTAGATATTAAATAAAAACTCATTTTGAGCCAAATCTTTGGAGGGCTGTAGTTCCTTCAGGAAAAATTTCCAGACACATGTTTATTAGAAGTTTTTTGCTTATTTTAGTCCATACTATTACCTCTTTAAATATTTTATACTCTTTTTTAACACCCGGTATACATACACATAGTGTCCAACAACCACAACGTATTATTATTATACCTATACTTGAAATTGCAAACCTGTCATTCCTATATTCAAATACCTATAATCAGTTTAATTTTACATATTCAGATAGTTAAGTACTGTAGGTACTACATATGACTTATAATTATTAGATATCTTGTTAACTATTCAAATGTGATGGTCGGGCAGGGTTGGCTCCCCACTGGGTAACCCAAAAAAACCCACCCGGGTTTTTTTGGGCAACTTGACTTAAAAAAACCCAGTGGGTTTTTTTTAAATTTCATTATTTTAGGGTATTTTTGAATGAATTATTTTATTTTGTAACGAAATAATTATAATACAATCATTCCAGACCTATATATTTTACTTGTACTTAAAATAACAGTGGTAATAACTAATTGTACCTATACATACATACTCTGTGATTTGAAAAGTTTAAAACAAATAACTTTTTGTCTAGACCTAAAAAAGTTATCAAATATCACTCGTTTCGACAATATGAGAGAAGATTTAGAATGACGGCAACCCCATTTTTTTAATACTAACCCTCTTTACTACAATTAGGATGGATAATTTTGGATTAATAAAAACACTGTAATGACAAATGTTCATTTATTTCTCAAAAATAAACAGTGTGTTTTAAAACTCATGATAAATAAATATTTTAAATAATTTCTCTAGAAATAACCAACATTCTCGAATAAAGGATTTAAATATTTTTTACTCTGTAAGAAATGGAAGTATTGTAATACCGTCGAAAAATTGTGTCCGAGATAAATGCAGATTCTGATTGTACTATATAGACCGGGAGCCAGGCTACATTCCGTTTGAAAAACCGTTAGGATTCATAAGAGTTGGTGATTTACATTCAGAAAGATGTAAAGAATGAAATTCTGAAGGTTGCCGGAAAAAAAACTCGGAACTTTTTTTGATACGAGCATTATAACGGAGTCCTTCCAGTTATAAAAAAATAGATGTTGCACCATTTTTAATTTTGATGAAAGTTTAGTCAGTTGTTATTATACGTATTAGTTAGCAAAAACTGTAATTAGAAAATTTTAAATGTTCACAGGTTGGAGGTGGTGATCGTTTTACCCTCGTAAGATATGAATATTTCATCGATTTTTAACGATTCTTCGACTCGCTATAGCATGCGTTCTAATTAAACAATTATAATGAACTTGGGGTCATTTGAAAACCTAAAGAGTCTAGCTTCAAAATGATTTAACTCAATTTTAAGTTTAGATTATTTTCGTTGTAGATATTCGTAATAAAGGCTTTTCAATATCATTTATGAAATTGTCATATTATCTTTTTTTCAAAATTTTCAATGGCTTTCTGGTTTAACCGAGAAAGCTGTAATTATGCGTAAGTTATGTTCACATATAGTACTCAGTACCCACAAAAAATCAGTTTGATTGATGCACATTTTCTATTAAAAAAATTAAGTTAAATGTCACAAATATCACGGAAACTCCAAAAACAGCTGTTTTCGAAGCAAATAAAAGTTATGTGGGGGGCAAGATAAATTGCTGAATTTTTTTTTACAAATGCTCTTAATAATTATCTAAAAAGGGCATGTTGATTCGTTTTGTTATTTTAATTTTTTTAGCTGCCAGAAATTTAAAAATAATCAAAAAAATGCAAAAACTCCAAAATTAGCTATTTTCAAAGTAAAAATAATCTATGAAGGGGGTGAGATTAAAATGGAATTTTTTTCTACAGATGCTACTGCCCCTAAAAGCAGATTCTGATTATAGTATACCTACATATAAATTCAATGTAAAGAACTGATATTTCCATATGGCGGCTATGCATGTGTCTGTCTGGGTGAAGAATTTTCACGATAAGTTTATTGTAAAAATTTGAATTACTTTTGGGGAAAATGTTTGTCTTAGTAAGTACTTTAGACCTATTGATTTTTGGGATTATCGGATTAGGGGTTTTAGAAATATTTGAAATTTTGTACCTAATATTAAACTGATAGTTCAATTGAACCTAAAGGACATTTATTTATTTATAGATCGAAAGCAGCTATTAAAAAGAGAGAAAAACATGCTCAAAATTTAATTTTAAATAATAAAATATTACATTTTCTAATTCACGTTTCCTAATGCAAGTTAATTCAAATTTTCAGATTCTTATTCTACATTTTTGTTTTTTTGTTATTGAGGATATTACAGAACTAATATTTTTATAAATATTTATATAGTTTAGAAAAATATATACCATTTCGAACAGTTAATTAACATATTAAAAATGGTATTTTTTTATTTTGTTACTAGGCAATTAAAAATAGATATACACTGCTTGTCACAATTAGTGGGACACTTTTTCAATGTAACACAGTTTTGTTAAAAAATGTCATATTAATATGAAAATTCAGAAAAATCATTAATGTGGTGTTGATTCAAAGCTCCAAAAGTTACAGCTTTGTCTCTTCATCAACAGGGGGTGTGCAACCCTTACAGTGGTGAAAATTGGAAAATGGCATTTTCAAGTATTGAAAAAAAAGTTTAAAAAACACAAATAAGTTATTAGGGTAGGCATTAACCCTTAAATACTAAACCACCCCCAATAATAAGGTAAAAGATTGAATTCAAGTATTATTTTATAAAAAATCAATGAAAGCGGTTATTCAACGATTTTTGTGAAAATTTTGTGCACTAAAACTCACCCCTACAGATTTAGCTACCCTTAATTGAAAAAATATATACATATCATATCTAAAAATTCACCGTAATTTTTTTTCTATCCTTTTGTGAAATAAAAGACCAATATTTGGTCTTTCATCACCGGTAAAATTAAAACAATCTTCTTTTAGGAACGTCTCCGAACGATTAATTAATTTTATCCACGACTTATACATAATACATGCATTACATACGTAGTTTTTACTATATAATGCGATATATTAATCCCAGAGGGAACTATGACGTAAGAGAAATTTTCTGATTGGTGCATTGGAGGGCAATAATGGTCATTATTGCCCTCTAAGTCATTATTGCCCTCTAATCCACCAATCAGAAAATTCCTCAAATTAAATAATACCATGGAAACAAAATACACAAACTTTAAGTCTAAAAAAATTATTTACGACTGTCAAATAAAACACCTTGTGTTTGTGTATTTGTATTGAGATGGATAAAAATGAAGAGTCTATTACTTGTACACCTCCCCAAATTGTACTACAAGCTGCAGCTACCGGAAAAATCAAAATGGATAATTTATAATAACAGAGTTTGTGTATTTTGTTTCCATGGTATTATTTTTATATTAATTTGAGATTAGAAAAAAAACTTCTATTGAAGCTTGCATTCCTTGTATTCAGTTGTGTACATGAAAGTAATTAGAATAGTCGTAGATAAAGTACAGTATACTACTCGCAATAATGGCTATTAATACCTCGGAATTTATTTCTCCCTCGCCGCTACGCGGCTCGGTTCGAAAATGATTCCTCGGTAATAATAGCTATCATTATTGACTCGTGGTATAATATACTATTATCCAAACTTGAAAATAACTAGTAAAATGTCCATAAATATCCATAGTTACCTATATTTTCAATATAAATTGGCATAAAAACTATTTTAATTTTAAGACAAATGTATTTTTAGAGTTGTTCCAGATATTGTATTGTTTTAATTTTACCGGTGATGAAAGACCAAATATGGGTCTTTTATTTCACAAAAGGATAGAAAAAAAATTACGGTGAATTTTTAGATATGATGATTTAAAAAAAAGTATATATTTTTTCAATTAAGGGTAGCTAAATCTGTAGGGGTGAGTTTTAGTGCACAAAATTTTCACAAAAATCGTTGAATAACCGCTTTCATTGATTTTTTATAAAATAATACTTGAATTCAATCTTTTACCTTATTATTGGGGGTGGTTTAGTATTTAAGGGTTAATGCCTACCCTAATAACTTATTTGTGTTTTTTAATACACTATATGACTATACCATTGTATACAAAGTTTATTAACCATTTTGTAAATTTCACAATTGTATCTTTACCTATGTCGTTTGAATTAATTATAATGTAATGGGGTTGAAATAATTAAGGGTAGAAAAAATATTAAAAATAATTGGATTTTATTGAAATTGTAAATTTATATTAACTGTGATTTTTTTAAACGAATTATGAAACATTTTTTTAAATTTGCTTCATATCTTCCTATATTTTTGTTGACCTAAACTTAAGGGGTGATACCAAAAAGTAAATAGAATATAATGTTTTTAAAATTAATGAGATAGTACCTTAAGGGTGCAAAGAAGTTATACAGATAATAATTATTCTAAATTTTAGTTTTATTTTGGAATAATCACTTTTTAAACTTTTTTTTCAATACTTGAAAATGCCATTTTCCAATTTTCACCACTGTAAGGGTTGCACACCCCCTGTTGATGAAGAGACAAAGCTGTAACTTTTGGGGCTTTGAATCAACACCACATTAATGATTTTTCTGAATTTTCATATTAATATGACATTATTTAACAAAACTGTGTTACATTGAAAAAGTGTCCCACTAATTGTGACAATCAGTGTATTATAGAAAACTATATTTGGAAATTCGAAGGACCTTTTTTATATAACGAAAATACTGAGGATAATTTTCCTTTTTTAGACGCAATTACATCAATCAACATCATTTGAATACATTTTTTTGTGTTTAAAATATATATTATATGTCTTTACTTAATTTAAAAAAACCCAATAAAACCCAAAAAAACCCGGTTTTAAAACCCAATAAAACCCGCTGGGCTGGGCTTTTTTAAAAAAACCCGGGTTTTTGCCAACCCTGTGGTCGGGCAAAACAAAACTATAGATAGAGTTGAATATATTATGTTATCTATGTACTATGTAAGTGAGAAATTAAATACTAGTGTAGTTTGACTGTCAAGCATTTACATAAGAAAATACACTTTTGTGTTATAGTGTGCCGAACCAGTGGCGTCACTAGGGTTGGTGTCACCCCCTGAGCACACAGTTCAATTCTGATGAACTTTTTTTTGTTTTTTTTTTTAGTCATCAGCAAAAATTTTTTAAGTTTTTTATATTGGTGACCTTTTTTTAATACACAATTATAATTTCATACAGTAATAGAATCCTAGTTCTAAAGTGATGTTTTGCATTTGGGTGTCACCCCTTCTGATGGTGTCACCCGGTGCGGTCCACACCCCCCGCACCCCCTAGTGACACCACTGTGTCGAACTGATTGTGAGTTTTGTTGTCGATACCGGAAAGGATGTTTTAAAAAAATCAAAATATACTTTGTGATAAATGTCATATAATATAAGTACACTATAAGAAATACATTACAAGAGTGTTTGCATAAAAATGCGCACATATATTTATAGACTAACGTCCAGTATTATCAACTTTAACTAAATGCTCCTTTAACTAACTGTCATATTATCAACAGATCCAAGCATAATACATTTAATTAAATAGATTTAAAATTATCTGCAGTATTTCTTTACAACATATATTATGTCCATTTTTCATTGAAAGCTTAAATATTGATTTAAATCACGTTTGTAATACAGCAAATTTACTTTAAAGGAGCATTTAGTGCTAAAGGAGCTTTAAATTGGTTGATAATACTGGGCATAAGTATGATACATTCTTAATATAAGATACAATAACATATTACTAATATATTTATGAAATCAGTGGTTTGATGTCTGCTCTTCATATCTTAACTACTGCAATAATTATTTGTCGACTGTTTTTAAACAAAATGATCAATTGTCATTAAATCACGCTGTAAGACAGTTAAATGTATATAGATTAATATTCAGTAATGGTATTAATCAAATATTAACAAATATTTAAAATTCATTACATTAAAGTTAAAAATATTCAAAACTGGTTCCAGTGCAGTAAATTTTCATATATTGTAGGATAAAACTATAGGTAATACGCCCCATTTGACAAAACGCCCCACAGTCCTAGCACTCACACAAACATAGCTATCCTAGAACTTTTAATGCCCATGCTTGCTCAACAGTCGTCGGTAACATGGCTGACATTCACGCGTCTCTGTCTTTACTGTTTTAAGAAATATTAAAATATATTGGTTTTTGACGTGAAAACAATTTGTGGTAAGTTTCGAAAAAATTCATATACTTGAAATACTTTATTTTTTATGTTAAATTCACTCACACCATGGTAAAATAGATAAAATTACCTATCTATTTAGATTTTGTCGAGCGTTATAACCTTGAATTTGTTGCTAATGCCTCGGTGGGGAATTTTAAAAAGCAAAATTTACAAAACGCCCTCTTGACTCGCATGTAAAACGCCCCAGTATGAGAACCACATATTAGACTAATGTTGGATGCATTACATACAACATTATTATCTTACAGTGTTTGTTAACTTATTTAACTAATACAACAAATACAAATAGGTATAAAAGTGAATATACTATCTTTGAAAAATCACATTATCTTTTTGAATTATTATATAGACAATATTTAAAAATGTATCTGTTATTGTATAGTAAAAGTTAACCAATCTTTGTGTATCACATTTAATTGTTGCATTTGTATTTTGAAGGCCTTTGTAGTTTTAAAATTATAAACTGTTGTAGTCTCATTTAACTGAAGTACTTAATTTAAGATAATCACTTTTCATTTACGTTATTAGTATTATAATTTTGTTGATTTCTGTATTATTTTTGTTAATTAACGTTAAAATTCTATTCACAGCTGTTAAATATATGTATGTATCACGAATATCTTATTGAGATAAATATCATAGTTTTAGTCTTAGTTTAAGGAAGAGACTGAATATGTACCTCATAAATATTCGTAAAATAGATTTAAGTCGTAATTAGTCTATGAATAACTGTAAGTTGTGTCTTAAATCAATAAAAATTATGATTGAGATACATGGGGCATTTTGTAACACGAGTGAGGCATATTACCCAACGATTGCATTACAAAACGCCCCACCAACGGGTTTAGAAAAACATTTTTTAACCAATTTGTTTTGTTCCTAATTAGATAACCCAGTGCCATTTTGTACTTGAAAGACCAAAGTTTAATTTTTATTATGGTTTAAAAAAAAGTGGGGCGTATTACCTAGTTTTACCCTACAATATATCAACATATCTTACGTACATTATTTCTTATTGCAAGTTGTTTAAAAATTGTAAACTAGTGGGGACTAGTAGTTTAACTACACATTACCATACGAGGCATGTTATATTACGATATGTTACCAGTCCTAGACTTAGGTACTTGGCGGTGAAAAAACGTCACGTCGCGGCGTCGAAAGAAGAAAAAAAAATAGTAACCAACAAATGTAATATTTGAAATTGAATAAATTACAAACGAGTCAATCCATATCAAATGGTCTACAATTAAATTAAATAGTTGCTTGATCATTCTTAAAAAAATTGATTGTTTGTGTACAGTTACCCTAAAATGAAACTGTAATACCAACTTTAGTACTATCATTTTATTATGTTATTTGAATGGGAAACGGGACCTCTCCCCTTGCGGCACCTCTTAAAATTGAACTACAGGGTAATCCTTCGGCGAGATTTTATTTCAAGTCAAAACTAATGAATTTCGCAACGAGAGTAAAAATAGTTATTTTCACACACCCTTAACTGCATATATGTATGCAAAACTGAAAAACTATTTTATCCAAATATCATAATAGAAATCAGTACCTATTAGCTACTCTACACCTTACCTAACTTAATTGTATTGTTTTCTTTTCATGATGCGCAGTTCGTCTAAAGAAGTATAACTTCATTTCCCAACGTTTTTTTATGGTGTTAACAATAAGACTGAAATCTCCCGACTATATGGACCTAATATGAATTTACAACACCTATTAGCACTGACTTTAAATCTATAAATATACTGTAATGATTATAATTATATTAAATCCGAGATAGAAATTTCAGCCTACGTTTATTCATCTACATATAATTCAGTGATTATCCTTTCAAATGTTAATTCTGTTTACTTGTTATATATTTGATATATATTATGAAAATTATACACTACGCACTATTGAATTATTGAATATCAAAATGACAGATTTTATAAATAACATATTGAAACGGTTAGGTACAAATTATTATCAGTGCAGTTTAAATGATACTGTCTTTGGGTTGCATTAAAGCAAAATTAATAAGGATTAGTAAATAAATTGTTTGAATCAATAAATATTACTTTTCCAATAGTATATGCTTTATTATGATCCTTTCATAATTTTTTATTAATATATTTTGTGGTATTAAAAAAATGCATTTTAGTATAGCCAGCAAAATGCTCTCCACGTGCCTTCTCACGTTTTATGGAAAGACGCGCCGACTCTAGGGTTAATCAATTGCTATTCAATCGTTTTTACTTATAACAATACATATACTGCACAAAAATTAACTATTCAACATTAAACAAATATATTGAACTTAAAACAAATTATATCACATTAAATAAAATAGTTTACATCCTTAATCCTTAATATATATAAAGCTCAACGTCTCTCTGTCTGTCTGTCTGTCCGTTAGTGCGCTTATCACTCGAGAACCACTAATCCGATTTACGTGGTTTCTTTTTTAATTCATAGGTACATTCTCTGGCCAGGTTATAGGCTATACGAGTATTTTGTTACGTTAGGTAACATAACAACTAAGCAGTGACGATAATAGTAAATCAAGTCGGAAAAAAATTTCCGCCGGTGCGCTGTTTTGCAATACGCTGCCTAAACCGTTGAATATAGAACAAAATAATGTTATTAAAAAACTTAATCAAAAGTTCTACAATAAAGTCCGCGACAACATATGTCTAACTTTTATATTTAAGCCACAATGACTGCTTTTATATTACAAAGAAAACATAAAATATTTGGGTTCTGCTTCCATGGATTTATGACCTACAAAACTTTATCCTTATCGAAATAAATGATTCCATCGTCATAATTACTTAATGTGGATATAATTTGCCTTTTACAGAATCCAATTTGGTCTTTTGGTTTAGGAAATAACGTGAAATATACATATAATAACATATTTTTCGTGGCAATTCGCGCGAACTCTGATAAAGTGTCACGGGGAGAGAGGGGACATACTGCGCTCGGCCAGCAGTCGTTTATTTCAATAATTAACTTTTAAATAGAACAAAAAATATTTTTACTTTTTGTTCTGATTTGCTTTTATTAGGTAAGTAATTTAAGTGTTGTTTGGTTTTTATTAGAAAAATAACTAATTGTGTTTATACTTAATTCAACTAACAAGGGGAACCTTTCAGTGGGCCGGTTTGGACTTTCTTCATATTGAAATATGTTGTGAAGGGGGGTTCCCTGATAAATATATTTTAATGTTGCATATATACCTATATGTTAAGTCTATTTATACTGGGTGTCCCAGATAACTTTTCCAGCATGGGGATCTCAGTATCTATTAGAGATACAGGTTTGGTTAAATGAGATGAATTATTTGTAAGAAAGGGGTGAGTATTATTACACAAAAAAATATTAATAATTTTATGTGGTTTAGGCGGTATACCCAAAAAACTGAAAATTCGAAATTTCTTTAAATGGCTATAACTTTTTTGTCAAACTAGATAAGTACTTTTTGTAGACGGTTTCTCAAAGCACTTTTTTGTGTAGAATCGATTGGTGTATTTAGATTTTTTATATCACTTTTAGTTTCCGAGTTATGAGCCCTAACTTTAGTTTTTCTTATGGGCCGCTAAGTTGGCTATGGCATATTTGAACGTGTTTTTTACTCTACTTTACAACGATGTGTCACTTGCCATACTTATTTTCGAAAATAAGTCGATGTACTAAATGCCAGTGATATTTATTAAGTATTTTATTACAAACATTTAAGTGAGCCATGAAAAACAAAAATTGTAAACAAAAATCACAATAGCAACAATCAAAATAACAAATGACTATTTGAAAACAATTAACTATTTAAAAAAATTCATTATATTTTTTTTTTTCGAAAAAAAGTATGGCAAGTGACATATCGTTGTAAAATAGAGTAAAAAAACACGTTCAAATATGCCATAGCCAACTTAGCGGCCCATAAGAAAAACTAAAGTTAAGGCTCATAACTCGGAAACTAAAAGTGATATAAAAAATCTAAATACACCAATCGATTCTACACAAAAAAGTGCTTTGAGAAACCGTCTACAAAAAGTACCTATCTAGTTTGACAAAAAAGTTTTAGCCATTTAAAGAAATTTCGAATTTTCAGTTTTTTGGGTATACCGCCTAAACCACATAAAACTATTAATATTTTTTTGTGCAATAATACTCACCCCTTTCATACATATAATTGATCTGATTTAACCAAACCTGTATCTCTAATAGATACTGAGATCCCCATGCTGGAAAAGTTATCTGGGACACCCAGTATAAGCGTCTGTTGACCTAGCGGTTATGATAATAGTCCGGTAATCAATGCACCCGTGGTTCGAGTCCTCTTAAGTTTTAATTTTTATTTTTAATTGCAAATAGTGACATTATTTAAATATATTATTCTCCTGTAAAACATCTTATGAATTTATTTATTTTCAATGTTTATTTTTCAAAATGTGCAATTTAATTTAATTTTTAAAATTTTGTTTATAAACAATTCAAAACTGGGATTGTAAATAAATATATATATATTTATGCTCAAGTAACTTATTTATTTATGAACGGTTGACAACATTTTGGAAGGTATATATCGTACAAACACTTTATACATAAAAACATATTACACCAAGAACATTTTATAAATGATTGAATATTTAAACAATTTATACATTTATTTATTAATAATTCTTATAGCATAATTGTCAATATAACCACTAGCAACAATAATGGTTACCGGTCAATTATCATTACCACTAGGCCAACAGTATAAATAGACTTAACACATAGGTATATATGCAACATTAAAATATATTTTGGGTCATAATTTTTAAACTATTACCCGTCTGCGCCCAAAACCGGGTATAGATGTTATCAGGGGACCTTCCTTCACAGCATATTTCAATATGAAGAAAATCCAAACCGGCCCACTGAAAGGTTCCCCTTGTAAGTATATATTTTTTAAATCCTAAACTATAATTCCGTAGTCCACATGAGCAAAGCCGCGCGGGCCCAACTAGTTAAAAATAAAATACTTTGCACTTTACCTCAATTTGAATCTGTCAGATTTCAAAATGGCATATTTTTTATGTATTTATTATTATTAATAATATTATTATTATTATTATATTTTGTAATTTTCTATATTTTAACCTAACGTAAAAACTAACCAACCTCCTTTCGCCCAAATAGGTAGATTTGATATTTTTAATGTAATTTTTGTGATTTTCTATATTTTAACTTAACGTAAAAACTAAGCAACCTCCTTTCACCCAAATAGATTTGGTATTTTTATTGTGATTTTTGTGATTTTCTTTATTTTAAAACGATTAAATATTCGCCTTATGCATTAAAAAACAGAAACGTATTAAAATTAATGTTCACGTGTATAATTTCAAGTGCAAAGTATTAAAATTTATGTTTGATGTGTAAAAGTGCATACTACTATCTTTTATACATCTAGTGCAATTGAATATAACAACCCTTAACATATACACACGAATTACTGAAACACAAAATATAACGTATAATCATAGAAAATCTGTATAAAAACAGTATTAAAAACAAATGATTGTATCAGTGTTAATCAAATACGTCGATTTAAATAACCACTCATTTCATATAGAATCTGTACCTATCCAATATAATTGTATTCATCGACATAAATCAATAGATTGATTGGAACAATTATTGCAAATTTAATTTACATCACTATTCATATTTAAATATGATTCCATAATCTACGGTTTATGACAGTAGTTATCAACTATATAGCCCAACCATTTTAGAATTTTGCTTATAAATGAATTATGATGAAAAATTTATTTTAAAACTATATTTTTTTGGCATTGTCAACAGTATGTAAAAAATCCATTTAAACCAATCTTTGATATTTAAATGGAATAAATATTCGCCAGAATAATTTTAGTGCCGATCGATGGATAATGATGTTCTTAATAAATTATTTAATTTGCAAGGTTGTGGGCCCCCGGTAAATACACAAAAAAAACTTGACCTCTGCTTATGTTTAAATCATCGATGCAGCGAAAACGATGTGAGCTAGAGTAAAAGTGAACATAGTACAGTCAAAGCGTCGTAAAAAATAAGACAACCGTACATTTTGGGTAGGCAGCAATTTTTTTAGATGGGTTCGTAGAGAGATCATCCGTAACTCTAAAACTCATTTTTCGGGATTCCGAAAGATATTGTTTTTCCGCCAACTTGAAAATAGGAATGCAATTAGTTTTTTTATTTATCTCCGTAACAGTCAGCTAAGAAGCATTTTTGAAGGTAATCAAACTATCTATAACTATTATTCTCAACTTTTTGGCGTAACATTAAAAATAAAAATGTTATGAGCAAAAAAGGATAAAGAAATAGGGGATGAAAATCTTTAAGGAAAGGTAACTATTGTATTTTTAGTCCTACAAAAAAAATACTTCTGACCTTTTTTGTAGAACGTTTCTTAACAAACAAATTAATCTATTCATTTTTTTATTTGGCTTATTTTTATTGATGTTTCAGCGTTGTTAAGGGAGGTAAATTGAAAGTATAAGAGTTAAGTAGGTACAAAAAATTGTTGATACATAAAAAAGTTCAAATAAAAGTTGTTCACTATAATATTTCCTACAACTTCTATATTGAAAAAAATATTAAAATTTCATTTGTTTATCCACTACGTTAACAAAAGTGGCTAAAAGCACACTTTATTAAGTTTTAATATCTAATCAATTACAATATTTATTTTTTTTTAATTTTTACCCCCGGAATATGAACCTTTCATAACAAAGCACATTCATTGTAAATTTGGGATTGATTTGTTATTGTTTTATTAAACTGTTAATAAATTATCTTTTGATTAACAGTAAAAAAATTTTTTTTTGTACAATTGTTTATATGGGTTCCGGAAAACTTATATAAGTGGTTGCCACCATAAAAAAAAAACAATTATTAATTTGTTTGAAAAATGGTGACGCTTTAATATTATTGTAAGATATTTTACAACAATAAGATTAAAGCATCACCATTTTCAAAACTATTGAATAATTGACTTTTTTATGGTGGCAATCAATTAAATACGTTTTTAGGAACCCATATAAATAATTGTACAAAAAAAAGTTTATAGAAAAAGTTTTACTGTTAATCAAAGGACAATTTATTAACAGTTTAATAAAAAATTCAAGTTCAAGATATCAAACCCAAATTTACAATGAATGTGCTTAACTATAAAATGTTCATTTTCCGGAGATAACAACTTAAAAAAAATCATTATAATTAATTAGATATTAAAACCTAATAAAGTGTGCTTTTAGCCACTTTTGTTAACGTAGTGGATAAACAAATGAAATTTTAATATTATTTTCAATATAGAAGTTGTAGGAAATATTATAGCGAACAACTTTTATTTGAACTTTTTTATGTATCCACAATTTTTTGTACCTACATACATACGTAACTCTTATACTTTCAATTTACCTCCTTTACAACGCTGAAACATCAATAAAAATAAACCAAATAAAAAAATGAATAGATTAAATTGTTTGCTAAGAAACGTTCTACAAAAAGGGTCAGAAGTACTTTTTTGTAGGACTAAAAATACAATAGTTATCTTGCCTTAAAGATTTTCATCCCATATTTTTTTATCCATTTTTGCTCATAACATTTTTTTTAATGTTATGCCAAAAAGTTGATTACCTTCAAAAATGCTTCTTAGAAAATTTTTGTTAAGCTGACTGTTACGGAGATAAATAAAAAAACTAATTGCACCCTTATTTTCAAGATGGCGGAAAAACAATATCTTTCGGAATCCCGAAAAATTAGTTTTAGAGTCACGGATGATCCCTCTACGAACCCACCTAAAAAAATTGCTGCCTACCCAAAATGCACGGTTAAATGACGCTTTGACTGTACTAATAATTTCATGAGAGTTTTCTTGCAACTTCTATTTCCAACATGAGTTTAAAGGCAATTTGTTTACCGCTTAGAGCAGTGGTCTCCAAACCTTATGTTACTACGCCTCCCTTTAAAAAATCTAATCTCTTAGCCCCCCCCCCCCTTTATTTAATAAAATTATGCAGCCATATTTTAAAAAGATATAACGTGTTTTTGCGAATAAAATTTATTTTTAATGTGATGAATGTGCTTGTTTATTAGTACAAACTTCATTAAATCTACATATAGGTGTTATTAAGGGGAGTGCTTTCACTCTGAAATTTTTTTAGAAGTATTGCATGATCATTCTATCAGTTTTGGTTTTTCAAAAATAGTTGCCAGTCTAAAACTACACAGTAACGTCCTTTTCAGAAACAGATAATATATGTATGTATACAAAAATAATGTTATGTTATAAAATTTTATTTATATGGTTATATTTATTATTTATACTCCTTAATGTATAAATAATATACATTAAGTTTAATTTCTGTTAAACTTTTCGCGTCCCCTTTGCATTAGTTCACGCCTCTCAGTTTTGAAATCGCTGGCTTAGGGCATCCACTTGACTTGAGCCGTCGCTGGATAGTCCGGTGCCTCAAGTAGATAAAATATCGAGGTCCCCCTTATTTTTTTCAGGGGAAGATTTCAAAATCTATTCCATACCTAATTTTTAATATTTTTATTTTTATATAATAAATTTATCAGTTGAGACTTATTGGTATTTACCTCATTTTTACATTATTGTCTGTGTGTCTGTGTGTGTGTGTGTCTGTCCCCCAATCCTTGTCACACGCTTAACTCATGAACCACTGAACCGATATTGATGAAACTTGGTTGGTTGGTTTGGTCTGGCTTGAGGACGGTCCCATTTCAAAATAATTAAAATTGTGTGTAAGGGGGAGGGGTGACATCCAAAAAGATTTATTTTTTGAAGATATCTCAAGAAAGACACATGTTACGTGAAAATTTTATAGAACCTTTTTTGTAGAGCATTCAATTCTCTATAATATAGGTCACCTATTTTTGTTGTAAAATATTCCCTTACAAAGATCTATCTGAATTTGATTTAAGAAAATCGTCATTTGTTTTTTGAAACTGCTATTTACTTTGACATATTAAATGTCATTTTGACGTTTTAAATGTGTGTGTGTGTGTGTGTGTGTGTGTGTCCCAATCCTTGTCACACGCTTAACTCATGAACCACTGAACCGATATTGATGAAACTTGGTTGGTTGGTTTAGTCTGGCTTGAGGACAGTCCCATTTCAAAATACATGTTGCGTGAAAATTTTATAGAACCTTTTTTGTAGAGCATTCAATTTTCTATTATATAGATCACCTACGTTTGTTGTAAAATTATTCCCTTACAAAGATTTATCTCAATTTGCTTTATAAAAATCGTCATTTGTTTTTTTAAATTGCTATTTACTTTGACATATTTTAAATGTCATTTTGACATTCGTATAGCAGAAAAATAATTATTTTGATTGAAACTGTCAAAAAATTCAAAATATACGACATAATAACCAGGCGCGTATTAAGAAAAATGTAAAATTAAAATTTTTTATTAAAATAGTATGAAAATTAAATGGTTAACCAATGACAGGCAGTTCATCTGAATACATTATCGGTTTTTATTTAAATTGTTCAATAATTAACTACCTTTGATGAATTTAGCACGAGGAAGCACCGTGCATTTACAAGGCAGAGTATTTTTATACTGATATTGACTAAATAAGTACACCATGATGATTCCGTCTTATGTACTGAGCATTTCAAATTAAACTTTTACTATGGGTTACCTTTAGCACTCTGAAATTACTGAATTTCAGGTAAAAATAAACCAAATATCAGTTTTCAGTGAATTTAACGCGTAGTATTTTTGAACAGTTCAAATACTCTAACACATAATATTGGATTATTTGGATTTTAGGAATGATATTAATTAATAGCAAGTACATTTTGAAAAGTTTGGAGGTATAAAAGCCGAATGCAACCCCTATTCCTTTTTTTTCGAACTTCTGAAAAAGTGCTAAAATCTAGGATACATTGTTTGTGATGGGGAAATAAAATAATATTAGTGTTCGAAAATAATCCTCGGTGCTTTTATAACATACAAATAGATATTTAGAACGAGGGTTTGCTGAAAATTTTAAAATATCGAAGTCAAAAGTTCATAAAGCAACCATTCGGTTTAAGTCGACAACTGTTTGCACAACCATAAAACGAAATAGGAGGCCTAATTTCTCAACAAACGTTGAGGGTAAGACCATTTTAATAATATGTAAAAGAAATCGATGATTGGCAGCATCTCAAAAAGTTGCTGCATTCAACTCTTTGTATCAACGGTAAAACGAGGGCTTTAAATTTTAATTTTAATTGACGAGTTATGGTATAAAAATATTGCTATGGCCGTAAAATCAAATGAAATCAATAAAGTAAAGACAAAACTACCAGAATTTTAAAACTGAGAACTGCAGAAAAGTTTTATGAAAAGTTTGATGTGTTCGGGCAAATATAACGCGTTTACGTAGGACGTCCGGTTAGTAAAAAAATATTCCTGATTGTTCAGTAACAACTGTGAATGATGGTAGGGTGTCCCTGATCATCTGGAGATGTTTCTCATCTGCAGGAACAAGAAACCTTATATAAATAAATGGAATTACGAAGAAAAATACTCTGCCTTGTAAATGCACGGTGCTTCCTCGTGCTAAATTCATCAAAGGTAGTTTATTATTGAACAATTTAAATAAAAACCGATAATGTATTCAGATGAACTGCCTGTCATTGGTTAACCATTTAATTTTCATACTATTTTAATAAAAAAAATTATTTTACATTTTTCTTAATACGCGCCTGGTTATTATGTCGTATATTTTGAATTTTTTGACAATTTCAATCAAAATCATTATTTTTCTGCTATACGAATGTCAAAATGACATTTAAAATATGTCAAAGTAAATAGCAATTTAAAAAAATAAATGACGATTTTTATAAAGCAAATTGAGATAAATCTTTGTAAGGGAATATTTTACAACAAACGTAGGTGACCTATATTATAGAAAATTGAATGCTCTACAAAAAAGGTTCTATAAAATTTTCACGCAACATGTATCTTTCTTGAGATATCTTCAAAATATAAATCTTTTGGGATGTCACCCCTCCCCCTTACACACAAATTTAATTATTTTGAAATGGGACTGTCCTCAAGCCAGACTAAACCAACCAACCAAGTTTCATCAATATCGGTTCAGTGGTTCATGAGTTAAGCGTGTGACAAGGATTGGGACACACACACACACGCACACGCACACGCACACGCACGGAACAAATTTTCTGCTAAACAAATGTCAAAATGACATTTAAAACGTCAAAATGACATTTAAAACGTCAAAATGACATTTAATATGTCAAAGTAAATAGCAGTTTTAAAAAACAAATGACGATTTTCTTAAATCAAATTCAGATAGATCTTTGTAAGGGAATATTTTACAACAAAAGTAGGTGACCTGTATTATAGAGAATTGAATGCTCTACAAAAAAGGTTCTATAAAATTTTCACGTAACATGTGTCTTTCTTGAGATATCTTCAAAAAATAAATCTTTTTGGATGTCACCCCTCCCCCTTACACACAATTTTAATTATTTTGAAATGGGACCGTCCTCAAGCCAGACCAAACCAACCAACCAAGTTTCATCAATATCGGTTCAGTGGTTCATGAGTTAAGCGTGTGACAAAGATTGGGGGACAGACACACAGACAGACAGACACACACACACACACACACACACACACACACACACACACACACACAGACACGGAACAAAAAGTGTTTGTCTTGACCTGAAACGGATAAATAAAGTAAAATTTTTGAAATCGGAGAACAAATTTTTTTTCTCGTTTAAAAACGATAACGAAGCTTCTCGTATCTTCGATATTGCGAGGAAGCAAAATACTATCAACGGATTTTGAAAGAATATAATATGCGCCTGGGCTTCAAATAAACGGCCCCGGATTTATTTTCATGTAAGATAATGACACAAAATATTCTTCTAAGCTCTGTAGGAATCATATTGCTGGAAATGAAAAAGACGACATACTCAAATATCAATTGACTGGTTCAATCACTCGATCTTATCCCCACAGAGCTTTTTGGGGATGAAATGGACCGTGGGATAAAAAAAAACTACCCCATATCAAGTGAGCATCTCTGGAATATTCCTTTCAGACAGAAATTAATAGAATGTATGCCTCAATTGTCAGAAAAAGTTGTAAATATATGAGGTGCTTTTTTAGATAAGAGAACATAATGACTTTTATTAATGATTAAATAAAAAAATATTTTACTAAAACTGCCTTATTCCATCAATCCATCCTTAAAACATTTAATATTATTGCAAAAGTTTAATAATTTGAAAATAATTACGGTTTTATAACTATTTTTTGTAGAATTTTTTATTGCCCGGAAACTTTTGTACGGCGGCAGTGGAAATGTAATATATTTACTACAACACAAATAAATAAGTCGATACAATAATTACAATCCAAAAAAATAGTTTTAATATCAAAAAACAACCCATAATATAAACAAAGTTATGAACTTTAACATTTTCAATACATTATAAAACTGTAATCAAATCTATATTAAAGTTGAATATTTTACGATAAAATTTTTGAACCTTGTTATATTTAATTCATTTTTCAAAACCCATGCGAAATTGATATGATTATTAAATCATCAAGAAAAAAAATTGGCTCTGGTACAACACTGCAGCAACCACATATCCGTAGACAGAATATGGGGGGGGGTGCACCCCCCCCCCCCACACACAGACATACACACGCCACGAGCGCTCACACATCCACTTGTGTAACGTTACGCATATCTCACGAATGATTAATGGATACAGATCCCGCAACTAGAGATTTGGAGTCCCGTCCGTCGACGTGGCTTCACCCCTCCCCCTGCCCCTCCCTCTCAAGCCTGGTGGTTTCACCGTAACACACACACACACACACACCATGTTGAGTTTAGACCGCCTCAACACGGCCGAGTATCTTTCAGTAAAATATTAATCAGGAAAAACAAAAGTATGTATATAGATGTTATAAATCTTTATTAGACCTTTTTATTTTTTTATAACGTAGTTAAGTGATGGAAAATATAACTGATTTTTTATATTGTTCTTTAATATGAGTAAATGTGATTTATTTTATCTAAATTGATTAAATTTTCTAATATGATTTGAATAGAATACAGTAGAACTCGGTTTTAACGACTTAAAATAAAAGTCCAACTGAATCCTATATATAATTGTATTTTTACCGGTTATTTCGACTATTCGCTTTTTACGACCAATATGACTGGTCCCTACGATGATGATATTGTCATAGCCTTGTTAATAATTATTATAATCCATACTTCCATACGCACGTACCCTTATAAGATTAAACCAGTTGATATCTAATGTTCTTACAATCAAGGTATTTGCATATTGTTAACTAATATAACTTATACTAAATATATAAAACTATAACTTGTTATTATTCACAAGTACATTACACTTATAACCGGTTTCTACTGTATTTTCAAAGAAGGTTTGTATTTAAATGCACTTTTTTTAAATAATAAACACTTTATACTGCACTAAAAATAAATATTCAATTTTAAACAAATATATTGAACTTAAAACAAATTATATCACTTTAAATAAACAGTTTCCACTAAAATTAAATAAATTGCACTTAAAAAAATAATACATTGCACTTTACCTTTTGGACCTGTCAGATTTAAAAATGATAAATTTTGTATGCATTTATTGTGATTTTTGTGATTTTCTATATTTTCAAACGATTAAATACTCACCTTACGCATTAAAAGGTTCATTCAAACTTTCAAATCTTTTACATAGTTTACCTCCTTGCGGATCACCGGTTGGGAACCACTGATTTAGAGAGAAACTGCAAAAAAAAGTTTATTTCAATCTGATATATTATTTAAGGATTCTTTTTTTATCTTTTGCTGTTCAAAATATCTAAAACAAAAAAATATCAAAATATAAAAATCTTTTTCTGACTATCTTTTTTATTGCCTTGACGGTTTCCGAACAAAAATACATGAAAATCTAAAATCTCGAACGATTTTCTTAAATGCCAAAGAAAAATGAAACCGTACTAAAAATTATTTTAGACAAACGCTGCTTGTTGTTTTTTTCCATAAAATAAGATACAGTCATATACATAGATACATGGACAGTGCATTCGTATTTAACATAATGGTGTAACATTTGTTCTGTAAGTGAGAGAGAGATGCAAGTTGTTTGGAAAATATCTATATCTTTTTCTAAGAATCTTATTGGTAGTTTATTCATAGAGAAAATATTACATATCTGTATGAGTTTACTACAGTTCAGGGTTGTACTTATTTATTTATGAAGCAACAAAAAAAGATGAACAAGAAATTAGAATTAGGTCAAAAAATACCAAACTGATATTATTTAAAAATCAGTATAATCATTTTTAATAAATAAAATATTTTATAACGTTAGTTATTTTTTGTCATTTAAGTAAGGACAAGTATATTTCCAAACAATTTATGTTTTTATGTTCTTTTTTCAAGTTAGATGCGCTGTCCATTTCTCTATGTCTATGGATACAGTAATAATAAAATACAGATTTCCATTTGAAAAAACAATGTTTACTTTATTTGACCATAAATACGTCAATCAAATCAAAATCCAATAACGCCATTTTGGGTCCCCCTCAAAACCAAACAACTTTTATTTAAAATATTTTTTTATTTAATTTACAGATAAAAAAATAAAGGGAGGTAATACATAGATTAAAACGAGATAACCGGTATATATGTATATATTTTTTGTGCTCTAATTGTGTAGCCCTAAAATAACATTAAAATAACCCCTGTTCGTTCGTTGCTATGCGAACATATAGTTAATTCATAATCACCTATTGTTTATGCGCGATACGATTAATAAGTAATGGATTTTGTTCAAATCAAGTAACCAACTGATTAACTGAGTAGAAATTATCCGGATTTGTTCTGATTGATATCAATGAAATAATAATAAACACTAATCGAAATTGATTGGATCATTTAAACTTTGATGTAAGATCAAAAAGGCTTATGGATTTGTATACAACTGTTGTTGCAAATAACATTTACTGTATGTATATAGTATATGTATATTAAATATATGTACATGTACATATACATATATATTATATACAATATACATATTAGCTATACTCTGTACAATATTATTAATACTAATAAGTATGTACGTACATTAATATGTAGGCTTTGGCTGTACATTGAAAATACAGGATGAGTCAATAAGATGGAACAAACTTGATCGAAAAAAATATTTCAAACAAAAAAGTTCATATGAACATGTGTCCGGAAATTCTTTGTGAGGGAGCTACAGACAGCCAAAGATTTTACCTAAAATTAGTTTTATTTAATATCTAGATACCCCATTGTAATACAGTTATGAAATTTGATACCCGGTTTAGTATTAATAAGTATTATCGATTTACAATATCTACCAATGATTATTTAGATTAGGGATGTATAGGGTCGTAGACCCTTTGAGTTTTTTAAAATATTTTTATGTTCTAAAAAATTCTTATATTTCGCATTTTTATAAGGTCATAATTATGCCAAAAAATACATAAAAATACTATGGCTAGGCCATAAAATGCACACCCCTTAAACTTAAAAAAATGTATTAACTTATAATATCAAATAAATACGGTACAATAAATTTGGTGAAACTTAAAAGGATATTTAAAAAAATATTGGAGGTAATGAATATTATATAAATATATAATATGAAGTTTATCACTCATTAAGATTTTTTAGAAAATCAACAATGAATCTTGATATCAATCGATTATTACCTTTTTTATTTAAATTTAGGATGTATTGTGATAAAACAACAATCATTTTAATTTACAATTTTTATATAAAATATTTTTTTTGTAAAATGTATAAAGTAAATTAATTAATTAATAATAATAATTAAAAAGATAAATACATCCACATATTGCAGCGATAACAGCTGTGTTCACCTGATATCTAGCATTTAAAATGAAACATACATTATCTAAAAAAAGTCAAGTTAGGTTATATATTATATATTTTTGTTTTAAAAATGCAAACTTACCAGATTTTATCTTGATTAAAAAGATTGATTGGCTTTGAATAAAATAATGAAAATACAGCACGTATCGATGTACATGTATTTATATATTAATTAACACAATATAATAATTATAATACATGTAATTTGCAATGACACATGAAGAAATAGCGACACTAGCGCCTAACGTATGTTTCTTGAACTTCTCCTAGCTATACTCTATTTGTAAAAATAATTCTTGTCAAAATATGAATTTTTGTTTAAATAAACTGTAAATTTCGTTACTTTTAGTTATTCAATTTTGTTGAGTTTTAATAGGGTTCTATTCTGATAATAGATGAAGTGAATTCAAAAGGATTTGTGCAAATTTATTTCGAATTGTAACCTGCAGTTCGGCGTTTTTATCGAAAAAGGGGGTTAAATCAACAAATTGAACTTTATTTATATTTTTATAACAGAAAATTAAAACCAATCGATATTAAACTAAGTATAAATGGGGACTGTAATGTTTTCTATCAGAAAATGTAAAAATGTAAGTGGGATACAGAAGAAATTTAAGATATAATGCTCATTTTATCAATTTATATACGAAAAAAAATTTTAGCACGATAATAGAACACACTTCCAAGCAGGGCCTGCTTGGGTGTGCAATATACATTGTTGATTTCCCGGGAAAAAATTGTAGATTGACAACATTATATTTTTCACTGGTTTTTGATCTGTGGAGACTTATCTACAACGGTCTACAAAGATCTAAAATGATCGTCAAAGATCTACAACGTACTACAAAGATTTAAAATGATATTAAAAGATCTACAAAAATCTCTGAAGATCATTGTAACGTTGAAAATTCATGATTTTTCAAAGTTTTAGTCTCTATCACGATCTACAACGATCTTTAGAGATCTTTGTAGATCATTTTAGATCTTTGTTAGTCATTGCAGATCTTTGCAAGTCTCCGCAGATCAAAATCCAGTGAAAAATATGATGTTATCTCAAAATGCAGATCTGTCGAGATCTCAGTTGATCTACAATTTTTTCCCGGGTTGTTATAAGATCAACCGTTTACGATAAAAACTATGGTAAAGATAACAAACAACAGACAAAAACTATGGTTATGACTTATCAAATACAAATCCCCTAACCATAAAATTTTTATGGTTAGGGGATTTGTATTTGATATGGTAAAGATAGTATTGCAGAATTTAACTTAATACGGATGTTTTAAATTACACAAAATAAATATTTATTCTTGTTCTAGGATAAAAAATAGGAAAAATACTTATGTTTGGTCGAAAAACAAGGTATAGGTGGTGAACAAACTTACAGTATGGAAAGGAAGGGATTTACACTATGGATCTGTTCACAGTATGAACATTTACAGTATTGAACGTAAACTGTAATTAATATAGGAACGACTGAAGTTGTCAGGATTCAGAACATATATCTTTAGCATGATCAAATAATATAAGTTCAGCTACTTAGATAAGGAAAGACTATGGATACATAACAACCAATGCTAGTCCATATATAAAAGTGTTACCAAAATTTCACGGCGGCCATCTTATTTTAATTGTCAGTTTTGTTATTTCCATAGAAATATCCCAGAGGCGTCAGTTAAAAATTTACAACATACAAATATACTTTAAATTACAATTGAATTTGGTATGTTATGAGAGATGATAGTTACAAATAGACGTTTCTTTGTTAATCAATTATCACTGAAATAACTTTAAAGGCAATATAAAACATTTGTTATTAATTTAATTTATAATTCAGAACAATTGATATTTATTTTAAAATCTGAATGTTGACGCCAATGATTCGTGGAGCGAATTTTTGTGGTGCGAAATGGTAACAACGCTAGGTATTGTGATATTAGTCCATTATTTTTCCTTGTCTAAGCTCACAATCAGCTATGATTATTTTGACAACCGCCATTTTAGGTATATAAATTTAGCGTCGATGATTGTAGTTTTTTTAATCACAACACACATACATATGTTAAAAAATTTGTAGATGTAATAAAGAAAAAAATAAAGAAAAAACTATTATGTAAACAGAATTGATCGTTTATTCATTTATATTTAGTTTTTCACAAATTCCTTATTAGAAAAATTTAGTGATGATGACGTTACAATATAGAACAAATGAACTGTCAAGCAATGTATCTTCAGTAAAATATTCAACATAAAAAGTACTAATATATTTAATCACATTGTTACTGTATGCAGTTTGCGGTTTGGTTAACCTTTTCAGCTGTCCGTTATTAAAATTTCATCCTCATGTAGCATTCTAAGTTTTTCTCGGGTACATACTTGTTTAAAGTAACATTAACCGTTTGGAAGGAATGTAAATTAAAAAGATCTTTTATGACCCATTTTATACATGAGGGATACATATTTATTTTAAGAGCTGATTTCTTGGCTCATTGTTAGTAAAAAATTGTATGGAAAGGGGGGGAGGTCTAACTTCAACATTCTATGAGCTACAGGATGTTTAAAAATGTTCGAATAAACTAATTTTTGAAAAATCTTTCTTATTACGTTCAAAAAAATTCAGTTGATACATAATGTAGAGAATAAAATTATCTATAGTTTATGTTCCATTCATTTTGATTCTATATTTTATTAGTTTGTCAGAAATATGCTTTAAGGCTGAACATGCTATTTGAATTGCCATAAGAATTACTATAGAGAAATTACGGTTTTGTATTTTAAGTTCAGCTCTGACCAGTATTAATAAATCATTTAGGAAAAAATACAGTGATAAACTAGATTAATTTTTCCATGTTATGACATACTTAATTTTTCAATTTAATTTCTTTATATATTAATTAAAAAAATCTGAAAATGTGTGTATTTTTCTTGATATGATAAAATTCAATATACAGGGTGATTCAGCACTGTCGTGCCAAACTTGAACTGTAGATTGAGAAAAATATTTTAAGCAAAAAACTTCAAATAAACATGTGTCCGGAAATTTTTCCTTAGGGAACTACAGGCCTCCAAAGATTTTACTAAAAATGAGTATTAATTTAATATCTAGAGAACACTTTGTGATAGAATTATGATATTTAGTATTTGGCTCAGTAATAATAGATGTTATCGATTTCTAATATTAACCAATTATATTTTAGACCAGGGCTGTATGGGGCCAGCGGGCCCATCGATTTTTATCTAGTATTTGTTTGTTCGTTAATTTTTTTCCTGAGTTGATACATCAGTAAGATTATATGACACAAAATACACAAAAAACATACTTTGCTTATTTATCATAGGATAAACCGTTTTCGAGAAATATCGATGTTAAAGAAAGCATACAGAATTTAACATAATACGGATGCTTGAAATTACAAATAATAAATTTATATTCTTGTTTCATGATAAAAAATAAGTCAAAAAGTTAACATAAGTATACCACAAAAAATGCATCCTTATCAACAAATAACCATTTTTAATTTCGTTTTTTAGTCAAGTTAGTAAACTACGTGTAACAGCAATAGAATTGGCTATAGATCTAAGAGGATTCTTATTAGGAGGTTTCTTTATATGAACTTTTTTTCTTACCTTTAATCATAGAATAAGAATATAAATTTATTATTTGTAATTTCAAGCATCCGTATTATGTTAAATTCTGCATGCTTTCTTTAACATCGATATTTCTCGAAAACGGTTTATCCTATGATAAACAAGCAAAGTATGTTTTTGTGTATTTTGTGTCATATAATCTTATTGGTGTATCAACTCAGGAAAAAAATTAACGAACAAACAAATACTAGATAAAAATCGATGGGCCCACTGGCCCCATACAGTCCTGGTCTAAAATATAATTGGTTAATATTAGAAATCGATAACACCTATTATTACTAAACCAAATACTAAATTTCATAATTCTATCACAAAGGGTTCTCTAGATATTAAATTAATACTCATTTTTAGTAAAATCTTTGGAGGCCTGTAGTTCCCTAAGGAAAAATTTCCGGACACATGTTTATTTGAAGTTTTTTTCTTAAAATATTTTTCTCAATCTACAGTTCAAGTTTAGCACGACAGTGCTGAATCACCCTGTATAACAAATATTCTTGAAAAATACGGAGAAAAAAATATACCACGACATAGATATTTGTTTAAGCTTTTTAATTTTATAATAATTCTGCAATTTTCATTTTAAAATATTGAATGTAAGCCTTAAAACATAAGAACTAGTTCTATCCTTTGTAGCTTCATCTCTGTTTAGTTTCGAGAATATCCCATTATTCATTCGATCGTCAATTGTCACTGAATTACTTGTATCTGTCATTTCCCCTCAGGGCTAGACTTGTGCAAATAATTTTTGTTTTCTACGGTGGCGACATCTTGTAGAGTTTAATTTCGGAAAAATCGGCATGAACAGCCTTAATAAAATAAGAATCACGTTCACTGTTCACTGTCATTATTACGTATATAAAAAAGTCATGTGGCTCCCATGAGAAATATTTTTAAAATATAATTAAAATCAATAATATATTTGCAAAAATAATTGCTAATATCTGGGTGTAGCTGTATAAGAAATATACTGTTTTGAACCAATATATTTGGATCCCCGATTTGTTTGAATATAAGTTAAAACATGCAAATATCAATACTTATTAGATTTGAGTTGTAGCTTTTATGCAATATCTTATAGATAATACCTACATCGAATAGTACATTTCCCAAGAGCTGAAAAACATAAATAAATTACTACCGACATTATCAATCAAAATCCAATTTAAAGTTTTCAGGATAGAATCTCTGTAGAAATGTCTAGCACATTTATTAATATAAAGGAAGAAACAAGTGTAGTAAAACTATCAACACAAAGAACAAATTATGATTTAATAAACGTTGTTCGAGAGAGTTTTCTCGAAGACAGTGAAGTGTGTTCAAGTTTTTTCTACTTTACACGAACATCTGCTATTGTTTTCCGAGTTCCATAGGCCTCGTGATTATTTATAACCATTAAGTTCATGTCACACTCACAAACTTTAATAATATGGTTTGGCCATAAAATGCACACTCCTTTTTAAAATGTATTAATTAATAATATCAATTAAATATGGTATCTACACAAAAGGTGAAACAATTATGTTTTAAAAAATATTGAGGGTAGTTTTCTTATTTTTGCTCACATTTTTTGTAAAATATGAATATTTATTAATTGTACCAGATAACTTTTCCAGCATGGGGATATCAGTATCTACAAAAGATACAGGTTAAATGAGATGAACTATTTGTAAAAAGGGGTCAGTATTACTACATCAAAAATATTCATAATTCTATGTGGTTCAGGCGCTATACCAGAACACTGAAAATTCTGAATTTCTTTAAATGGCTATAACTTTTTGGTTCATGTAGATAGGTACTTTTGGTTTGTGGTTTCTTAAGGCACTTTTTTGTGTAGAATTGATTCGTGTATTTTGAATTTTTATATCACTTAGTTTCCGGGTTACAAGCCATAACTTTAGTTTTTCTTATGGGCCACTATGTTGGCTATAGCATATTTGAACGTGTTTTTTTACTCTACTTTACAACGATATGTCACTTGCCATTCTTACTATCGAAAAGAAATTATAATATTTTTTTTAATAGTTAATTCTTTTCAAAGATTCATTTATTTGTTTATTTGATTGTTGTTAAGTATAGTGATTTTTGTTTGCAATTTTTGTTTTTCATGGTTCACTTAAATGTAATAAAATACTTTACAAATATCACTGGTATTATTTTCAGTGAAAGTAGGTACTAATTAAAAACTACATTCTGATATTTTTTATTTTTTTGAGTCGATAGATTAGAAATTAGAGGATGAGAGCGCTCAGATAATGAATTGGTAAAGGAAATTGTATCGTTTCGACTATCTGTTAAATTATATTTAAAAAAAACGATAAATTGAATCACGATGATGTTTAATATACAGGGTGTCCCATTTTAATCTATAACCCCCCTAATTTTTTTATCTATCTTTTAAATCAAAAAATGTTTCAAATAAAAGTTGGTTGGTTTTGATGGGGAAACAAAATGGCGTTATTAATTTTTATTTTTTGGACGTCTTCAAGGTCAGATAGGGCCAATATTTTCTTTTTCAAATGGAAGTCTATATTTTTATTAGAGTATCTTATTGAATGGAAAAAAGAAGCAGCTTTTGTTTAAAATATTTTTTTGTATGACTGAATTTTTTTAATATTTAACAGAATAATTGTAGACTTTAGATTTTCACTAATTTTTTACTTAAAAACTATTACTTTACAGAAAAAATGTAAAAAACCAAATGTATATTTTAATCTGACATAACTAGGAAAATTATATCAGGATTTTTTATGAACTTTTGCTCTTCAAAATAATAAAGTAAAAAAAAAAATTTTTTTAATAAAAAAAACCTGAAATCATTTTCCTAGTTTTGTCAGAGCATAATAAATATTTTTTGTTTTTTGCACTTTTCCATTAAAATTGACTTTTTCCGAGTAAAAAATTTATGAAAATTTAAAATCTTATTAGTATTTTGTTAAATGTCAAAAAATGAAGACAAACAAAAAATTATGTAAAACAAAAGCTACTTGTTTTTTCCATAAAATGAAATGCCATAATGAAAAATATAGGCTTCAATTTGAAAAAAAAAATATTGACCCTATTTGACCTTGAAGACGTCCAAAAAATAAAAAAATAATAACACCATTTTCTTTCCCTTTCAAAATCAACCAAGTTTTATAAGAAACATTTTTTGATTTAATTGACAGATAAAAAAATAGGGGGGGGGGGGTGATAGATTAAAATGAGACACTGTGTGTTGAATTGTCTACTTGAAATTAGAAAACATTTAGTAATGTTGTTAAAGTAAAGCTAGTTGAACATAGTTGTCTTGACACGCCAGTGCGGTGTTAGCTTTAACAGCAAAACAGGAAATAGGCGGCACATCTCACGGGGGATGTCTCGACGTCGATCAGGGACACGGATCTTTTCGTCAAAGTGGCAGAGAACAGACAGGTAACAGACAGGGAAAACCAGAGGTGAATTCGTGTGCTCCTCGACCCGCTTCATTATATCTAGATACAATTTTACCGCGCCTGTTACATACGTATACAATAGTATACATATTAACTTTTCGTTCTGAATGTGTTATACATAGGTACACATATTCATAGGTTTCTTTGCATATGGATTTTTGAACGAATATCTATTGAAATTTGGTTTGTATGTATTTTTAAAGCAAATGTGTATTTTTATAAATAAATTCACAGTGTGTTAAAATCACACATGTTTGCGTAAAAAATTGCTTCAATTTAAGGCGGTAAACCACCCTAGAGACCGAAAAATTGATCAAATTTCGGGATAGGTTATTAAAAAAACTATACTAGATATTAAAATTCGGTAAAAAGTTCTTGTTTATACAACATTTGAACAATGTTTTTCAATATTTATATTGGCTGTAAAAACAAAATGGCGGTTTGGCAGCATTTTCCCAGAGACGTCTTTTTTTTAATGCTACGGGGGCGGTAGCGTTTTACCTGCAATTTTAAAGATATGAACATGAGACACAAACATTTCGAAAATATATATGAATAGCTACAGAAGTACCTGAGCTTTTGTTTTTAAATCGATTTTTTACAAAATGGCGTCATTTTGAACAGAAAATATGAAAAAACTACAAAAAATTCTCTAAAAAATTGTTAATAACTTTTGAAAAAATTAATATATTACAAAAACCCCAGGTACTTCTGTAGAGGAAGCAGTCAGGAATATATAGTTAAAATTTGAAGTCGATCGGATAAAATTGTGCGAGTAAACTTACCGCCCGACTTTGAAAATGTGAATTCGAGAAAAAAGCGTTCTTATTACCAGTAGCACGCGGTGGGGCGTCTGAGCAGCACGCGCACGGATAATGAGGCCCGCGCTACATTCAAAATTCGGGCACTTATATATATTTTTGAAATATTAAAGAACTCTTTAAGCCAAAAAAAATTCGATTTTCAAAAAATTCTAGGGTGGTTTACCGCCTTAAGTTAATTTTCAACCAATTTAAGGAGTATGAACAGCGTAAACATCAGAATTTTAGGTGTTTTTTTATTTATTTTATAAAAAGAAATCGGTTTGATGGATTCAAATCAAACTTTGTACACATCTTTAGTATATTAATAAGTACTAAATTTAAAAAAAATATTTTTGCACAATGGTTATTTGAAAATGGCACCTCTTAAATCTGACCTCAATAGATCATCTGAGGACAAAAAACAAAAAAGATTATTAAACCTTATTATTAGTTATAGTCGGACGTAGGGGATTTTCAAAATATCGTTTAGAAAAAAAATGGCAACCATTTGAAAAAAAATCATACTTTTCGCGAATTTTTCTGTAGAAAATTGTTTATAAAAAAATATAAAAAACGACTACGTCCTGCTGAAGAGGCACGTTTCCTCTACATCTAAATAACTTTTGAATAGCTTAAAATACATGATTGAAATTTATAGAGATACAATTAGATCACCAAATCTATTTCTTAACCACAAATACACCCACCTACACAGGTATCTACGACTGTTTTTCGAAGAGTTATGATCATTTGAACATTTCTATTAAGATTAAGTTAAATGCATTTTCAAAAATGTTATAAAAAAAACAGATCCAGTCTTGTCATCATTGTGTCAAAAAGTTTCACTCTTCTGTTGTTTTTTCATTTTAGTACATTTTTGAAAATAAAAAATGCATTGTTTTCATCCATTTTCTGTGTATTATTATATGAAGTACGATTTATGGAATCGCAGGTACGAATTAGGAAACTTGACTCCAAAATCGTACCGTTTAAAAAGTTTCAGAAAAACATTAATATTATGTAGGTAATTGTGATCAATTTTATTACTCCTAAAACATAATTTGAGTACACAGAAAAAAATAATTTGTCTGTGTTAAAAAATGTGATCAATGTAAAAATTATGTGATCGATTCTGCTCCGATAGAGGTTGTTTTGTTAATATGATAATTTTTTACTATATGGAAATATCCACGTTTATCTTATTGATGAATGTTCTTATCACGCTGAAAATTTTGTCTCGTATTGAAAACATATATTTTAAATACAAAAAAATACTTAATAAATGACATCACTGAATTTACCATATCGAAAATTGCACTTTCACTAGTTGGATGGTGTAAAAAATATTCACACTGATAAATATTGTATATTAATACAACCATTAGGTATGTTTAATCTATTTGAGAGATTCGTTTATTGGTGTAATAAATTATTTATTGATTTGACAAATGAAAAGTTTTTTTAGATAAACATGAAAATTATATTTTTCGAATAAATAAAATATCCTCAATAAGATTTTTTTTATTATTATATTGAGGAAATATTGTTATATTATAAGATAAATTTATAAAATATTTTTCCATCTCAACTTTTCAATAAGATCGAGTTTTTAAAGTGAAACTTTTATTACATCGTCTCAAACTTTTTCGTCTGTGTGTTGCATGTCGCGTGACGCTCGGCCGCGGAGTAGGGATAAATACGTCAGAGCCATAGACATAAAGAAATGGACAGTGCATCTGACTCGAAAAAAGAGCCGTGTCAAATGAAAGAGACAGAAATTGTTTGGTTGGAAATATCATATATGTAATACTGTATTACATATATGTTCCAAACAACTTGCATCTCTCTTTCACTTACAGAACAAATGTTACACCATTATGTTAAATACGAATGCGCTGTCCATTTCTCTATGTCTATGGTCAGAGCAGCCGAGGCCAATATGGCGGCATAAGCTGACTGTGTAGTGTATAGACTATTACTCATTTGTGCCAGTGATCCACGCTATTTTGTTTGTTTTTGTCAGTGTTTAATGTAAATGTTGTTATTTATTTGCTTTTGGTAAACAACGACACAGCTAGTGAGTCCAAAAAACTGATCAACGAGAAAAAAGCAAAGAATAGTGCAAAAATGAATGACGATGAATTAATTTTACGCCGTAAAAAACAGAACGCCGACAGAGCACGTGCTTATAGAAAAAGGAAAAAAGATCTTGGTGAGTAAAAATAGTTTTTATATAGAATTTATTAGAATTATTAGAACTTTTTGCTGGTGCATGTTGTTGTTTATGGATTTATTTCAATTTTGAGTGCTTGAATTTATTATTCCGAAAATTTTTAGTTAAATGTCTATAATGTGAAAAAAGTTTCACTTTTACCGTGGTTTCATAAAACCACACAATCCTTTTTTTTCTGTGTAGGTATACCTATGAATATTCATAGATATTTTTAAATCAAATGTGTATTTCGATAAATAAATTCAAAGTGTGTTAAAATCACACATTTTTGCGCGAAACTTCGCATCAAGCCAATTTTAACCAATTTTAATGTAATCACTCGCATTTGGAAGGGTAAGTAGTTGTTGTTTCTGAAAACGACCCCAAGAATACTCAATTCACCCACTAAATTACCCTTTCATCCCTTTGAATCTGAAAAATCGATTAAACGAAATAGGGAATTATTGAAAAGATACGCACTATCAACTCACCATGTAATGATACACCTTTTTCGGGACCACACTAAATATTTTATTTATAAGTTTAGATGTGTATTATTACTTATTATATCATTCAAAACTTAATTTTCTCTATAAATATTAACAAAGGATATAACGAAAAAAATTCGAATTTATGAGTCAGATTTTACATATGTAGATATGTTCACACATATTTACACATACTATACAGAATGAGTCATATCAGGTGGAACAAACTTAAACAGTTGATCGAGAAAAATATTTCAAGCAAAAATGTTCATTGATCATAAAAATTCTAAATAAAAATCGGTGGGTTCACTAGCACCATACACCCCTAGTTTAAATAATCATTGATTGATACGGGAAATTGATAACACGTATTAATACTAAACCGGGTATCAAATTTCATTACTGTACCACAATGTGTTCTTCAGATATTAATTAAAAAGTACTTTTAGACAAAATTTAGGGGGTCTGTAGCTCCCTTACAAAGAGTTTCCGGACACATATTCATATAAACTTTTTTGCTTGAAATATTTTTTCGATCAACTGTTCAAGTTTGTTTCACCTGATATGACTCACCCTGTATAATAGTACTAATAAATTATTTTTTATATCTGTGCAATATATACTAACTTACTCAATTTTTAAGATTTAAGGGGAACAAATGGTAACTAAAAAGGTGAATGGACTATTTTTGGGTTGATTTTCAGAAACCACAACTATTTACCTTTCAGATGCGATTGTATATGTGCAAAAAATGTATGATTTTAACGCACTGTGCAAGGGCCTATTTTAATATACAGTGCGCCTCCCAAAAGTTCCGGGCTATTTAAATAACTTTTTATTAGTTTATAATATAGGATTAAATTTTATAGTGATACAACGTGATCACAAAGTCTATTATTTCGTAATGAGACAACTCACCGCGGCCGACTCGCCACGAGCCAACTCGACGCAGGGAGAACTCGCCACAGGGACAACTCGTCGCGAGATTATATTAAATATTACTACTGGTCGTTAAAGGAGAATCAGAGGGCAGAGGCCCCCGCAATTATTGTTCTAAAATGTTCCTAAATTATTACTGGCATTAAAGGGGGTGCAGGGGGCGGAGCCCCTGCATAAGAACTAAATAAAATTAAATGTTGATACTAATCTTTAAGGAAGTAACAACGGTGGCGGAATCCCCCGCATTAGATCTAATATATTTCTAATGTAATGAGAGTCAAGAGAGTGGAGCCCCCCCCGCCACACCATTTAATAAAATATTCCTACTAACGGAGGTAAATGGGGCAGGGGGCATAGCCCCTCCTCACAAAATATCTAGTAAAATATTTTTTGTAACTCCTGGTGTTAAAGGGAGGCATGAGGGGCAGAGTCCCACACAAAAGATTAATAAAATTCTTCAGTGCCTTAGAACGTTAAAATGGGGCATGAGTAGCGAAGCCGACCACAATTAGTTCTAATAAAATATTCATATGTAACCCCTGGAGCTAAGATATAATATATCTAATACAATATTACTTAACAATATTTTATGACATTAAAGGGGGCAGGGGGGCGGAGCCCCTTCCCCACAAAATATCTATTAAAAAATTTCGAAGTAATTTATGACGTAAAAGGGAGGGGGGGGGGGCAAAATATCTAACCTTCACAGGTATCTACGTTGTTATTTTTTTTGAAGAGTAACGATCATTTGAACATTTCTATTGAGATTAGGTTAAATGCATTTTCGACAATATTATTTAATAAAAAACACAGATCCAGTTGAAAAACTGATGTTTATCAGCAAGTCGTGTCATCATTGTGTTGAAAAATTCAATTCTTCTGTTTTTTATTTTTTGGGTCATTCTTAGTCAACTCTATCAGAGAAAAACGCTACTTTTACGGATTTTTATAATTTTCACATATGTTGTTAAACTTTCTCAAATAATATAACTTTCATTCATCATTTCGCAAAATTTTCAGTTTTTTGAAAATGACGCGTATTTTAAGTTTTCCAGACATGACGCATATGCATTTAAACAATAATTTTTATCTCCGGATGTACTTATCGTAGCGAATTGATTTTTTTTAGTTTTGTTCACAAAAGAACGATCTTTTTGGACATTTTGTCCGTTTTTAAGTAAAAAAAAATTTTTTGATTATTTTTTGTACAATTTTTTTTTAAATTTGAACCTGAGGTCAGCTTTTTAAAAATCTGAAAAAAATCAGAAATATTGCTTATAGTATTCTCTATCATCCCTGCAAATTTTATGCTGGACATATTTATAACGGCTTCAAAAAAAAAAAAAATTAAGGTTGTTGTATATAGGTTACGCGCACTATACATTGATTTGTCGTAATGAATTCGGGTGAAAATGTTTAAATCAATGTTGTTTGTGTGTAATCTATGGAATTAATAAATTGATTTTGAAATAAAGTGATCATACAGGGTGTTTAAAACTGTTTGTTTTATGTACTCATTAAGATATATATGTTTAGTATAAATGTACATTTCTACTTATTTTTTGATAAGAAAATTAATAATTCATGTGTAATTTCTCAAAAATAAAGTTTTAAAATCTCATATATTACCTCTAGTATAGTTTATTACATATAATACTGCAAGATGGTTACTATAAAAACGACTTTTATAGTTATTTTAATTAAAAAATATGAATACCCTAATTTTTAACCCTTTGACGTACATGGGACATATGTGTCCCTTATAGTTTTTCGTAATTTTTCATGTTGATTTATAATTATAGGTAATATTACGATGAATAATATGAAAATATACATTTGTCGCTATTTTTTAAAAGAGTTTTGTGGTTGATAACATTACTATTTGAAAACTTTAACGAATATCAAAATTTAGTAATTGTTGCTTCTCTGCACATTCGATTACTTTATTAAATTTTATCATTTATATTTATATTGTGGTGGTGTAATTTAACAAATTCGTACTAAAGGTAAGTGTAGCTACTTGATATAAACATTTTATATTATTTAATTAACGATATGTATTCATAATATGTGATTTTAATTGTTGGGACAAATGTGTCCCTATGTACTATAAGGTATAATATATTTTATAGCATAGTTATAGTTATATTGTAATAATTTAATAATATATTTTATAAATTATATTAAATTCTAGAAAAATGACACAAAGACTACGAGAATTTTATTTAAAAGATGATAAAATTATTCAATTATATACAGGGTGTCCCAGGACTGTGTCAAAGCTCAATATTTCATATTATTATAAGAATTAGAAGAAAACTTTAAATGCAAAAGTTGTCAGGCTAGAGCATCGGCATAGTTTGAAATTAGTTACATTTATACAGGATGACCCATAACTGCGTTACAAATCAAACTTATGTTTTTTTAAATACAAACTATATATTTTTATTTGATAATCTAAAAGCATTCATTTTTCTGAGTATTTTGATGTATCAAGTATGGAATTATACAGAGGGGTTTAGAAGTAATGACCAATTTTGTAAGAAAATAGGAACATTTTCAACACCTTGTAATTTTCTAATTACAACAAAAAAAAATTGTTTTCTGTTTGAAGTAGTTTTGGCATATTCTCTATTATTGCGATATTATGTCAAACATTTACAAAATTGTATTATTTGTACAGGGTGTATCAAAACACTAAACCTAGTTTTTTTCAAAATTTTCAAATGGAACACCCTATATATTTTTACATTTTCGAATTGCCTGTTCAATTCTCAACACATTTTACAAACCATGTTCTATACCTAAATCCAGCCGTTAAAGAGTTATTTATTTTATTTTAAAATCTTAAGATGTTTTATAAAAACAATACAACTTTTTTATAATCAATAAAACAGTTCGCTTAAAAATAACTAAACAAACTAATAGAACTTACAAACTTCAACAACATAAAAATTTAATTATTTTGTGGAATATAGTAAAGTTGTATTGTTTTTAAAAAAATCTTAAGATTTTAATATAAAATTAATGACTTATTAACGGTTGGATTTAGGTATAGAACATGGTTTGTAAAATTTGTTGAGAATTGAACAGGCAATTCGAAAATGTAAAAATATATAGGGTGTTCCATTTGAAAATTTTGAAAAAAACTAGGTTTAGTGTTTTGATACACCCTGTACAAATAATACAATTTTGTAAATGTTTGACATAATATCGCAATAATAGAGAATATGCCAAAACTACTTCAAACAGAAAACAATTTTTTTTTGTTGTAATTAGAAAATTACAAGGTGTTGAAAATGTTCCTATTTTCTTACAAAATTGGTCATTACTTCTAAACCCCTCTGTATAATTCCATACTTGATACATCAAAATACTCAGAAAAATGAATGCTTTTAGATTATCAAATAAAAATATATAGTTTGTATTTAAAAAAACATAAGTTTGATTTGTAACGCAGTTATGGGTCATCCTGTATAAATGTAACTAATTTCAAACTATGCCGATGCTCTAGCCTGACAACTTTTGCATTTAAAGTTTTCTTCTAATTCTTATAATAATATGAAATATTGAGCTTTGACACAGTCCTGGGACACCCTGTATAGCAGATTGTAGTGATAATTTTTTATCAGATATAGAAGATATATTATCAATTTCTTGATGAAGATATTGTAAATTCATCAATAGCACATGTCATTATAGTAAACGATCCAACGAATCCAACCAACCAGTCAAGAGTCTGTAAGCAAGATGATTCCTTACTTATAAAAATGACGAAAATTTTGCTATAGAAAAACCTCCATTTACATGGAAGAAGGATTATCGTCCTCAGAGATTTCAAGAAGAAGAAAATTATCCCCACGGAAAATTTCTACTTTTTGATAATGATGAAATTCCCAATCCTGTCGATCTGTTAAACTTCTGAAGTGTAATAACCTCATTGCTGATATTTCAATACCAAAAAGCCTAAGATATGCAAAGCAGACTGGTCGGTATTTATTACTGATGTCCAGGAAATAGAAGCATACCTAGAAATTTATTTGGTAATAGGATAACATGTATTGCCTATGATAAGTAACTTTTGGTCAAGCGCGCCAAATACGAGAGTATCATATATTTCCCAAATAACGCCACACCATAGATACGAAAAAATCTGCACTTTTGCAATAATGATGTACAGCCAACAACGCCAGATGACCCTCCTTTTGGCCGCGCTTACAATATCAGGTCAAGTTTTCAATCTGCAACGATACCAATCAAAAACAGACATGAACAAGATGATAAAATTCTCAAAAAGGAAAAGGTGCGCATTATGTGCCACTAAAAAAAATGCACATATAATACTTGTCACTTGTACTATTTGTAATATTTACTTATGTTATACTTCCACTAGGAATTGTTACTTAAATTATCAAAAATAAATATTGCATGTATATTGTATATTGTAATGTATGTATTATATTTGATTTTTACCTTTGAAGTACATTGGGACAAATATGTCCCGTCTTATATTTCCCTCAAAAAAATTTTTTTTACATAAAAATCAATAAATTTATGTAATTTGATCTTAAATTAGTTTATTTATAAGTAAAAAACAACTAAACTTTGTTTAGTTTGCTTGTGTACTGAAAGGGTTAATGAGATTTTGGACGAAGTTTCTAAAATCAAAGAAAAACATCTCTAAGGTTTTATATTAGCGCACTCAATATTATATATTAGTCACATTAAAATCAATTATAAAAAATATTCTATATATTCCTAATAAGAATGTAGAAATTATTTATAATAAATTTATATCAAAAGGTATTGGTGGATGATTAAATGATAGTTTTTTGTATCATTCCAATATATTTAATGGTGAAATAATTTTTAATAAAATTAAGGATTCTATTTTTTATTAACTATAATTAAAGCAGCTTTTCAAGTGACCACATAGAGGTAATATATGAGATTTAAACGACTATATTAGTAAGAAATTACACATGAATTATTAATTTTCTTATCAAAAAATAAGTAGAAATGTACATTTATACTAAACATATATATCTTAATGAGTACATAAAACAAACAGTTTTAAACACCCTGTATGGTCACTTTATTTCGAAATCAATTTATTAATTCCATAGATTACACACAAACAACATTGATTTAAACATTTTCACCCGAATTCATTACGACAAATCAATGTATAGTGCGCGTAACCTATATACAACAACCTTAAAAAAAAATTTTTTGTCCAGCATAAAATTTGCAGGGATGATAGAGAATACTATAAGCAATATTTCTGATTTTTGTCAGATTTTTAAAAAGCTGACCTCAGGTTCAAATTTAAAAAAAAAATTAATTGTACAAAAAATAATCCAAAAAATTTTTTACTTAAAAACGGACAAAATGTCCAAAAAGATCGTTCTTTTGTGAACAAAACTAAAAAAAAAATCAATTCGCTACGATAAGTACATCCGGAGATAAAAATTATTGTTTAAATGCATATGCGTCATGTCTGGAAAACTTAAAATACGCGTTATTTTCAAAAAACTGAAAATTTTGCGAAATGATGAATGAAAGTTATATTATTTGAGAAAGTTTAACAACATATGTGAAAATTATGAAAATCCGTAAAAGTAGCGTTTTTCTCTGATAGAGTTGACTAAGAATGACCCTTTTATAAAATTTTTGAAAATGAAAAACGCATATTTTTCATCCATTTTCTGTGTAATATTATATGAAGTACGATTTAATTTAAATTTTGCCAATAATCTATTAATTGAGTCCACTAGAATGAAAAAAAAGTGCTACGATGTTGGCAACCTTCCCCTACTAAGTTGTTTTCTTCAAGAAACATTTACCTATGTGTCATAATATTTTTCAATTTTCATAAACATTTTTTTTTCAGTGTAGTATTTATTAAATGAAAAATATCTATAAATTTTTAATCGCAATTAATTTTTAATTAGTTGATGTCAATACGAGTTTTATGTAATTAAAACTGTCAGATGAAATATATTTTTGGAGTTTATTGAAAATTAAAATTGTTGTTGATGAAGTCAGTGACCCGTAAAAAGAAAAGCATAATAATGCGCTAATTACCAAAGCTAATTCGTTTAAAACTACAAAAAAGTTAATAGAATATCAATTTTAGTGTAGGTAAATACAGAGTGGCCCAACTAAAACGAGATTTTGAAAAAACGCTCGAATACGTCGATTTTGCTTTCAAGGGGGACATATTTTGCTATAAAATCATTCCAACCCTCAGTGCTATGAGCACAACCCTTAAAATTTTAAATACCTAGCATGATAGGGCAAGTGATACCTCATTTGAAAGGTTTATTCATTCTAAACAAGGTGTTTTTCGTTTTTTTTTTTTAATTTGTTTAGTATAGCGCTGAGGGTTAAAAAGATTCTTGCAAAAATTTTATAGCAAAATTGAATGCAAAATCGACGTGATCAAGTGTTTTTTTGCAAAATCTTATTTTAAATGACCAAAAGCGCGGCTGTTTCGTTTTAGTTGGGACACCCTGTATAAATTAATTAAATATAAAATTTACAAAAAAACATTTTACAATTTATTTGACAATACCTTAAGTAAGTAGTATTTATTATTTTAAATAATGTTTATAATTTCGAAAAAAAAATCTTATTTGAATCTCCTATTTTTAAGGAAAATAAAATAAAAAGTAAATTATGTCATTTACACTGGAAGAACTAATGAGAAAACTTTTTTTAGGACAAAAAGAATATAAGATTGACTTTTTACTTTTAGTTATTATAAATATTATTTTTAATTAATCAGTTCAACTATAAAATATATACAAACAAATATAAAAAAAAACATCTGCCAAGTAAATGCATAAGTAGTGCTTCTTCATGCCAAATTCACCAAAGGTTGTTAATTATTGAATAATTTAAATAAAAAACCTGTCATTGGTTAACCATTTAATTTTCATACAATTTTAATAAAAAATATTATTTCGAAATTTTTCTTTATACGCACCTCGTTATTATATCGTATATTTTTAATTTTTTGACAATTTCAATCTAAAACTAAATTATTCTGCTATACAAATGTCAAAATAACATTTAATATGCCAAAATTAACAGCGGTTGTAAAATACAAATGACGATTTTTTATAGCAATTTGAAATTTCGTTGTTGAATGCTTTACTAAAAAGATTCTATAACATTTTCACGTAACATTTGTTGTTCTTGAAATATCTTGAAAAAAATAATATTTTGAGATGTCACCCCTTCCCCTTATAGTGCCTTATCCACGATTTAGATTAATTTGAAATGGGACTGTCCTTTAACCAGATTCAACCAACTAAACAAGTTTCATTAATATCGGTTCAGTAGTTCATGAGTTATGATGCGTGTGACAAGGATTCATGGGACAGACAGACACACATACACAGACAGACAGACACAGAACAAAAAGTGTTTGGGTTGAGTTGAATCGGAAAGATTTCATTTTTAAATCGGATAAAAAATTTATTTTTTTTATTTTAAAACGATCATTCTCATATTTTCGATGAAACAATATGGTATTTGACATTATTAATAATAAAGACTAAAATGCTCTAAATAGTGTAGTATATATTACTATAATTAACAATCAAGTTTTTTTACGTGAAATAAATAAGTATTTCAATAATAATCCTAATTTTAAAATGTAATATTTGTCACGTGATCGCAAACACGTCTAAATGAACTGTCACTGGTATGACGTACTTGCTTATTAAAAATATCAGAATATTATTCAATCCCTATTGGTTTATTTCAGTTATACTACGTAACTTTGAATGCGCGTTTTGGCGGGATTTTTTTCATTCAAATATAAAAAGATTATTTTGAGTGTTTTTTCGATATTATTTTGGAAAAAGATACTAAGGAAGTATCTATTATATACATACGCACAATTTACAATATACAGGATGATTCAGCACTGTCGTGCCAAACTTGAACAGTAGATTAAGAAAAATATTTTAAGCAAAAAACTTCCAATAAACATTGGTCCGGAAATTTTTCGTGGGGGAACTACAGGCCTCCAAAGATTTTACTAAAAATTTGTTTTTATTTAATATCTACAGAACCCTTTATGATAAAATAATGAAATTTGGTATTCTGTTTAGTAATAATAAGCGTTATCGATTTCTCATATTAACTAGTTATAATTTAGACTAGGGATGTATGGGGCCAGTGGTCCGATCGATTTTTATCTAATTTTTTTTTTTACTTGTTTCTTGAATAAGAGACCTATATAAGATTACATGTCACAATATACACCAAAATATATTTTGCTTATTTGTCATAGGATTAACCGTTTTCGAGAAATATCGATGCTAAAGAAGCATGCAGAATTTAACTTAATACGGATGCTTCAAATTTCAAATAATAAATTTATATTCTTGTTCTATGATAAAAATTAAAACAAAAAGTTAACATAAGTATGCTTAAAAAATGCATCCTTATCAACAATAGTTTCGTTTTTTAGTCAAATAATTAAAGTACATAATACAGTAATACAACTGGCTATAGATCTTAGAGGATTCATATTAGGAGGTTTCTTTATATGAACTTTTTTTCTTACCTTTAATCATAGAACAAGAATTTAAATTTATTTTTTGTAATTTGGAGCATCCGTATTAAGTTAAATTCTGCATGCTTTCTTTTCTATCGATATTACTCGAAAACGGTTTATCCTATGACAAATAAGTAAAGTACTTTTTTACGTATTTTGTGTTATATAATCTTAAATGAGTGCCCAACATTATAAAAAAATTAAATTTACAAAAATACTAGATAAAAATCGATGGGCCCACTGGTCACATACATCCCCGGTCTAAATTATAATTGTTTAATACAAGGAATCGATAGCACTTATTATTACTAAACAGAATACCAAATTTCATAATTCTATCACAAAGGGTTATCTAGATATTAAATAAAAACTCATTTTGATGAAAAATCTTTGGAGGGCTGTAGATCCCTAACGAAAAATTTCCGGACACATGTTTATTGGATGTTTTTTACTTAAAATATTTTTCTTAATCTACCTTTTAAGTTTGGCACGACAGTGCTTAATCAGCCTTTATACATACGCACAATTTACAATATATTTTAAAATTTAGTCAAATACCCTATTACTAAATAAAGTTGAAATATTTAAATCTGTAGTTGTCACATTCAGTCATTCACGTTCTCTCTGTTAATGAATAATATCTATATTTAATAGTAGGGTTATTTGGTTCAGTATTGTAAAGTTGGTTGGCATCTACTTATAAGAAAATACCGAAGTCTTATTGAATAGATTAGAGCGAGAACCCGTGTAACAAGGATCATTAGTATAGGGTTGATAGCACTCGGACAAAAGGATTTATTGAATGGAAATCAAAATGTGTAGGTACTGAAAATATGTATTGGTGAACTTATTCATTCATACTACAAATAAACGTTATGTTGCCGCCGCATTTTGAAAATCAATATAGTTTGATAAATGTCCGAACGCAGCGCTGCAATTGCAACCGTTTTAACTTCAGAACAAGTAAATACAAATTAAAAAATTTGATGGAAACGTGCAACACGTAAATTAAAATATCAAATCTTTTTCGGTCAATCCGCATTTTTTATATAGATAAAACCGCAAAAAAAATGTGACATTTTTTTAGAATATGCTAGTTTGTTGACGGTAGGTAAACGAAGTATACATTAATGACAATATTTTTAGTAATATATAGTAATTTGGAATCATTCTACATATTTATCTCAAATATGACATTTTGCTTCCTCGCAATATCGAAGATACGAGAAGCTTTGTTATCGTTTTAAAACGAGAAAAAAAATTTGTTCTCCGATTTTAAAAATTTTACCGGATCTATCCGTTTCAGGTCAAGACAAACACTTTTTGTTCCGTGTCTGTCTGTCTGTGTGTGTGTCTGTCTGTGTGTGTGTGTGTCTGTCCCCCAATCCTTGTCACACGCTTAACTCATGAACCACTGAACCGATATTGATGAAACTTGGTTGGTTGGTTTGATCTGGCTTGAGGACGGTCCCATTTCAAAATAATTTAAATTGTGTGTAAGGGGGAGGGGTGACATCCAAAAAGATTTATTTTTTGAAGATATCTCAAGAAAGACACATGTTACGTGAAAATTTTATAGAACCTTTTTTGTAGAGCATTCAATTTTCTATAATATAGGTTACCTACTTTTGTTGTAAAATATTCCCTTACAAAGATCTATCTCAATTTGACTTAAGAAAATCGTCATTTGTTTTTTTAAAACTGCTATTTACTTTGACATATTAAATGTCACTTTGACGTTTTAAATGTCATTTTGACATTCGTATAGCAGAAAAATAATGATTTTGATTGAAATTATCAAAAAATTCAAAATATACGACATAATAACCAGGCGCGTATTAAGAAAAATGTCAAATTAATTTTTTTTATTAAAATCGTATGAAAATTAAATGGTTAACCAATGACAGGCAGTTCATCTGAATACTTTATCGGGTTTTATTTAAATTGTTCAATAATTAACTACCTTTGATGAATTTAGCACGAGGAAGCACCGTGCATTAACAAGGCAGAGTATTTTTAGTTGTGACACTTTTTTGCGGGGGTGCAAAATGAGGTATTAATTTTGTGATAATATTTATGGATTTGCTATAGAATTTAGAGCAGTGATACTTCAACGTATTGTAACGTAGTTGACGACTCTAACCGTACGTGGTAGTTATCTAATATCACCACTGTTTCAATACCGTTGTTGGTGTTTACATACAATGCATGCGTGAAACTTGTCAAATTCGTCATGAAACTCCAAAATAATTGTCATATATTAATTGTATAACACATTTGAGAGTGCTTGCAAGCTTGCAAATTTGCTAGCCCCTTTATGATACCGGATATTAATGTTTGAATCAAAAGAAGATCAGAATATTCCATAAGCATTTTGTTATTTAATTTTGTCAATATTAGTTTTCACATCTATTACATTTAGTCAAAGGTAAATGTAAATCAACAGTGTAAGATATCGTAATCACCACATCGAAGGCAAAGAAACGAATTTGCATTTTCATAGTTTCCAGAAAATTGATTTGAAGTTGTGATACGCCGAGAAAAACCGAATTATGACCCAGATGTTATTAACTGTCTCTGAGGTCATAGATTACCTAGATCCTGAGGACCCCAGTAATGCACATTAGGTAAAAATAAAACGGGCAAGTGCTTGTTGGGCACGCACATGATAGGGTTCCGTAGTCATTCTCACTACGATTTATAAAAAAAAAGTTTTTTACAAAATTTTCGTGACCGAAGGGTTAAAATCAAAAAGTCATTTGGCTTTTATTATTTCATTTTACGAGACCTATCAAATGACACCCCACTCAATGGGGTAAATGAAAAAAATGTGACTTCACTTTTCAATCTATGATAGGGAGGCCCAAAATATTTTTGACAATGTTCGTTATAATTTTCAGTGAAAGTACTAATTAAAAGCTACATTCTGAATTTTTTTCAGATTTTTTGAATCGATAGTTTAGAAAATAGAGGGGGGGGCGCTCTGACAGCGACATTAAAAAGCAAATATATCGCGACTGAAGGGTTAAAATCACAAAGTTAATTGACGTTTTTTATTGCATTTTACGAGACCTATTAAATGACACCCCACTCAATAGGGTAAGTGGGAAAAAAATGTAAGTTCAATTTTCAGTCTATGAAAGGGGGGTCCAAAATATTTTTGACAATGTTCGTTATAATTTTCAGTGAAAGTACTAATTAATAGCTACATTCTGGAATTTTTTCAGATTTTTTAAATCGATAGTTTAGAAAATAGAGGGGGGGGGACGCTTTTTTCACGACTTTGGAGAGCAAATACATCGTGATTAAAGGGTTAAAATCAAAAAGTTCTGATACATTTTTTGTTGCATTTTAGGAGACCTTTCTAACGACACCCCACTCAATGGTGTAGGTGAAATTTTTTTTTTGAAAACACTTTTCATTTTATGAAAGGGGGGTCTAAAAAATTTTTATTTTCAAAAATCTTATTATTTCTGTTTTTGAGTCATCAATCTACGACCGTATACCAAATTTCATCTTATTATCTCAAAATTTTTGAAGACGGACGGACATGGAGAAACTATAAGGGTTCCTAGTTTTCTACGGAACCCTAAAAAGCCAAAATTGGAGATTCGTGTTTATTCAAAAACCTCAATTTTAACCTTTTTTTTAATACTAAAAATATTTAAGATGGTTGTTTACTAAAAAGCTAGTTCGCATTTGTAAAAAAAATTTCAGGTCAGTTTACCATTTCGTTTATTATTTATAAAGGTGCAAAGTTGGCCTCTTATACATTGCAAGCATAGGGATCCACTTGGAATTCGATATTCGTTTAATTCGTGTATTAAAACTAAACGTCAGATTTTAACCAAAAACGGATATGTTATAGATTGGTAATTAAGGAATGTGTATATAAAATTTTAGAATGATTTACCATCTCCTTAAAATTTCCTTTTTTTTTTAAATAAAACCTTAGTTTTCATGATATTTGCTTGTCTTAATTTAAATAGACCACCTAAGCAAAGTGGATTTAAAATTTTTATTAGGTAGTTATACTGACTCCTCCCATACAAATAATTAATCTGATTTAACCAAACCTATATCTCTTATAGATACGTAGATCCTTACACTAGAAAAGTAATCTGAGACACCCTGTATATAGGTACATTGATATTAAACATTAACAAGCGATAACAATATAGAGGAATTATTCATCACAATATTAATGATACAAACCACAAATCATATAGAACAAAATTTATGTTTTTGTTATAATCCTGCCCTGTAACGGAACAGGAAACAGTGTCCGGCGCAGGTGTAGATATATAACATCCCTTTGGTACAGCTTTACACAAAGCTCGGTGTATTAAATCTAGAGCTATTTCACTCACTCTTCTGTAATATCACATTGGGTTTGGACAGATGAGGACATTGAAATCTGACAAATAGACAAAACGTAATCAAATGCATTCATATATTATGCACTTTGGTATTTTGCTTTATGATAGTATTTTTTCACCGACTTCAAAAAGAATGAGGTTATCAATTCGCCTGTATATATTTTTTATGTCTGTTCGGGTATAATTCCTAAAAAATATGCACCGATTTCGACGATTTTTGTTTGTTTGAAAAGAGAAATTTAAAAAAATAAAGTTACAGGATGATTCATTTAAACTGGAATTTTGTATAAATCGAGAACTAAGTAAAATAATGAAAAATGGTTCAGAAAAAAGTTATAAGGTATCGAAAGGGTCAAATATTGGTGACCTTGAATTTGACCTTGATACTTATTTTCATGGTCAAATGAAGGTCAACTTTGATTTTTTAAATGAGAACCTGTATTTTTATTGCATATTCGTATTATACGGGAAAAAACATGTAATTTTTGTACAAAAAGTTTTTTTTAATGTATTTTTTTGTTTCTAACGAAATTTCTGTGCACTTGCTATTTGCTTCGTAAATTTAAAATTACTAAATAATTTTACTTTTTATAAGGTCAATTAATTCCAGAATTACGCCAAAAGTATGTAGTTAATTAATCGACTGTATAAAAAGAAAAATTATTTAGTAAATTGCAAGAGTATGGAAATGTCGTTAGAAACAAAAAATTTACATTAAAAATAAAACTTTTCGTACAAAGGTTATATATTTTTTTCTGTATAATACGAATATGTAATAAAAAATATAGATTCTCATTTAAAAAGTTGACTTTGATTTGACTATGAAAATAAATATCAAGGTGAAATTCAAGGTCGCCAATATTTGACCCTCTCGATACCTTATAACTTTTGTCTGAACCATTTTTCATTATTTTGTTTAATTCTCGAGATATACAAAATTCCAGGTTAAATGAATCACCCAGTATAAAAAAAATAAAACAGTTTTCACAAAAATCTCTAAAACACTGAAAAGTACCTATATAATAATAAATTTTTTTACAGTTTTTGATGTCGCTGCCAAGTCAATAAAAAATACTTTTATTGAATTTCAAAATGAAGTAGTCGTAATCGTCGAAAAACATGAATAAATTTTCTTAAATTTTTGTAATACCTAGAACATTAAGTGCTAATAACTCAAACATTTTTCGAGATTTCGACATTGAATCTAGATCACTATTTAGGACACTCTTTATTATAACTTAAAATTTCATTTTGAAATTCAATAAAATACATATTAAACACAGCGGTCGAACGTAACTCTACATACATTTTAGACGTAATTTCCAAATTCGACGTCACTAAATGATTTTTTCGTGGACTAAAGATTTCAATAACTATTTAAGGTACATAATTTTAAAAAACACCATTTTATTCGAAATTTTATCAGCTTTAATTAGAAGGGGGGGGGGGGGGGGAGTTATCACCATGTTCTATAGGTACATAGAAATCTACCAATTTCTTGAAATAAATGTACTCCGTCATTTTTTTCTAGCGCCACCTCTATACGAAATTATCTGGTGACTGGACTATACGTCATCGACACGAAATTTATAGAAAATGGTGGCTGTCAAAATATCCAGAGCATATCTTTTTTTATTGGATTATGGCTGGATTAATCTTTATCCAACATTTCACTGTTTTTTTTCATTGTGCGATTGTTTCAAAAGAGATACCTGAAGAATTGGGAGTTTGCTAATAGACCGATCATAGCAGTTACATAGTTATAAATTTTCAACCCCTTCACATAATAATTTAAAAAAAAACTAGTTTAATTTCTTCCTACCATGCTACGTAAAAATATGTATTTATACGTAACAGTCAATTTAGATTCTTTGATAATTTGATTGTGTTCACTTATTTTATTGTAATAATATGGTAGAATGTACGAGTATCTACTTGCTACACTCGAATGCACAATGTAGTTACATTGTATGTAGTATTTAGTTTTATAATTAAAACGTTATATAGATACTAACATATACTTCCTTTATTAATACAAGATAATTAACCTAGGTACATTCAAAACTGGAACAAATAAACTGTACGAGTACTTATTTTGTTCGCTTCTTTTATATTGCTTTGAGACAAGAATAAGTTAATATACCTATTTAAATAGGGTGAAGTAAGGTTAGTGTAACCTCGGTTTATCAAACTTTGAATAAGCTTTATTTGTATTTCAGATCAATCACATATAATTATCTATGCCTTACTTTGTTATATTTAATCATAAATATGTATGTAGGTAATCAAAATTTTAATTCATTTTTATGGTTAAAAAAGAGGTTACATTTTCACTCTGTTAGTGAATGATATGCTCAGAATTTGGCGGTCTATTAGTCTAAGAGGTGAGCACCAGATTTAGTAACTACTTTCTTAAAGCTGATTTTTTGATATTACGTCACATTTGTGGTGTAGATATACAGCCTGCCATCAGTCAGCTAGTTTCGTTAGCGTTTGGCGCGGGGGTGGTTTTAACTTTGTAATAAAAAAACTGTACAAGTTGCAACTACTTTCTAAAATCTGAAAATTTATTTTTTAGCAGTATACTTAGTAAGAACTCCTTTTATCATAGTCAGTCATCAAAATCTTGCAACCGGGCGCGTCAGCAGGGCGTTTAACTTGTAAAAAATCTATACATCGTGAAAGTATTTTCTAAAACATGAAATTCGGTATAAAAGTTGGGAATATTATTATTAATAATAAAAAAATAGTCCGTCCGAATTTTACCTTAATAAATGCCGTCAGAAGCCGATACACCACCCCCGCGCCAAACGCTAACGAAACTAGCTGACTGACGGCAGGCTGTATATCTATACCTTAAATGCAGGGAGTCGAACCGAACCCGAACCCGAACCGAAAACCGGTTCCGGAACGAAATTTTTGGGCGAACCGGAACTGAACCTGAACCGAAATTTTAAACTTGACGTTGAACCTGAACCGGAGCCGAACCGAAAAACAAACTTTCGGTTACCGGTTCAATAGTGTTTAATTTTACCGGTTCAATGAAGTTTAATTAAAGTATTAGAATACTTGTAATTTTCGTATTTTTTAGTTTAACTTTTGAGTTTTCTGCGGAATTTAAAAATTAATAAAAAAAACTTTATGTTCATCTTTAAAAATTGGCCTGCTACCAGAAAAAGTCTTAATATACAAAAAAAATGGGAAAGATTGATAGAAAAGTGGTATTTTCAGAAAAAACATGAAAAGTGCTATTTAAAATACTCTTTATAGGCTGTAGCAGGGTAAGCATTGAAAAATTGCCCCAGCGTATTTTCTAATAAAGTTTTGTTATAATTGGTTACAAAAAAATAATATATTCTGAAATTTTGAGCCATTTTTATTTAATAGTTTTTGAGAAAATTTTTTGAATGGTTTTATCGATTAATTTGGAAAAAATATATGTTGTAGATATAACCAGGAGTAATCTGTGAAAAAATATAAACTTCCAGAACCCATGATATCTACCCGAAAAAAATTCCAAATTTCATTAGAAAATTCGCGGGGGCACTTTTTCAATGCTTACCCTGCTACGGCCTTTAAATTGCATTGAGCATATTCTAAATATAAATTGTCAATATTTTTATTATTCCGGCATAAACCCATTTTTTTAAATTAATACAAATAAAAAAATAAACCATAAAAAAGTATCGATACATTATACACAAACCTGGAAAGTAAAGGTATGTAGGAAAATATTTATTTAATTTAAAAAAAAATTAGAAAAAAAAAAATTTTTAAAAACAAGCTTTTACATATGCACTAAAAAGTAAAAAATAAGTTTTTTTTTCACAAAGTCTTCCAGAATTCGTATGACTAAAAAAGCTTGTGGCGTTCATTTAATATTTAATGTAATATTTAGAAATATAAAAAATGTCGAAAATATCAATATAGGAAAAACTACATTTTCTACTATAAATTAATATTTTCAAATCTTCCATTAAATTGCATTAATATTATGTTAAAATGCATATATGTATAATATTGTATAATGTATATATACATATCATATATGTATACATTAATATTTGGAAATCTAGATTCAAATAGGACAAAGAACCTTTTGCTAGTTTAATTTAGTATTTTAAATTCCTGGTTAATTTATCGCACATGAAAGAAATATTTAGTAATCTAGATTCAACATAGGAAAAAAGTTTTAACAGTATTTTATCTACCTTAAATTATTATTTCAAAATATTACATGAAATATTTGGAATTCTAGATTCAAAATAGAATTAAGGGCTAAGAGTTTCTCAATGGAAAAACTACATTAGCTACATTCAATGAATATTTCGAAATATTCCATAAAATTCCATATATGTACATAATTTATATCAAATATAATATAAAATATTATATCCTGTGAATATTTTGAAATTATATTCAACCTAAATGAATATTTTCAATTAATATTATTTAATTGTACATTAAATTCCTGGATAATTTGATATAAACTACAGGAATATTTTGGCTTCAAGATTTATCATATGAAAAAGGGCTAAGAAATACCGAAAAGAAATACTACCTTATCTATTTTATAAATTCATATTTCAAAACATTAACATACATTGAGTTTCAGGTTTATTTAGTATCAACATTACATTAATATTTGATCTACTATAGATTTTTCCAATATTGATATTTTCGACATTTTTTATATTTCTAAATATTACATTAAATATTAAATGAACGCCACAAGCTTTTTTAGTCATACGAATTCTGGAAGACTTTGTGAAAAAAAAACTTATTTTTTACTTTTTAGTGCATATGTAAAAGCTTGTTTTTAAAATTTTTTTTTTTCTAATTTTATTTTATCCATTTTTAGTCTAAAGTTATTTATTTTTTTACTATATTATATTATATTCATTGCATCATAAGACCAGGCCCAGATAGGGGGGGGGGGGGCTAGGAGGGCCATATGGCCCGGGTCCTGGTATCAGGGGCCTCGGCGTCCCGAAAATTATTTAGTCTTTACATTTTTTGATACTAATACTATTTTTAATAGAGATTATTTAAAAAACATAAATATACTACAAAAAAACACACCTTTTAGAAAAAGTACTTAAAAAAACCTCACGGTTTTTAATACTAAATAATATCAGGAAGAAACAAGAATTTTACTAGTACGAAAGTTGTTTGGAATGTCCTTACGTTGAAGCTCTCTCAGGGTCTGCATAAGACTAAAAACCCTTTTTACTTCCATGTTCGAAGAAATGGAAGTATTGTTATTACAATACGTCAAAAAATCTTTAGTTTTTATTTTAAAATGAACACTAACGTTTTGATTGTATATTCGCTTCTTTAGAAATGAAGCGCAGATTCAGGGGAGGGGGCATGGTGAAATGACACCCCACACAAACCTAAAAAGTAAAGCAAATTAAATAGAAAAATGCTTATTAAATATACTAAAGTAAATTTTTTTGTCTATTTCACAGACCATGACCCCCTCCTCCATTGTAAAGTTAGACTCGCGTCTCTTAGAAAAACAATACCTACCTATTTAGATCTACAAAATTACACTAACATAAATTAATTTATATTTAATATTTTTCAATAATGCCATAACAATATAATACATATACATTACATGTATGCATATAGGATGATATAATAACAATAAAATGAGATACTATATCTACTATATATATATATAATTATATATATATACTATATATATATATAAATCTACTGAACACCACTGATTTTAAATGTAAGCAATTAAACTATCTGCTATCTACATTTGATTTAACTTGTACGGTCAAAGAAGCTACTAGAAAAACAGCTGGCTCTGAAACACTAATTGACAACATTATAACAAATATTAAAGCATTTTCTATAAAAAATATAGTAACTGCACTATCAGATCACGATGCTATTGAAATTTCTATCAACAATGATGTTATAAAAATAATAATAATATTATTTACAAATATGTAAGATCTTATAATGATGAAAACCATTACTTATTCAATTATTTATTAAATAATGAATGCTGGCAATCGGTGTTTCAGAACAGTGACATAAATATAAGCTTTAAAAATTTTCATGATTTAGTGTCATATTATTTTAATATTGCGTTCCCGAAAAAAATTATAAAAATTCAAAATAAAACTAATTCTGTTAAAGATTGGATAACCAATGACATAATTGATTTATCAATACAAAAACGCAATTTGTACTTATTATTAAAAGATTTTCGGAAATGTAATATTGATGATACTATTTTGAAAGAAAAATATAAAAATTTATGTAAAAACATTACAAAGCAGACTCAGATTTCAAAATATAACCACTACAATAATTTACTGAACAATTCAGATAATAAATCAAAAACAGTTTGGAATATTATAAATAAATTTAAAAATAAAAATAGCACAAATTCTACATTAATTGATAATATGACCGTGTCGGAAGTTCAAAACACTGCAAATGAATTCAATAGTCATTTTGTAAATGTTACATCAAATCTAAACCTTAAAGAACCAGACAGTAATATTAAATTTAACAATATCAATAACTGTAACAGTATTTTCTTTTACCCTTGTGATGAAGCCGAGCTCATCAATATTTGTCATTCATTAAAAAATAAACGTTCTGTTGGATAGGACGATATACCTACTTCATTAGTAAAAATTCATTGTCAATCATTGGTCACCCCATTGTGTTATATTATAAATAACTGTCTTCTTCAGGGTTCATTTCCTGATCTTTTAAAATTATCCATTATAAAACCACTATATAAAAAAGGTAATAAGGAACACTACGAAAATTATAGACCTATAGCACTTTTATCCATATTCGACAAATTATTCGAAAAGGTTATCTATTGTAGGATTAACAACTACATAAATAAGTACAATTTTTTGTTCAACAATCAACACGGATTCCGATCGGGTCACTCTATTAATTTAGCAATCTATGAAACAATTAACAGTATTCTAAATGCCTGGAACCAAAAACACTTATGTATTCTCGCTTTATTCGATCTGTCAAAAGCATTTGACTGCATCAACTTAGACTTATTATGCAATAAATTACATGAATACGGTATACGAGGTGTATCCCTTAATCTTATAAGATCATATTTATCTAATAGAAAACAAATCGTACAACTGAATACTACAATAGATGGTGTCCAACAATCTATTTTTTCAAATTCTATGGATATAGCTAATGGAGTTCCCCAAGGTTCCATATTAGGCCCACTATTTTTTATACTGTACATAAATGATATAAATATGCATATAAACGACAAAACAGTACTATTTGCAGACGACACTTCAATTGTCTATACTGCTATACACAAGGAATCTTTGATTGACCATATGAATACTTCCATCACTAATATTTCTAAATGGTATGATAACAACAGCTTAAAACTAAATGTTGAAAAAACTCAACTTATCAAATTTGGCAACTATGGAATGAATGATAATAGTATAACATTACCTAATCATGGAAATCTAGAATTATCTACAGTGGTGAAATTTCTAGGGTTGTATATAGACAAAAAATTAGCATGGAAGGAACATATTAACAATCTCATAAAAACAATTAACAAATACATATACTTAATACGTAACTTAAATAAAACTATACCAAATTTAATACTACTAAATATTTATTATTCTTATGTACAGTCCCAATTATCATATGGAATTATTTTCTGGGGAAACTCAGTCAATGTAAAAGATGTTTTTTTAACACAAAAAAGATGCATTAGAGCCCTTTGTAACATATCTCCACGTACATCTTGTCGCCCCTTTTACAACAAACTTTTTATTCTAACTGTTTTTGATATCTATATTTTAGAATGTGCTATTTTTATTAAAAAATACGAATATCTTTTCGAAAACAATACACGTAATCATGATCACTTTACACGCAATAAACATATTCTACTTCCGCCTTTGGCGACTCTGAATATTTTTCAAAAAGGTCCACTGAGTCAAATAATAAAAATATACAACCATCTACCGATACATATTAAAACTTTACCATATCGCCAGTTCAAAATTCAATTAAAAAAATATTTGTTATCTAAAAATTATTATAGTGTTGATGAATATTTTGAAGACTGACTAATAATAATATTAATGTATTTTTCTTTGTAAGTATACATGTGTGTACCCATGTGTCCACATAATGTATGCATACGTGATTTTGTACAATGTTTTATGTTTAAATTTATTTATTTCATGTTTAACTTCTTTATAAATGACATGTTTCACACTGTATAAACAGTCTATATGAAATAAAACCTATCTATCTATCTATCTATAATACATATTTATGTATACATACATTTAAATGAAGAAATAAAGCTAAAACGGCTAAATCTTTTCTATATGTCAATATAATCACTACAAATAAAATTTATAATACATACCTGATATTTATATAAAATTCGATAATTTTTCAATAATTTTCTTCAATTTATAATTTATAATCTTCAATAATAATTATCATTTCTATTATTAACTTCCCAATAGGAAGTTATTGTAATTGGTCCGAAAATCGAAATCAAAAATTTTAACATATTTTGATGTTTCAAGGGTATTAGAGTATATTTACACTATTTTCAGAAAAATGTCTGTGTGTATGTGTGTGTGTGTGTGTGTATGTACGTACGTACGTACGTGTCATTTTTTTCCGGGACGAAATCTCGCGAACAAAAAATGCTATTGACTTCGTTGGGGTGCTAATCGAAGCATCTTGACGTGAGTATGATCTGAAAGAAAGGATTTTTTGAAATTCAACCCCTACGGGAGTAAAAAGGGTGTTTTTTTTCATTTTTATTTTTTTTCTTGGTCGGATTTAGTCGAAACTTAGAATAAATATTATACAATACAAATAATGAAACGTGTATTTCAGTATTTATTTTTTATATGGGTCCAATCAGCCATTAAAGGGATGAAAACCACCATCAAAATTTGAATTTCATACTAATAAAGACGTCTAATAATTTATGTTGCCATGGAAACAAACGCAATTCAAAATTCACATATTATTCAAATTGTCAGATTTGTTTTTCTAAAAATGTGCATTGTATTATTGACATTAATAGGATATTAGAAAACTAATATTCATAATACAAAGGTGAGTTTTATTTCTGACAAATTCCATTAAAATTTTTCATATACATATTAAAAAAAATATTTACAAACTATAACATAGTAAGTAATATTAATTATGGAAACAATAAATAATCAGTATTCAAGTATTGTTAGTCATACCATGTTGGGAAGTTGATTGTGTGGACCTAAAGGATCGCACCCCACGGCATTATACGTTATATAGTTTAATTTTATATCCCCGGGTAAAATTGGATCCGACAGCTAGTTATGAATTATTTGTATTATGAGTATTATATTGCAAAATATTTTGACAAAACATAATTTAATGTTATTGTCGAAGCAAACCATGGTTACGCAATAATTTGAATTATGAAATAATACTTGATCACGAAGGCAAGTTATTTTATTATATTAGATACATCAAAAAAGACCTTATAATAAAATAACATAGCTATAAAAATGATAAAAAAGTGCATTGTCACGGAGAATACACCATATTTGAAAATTTGATGAAAATCGTACGACGGGAAGTTAGTTAAAAAACGGTCGGAAAATTTGTACCACGGGACATAGTGACATACATGTGAAGTTAAGTAAAAGCTTGTAATTATAGGGTAGGTTTAATTATAATTTAATTAAAATTATTATGTTTGAATAATTCACAAAAGTAAAAAAAAAAACCGGTTCGAACCGGTTCGGAGGTACATTGAACCGGTAACCGAAATAATAAAAAAATAAAATATTGAACCGGAACGATAACCGGAACTTTATTTTCTGTGTAAACCGGAACCGAACCGGTTCGGGAAATAGTGCCGGTTCGACTCCCTGCTTAAATGTGACGTAATATCACAAATCAGCTTTTAGAAAATAGTTGCAAATTTTGGCGCTCATCTCCCCGACTATATCATAGTTGTTTTCTTCTGTAGGCTTTCGTGGCCGTTGTCCATAAGAGCTAACTTTTCGGGCTGAAGTGATTCTGAAAATTGTTTTCAATTGAGAGTCGAAACGTCAATGTTGAACATACAATCACAATTTACATAGAATTATTTTCAATTAGTTATTTTCTTGTACCCAATATAAAGCCTTACGAATTCGACTCAGTCTGGCTCTCCCTAAGAAACTGGATATAAGAAGATATTCAGGGTAAGTAGGTACTTGTTTTAAGTGTACTAAATTAGAAATATTTGATTACTGCCATTGTATATTAATCAATTTACATTTAACTGTCTTACATCGTTAATTCGCGATAATTGATCATTTTGTTTAAAAACAGTCGATAAATAATTATCGCGATTCGGTACGAAAATATAGCTTTTAATTAATTAGTTATTTCATTATTGTATTTATAAAACTGTTAAGTAGTTTATCAAAAATTCTATAGATTTATTTGATTTATTGTCCAAAATTTCTTCATTTCTTATTTTGCATATAATTTTTTTATTCATACATTTGACTTTATAGCGCTCCACGCTTTTATTGGTTTTAGTCAAAAAAACCTGAAATTTTTATGATAGCTGAAAATTTATTTTTTTACTTTTTAGTGCATTTTTAATAAAAACTAGTTTTTAAAAAGTATTTTTTTATAATTTTATTTTAAAATTTTTAGTTACTGATTGACTAACTAACCAACATACTAACAGATAAAGCGGTAAAGCTCAACAAACTCTTTTATTTGATAGCCATATCAAGATGGTTATAAAGAAAAAGGTAATCCGCTATCTTGGGGCGTCCACCATATTAGATTTAGAATAACGTCACATAGCTAATCGTATTCTACTCATCAAACCCTTTCATTTGATACCCATATCAAGATGGTTATAAAAAAAGGTAATCCACCATCTTGGGGCATCCGCCATATTGGATTAAGAACGATATTAGATATATAGTGGTGCCTCGCTAACGAACGCTGCGCACAACGAACTTTCTGTTCGTTCATTGCGCGACTCGCTCAACGAACCTCGCTTCGCACAACGAACTGCATCGTGTTTCATTTTGCCGCCCGAACGCTCCTACGTATCACGAAGTCTCCCGAACTTCCAAGGTCGCACGCAGTCGATGCTCAAACTTGCATGAACATGCATTAACGCGCGTCAGTCATTCTTTTCTGTGCTTAACTCACACACCTGTTTGTTTTAATAAATGTAATTTTGTGTGTCTATATTATGAGTTCTAAAAAAGAAGGAAGGTGATTTCTGTTGAAATGAAACAAGAAATAATTAGAAAGAGGATTTGACCCTGCAAGCCTCGGTAGACTCTCCTAAATCTGATTCTGACTAAAAAATAAAAAAACGTATGTAGGTACAATCATTTTTATGTTACAGTACCTACCATATTTTATGCTACAGAATGAATTAAAATTTTTAACGTGTATTGTTATGGGAAAAACGCGTTTCACATAACGAACTTTTCGCATAACAAACTTGGTCCCGGAATAAATTAAGTTCGTTATGCGAGGCACTACTGTACTATATTATATTGTCACCGGACTCATACACGTATACAAAATTTCAAAGCTCCGTCTTAATTAGAACTAGTCGAAATTTTGATTGCAATATTTGATCTTAACATACTAACAAGTGATGATCAATAAAAGCTTGTAAAAATAAACTATATTTGCTGATTTTGGTAATTCAATTGGTTTTATTAGTAATATACTAATAAGGTTCATGAGAATTGCAAAAAAATAGCCCATCAATCCAAAAAAACAACATACTTTGCAATTTAACGCGTTCAAGACTGGTGCCAGTACCTTAGTATATTATACTAGCGAAATCCCGCGGCTTCACTCGCGTAAACTTCGAAACTAATTAGAACCCCCCATACGTGATAGGGGATGACTTATTAATTTTTTTTATATTGATTTTTATTTATTACCTATAAAAAAACGTAAATATCTCCTAACCCCCTGTCTACCCTCGCCATTAGGGGTTGAATATCGAATTTTTTTATTGCAGATTATTTTGCCCGACTCCACCATTATAACGTAAGCAGCTATGCAGATAAACGTATTAAAAATACAGACCCTGTCGACCCCCGCCATCAGGGTTTTAATGTCGAAATTTGTATTTTATTAGATGACTATTTTGCCCGAATTTACCTTTATAAGTAAAGCAGGTGTGCAGATAAACATATCTAAATCCATCCTCGTCCCCGTCCCATGCTATAAGGGCTTGAATATCGAACTTTAATTTTTAATTGAATATTAATTTGTCCGAATTTACTTTAATATCATAAAGATAAATATATTAAAATTCTCCCCCCCCCCCATTTCAATAAGGGTTGAATTTTCCTAACTGATATTTGTCTTGTAGAGTACCTACTTGCGCCATGTTTCATTCGGTGAATACAAAAAAAATATTTTACAAATTTCTCCACCCTCCTAACACCTTAGGGGTTAAATTTTAGGAAAAGCTGAAATAATTGTTTCATTATTTATATTGTAGAGTATGTTCGATAAGTTTCAATTAAATGCGAACAAAAAAAATATTTTTTTATATAAACTTTGACACCCTTTATAACCCCGTAGGGGTTGAATTTCGAAAAATCCTTTCTTAGTGGGTGCTTTTATTATAAAGGAAGGCACCTACGAAATTTCACGTTTCTAGATCCAGGGGTTTGGGCTGTACGTTGATATATGAGTGAGTGAGTGAGTGAGTGGTTATGGACAAACTCTTTTATAGATATAGATAATACCCTGGCCTAATCATTACGTATGTATATGTTTGTAGTTTGTATAATGTATAGGAGAGATATCTACTGACAAATAGACCGTTTGCAATTAACTGTGAGCTGAATCGACTGCATTCAAATGTACTTTATTTCGACTTGAGCAGGATTAATCATTACTGGCTATTTAATATCCAGTTCTCTACATATAACCCATGCAGTTATTTGTGACGACCGTTGAAACTATGCCACAGTTATTACTCTAATCATAATTTATATTCTAATGTGCTTCGTTTTTCATCGCGTTATTAGTTTCATATATATTGCTGTAATTTTAAATTAACTTTATAAATGTATGTAACTTAGATTTTGGGTTCTTGTGAATACGTTTTTAAAAAAGAAATTTATTTAATGTTTAAGATTATATTTAATGTTACTAATTACAGTGTTGACTACTGACTGTCTTACATAGCTAGAAAAGATTAAGCGGTTAACTAAAAATGATTACATGACAATAATAATATATACAATGCTGATAAGATGGTTTCTTGCAGCTACATCCGATGTACGTTATATATAACTCCTCCCCCCTTAGATTACAGCTCCTCCTGGAAGTTCGATATTTATCTTCGGGTCTGGATTGCCTGCATTTCTTCTTGTTGTGATTTTCCTCAATATTATGTTTTTCAGGAGATATATTAGAATAATAGCAATTAGTACGTATAGGAAAATTGTCCAGATGCTTGGTGTGTAAATCTTCATTGATTCTTCCATAATAGTTTGAACAGGAATCGTTGATATTTCATTGAGATTGAGTGTTTTCAAATTTATTTTCATGTTTGAAATTTCGTTTCTTCTTACTCCAAATTTCATGTTGTTGATGATAGTCGGTTTTCCGTAAGTTTTTTCCAAATAATGTAGTTGATTTCTTCTGAAGATTAACGTGTTTTTGCTTTTTATTAAGAATATTCCCATTAATAATGTTGATTCAGCTTCTTGTTCTTGCTCGAAGGTGATTGTTTCTTCTTGAACGAAGATTCCGAGATATTGATTGATTTCAGGAATGATTTCCATATGATTGTTGGAGATATTTAGTTTGATGAATTCACAGTTATTTGAATTTGCTTGTAGTAGAATTCCTTCTTCACATTTTACTTCACCGTTGATTTGAAGATGGTTTGGACATTGAAAAGTTTTACCCTTTGTACATATGTCACTTAGAGGCTTTAAAACATTATCTTTAGATTTTAAAAGATATTTTACATTTGGCATTGCCATAATATACTCTGATTCATATTTTGTAGGAATAGGAAGAAGATGGAATAGTTCAAATTGTTTTTCAAAATTTATTGGTATTGACAAGAAATAACTAATTTGACTTTTATCAATTTTACATTTAATATTTATTACTGATTCATAATCTAATATGTTTTCGTATTTGATTTCGAATGGCAATTGTTCTTTATAGTGTGTTGATATCTTTTGCAATTCCGAGAATAAGTCGTCGGACTTGATAATGGTCGGATGTAGTATGCTTAGTTTGCAAAATGTAATCGAGTTTTCAATGTCTTGCATTATGTTAAGAATAACATTATAAAGAATTACTAATTGATTATAAATATCTTTTATATTTAAAATATTTTGATTTGCAATAGCTTCATTAACAATATTATTAATTTCAGATATTTTAGATTTTAATTCTAATTCATTATATCTAATATTTCTTATTGTATTATTAAAATTACTAATAATTTGTTCATTGACAGTGTATTGCATTTTTAGTTGATTTTGCATATTTTGTTGATTTTGTTTTAAATGATCTAATATTTTATTTATTTTTTCACCATCGTGTACATCTAAATTTCCTGTTACAAATTTAACTGCAGAACCTAATCCATTGATTAGTCCTCGTTTTCCTCGTGTTTTAGACGAATGTATTTTAATATTATTAATTTTATTATCGATGTTCGATTGTATGAAATTTATTATTTTATTTTATTATTACTAAATTTATTCTAATATTATAGATAATTGATTAAGTATATTTTTATTAGTACTAATTATTTTATTATTATATTTAAGTACTTATATTAATTATTATTATTAATTTATTTAATACTATTATATTATTTATCTTTAAATTTATAAGTTTGCTTTCTTGGCCTTTTAATATTAGCCAAGTGAATTCCTTGTGTAGTATTATGATGTCGCGGTATTATTTTACCAGTTTTTAATTCAGAATTCACGCTTTCGATATTTTCGGATTTATATTTATTTTTTGTTTTACTCTGTTTTTGTCTATTTTTTACAAAAACTTGTATCGGGATTGTCGGAAGTTTTTCTTTACTTTCGTTTACTTTATTTATTACTTTTTCTTTATTTAATCGAATTTTCTCGTTTAAATTTTTATACAATAGTTTAACTTTATCTTTATGACTTATCATATAGTCGTTTAATAGTTGTTTATTAATTTCAATATTAAATGGAGATTCTGTATCTAAATGACCAGTGATTATCTCAGATGGTTTTAGATTTGTTACAGAATGAATAGAATTATTGTATGCTAATAATGCATAGTTTACTTTAATTTCTATATTTTCGTTTTTATATTCGGTTTGATTATTTAATAAACGGATGTGTTCTATTAAAGTCGAATGAAAACGTTCTATAATACCATTAGATTCCGGATGTTGCAAACTAATAAAATGTAATTTTATTTTATGAATTTCTAATAGTTCTTTTAATAATGAATTTTTAAATTCTGGACCATTGTCCGATATTATTTTTTCTGGAATGCAATGATGTGTAAAGTATTTTATTAGATTATTAACAATCTCTATACCCTGAGATGAGTTTAGGCTGTACGCTTGTCCATACTTTGAAAATGAATCGACAATTGTTAAAAACTTTGATTTTTCTAAAGATATACTATCTATATGTAATATCTGAAAAGGTCTAACCGCAGTAGGTGTAATATTTAATGCTAATTTTAACGGTTGTCTATCATATTTTGTGATTTGACAGATTTCACAATTGTTGATATACGTTTGGATTGATTTACGTTGATTAGGCCAATAATATAGTTTTTTAATTTGTTTTTCCGTTTCGTCGATACCTCGATGGTTTGTTTTACCTTCGTGATAATTTTGAATAGTCTCGTTTACATCGTTTTCACTGATGTCAATTAATTTTTTATTACATTTAATCATGTCTATTTCAGCATTTTTAAAGTATTTTTGAAGAACTAAACTAAATTTTTCGTAAATAGGATCTTCAAAATATAAGTAATATTTTACTTTAGGTGCAATATAAGTTTTCGTGAAATTTATCATTTCTTCTCGTAGTTATTTTTAGAAAATTGTACTAAAAATCTTTGTTTCATATCATATAATTTAATTATTACAGGATCTGATGGATCATAATCTACTTCGGAAATGAATATTTGATTTTTCCCGTAATTTACTGGACAATCTAATATTGGTATGTTAATTGTTGGATTCTCATGACTTGAGTGTACAGTTATGTCGTCATCGTCCAAGTCATCGTTTTGTATGTCGTCTGTTTCGACAACGAGTGATGGGGTTGTTTGGGGAATTTTTGAGGTGCTAGGCATTTCTAGGTCTCTATTAAATTCTTCCATGTACTTAAATATTGGTTTTTTATAATTTAATGTTTCATTTACATTTAATTGAATGCGAGATAGAGCATCTGCATTTTTATTCAAACTACCCTTTTTGTAGATTATCTCATAATCGTACTCTTCTAATTTTAATCTCCACCGAACCAATTTAGAATTGGGTTCTTTTAAAGAGAATAACCATTGTAACGGTTTATGGTCTGTAACAATTTTAAATTTTCTGCCGTACAGATACGGTCTAAAATATTTCACTGCCCATACTATAGCTAAAAGTTCTTTTTCTATAGTTGAATAATTTTGTTCTGAATCATTTAAAGTTCTGCTAGCGTAAGCGTTTGGTAAATCAGAACCTATTTTGCCTTGTGAAAGTACACCCCCGATCGCATAATTACTTGCGTCTGTTGTTAAAATAAAAGGTTGTGTAAAATCTGGATATTTTAATAAAGGCTCATTAATTAATAAATTTTTGCATAGTTCAAAACAATTTAAATATTCTAAATCTTTCACATTAATTTCGTATCCCTTTTTTAGACATTTGGTGAGGGGTTTTGTCAACTTGGCGAAATCCTTTATAAACCTACGATAGTATCCTAAGAGTCCAAGAAATCCCTTAAGCTGTTTAGGAGTTTTCGGTATAGGAAAGTTTTTTATTGCAATTATTTTATCAGGATTCGGTTTTACACCGTCAGGAGTGACAACGTGTCCTAGATAAGCGACTTCTTTCCTTAAAAATTCGGATTTATCAAGTTGAATTTTGAAATTTGACTGTCTAAGTCGTTTAAAAACCTCTCTGAGTCTTACAATATGCTCTTGTAGACTTGTACTAAAAATAATTATGTCGTCTAAATAAACTAGACAAAATTCGTTTTGTATACCCCTAAGGATGTTATCCATGACACGCTGGAAGCTGGAAGGACTATTCTTTAACCCGAATGGCATACGCAAAAATTCATAATGACCGTTTTCCGTATTAAACGCTGTTTTTTGAATGTCATTTTCGTCCATTTCAATTTGATGGAATCCCGAGGCCAGATCTAATGTCGTGAAATATTGACATTTACCTAATTTGTCTAACAAGTCAGTAATATTAGGTAAAGGATATTTATCGTCAATTGTTTTTTCATTCAATTTACGATAATCGATAACTATTCTCCATTTGCGTTTGCCAGATGCGTCCATCTTTTTTGGGACTATCCAAATAGGCGAGGACCAAGGAGAATGGGATGGTCGAATTATATTTTGTTGTAACATTTTGTCGATTTGATCTTTAACCTCTTTTTTATGAATTTCGGGATATCGATATGACTTAGTATATACTGGTAATTCATCTTTAGTTTTAATAACATGTTTTACTTTATTAGTAAAAGTTAAGTGTTTATTATCAAAATGGAATATATCCGAATATTCTTTGATCAAATTAGTAATAAAATATTTTTCTTCAGAGTTCATATGCTCTGTGCGAAATTTTGAAAAATCTAAGTCGACCTTATGGCTTTGTATAGAATTAAAATTTGGGTTAGTTGAAGGCTCGTATTCATCGAACTTTTCAACTTCAAAGGATTTACCAATGTCGATTGATTTTTCAGATTCTGTTAGATTCAAAATCGTACAATAGGCCTCATAATTGTTTACCTTTGTAACGCATTCTGGAATCTCTAAGTTATTTATTTTATTATACGGGATTATAATTTCTCCGTCTTTAATATTTTTTATATTAACTTTTATTATTTGTTCTGTTCTCGGTTGAACAGTTATAATATTAGTATTTATTTTATTATTTTTTATAGCCGTCGATACGACGTTTTTTATATTTTCCATATTATTTTTACGTTTATTATTTGTAATATTATTATTATTATTATTACGTTTAGACATATTTTTGTTTTTAATCAAATTATTATTATTTTCATTTATTTGATTATCATTTTCTTTTACTTGATTATTTTCTTCAATATCATGGGGTAATTTATGATAATGAATTTTTAATTCAATATTCGGCGTACGTAATATATTGTTGTTTAAATCGATTGTTGCGTTTAATAGTTTTAAATTATCTAAACCAAGCAAACAATGGAATTTATTATGGAAATTGAAAATATGGAATTTTAACATAGGATTATTTTTTAATTCAAACATTTCTGGACATGGCATTAGTGTGCTATACTTTTCTAATGTTGTTCCATGTGCAGTTGATATTAGGAAAGGATCGTCAGTAATAGAATTTTTGAAATATCTATTTGCAACTTCGGTAGTTACAAAAGATTTTGTGCTGCCAGTATCGATGAGAAAATTTAAATTATTTTTTGGATTAATAATAAATGGCAGAGAACTAACATTTTGATTTGTTAAGTTCATTAATTCAAAATGTTTCCCGAGGCAGTTTCTTCTAAAAAATCATTTTCTTCAGTATCTTGACAAGGTGTTTCTTGTTCAATATTAAATAGTTCTTCAGCTATAAAATTCTGTTTATTTGGTCGAAAATTTGAATTTTGAAACTGAGGTCTATATGTATTTCTTGTTGAAGTAGACATAGGTACTGGTCTTTGGAAATTATGATTTGTGTTTTGCCTAAATACATTCATATTTTGTCTAGGAATATTTGTATTTTGTATGGGAACATTTGAGTTGGTGTTGGGATTTGTTTGTCTGGCATAAGAATTCGTATTATTACTACTGATCGCTTTATTATGATTTGGTATAAATCGTGCATTATATGAATTAAAATTTGTTGAATTATAATTTCTATTTATTTTATTTGGTACATTATTTTTTATATTATGTGTTATTTTACTTTTATCATCTCTACGTGGATTTATATCCAACTGAAAATCGTTCGTTAGCATACTTAGTGCGGAATTTAAATCGTAAGGATTTTTTGTTCTCATTAGAGATCCTAAAGGCTCTTTTAACCCTCGCAATAAAATTCGTAACGCGTAATTTCTAAAATAACCTATTAATATGGTTGCATTTGACGATTCTAAATGAGTAGATAAATATGATATTTGTAAGTTTAATAAATGTAATACCCTGTCATAAAATTCAAAAGGAGTTTCATTACCCTGTTTGAGTTCAGTTAATTCTATATTTAAAGTATAACTATCTCTTTTGTCCGCGTATGTGTTTATTAATGATCTTTTTAGATCATCCCAATTATTAATAATATTGCTAGATATGTTAATTGCTGCATCACCTTTTATTTTTGCGATTATGCTAGACATTAAATACTCGTTTTGAAAATCGTTTGGGTTCGTAGTATTATAAAATCTCGTAACTATTTTTTCGCTAATTTCAATAAACCTAGGTAAAAGTTCTCTTTCACCTCTAAATTCAGGGATCATGTTGAGATACTCAGGTTTAAGGGTTGGTGTTGTTGGTGTGGAAGTAGTCATATTGACAATTAACTTAGGCGGATTAAGTATGAAATTTGAATTATTATATTCTTGTGATGGTGGATTTTGAATTTGGGTAGGGGATTCAAAATCTGAGTCAGAGTCAGGAAAATCACTATTATTACTATTATAACCTCTAAAAGACATTAAAGTACTCACAGTAAAATAATTATCTTGTCCATTCGTTGATATGCTTCAATAATGGCTGCGTTGACTGATGTCCTCTCAGGCTTCGCGATAGATAATCTTCTTGTACTAAGGTTTGGTTTTCACTCAAACTTTATTTTATTATAGTTCAGACAATTAATCATTAAAATGAACCGAATTAATTATATTCACTAATTATTCGTTTGCCTGTCCTACCGACTGCGCCACTTAGATTTTGGGTTCTTGTGAATACGTTTTTAAAAAAGAAAGTTATTTAATGTTTAAGATTATATTTAATGTTACTAATTACAGTGTTGACTACTGACTGTCTTACATAGCTAGAAAAGATTAAGCGGTTAACTAAAAATGATTACATGACAATAATAATATATACAATGCTGATAAGATGGTTTCTTGCAGCTACATCCGATGTAAGTTATATATAACTTGTATGTATTTGCACATTATTATTTATATGCGTTTCATTAAACTATAATCAAATCAATTCAATGTAATTACAGAAATATAGCAAAAAATACTATGAAAAATATAAAAAAGTACTATAAATGGTTGCTTGACCATACTTAACCCTAGAGTCGGCGCGCTATGAGAATTTTGCCGCCTTCGATAAAAAACCGTCATTATTTTTTCAACTGTTCGCTCGTCAAGGTCAAACTTCTCAGTAGCTACCACCCTTGTCTTAACCTACCTCTGTTGTTAGTTTGAGCTTACTTAGTGTATGGTGGCCGTCGCGTCGGGACGAGAGGGTTAGTACCACACTGTGTCACTCGGTGGCAATTTGTTAACCATAATCTCTGATGATACAAAGTGGGTGATTTGATTTCTCAATGGTCTACTTTACTAAAATAATATACTGTTCCTAGATATAGTCCAGTCAAATTATCAAAAAAATGTAGTTCGTAAGACATTGTTTTATATAGACATTTTTTTTGTTTTTTTTTTTTAATATGTTAAGGGGTGTGTTCTGAGTACTACATTAAGTTGGCACGGTTTATGACCTTGAGCGTTGTCCGCCATAAGCGCGAAAACTTTAAACGTAATTATCTCGTAAACCGCTTATCCTACGTTAAAATTTGTCATAACCTTTTTTATTCAACAGGGTCGTAGCTACAAATGGCGGAGAACGCTGAAGGTCATAGACCGTACCAACTTAATATAGTACCTACTCAGAACACACCCCTTAACATTTTAGAATAAAAAAATGACTCTGTAGAATACTGCAGACCAAAAATACAATTTGATTGGAGTAATAGTGAAAACATAATTTTGTTTTATTTTTCCGTTTTTGTTGATTTTATGTAGGTTAAGCTAAATATGTTCCTAAAAATGGCAATTCTACCAAAGATGATTCAAATCCAAAGTGAATTAAAACTTATTACATTGAATTAAGAAACATTACTTTTTCTAATAGTATATGCTTTATTACGATTCTTTCATAAACTTTTATTAATATATTTTGTGGTATTTAAGAAAATGTTTTTTAATATAGGCGGCAAAATGCTCACAACGCACATACTCACGTTTTATGGAAAGACCCTAGTGTTAAAAATATCTTTTTTGCATGCAGTTATCCTAACAAAATAATCTTATTTATATCAATTCCGAGTTTCTTATAGCTTGGTTTCCATATAACACACTACAAATTAATCGTGTTATAAGAGGGTTGACTTGACTGTACATACTATTACAAGATAACAACTTATACAATTATAATCGTATTACTTGAAATGTAATGTACGACTATAAATACAAAACGAATACAATTTATCTTTTATATTTCTCTATGCACATTTACAATACTTTAAAACATCGTTTCTCAACCTTTTATCACTTACGACCCAATTTTCAACCACAATACTCATCGCACCCCCTTCCCCCCCGCCCTTATACAAAAATTTTCACTCAAAATAGATCTCAGCTAAATATAAAAAAATGCTTAGAGTATCAATTTCTAATATTAACCTTCTTTCGAAGAACTTTGCTCTGCAAGACAGGCCCAAGGGAGTCACTAATAATAATAAATAATAAATAATCTTGTGTTAAATTTAATATTGATAAGTTAATTATTAAATTATACATTGTGCAGTACTGATGCATTCCTATTTATAAGTGTATTATATCAGTGTAAATGTAAACGTGTATGTTATTTTTTATTATGTCAGAATGTATTTTATTGCTTTTTTCAGTAAATTAAATACATTTTTTAATAATATGTTTTCTCATTTTCTTCTCGATATGCTCGCGCCCCCCATTCAGTTTTATCACGCCCCACAGGTTGAGAATCGCTGCTTTAAAAACATTAAGCAATAGAACTTCTAAATAGTCGTCATATTGTTTGATCCGTATTTTAAAAACGTTTTTGTTACAAATAGAAATCCAGTGGAGTGCTTGTTGTAAATATACGACACGGAAGCTAAACTTAATCACGTTATGTTGGCATGACTGTGTAGTGACAATATAATGGAAAAATTCTGTTCAATAAAATAAAATAAAAATCGTACCGAGCACAACATTGTATAAGTGGGGATGTTTTTCATAACATTTGCAGTTAAATTAACTGAAAATACTCATACAACATATGTACATGCATACATACCCTCTATTCTTTTAGTTGGTTTTTTATCAACTGTTTTTACTATAATCTTTTATTTCAGTAATTTGTTTCACGTCATCATGAACAACTTATTTGATAATAGAGTAAAGTTAGTATGTATGGAAAATCATTCATGTTAGGTAGTAAAAATCAAGTAATTCAAAATCCTAAAACTGCTTAAATAGTTCTTCGTCGATCAACTAGAATACGAAAAAAGCCTGATCGTCATGGAAAACCTCACAATAGATTGTAAAATACCTTTCAATGACACCACTACAATATACAAAAAGATCATGACGGAACGATGGCAGACAGTATGGACAGAATCGGCCAAACTCAAAGGAAGATCATACTTTAGCATCCAACCAAAGATACCTAAATCTCCATGGTTCGTCAGAGAAAATTATAACAGAAGTATGATTGTAACAATCTCAAGACTCAGATTCAACCATGCAAAAACGCGAAAATACCTTCACAAATTTGGAAAAACCCCCTCAGAAATATGCGAATGCGACAACGTTTCAACAGCGGACATTAATCATATGTTCTTCGCTTGCCAACATCACACAACTGAAACAAATAATTTAATGAATCAGCTTATTAACCAAGAAGTCCTTCCACCCTTCAACACCACATCACTTTTAAGTTTAAATAATTCAAATATACATTTTTTGTTATATGATTTTATAAAAACATGTAAGATTAACCTGTAACAGCCAGTAAGAGAAAAACAGTAAAAATGTAATACCAAAGGATAACTGAAAAAGTTTACCTTTTGGTAATCTATAAATAACTAATAAACATTATTTCAGAACCTAAAATTCAAACATAGTGAACCCCCATCTTCCCCGGGCCTCGTGAACGTTTCCAGCCTTGGTCGCCCCAAGGCAATTCCCCTTCCCTCAAGTAATCCTAGTCTGGTGCTGGGTAGAATAAATTAGTTAAATTGATCTTAATGGCTGTATTGTCATAAATGCCAATAAATAATTAATACCTGTGTGAAGTTAGCACCGCAAGTTTCGAAAAATTAAAAAAAAATTAGAGTTCTGGATAGCACTCCAAGAGTTCTGGAGTTCTTTTATATTTTGAAAAAGAGTTCTGTCAATTTAACCCCCCAAAACTGGTTTTTCAAAATGGGGTGCTAACTTCACGCAGCACCGCAAACTCAAAAATAAACAATTTTTTTTAGAGTTCTGGAGAGCATTCAAAGAGTTCTGGAGTTCTCTTATATTTTAAAAAAGAGTTCTGTCAATTTACCCCCCAAAAATGGATTTTGAAAATACAGTTTTAAAATAACACATAGCAGTTATCTCGAACAAAACACAATTCTTTTGAGACTTTTGGATGACATTGCATGTGTTAGGGAGTTCACGTAAATAAATTATTAAAATTATCAATTTACCCCCCCCCCCCCCCCGCTTCTCAAAAAAAAGATTTAAAAAACGGTATCATTTCGGCATTGACATAATTAAACATTTTTATTTTCTGTTTAGAGTTCTGTATAGCACTCTTGAAAATGAACATAATCTTTCATTAACTCTTTTCCGACAAACGACCAGATAAAAAGTTATTTTAATAATTAAAATTTAAAAAAAATTAAAAAAATATTTCTTTAAAGTTCTGATATTTCTGTTTAGAGTTCTGAATAGCACTCTTGAAAATGAACATAATCTTTCATTAATTCTTATCCGACAAACGACCAGATAAAAACTTATTTTAATTATTAATATTTCAAAAATTTTTAGAAAATATTTCATTAAAGTTCTGAGATTTCTGTTTAGAGTTCTGAGTAGCACTCTCGAAAATGAACATAATCTTTCATTAACTCTTTTCCGACAAGCGACCAGATAAAAACTTATTTTAATTATTAATATTTCAAAAAATTTCAAAAAATATTTTTTTTAAGTTTTGAGATATCTGTTTAGAGTTCTGAATAGCACTCTCGAAAATGAACATAATCTTTCATTTACTCTTTTCCGACAAACGACCAGATAAAAACTTATTTTAATTATTAATATTTCAAAAATTTTCAAAAAATTATTTTTTAAAGTTCTGAGATTTCTGTTTAGAGTTCTGAATAGCACTCTTGAAAATGAACATAATCTTTCATTAACTCTCACCCGACAAACGACCAGATGAAAACTTATTTTAATTATTAATATTTCAAAAATTTTCAAAAAATATATTTTTAAAGTTCTGAAATTTCTGTTTAGAGTTCTGAATAGCACTCTCGAAAATGAACATAATCTTTTTTTAACTTTTTTCCGAAAAACTACTAGATAAAAACTTATTTTAATTATTAATATTTCAAAAATTTTTAGAAAATATTTTTTTAAATTTCTGAGATTTCTGTTTAGAGTTCTGCATAGCACTCTTGAAAATGAACATAATCTTTCATTAAGGCCCTCCGCACACGGGTCGACTGTTTCGCAACGAGAATCTCAAACCAGTTGCACAAACGACTATTTTGTAACTGGTTTGCAATCGATTTATTTCCTCGCACCGCACACGAGCGCAACTAAATCTTAATATTTTAATAATATTATGTATGTAATTATAATTATAAATAAAATTAAACATGTTATATTACATAATAAATATATAAAGTTTATATCTAGGTACAATATACCTGTCATGTTTACTTGGGCTGCTATCTGGTGCCATGCTTTTTCTGTTTTGTCTTTTTTCGAATATCCAGATAGGTTGTAATTATATAAAACTGCACGATTCTCCACCTTCTCGACGAATTTAATGTTCACTAGCGGTTCATTCATTTTGAATGAAGTAAATAAGTGACAACAATGAATAATAATAATTTTAATTGTTAATAAACTTTACTTTTACAATAATGACAATTCAAACAGTATGCAACCACGCAACTGAAACTGAAATTCGACCTGCAAGCACAGTCGCATGAGACTAGTTGGAAACTGATTTCAAATCAGTTTTGTTTCAGTTGCGTCGTGTGCGGTGAGCCATTACACTATACGTGCAAAGTCACCAAACGGTCGCTTGCGCAACTGGTTTGAGATTCTCGTTGCAAAACAGTCGACCCGTGTGCGGATGGCCTAACTCTTTTCCGAAAAACGACCAGATAAAAACTTATTTTAATTATTAATATTTCAAAAAATATTTTTTTTAAGTTTTGAGATATCTGTTTAGAGTTCTGAATAGCACTCTTGAAAATGAACATAATCTTTTATTAACTCTTTTCCGACAAACGACCAGATGAAAACTTATTTTAATTATTAATATTTCAAAAAAATTTAAGAAAATATTTCTTTTAAGTTCTCAGATTTCTGTTAAGAGTTCTGAATAGCACTTTTGAAAATGAACATAATCTTTCATTAACTCTTTTCCGACAAACGACCAGATAAAAACTTATTTTAATTATTAATATTTCAAAATTTTTTAGAAAATATTTTTTTAAAGTTCTGTGATATCTGTTTAGAGTTCTGCATAGTACTCTTGAAAATGAACATAATTTATAATTAACATTTTCCTGGCAGCTTTCTTTTGGTACCCTGTTCGCAAAGATTGAATAAAAAAAATTGTTAACCTATTTAACCCTCTCAAAAGCTTTGAAAATGTTTTATTTTTATAACCAAGTTCTTTTATTGAACTTTTTTTTAGTGTGAAGTTAGCCCGCTTTTTGTTGAATTTCAAAATTTTGAAAGTTGTTCCTAATATTGTTCCAAAATATTTAACCCCCAGATACAGTTGGTGACGTCCATTCGGCACCAGTCTGACGTCACTAGACAAAACTTAATTGTTGGAATTTAAAAGCTACAATCACCATTTACAAATTATTTGTTTTAAATATATTCATATTCCAAAATATTTCATATCTCAAACAAAATCCACACTAATAAAATCTACTTGGTTAAGACATACACGGGTGTATGCCATAAGGCAGTGGTCCCCAACCTTTTTGTACCTAAGAGCACATTCTAGAATGCCGGTTGGGCGGCGGGCACCATTTATTTTTTCAAGGTAGCATCATCAAAATCGCGATTTTGATTCAGACACTCAGGCGTTTCTCACGCCTAAACTAAAAAAATCAGACATATGCTCTCACTGACTTTTTGATGGAAAATTTTGTAATCTACAAAAAGGTTCAGAGGCATTTTTTCATATATTTCTTAGTACCTACGTAGGTAAGCCGTGACTGGTAAAAAATGCTATTCATAAAACTTTTCATTGTTTATAATATTGTTGAACGAATGTTTGATATATGCACAAATGTTTTTTATTAACAAATCTACATCAACAAAATATTTTTAATTTATCTTTAGAATTAATGTAGGTAAGTGATTTTTGTAATTGTGTACAGCCAGAAAAATATTAAATGATTACATATTTTTCTGGTTGTACTTTACAGTGTACGTTAAATTTGAGAGAATAAATTAATGTAAAATTTTATAATATATTTACAAACAAATATTTTTTTCAAATAAATACGCTTATATTTCTCTAATTAGTTACAAAAATAAAAAATAAATTATATGTTATTGAAAACTTATTTTTTATTGTTCACAGTCAGTAGCGGGCACACGTAAAACAGTCGGCGGGCACAATGGTGCCCGCGGGCATAGGGTTGGGGACCACTGCCATAAGGGTTCCGAACTACGTACTGTAAACAGAAATATCATAGAACTTCAAAGAAATATTTTTAAAATTATTTGGAAATAAAATAATTAAAATAAGTTTTTATCTGTTCGTTTGTCGGAAAAGAGTTAATGAAAATTATGTTTACTTTCAAGAATGCTATTTAGAACTCTAAACAGAAATCTCAGAACTTTAAAGAAATATTTTCTAAAAAATTTTGAAATATTAATAATTAAAATAAGTTTTTATCTAGTCGTTTGTCGGAAAAGAGTTTATGAAAGATTATGTTCATTTTCAAGAGTGCTATTCAGAACTCTAAACAGAAATCTCAGAACTTTAAAAAAATATTTTTTGAAAATTTTTGAAATATTAATAATTAAAATAAGTTTTTTTTCTGGTCGTTTTTCGGAAAAAAGTTAATGAAAGATTATGTTCATTTTCAAAAGTGCTATTCAGAACTCTAAACAGATATCTCAAAACTTTAAAAAAATATTTTCTAAAAAATTTTGAAATATTAATAATTAAAATAAGTTTTTATCTGGTCGTTTGTCGGAAAAGAGTTAATGAAAGATTATGTTCATTTTCAAGAGTGCTATTCAGAACTCTAAACAGAAATCTCAGAACTTTAAAAAAATATTTTCTAAAAAAAATTGAAATATTAATAATTAAAATAAGTTTTTATCTGGTCGTTTTTCGGAAAAAAGTTAATGAAAAATTATGTTCATTTTCAAGAGTGCTATTCAGAACTCTTAACAGATATCTCAAAACTTTAAAAAAATATTTTCTAAAAAAAATTGAAATATTAATAATTAAAATAAGTTTTTATCTGGTCGTTTTTCGGAAAAGAGTTAATAAAAGATTATGTTCATTTTCAAGAGTGCTATGCAGAACACTAAACAGAAATCTCAGAAATTTAAAAAAATATTTTCTAAAAATTTTTGAAATATTAATAATTAAAATAAGTTTTTATCTGGTCGTTTTTCGGAAAAAAGTTAATGAAAGATTATGTTCATTTTCGAGAGTGCTATTCAGAACTCGAAACAGAAATATCAGAAATTAAAAAAAATATTTTCTAAAAAAATTTGAAATATTAATAATTAAAATAAGTTTTTATCTGGTAGTTTTTCGGAAAAAAGTTAATAAAAGATTATGTTCATTTTCGAGAGTGCTATTCAGAACTCTAAACAGAAATCTCAGAACTTTAAAAAAATATTTTTTGAAAATTTTTTAAATATTGATAATTAAAATAAGTTTTCATCTGGTCGTTTGTCGGAAAAGAGTTAATGAAAAATTATGTTCATTTTCAAGAGTGCTATTCAGAACTCTAAACAAAAATCTCAGAACTTTAAAAAATAATTTTTTGAAAATTTTTGAAATATTAATAATTAAAATAAGTTTTTATCTGGTCGTTTGTCGGAAAAGAGTAAATGAAAGATTATGTTCATTTTCGAGAGTGCTATTCAGAACTCTAAACAGAAATCTCAGAACTTTAAAAAAATATTTTTTGAAATTTTTTGAAATATTAATAATTAAAATAAGTTTTTATCTGGTCGTTTGTCGGAAATGAGTTAATAAAAGATTATGTTCATTTTCGAGAGTGCTATTCAGAACTCTAAACAGAAATCTCAGAACTTTAAAAAATAATTTTTTGAAAATTTTTGAAATATTGATAATTAAAATAAGTTTTCATCTGGTCGTTTGTCGGAAAAGAGTTAATGAAAGATTATGTTCATTTTCGAGAGTGCTATTCAGAACTCTAAACAGAAATCTCAGAACTTTAAAAAAATATTTTTTGAAATTTTTTGAAATATTAATAATTAAAATAAGTTTTTATCTGGTCGTTTTTCGGAAAAGAGTTAATGAAAGATTATGTTCATTTTCAAGAGTGCTATGCAGAACTCTAAACAGAAATCTCAGAAATTTAAAAAAATATTTTCTAAAAATTTTTGAAATATTAATAATTAAAATAAGTTTTTATCTGGTCGTTTTTCGGAAAAAAGTTAATGAAAGATTATGTTCATTTTCGAGAGTGCTATTCAGAACTCTAAACAGAAATCTGAGAACTTTAATGAAATATTTTCGTAAAATTTTTTGAAATATTAATAATTAAAATAAGTTTTTATCTGTTTGTTTGTCGAAAAAGAGTTAATAAAAGATTATGTTCATTTTCAAGAGTGCTATGCAGAACTCTAAACAGAAATCTCAGAAATTTAAAAAAATATTTTCTAAAAATTTTTGAAATATTAATAATTAAAATAAGTTTTTATCTGGTCGTTTTTCGGAAAAAAGTTAATGAAAGATTATGTTCATTTTCGAGAGTGCTATTCAGAACTCTAAACAGAAATCTGAGAACTTTAATGAAATATTTTCGTAAAATTTTTTTGAAATATTAATAATTAAAATAAGTTTTTATCTGGTCGTTTGTCGGAAAAGAGTTAATGAAAGATTATGTTCATTTTCGAGAGTGCTATTCAGAACTCTAAACAGAAATCTCAGAACTTTAAAAAAATATTTTTTGAAATTTTTTGAAATATTAATAATTAAAATAAGTTTTTATCTGGTCGTTTGTCGGAAATGAGTTAATGAAAGATTATGTTCATTTTCGAGAGTGCTATTCAGAACTCTAAACAGAAATCTCAGAACTTTAAAAAATAATTTTTTGAAAATTTTTGAAATATTAATAATTAAAATAAGTTTTTATCTGGTCGTTTGTCGGAAAAGAGTAAATGAAAGATTATGTTCATTTTCGAGAGTGCTATTCAGAACTCTAAACAGAAATCTCAGAACATTAAAAAAATATTTTTTGAAATTTTTTGAAATATTAATAATTAAAATAAGTTTTTATCTGGTCGTTTGTCGGAAATGAGTTAATGAAAGATTATGTTCATTTTCAAGAGTGCTATTCAGAACTCTAAACAGAAATCTCATAACTTTAAAAAAATATTTTCTAAAAATTTTTGAAATATTAATAATTAAAATAAGTTTTCATCTTGTCGTTTGTCGGAAAAGAGTTAATAAAAGATTATGTTCATTTTCAAGAGTGCTATGCAGAACTCTAAACAGATATCACAGAACTTTAAAAAAATATTTTCTAAAAAATTTTGAAATATTAATAATTAAAATAAGTTTTTATCTGGTCCTTTGTCGGAAAAGAGTTAATGAAAGATTATGTTCATTTTCAAGAGTGCTATTCAGAACTCTAAACAGAAATCTCAGAACTTTAAAAAAATATTTTTTGAAATTTTTTGAAATATTAATAATTAAAATAAGTTTTTATCTGGTCGTTTGTCGGAAAAGAGTTAATGAAAGATTATGTTCATTTTCGAGAGTGCTACTCAGAACTCTAAACAGAAATCTCAGAACTTTAATGAAATATTTTCTAAAAATTTTTGAAATATTAATAATTAAAATAAGTTTTTATCTGGTCGTTTGTCGGATAAGAATTAATGAAAGATTATGTTCATTTTCAAGAGTGCTATTCAGAACTCTAAACAGAAATATCAGAACTTTAAAGAAATATTTTTTTAATTTTTTTTAAATTTTAATTATTAAAATAACTTTTTATCTGGTCGTTTGTCGGAAAAGAGTTAATGAAAGATTATGTTCATTTTCAAGAGTGCTATACAGAACTCTAAACAGAAAATAAAAATGTTTAATTATGTCAATGCCGAAATGATACCGTTTTTTAAATCTTTTTTTTGTGAAGTGCAGGGGGGGGTAACTTGATAATTTTAATTATTTATTTACGTGAACTCCCTAACACATGCAATGTCATCCAAAAGTCTCAAAAGAATTGTGTTTTGTTCGAGATAACTGCTCTGTGTTATTTTAAAACTGTATTTTCAAAATCCGTTTTGGGGGGGTTAAATTGACAGAACTCTTTTTTAAAATATAAGAGAACTCCAGAACTCTTTGAATGCTCTCCAGAACTCTAAAAAAAATTGTTTATTTTTGAGTTTGCGGTGCTGCGTGAAGTTAGCACCCCATTTTGAAAAACCAGTTTTGGGGGGTTAAATTGACAGAACTCTTTTTCAAAATATAAAAGAACTCTAGAACTCTTGGAGTGCTATCCAGAACTCTAATTTTTTTTTAATTTTTCGAAACTTGCGGTGCTAACTTCACACAGGTATAATTAATAAAAAAAAAACTAACCTCTAGTTTAAATTAACGAATTGTTTTTAGGGTTCCGAAGAAACCCTTTAATTTCTCTTAATCGTCCGACCGTCTGTCCTTTTCAGTCAAAGCGCAATAGCTCGTAAACTATATAAGCTAGAACCTTGAAATTTTTACTGAACATGCAAAATGACACATTCTATGTTTTGATAAAATGTTTAGACCATTTCTAAAAATTGTGGGAACGTGAACTTATTCATGATATAATGGCAAACCTTACTGATGACAACTGACAGCTGATGCCAAAATCTATCAAAATCCTATCATCCCTATTGGGAAGTGTCATAATATGTATAAATATTTTGAAAAAAAAAATTATTTATCTGCATTTTTTTAAAATCTTGTATAGGTAATTATTTTAAAAAATTTGAACGCAAAAAAAAAATTTTGTTCAAAAAAAGGAAAAATAAATGACCTGAAACATATTTTTTTTAATTTTTTAGGCAAAAGTTATTTCTTTTTTTTCTGCAAAGTACAAATCTGCAAATAAATAAATATGTTTCCATTTGAAAAATATTGTTTACCCCAAAATGGCCATAAACCCTCACCGCAAGATCAAATTGTTACCTTCATTGGTTTTTCCCCTCCAAATCCTGAAACTTTTGTACCAAAATTTTCCGTAAAAATCCATAGTTTTCCAGATAAATCTCAAGATAAAATAAAACGGGCAAGTGCGTGTTGGGCACGCACATGATAGGGTTCCGTAGTCATTCTCACTACGATTTATAAAAAGTATTTTTCAAAATTTTCGTGACTGAAGGGTTAAAATCAAAAAGTCATTTGACTTTTATTATTGCATTTTAGGAGACCTATCAAATGACACCCCACTCAATGGGGTAAATGAAAAAAATGTGAGTTCACTTTTCAATCTATAAAAAGGGAGTCCAAAATATTTTTGACAATGTTCGTTATAATTTTCAGTGAAAGTACTAATTAAAAGCTACATTCTGAATTCTTTTCATATTTTTTGAATCGATACTTTAGAAAATAGAGGGGGGGACGCTCTGACAGCGACATTAAAAAGCAAATATATCGCGACTGAAGGGTTAAAATCAAAAAGTTATTTGACGTTTTTTATTGCATTTTATGAGACCTATTAAATGACACCCCACTCAATAGGGTAAGTGGGAAAAAAAGTTCAATTTTCAGTCTATGAAAAGAGGGTCCAAATTATTTTTGACAATGTTCGTTATAATTTTCAGTGAAAGTACTAATTAAAATCTACGTTCTGGAATTTTTTCAGATTTTTTTAATTGATAGTTTAGAAAATAGAGGGGGGGGACGCTTTTTTAATGACTTTGGAGAGAAAATACATCGTGATCGAAGGGTTAAAATTAAAAATTTCTGTTATATTTTTTGTTGCATTTTAGGAGACCTTTCTAACGACACCCCACTCAATGGTGTAGGTGAATTTTTTTTTTAAAACACTTTTCATTTTATGAAAGGGGGGTCTAAAAAATTTTTATTTTCAAAAATCTTATCATTTCTGTTTTTGGGTCATCAATCTACGACCGTATACCAAATTTCATCTTTTTATGACAAAATTTTTCAGGACGGACGGACGGACATGGAGAAACCATAAGGGTTCCTAGTTTTCTACGGAACCCTAAAAAACTCACTCCTGTGCAAGCTAGAACCTTGAAATTTTTACTGAACATGTAAAATGACACCCTCTAGTAAAATATGCATGTACAAATATTTAGAAAAAATATTTTTTAGAGGGGGTCCTAAGAAGCTAAGGCCAGGCAAAAAAATATTTTTCTATACCAAGGTATGTGGCATTTGACCCTGTGTAATTTGACCATCAATCTTATTTTTTTCTAAATCAAAAATAGCGCCTGCGGGGGGCTTTAAAGCAAATTAAAAAAAAATGTATTCCAAGGCGTATCAAAACGTAGATCTGAATGGATAGAATATAACCATATTTTTAATTCTTTTTTTAACTAAAAAATGACGGCAGCAAGGGGCTCCAAGCAGTAATTTATTTAGCTCCCCCCCCCTCATCTAACTTGGCAACTACTGGCTCAAAAAATAGGTAACGAGGCTTTGGTGACACTACCAATGATAAATAGTAATATAAAGTCACAATTATCATTTCAAATTTTAGAGAATTAGGGAGGGGTGTCGTACAAAATTTTATTTTTATTCTTTTATCTAGGCATGTGGGGTGTCGAAATGTAGATCTCAAGGAGTTGATATTATTTTTTATTTCTTTACTACTCAAAAATGGCGCTTGTAGGAAAAAAGATATTTTGTCCACCTCCATCTAGCTCGGTAATTAATAGCTCAAAAAAATCTGAAAAAAGTAAGTAATGGGGTTTTGGTGGGACTACCAACGACAAATACTAAAATCAAGAATATCATTTCAAATTTTGGAAAAATAGGGAGAGGCGTCATGGAATTTTTATTTTCATATCTAGGCTTATGGGGTGTCAAAATGTAGATCTCAATTAGAAGAATATGATCCTATTTTTATATTTATGTCTAACTCAAAAATGCACCAGTAAGTGGCTCTAAACAGTCCACGTAGTATATAATTCGGAACCCTTATGTTATACATTATACACCCGTGTATCTTGAAAGATTTTTTATTTTTATACTTTATTTTTCAGCAGGTAAATATATAAGATTTAGTACATAAATTTTTATGATTTTTTTTGTTTTGTTTGTTCCTATAAACACACAATATATTTATTTATAAGACTCAAAAGAAAGAAGCCATTTGATCTAGTTTAGTTTAGTTTATTTTAGTTAGTTAGTGTAAAACCAGAGCAAAAGTGTTACATGAGCTATGCAGACACAAGAAAATGTGTTCACAATATACGAAGAGAAACTAAGAGACGCTAAAGGGTGAACTCTTAGTACTAAGTTATTTATTATTAATTTAGGATAGAAAAATATTGCTTATTAGTCTACTTGACTAGATTGTAATTATAATTGTAATAATAAAAAAAATATATTTATTAAAGAAAATGAATAAAAAATTATTGAATATTACTCAAATATTAAGATTTTAAAAATAAATAAAAGATGCTAATAGCACATATATTTAAAAATCACAATTTTTTTATGAATAATGCATAGGTACTTTTATTATTGGTAGATATAGTAAGTTGTTTGTTTTAAATTTCAATTCACATCATATTTCATTCGAAATTCAATCACTTGTCCAAAAATAACATGAGGTCACTTTTTTATATTTCAATTGTTGTTTTAGAACATAACAATCCCCTTCCCTTTCCCCACCCCCCATATTGACCGCACACAACCATGTACACATACAACACGTCAATGGAGAGTTATTAAACAATGGTCAACGAGAAAGTTTGCCAACGCTATCGTGTTTCTTCCCATTCGCGCAAAAAGGTTATCCGTGCTACGGTTCACTACGAGAATATCAATTTTTTTTAAACTTCAACATACGATTATTCACAATGTGAAACTTTTATCAACTTCCTACTATACATTTATTTTATTATTCTGTGATTTGAACGATTTTTGAGTTTCTTTTACAACCTTTTATTGAAGTCGTGTCAAGTCGTAACACACTACATATTTTATTGAGAGCAGGAAATTGTAGGTATTTTGTGAACTCTGCACTTCTATTTGGCTTATATTTAATTGCACTATTATATTAGATTGTAGGGCTGTAGGTACCGGAATTCCGATCCGGCCGAAATTCACGATTTTATTCCGGTTCCGGTTCCGGCCGGAACTACTAAATTCCGGCCGGGTTTGCCGGAATTTTTAAATTTTGTTATTTCTTTCTACTAAAAAAATTCATAAATAATATAATTATGAATAAATAACATTTTATAAATGAAAAAATCATTTCGTAACACAATGGCAGTTTTTTATTATTTATTATATTAATGTGATTGAAATTTTAGCATTAATTGACTTTAAATATATTAGTAAAAAAGTCATTATACATATTACGGACTACGGACATTGAACTGTTTAATAATAAACTAAAGATTTTAGAAAATTTTGGAATATTAAAGTTAATATTAAAGTTCTGTAACATAAGACTTATTCTGCATTTTTTAAATAATATTCTATACTCTATTTCATTTAAGTTTGCAGTGGTTGCTGGGTGATTTGACCGTACGGATCACGACTGGTACGGTCAAATCACCTGGCAACCACTGCAAACATAAATGAAATAAAATATAGTCCTGTTTATCAAAAACATTTCCCGATTAAAACAAAAATGTTTTTTCGGCGAAACTTATGATGGAAAATTTCAGAATAAAATGGTTTTTGACTAATATATCTAGTAAGCTATGAAAAATTTTTGTAGAACGTAAATGCACCATTGAACTGTCCCCTCTTAAAGGTAACTTTTCTCTCATTTAACCGAATCTCTATCTCAATTTCAATATATCTCTGAAATTCGACATTCAATTGTTTTTATTAAACAACACGCTATTACTCATCCCAGAAAAAATACTGATACTTTACCCATTTAACTGATCTTCTAGCGCCAATAAACAACAAAATTCAGCCACTGTATTTTATATGTCTTTCATTAAATATCAAAATGAAATTATATCTTTTAATAGAAAAAGGATTGATCTAACTAAATAATACTTCGTATTAATATCTCACAATTTTTTAGTTATAAACTATCAAAGATCGAATAGAATAAAATCCACCTAGAATATGTATTTGATGATTCCATAAAATTTCATAGCATTTGATGCTTTATATTAAAATTCTTCAGGTGTTTATAATTGCTAAGAAAAAGGTTATTTTCATATTCATATTCCATAATCTCAGAATGTACCAATATTAATAGATAGCAATATAATTAAAGAAACGTCAAAGGATTAAATATTAGAAGAAAGTATTAAAAATAGCATCCACCAACGGGACTTAATCCCTCAGTAACATAAGCCACTAATCTCCCTGAATCATGACCTACCGTGCAGGTAGAAACTGTATATAAGGGCTATCAATTTACCCCAACGCATTAGTTGCATTTCAACCGCAATACTGTTAACATCGTTTTATTGTTTGATCTTTTTCAAGATGTACAAGAACAACAAGAACAGAAACCGCCGAAGCAAACCGTGCCATCCGTGCGAAGTATACAAGAACTACTTCGAGACACTGGTACCTGCTAAGTATCACGTTCTGCATCCAGCCATCCCAGTCGAACTCCAGGCTCAAGAATTGCTGAAGAATCGCCGTCAACATCTTGGTGAGTCGATTGTATCTCTTGGAGTATCTATTTACGATTTAGTTCGCACTGGGTATCCCCAATTACCTCAGTTGTGGTGCCACAGTATGGCAATGGACCACTTCTTGAGAGCTATCCGGGACCCTGAGATACTCAAGTTGATTTGTATGGATTGTCCGAGAGATCTTGTTGATGCTATGAAATCTGGACGTTACCACGAACATATGTTGAGTGTTACTGATATTCCACCTGAATTGGATGAATTTGATGATATTCCTGATGATGCGTTTTCGATAGTGAGAGATCGGGATATGGATGTGGAGGAGCCAAGTGACCTGGGGAACGATTCCATGGCACCTTGGATCGAAAGGGGGTGTGGTGATGTCTGCACAAGTGCTGTTGAGGTTGAGAAACTTGAAGCAGAGGCGGAGATGCTGAGACGTGAACTTGATGATTTGGAGGCTGAGAAAGCTAGGAAATGTTGGCGTTGTGGAGTGAGTGGACATATGGCTAAGTTTTGTAGAAAACGTTAAATGTTTGTTTTTGTTTATTGTTACTACGTACTTGACTTTTGAATAATTTTTAATTTGACGACTATTTTTGTAAATATGAATTTTGTAAATTTTTTATTTTGTATGTATAGATATTTTAAATAATAATAATTTTTATTATCGTCGTAATTTTCATTACCTTGTTTGTTTTTGTTTATTGGTGCTACGTACTTGACTTTTGAAAATTTAATTTAAAATTTGACGATTATTTTTGTAAATATGAATTTGTATATATTTTGTATGTATAGATATTTTAAATAATAATAATTTTTATACACTATTTACGAATTTTAATAAGAATACACCTTTTTATTCAATTTTCAGTCTTTTTCTATCATCGTCGTAATTTTAATTATCTTCGTCGAGTTTTACAAAGAGGTAAGTAATATTATATTTCTTATTTTATGAACACTAAATACCAACTAGTTAAGAGTTGTGATAGTTTGGACTTTAATCATTAAAATTCTACATTGTTGGGAAGTATCTGATATAATTATTTGACATTTTCTCAAGCCAATGTTTATTCTAGAATTCATCATTTTTTTAATTTTCATATTTTTCAAAACTCTTCTGTTTCAATTTTTTTTTTCATTTTCAAAAATGTACTAAAACATAGAACAACTTGCTGGTAAATGTTTTTCTACTGGATCTGTATTTTTCACTGTGTAACATAATAATAAAACGGGCAAATGCAGTTGTGGACGCACATAAGAGGGTTCCGTAGTCATTCTCACTATGATTTATAAAAAAAGAGTTATATTTTTTTTTCGTGACTGAAGTGTTAAAATCAAAAAGTTATATGACTTTTATTATTGCATTTTAGGAGACTTACCAAATGACACTCCAATTAAAGGGGGTAAATGGAAAAAAGGGAGTTCACTTTTCAATCTATGAAAGGGAGTCCAAAATATTTTTGACATTGTTCGTTATAATTTTCAGTAAAAGTATTAATTAAAACCTACATTCTGATTTTTTTTCAGATTTTTTGAATCGATAGTTTAGAAAATAGAGGGTGGGGTGGCGCTCTGACAATGACATTAAAAAGCAAATATATCGTGACTGAAGGGTTAAAATCAAATAGTTATTTTACTTTTTTTATTGCATTTTAGGAGACCTATCAAATAACACCCCACTCAATGGGGTAAGCGGGGAAAAATGTGAGTTCACTTTTCAGTCTATGAAAGGGGGTTTCAAGAAATTTTTGACAATATTTGTTACAATTTTCAGTGAAAGTACTAATTAAAATTTATATTCTGGATTTTTTTCAGATTTTTTGAATTGATAGTTTAGAAAATAGAGGGGGGGGGCTTTTATGATCACTTTGGAGAGAAAATACATCGTGATTGAAGGGTTAAAATTAAAAAAATCTGTTAAATTTTTTGTTGCATTTTAGGAGCCCTTTCTAATGACACTCCACTCAATGAGGTAGGTAAATTTTTTTTTTGAAAACACTTAATTTTATGAAAAAAGGGTCAAAAAAATATTTTTTTTAATCTTATCATTTCTGTTTTTGGGTCATCAATTTACGACCGTATACCAAATTTCATCTTATTATGTCAAAATTTCTACAAGACGGACGGACGGACATGGAGAAACTATAATGGTTCCTAGATTTCTACGGAACCCTAAAAATCCATTTAATCTATTCTCATTATAAATGTTCAAATGATCATAACTCTTAGAAAAGAATCGAAGAGACCTCAGCGATCCCGCGTTCTTTTTGTCTCGGTAAGCCCTTTCGAAGGAGCCCTCACTCAACCCCATGTGCCATTTAAAATTTGTTTGCTCCCCCTCCCCTGCCTCGCGGTGATATGCTGGTGGGTGTGGTTAAATAATAGATTTGACAATCCCATTGTATCTCAATCCTATATTTCAAACCATTCTAAAAGTTATTTCAGTGGCCCCGAACTTTTGGAAGGTACTGTATGGTAAATTTTATATCCTAAAAGTTTATCTTCAATAGTTTGGGCGTAAAACATAGTGGGCGGGTTTTTATTTGTTTCTATGGTAATATGAATTAGTAATGTCATTAATTTAGTATTTAAAAAGTATGTTATTTTGCTCCCACTGTCCGCCCTTTTAGGGTTTCAGGTTTTTATATAGCCTATAGCACTTCCGGGATATTTTGACGTTTGTTTCATGAAAATTGGTTAAGCCGTTTAGGCTGTAGCATGGTACATACTAAGGCATATACATACATATAATATATACATATAATATATATAATATACATATAATATATACAGGGTCGTCCAATAGTGTGTCCGTCATTGTTTTACGCCCAAACTATTGAAGATAGAGTTTTAGGATACAAAATTTATTATGTATATTGTATATCGATCCTAAAGAATTTCAGAAAAATATTTTCAGCCCCCTAAAACCGCTCCTTGGGGGGTAGTTTGAGGGGTACATGCCCGTTTCTCAGCAAATTCAATTGGAATTGTATATAAAAAAGTACATATTTGTAATGATCATAATAAAATAAGAAACTTTTATAAAACAAAATTTTTTATAGTTTCAATTGTTTAAAAAATATGGCGACTTGTTCGCAAATGTTAGGGTTTTACTAAAAGTGCTCTAATTTCGCTAAATAATAATATAATTTTTTCAAATTTAGAAAGAAGAAATAATGATCTTTGTAAAGATGCCTGATTATTTGAGATTTTAATAATTTAAAGTGTCAATTAGGGATAATTCAAAAATTTTAAATACAATGGTATATCAATTAGTACTTTTTCTTAAAAACGATATGTAAATAAACGACTTTTGTTAAGAAAATTTAAAATTAAATTTTTAAAATTGAAAGCTGAAATTTTTAATTTTAAATTTTTTTAACAAAAGTTGTTTATTTACATATCTATTATAAGAATAAGTACTAATTGATATACCATTGTATTTAAAAAAAATTGAATTATCCCTAATTGAACTTTTCAATTTTTGGTATGTTGAGTATGACACTTTAAACTATTAAAATCTCAAATAATAATGCATCTTTACAAAGATCATTATGTCTACTTTCTAAATTTCAAAAAATTATAAAATTCCATTAATATTTAGCGAAATTAGAGCACTTTTAGTAAAACCCTAACATTTGCGAACAAGTCGCCATATTTTTTAAACAATTGAAAGTATAAAAAATTTTGTTTTATAAAAGTTTCTTATTTTATTATGATCATTACAAACATGTACTTTTTTATATACCATTTCATTTGAATTTGCTGAGAAACGGGCATGTACCCCTCAAACTACTCCCCAAGGAGCGGTTTTAGGGGGCTGAAAATATTTTCCTGAAATTCTTTAGGATCGATATACAATATACATAATACATTTTTTATCCTAAAACTCTATCTTCAATAGTTTGGGCGTAAAACAATGCCGGATACACTATTGGACGACCCTACTACTAAAGCTCTTCTTACCAGGCTACCGCCTAATAAGTTAGCTATGTTTATTTAATCAATAAATACACACAATGTTAATTTTATAATACAAAAGGTGTATGTATATAACATTTTTGGCAGTACCATAACCTGCCTATATATCTAACTGGCCTAACTGGGGAGAGAATTACATTTATTTATATATAGTATATTTTTTTTTCCAACAAGTATTGGAATGCCAAGTTTCCTATATTTAACCTAACTAATATATTCTAATCTTCTATTAATTTTCATCCTGCATGGTTGGCGGGTCTGCAAACGGCAGGAGCGCATTCAGAACTTCTTGTGGACTGTAAGCGTTAATCTTTTCATGCAAGCGGACTGTGCGGATGTCATCCCCAATGCACAGGTTCAGTTCGTTTCTTGCATAATCGTACATTGGACATTCGATAATTCTGTGCACGGGAGTGTCATCTGAGGATCGACAGTATTGACACAATCCACAATGTGATTTACCGATCCTCTTTAGATGAGTTTTAAACTCACCGTGTCCCGTAAATAATTCAACAAGCTTTCTTGACAGCTTGGGACGCTCATGGATGTAAGCTGCAGCATCAGGCACAAATAAAAATGTAGCTCGTCCTTTCGATGAGTCTAGCCACTCTCTTCGCCATTTTTGAACTAAATAATTGTTTATTGACATTTTTAATTTATTCAAATCATTGCCATAATCTGCCTTATTAAACCCTGTAGAGTGTTAATAAACACATATTTAACTATTGACGCTGTCTTGTAATCAGGGTTGGCTCCCCACTGGGTAACCCAAAAAAACCCGCCCGGGTTTTTTTGGGCAACTTGACTTAAAAAAACCCAGTGGGTTTTTTTTAATTTTATAATTTTAGGGTATATTTGAATGAAATATTTAATTTTGTAACGAAATAATTGTAATACAATCATTCTAGACCTATATATTTTATTTATAATTAAAATAACAGTAGTAATAGTCATGGACTTGAACCGGAATTTATTTATGGTTCGGGTTCAATAATAATTTTCGGTTCGGGTGAAGGTTAAGGTTCAGCACTGTGCATTTTGGGTTCAAAAACCGTTATTTTTTACAGGATCAGGTTCGGGCTCGAATTCAAATTAAAAAAATAAAAATAAATTAGATACTATTTGAATTTAAAAAAGCTATCCTGCTGTGGACTAACAAAACCATATGTATGCTGTATAAAATAAATATCAATTAAAAACAGTATATTTTTAGTTTTCTAATTGTCCAGTTGTATTAAAAAAATCAAGTTATTCAAATGTCGATTTCTCGAGATAAAATTTATTTTCATCATATAACTCATCATATTATATTTATTATAGTTTATAAATTTAATTTAATAATATACATTTGTCAAAACAATGAAAGGACGAAGATACCTACTGCTAGAAAAAATTAGCAAAAAATAAAATTACATTTTAAAGATTGAAATCTATACTTTTCAGATTTTTGCAAATTGAAAATAAATTATTTTTTACAAAGTTATAGAATTATATAGCAAGCAAAAAATGTAAATTTTAGTAGTGTACTTGAGAAGTCGCATCATAGAGTGAAATTCAAACAAATTTCCAATTTGTACATTTTACAATCACTTTTAAAAATCAATGGAGGAAAATTGATAAAATATTATAAATAATTTCTAGAAGCTTTTGAAAAATATGATTATCCATGAAAAGGTTCGGGTTAAGATTCAGGTTCGCTTACTGAAATACAGCAGTACGGTTCAGGTTCATGAAAAAAACGTTTTTTTCTGGTTTATGGTTCGAGTTTGGGTTCTGTGATTTGAAAAATTTAAAACAAATAACTTTTTGTCTAGACCGAAAAAAGTTCACCTAAAAAAATATCACTCGTTTCGCCAATATGAGAGAAGATCTAGAATGACGGCAACCCTATTTTTGTTAATACTAACCCCCTTTATTATGTACAATTACGATGGATAATTTTGGATTAATAAAAAAAACTGTAATGATAAATGTTCAAAATGGTTTCTATTATTTCTCAAAAATAAACAGTGTGTTTTAAAACTCATGATAAATGAATATTTTAAATAATTTCTCTAGAAATAACCCACAATCTCGAATAAAGGATTTAAATATTTTTTACTCTGTAAGAAATGGAAATATTGTAATACCGTCGAAAAATTGTGCCCGAGATAAAAGCAGATTCTGACTGTACTATACATATAATTTTCCGTATGGCGGCTATGCATGTGTCTGCCTGGGTGAAGAATTTTCACGATAAGTATATTGTAAAAATTTGAATTAATTTTGCAGAAAATGTTTGTCTTAGTAAGTACTTTAGACCTATTGATTTTGGGGTTTATCGGATTAGGGGTTTTGGAAATATTTGAAATTTTGTATCTAATATCATCTAAAAAGGGAACTTTGCGAAGTGTATCTCGCCAATTTTGAACTGATGGTTCAATCGAACCTAAAGGACATTTATTTATTTATAGATCGAAAGCAGCTATTAAAAGGAGAGAAAAACATGCTCAAAATTTTATTTTAAATAATAAAATATCACGTTTTCTAATAATGCAACTTAATTCAAATTTTCAGATTCTTATTCTACATTTTTGTTTTATGTTATTGACTGCAGAACTAATATTTTAAAAAATATTTTAAATAGTATAAGAAAAATATTATGGAACATAAAAGTCATATATGGTTCTCTGTTAATTTTATTAACTTTTGTCTTCCAGACCCACTTTGAATATTAAATTAAAATTAAATTAATTAAATATTTTTACGTATTTATTGCTAAATCTTTTATTCAATAATATTGGGCATTACCAGATAAACATTTAAATATTTTTGCCGAGTTTCAAAATAGGTCTTGAAAAAACAGGAAACCATTTCGAATAGTTAATTAACATCTTAAAAACAGTATTTTTTTTTAATTTGTTACTAGGCAATTCAAAAAAGAAGTATCATAGAAAACTATATTTGGAAATTCGATGGACCTTTTCTTATATAATGAAAACACTGAGGACAATATTCCTTTTTTAGACGTAATTACATCAATCAACATCATTTCAATACATTTTTTCTGTGTAAAAAAATATATATATTTTATATGCCTACTTAATTTAAAAAAAAACAATAAAACCCAAAAAACCCGGTTTTAAAACCCAATAAAACCCGGTGGGCTGGGCTTTTTTAAAAAAACCCGGGTTTTTGCCAACCCTGCTTGTAATACCATTATTATTTTTTTAAACTAATTCCATGTTTTTATCACATAAATGTAATAATTTAAGGTTAGTTTTTAATTTGATATAACAAAAGGTGTGCTATGTTAGAGCTAAGAAGAACGTCCAGCTCTGTTTAAACCTAGAATGAAGTTTACGTAATCTGTAGTTTAAACTCATTTTAAGAAATCCGGCCTTACAATTAAATTCACTTTACCATTTATTTTATGTGAATCATTTTTTAAATCTGACATTTGTAAACAACAGTCACTAAAATTGATGTATTTTTCAAATTTTATAATATAACCGATATTAAAAACGCGTTCACCTTCAAAGAAAATCCCTTTTCGAGGGTCTGTGTTGGCCCAGTCACATATTGTGCTAATACTGATCATTTTTAAGTGATTTTTAAAATCAAACAATTGCACGGTAATTAATTTGCTATGATCAACACCATGTTTTTTAGGCTCCTACCATCTAACGGATCCCAATTTAAATGAATAAATTCCCGCCAAAACGCACATTCAAAGTCACGTGGTATGCGTGACGTAACTGAAATCAACCAATAATAAGGATCTGATGTTTCTGGTATACAGGGTGGGGTATTTTAAGTGTTACAGATTTTTATCTCAGAACCACCGCATTTTTGAAAAAAATGTTTAAACCAAAAAATGTTAGAGGGTAATCGAATATTAATAATATATTTTATTTTAGTATGGCCTTCAAGGTTATTTGAAGACCAACATCATTTTTTTCAAATAGGAACTTATAGTTTTAATTTAATAATCTTATTCTACGTGAAAAACCACGAATTTTTCATTGAAAAATTTTTTTTAACAACCTAAGATTTCCAAATTTCAAGAATTTTTTAATCAAGAATCATAAACTTAAGAAAAAAAGTACCAATAAAAAAATGTTTATTTTGATCTAATAAATCTTTAAAAATTATTTTAAAAATTTTAAAACTTTTTCTATTTATTTTATTTCAGCAAAAAAAATATACGAAATGTTAAAAAAATACTAGAACAATTCTCCAAGTCTCATTAGAACGAAATAAACAAGTTTTGTATTTTGTCCTTTTTTCTAAAATGTATGATTTCTGAGTAAAAAATTCTTGAAAGTACAAAATCTCAAAAATATTTTGTTACATATCTTGGAAATCTTAGGTTGTTCAAAAAATTCGAGTTTTTTCACGTAGCATAAGATTATTAAAGCTATAGGTTCCTATTTGAAACAATGATGTTGGTCTTCAAATTACCTTGAAAGCCATTTTTTTCAAATATGCGATGGCTATGAGATAAACACTTTAAATGCCCCGACCTGTATAACTACGTCATATCAGTTGCAGTTCTTTCGACGTGTTTGTGATCACGTGACAAATGTGTTAAATATTACATTTAAAATTAGGTTTATTATTAAAATACTGACTTACTTCATATAAAAAACAACACTTGATTGTTAATTAGAGTAATATATACTACACTTTAATAGTGTAGTATATATTACTAGAACATTTGAGTCATTATTATTAATAGTGCCTAATATCCTATTGCTAAGAAAAAGGTTATTTTCATATTCATATTCCGTAATTTTAAATGTACCAATATTAATATGTAATATATGTAATATCAATACATATAGATATGTATCTATATAATTAAAGAAACGTCAAAGGATTAAATATTAGAAGAAAGTATTAAAAATAGCATCCACCAACGGGACTTAATCCCTCAGTAACATAAGCCACTAATCTCCCTGAATCATGACCAACCGTACAGGTAGAAGCTGTATATAACGGCTTTCAATTTACCCCAACTCATTAGTTGCATTTCAACCGCAATACTGTTAACATCGTTTTATTGTTTGATATTTTTCAAGATGTACAAGAACAACAAGAACAGAAACCGCCGAAGCAAGCCATGCCATCCGTGCGAAGTCTACAAGAACTACTCCGAGTCACTGGTACCTGCTAAGTATCACGTTCTGCATCCAGCCATCCCGGTCGAACTCCAGGCTCAAGAATTGCTGAGGAATCGCCGTCAACATCTTGGTGAGTCGATTGTATCTCTTGGTGTATCTATTTACGATTTAGTTCGCACTGGGTATCCCCGATTACCTCAGTTGTGGTGCCACAGTATGGCAATGGACCACTTCTTGAGAGCTATCCGGGACCCTGAGATACTCAAGTTGATTTGCATGGATTGTCCGAGAGATCTTGTTGATGCTATGAAATCTGGACGTTACCATGAACATATGTTGAGTGCTACTGATATTCCACCTGAATTGGATGAATTTGATGATATTCCTGATGATGCGTTTTCGATAGTGAGAGATCGGGATGTGGATGTGGAGGAGCCGAGTGACCTGGGGAACGATTCCATGGCACCTTGGATCGAAAGGGGTTGTGGTGATGTCTGCACAAGTGCTGTTGAGGTTGAGAAACTTGAAGCAGAAGCGGAGATGCTGAGACGTGAACTTGATGATTTGGAGGCTGAGAAAGCTAGGAAATGTTGGCGTTGTGGAGTGAGTGGACATATGGCTAAGTTTTGTAGAAAACGTTAAATGTTTGTTTATTGTTGCTACGTACTTGACTTTTGAATATTTAATTTAAAATTTGACGACTATTTTTATAAATATGAATTTTGTATATTTTTTATTTTGTATGTATAGATATTTTAAATAATAATAATTTTTATTATCGTCGTAATTTTCATTATCTTGTTTGTTTTTGTTTATTGGTGCTACGTACTTGACTTTTGAATATTTAATTTAAAATTTGACGATTATTTTTGTAAATATGAATTTGTATATATTTTGTATGTATAGATCTTTTAAATAATAATAATTTTTATACACTATTTACGAATTTTAATAAGAATACACCTTTTTACTAAATTTTCAGCCTTTTTCTATCATCGTCGTAATTTTAATTATCTTCGTCGAATTTACAAAGAGGTAAGTAATATTATATTTCTTATTTTATGAACACAAATAAATACCAAATACACATTCTCTAATCTTAAGAATTGTGATAGTTTGGACTTTAATGCTATCATCATCAAAAATCAACATTGTTGTAAAGTATCTGATATAATTATTTGACATTTTCTCAAGCCAATGTTTATTCTAGAATTCAACATTTTTTTAATTTTCATATTTTTTTAAAACTCTTCTGTTTTAAATTTCTTTTTCATTTTCAAAAATGTACTAAAATGAAAAAAAAAATAGAAGAGTGGAATTTTTTAACACAACTTGCCGAAAATTCTAAATTTCATTAAAAGTGAAAACGATTAAATAAAAACTATTTATTAAAAAAAATTGCATTTAATTACAAGCCTATGAAATATACATACATATTACATATACATAGTATAAGTAAGTCTTATCAAAGTATATAGGTAATTTTTGCTAGCGGTTTCTTTAAGCACTTTTTGTATAGAATTGATTAGTGTATTTAGAATCACTTTTAGTCCTAACTTTAGTTTTTCTTATGGGTCACTAAGGTACGGGCACCAGTCTTGGGCCCCACCCCAGTGTTGGGCAATGTTTAATTAAATGTACTGAATTAGAAATATTTGTTGATATTTGATTACTACCATTACTGAATATTATTATACGTATATTTAACTGTCTTACAGCGTGATTTGATGACAATCGGCCAATGGGTGTCAAAATGGTAAACATTTAAACATCGCGAATCAGTCGGTATCCACTCTCTAAACCTGAAATAGTGAATTTTCACTAATTCACAGTGTATATTCACTATTTGCCACAGCTAAAAGTCGGCCACTTGGAATTAGTGCATATACACTTATGTACCCAGTGAAATTCACTGTTTTCATAAGTGCATCATTTCACTGGGTACATAAGTGTATATGCACTAATTCCAAGTGGCCGACTTTTAGCTGTGGCAAATAGTGAATATACACTGTGAATTAGTGATAATTCACTATTTCTGGTTTAGAGAGTGGATAACTGAAAAAAAATATTAATATTTATTTATCTAAAAACAACATATAAACTATAACAAAATAGAAAAGTATGGTAAAAAGATATAAGCTTACTGAGAGTCATTGTAAGTTGTAAGTAATGGATATTACTTACAATTAGAATAAAAGTGAGGTTAAGTTGTTTATTAGCCCACATAAATTGCCAATTCTTCTTAATGGAATGGTAAAAGATTCTAAAAGTTTATTTACATTGAAGAGCAGGCAGAAATTTTAATACTTTAACATAATTTTTAATATTAATTCTAATATAATTTTCATAAACATAGTATGGAAAATTTTGAAATACACAAATGAGGTTAGAATCTATTTTCGTGTTTAAATCATTAGTATGTTATATCTTTATTTTATTGGGATTATTGTATTTACAACAGTGATTGTTGTACAAACAATAAAGCGACAAATTCCAAATTAGATAATATAATCAATTCTAGACATCTTAGCAATCATAAAATATGGTTATAGTATACAGGGTGATTCAGCACTGTCGTGCCAAACTTAAACAGTAGATTGAGAAAAATATTTTAAGCAAAAAAACTTCCAATAAACATGTGTCCGGAAATTGTTCCTTAGGGAACTACAGGCTTCCAAAGATTTTACTAAAAAATAGTTTTAATTTAATATCTAGAGAACCCTTTGTGATAGAATTATGAAATTAAGTATTTGGATTAGTAATAATATGTGTTATAGATTTCTAATATTAACCAATTGTATTTTAGGCCAGGGTTGTATGGGGCCAGTGGGCCCATCGATTTTGATCTTGTAATTGTTTGTTCCTTATTTTTTTTCCTGAGTTGGTACTTTTATAAGATTATATGACACAAAATACACATAAACATACTTTGCTTGTTTATCATAGGATAAACCGTTTTCGAGAAATATCGATGGTAAAGAAAGCATGCAGAATTTAACTTAATACGGATGCTTAAAATTATAAAAAATAAATTTATATTCTTTTTCTATGATTAAATGTAAGAACAAAGTTCATTTAAATAAACCTCCTAATATGAATCCTGTAAGATCTATAGCCAGTTCTTTTACTGTTATACAGGGTGAGTCATATCAGGTGGAACAAACTTAAACCGTTGATTGAGAAAAATATTTCAAGCAAAAAAGTTCATATAAACATGTGTCCGGAAACTCTTCGTGAGGGAGCTACAGACTCCCAAAGATTTTGACTAAAATTGGTTTTTATTTAATATCTGGAGAACCCATTGTAATACAGCAATAAAAATTAATACCTGGGTTAGTAATAATACGTGTTATCGATTTCCAGTATCAAACAATGGTTATTTAGATCAGGGGTGTATGGGACCTGTGGGCCCTCTGATTTTTATCTAGTATTTTTTTGTTCTTCACTTTTTTCCTATGTTTGGTATTTTTATAAAGTCATATGATACAAAATACACATAAATATACTTTGTTAAGTTGTCATAAGATCAACCGTTTACGAGAAATAGGATGTGAAAGATAGTTTTGCAGAATTTAACTTAATACGGATGCTAAAAATTACACAAAATAAATTTATATTCTTGTTCTATAATTAAAAACAAGAATAAATGTGTATGTAAATATACCTTAAAAATGCATCCCTAACAACAGATAACAATTTTTAGTTTCGTTTTTAGTCAATTAATAAAGCACGAATTAAAGAAATAAAACTGGCTATAATTCTATGAGGAGTCATATTAAGAAGAATATTTACACCAACTAGTTTTCTTATTTTTAGTACTAGAACAAGAATATAAATTTATTTTGTGTGATTTTTGATGATTTATGATAGATTGTGTGATTGTGATGTATTTATTTATTTATTCAGTACAGTGATTATCAATTATATACAAGAAGATGTTATACAAGTTTGTTTATTTTATTAACTACTTTTTAATTGTTTTCTTCACTTGTTTTATAAATAAAATTATAGTGTGTACTTCTTATTTTTCCATACAACTTATACAAATGAAAAACACTATCACTTTGACATTTTATTGTTTTTCAACACCCCCACTCAATTAAATGTCAGTTGCACATGTCTTTATCTTTAACTAATTTAATTAAATTCTTAAAAACTTCAAAGGGCGTAGCACTTAAACCTTTTGTCAAGCTGTCAGCTGCTTGTTCTTCGGTAGGTACATAAACGAGTTTTATAATTCCATCATTGACCTTTTCTCGTATGAAGTGGTATTTTATGTCTATATGTTTTGATCGTCGAAAATCACATGGGTTTTTAGCTAAGAAAATACACCCTTGATTATCTTCATATATAGTGATTGGTTTTTCTTTAAAGTCAATCCCCATATCTTCTAATACACGCTTTATCCATATTCCTTCACATACACATGCAGTCAATGCCATATATTCTGCCTCCGTGGAAGATAGAGCCACTGTTTGTTGTTTGCGTGATGCCCACGCCACTGTACATCCGAATACTTTGAATAAATAACCAGTTACAGATTTTCTGTCCTTTCTGTCATTGGCCCAATCTGCGTCTACGTAGCCTTTCAATTGTGTTTCTTGATTATTACCTTTCTCATATATTAATTTCAAATCCAATGTTCCATGAACGTACCGTAATACTCTTTTTAAACATTTCCATGCTTCTTCATTTGGCTGATTTTGAAAGCGACTTAAATAGTTTAAAGCAAAACATAAATCAGGTCTAGTACTTAACATCGCGAACATCAGTGAACCGAGTAATTGTCTATAAGGTTTATTAAATTCTTCATTTTTAAAATCTTCTTCTTGTATATTCAAACCTGGTTCTAATGGTGTACGTGTTGATTTGCAGTCTGTCATTCCATATTTTTCAATTAGTTTCTGTAGGTAATGTGTTTGATTTAATTTTATGATACCTTTTTCCACATTTTGTTCAATTTTCAATCCCAGAAATGTGTCTATTTGTCCTAAGTCTTCCATTTCAAAACGTTTCATTAGTTTTAACTTAACCTCTATTATTTTACTTATTTCCTTACATGATATTATTAAATCATCGACATAGATTAAAATGAACATTTTTATGTCACATGTATTTTTAATGTACAAACAATAGTCCGTTTTACACTGCACAAATCCTAAGCTTTTAATAAAATCGTCGAATGTCTGATTCCATTGTCTTGAACTTTGTTTTAAACCGTATATACTTTTGTTTAATTTGCAAAACAAATTTCCGTCTGTAATGAAACCTTCCGGTTGATTCATATATACACATTCCTTTAACGAGCCATTTAAAAACGCTGTCTTCACATCCATCTGATGTAAATGCATGTCAAAGTGATTGGCGACTGCCAACATGATACGAATCGTAGTTAGTCGTGCTACAGGTGCATATACTTCAGAGTAATCTATTCCTTCTTTTTGTTGAAAGCCCTTTGCAACTAGTCTAGCTTTATAACGTATATTACCACTGCTATCTGTCTTTTTCTTATATACCCATTTGGAATCAATTGACCCTTTTCCAACAGGTAATTCTTCTAGGTGCCATGTATTATTTTTCTTCAAAGAATTTATTTCTTCTTTCATTGCTTGTTGCCATTCATTCTTCTGCGGATGTGATAATGCTTCCTTGTAGTTTATAGGTTCCTCAAAAACAGCATTTAATGCCAGTAGTGTTGTATCGTAGTCTGTAAACCAATTCGGTTCCTTCCTGCCACGAGTACTTCTTCGTAAATTTTCTTCTTTATCAAATTCTTCTACATTTCCTCCTGACAATGTTCCATCTTTATTAGCAACCTTTTCATTAATTTTTACATTTTCCAAACCTACAACCATATTGTGTCTTGTTAATTGTTTCAAACCTGCAATTCCAATATGACCTAATCGTTTGTGCCATAAATTACTTGTTTCTGTGTGAGCTATTTTTGCAAGAGATTCACTTGCCGATTCCACAAAAATATTTAATTCATATAATTTTTCTTTCCTTTTTGCAGTTGCTATAATCTTATCACCTTTTTGTATTTGTGCCATTTTTCGTTCAAAAACTATTTTTAGACCTTCCATTTCCAGTCTTCGCACAGAAAGTAAATTATAACTAAGATTTGGTACGTATAATACATTTTCCACTCTACAAATTTTCATTCCTTTTTCAGTGTTGACGTAACCTCTAATGTTTCCTGTCTTCTTTGCAATAATGCTTTCACCACTTTTGGCAACTGATATCGATATTGGTTTCGGTAAATCCCAGGACTCGTAAAAATATTCATCACTATTAATCATATGATCAGTAGCACCAGAGTCTAGATACCAAACTGATATATTGTTATATTCACTAACAGCTGCTGCCTCGGCTATAAAAATAACGTCTTCTTCTTCCTTTTCTTGTTCGTTTAATATTCCACTATTAGCACTAGTGTTTCTTTGTTGTGAATAAACTGTATTTTTATTTCCTTGATTATTGTAATTGTTGTTTTTTGATTTAAGACAGTCAATTCTTTTATGTCCATACATTCCACAACCATGACATTTAAATGGGTATTTATGTTGTGTTGATGTTCCAAAATTTCTTTGTTCATAATTTTTGTTCCGAGAAAAATTATTATTATTACTTGTTCTTCCAGAAAAAGCAACAGAATTGTTTATAAACTTCTGTGGTTTTGACCTGCGTTTGGTTTCCTCGTCGAGTAATCTTCCTTTGACAAATTCCAAAGTTATATTGTTTCCAAGTGTTTCAATCGCAGTTACTACCATTTCATAGGTTCTAGGCAAAGTTAACAATAGATGGCATATAATGTCGACTTCATCTATCTTTGCACCACTGCACTTAAGAGCTCGTATAATTCCGTCAAAAACCAAGAAATGAGAATTCATGTCAGCACCTTCTTCGAGTTTTAATTGTAGAAGTTGTTTTCTTAAAAACAATTGTTTGGAAATTCCAGTGCGTTCAAAAGTAATTATTAACGAATTCCACATATCTTGAGATGTTTCTTTGTCTTTGATGTATTCTAAATGACTATCTGCCACTAATTGAGTAATTAATGATTTACATTTCCGATCTTTCTTCATAAATTCCGCAATTTTCTTCTCTTTTTCTGTTTTCTTCCTAGCTTCATCCGTTTCCATTATTTTATATGTTGCTGGTATTCCTTGTAAACATTCTATACATTCTTTTTCTTCCAATAATACTGTAATTCTGAATTTCCAATTGTCGAAGTTATTTCCATCAAACAATGGTACACGATACTTTTCTGTTTCCATCGACATGTTGCACGTTAATTTTTTTGATTTTTGATTCCAACTATTCCAACCACACTTTCTTGTTGTTGAGACCGTTAATCTTGAATGATCTGGTGATCTGGGCCCATAACCTGATGATTTATGATAGATTGTGTGATTGTGATGTATTTATTTATTTATTCAGTACAGTGATTATCAATTATATACAAGAAGATGTTATACAAGTTTGTTTATTTTATTAACTACTTTTTAATTGTTTTCTTCACTTGTTTTATAAATAAAATTATAGTGTGTACTTCTTATTTTTCCATACAACTTATACAAATGAAAAACACTATCACTTTGACATTTTATTGTTTTTCAACAATTTTTAGCATCCGTATTAAGTTAAATTCTGCAAAACTATCTTCCGCATTGTATTTCTCGTAAACAGTTGATCTTATGACAACATAACAATGTATATTTATGTGTATTTTGTATCATATGACCTTATAAAAGTACCGAACATAAGAAAAAAGTGAAAAACAAAAAAATATTAGATAAAAATCAGAGGGCCCACAGGCCCCATACATCCCTGGTCTAAATAACCATTGTTTGATACTGGAAATCGATAACATGTATTATTACTAATCCAGGTATGAATTTTCATTGCTGTATCTCAATGGGTTCTCCAGATATTAAATAAAAACCAATTTTAGTAAAAATCTTTGGGAGTCTGTAGCTCCCTCACGAAGAGTTTCCGGACACATGTTTATATGAACTTTTTTGCTTGAAATATTTTTCTCAATCAACGGTTTAAGTTTGTTCCACCTGATATGACTCACCCTGTATAAACTTTATTAACATGACAACAACAAAACAAACTAAAAATGGCTATTTGTTGATATGGATGCATTTTCGGAGGTGTATTTATATTAACTTTTTGTCTTATTTGTTATTATGAAATAAGAATATAAATATATTTTTTATAATTTCAAGCATCCGTATTAAGTTAAATTCTGCATGCTTTCTTTACCATCGATATTTCTCGAAAACAGTTTATCCTATGATAAACAAGTAAAGTATGTTTATGTGTATTGTGTGTCATATAATCTTATAAAATTATCAACTCAGGAAAAAAAATAACAATTACAAGATAAAAATCGATGGGCCCACTGGCCCCATAAACCCTGGCCTAAAATATTATTGGTTGATATTAGAAATCTATAACACATATTATTACTAATCCAAATACTTAATTTCATAATTCTATCACAAAGGGTTCTCTAGATATTAAATTAAAACTATTTTTAGTAAAATCTTTGGAAGCCTGTAGTTCCCTAAGGAACAATTTCCGGACACATGTTTATTGGAAGTTTTTTGCTTAAAATAATTTTCTCAATCTACTGTTCTAGTTTGGCACGACAGTGCTGAATCACCCTGTATATCGAGCAAAAAATAGATTATTTATGAACATAATATAGTTATAAATATGAATTCCATTAGAGAAACTATAAATGCTAATTATTTTACACAAAATTTAATTAGTTTTATGTTTTATAAAAATCATGAGTTAATTTTATATTTACATTACAAATCATTGGTTATAACCTATAAATAATGTCCACTGATGATTACATTTAATATAAATTTCCTTCTCATAATAAAAAATAAATAAATGAATAAAAGCTATATATTATATAAACCATATCATGATATTAATTAGAAAAACAAATGTAAACTTACCTTATTAATCACGCACGATAAAAGCACTCACACAATGTAATCGTAAAATGGATGCCAGCCAACAACTGTCATTTACGACGCATGCGCAAAAAAGTCACTGGTTTATCAGTGGAATTCTCACTGATTCAGTTTAAGAGAGTAGATAAAATTAACTTTTTTCCAGTGAATTAGTTGATCACTGGGAAAAACAGTGAAAATTTCACTATTTCAAGTTTAGAGAGCACGAAATTGTGTATTTTCTTATGCGAATGATTTAGCCCAGGCAATAGACTCAAAAAAACGGTCAAACTAAGAAATAATTCCGACCAAGCTGGATTTTGGTGGAGACTTTTATTTTGATGTCCCAAACATACCCTAAAAAGTCCCCTTAATTTGGATGGCGGGTTTTTATTTTTTAGGGGGTAAAGGGGGGCTGATTCTGGTTTTTTGCAAATATCTCAGAAATTATTGATTTTTCGAGAAAAATTGTTATGAAAAAAATTGTAGCTTATAAAATTCTACACAAAAAAGGTATTTATGCTTTTTTCGTATAATCAATACTTTTTAAGTAAACTGTTAACCCAGTCAAGGGTGCAGTGAAGAGTGCCAAAATCCGAACTTTTAGGGGTAACCAATTTTATAGTTGATTATTATATATTTTGGGGCGTAGAATTCGAAAAAAATACCCCGAACTAGCAAAAAGTAGTGCAACACCCTTAAAAAGGGGTTGAAGAGTAAAAACCCCGTTTTCAAAAAAAATTTCAATTTTTCTCAAAATCTAAATCGATGACGGGGTGTTTTTATGGTTGATATTTATTGGGGACACTTAGACGAATCGATCGGGACCACAAATATTGAATTTGATGGAAAAATACTCTTTCTAGAGGGTTTAAAAAAACGTAATAATGTTTATTTCGAGGAAAAAATTTTAAAATTAATAATTTTTGTTCAAATCAAAATTAGTCTCAAATTGTTCCTGAAGTTCTAAAGAATACTGATCAACCATAATTTAAAAAAATATTAATATTTTAATCAATGAAAATTGATTAAAAAAAATTACGTTACCTACCCTTAAACATTAACGATTTTCATTGGTTAAAATATTAATATTTTTAAAAATTATGGTTGATCAGTATTCTTTAGAACTTCAGGAACAATTTGAGACCAATTTTGATTTGAACAAAAATTATTAATTTTTAAATTTTTTCCTCGAAATAAACATTTTTACGTTTTTTTAAACCCTCTAGAAAGAGTATTTTTCTATCAAATTCAATATTTGTGGTCCCGATCGATTCGTCTAAGTGTCCCCAATAAATATCAACCATAAAAACACCCCGTAATCGATTTAGATTTTGAGAAAAATTGAAAAAAATCTTGAAAACGGGGTTTTTACTCTTCAACCCCTTTTTTAAGGGTGTTGCACTACTTTTCGCTAGTTCGGGGTATTTTTTTCGAATTCTACGCCCCAAAATCTATAATAATCAACTATAAAATTGGTTGCTCCTAAAAGTTCGGATTTTGGCACTCTTCACTGCACCCTTGACTGGGTTAACAGTTTACTTAAAAAGTATTGATTATACGAAAAAAGCATAAATGCCTTTTTTGTGTAGAATTTTATAAGCTACAATTTTCTTCATAACAATTTTTTTCGACAAATTAATAATTACTGAGATATTTGCAAAAAACCAGAATCAGCCCCCCTTTACCCCCTAAAAAATAAAAACCCGCCATCCAAATTAAGGGGACTTTTTAGGGTATGTTTGAGACATCAAAATAAAAGTCTCCACCAAAATCCAACTTGGTCGGAATTTTTTTTTAGTAAAAACCTTTATTTCCTGGGCTAATTAGTGAATCGGGTTTGATTATTAGTGATTTTTATGCTGCTTATTTTTTTTTATGTGGCATTAAAATGTTTCATTCTTGAACATTGTTTAAAGATAGATTCACCACCAAAATTAATTTTATTGTTCTAGGAGGGGGTTTGTATTCAGTCCCATTACTGGGTATTATTTTTAGGGTTCCGAAGAAACCCTACTAATCTCACTTTGTCGTCCGTCCGTCCGTCCGTCCTTTTCACTCAAAGCTCAATAGCTCGTAAACTATATAAGCTAGAACTTTGAAATTTTTACTGAATATGTAAATTGACACCCTCTAGTAAAATATGTACAAATATTTAGGAAAAATATTTTTTTAGGGGGGGTGCTATGAAGCTAAAGACAGCCAAAAAAAATATTTTTTTTTATACCAAGGCAAGTATTGTTTTATGCAAAAATATATAAAAATAAAAAACCAAATTTACAATAATTGTTATGTTTGCTTGAATAGTTTAATGAACAAAAAAATATTAAATAAATAAGGCAAATCCGTATTAAGGAACTAATTTAAATTATATTATCTAAAAAAAAACTATACACTAACGTAAAAAATGAAAGATAGTTATTATGTTGACCATATTTTAATAAATTATAATATTGGAAAATCAGGGCATTAATGAAAATTTACAAATGATTTTTTATATTGAAAACATACTAAAATATAAAGATAAAATTATACAGTTGTCATGTTAATACATATAATTGAACCAAATTATAATATCAATCTGTACAGGCCCGTATTAACGGAAATATACAAATAATATTGCACACCCAAGCAGGCTCTGCTTGGAAGTGTGTTCTATTATCGTGCTAAAATTTTTTTTCGTATATAAATTGATAAAATGAGCATTATATCTTAAATTTCTTCAGTATTCCACTTACATTTTTACATTTTCTGATAGAAAACATTACAGTCTCCATTTATACTTAGTTTAATATCGATCGGTTTTAATTTTCTGTTATAAAAATATAAATAAAGTTCAATTTGTTGATTTAACCCCCTTTTTTGATAAAAACGCCGAACTGTAGGCTATATTTCGAAATAAATTTGCACCAATCCTTTTGAATTCACTTCATCTATTATCAGAATAGAACCCTATTAAAACTCAACAAAATTGGATAACTAGAAGTAACGAAATTTGCAGTTTATTTAAACAAAAATTCATATTTTGACAAGAATTATTTTTACAAATAGAGTAGTTACTCGGTAGTTCATAAGATTACCGTAAGGCGCTATTTCTTCATACGTCACTTCAAATTCCAAGTATTACAATTATTATATTGTGTTAATTAATAGTGATTAATACCTATATAAATACATGTACAATGTACATCGATACGTGCTGTATTTTAATTATTTTATTCAAAGCCAATCAATCTTTTTAATCAAGATAAAGTCTGGTAAGTTTGTATTTTTAAAACAAATATATAATGTACATATACATATACCTAACCTATAAACGTTACATTGTTGTTTCATTTCAAATGCTTTGCTAGACATCAGGTGAACACAGCTGTTATCGCTGCAATATGTGGATGTATTTATCTTTCTAATTATTATTATTAATTAATTAATTTACTTTGTACATTTTACAAAAAAATATTTTCTATAAAAATTGTAAATTAAAATGATTGTTGTTTTATTACTATACATCATAAATTTAAATAAAAACGGTAATAATCAATTGATATCAAGATTCATTGTTGATTTTCTAAAAAATCTTAATGAGTGATAAACTTCATTTTATATATTTATATAATATTAATTACCTCCAATATTTTTTTCAAACATCCTTTTAAGTTTCACCAATTATATTGTATCGTATTTATTTGATATTATAAATTAATACATTTTTTTATGTTTAAGGGGTGTGCATTTTATGGCCTAGCCATAGTATTTTATATTAACAATATACAAAAAATTAAAGAACATTTTTTACAGTTCAGTTAATATAACTAAACTAAAATATTGTATAGTGCAATTTCGGCAGGCTCGTATTAAGGCCGTACATGCCGATTTTTCCGAAGCTAAATTCTACGAGATGTCGCTAGTAGCAAAAATCATACACGAGTCTTAGCCCTGAGGGGAAAGCATACAGAAAAGAATAAGACATATCTGTTATGATATTGTTATCTTATTTCTGTCGACAATCCGAATTTACATTGGACCAGTTGTGTCATTACGTTGTTAACCATTATTTCATATTTGTTATTGACTTGACCTATTATGTTTAGTTTTCACCATTGATACATTTTAAAATGTGTAGTAGAAATGGGTTGAGAGAAGGCAAACGAAAATAATAAAAGAAAAGAATAAGACGTATATCTTATGATATTGTTATCTTACTTTTGTCACACTCAGAATTTACAGTGGAACAATTCTCTCATGACGTTATCATCTATTATTTCATATTTGTTATTGACTTGACCTATTATGTTTAGTTTTGACCATTGTTACATTTTAAAATTTGTAGTAAAAATCCGGAACGATTAGAGTCTATACGCTCCCAAATTCTACATTAGATTGATATAGTTTAATTTAAAATATAAGTACACCTGCATGTGTATGTAATTATTATAAAATGCAAATATCTTATTGATCAGGCTTCCGCGGTCTATAATTTTATAAATAAATAACATATCTTTTATGAATTTTTTAACAAATATTTTATTTAAATAATTTGATATGTGATAATATATTGTGATCAAAAACAATCTATAACAAATACGTATTAAGGTAAATTTCGAGCCCTTTTACATAAGATAACGTAATCTCAGAAACAATGAAAAATATAATATCTTATTTGTAATCATATATATAGTTAATTAAGTCAGACACGTACTTAGGAAAATTTGGGCCCTTTTTCTAAATATTTTAAATTTTTTGAAAAATAAAAAATAAAACTAGAAAGTAAATTATTTCAATCATTAACTATGTATATAAAATAAAAAATGTCACGTATTAAGGTTAATTTAATGCCCTTTTTTTAAATACAACATTATTTCAGAAGCAATGCCAAATATATTATCTTAATTGTAATCATTTATATAATTAATTAAGTCAGACACGTATTTAGGAAAATTTGGACCCCGTTTTCTAAACATTTAAATGTTTCGGATAAATAAAAAAATAACATGATATAGTAAGTTGTATCAAACATTAACTATATAAAATTAAAGTCAGTCACGCATTAAGGTAAATTTAATGCCCTTTTATTAAATATAACGTTATATCAGAAACTAAGCAAAATAAATTATCTGACTTGTAATCATTTATATGATTAATTAGTTCAGACACGTATTGAGGGAAATTTGGGCCCCATTTTATAAATATTTTTAAAAATTTTAAAAATAAAAAAATAACATGATATAGTAAGCTGTATCAAACATTAACTATATAAAATTAAAGTCAGTCACGTATTAATGTAAATTTAATGCCCTTTTATTACATATAACGTTATCTCAGATTCAAAGCAATATATATTATCCAATTTGTAATCATTAACATGGTTAATTAAATCTCACACGTATTATGGAAAATTTGGGCCCCGTTTTTTTTTAAATATATATTTTCGAAAAAATAAAAAAATAATATGAGATAGTAAGTTGTACCAAACATACTATATAAAATTTAATGTCAGTCGCGTAGTATGGTTAATTTATTGCCCTTTTTTATTAAAATATTGTAATGTCGGGAATAAAATTATAAAATTAAGATTATATTATCTATTAATTAGGTTTTCATTTCTTTTTTTGCTAGTGTTAAAAATATAATACATGAAAATAAGATACCTATATGGGTCAGTCCGCGGTAATCGATACCAGATAGTTAAAAAAATATTTTACGAAAATGAATACTAAAATATAAAATTAACAGGCTATTTAACATCAATTTTCATAAACCAAAAGAAAATTTAAAAAATTTTGATTAATTTTTTTTCGAAAAAGACAACAAATAATGTGAAATCGCAATAACTTACTTGACAATAAGTGACGCTCGTGGCAAACTATTAAAAGTCTTTGACAATTACATATCAAACGTGACGTTTGACCGAATTAAAAAAAAATTACCCTCACCAACAATAATGACTAAGGATAACCGCATTTATTATAAATTTAATGAGTCTTTTGATGTATTTGATAAATAATTGTTATAAGTGTTAGTTCATAATATCAATAAGCAATTAAACACACAAATAGTACTCTTATTGTATTCTTTTATTCAACGTGTCACGACCGTCACAATTTTCTGTCACAACCGTCACAATGTTTATTGGGTAATAACCAGTTAAATAGATTACGTATTTACCTGATGCTCTTGTGTAACTAAAAAATAATTTATTCGTAACATATTAAAGTATGATTATTATAAAGTAACTTCAATATGAGAAGAGGTTTGATGCATAGGTAACTATATAATTAACTATATAGTTTTGTATTTATCGATGGTAGGCACAAACAATGATTCGTGATAAATGATCTTTTTAAATCTAGAAACCAATTTTTAAAATTATATATAATATTATTATAAATTGAATAATAATAATTATTTTTACAAGAAAACATAGGCCTCGTTTTGTAAATAATATTAATTTTCAAAAAAATCTATGAAATTATGGTAAATTACATAATTAATCTGAAACAAAATAAAAAAAACAAACATTGTATACTAGTATAAAAATTAACAAGAAACATTTACAACTTAATATCACAAGGATTTTTAATAGTTATTAGCTATAGAATTAAATAATCAGTTATTGAAAATTGAAATTGTACCAAGTAACAAAACTTCAAACTTCAACACATTTGTCAGGTTACAAAACATAATATGTACTGTATACTCAATGTAAAAGAGATGTGTTCATCTTTTATTTAGTTAAATAATATAACTATCCTTGTTTGTGTAAAAACTTTAACGAATTGCAATGTTGAAATATAACGATATTTCTCATTCTATCATAAAGGCAGTGTAAAGTCCAGTAAGTTGTAAACTCCTCTATTACCTAAATCATTGATACAAAGTTGAAAACAGACAATACGAAGTAAAAAAATGAACACAAACATACGCAATCTATAGATATTTTTAAATATGTATTATATGATGATAATCGCAGAATCAAAATAAAATATAAGTACCAATATTATAATAATATTTTAAATTTGAGAATAATCTATATATTAAACTAAACAGAAACAATGGCCTTATTAAAATTAAAGAGTCCCTTTCTCATACTGCGGCTGGGTATTAAACCAAATATAAAAATTAATTCAAGAATGAAATCAAATTTTTTTACTTCATATTTTGATGAAACCTGCACCAACATGTTCCATGAAAAACTATTTTCTCGATATTCTCGCGCCCCCCTAGGGGGGCGCCCCCCACAGGTTGAGAATCGCTGACATACACATTTGTATTCTTTAAATGATAAAATAACATCTAAGTTTATCAAATTATTATTGTAAATTTTCATAATTCAGTCCTCAAATTTTAATTAATATGCGTCTGAACTATTTTTTTATTGGTTAAATTATGTCCAAGGTTTCCTATACTGTTTATGTGAATATGTTATTTTAACAGTAGGGGCCTCAAATATCACTAAATACGCGTATGGACTATATTTTTATTGGTTAAATTATATTTAAGGTGTCCCATGCAGTTTATGTGAACATGTTATTTTAACAGTAGGGGCCTCAAATATTACTAAATACGCGTATGGACTATATTTTTATTGGTTAAATTATATTTAAGGTGTCCCATGCAGTTTATGTGAACATGTTATTTTAACAGTAGGGGCCTCAAATATTACTAAATACGCGTATGGACTATATTTTTATTGGTTAAATTATATTTAAGGTGTCCCATGCAGTTTATGTGAACATGTTATTTTAACAGTAGGGGCCTCAACTTGGCTCCTCCACATCCATATCCCGATCTCTCACTATCGAAAACGCATCATCAGGAATATCATCAAATTCATCCAATTCAGGTGGAATATCAGTAACACTCAACATATGTTCGTGGTAACGTCCAAATTTTTCATAGCATCAACAAGATCTCTCGGACAATCCATGCAAATCAACTTGAGTATCTCAGGGTCCCGGATAGCTCTCAAGAAGTGGTCCATTGCCATACTGTGGCACCACAACTGAGGTAATCGGGGATACCCAGTGCGAACTAAATCGTAAATAGATACACCAAGAGATACAATCGACTCACCAAGATGTTGACGGCGATTCCTCAGCAATTCTTGAGCCTGGAGTTCGACCGGGATGGCTGGATGCAGAACGTGATACTTAGCAGGTACCAGTGTCTCGGAGTAGTTCTTGTAGACTTCGCACGGATGGCATGGTTTGCTTCGGCGGCTTCTGTTCTTGTTGTTCTTGTACATCTTGAAAAATATAAAACAATAAAACGATGTTAACAGTATTGCGGTTGAAATGCAACTAATGAGTTGGGGTAAATTGATAGCCCTTATATACAGCTTCTACCTGCACGGTAGGTCATGACTCAGGGAGATTAGTGGCTTATGTTACTGAGGGATTAAGTACCGTTGGTGAATGCTATTTTTAATACTTTCTTCTAATATTTAATCCTTTGACGTTTCTTTAATTATATAGCTATCTAACAATATTGGTACATTTAAGATTATGGAATATGAATATGAAAATAACCTTGTTCTTAGCAATTATAAACACCTGACGAATTTTTATGTAAAGCATCAAATGCTATGAAATTTTATGGAATCATCAAACACATATTCTAGGTGGATTTTATTCTATTCGAACTTTGATAGTTTATAACTAGAAAAATTGTGAGATATTAATATCGGATACGAAGTATTATTTAGCTAGATCAATCCCTTTTCTTTTAAAATATATAATTTCAATTTGATATTCAATAAAATCGGCTGAACTTTGTTGTAAATTGGCGCTAGAAGATCAGTTAAATGGGTAAAGTATCAGTATTTTTCCCGGATGAATAATGGCGATATCAAAAAAAAACAATTGAATGTCGAATTTCAGAGATATATTGAAATATTACTTTTTTTTAATGGAATATCTTGTATACCGGGTGTCTAAATACCAGGGGACACTATGGGGATCTCGGAAACTATAAGAGATAGAGATTCGGTTAAATTAGAGAAAAGATATCTTTAAGAGGCGACAGTTCAATGGTGTATTTACATTCTACAAAATTTTCATAGCTTACTAGATATAAGCCAAAAACCATTTTACTCCGAAATTTTCTAACGTGAATATTTCTTCAGCTACTTGAAATTAAAAAAAATATTTCAAATAAATGCTGTAGGGTTTAATATTGTCTATTTAAAAATATTTTTCTAGTTTCCAGAAAACTCGTAGTTTTTGAGATATGAGACTAACTTACGTTTTCTTAATTAGAAGAAATATGAAATTTTGTAATTTTTGAATACAAGAAATTATTACCTTTTCAATGATATGCAACTTGATATACTTATTTTTCAAAATATCTCAAAAAATGATCAAAAAATATTTTTTATTTATTAAAAACACTTATAAGCTAACATAACATTTAATTAACTATTGTATTTTTAAATTTAAAAATTAAAAACTCGCCTGCGTTTAATTTAACTAAAATGATTTAAACTCGGTTAAAAAAAGCAAACATCATAGTTAAAACTCATTTTAAAGAGGAAATGTAACACTATTTGTTACCGTTACTGAAAACTTTAGAAAAAAACTACCTATTTGGTAATAAATTCTTTAACATTGTCAATATCGTCATTTTTGGACCTTTAGGTTAAACTATCTCAAAACCCTGACGTAATGAAACCAGTTGGGCCAATGAATTTGGTTTCGGTATGCTAAAAACCTCCTAAATCACCTATTTAGATCTCTAGGACATTACAAAAGTATTTTTTGTAGACCAGTGTTATATATGAGTAGTTTATTTACTACATAATTATATTTTTATACTGATAAAATAAAATAATTTTTTTTGAAAATTGGATAGATTTTTTTTTATAATATTTCAATTTTTTTTCTTGGTGGGCCTCTGACTGCAGTCTTTCAGCATTAAATCTTTATATTTGCATGCTAATTTTTATATTTTAACCGAATCACAATAATGTCTTTATAATTTAGGTAAATCTTGTTTAAATCATTTTAGTTAAATTAAACGCAGGCGGGTTTTTAATTTTAAAATTATTTTTTTTAACCTTACCTAAAAACTAACCAACCTCCTTTCGCACCAATAGATTTGATATTTTTTATGTGATTTTTGTGATTTTCTATATTTTAAAACGAATAAATATTCGCCTTATGCATTAAAAAAATAAATAAAAGTATTAAAATTTATGTTCGATGTACAAAGTGCGTACTATCTAATATATAGTGCAATTAAATATAAGCCTATTTATTATACATTTTGTAGGTAGAAAAAAAGTAAAAATATAGCTAAAAATGCATTTTTGTATATTACACAATTTTTATTAAATAAAAAAAAAATAAAAAAATTAAGAGTAGCTCATATGCTTATTGAGTTTAGGGACCACATCTATAATAAAATGACTATAAAACTGATTATTCATTTGTAATTTGGTAAATACAGTTAATAATAAGTACTTTAATTAATTCTAGTCAGTTACATAACCATCAATATCTATATTTATTATCATAATTAATTCCTAAATGACACTGCTATATTTCTAATGAGAATCACTATTTGTTTAGACACATAATTATATTTGACATTAGTTAACATAATGGAAAGATATAATACATACATATATAGTTACATTAAACACTAATGCTTTTCATTTTCACTAATTATGTACATATATGTAGGTATATGGTTATTTTAAAGCTTATAATAATACGTTTGCTATTACTCCAAATTGCAAACATTTCAACAATAATCATAGATATTTACAATAATAAAATGATAATAACTTTAATGTAAATTTCTAACCAAAATCTAGTTTTGATTAGAAATATTTAGTAGTATATTATAATAAAGTAGAAACCGATTATAACGACATTGGTTAGTACGATGTATGAGTTTTAACGACTCAAAATAAAAAGCAACTGAATCCCATATAATTGCATTTTTACCGGCTATAACGACTATCCGCTTTTAACGACCAATATGACCGGTCCCTTTGATGTCGTTATAACCGGTTTCTTTACTGTATATACATGGGTGTATTATATACCTATAAAACAAACAAAAATCTAACCATTCCAGAGATACAAACTGACTTCTAATCTCGCTTAGTTAATTTTTTTAAATAAAAATTACAGTTTTCGAATAAAAATTTCAATTTTGTATCAAAAAAATTATCAAAACTCACACGTGGGTGTTGCCGTGCACAACTCTAAAAATACCCTTGCCAATCGATTCGTGAATCAATCCCGAGTCCAACGAGGTACATGAAGCCATATATGAAATTTATGAGGTGGGGGGTCATGACCGAAAAAATTCTTAAAATGTGCTAAACTAGAACCATAGACCTACCATTTAGCGAAAAGCTATTTTCATTTATCAACAAATAGCCTTTTTTAGTCAAGTTAGTAAAGTACATATTGCAGTAATAAAACAGGCTATAGATCTTAGAGGATTCATATTAAGAGGCTTCTTTTTATAAACTTTTTTTCTTATCTTTAATCATAGAACAAGAATAGAAATTTATTTTTTGTAATTTGAAGCATCCGTATTAAGTTAAATTCTGTATGCTTTCTTTTTCATCGATATTTTTTGAAAACGGTTTATCCTATGACAAATAATAAAAGTATGTTTTTGCGTATTTTGTGTCATATAACCTTAAATAAGTGCCAAACTCTATAAAAAATTTAAAGAATAAAAAATAATAAATAAAAATCGATGGGCCTTGTAACCCCATACAGCCTTGGTCTAAATTATAAATAGTTCATACGACAAATCGATAACAATTATTTTTACTAAACTGAATACCAAATTTCATAATTTTATCGCAAAGGATTCTTTATATAGATATTAAATAAAAACTCATTTTGGGCAAAATCTTTGGAGAGCTGTAGTTCCCTCACGAAAAGTTTCCGGACGCATGTTTATTGGAAGTTTTTACTTAAAATATTTTTCTCAACCTACTTTTTAAGTTTGGCACGACAGTAAGATAGTAATGAATCATCCTGTATAAAATAATAGTACCTACCTAGTAAAACATACAAGTTATCTAGAAACATTTAATCACATATAAAGTCTGGCACAAGTTAATAACTCCCACACCACACCTAACAAAAAGTTAAAACCTATTATCTAAACATATTATATTTATTAAATCCCAACACATAAAATAGCTTTACACCACCGACCAGATTCACTTTCTAGAACATAAATTATCTTATTTAATATTCAGTAGAGTTCCGTTAAACCATAGAGATTTGCAGTAAGTTTCTTCACTAGCCGAAATCATTTCCCATAGCGGATTAGTCCACACAATTTATTTGTTTTAACGTTCATTTATACTCGGTAGAACATATATACATACACCTACGAGTATAATGTTCTAAATGTGTAGACGTTGTTTTTTATATTGAAAAACTCAGTTAAAAACTAATAGTGAATTTATGTTGATTACAAATTAGATATATATGCTTTATTAGTTGCTAGTTGTAAGAAAACTAATGTATTTTACTTACATACAATTTATTATTTAACCGACTTAAAAAAAGAGAGGCCCTTAATTTGACTAAAGATATTATTTATGTACACTGCCGTGCAAAAGTGTTTGGACATTCAATTTTTTGCGCATTGTAAATATAAAATTGCAAAAATGGTTGATAAAAAATCTTAAATGTTGATAAGAGTACTTAATTACAATTTTTGTATTAATCCCAGCATATCTAAAATACAGCATTAACAATTTTCCATGTTAAGGGATTTTTTTGAATTATATGCCTGAAAGGTCAGGTTTACTCAAGTTGAAAGTATTGACGCACAGTGTCTTTCAAGTTAACGAGAAATTGTTTTTTACTATTTTGAATGCGAGTTAAAATATTTTTTTCGCTATTTTGGGGATTTTTATTGACTGAAATCTATATTTACCCTCAAAATCATAGGTATCCAAAGACTTCTGCACGGCAGTGTATGTTTGGGCTTAACTTCGACAAATATGCACCGACTTGAACGATTTTTTGTAATTCGAAAGAGTATACTCCCGAGGTGGTTTCGTATAAATGTTATCAGAATCAGACCATGGACTTCGAGATACTCCACTTAGAAAAAAAAACTCAAAAAAAAAAAAAAAACTAAAAACGCCTAAATGTATTTATGTAAATTGTAATAAATAAATTCAATTGTTTTTTAAATCGGTGCTAAGCCAATAAAAAATTAAAATAAAAACTGCCATTGCTAGATAAAATAATCTATATTTATTTAACTGTCTCACAGCGTGATTTGATGATACTTGATCATTTTATTTAAAAATAGTAGATAAATAATTATCGCAGTTCGACACACTATCAACATAACTGTATTTTCTTATGTAAATGCTTTACTTTGTTTTAAATTTTAAGGCTCTTTATTTTATAGTAGTACTAGTTTCATTTTATAATCATTAGCAAGTGTTCATTACTGGTTTTACTTTGTCTATTACTGGAGAAAAAACATACAAAATAAAAGACTATAATTTAAAAAAATAAACCGTCTGCGGATTTTGGTAATTAAAGCGTCGATTACATTAAGCATGTTTACAAGCTACAAGCCGGCGAGTTTGAAAGCGGGCGAATCAGCTAGTACGATAGTATACACACAAAACATTCCACTCGCTCAGTAGCAACTAGGTAGCGAGTTTAAACCACGTGTTGTGAATAGGAATCACCGATATACTCGCAGCTAGTTCACTAGCAACTATGATGTCACACGACTAGTTTACTAGCTAACAAGCCTATACGCCAGCGAGTAGCAAATAAAGTAGTTCGGCTTTCAACTTTTGTAGCAGATTGTTTACAAGCTGCTTGTTAGCTTGTTAACATTATTACACTGGATGAGTTTACTAGCAGCTTCTAAACTCGCTGGCTTGTAGCTTGTAAACTCGCCTAATGTAATCGACGCTTAACATAAGTTCATGAGAATTACAAAAAGTGGGCCACCGATAACAAAAAAAAATCATACTTTGCGCTTAACACGTTCTAGACTGGTGCCAGTAACTTATTTCGATTATTTCAACTAAAGTTTATTCTATAGTAGGCAGTGCCGGATTAAGCCTTCGCGGGGCCTGGGACTAAAAGTAAAATGGGGCCCTATGATTACGCAACAGCATCCCAAGAACATTAAGTAACCCACGTAACCTATCATAACCCAAGTAGTCCAGTAGGAAAGAGAGCTTGAAAGCAGATAAACATCCTAAGTAAATCAGTAGAATAGAGGAACGAAAGTAAAAAAAATAAAACAATTTTTACGTTGCATGAATAGAACAAATAATTTTTATTAAAACAAATTAACAATTAAAAATACTTTTTTCTTGATTTCGATTCAGCGAATTCACTATAACATCATCAAAATTGAGTGATCGGAGAATTTCGCTTTCAATACTAAGTCTGGCTAATGACGACAATCTATAATCAGTCATTGTAGATCTATACATATTCTGTATAGTTCATTCTGTATTCATTCGGTTACTTGGGTTTGTATAGGTAGATTAAAAGTTGTAAAAAATTGCTCTAGCTGGGTCGCTTGAAGTTACTTGAGTTACTTGGGTTATTCCAAAGGCGTGCGGAGCCCCTGGAGTAAGTGGGGCCCGGGGATGTAGCCCCCTTAGCCCCCCCCCTTAATCCGGCACTGATAGTAAGTAGTACAATAAAAATAGTAAAAAATATACAAACAAAACACAATAATTCCATCATCGAAAATTAATACATACGTAGTTTTATACCTACACTTTAAGAAATTGTTGAGCGTAGTCGACTAACAATAAGGTATATAGGGGTATATAGTTTGGTAGAGGGTGAGATACGGTCGTTACAATCTATAATAGGCATGATGACTAATTTAAAAAAAAAACTATTTTATGATAATCTTACGTGTCTCCTATTTCCAAAAAAAAAAATTTATTTCTACAGAAAATAAAGGTTTAATCGCAAAAAATTACTCTTTTAAAACTAATTTTGATGCCAAAACGCTCGCAGGTGACATTTTATAGTTGTGACGTCACACTCTTTGTCAACAATAATCAAACATTCAGAGTTAGACAAAAATTTAATTGTTTTGTGTGTTAAAAATGAATTCCAAAATATATAAGTTCTTAAATAAGGTATGTACTAATAATCTTGTAAAAGAAATTGTTATTTATCTAAAATAAAAGTCAATCATGCGTGACGTCATTCGCTCTGATTGGCCCTCCAACTAACATGGCGAATTGCTGTATTTTTATTTTTATCTTAACAAAAATTATATTAATCTCGCTTATAATATAAAAAATATATATTTTTTTTAATCTTTTTAACCTAATTGATTATTTAAAATCATAAGTTCAATGCTTTTGAATTGTTACTGGCACCCTGCCTATTATTACAGAAATAATCACTTTCCCTGCCAAATTACACAAGTAACATACATAGGTACAAGTTTACATACATATACTTATACAAATACAAGTCCTCATACGTATATGTAAATGCACATATGTGTGTGTGAGTGGGTAGAAAAGATCATACATATGTTGAAACTACCCTTTGTCATTTAAAATCTTGTAATTTGGAAGAAAGGCGACACACACACAGACAGAGATAGTTTATTAAAGCCGCCCGCCCGGTCGGTTCACAAACTACCGAGTATAGTATATATAAGTTAAAATGTCAATTTAAGAGCGAACAATCGTGGTAATTAGTAGATTAAGATCCAATAACATCTATTATGGAGGCCATCCAGACCGCATTAATTTGGTCGCCGAGTAGTTTGCATTTACTACCGCCCTATCGCCCTCCCGCCCGCCTGCCTGCCTGCCTGCCTCTACTGATTCACTGACGCATCTTACATTTATTGCTTATTGTTTGTCATGGATAATAAATCTACTTGTAGTTAATGTAACTCTAAGTACTGAATTGTTGTTTCATTGTTGAAGTTTGTGAGAACGATTTAACTCCACGAGCGTCTACTAATCAAGTCAATAATCATGTGTTTGTGAACTTTGTGTGAATCTGTCTGAGTGATTGAGTCTATATATAACGGTGAAATGCTTATTGTTTTAATTAAGTAAATAATAAATGTTTATATCATAATATCTAGATTGCATTAAAAACTGTATGAATATCCGTTTAAAATAAACTATACTATGATTCAGGAAATAAATATTCTTTTTCAAACTTACCTTCTGAATATTTTCGAAACTAATGCTCGGTATCAAGTTTAACTAAATGCTCCTGTAACTTAACTGTCGTATTATCAAAAGAAGCAACCATAATACATTTAATTAAAGGTCTTTTCAATTTTCTGTACTTTGTTTTTACAACGCATAAAACGTACATTTTTCATTAAGAGCTTAAATATTAATTTAATCACATTTGTAATACACCAAATTTACTTTAAAAGGAGCATTTAGCACTAAATGAGCTTTAAATTAATTTATAATACTGAACATGAGCATTTAAGAAACAATTTGATCAAGACCCACACGTGGGAATTGCCGCGCAACTCACTTGATGACATAACGCAATAAATACCCTTGCTAATCGGTTCAGGAATCAATCCCGAGCCCAACGAGGTATATGAAAAAAACTTCGTGGGTTACGCTAAAAATGTTTTGAGTTTCTTTGGTTTTTAGGGGAAATTAGATAAAGGTATTGTTTTTTGATTTGGTGGACATTTTCATGGTCAATTCAAGAAATTCAACAATTTAATTACGTAATCTTATTTTCTGGAAACATACAAGCAAACTTTTGGGTCAGTCCGCGGTAATTGATACCAGATAGTCAAAAAAATATTTTACGAAAATGAATACTAAATTATAGAATTAACAGGCTATTTAACATCAATTTTCATAAACCAAAAGAAAATTAGAAAAATGTTGGTTAATTTTCCAAATATTTCAAAAAATTTACAAAATATTTCCAAAAAGACAACAAATAAGGTGAAATCACAATAACTTACTTAAGAATAAGTGATGATCGTGGCAAACTATTAAAAGTCTTTGACAATTACATATCAAACGTGACGTTTGACCAAATTAACAAAAAAATTACCATCACCAACAATAATGACTAAGGGTGACCGCATTTATTATAAATTTAATGAGTTTATTGATGTATTTGATAAATAATTGTTATAAGTATAAGTTAATAATAGCAAAAAGCAAATAAACACACAAATAGTACTCTTATAGTATCCTTTTATTCAACGTGTCACGACCGTCACAATTTTCTGTCACAACCGTGACAATGTTTGTTGATAAATAACCAGTTAAATAAATTATGTATTTATCCGATGCTATTGTGTTACTAAAAAATAATTTATTCGTAACATATTAAAGTATGATTATTATAAAGTAACTTCAATATTTTCGCTAAATTTTTGAGATTTTGAATAGAGGTTGCAAGACTTGCAATAGTTGGCGTCACACCAGTCACAGGGCTTTGAACGCTGGCATTTTTTAGTAAAATAACCGTAGACCTTTCATTCTTTCAATATACATGTATTACATTAAGATCTACAGAAAAATGGTAAAACTATGTTATTAAATAGTATTATTTAGAAATTATGAACTCCAATCCGAGTTGAAATGTCACACCCGTCACCGCGGACTGACCCTTTTGTCTTCAATAATTTTTTGTACGTCTTCATTTTTCCAAGACATTTAATAAAATAATTCGAGATTTTGTATTATCTAATATTACTTTCTTATACTACACTATATGTATATTTGAATTTCCCTGAATCCATTCTGCATATTTTCGCTATGATGTATGTGTGTCCGTCCGTCTGTTTGTCTGTAGACGCTGTAAATCGTAGAATGATTACATTTTATATTTAAGATTAATTTTTGTCTGATAAGAAAACCTACTATTTTTGAAAATGATCTTTCAACCAGATACGGATGTTTACTGAGCTCGAATTAATTTAAAAAAATCTTTTAAATCATAAACGTTAGAAAAAAATGTATGGATAATAAATTATATAGATAATAACTTAATAACATATTTAACATTTTTTATATAAAAACTTTCAAAAATTGCCAAGAGTTAATATCCGTATCAGATGGTTGTCTTTCCAGACGAAAATTTATCCTAGATATAAATTTTCACGTTTCTATCATTAGTCGTTTTCACTATCAGTATTACGTATAAGAAAATCCCGTGGCTCCCATGGCAGATATTTTTTTAGCGCAACCCACGAAGTGGTAGCGCTTATACCGCTTAAAGTCCCAGATAACTTTTCTAACATGGGGATCTCAGTATCTATAAAAGATACAGGTTTGGTTAAATCAGATGAATTATTTGTAAGAAAGGGGTGAGTATTATTACACAAAATAATATTCATAATTCTATGTGGTTTAGGCGGTATACCCAAAAAACTGAAAATTCGGAATTTCTTTAAATGGCTATCAGTTTTTTTTTTCAAAGTAGATAGGTATTTTTTGTAGACAGTTTCTCAAAGCACTTTTTTGTGTAGAATCAATTGGTATATTTAGATTTTGTATATCACTTTTAGTTTCCGAGTTATGAGCCCTAACTTTAGTTTTTCTTATGGATCACTAAGTTGGCTATTGCATATTTGAACGTGTTTTTTACTCTACTTTACAACGATATGTCACATGCCATACTTATTATCGAAAACAAGTCGATGTAGGTACTAAATGCTAGTGATATTTATTAAGTATTTTATTACAAACATTTAAGTGAGCCATGAAAAACAAAAATTGTAAAAAAAAATCACTATAACAACAATCAAAATAACAAATGACTATTTGAAAACAATTAAGTTTAAAAAAAAATACATTATAATTTTTTTTTTGCAATAAGTATGGCATGTGACATATCGTTGTAAAGTAGAGTAAAAAACACGTTCAAATATGCCATAGCTAACTTAGTGATCCATAAGAAAAACTAAAGTTAGGGCTCATAACTCGGAAACTAAAAGTGATATAAAAAATCTAAATACACCAATCGATTCTACACAAAAAAAGTACTTTGAGAAACTGTCTACAAAAAATACCTATCTACTTTGACAAAAAAGTTATAGCCATTTAAAGAAATTCCGAATTTTCAGTTTTTCGGGTTTAGCTCGTATAGTTTAGCTCATTTTAGGAATTTTTCCGGTCATGAGCCCCCCTCCTCAAAATTTTTCATATATGGCTTCATGTACCTCGTTGGACTCTGGATTGATTTACGAATCGATTTGCAAGGATATTTTTTGAGTTGTGTCAATCCACGTGTGGGTTTTGATAAGTTTTATTCGGAAACCGTCAAGCTAAGAGTAAAAGTACAAAAAAACGTTCATTTAAATTTAGAAAAATTATTTCACATATTCAATTTATTTAAGCTAAATATAGTATAACATAATAAACAAATATCTGGAAATAATAGATGATAATTTTTAATTTCTTAAATTAAAATATTCATACGTATTATGTTTATTAACTTAATTAATTTCAATGGTGTTAGGTAAATAACACGATAACTGCAATAGTTATCAGGAGAGCAATTTGAAATTTTGAAAAAATTCTGTTTTGTTAAAATCGTTAAATAACTATTTATAGTATTTTAATGGATTTCTAGAAATAATACAGAAACTTCAAATAGACCAAAACGAAGTTACACACAAAACAAAATCAAATTAAATATAGTTATTAAATAATTAACATAATTAAATTATTTAACATTAGTATCTATCTACATTCTTAATATAAGCAATTTCATCTTATTTCTATTTCCACTTCTTCTCCGTGCTTTGAATTTAAAATATCATACAATGTTATCACTCTATGTTTAATAAAGATTTTTTAATTAATTAAAATAGAAAAATATACTTTTCAATTAAGTATTAAGATAGTTTTATAACTACTTACAATTTAACTATCTTCTAACGTAGTTTTCTTACTTTTACATTCAATTAACTCACATCTTTTTCTAATTAGTACATCGAAAAGCTTTTATTAAAAATGGTTTTCATTCTAGTAGAATACAATTAGTTTTCTGAATAGAATTTTCAATTAATTTTTTGATCATCAGCATGTGTTAACTATGTACAATAGATTACTTAAAGTATTGCTTTCCAGATACTATAATAGTTAACTAGACGATGCCGGTGGCTTCACTTGCGTGAATTTCGAAACTAATTACAACCCTCCATACGTGAAAGGGGGCAGGGGATGACATATTACATTTTTTTAAATTGATATTTATTCATTACCTATAATTAATCGTAAATATCTCGTATCTTAGTTAAAAATTACAAACCCCCTGTCTACCCTTGCTATTATGGGGTGAAATTTTTATTTGAATAGATGACTATTTTGCCCGAATTTACCTCGGGCAGGTAAATTCTACCTGCCCGAGGTAAATAACTTAAGCAGCTATGCAGATAAACATATCAAAAATCCATTCTCGTCCCCGTCCTATGCTATAGGGGTTGAATGACGAACTTTTATTTTTAATTGAATATTAATTTATCCGACTTTACTTTAATATCATGAACAGTTATGAAGATAAATATATCAAAATTTTAACCCCCACCCCCATTTTCATAGGGGTTGAATTTTCGGAAAAGTTTTTTGTCTTGAGTACCTACTTGTGCCATGGAAATAATTGTTTCATTATTTGTATTGTATAGTATGTATAAGTTTCAATTAAATGCAAGTAAAAAATATTTTTTATACAAACTTTCACACCCCCTGGTGGTTGAATTTCGAAAAATCCTTTCTCACAATCAGTAGGTGCTGACATTATAAAAGGAAGATAGGTACTTATGAAATTTCACGTTTCTATGTCTAGGGGTTTGGGCTGTACGTTGATGAATGCGTGAGTGGTTAAGAACAAATTCTTTTGAATTATCATTATTATTATTTTTTATTATTTCTCATTACATACATATCATAATTAATGTCTGTTTTGCAATACTAAATGCCCGGTATTATAAAGGAGCTAACAAATTTGCAAGCACTCTCAAATGGGGTATCAAACTTATATGACAGTTCTCTTGAAGTTTTTGAGTTTTTGACAGATAATTTCATATACCGGGTGTCCCAGATAACTTTTCCAGCATGGGGATCTCAGTATCTATAAGAGATACAGGTTTGGTTAAATGAGATGAATTATTTGTATGATTTATTATATTTATTATATGTATTTTTTTGTGTAGTATTACTACACAAAAAAATATTCATAATTATAAGTGGTTTAGACGGTATACCCAAAAACTGAAAATTCGGAATTTATTTAAATGGCTATAACTTTTTTGTTAAAGTAGATAGGTACTTTTTGTTTGCGGTTTCTTAAAACACTTTTTTGTGGAGAATTGATTGGTGTATTTAGATTTTTTATATCACTTTTAGTTTCCGAGATACAAGCCCTAACTTCAGTTTTCATTATGGGCCGCTAAGTTGGCTATGGCATATTTGAACGTGTTTTTTACTCTACTTTACAACGATGTGTCACTTGCTATATTTATTATCGAAAAAAAGTCGAAATACTAAATATCAGTGATATTTATTAAGTATTTTATTACTAACTTTTAAGTGAGCCATGAAAAACAAAAATTGTAAACAAAAATCACAATAACAACAATCAAAATAACAAATGAATATTTGAAACAATGAACTATTTGGAAAAATATATTATATTTTTTTTTCGATAATAAATATGGCAAGTGACACATCGTTGTAAAGTAGAGTAAAAACACGTTCAAATATGCCATTGCCAACTTAGCGGCCTATAATGAAAACTGAAGTTAGGGCTTGTATCTCGGAAACTAAAAGTGATATAAAAAATCTAATTACACCAATCAATTCTCCACAAAAAAGTGCTTTAAGAAACCGCAAACAAAAAGTACCTATCTATGATACTTTAACAAAAAAGTTATAGCCATTTAAAGAAATTCCGAATTTTCAGTTTTTTGAGTATACCGCCTAAACCACATAGAATTATGAATATTTTTTGGTGTAATATTATTCACCCCTTTCATACATATAATTCATCTCATTTAACCAAACCTGTATCTCTTATAGATACTGAGATCCCCATGCTGGAAAAGTTATCTGGTACACCCGGTATTACAGTATGTAAAGTAAATTACGTAAACTTATGTAAAGTGTATTTACTAACCTTGCGTAAAAATGGTTTAAATTAAACCAACTTACTGCGCATGCAACTATCTGTTAAAAACTTAAAGATAACTGTCATATAAGTTTAATACCTCGTTTGAGAGTGCTAGCAAGCTTGCAAATTTTCTAGGTCATTTATAATATCTGATAATAGTTTTGAGTATTTATTTATTACATATACATATATTCAATTGTAAATCCATGTCCACCATACAGTAAATATTTAGTTTCATGTGTAATAGTAATTACCATAGATATTATTTGTTTCAATGCAGTAAATTCAATTGAGTTTAACATAATTTTCTTTTAAAGCGCAAAAGATTACACTAACACAGCGATTCTCAACCTGTGAGGCGCGCCCCCCTAGGGGGGCGTGATAAAACTGAAAGGGGGGCGCGAACATAACGAGAAAAAAATGAAAAAACATATTATTAAAAAATGTATTTAATTTACTGAAAGAAAAGCAATAAAATACATTTTGACATAATAAAAAATAAAATACACGTTTACATTTACACTGATATAATACACTTATTAATAGGACTGTATCAGTACTGCATAATGTATTTAATAATTAACTTATCAAATTTAAATTTTATAAAAGATTATTATTAGTGACTCCCTTGGGCCTGTCTTGCAGAGCAAAGTTTTTCAAAAGAAGTTTTAATATTAAAAATTGACACTCTAGCATTTTTATTATATTTAGCTGAGATTTATTTTTCAGTGAAAATTTTTGTATAAGGGTGGGGGGAAGGGGGGCGCGATGAGAATTATGATTGAAAATTGGGTCGCAAGTACTAAAAGGTTGAGAAACACTGCACTAACACGATAATGAATATGTATAAAAGCTTCTGTCTGCGTTGATATTATACAAAAAATAATGATTTTTGCTAATCTTCCAATACCTAATACAAATAATATTATATCGTTCAAACTCTACACATTTAAATGACGTAAATTTAGGGGCCATTATTCAGTCTTATTTTTGACAACGTGCGGGGAGAGGGAAAGGGGGTAAACAAACTTCTGACGTAAATAAAAAGAAGGATGTATAATTATTTTCTATTTTTATTGATGATTTTGAATCTAGCACGTTAAGCAGTGCCGTCATTAGAGGGAGAGAAGGCTAGAGGATCATCCGGGGCGCCAAGCCAGTAAAGGCAGGTGGACGGTCGAATGGAAGACAATACAAATTCTAGTGAAAATTACTTTTTTAAATATAGATAGATGATTTAAAAAAATAAACATATTCATAGAATATTTTAACAAACAATACAGCTTAACCCTTAACTGGTATGGTGGGGGCCAGGTCATGTTTAGATCATTTTCTAAAAATCTTAACATTTTGCGCATTCGCCGTTATTATTTCCATGTTCCGAAGGAAATGAAAGTATTGTAATACCGTCAAAAATCAAGTCCGAGAAGAGCAGATTCTGGTTGTGCTAACTGCAAAACGTAAAGAAAAGTTGTTTTCCGCATGTCGGCTGTGCGTGTGTCTGTGTGTGTGTCTGGATGTAGAATTTTCTTTCATTCACGACATGAACAAAAAGCAGACAAAATTTTTATATAAATTCTTATTCAGGATCACAAATTAAACACAGTTTTTTTTAAATCAGACATACATAGATTAGATACTTTTTAAATACATAGAGGATAACACCTCTTATATTTACGCATACTAACATAAATTTATAATATATTTTTAGGGGAGAGAGCTTATGCAATATGCCCTCCCCCCTAAAAAGAATATTATTTAATTTACTTTAATTACATCACTTTTTGCGAAGGTAGAGGGTATTGTATAAGTCCCCCACCTCTCAAAGATATTATTAATTTTCTAAATTTTTTGTCTGTCTCTCGTCCATGTCGGTCTTTTGTCTGTCTGCCTTTTGTTCATGTCTGCATTTTGTGCATGTCTGCATTTGGTCCATGTTTGCCTTTTGCCCATGTTTGCCTTTCGGGATTGTGCCTTTTTGTCGTATACCCATATTGTTTACACATTAGATTATATTAACTATAGTGTGATACATGTAAATTACTTTAAGTTTAACGTATTTTTTTAACCCTTAGCTGCTCCACTTCTCTATAATAACATACCACGCCACACTGGAGTTACCTCGTACCCCAGACACTAAAATATTAACTACTCGTAAGCTATAGAATATTATAATTCAATAAAATTCCTTTATCATCTTCGAACGATACAGAATGCACATTGCTTACATTGATGTTGATACAATGTGGGGTGCCTGGTACCCCACAATGGCAGCTAAGGGTTAAATTTTGTTTTGTATCAACACGGAGGTTGAGATAAGACGGGGCATGATGGGGTCCTGTTAGAGGATATGAAATGAAGGCTAAAAAACAAAAAAGGTATAACTAAAAGAACAAATTTATTATCTTTCAAAAGATGATGTACTTTGATTAGCAACTTATGTGTCATAAATAAATGAAAATGTTATAATTATAAATACCATGTACTGTTTGGTAACGCCACCTATATGTAGAAGATAAATTTATTTAATTTATTTTATTTTGTATTCTTGTTACTGCTCGCAAGCCATAAAACTGGTTAACATGTGTATAATAGTTTGATGTATCAGTACAGTTTTAAACTTTAAACAGTAGGTATAGTTTGAAAATTTAATTAAATAGCTAGCCTCCTAGTTTAGTTATATTACCTTTATTTTTACCTTATTAGTACTTTGAGTGTAGAGTTAATTTTTTTTTGTAATAACCACCCGCTGTGGTATGTTCTATTGGTTCTAGGACAAAATGTCGCCGGACAAAATGTCGCGGACAAAATGGTTCGGACAAAATGTCGCGAGGACAAAATGTCGCCGGACAAAATGTCGCCGGACAAAATGTCGCGAGGACAAAATGTCGCGAGGACAAAATGTCGCCGGACAAAATGTCGCGAGGACAAAATGTCGCCGGACAAAATGTCGCCGGTCAAAATGTCGCCGGACAAAATGTCGCCGAACAAAATTTTACCGGAAAAATTTTGTGGAAAAAATCTCTTTAAATAATTCTTTTATTAAAGTACATTTTGTATATGTATATGTTACTGTAAAAGCCCGAACTGAGGTAAAACCTATGGTTTACCGGTAAAACCTAGGTTTTACCAACTGTTAATGGTGAAAGTCCGAATTGGTCTGTGATTATCGTTTATTTCGGACTTTTACCATCATACACTTGGTAAAACCTAGGTTTTACCAAGCTACACGGTAAATGTTGAAAAATAGCGTAGATATCAAAAATGTGTTAAAAAAATATATAGAAAATCACAAACATTAAATTTTGTTAACAAAATATTGGGGCAAATGGGGATTATTCTAGTATAAAATACGAAAATTCAATTTCCGCCTTTGTTAGGCTATAACCAAACCAGAGATTGAATCCCCGTTTTTTATACTAGAATAATCTTCTTTCGCCCCAATAGATTGCCCTAACCAAGGCGGAGATTGAATCCCCGTTTCTTATACTAGATTAATCCCCTTTCGCCCCAATAGATTGCCCTAACTAAGGCGGAGATTGAATCCCCGTATTTTATACTAGATTAATCCCCATTCGCCTCGATATTTTGTTAGCAAAATTTAATATTTGTGATTTTCTATATATTTTTTTAACATATTTTTGATACCTAGGTACTCTATTTTTCAACATTTACCGTGTCTCTTGGTAAAACCTAGGTTTTATCGAGTGTATGATGGTAAAAGTTTCGAAAAAGTTATTCGAAATAACAGATTACAACAACCGAGATCCTGTCACATACCTAGGGGACATTTCCCGCATTCTCAATATTAATGTTGTTTGATTTTGAGGTTTATTAAAATTTTTGTTCATAAAAGAAAATTAATTTATGTTTAAAGTAAGTATTTGTTTGAAAGACAACGTTGCATAAAAAACTCAAACTGTTACCATATAATATGTACTTTGATAAAATTACTATTTACAATGTTTTTTTCCACAAATCTTTGTTCGGCGACATTTTGTCCGGCGACATTTTGACCGGCGACATTTTGTCCGGCGACATTTTGTCCTCGCGACATTTTGTCCGGCGACATTTTGTCCTCGCGACATTTTGTCCGCGCCATTTTGTCCGCGACATTTTGTCCGGCGACATTTTGTCCGGCCACCGTTCTATTGTGTTTATCTATAATATATTTAGTTAAAAGTGAAGTTATCATTTATGTTTATGTATATTAAATCGTGTTAAATTGTATTTCCTATTCTCCAAGATCTTTCCTATCATATAGTGCATTTTACCAGTTAAGACGGCGAGACTCCCGCAACATCAAATCGTGAGTACTATTTTAAATATTATAGATTTAAAGTAATACCATTCCTCGCAAAATACAGTCCACTGCCCTAACACAGGTTAAGGATTATATTACTTAATCTACCTGTCTCCAATACTGTTATTGATTTATCTTAGCGTCCCCGTCATGCCCCTAGTTCCCCTATATTTAAGTGACTAAGAAACCACGGTTTCTCCGTTTTTCCAGTAGAAGTTTGATGAGTGTACTTTATAACCACAAACCAATAAAACACATTCAATTACAATAAAATAAAAACATGCCTTAATTGTATTGTTTCCATTTTATTATCCTCAACATTAAACACAGACCAACATATGTACATACATACATGTAAATATATTTATTTCTCGGTTCACTCTCGCACATAAAATACAATTAAAATAAAAATCGAGCTTGTAATCGCATGACCGACAGCATGACGTCCTTCTGCCTGCGGGAGTCCACACTGCGACATTCTACCCACATATACTGGACTTACAATTACATACATATAGAGTATATCTAACTTTGACGAGAAATGGTTAATGTAAATATAGACATTATTATAATCACGAATGTGTGGGGTTGACATTTCTAGTTTTGTATGTATTGTTTATTCTACATGATTTTATATGAAACTATTGTTAAGGAGAGGCAATTTATACTATAATGAGTAGTGAATTAGAATTTATAAGGAGGTAAGTTACTAGCAATAGTCTTGGGCAACATTAACTTAAATGTAATGAATTAGAAATATTTGTTGATATTTGATTACTGTCATTACTAGATATTAACCTATATACAGTCTGTTAAGTAAGACCGTGTACGGCATTACTCGCAATCGGTATGTTATACAAACCTAAATCTTTTTTAATTAAGTTCAGAGTACCCCCGCCTATTGCGCTTTGATGAAAAAATTTCAGTTCATGTCGATTTTTTTAAAACAATGTCACGATCAGTTTTTCCTCATTTTTGGCCATTTTTCCTATTGAAGCACGATCTGGAAAGTCGTCGACATTTTTCAACTCTTTAAACCGATTCACCCACTTCTAAACAAATGCCTTCGACTTTTTAATGTACTTAGCCGCCACTGCATTAAACATTTTTGGCCCTTTTGGGTGCCTGCTAAGAAACACGTTTCAAAACGTTTCGCGTACACGTCACTAAAATCGCGGTTTTTGTATTTTTCTGACAAAATATCGACATAGACTGAAATTTTTTCATCAAAGCGCAATAGGCGGAGGTACCTTGAACCTAATGAAAAAAGATTTAGGTTTGTATAACTTACTGACTGCGAGTAACGCCGTACACGCTCTTACTTAACAGACTGTACATTTAACTGTCTTACAGCGTCATTTGATGATAATTGATCATTTTGTTTACAAATAATTATCGCGGTTCGGAACAATATCAGAAATGTGTATTTTCTAATATAAATGCTTTGTATTAGTTTAATTTTTACGACTCTTTATTTTATAACGTTTGTGTAGTAGTACTTATCATTTTATTGTCGACTATCACCAGATTGAGATTTAACCATCTGAATACATCTTAACACCTGCACCGTATGAGATTAGCACCTACACCATTCTGCCAATGCGACCAAAAAACAATAACAAAAAAACAAACAAATGAATATTTGAAAACAATAAACTATTATAAAAAAATGTTTTTACTTTTTTTCGTTGTAAAGTAGAGTAAAAAACACGTTCAAATATACATACCATAGATAACTTAGTGGCCCATAAGAAATACTGAAGTTGAGGCTCGTAACTCGGAAAATAAAAATGAAAATTCTAAATACATCAGTCAATTCAACACAAAAAATTCTTTAAGAAACTGCAACAAAGAGTACCAATCTACTTTAACAAAAAAAATATAGGTATTTAAATAAATATACCAATTTTCATATTTTACGGTATATCACCTAAACCGCATAGAATTATTAATATTTTTTGGTGTAGTAATACTCACCCCTTTCTTACAAATAATTCGTCTTATTGAATCAAACCTGTATGATTCATAGACACTGAGATCCCCATGCTAGAAAAGTTATCTAGGACACCCGGTATAAAATCACAATTTTTGAGTTATGTCAATGTAGTAGCAAATGAGCGATATGTGATACTGACATTCTGAGATCAAAAATTTTAATGATTTTTGACATCATATTAACAATATCACAGAAAAATTTATCATGGCTATAAAAAAATTATTTAATTATAATTTAACAAAACTGCAAAAACTCTCTTCAGTTATGTGGAAGATATAATGAAAGGGGGGAAGGGCATTAATCTTCTATATTATATCTATATCTATAATATCTATATCTATAAAAGAGTTTGTCCTTAACCACTCACTCACTCACTCACTCACTCATATATCAACGTACAGTCCAAACCCCTGGACCTAGAAACGTGAAATTTCGTAGGTGCCTTCCTTTTATGATGTGAACACCCATTAAGAAAGGATTTTTCGAAATTCAACCACTACGGGGTTAAAACAGGGTGTCAAAGTTTATATAAATTTTTTTTTTCGCATTTAATTAATTATCGAACATACATACTCTACAATATAAATAATGAAACAATTTCAGCATTTCTTAAAATTTAAACCCTAATGTGTAGGAGGGGTGGAAAAATTTGTAAATATTTTTTTGTCATTCACCGAATGAAACATGGCACAAGTAGGTACTCTACAAGGCAAATATCAGTTACGAAAATTCAACCCTTATGGGAATGGGGGTAGGTAAAATTTTGATATATTTATCTTCATAATTGTTCGTGATATTAAAGTAAATTCGGACAAATTAATATTCAATTAAAAATGAAATTTCGATATTCAAGCCCTAATAATAATAATAGCATGGAACGGGGACGAGGATGGATTTAGAAATGTTTATCTGCATGCCTGATTTACTTATAAAGGTAAATTCGGCCAAAATAGTCATCTATTAAAATAAAAATTTCGACATTCAACCCCTAATGGCGGGGGTAGACAGGGTATGTGCATAGTTGCTTACGTTATAATGGTGGAGTCGGGCAAAATAATCTGTAATAAAATAATTCGATATTCAACCCCTAATGGTGAGGGTAGACAGAGAGTTCGTTTTTACAATTTTTAGGGTTCTAATTAGTTTCAAAGTTTACGCGAGCGAAGTCGCGGGATGCCGTTAGTATACATATAAAAGAGTTTGTCCTTATTCACTCACTCTAATACAGCCCAAACCCCTGGACCTAGAAACGTGAAATTTCATAGGTGTCTTCCTTTTATGATGTAAGCACCCACTAAGAGAGGATTTTTCGAAATTCAAACCCTACGGGGTTAAAACGGGGTGTCAAAGTTTTTATTAAAAAATATTTGTTTTGCTGGCATTTAATTGAAACTTATCATACATACTCTACAATACAAATAATGAAATAATTTATTCAGCATTTCTCAAAATTTAACCCCTAAGGGTGAATAAAATTTTGATATATTTTTTCTTCATAACTGTTCATTGTATTAAGGTAAATTCGGACGATTTAATATTCAATTAAAAATAAAGGTTCGACATTCAACCCCTAAGAGGATGGAACGGGGACGAGGATGGATTTTAGATATGTTTATCTGCACACCAGCTTTAGTTATATAAAGGTAAAATAAAAGTAAATTCGAGCAAAATAATCATCTATTAAAATAAAAATTTCGACATTCAACCCATTATGACGTAGGTAGACAGGGGGTGGGTTTTTGCATATTTTAACTAAGATCCTAGATATTTACAATTTTTTATAGGTAATGAATAAAAATCAATATAAAAAAATAATATGTCATCCTCCATCACGTACCTATGGAGGGTTCTAATCAGTTTCGAAACTCACGCTTGCGAAGTAGCGGGAATCAGCTAGTCTTTTATAAAGTCAAAGAATAAATATAAAAGTAACATGTACGTTTTTATCAAGCCTTACGAGTATTATTGATAAGTCCTAATACACACGCATGCAATATGTGTCGAGAACACTAACATAGCAAATATATGCTACCGCTAACAAATTTAAGATTGTAGTAAATAACTAAGTTAGACGTCAAAGAAAATCCTAGTTTTCATCCAGGTCAGAAGTATCAAAATGATTACGATATCTCTGGAACGGGTGTGGATAACGTAAGGATATGTTCTGGACAAGATAGTAAGTTTTATCAAGAAGCGAGCGAGAGGCTGAGATTCGCTTGATTGAGTCCAAATAGCGCTATTCTGTTTCTGCTGAAATAGTGTTTCTATGACATTGATACTTATTCTAATAACAATTCATTTTATATTGTCTTGCTTAGGTTGCACTTTAAAACAAACTCTATTATTATATATTTTTAATGTTTTAGTTATTAAACGTATTCATTCTTTAATTTTTTTTATTAAACCAAGTAATGTTGTATATCGCCGTTCAATGGAAAATCAATTAGTCCAAAATTAAGTAATATTATTATTTATACTGAAGTACGCGTATTAACAGGGAAAAATTGTCAATGTTTGGGAATTTTATTCACAGGTATAACTACAGTAGAAACTGGTTATAACGACATCGAAGGGACCAGTCATATTGGTCGTAAAAAGCAGATAGTCGTAATAACCGGTAAAAATGCAATTAAATGGTGGACTTTTATTTTGAGTCGTTAAAACCGATACGTCGTATAGCCGGTTTTATAACCGGTCATTATTACCGATTTCTACTGTAGTTATTTTTGGATAATATAAAGGACATTGTATTAAGTATACATATATTATACTTATTCAATACCAATTTTTAATGAAAATTTACAAAGTTATGAGCCTCGATGTGACGACCAAAAAATTTTTTTCTACATTTTTAATTTTAACCCTTCGATCACGATGTATTTTCTCTCCAAAGTCATTAAAAAAGCGTCCCCCCCCTCTATTTTCTAAACTATCAATGAAAATAATCTGAAAAAATTCAAGAACGTAGATTTTAATTAGTACTTTCACTGAGAATTATAACGAACATTGTCAAAAATATTTTGGACCCCCCTTTCATAGACTGAAAATTGAACTTACATTTTTTCCCCACTTACCATATTGAGTGGGGTGTCATTTAATAGGTCTCGTAAAATGCAATAAAAACCGTCAAATAACTTTTTGATTTTAACCCTTCAGTCGCGTTTGCTTTTTAATGAATGACTACGGAACCCTATCATGTGCGTGCCCAACACGCACTTGCCCGTTTTATTTATTTTTTTTTTTTCACAAAATGGGGATGGTTTGAATTTGTTTGTATTCAAGCGGTCTTAAAAATAGTAAATATCAAAATTTCAAAAATTAGCTACGCACTGACTGGGTCACTGCGATTACGAAAATTTAGTGCAAAAGAAAATATTTATCGTCTTCTAGAAATCGCTGGAACCAGGGCCCCTATTCTCGAGTTCGTTCAACTTTTTCTTATTCGAGATTGCTAAACTAAAACTAAAAGTCACTAAGTTATTTACTAGAATCTCGATTGTGTAAATTATACCATATTCTCGAATCTCGATGCAACTCTTTTTACTAGAAATGTCGAATGAAAAATCTAGACTGCGCCTGGGCATGCGATATTTAAAATCTCGAACGAAAAACTCGAATCGACATATTCTCAAGATAGAGGCCCAGGTCGAAAAAAGTCGATTTAAAGTTTTCTGAGGGTCATAACCGGCTGTGCTATCTGCTCTCATGCCGTTTTGAATTTTTTATCACAAATCAAAATAATAACCATTTACTGTTTGGTAGTTTTTTATCAAAAAATACGTACTAATACAACCATGGAAAATATTAAACTTTAACAAAAAATCGACATGTCGAGACTGATTGAATAAAATAAATCTGGCAGCACTGTGCGCAACTAAATGTGTTTACAAAAGAGAATGAGTTTTCTTGAATTTTTATAACATCCGTTTGAAGGTGCACGCGGCTGGTGGCTCTATTTGTTTATGTGTTTATAATTTAAGAACACACTGTAATAGTCAGTAGTTATAGACGGCCTTAAGTATAGACTTGATCAAAAATTCTCTGTAACAATGTAAATATTTTCGATATTTTACCATGGTATTTATAAGCGTAACTTATTGGTAGTACTGTAGAACGAGAACTACCTTAAACAATAATGTTGATCAATTAACTTTGACATCATTCAGTTAAACAAAAATAAATTTATTTTTTGTTCCCTCTATCGAACTATACAGAGAGATCATAATAAGCGTGAAATGCATGGGGATATCCTAAACGGTAAGAGACACAGATTAATTTTTTGTATGAAAGGGGTGAGTATAACTACATCAAAAAATACTAATAATTTTATGTGGTTTAGGCGGTATACCCTAAGAACTGATAATTCGGAATTTTTTTAAATGGCTGTAACTTTTTTTAAAAGTAGATTGGTACATTTTGCTTACGTTTTCTGCAAACACTTTTTCTGTGGAAATGATTGATGTATTTAGAATTTGTATAACACTTTTGGTTTTCGAGTTACAAGCCCTAACTTTAGTTTTTCATATGGGCCACTTATTGTAAGTGACTATAGCATATTTGAACGTGTTTTTTAACCCTTAATTACTCGTGCTGGTGTATTTTGTACACCAGTAACGCATTTTCTACTATTACTAAATGCATACAATTTTGTGGGATTGTACACCCCCATCTAACCTTTGTTTAGTTATTCTAGAGTGTGATATGAATCCGGCAGTCAAAATTTAAGAATTGTAGCAGTTTGTATTGATTTTTTACTTACTAAATGTAGGTGGTATTAACGCACAAATAACAGCATTCTAAGCGAAGAACCGCGTTTTTAAGACATTAGTGATGCTGCTGATGGAAGACATCTTGTCAAAAGAGCAAAATTAAAAAAATTACCAACAAAAATAAAAAATTAGCTGTCCGTTTTTTTGCAAGATGAATATTGAACAGTTTTGTGTACTTTTTTAGATTTATTTTGGTTAGTTTTTCTTTCTAATCATTAATTTTAAGTTGGGTTAGTTTTAAGAAAATTTTTCTTAGTTCCTCAAAAATAAATAGTACATAATATGAACTGGGCAAACAAATTTATATAATACCTTCAAAATTCCTAAAAACTAGCTTTTTTATGTGGTGTATAAAATACATCGCGCGAGTAACTGTTACGGTATTTCACGCGAGTAATTAAGGGTTAATCACTTGCCTTATTTATTTTCGAAAATACGTCGAAGTACTAAATGCCAGTGATATTTATAAAGTATTTTATTACAAACATTTAAGTAGGCTATGAAAAACAAAAATTATTTAACAAAAATCAGTATAGCGACAATCAAAATAACAAATGAATATTTGAAAACAATAAACTATTAAAAAAAGTTCTTACCTTTTTTCGATAATAAGTATGACAAGTGACATATTGTTGTAAAGTACAGTAAAATACATGTTCAAATATGCTTTATGTAGCTAAATTAGTCTCCAATAAGAAAAGCTATAGTTAGGGCTTGCAACTCGGAAACTAAGAATTATATAAAAATTCTAAATAGGTACACCAATCAATTCTACACAAAAAAGTGCTTTAAGAAACCGCAAACAAAAAGTACCTATCTACTTTGTCAAAAAAGTTAGTCATTTAAAGAAATTCCAAATTTTCAGTTTTTTGGGTATACCGCCTAAGCCACATAAAATTATTAATATTTTTTGATGTTGTAATACTCACCCCTTTCTTACAAATAATTAATCTGTTTTAACCACATCTGTATCTCTATCGTTTAGGATATCCTCATGCATTTCACGCTTATCTTGGACACCTGTATATTAGGCACGACATTTTTGTCTGAAAGACATTCAAACTCTTTCTAAAACCCTCTCATTGCCTCGGATTTGTTGACATTTTTTATTAATTCATAGCTACAGTTTCTCGAAGCTATTTGCAGGAGTACTATAGACGAATGTTTTCAAATATTCGCAAAAAAAGAAATTTAAAGGGTTTAAATCAGGCGATCTTGCAAGCCATAATACAGGTCCGCCCCTTCCTAACCCTCTACGCGGAAAAGTTTGGTGAAAATATTTAGTGTTTATTTCATCAGCCAACAACTATGAAAAGAAAATGCAATCTTTTGCAAGTAAAATAATGTCGTGCCTGTTTGGAAATGGAAGGAAGGCACTTTGAACACCTTATGTAACATTATTTTTTGGTTTTGCTAGAAGCTTCTATTGTTTGTTTGAACATAATAAATAAGTAATAATTAATAAATAATAACCTTCCATATCTCCGAAACCGTTACTTTACGGACCCATGTTTACTAAGACTTTTTTTGTTTATTTTGGTCCATATATACTATTAGTTCTTTAAATATTTTAAAATCTTCTTTTACCACCCTGTATAGTATTGAAAATAAATTAAGACCCACATACACACACACATACACACAGGTACCTACTAAAAGAATGACGTTCTCATAATTTAGACTAACAAAGAAAAATGTAGTTGAATTTGTAACAAAACGATAACAGTACGACTGAAATATTAAATACGAGCTCAGAAACTCTGATAAATGTTAATTGGATTGAATTTTAAAACACGCCATTAATTCCTACAACTTCTTGCTACCATGCAGGCGTTACTTCTCATGTGAACCATACGCTATATACATACATATATAGGTACCTATGTAGTTAGTCTACCTACCTACCTACCCTTCCAACTCACAGACCCCAACTACACACACACACCCGAACCCACCAAACATTACTATATGTTGGAAACAGTGTTTTTGTATGTAAATAAGACTTGAACAAATTTGTTTATAACATGGTTAACGGTAAATTTCTAAAATTACCATATTATGCGCAACTAATTTTGTTCTAATTATAGTTGCCAAGAATGCTGTTACTTTGCGAATGGTTAGATATTGTTATGTTTATTTTAATTTAAATCAGAGTTAAGATAGTATGTAGTTATATTGTATAACATATATTAAACAAATGTACGTATATGTTATATGTACTGGCACCGACTGCGGGTCGAGAGGGATGATCGCCCCCTTAGGGGTGATACCAGGGAGGCTTCGTTCCCCCCTCCACCCTGTGAAACTGCATTCTAGTTTCTTTTAAATTAATGAAAATATACATTTGTCATTGAGATTTTTTTATTTTCAAAAAAAAATGTGCAATATTCAAACACCTGTTACTTTCGTAAATTAATGAAATAAATAAGAAATTAAAAAAAAGAAATTAATACTTGAAATATTACCTTTGGGTCAGTCCGCGGTAATCGATATCAGATAGTTAAAAAAATATTTTACGAAAATGAATACTAAAATATAAAATTAACAGGCTATTTAACATCAATTTTCATAAACCAAAAGAAAATTAAAAATTTTTTTATTAATTTTCAAAATATTACAAAAAATTTTAAAATTTTTTCGAAAAAGACAACAAATAATGTGAAATCGCAATAACTTACTTGACAATAAGTGACGCTCGTGGCAAACTATTAAAAGTCTTTGACAATTACATAACAAACGTGACGTTTGACCGAATTAAAAAAAATTACCCTCACCAACAATAATGACTAAGGGTAACCGCATTTATTATAAATTTAATGAGTCTATTGATGTATTTGATAAATAATTGTTATAAGTATTAGTTCATAATATCAATAAGCAATTAAACACACAAATAGTACTCTTATTGTATCCTTTTATTCAACGTGTCACGACCGTCACAATTTTCTGTCACACCCGTCACAATGTTTATTGGGTAATAACCAGTTAAATAGATTACGTATTTACTAGGGATTGCAATCCCGGGATCCCGGGATCCCGCCTAATAATTGGATCTCGAAATCCCGGGATTAGAAACACATAAATACCGGGATTTCGGGATTTTTTAATAAATGAATCTGCATTTGCATTCTGATATTTTTATGAGGATATTGTAACGCTAACCCATATAGAAAGTGAAATTTTTAAGTTTAGCGCCAACACATCTGGTTGCAATAAAGACGACCCTTTTAGAAACTGTAACCTTACAAGGGTCTACTGGCTGCATTGTCTTTTCCAAGAATGTGTAAAAAAATGCATTTTAACAAAATTTAAGGATCGGTATACACTATACAATATATTTACTATTTACGTCTGGGCGTATAAAGTTATCGACATAGAACTATAGCAACACCATAGTGACTTTTAGTACCTGTTACATTTCTTTTTACATAGATCTGAATATATCAAATATTTATGGCCGTAATATCGTAATAAACACTTGTAAACGTATCTACATAATAAAGTTTTTGAACGGTGAATTGTTAGTAGTTACTTATTATGGTCAAACAGATAAATGTGTTAATAAAAAATATGTGGAATTAAATAGTGCACAAGAATTTTCTGTATGGAAATACTTTTTGCGGGAAGTGAATGAACAATCTGCAAAATGCAAAATAAGCAAACAAAGAATTAAGGTTCCACAAAAGGACTTGTACGCATTTAAATTTTATTTATAAAATCAATTTATTATTTTGCCACGAAAGTTAACTGTTTGGATATTTTCATAATTACACATAAAACCGTAAGTACACATTTCAAAACTAATTTACAAGTTATTAAATGGTTAAATATTTCTTTTACAAAAACATATTCTAATCCCGGGATCCCGGGATCCCGGGATTTGAAAATGGTCCAATCTCGAAATCCCGGGATTGAATATTTTGACCGGGATTGCAATCCCTAGTATTTACCTGTTGCTCTTGTGTAACTAAAAAATAATTTATTCGTAACATATTAAAGTATGATTATTATAAAGTTACTTCAATATTTTCGCTAATTTTTCGGGTTTTTGGATAGAGGTTGCAAAACTTGTAATAGTTGGCGTCACAACCGTCACAGAGCTTTGAACGCTGACAATTTTTTGTAAAATAACTGTAGACTTTTTATTCTTTCAATATACATGTATTGCATTAAGATGTACTGAAAAAAGGTAAAACCATGTTATTTACTAGTATTATTTAGAAATTATGAACTCCAATCCGAGTTGAAATGTCACGACCGTCACCGCGGACTGACCCCTTTGTTTTCTTTACAAAAATTTATATCTAAACAAGTGAATCTTAAAATATACCAGGTCAATAAAGAGAATGCCGAAAAAATGCAACCTTCTTACAATTTTTGGTAGCGTACGCCGAGTGTTAAAATAATTACAACTACACTGCTTGTCACAATTAGTGGGACACTTTTTCAATGTAACACAGTTTTGTTAAAAATTGTCATATTAATACGAAAATTCAGAAAAATCATTAATGTGGTGTTTATTTAAAACCCAATAAATTACAGCTTTATTTCTTCATGAACAGTGGGTGTGCAACCCTTACAGTGGTGAAAATTGGAAAATGGCATTTTCAAGTATTGAAAAAAAAATTTAAAAAGTGATTATTCCAAAATAAAACTAAAATTCAGAATAATTATTATTTGTATAACTTCTTTGCACCCTTAAGGTACTTATCTTATTAATTTTAATAATATTATATTCTATTTACTTTTTGGTATCACCCCCTAAGTTTAGGTCAACAAAAATATAGAAAGATATGAAGCAAATTTAAAAAAATGTTCCATAATTTGTTTAAAAAAATCACAGTTAATATAAATTTACAATTTCAATAAAATCCAATTATTTTTGATACTTTTTCTACCCTTAATTATTTCAACCCCATCACATTATAATTAATTCAAACGACATAGGTAAAGATACAGTTGTGAAATTTACAAAATGGTTAATATACTTTGTATAGAATGGTATCGTGTATTAAAAAACACAAATAAGTTATTAGGGTAGGCATTAACCCTTAAATACTAAACCACCCCCAACAATAAGGTCAAAGATTGAATTCAAGTATTATTTTATAAATAAACTGCCTTAGCAGGCACGAGACTTTTTTATACATCATGACACCGAAGTATTAATATGTGATTACTTTTATAATTTAATATTTGATTTTAAAATTTTTTACTTACAAAATGATTTTCAGTGAATGAAATTGATACATTCTATTTAATATTGACAATAAATATTAAACGAAATCAATTAAGATTAGTGATTATTGTATTAACAAGTATTTATTTTGCTAAATTTCAATTTTGACACTTCTAATAATAAATGCTAAAATTTTCATAGATAACTAGATTTTTTGTATTATTCAAATCATTTTATAAATTAAAACCATTAAAACTAAAATAATTATTTTTTTTGGTTAATTCATAAGATACAAAAAAAAGAATAGAACATAAATTATAGAAAATAATATTTTCTACAACTTGTATCTCAAATATTTTTTTCTAATACCTACCGTTTAAAAAATAAATCGAAAAAAATTTTTTTTTTATAAAATCGATTATTTCCTAAAAACAATTTTTTGGGGGGAAAATAAATAGAACATAAATTATAGATAAAAGTCTCTTCTACAACTTTAATCTAAAACATTATTTTCTACTGCGCACCGTTTCCAAATAATTCGAAAAGTTCAAAAATTGACACCAGTAAACATCCGTTTCCGGTTTAGTGATGGTTTTCAAAAATAGGAGGTGCACATCTAGAGCATACAAGAACCTTAAGTTTAAAATTTCATGATCGTAAATATTACAGTTTAGGCTGTAGAGCGTTCACAGACAGACAGACACACAGACATCATTGAGTTAATGGTTGTATATGATTCAGGGACCCTCAAAACGTGTAATTCCGTTAAAATCTCGAGTTCGATTTTTTTCGTGATCACTATACTTTATTTATACATTACATTTCATGTATGTATAAAAAAGTAAAAATCAATTAAAGCGGTTATTCAACGATCTTTGTGAAAATTTTGTGCACCAAAACTCACCCCTACAGATTTAGCTACCCTTAATTGAAAAAATATATACTTTTTTTAAATCATCATATCTAAAAATTCACCGTAATTTTTTTTCTATCCTTTTGTGAAATAAAAGACCCATATTTGGTCTTTCATCTCCGGTAAAATTAAAACGATACAATATCTGGAACAACTCTAAAAAAACATTTGTCTTAAAATTAAAATAGTTTTTATGCCAATTTATATTAAAAATATAGGTAGCTATGGATATTTATGGACATTTTACTAGTTATTTTTAAGTTTGGATAAAATTAATTTAATCGTTCGGAGACGTTCCTGAAAGAAGATTGTTTTAATTTTACCGGTGATGAAAGACCAAATACGGGTCTTTTATTTCACAAAAGGATAGAAAAAAAATTACGGTTAATTTTTAGATATGATGATTTAAAAAAAGTATATATTTTTTCAATTAAGGGTAGCTAAATCTGTAGGGGTGAGTTTTGGTGCACAAAATTTTCACAAAGATCGTTGAATAACCGCTTTAATTGATTTTTTATAAAATAATACTTGAATTCAATCTTTGACCTTATTGTTGGGGGTGGTTTAGTATTTAAGGGTTAATGCCTACCCTAATAACTTATTTGTGTTTTTTAATACACGATACCATTCTATACAAAGTATATTAACCATTTTGTAAATTTCACAACTGTATCTTTACCTATGTCGTTTGAATTAATTATAATGTGATGGGGTTGAAATAATTAGGGTAGAAAAAGTATTAAAAATAATTGGATTTTATTGAAATTGTAAATTTATATTAACTGTGATTTTTTTAAACAAATTATGGAACATTTTTTAAATTTGCTTCATATCTTTCTATATTTTTGTTGACCTAAACTTAGGGGGTGATACTAAAAAGTAAATAGAATATAATATTATTAAAATTAATAAGATAAGTACCTTAAGGGTGCAAAGAAGTTATACAAATAATAACTATTCTGAATTTTAGTTTTATTTTGGAATAATCACTTTTTAAACTTTTTTTTCAATACTTGAAAATTCCATTTTCCAATTTTCACCGCTGTAAGGGTTGCACACCCACTGTTGATGAAGAGACAAAGTTGTAACTTATTGGGCTTTGAAACAACACCACATTTATCATTTCTTTGAATTTTCGTATTAATATGACAATTTTTAACAAAACTGTGTTACATTGAAAAAGTGTCCCACTAATTGTGACAAGCAGTGTATAACAAACCATTTGAAAACTCAGTTAAACAATCAGTTTTTATAAAAATCTATGATTTTCTTCACCAAGTAACTGAAGTTTCTAGCTAAATTCGTAGTGCATGTTGGGCACGCACATGATAGGGTTCCGTAGTCATTCTCACTACGATTTATAAAAAAAGAGTTATTCCAAACTGAAGGGTTAAAATCAAAAAGTCATTTGACTTTTATTATTGCAGTTTAGTAGACCTATCAAATGACACCCCACTCAATGGGGCAAATTAAAAAAAATGTGAGTTCACTCTTCAGTCTATGTAAAGGGGTCCAAAATATTTTTGCAATGTTGGTTATAATTCTAACATTTTTTCAAATTTTTTGAATTGATAGTTTAGAAAATAGAGATGGGGGACGCTTTTATAATGACTTTGGAGAGAAAATACATCGTGACTGAAGGGTTAAAATCAAAAAGTTCTGTTACATTTTTGTTGCATTTTAAGAGACCTTTCTAACGACACCCCACTTAACGTTACGACGATTATAGCTGCAAACTATAAATTGATGCAAAAAATTGTGAATATTTTATTTTCACTCACAATTTTTTGACGCAAAAAAACTTTTTTAGTAAGTAACGTTATATTTTCTCAAAAACATGAACTGACGGCAAAAAACGAGGACGGATTTGAATTCAACGCACGTAAATAATACGTAAAAAACACTATTGTCTTATCGGGTCCAAAAATTTACCAATATTTGTAAATCTGTGTAATTAGTAGATAAATGAACACAGACAGTTAATGTTAACATTCAAATATATAGTTTTTATTTAACTAGCAGATTTTTTATTTTAAATAAATCATAAACATATAAAAATTTTATGTTGTCATGTTATATTATATATTAATAAAAATAACCACCTTGTTATTGTAATTTAATATTCAAACACAACAAATAAAGTAAACTCCTATTATTTCTTGAGAACGTCAGTTTACAATGAAATATTCATTTTAAAAATAAATTATTAACCGCGTGCAATTTTCTACATCTTACATTATTTAATATAAGTAATGTTGTTAGCTCTTGTATTCTCAGAAAATATAATCAATAAATAAATTATGTACGCGTCAGATACACGTATATATATCCAATCAATCACGTGTACTTTAATATAGGTATCTATTTTGCTTTAAATTATTTATACTCATCAATGACATCGTTCTACGAGTATATCAATAAAGAGCATATACAATTTAAATATTATATGTTATTGAACAGAATCAAATACAAACCCGGGAAAAAATTGTAGATAAGCAGAGATCTACTCGTGTCTGATCTCGATAGATCTGGTTTTTGATCTGTGGACACTTGCAAAAATTTACAACGGTTTACAGAGATCTCTGAAAATCATTGTAGCGTTGAAAATTCATTAATTTTGAAATCTCTCACTTTAAAGATCTTTGTAAATGCTTTTAGATGTTCGTAGGTCATTGTTGATCTTTGCAAGTGTTCACAGATCAAAAACCAGTGAAAATGTCTCAAAATACAGATCTGTCGAAATTTCAGTAGATCTCTGCAGATCTATTTTTTTTAGTTTATTTTTAGGATTTTGTAGGAGTACAACCAGAGCCCTCTTTATCTCACATTGTCGTCTGTCACAGAAAAATATCTCGTAAACCATAATTGTATAATATGTATATTGTATAGAACATACCATCTCAGCTTATAATGATCGTAGAACCTTCATTCTTTTTTTAATCTGGGGTAACGCGACGAAAAAATAACAATAAGATAGTTTTCTAAGTTGTAAAATAACAATGCTCACCGCTAAGTTGAAATATTGAAAATTATTAATTTTTAGTGCAATTTTTGAAATATTTTGTTTATTGCACGTTTCAAAAGGGTTCTCGATAATAAATCGATATTGTACGAAAATACAAAGTTAAGTTAGGCTTTGGCCTTTAAAGATCGGGGTTGTGAATCCTTTTTGGTTAGTAACTTTTATCAGGCCCCACGTTTGAAATTTAGCTATTTTTTTCTCAACCCGATAAACAAATAGAATTTTGCAAAAACTATTCGACCTACAGCACCCATCTTTCGCTCACTTTTGAAACATATAAATGCTCACAACTTTAAGATATTTTCGTTGAATTTTAATAAATAATAAAAAAATTATAAACAATTTAAAAACAGTTAATTTTCAACGTTTTTTAGCGGTTTCTTTGCAATTACTTTTGAACCAATTATCGGATTTTAATCTACTAGGCACCAAATTATAGATCTTTTGATTGCGCATATTTCGTCTGTGCTTTACTTTTCTCTATAACCCATAATTTTCCCACTATATTAGAATAACCAATTTTCCGACCAAATTGTTTAAAAATAAACAATGTTCCAATTAAAAAAAATTGACTCATTTGATGAGAAATTACTCCTAACACCTTCCCCAACAAATTCCATTAATAATATAAAGGGCTCTAATTAATTTTTTTCAAAATATTATAATGACGCGGCTACCAGTAATGAAAGCATTTTGACACGAACTTTAAGGGGGGAGATTTTGTTTTATGGTTGATAAAAATATATTTTAATTACTTATTATTATAATATAATATTTTAGATTTTGGACAGGAATTCTCGAAAAAATAATCCAGAGAGACAAAAAGTTGTACACCATTTATAATGGTGTTGAAAGGTGAAAATTAATTTTTCAAGTGTATTTTTAATTAATCTCAAGATTTAAAGCAACAATGGGGTCATTTTGTGATTGATGTTTTCAATCACGATGTATTTGCTCTTCAAAGTCATTATATAAGTTTTCTCTACCCTCTATTTTCTAAATTAACAATTCAAAACCTGAAGAAAATTCAGAATATAGCTTTGAATTACTATTTTCATTGAAAATTTAACGAACACTGTCAAAAATATTTTGGACCCCCCTTCCATAGCCTGAAAAATTAACTCACATTTTTTCATTTTCCCATTGAGTGGGGTGTCATAATATTGCATAACCTTTTGATTGTAAACCTTCAGTCACGAAATAATTTGCTTTTCAATGTCGTTATCAGAGCGACAACACCTCTATTTTCTAAACTATCGATTCAAGAAATCTTAAAAATTTCAGAATGTTACTGAAAATTAGAACCAATACTGTAACAAAAATAGTTTATGAAATTTTTTTAAATAACTCTTTTTTCATAAATCGTAGTGAGAATGACTACGGAACCCTATCATTTGCATGTCCAACATGTACTTGTTCGATTTTTTTAATACTATGTATTGTATTATAGGTATTTTCCATACAGTCCACTTTCCAATTAAAAGGACTAGCTCAACTAGTAAGTATTGGTTTTCGATCCAACACATAAATGATATGTACCTATTTATTATATTTATCTAGTGAACTAAAAGTCCGATTAACCCCATTTGCAATTTTTTGTAAAGACAATAAAATGCATTACAATCAATTATAACACATGTTTGGTCATAAATCACCGTACACCTATCAAAAAGGCTGTCAAACTCAAAATTTTGCATTTTAAATTAATTTTTGTAGTTTAATCGCCGTTTTGAAAGGTAGGGGAGAGTCGGGTAGCCCCGGACATTTAAAGTTCTAAGAAACCAGCCACGTTGCGTAAGTAAAATTTTATTTTTAATATGTGCCCTCAAGAGTAAAAACAAATACAACTCAGTTGTGACGTGGACGTCGATTGGTTTGCACACTAGTGGATGTTGTATTTCCGGCAAACATTTTTTGTCGCTCCTGTCAAACTTCATTATAGGTTATTAAATAAAATAAGTAGGTGTGCGCACTTGTCTAATGTTTAAAGTTGTAAGACATTTGATATATTTAAAGTGTGTTAGGGTATTTCTAAAATTTCTTGTACAATTTAAGAGTTGTGTTTAAAAATGTTGCATGATAGCGATCGGGTACCCCCGGACACGATAATGTCGGATACCCCGGACAGTGTTTTTAGTTTTGAATTTCGCAGTATTGTTTTAACGATCTATGATCCAATATTACAAGGTCTGCTGGACAGTTAATTTGTTTTAGACTGTGACGTCATCGCCAAAAAAAAGGCTTGACATAGCACAAAACGGGTTAAAATGCACAAGAATTTATCCTGAAATCTTTACTGACATTGATTTTCAGTGATCAGACGTTGCACATAAAGTTGCTACTAATGAAAATATTTCCAATCAATCTTTTGCAGTCCATTCTTTATCGATAGTGCCCTTCAACCAGCACAACAAATTTATTATTTAACGTTGGCTCGAAAAACCCAAAAGAATGAAATTTCAACATCTTCACAATATAAAAAATATGTAGAGGACAAGCAGAAAAGTAAAGACAATAAAAGGACGAAGCAAAAAAACAAAAAGGTAAAGGCACTAAAAAGACGTTGTCGGCAAAAAAAATATTTAAAGTCTTTCTGAAGAAGATCGAGGAAAAAAGATAGAATTAATCATATGTGGAAAAACTTTTGAAGAAGACTGGATTCAGTGCTATAAATGCAAATAATGGGCCCATGAAGATTGTGTTTATATATATTCTTTAGATATTTATTATTATTGTGATGTTTGTAAGGACGAAAAACGATTGGGACACCATTTATGACCCGCCATCTTTTGTGTTACCAAAAAATTAAGGTCAAAGTATTTGTAATATATTTCGGAAATTTTTTTTTTGTGATTACTAATTTTTAATCAATATGGTTGATAAAGGTTCTAATTTGATTTTAAGATTAAAATAAAAACAGAAAATGTGTTTATTGTATTTTTTATTTGCAATTTATTTAAGTGTCCGGGGCTACCCGAACCTCCCCTATACAATTATATTTGGTTAAAATTTGAAAGACGAGGTTGATAGAACATTCCGTTTATTAGATACAGTACGTTTACAAAATTCTCGTAATACAAAACTTTGGGCCCTAATTTTGGGACGTTCCGGGGCAAACTTTGCTAAGGAGTTTTCAGGAAATATACATCTCGGTATGTTCTAAACACTGTTTAAATTTGATATCTCATAAATTTTCCTTGTATGTTTTCCTTTATTTCCTGGGCTAGTAATTATAATCGAATTGTTAATAAAATTAAACATTATACATAAAATATAATTAAAGTTATTAAATTATTAAATACAAAAGTAAACAAGTCGTACAAAATATCTACCTTACTAATTAGTACATTATTTGTTAAGACATTTTAAAATTCGAATAAGATTCATTTGTTTTAAAATATAATTATGTTTTTAATTTTTCCCTGTTACATTTTGAGAAATCTTACAATAAATGAATTGCTCCTAAACAAAATCTTTGTGAAAACGTCTTATAATTACTTCCGTTACAATTCGGGATTTATAATTAAATAACCCACTGTCAAGAAACATTTATAGGATCAAACGAATTTTATTACAAAGACATCTTAAAACACAGATTTCAATATTTATTTCTTTGTAATCGTTAAGATACGCAGGAAAAATGTACAAAACTCTAATTGTATTAGCAAAATTTCAAACAAAATCATCAGCTTAAAGATATTCAAATGTAAAATGCTTTTTGTATATTACCTACGGATTAATTATTATTATATTTTCAATCTCATAAATTTCTACTTCAGTAATTTCACTATTTATTATATTTTAAATCTTGATTATTTTAATTAATCCTGCATTGGTAGCGCTACACAGAAAAAAATAATTTGTCTATATGTTAAAAAATGTGATCAATGTAAAGAATCCGTGATCGATTTGGCTCCGATAGATATTGTTTGTTAATATGATAATTTTTTACCAATATGGAAATATCCACGTTTATCTTATTGATAAATGTATACTATTATTAACAATGTTTTTATCACACTGAAAATTTTGTTTCGTATTGAAAACATATATATTTTTTAATACAAAAAAATACTTTATAAATGACATCACTTAAATTACCATATCGAAAATCGCATTTTCACTTGTTGGGTGGTGTAAAAAATATTCACACTGATAAATATTTATTAATACAACCAATATGTTTAATCATTTAAATTATTTATTTATTTGACAAATGAAAAGGTTTCATTATATTTTTCAAATGAATAAAATTTCCTCCATAAGATTTTTTATTATTGTATTGAGGAAATATAATAAATATAAAATATAAAAAATAAAGAAGATTTTATTAATAATTTTTCCATCTCAAATATTCAATAAGATCGAATTTTTTTTCTGTGTAGATTTCACCAACCCAAACAGGTTTTCTAAATAATATTGTGATAGATTTCGATAGCTGTTAGTTTCATTATGATGTCGCTTCCTTGCAAAATCGAAGATACGTGAAGCTTTATAGTAATAATAAAACTCCCGAGGTTTGAGACCGTGCGCCAGGACTGAAGGGTTAAAAATGTATCTAACAAAGTTAACACCACATATCAATAAGAAATTTATGTGTGTTGTACTTCAGAATAATTAATCGATAATTAAATCAAATAAAAACAATCTATTATGTGAACAGTATTAGTCGTTTATTTATTTTTATTTCGTTTATCATAAATTCCTTATTAAAAAATATATTGGCGATGACGTCACAGTATAGAACAAAGGGTTATATTTAATTGCACTATATATTAGCTAGTAATCACTTTGTATATCGAACATAAACTGACTTAATATTTTAAAGTATGTAGTTTGTACACGCAAACTTAAAATTTAATACTTTTTTATTTTATTTTCTTAAAAGGCGAATATATAATCGTTTCAAAATATAGAAAATCACAAAATTTATATTAAAAATGTCAAATTTATTGTTTATGTTAGATTAAAGTATAGAAAGTCACAATACAAGTCACACAAAATATGTAGTTTTTAAATTTGAGAGGTCCAAATTGAGGTAAAATGCAAAGTATTATTTTTTCAGTGCAAAGAATTTATTTTTAGTGAAAACTATGTATTTATTTAAAGTGATATAATTTGTTTCATGTTCAATATATTTGCTTAACGTTGAATAATTAATTTTTCATGCATTTAACTACAGAGTCGGTGCGCTTGAGCATTTTGCCGCCTTCGATACAAAATCGTCATTCTTTTTGTTGGCTTCTCAGTAGCTACCACCCATCTCTTCACCTACCTCTGTTGATAGTTTGAGCTTACTTAGTGCACGGTGGCACTAAGTAAGGTACGATAGAGTTATTACCACAGTGTGTCACGTGGCAGCAATTTGCTAACCAGTAATGGTCGGTCCTCTGATGATACAAAGTGGGTGATTTGATTCCTCAATGGTCTACTTTACTAAAATAATATACTGTAGATAGTGAAAACATATAATTTTGCTTTATTTTTCCGTGTTTGTTGATTTTATGTAGGTTAAGCTAAATATGTTCCTAAACAACGGCAATTCTACCAAAGATGATTCAAAGTCAAAGTGAATTAAAACTTATTACACTGAATTAATAAATTTTATTTTTTCCAATATTATAGGCTTTATTTTGATCCTTTCATAAACTTTTATTAATATATTTTGTGGTATTTGAAAAAAAATGCATTTTAGTATAGGCGGGAAAATGCTTACCACGCGCCTACTCACGTTTTATGGAAAGGTGCGCCGACTCTAGGGTTAAATACAAGCCTAAAACAAATTAATAGTCCAGCAGACCTTGTATTATTGGATAATGTGCGCCACCAAAATCAGATATTATCGTACTTATGTATCTATATGTATCACACATAAGATTTAAATTGACTTTACCCAATAATAATATACCATAAACCTTGGAGAACAAACTATAGATATAACAACATACATAGATGTGTTTGGAATCCTTGATTACACTATTTTATTTTCGATCTAGTATACGAATGAACAACATTTCGAATGCTGCAGAAGTCTCTTTGAAATGAGGCTGTGTACACTTTGTCGGCGGAGCAATTTCTATCGATCGACGATGAATTCAAATCCTCTATTTTTATTTTATGACATACTCTTTATGGAATTTCGTCTCACAGACACCAATAGGCAAAGTGGAGTAATAACATAATTTGGATAACATTGCTAGTATTTCGATCAGTTTACGTTCAAGTCAATCACATCGAGTAGGCCAGTGGTTTCCAAACTGGGAGGCGCGCCTCCTTGGGGAGGCGCGGACTAGTGCAAAGGGAGGCGCGAAAAATTTAACAGAAATTTAATTTTCATAACATCACATTAAGTTATATAAATAAAAAATATATACATATAAATAAATTTTTTATTTAGATAAATGACCATTTTGATTTATTTTCAGTTTTGAACGTAATGGGATGAGTGGTCAGAAAAAATAAAAACTAATCAAAAATGTAAAGTGTGCAACACAAAAAATTGTTTTTAATTAGTTTTAAGTTTTAATTTCGTTTATAAGTATTTAAAATGTAACGCACAAGCATATTAACCATAATCATTATGTAAAAGCTAATGTACACCACAGTTTCATGTATAAAGAAATATGTTTTTTGCACTGAAGATGGAGTGAAATAAACTCCGAAAAATATTCAATAAAGATAGCGCTGAATTTCTGCAAAATTACACAAGTTTTTATTTTTTCTGACCACTCATCCCATTACGTTCAAAACTGAACATTTAAATAAATTTTTATAACATAACATTATTTGTGTATACATACATATGTATGTATATTATCTCTTTCTGAAAGGGACGTTACTGTGTAGTTTTAGACTGACAACTATTATTGAAAAAGCAAAACTGATAGAATTATCATGCGATACTTCTAAAAAAAATTCTGAGTGAAAGTACTCCCCTTTATAACACCTAGATTTAATGAAGATTGTGCTAATAAACAAGTACATTCATCGCACACAGGTAGAAAGGTTTACTTGAGCCAAGTTAACCTTGTTTTGTATATAACGAAAACAATATTTTCTTAAGATAAGAAATATATTCTTAAACCAACTATAGTATTCTTGGGCGAAGAAATAATGTAGTAGGATTAAGAGTACTTTTCTTATATTCAGAAAATATTGTTTTCGTTATATACAAAGAAGATTTTCTTGATCCAATACAGTTTTTTTGTGATAAAAATAAATTTTATAAGCAAAAAAAATACATTTTTAAAATATGCCTGTGTAATTTTATAAAATAAAGGGGGGGGGGGGGCGCAAGAGATTAATTTTTTTTAAAGGGAGGCGTAGTTACATAAAGTTTGGAAACCGCTGGAGTAGGCGATGGTCGTCATAGCCATTGCGATGTGTCCCAAGATATTGCATCATACACTTATTGTGTTTTTTCTATAAAGATTACATCATCATGTGTAATCTTATTTATGGATTTATTTTTTACCAAACTGTGACATGAATAAGTAAATTTATGGTGGTATTTAATTTTCTTATTTTCGAATTTCTTTAAGGTCACTCCCGAAATTTCTTGAAAGTAAGAACAAAATAATGTGTAAAAAATTTTAAAGTTATTGGATATTATTAACACGTGCCACCGAGCGATCGAATATTAACACGTAAAATGCATTTGATTTTTTCAAGTTTTCTTTAAACAGCTGTATCTTTGTTAAAATTGAATGGATTTTGATGTTTTAAAACATTTTTGAACCTTTTATTCGATTTCTTCATTGCTTCCCATTACTTCTTGAGAGATTTTAGAAAAGTTATATTTAATAATCATGAACTTACTCCTAATGTGTAACACCCTATACCTAATCCTAGAAAACCCTGCCGTACTGTTTGTCGAACCCTGCCCTGACAGGCACAGAGGCAACATCCATTCCGTCTTTGTGTCCCCGTCTTATCTGTGGTACGTGCAGTGTGTAAGTGTTACACACATAATAAAAATAATAGATGGCTGATTTTGTAAAAGAAGAATGCCAAGAAGCTCAACAAAAAAAAATGTGTCCGAAAATTTTTCGTAAGTTTTAGGAACTGTCTCCTATGCCGGCGCCGGCAACGTGAATATAATGTGAATCGTTGCCGGCACTCGCTATGTCACAGGTATCTGGGTTTCCAAATTTTATATTTGATTATTATTTATTGTGTTTTGTTTTTTGTAAACAAAGTTGAATAAAATTTTCTTTTGAATAAAGACGACGTACATTTTCTACTGAAAATTAACTAGAATTCTAATAATTTCGAGATAAGTGAATTTAAAATTTAAAATAAAAAATTCAGTATATTCACGTTATGATTTATTTGTAGATGTTAAAAATTGGAAATAGATTCAATAGCTTTGAACATCTCAATTTAAAGCTTAAGGAATATGAGCAATTGGTTTTTAACAATTACTGGATACGAGACAGCAGAACATTAAAAATTCAATCTCGTAGATTTCCAAATAGTGTAACAGCACATGTTTGTGGAGAATATGTACAAGCTGTCACTACTGTCAAAAATCACGTACTTACTTAGAATAGAGTTGATACCACGTAAGACCAGGATTCATTTATTCAAAAATGTAATTTGACGTTTATTGATGTTATATCTATGTAATTAAAATTATTTTTTGTATTTTTATATTAAATTCATAAAATGTTGAAAAGAAGTATTTTTAATTTATTTGCATATTATTTTAGATCATTTAACATAAAATTTAAAACATAATAGTACGTGTCTTTGAAAGAAGGTGTATATGGGGCGAAGCCTCAAACATAATAGTAAACACAAAATTCTATAGTAATTTAGATTAATCCCGGTTAAGTTAGGATATTTATTATCATTGAATGCTAACAAAATTAGAGAATCTAGAAAAAAATATTTAAGAAGGTTTTTATTCCTTCAATGCACAACAGTAGGTAAGTACACATGTACCTCATTAAATATAAATTCGAAAATTTCATTATTTGTAAAGTCATCTAGCGGCAAAAATTCATATCAACTGCCGGCAACGTGAATCGTTGCCGGCGCCGGCAACGTAGTACGTCCCTAAGTTTTAACACCCTCGAAGATTTTGTCCGCAATTCTTTTTTAGGGAGCTTACGAAAAATTTTCGGAGACATGTTAAATAAAGTTTTTTGCTAAAAATAATTCTTTCAACCTACTGTAAAAGTTTAGCACGTCAATTTTGAGTTATTAAATTTTAGGCTTCTTTCACTTTAATAAAAAATCGATAAAAGTTGCAAAAACTAGAATGTGTCAGTTGTAAGGGGCTATACCAGTGTGAACGCTGGAAATTTGGGTGATTTTCGGAAGAAAAATACTCAATTAAATATTTTGGAAAATTGAGAATGTATTTAGCTATATTATAATTTTTTTCACGTAAAAATATCGATATCTAAGCGTCTTCGGAGGCGCCAAAACAAAAATCTACTCCACTGCGGCCATGATTCCGGACGATGGAGTAGCTGAAATTGAAAAATGAAATAATGTCGTTAAACTGGAAGGTATTTCCTGTACGATGAACTAAGATTTTCGAAAAATATCAAAATCTAACAAAATGGCGTAGTTATGAAAAAAAAGTATGTTTTATTGTCTATAAAATGGGCGTATTTTAATGCCAAATCGTCAATTTCCATCCTATCAAAAATATCCTAGTTCATCGTAGATTAAATATATTCAAGAATACCCAGTTCAAATTTCAAGTAAATCGGATAATTGCTCTTTGAGTTACAATGTCAGCAAATTTGAAAAATCTCATTTCGAGAAAAACGCATTTAACGACAGCTCCTGGGCATTTCATATGCGGTCGCTCTTTAGAAGGCTGCTATTTAGAGAGTATTAGAGACGGCCTTGAAATTTTCACAGAATATTCTTGAAACTATAATCTCTCCAAAAATGCAAAACAAAATTGATTTTTTGAAAATTTCACACTCCCCTTAAGATGCCTTTTGAGAACATCAAAATCTATTAAATTTTCACAAAGAAAATTTTAAAAATCAAATGTATTTTACGTGTTAATATTCGATCGCTCGGTGACACGTGTTAATAATATCCAATCGCTTTGAAATTTGGTATACATTATTTTGTTCCTACCATTAAGAAATTTGGGGGGTGAACTTAAAGAAATTCGAATGTAAGAAAATTAATGGCCACATAATATATTTACCAAAATTACTCTACCTATGCCCACATGCAGTTTAACAGTACACACCGAATATAAATTAAATTATTACAAACTGATGATATAGTCATTATGCAAATTTAAATAAGTAAACACACTAGACTTGTATCATAAAAAGTATCCTCGCAATAAACCTGGTACAGTCACGTCATCGTCACGTTGCAGAGATAACGACACCGCGGCACGGGCGCCAGGCGTCACAACAGACGGACGGACGGACGGACGACATCCACCAGTGCACACGCAACAGATACAACTGCATTTAATTACTCGCAACTGACAACTCACAGCTATTTGGTATAGGTAGGTACCTACATTACCGTCAGTCACGATAACCATGTTGTTTGTTCTTTTTTGATATCTGTATGTTATGCTGCTTGTTGTTAATTATTACATATACAGGGTGTCCCAGTTAAGCGTGGGAAGATCCTAAAAGGTAAGAGATACAGGTGTAGTTAAATCAGATTAATTATTTGTAAGAAATGGGTGAGTAATACTGCATTAAAAAATACTAATAATTTTATGTGGTTTAGGCGGTATACCCAAAAAAACTTAATATTCATAATTTCTTTAAATGGCTATAACTTTTTTGTTTAAATTGATAAGTACTTTTTGTTTGTGGTTTGTCAAAGCACATTTTTATGTAGACTAGATTGATGTGTTTAGAATTTTTATATTACTTTTAGTTTCTGAGTTACAAGCTCAAACTTAAGTTTTTCTTATGGGCTGAAACTCAAGGCTCAAACTTAAGTTGGCTGTAGTATATTTGAACGTGCTTTTTCTCTACATTACAACGATATGTCACTTGTCATACTTATTATCGTAAGGGTTTATTGTTTTCAAATATTCATTTGTTATTGTGATTTTTATTAAATAATTTTTGTTTTTCATGGCCTACTTCAATGTTTGTGTTAAAATACTTTATAAATATCACTAGTATTTAGTAGTTTGACTTATTTTCGAAAATAAATATGACAAGTGACATATCGTTGTAAAGTAGAATAAAAAACACGTTCAAATATGCTATAGTCAACTTATTGTTAGTAGCCCATAAGAAAAACTAAAGTTAGGGCTTGTAACTCGGAAACTAAAAGTGATAAAAAATTCTAAATACACCAATCAATTTTACATAAAAAGTGCTTTAAGAAACTGCAAACAAAAAGTACCTATTTTATTATATTTCATATCGTCATTTATACACTCCGAATTTTCAGTTTTTTTGGTATACCGCCTAAACCACATAAAATTATTAGTACCTTATTGCAGTGACACCTCATCCCTTTCTTACAAATAATTAATCTGATTTAACCACATCTGTATCTCTTACCGTTTACGATATCCCCATGAATTTAACGCTTATTTTGGACATCCTGTATACAGGTTGAGTTATAATAATTGATACCGGAAATCAATAACACGTATTAATAATCAATCGGATATCACATTTTATACTTGTTACATAATGGGGTCTCCAGATATTAAATAAAAAACATTAGGCAAAATCTTTGGGAGTTTGTAGCTCCCTTACAAAAATGTTCCGGACACCTGTTCATATGAATGTTTTGCTTGAAATATGTTTATCAATGAACTGTTCAAGTTTGTCCCACCTAATATGACTCATTCTGTATACCAGGTGTAGAATGACTTAAACTTATTATTAATTAAAAGCTTTTATTTAACTTCACTTGTTTGTTAGTTACCCGGGAAAAAATGATAAGATATAACGAGATATTATAAGATATGTTCGCATCTCGTTATATATGGTAATATCTTAAATTTTGAGCCTAAAATATATTAATTTATATAGATATATCTGATAATATATAGTAATATCTTAATATATATTGGCCCTCAGATCCGAAAATATATTGTTATATATATTGATATATAGTAACATCTTAATATGTATTAGCCCTCAGATCCGAGAATATATTGTTATATATATTTATATATTGATATATCTGCTAATATATTACGATATCTTAAAAATATTATTTTGAAATGAGTTCGCTTAGCTTAGAATATATTGTAATATATTATTATATATAGATATATCTGCTAATGTATTATTATATCTTAATAAATTTTATTTTTTGAGTTATCATAGCCAAGAATATATTGTAATATATATTAATATATGGACATATCTGATAATATATAATCATATCTTAATATATATCAGCCCTCAGATGCGAAAATATATTGTTATATATATTTATATATTGGTATATCTGCTAATATATTATCATATCTTAAAAAATAAAAATTTTATTTTTTATCTAATAGGTAAACGCCTGGTGGTAAAGTATTTGTAAATAAAGTGGCTGTTACTTTTTTAAATTAATCAATTTATTAAATGATTAACATTTGTTATAACAAAATATTACATTTGACCAATATCAATGGTGTTAGGAATCCGGCAGTAAAAATTTGAGGATTGTAGCAGTTTGTATTAATTTTTTACTTATTAAATGTATATGGTATTGACGCACAAATAGCAGTATCCTAAGCGAAGAAATGCGTTTTTGAAGACAATAGTGATGCTGCTGATGGAAGAAATCTTGTCAAAAGAGCAAAATTAAAAAAATTACCAACAAAAATAAAACTGTTCAATATTCATCTTGCAATAAATCGGACAGCAAAAAATGTTGTGTACTTTTTTAGATTTATTTTAGTTTTTCTTTCTAATCTTTAATTTTTAGTTGGATTACCTATTTAAAAAAAAATCTTAGTTTCTCAAACCTACCTACCTACATAATTGGATTGGGCAAAAAAATTAATATAATACCTTCAAAATTCCCAAAAACTAGCTTTTTTGTGGTGTATAAAATACACCGCGCGAGTAACTGTGTTACGGTATTCCACGCGAGTAATTAAGGGTTAAGAACAAATAAATACTGAATAAAAATCAAAAGGTCGCTGGCCCCACACTTCTTTACTCTAAATAATCATTACTTGATACTGTAAATCGGTAGCACGTATTTATACTAAAACGATTAGGTATCAAATTTTATATTTATATCGCAAAGAATTCTGAATAAATGGAATAAAAAATTTAAAATACCCTGAAACGGTAAAATCAATAAAAATTTTGACTAGAATATAAGCTAAATTTTTCTCCATGTAACTGTCCACCGCTCATTCTGAACTGGCATCCCGGGCGGTAGCCCAGTCTCCCTCCCTGATGTTGGCATTGCTATTATACATTTATAAAATAAGCAACGAATTTTAATAATATTAAATTAATAATAATAAATATAAAAAATTCAAATATCAACCATTCTTTTTTCTAAACTTCATTTGACTTGAATTTAATATTGCACTCGCGTGATTTGTATAGTTTTGTATATATGTATATTCTAATTTCGCGAAATAAGAGAAAGTAAATTTTATTTAGAATTGCCCATATACTCAGGAATGATAAAGTTATAACATATATTTTTGTTTTACCCAAAATTTCAATATAATTTTATAAATTAAGAACAAATCTCTACAAAATTTACATCTTTTAGTTTTACTCTATTTTTAATAGTTTTTTAGATAAAATATGTTGTTTTCAAAAAAGTACATTCATCAAATTTTAAAATAGGTAGTGAATATTTTTGGTGAAACTTTTTTTTGAAAATGATGTTCCCACGCATTTATCTTAAAAATTCTACAACTTGTGTTGACAATTTTTATACAAACATTGATGAATACATTTTTGAAATTATAATCACTGAATTCTATGATCACACCAGTCAGGTGTGATAATTTCTCAAAAAATACAATTTTTAGAGATATTAATAGACTAAAATTTAACTTGTAAGAGAAATATAAACTGCGTTACAGCCAAAATCTAAAAATTCGTGTACGCTCTTAGAGTGTTAAGCAACAAGGTTGTGCAAATGTTTTGTTACAAGTGTATTAGCTTATATACATTTAATTATTAGATATAGAATTTTATTTTGGTGCTTCTCTTCTCAAACCTGTAACATACTCAAAATACAAAAGAAATGTCTTCGTATTATGGCCAGATATGACCCAGGGAACACTGCCGTCCACTGTTTATATAATACAAAGTTTTAACTATAATCGATATTAATTTATTAGAAAATGAGTTATTCATCAAAAAAAACTGATTTATGTAATATAAATGACCATAATTACAACATAGAAACAAACACAATATGAAATCTATTCAAACACGTAAAAAAATTGTCAATAGAAATGTAGTTAACAATACAATTAAAATTTTCAATAAAATTCCTAAATCTATAATAGATCCGTCTGTTGAAGAACTGAAAATTACTTTAAAAGAATATTTAATAAGTAAATGTCACTACATATTGGTTTTCTTCATTTATATACCTACTATACATACATATATTTCGGATTTATTTAATAGTCACAAGATTTCTATACAGTTTTTGTATATATTTTTGTATTTTATTAATACGGGCCTCAAATATTACTTAATACGCACATGGACAATTTTTTTTAATAGATTAAATAATATTCGAGTATGTTGTATACATGTAATAGCTATAGATACTATAATCGTAAGAACTGGTGTGACTTGCCTCTCACTAGCAGTGTGATTTCACTTTGAATCAGTATATAAGCAACCAACGAACTCTTTTACATAGGTGCATTCAAGTAAGTCAATACAGACGTAAGTAAATGAAGCTGTTTATATGAATATAATATATGTGACCATTTGATTATAGATTCAGTACGAGTTTTTCCCTGGTTGGACGATTCTATAGTATTGGGATAAATTATAGATGGATACCCCCCCCCCCTTTGCATATATTATAATATATTTTTAGATATGCCAAGATATACAAATATATTTATATGCTAATATATTATTATATATGTCGATATATACTTGTATATTAACATATATACTAATGGATGTTAATATATTGTAATATATGTCAAGATATGCTTGAAGCCTGAATTTGGCACGATCCAAGAAGACATTAGTATATATTATAATATATAACTATATCTTGCAATATATTACAATAGATTATAATGCGTTCTTGGATCGTGCCAAAATCAGGATCCAAGAATATCTGACCAATTGGATCTTATAATATATGCTAATATCTTATCATTTTTTCCCGGGTAAAAAATACTTTTTAAAAACAAACTTTTATTAAAAATGCATTAAAAAGTAAAAAATAAATTTTCAGCTGTCACAAAAAATTCAGGTTATTATGACTAAAACCAATAAAAGCGCAGGGCGCTATAAAGACAAATGTATGAGTAAAAATTTTTATGCAGAATAAGAAATGAAATATAAATTGATATAAGATAACACCAGAAAATTTGCACATTAAATAAAATAAATACAGTAGAATTTTTGATAAACTATAATAATACTTCACTATAATGAAATAATTAATTAATTAAAAACCATACATTTACCTTGATGAGCATTTTTATTGGTTTTAGTCATAAAAACTTGAAATTTTTGTGACAGCTGAAAATTTATTTTTTACTTTTTAGTGCATTTTTAATAAAGGCTTGTTTTTAAAAAGAATTTTTTTATATAATTTTATTTATATATCATAAAACATAATGTAGTATTTTTACAAATACCTAACAATATTAAAAAAATTCCATTGATGGTGTGTTCTTAAAGGTTCCTTTTATTATAAAAGATTTATAAATTAATAATGGATAAATAAATAAGGAAATATTTTGAACTACCAAAACTGAAGATTTGGCTGTATGTGAATAACAGGTTTATATTATTAAATCATAAATAACGAAAATGTGATAATACTTAGGGAAGGTTGCCAATATCGTACCACTTTTTCGTTTATTCATTATAGAGAACTCAATAAATAGATTATTGGCAAAATTTACATTGTTCCATGTAGTTTCATTCTTTATGTACTCAAATTATTTTTTAGGAGTGTTAAATTGATCACAAATACATAATATTAACGTTTTTCAGAAACTTTTCAAACGGTACGATTTTGGAGTCAAGTTATCTAATTTGTACCTGATGTTCCATAAATCGTATAATGCACACAAAATGGATGATAAAAATGCATCCATGTAATATAACAAGAATTATTAGTGGGCCCCCTAGAAATGTTTTTCCTACCTGTTTTTTTTTTCGCTAAATTTTAATTACCTTTTTGGGTTTTAAAGTGAAACTTTTATTATATCGTCTCAAACTTTTTGGTCTGTGTGTTGCATGTCGCGTGGACTGCGCATGCGTGGAACAAGCAGCAAGAAGCCATTCATTGTATGACAGTTTATGTACTGTGTGCTATTATACATATTTAGTAAGTTTGTATTGTAATTTGTCAGTGTTTAATGTAAATGTTGTTATTTATTTGCTTTTGGTAAACAACGACACAGCTAGTGAGTCCAAAAAACTGATCAACGAGAAAGAATAGTGCAAAAATGAATGACGATGAATTAATTTTACGCCGTAAAAAACAGAACGCCGACAGAGCACGTGCTTATAGAAAAAGGAAAAAAGATCTTGGTTTTTATATAGAATTTATTAGAATTATTAGAACTTTTTGCTGGTGCATGTTGTTGTTTATGGATTTATTTCAATTTTGAGTGCTTGAATTTATTATTCCGAAAATTTTTAGTTAAATATATATATATATATATATATATATATATATATATATATATTTAAAAAAACGACTTATTAGCGAATCAATCCAAATTCTAAAAGACCCCACAAGTATAAATTCTAGAACTAATATTGAATATCTAAAACAAGTTTACCAAAATCTTCTTAAAAAATAAAAATAGTAGCCAACTTTTAAAATTCAAAAATATATAGCGTCTCCCAGGTAGTTTAAAATTATCTTTACTTTGTAAAAACAATTTTTTTGACATTTTTAATTTTTTAATGCATTTTTATAAATTGCTACAGCAAATAATTATATAAAACTTGTATATTATAATGTATTATTTAATTATTAATGGTGAGTTTGTTAAATATTATATAAATTATATTAGAATTAGAAATATGTATGTATATTAAAATCCTGATAATTGTCAACAGATCACTGATGAAGGAAATACATTTCCGAAAAGCGCTTATGCTTATTAAAATAATTAATTAAAAAAACTAAAGTGTTTTTTTATTTATTTCATTTGACCAAACAACCCAATAATTTCGAAGGAAAATATATATATATATATATATATATATATATATATATATATATATATATATATATATATATATATATATATATATATATATATATATATATATATTTATATATATATATAATGTGAAAAAAAGTTTCACTTTTACCGTGGTTTCATAAAACCACACAATCCTTTTTTTCATCAGGAAACAAAAAAATCACAGGAGTGTTTTAATGATCTTTTTAAATGATAATTAGGCAACAAAGCATAGTACCTACAATATTGAAAACTTACATTTTTAAAATAAATTTTAATTTTAACTTCAACTGAACAAAATAAAACTGTAATAGGTTATTATTACATATTGTAGATAACATAACTATACTTACATTTCATTAAATTAAAAATCTACTGAATAGTCATAATGCCAGTAACAAAGTAAAATGTGTTTATTTTTAGGGACGTACTACGTTGCCGGCAGTTGATATGAATTCTTGCCGCTAGATGACTTTACAAATAATGAAATTTTCGAATTTATATTTAATGAGGTACATGTGTACTTACCTACTGTTGTGCATTGAAGGAATAAAAACCTTCTTAAATATTTTTTTCTAGATTCTCTAATTTTGTTAGCATTCAATGATAATAAATATCCTAACTTAACCGGGATTAATCCAAATTACTATAGAATTTTGTGTTTACTATTATGTTTGAGGCTTCGCCCCATATACACCTTCTTTCAAAGACACGTACTATTATGTTTTAAATTTTATGTTAAATGATCTAAAATAATATGCAAATAAATTAAAAATACTTCTTTTCAACATTTTATGAATTTAATATAAAAATACAAAAAATAATTTTAATTACATAGATATAACATCAATAAACGTCAAATTACATTTTTGAATAAATGAATCCTGGTCTTACGTGGTATCAACTCTATTCTAAGTAAGTACGTGATTTTTGACAGTAGTGACAGCTTGTACCCCTACATATTCTCCATATCAACCCAAACATGTGCTGTTACACTATTTGGAAATCTACGAGATTGAATTTTTAATGATCTGCTGTCTCGTATCCAGTAATTGTTAAAAACCAATTGCTCATATTCCTTAAGCTTTAAATTGAGATGTTCAAAGCTATTGAATCTATTTCCAATTTTTAACATCTACAAATAAATCATAACGTGAATATACTGAATTTTTTATTTTAAATTTTAAATTCACTTATCTCGAAATTATTAGAATTCTAGTTAATTTTCAGTAGAAAATGTACGTCGTCTTTATTCAAAAAAAAATTTTATTCAACTTTGTTTACAAAAAACAAAACACAATAAATAATAATCAAATATAAAATTTGGAAACCCAGATACCTGTGACATAGCGAGTGCCGGCAACGATTCACATTATATTCACGTTGCCGGCGCCGGCATAGGAGACAGTTCCTTATTTTTATATTAAAAGCGAGATTAATATAATTTTTGTTAAAATAAAAATGCAAAATACAGCAATCCGCCGCCATGTTAAATGGAACACCAATCAGATCGAATGCCGTCACGCATCAGTAAAAGTCAAATATTTTAGACAAACATCAATTCCTCTTGCAAGATTATTAAGTATAGGTACCTTTTATACTTATATAACTTGATAATTCATTTTTTAACACACAAAATAATTTAATTATTGTCTAACTCTGAATGTTTGATTATTGTTGACAAGTTGTGTGACGTCATAACTCTGAAATGTTACCTGCCAGCGTTTTGGCGTCAAATTCGAAATTAGTTCTTAAAGAGTGAATTTTTGCGATTAAACCTTTATTTTCTGCAGAAATAAGTATTTTGTTTGGAAATAGGAGACTTTATAGAAATGTTATTTTTAAGTAGTCATCAAGCCTATTGTCAATACTTACTCTACATTTATACAAAATTTTGTATAATATTACATCAAACAATACACTTTTATTAAACGATTGTCGTTTTAATATCGTAAGTGCAAAAATGTTATGCGCACATAAAATACGGTTTATTTTCTATATTTTCGATGGGTTAATAATTTATATATAAGGGTCCTCCAATAGTGCGTCCGGCATTGTTTTACGCCCAAACTATTGAAGATAGAGAGTTAGGATAAAAATTTTACTATATATATTGACCCTAAAGAATTTCAGGAAAATATTTTCAACCCCCTAAAACCGCTCCTTGGGGGGTAGTTTGAGGGGTACATGCCCGTTTCTCAGTAAAATCAAATGGAATGGTATATCAAAAAGTACATATTTGTAAAGATAATGAAAAAATAAGAAACTTTTGTAAAACAAAAATTTTCATACTTTCAATTGTTTAAAAAATATGGCGACTTGTTATCAAATTTTAGAGTTTTACTCAAAGTGCTCTAATTTCGTTAAATATTTATGGAATTTTATTATTATTTTAAATTTAGAAAGTAGAAATAATGAACTTTGTAAAGATGTATGATTATTTGAGATTTTAATAGTTTCAAGTGTCATACTCGACATACCAAAAATTGAAAAGTTCAATTAGGGATAATTCAAATTTTTTAAATACAATGGTATATCAATTAGTACTTTTTCTTAAAGAAGATATGTAAATAAACAGTTTTTTATACAAAAAAAAATTAAAATTAAAAATTTTAATTTTCAGTTTTCAATTTTAAAATTATAATTTTAAATTTTAAATTTTCTTAACAAAAGTCGTTTATTTACATATCCTTTTTAAGAAAAAGTACTAATTGATATACCGTTGTATTTGAAAATTTCGAATTATCCCTAGTTGAACTTTTGAATTTTTGATATATCGCGTATGACACTTTAAACTATCAAAATCACAAATAGTCATACATCTATACAAAGTTCATTATTTCTACTTTCTAAATTTCAAAAAATAATAAAATTCCATTAATTTTTAACGAAATTAGAGCACTTTTAGTGAAACCCTAAAATTTGAGCACATATTTTTTAAACAATTGAAAGTATGAAAATTTTTGTTTTACGAAAGTTTATTATTTTTTATGATCTTTACAAATATGTACTTTTTGATATACCATTCCATTTGATTTAACTGAGAAACGGGTATGTACCTCTCAAACTACCCCCCAAGGAGCGGTTTTAGGGGGTTGAAAATATTTTCCTGAAATTCTTTAGGGTCAATATATATAATAAATTTTTTATCCTAACTCTCTATCTTCAATAGTTTGGGCGTAAAACAATGCCGAACACACTATTGGAGGACCCTGTATATATGTATAATGGTTTTGTTTAATACAGATGTAGTACGATTTAGGTTACTTTCCCCTACATATTTTGTTTACATCTACATAGTAGATACATAATATATTAATATTCATATTATTAAACATACTTTAATATTCATGAAAAACATTTTAGTAGTGATGCTTTCAGCATTTTCTATTCCCACTTTTCAATAAAAACTGTATTCAAAAACAAAACCTCTCAACTCTCTTTTAGTAGGTTTATTAAATTTGTATTCTCAATAGGGTACTGGCACCAGTCTTGAACGCGTTAAGCGCAAAGTATATTGTCATTTTTGGATTGGTAGGCTACTTTTGTATAATTTTTATGAACTTATGTTAGGCGGCTATTACACTATCAAAGAAATGTGATAAAATTTCTTTGATCAAAGAAATATGACAGTGTAATATGTCAACTTTTATAATATTTACGTAATATTTATAATCTTAGATCTAAGAGGAACACTTTTGACGTTTACTGATGCGTGACGTCATTCGTTCTGATTCGTGTTCCATTTAACATGGCGGATTGCTGTATTTTACATTTTTATTTTAGCAAAAAATATATTAATCTCGCTTTAGTAATTTAAAAATAAATAATTTTTTTAGAAACTTCTTAATATATTTCCTTATTTAAAATCATAATTTCAATGATACTTTGTTACTGGCATAATGCCTATTATTTGTCCACTGTTTTTAAACAAAATGATCTATTATCATGAAATCACGCTGTATACATTTAAATGTATACAGGCTGTTCCAGTCCACCCGTCCACTATGTTTTACGCCTAAACTATTGAAGATAGAGTTTTATGAAAAAAAATTTACTATGTATATCGACCCTAAAGAATTTCAGGAAAATATTTTCAACCCCCTAAAACTGCGCCTTAGGGGGTAGTACATGCCTGTTTCTCAGTAAAATCAAATGTAACGGTATATTCAAAAGTACATAATTGTAAAGACCATAAAAAAGTAATAAACTTTTGTAAAACAAAAATTTTTATATATTCAATTGTTTAGAAAATATTGCGACTTGATCTCATATTTTAGGGTTTTACTAAAAGTGCTTTAATTTCGTTAAATATTAATAGAATTTTATTATTTTTTAAAATTTAGAAAGTAGAAATAATGACCTTTTAATTTAAAATTTTCTTAACAAAACTTGTTTATTTACGTATCTTCTTTAAGATAAAGTATTCATTGATATACCTTTGTATTTAAAAAAATTTAATTATCCCCAATTGAACTTTTGCATTTTTGATATGTCGCGTATGTCACTTTAAACTATCCAAATCTTAAATATTCATAGATCATTATAAAGGTCATTATTTCGACTTTCTAAATTTTAATAAATAATAAAATTCTATTAATATTTAACGAAATTAGAGCACTTTTAGTAAAACCCTAAAATTTGAGATCAAGTCGCAATATTTTCTAAACAATTGAAAGTATGAAAATTTTTGTTTTTATGATCTTTACAAATATGTACTTTTTGATATACCATTCCATTTGATTTTACTGAGAAACGGGCATGTACTCCTCAACCTACCCCTTCCCCCAAGAGGTGGTATATATATATTTAATTTTGTATCCTAAAACTCTATCTTCAATAGTTTGGGCGTAAAACATAGTGGACGGGTGATCTGAAACAACCTGTATATACAGGGTTACACATTAGGAGTGGATATCGACTTTATTTTCGAAACTATAAAAGTAAGAACAATATTTCAAATCGTAACTACCCTTCAATTAGCATTTGGAAGAATAATAAAAAATCATGCCACCCCCATCCACACTCGCATCGCCCACAGGCCTCCCAACTTTGAAATTTCAAATGGAACCCCCCATATTTTATTTCAGAATTTGGAAGATAAATTTTATTAATGAACATTTTACTTCAAACAATTTTTTTTATGATGGACCATTTCGGAAATATTGGGTAATATTTCTATTTTTTTATTGTATAGTATTTTGGTCACATTAGGGTGGATATCGACATTATTTACGAAACTATAAGAGTTAGAACAATATTTCAAATCGTAACTACCATTCAATTAGCATTTGGAAGAATAATTAAAAATCATGCAACCCCCATCCATACTCGCATCGCCCACAGGCCTCCCAACTTTGAAATTTCAAATAGAAACCCCCATATTTTATTTCAGAATTTGAAAGATCAATTTTATTAATGAACATTTTACTTCAAACAATTTTTTCTATGATGGACCATTTCGGAAATATTGTGTAATATTTCTATTTTTTTATTGTATAGTATTTTGATCACATTAGGAGTGGATATCGACTTTATTTTCGAAACTATAAAAGTTAGAACAATATTTTAAATCGTAACAACCCTTCAATTAGCATTTGGAAGAGTAATTTAAAATCATGCAACCCCCATCCATACTCGCATCGCCCACACGCCTCTCAACTTTGAAATTTCAAATAGAACCCCCCATATTTTATTTCAGAATTTGAAAGATCAATTTTATTAATGAACATTTTACTAAAAGCAATTTTTTATATCATGGACCATTTAAGAAATATTAGGCAATATTTCTATTTTTTTAGGGTATAGTATTTTTGTCACATTAAGGTGGACATTATAACAGTATTTTTATTGGTGTGGACGATGCGAATATGGGTGAGGGTAGTAATAATTCGAAATATTACTCTAACTCTTAAAGTTCCGAAATTAAAGTCGATATCCACTCTTAATGTGACAAAAATACTATACCCTAAAAAATACACATTTTGCCCAATATTTCTTAAATGGTACATCATATAAAAAATTTCTTGAAGTAAAAAGTTCATTAATAAAATATATCTTTCTAATTCTGAAATAAAATATGGGGGGTTCCATTTGAAATTTCAAAGTTGAGAGGCCTGTGGGCGATGCGAGTATGGATGGGGGTTGCATGATTTTTAATTATTCTTTCAAATGCTAATTGAAGGGTAGTTACGATTTGAAATATTGTTCTAACTCTTATAGTTTCGAAAATAATGTCGATATCTACTCCTAATGTGACAAAAATACTATACCCTAAAAAATACACATTTTGCGCAATATTTCTTAAATGGTCCATGATATAAAAAATTTCTTGAAGTAAAATGTTCATTAATAAAATTGATCTTTCAAATTCTGAAATAAAATATGGGGGGTTCTATTTGAAATTTCAAAGTTGGGAGGCCTGTGGGCGATGCGAGTGTGGATGGGGGTGGCATGATTTTTTATTATTCTTCCAAATGCTAGTTGAAGGGTAGTTACGATTTGAAATATTGTTCTAACTTTTATAGTTTCGAAAATAAAGTCGATATCCACTCCTAATGTGTAACCCTGTATGTAGATTATTATTCAGTAATGTCAGTAATCAAATATCAATACATATTCCTAATTGATTACATTTAAGTTAAAAATGTTCAACACTGGGGTATTGTTCAAGGCTGGTGCCAGTACCTTATCTCTTAATTAAACAGAGTTTATATTACTGATTATATTGTCCGAGTGAATAACATTATTATACAAATGAAAAGTAGGTGTAGAACTTTTGCTTCAGATATTAGTTGCACCTATTACACTTATTTACACTTATTACATTCAGTCACGCAATTGTATTCCTTCTTTCCAGTAATTTAGTTTATATTAAACAAAATACATATACACAAACAAATGATAAAGCCTAGAATGAACGCCTTTATCAGGTGACGGAAAGTAATTGTATATGTGTGAATGTTATCTCAGGTTATAAAATCTCAAGTGAAATTGTTGTTTATTGGAAATTTGTGTGTTTTAGTGTTATATCTGAAAGACATGAAGTTTACCTCACATAGTTAAAATTAATTCACTTAAATCGATATTTATACATAGAATATATAGGGTGTTATATCGATACTAAAGATTTTCAGGAAAATATTTGCAACCACCTAAAACTGTCCCTTAGGGGGTAGTTTTTAAAATTATAATTCTAATTTTTAAATTTTCTTAACACAAATTGTTTATTTACATGTATTTTTATGATATAATACTAATTGATATAGTAGTTCAAGAGCTGATAACAAATTTTTCTGCCCCATCTTAGCACTAGGCAGATTTACGGAAAAAATTAAATCATGTATTGTACATTATGGGAAAAAAAGTCCCAACCTCGACACCCGGAGATAAAGGTGTTTAATTCCTTAGTGAACATGTAAAGAAAAAGTTTATTTTTGCCCCATGTGAGTACAAATAAAATGACCTCAGGGAGTTAGATTATGAAAAGTTAGATAGTGAAAGTGCAATGGGCAGACATGTTGGGTGGGGATAAGGGGTAGGCAGACGCACTCAAATATGCAATTTTTTTTTTGATTGCCCCAAAAGATATGTCGCGTATGACACTTTGAACTATCAAAATCTCAAATAACTATACATCTTTACAAAGATCATAATTTCTACATTCTAAATTTAAAAAAATAATAAAATTCCATTAATATTTAATGAAATTAAAGCACTTTTAGTAAAATTCAAAAATTTGAAAACAAGTCGCCATATTTTCTAAACAACTGAAAGTATGATAATTTTAGTTTTACAAAATTTTCTTACCTTTTTATGATTTTTAAAATTATGTACTTTTGGATACACCGTCCCATTTGATTTTGCTGTAAAACGGACATGTACTCCTAAAACCGACCCTTAAGGGGTAGTTTGAGGGGGTTGAAAATATTTTCCTGAAATTCTTTATTTTTTTATAAAACTCTATATTCAATAGTTTGGGCGTAAAACATAGTGGGCGTGTCTAGAACATTCTGTATACAGAATGATTTACAACTGGTGTAAAAAAATAACAGTATCGATGGTGTTATTTTAACCAAAAAACTTTATGTTAACATGTGTCCGAAAATTCCTGGTGAGGGAGCTACAGCCTTCCAAAGATTTTGTTTAAAATTAGTGTTTATTTAATAACTAGAGAACCCATTGTGGTACAGTTATGAAGTTTGATGACCGGTTTAGTACCTATTAATAAGAATTATCGATTTCCAGTAGGTACCAAACAATAATAATTTAGACTAGGGGTATATGGGGTCAGTGGCATTTTGATAAATTATATGTCATTTTTATCTTGATTTTTTAATAGTAATACAACTGGCTTTTATTCTTATTTTTAATCATAGAACAAGAATATAAGTATTTTGTGTAATTTGAAGCATTCGTATTTAGTAAAACTGCAGTACCTACTTTATTTTTATCAAAATCTCTCAAAAACGGTTGATTTTATAACAAATAAACAAAGTATATTTTTCTGTATTTTGTGTCATAACTCAGGAAAAGTTTAAAGAACAAAAAAATACTTGATAAAAATCGGCAGGCCCATTAACTTCCCTGGTCTAAATTATTATTGTTTGATACTGAAAATCAATAACCCTTATTAATACCAAACCGGTTTTCAAATGTCATAATTGCATCACAATGGGTTCTCTAGTTATTAAACAAACACTAATTTTGGACAAAACCTTAAGAAGGCTACACATATTCTCAATATGTTTTGGTTAAAATAACATCCTCGATCTACTGTTAAATTTGTTTTAGTTGTAAGTCATCCTTTATACAGGATGTCTCATTTTAATCTATCACCCCCCCCCCCACTTAAATTTTTGTAATCTATCGACGAAATCAAAAATTGTTTCAATTAAAAGTTGTTTATTTCCCCCTCAAATCAAACAGTGTTTATTGAAAACATTTTTTGATTTAATTGATAGATAAAAAATGGGGGGGGGGGGGTGATTGATTAAAATTGAACACCCAGTATATATTTTTTAATGTAGGTACCTATTATTTATTTACAAATTGTTTTCACCTCGAAACGAAAAATATTTTTTGTCTGGTTTTGAGATCTAGTAACAAACAATTTTCATAGTTTTTTCTCTTCGTTTGAATATAATGATGTGAAATATTTTTGTGGCGTTTAAAGGATCGGCATCCAAATTGAAAGTATTTTATATAAAATTCTTGGAATCAACAGTTTTTTAAATTTTATCAATTTTTTACAGTCTTGTCTGAGTTGAATCTCAAGGTTAGTAAATGACTATACCTACTCTATTTCATTTATGTTTGCAGTGGTTGTCGGGTGATTTGACCGTACAGATCACGACTTGTACGGTCAAATCACCCGGCAACCACTGCAAACTTAAATGAAATAGAGTATAGGTTCGCTTACTTGTGACGTCACTATGAAGTTCTTTTCTATCTTTCTATCTTCTTGATTTTTTTATTTATCTGTTGAGTACCTCTGTACTATGTACGTTTTATATTTATTGTTTTTGATTGTTAATTTAAAGGTGGCTTTGCCATTTTGTTAGTTGTTATGTTTTTGTTTAGAAATAACAAGTGGAAGAACATTATAACTAAAGGTGTATTTACACGGGTAGATTTCCGCCGTACGACTAGTCACCTACTAAATCGCTTGACTAGGCTGCACAGCAACACCATTTTCACAGTCGATTAAAATCGCATGCGATTTGACCAGAACAGATGAACGAAAATACCTTCATGCGGCGAGCGATCGCATGCGACTGATCATTTTCACGGTCGATTTAAGTCACCCGCCGCATGCGGCCTGTCGCCGCACGGCAAAAGTCGAAAGGTGGTCTACTTTGACGCTTTCGATTTTAGTCACTTGCGGCCTTGTCGAATTGCTATTTACACGGTCGATTTTCGCCGTGCGGCCTAGTCGTTCGGCGAAAATCGACCCGTGTAAACCCGGCATAACGAAGATTTATAGGAAAATCACAAATTTCGACATCAATATTTTCGTCTGTTTGCTGATCACAGCCACCTCTATTATACTGGACATTCATTTGGGTATCATAAACAAGAGCGAAGTTAGCACCGGAGTCAAGTTAAGTTGGCTGCATTGTGTTGAGTGGTTAGCTTTGATTGTTTGTGTCAAATTTCATATGTCACATGTATTTATAAAGGGTGGATGAAAGAAGGACATCATTTGGACATAAGCAATTCGAAGATAGCGCCGGCGTCAAGATAAGTTTGGTGCATTGTGTTTACCTTTGATTGTTTGTGACAAATTTTATATGTCACTTGTGTTTTTAAGGTATGATTTATGTTTAAATACCTTTAATTTTTGAGACTGTAAGTTGTTTTTTATATTTAATTTTCGTAGTTGTCAAATAGATGATTTTTTATACGATATTTGGTATTTGAGGTTAACTGATTGTTGTCGAAAATATTTTTCAAAAAATATTAATTGTTGTGATTTTGACAGCTGCAGTAATTTTCGTGTTTATTGGATATTTAAAGTCATCTACTTGATAATTTATTTTACATTGAGCGTTCTTTTCTATATTAATTAATTTCATTTGCTACATACATATATTGTTTTTACTTCACTAAAAATGACTGACAGTATTAAAGCTTTGGTAGCAAAGAGGAGGTATATAAGGGGTAGAATAACTGATATAGAAAATCAATTAGGTGATGTACATTCTATCACCGACTCTACCGAATTACAATGTGCTCTAGATATGTTGACTGATGTGTTCAGTAGATTTGAAAATGTACAAATAGAATTAGAAATACATGACGAAAAAAAATATGCTCCTGAAGGAAAACTTATTTTTGACAAACGCTATGAACTACATAAAAAGTTGAATATAGCTCTTGCTAATCTAACAGTTATTAAGGATGTAAAATCTCATTCAAGTACATCAACAGGTAATAATCATTCGATTTCGTTACCTACTATTCATTTGCCAATTTTTGCGGGTGATTATGAGAAATGGATGAATTTTAAAGATTTATATGCCAGTTTAGTACACGATAACACACAGTTATCAAATATTAAAAAATTTTACTATCTCAAAACATGTATAAAAGGTAATGCATTGTCACTTATCTCCAGCATTGAATGTACAGATGCTAATTATATTAGAGCTTGGGAAACGCTATTAGAGCGATATGACAACAAAATATTAATAGCAAATACACATTTGAGAGGTATATTTAATTTAACAAAGGCAACCAAAAATTCATCTACCAGTTTAAGAAAATTTATTGAATGAATTTACACAGCATCATGATAGTTTGGAAGCTTTAAAAATTCCAAATATGCATGATTTATTCCTTATTCATATTTTGTCTGAAAAGGTCGATTTCGAAACTGTTAGAGAATTTGAAGTTCAAAGAAACGATAACGAGTTCCCAACATTGGAGATATTCAAAAAATATTTAAATAATAAATGTCGAGCTCTTGAAACTGTTACTCGCGGAGAATCTGTTTCCACTTCGAGTTTAAGTAAAAAATCTATTTCTTGCCTTGCTTCAAAGAACTTACAACAAAAGTGTCTTTATTGTAAAGGAGTTTCTCATTTCTTATATCGTTGTTATCAGTTTCAAAAATTAAAACTTGACGAACGTCGTTCATTTGTAAATAAATTACAGCTTTGTTATTTTTGTCTAAGTGATAAACACCAATTCTCTAAATGTAATAGTGCATATACGGGTTGTCCCAAATGTCAAAATAAAAACCATCATGAACTACTTCATAAAGACATTTCTCCAGGAGAAGAAAATGTTAACTCTTCTACTAAAGGCACTTCATGTATAATATCTAACAATAATGAAAGTGAATCGCTCAATTGTGTAGATGAAAATGTAATTTCAAATATTAGTTGTCAAAAACATGTGATTAATAGTAATCACAAAATTATATTGTTATCAACTGCTATTGTTAAAGTAGCTGATGCCAATGGTGCTCAACAGAATTGCCGAGTGCTTTTGGATAGTGCAAGTGATCGTAACTTTATCACTAGTACATGTTTAAAACGTTTAAATATTTCTGGATGTAAATCTAACTGGCGTGTTTCAGGGTTCGGGGGAAAGACATCATCTGTTTCAGAAATAGTTAACCTCGAATTACAATCCAGAGTGTCAAATTATAAAATTAAAATACAATTTGGGGTTATTGATAAAATAACCGATAATTTACCCTTGCGTAGTTTCAATAAAAATGAAATACGTTGGCCATCTTTTGTTCGTTTAGCTGATCCAAACTTTAACATCTCTGGTGAAATAGATATGCTCATTGGATCAGAAATGTTTTATAAAATTTTACACAAAGGTAAAATTGAATTAGGTAATAGTGCCCCTGTTTTACAAAACACTGCATTCGGTTGGATTTTTGGTGGTGTTTTGAATGTCAAAAATCAGGGTAACACTAATTATGCCGTCACATTACTTTCACGTGTAACGGAAAATGTTATAGAATTACCTAAACCAATGACAACTTTATTTAAAACTAATGATAATAAATATTATTCTTATCCATTAGAAAAAGTTGATCGTTTTTCGTCTTTTAATTACTTACAAAAAGCTTTTGAGTTTGGGTTTCGTTTCATGTATAATACTACATCTAAAAATGTAATCAAACCAAAAGAATTTTTATCAATTATCGAATTAGATAACTCACTGAAATTAATAGTTCGTGAGTTACAACAACATTATTTTTCAAAGGAAATATTTTTACTTACTAGAAATGAAGCATCTCCTAATAATGTAGATTTAAGTTTTAGTAAATTAAAATATCTTCATCCATTTTTGGATCAAAATGGAATTATACGTGTAGGTGGCAGACTTAATTATTCATCTGTTTCTGAATCACAACGTCATCCTATGATTCTTCCAGCGGAAGATCATATTACTAAATTGATCATTTTGAATGAGCATGAAAGACTGTTGCATGCAGGTGCTCAGTCTACTTTAGCCAATTTACGTTTACGTTTCTGGATCATTAACGGTAGAAATAAAATACGATATATTATTCATAAATGTATTAAATGTTTTCGTTTTGTAGCTAAACCTGCTGAACAGATCATGTCGGATCTACCATCTGTGCGTGTTACACCCCACAGACCTTTCCTTTATGTAGGATTAGATTATAGTGGAGTTATTGATATTAAACAATCGCGTTTACGTAAAACCCTTATTACCAAAGGTTATATTTGTCTTTTTATTTGTATGTCTACTAAGGCAGTTCATTTGGAACTTGTTTCCGACATGTCGACTTCTACCTTTATAAGTGCTTTACGTAGATTTATGTCACGTCGTGGGAAACCCAAAAGAATATATAGTGATAATGGGACTAATTTTAAAGGTGCTCGAAATGAGCTCAATGATTTATATAAAATGCTCAATGATAAATTAAGTATCGCTAATATTTATAACAGTATGACTCAGGATGCAGTGGAATGGAATTTTATACCACCCGCTTCTCCCCATTGGGGAGGATTGTGGGAATCGGGTATCAAACTCATTAAATATCATTTAAAACGCATAATGTTGAATACTTTGTACACTTATGAGGAGCTTAATACTCTACTTGTGCAAATTGAGGGCATTGTGAATTCCAGACCCCTTCATCCTTTGTCGAGTGAACCTGAGAACATAGTGTGTCTCACGCCAGCTCATTTTTTAATAAATGAAAATTTATCTGGTCTCCCTGAGGCTGGACTTGTGGATGTTAATGTACATCGCCTGTCTCAGTGGAATCAAATTCAAAGACTTCGTCAATTGTTTTGGCGTCGTTATAGCTCAGATTATCTTAATTCTCTGCAGCAAAGAACCAAATGGGTTCATGTGAAGGATGATATTACTCCTGGTACTATGGTACTAGTCAAGGAAGATAACATTCCTCCTCTTAACTGGTGCTTGGCCAGAGTCATAGAAACATTTAAAGGAAAAGACGAGCATGTTCGTTCTGTTTCCATTAAAACAAAGTCTGGTATTTATACTAGGCCTATAACAAAAATTTGTGTATTACCCATTGAATAGTTTCGGTTGAAATATAATATTTCAACGGAGGGGTGTATGTTGAGTACCTCTGTACTATGTACGTTTTATATTTATTGTATTTGATTGTTAATTTAAAGGTGGCTTTGCCATTTTGTTAGTTGTTATGTTTTTGTTTAGAAATAACAAGTGGAAAATTATATATTCAAAAATTATTGTGTGTAAATCATGTAAAGTTATTATCAATATACATATTATTAAAATATTCATTGTTTGTGATTCCGAGGCGTGGTATTTGATGCCATTAAATAAGTGTGATTTCTTCATCTAATTAATTATAATTTTTTCTAATATTTAACCGCTAATATCGAAGGAATTTAATTTAAATAGTGTTAACATTGTGTTTCGAGTTAACTGGTCCTAAGGCGTGTACATTTTTGGTCTATCATCGAACATTATCTATGATTTTAACTGTCATAATATTAAACACAAATCACAAATAATTATAATTAATATAATTAATATGATGTGTGAAGCTTCACTATAGCAATAAATGAATAGCACAAACACAGAACACAATAATAAATCAATCACGATCAAATTTATATTATGACAGTTTGACAGCGTTGGCGACCATTTGAAATCTAGAAGGTTGAAAAGAACTTCACGGTGACGTCACAGGGCAAGTAAGCATACCTAGCCATATACTTATGGGTCATTCTTAGTCAACTCTATCAGAGAAAAACGCTACTTTTACGGATTTTCATAATTTTCACATATGTTGTTAAACTTGCTCAAATAATATAACTTTCATTCATCATTTCGCAAAATTTTCAGTTTTTTGAAAATGACGCGTATTTTAAGTTTTGCAGAAATGACGCATATGCATTTAAACAATAATTTTTATCTCCGGATCTACTTATCGTAGCGAATTGATTTTTTTTTAGTTTTGTTCACAAAAAAACGATCTTTTTGGACATTTTCTCCGTTTTTATGTAGTTAAATATACCACGTACGGTCAGTGTCTGCACCAACTGTGTTACAATAGGTTGAAGTATCACTGCTCTAAATTCCAAAGTAAATCCCTAGATACTATCATAAAATTAATAATAATTCATTTGTGAGTGCTTACAAGCTAGCTAATTTTGCTGGCCCCTTTATGATACTGGACATTAGAGTTATCCGCCCGGTATTACCAAGTTTAACAATGTACATGCTCATTTAGCTTAAATCTAAATTAAAATTTGATATCGTATTTTAAACAGAACAAACGAACTTTTTATTCTTTACAAAATTACGTTCTTAAAAAACAATGTGCAAATCTGACAATACATGGACAGTGTCGACTTGGCACACCCTCCGGGTTTTGCCTGTAACATATGTATATATCTACAAGAAATTGTAATAAAAAAACTTCAAACGTGTTCTTTTTAAAATAATCAGCAAAGAATACTCATCATAAATCTTGCTATAAATAAATGTAATATATTTCAATAACAGAATAAATAAAACTGCATAAGTACGTGTAATATACACACCATAAATCTACATACTCGTACATACATAGATTGCATACATATGTATATATTCTATGAATATGATAACTCATGATATTTTCGAAAAGTATAGAATTGAGAACTGAGAGCATTGTATAAAACAAATAAAACTCTTCTGTTATGTAAGGATAACTGTACGTACAGTGTGGTATTATTTCAAATCTTAATATACCGGGTGGTCTATTTAAATTGAGACAAGTAAATATCTCGAAAATTAAGGTTTTTCAGGGAAAATGTTTGGTACAAATGTTTCAGGGTTCGAAAGGGGAAAACCAATGGAGTTAAAAATTTTGACTTTAAGTGGAGGTTTTAAGGTTATTTTGGGGTCAACTTCATTTTTTTAAATGGAAACCTATTTCTTTTTTTACATATTCGTATTTTGCAGAAAAAAAGAAACAACTTTTGTCCAAGAAGTTTTTTCAAAATCCTCAAATTCATGTGCATTTTTTAAATCTATTTTTTATTTTTTTTGTTTGTTTTTATTAAAAAAATTCGAAATTATTGTTTATAATTATTAACTATGCATATTTAAGTAACAATTAAATTTAAAAAATGTTATTTTTTTAATTTTAGGATTTAAAAACAATTTTTTTTTTAATTTTGAATATTTTTACTAAAAAAAATATAGGTTAAAATTGAGGATTTTGAAAAAACTTTTCAGACAAAAGTTGTTTCTTTTTTTGTGCAAAATACGAACTTGTAAAAAAAGAAATATGTTTCCATTTAAAAAAATGAAGTTGACCCCAAAATGACCTTAAAACCTTCACTTAAAGTCAAAATTTTTAACTCCATTGGTTTTCCCCTTTCGAACCCTGAAACTTTTGTACCAAACATTATCCCTGAAAAACCTTAATTTTCGAGATATTTGCTTGTCTCAATTTAAATAGACCACCCGGTATATAAATTACGTGTCACATGTTCCTCCGCTATGGACTCCTAAACTACTTAACCGATTTTAATCAAATTTGTACACCGTGTGCAGTTTGATCCAACTTGAAACATAGGAAGCCTTCTATGTGAAATGGGGGGGGTTTGCCCCCTCCCGCCCCTTTTTTTAAAGAGAGTTCCCATTTTTTACGGTGGTGGTGGTGGGGGGCTGTAAAGCTTCCTATGCGAAAGGGGGGGGGTGCCCCCCCCCTTTTCGCCCCCCACTTTTTTAAAATAGAGTTCCCACTTTTTTTACGGTGATAGTGGTGGGGGACTGTAAAGCCTCCTTTGGGAAATGGGGGAGGGCGACCCCCCCTTTTTAAAGAGAGTTCCCACTTTTTTACGGGGAGGTGGTGGGGGGTTGTAAAGCCTCCTATGGCTAGATTTCATATGCATTCTTGGGTTTTGGGTATAATTATAGGCAACTATACTGTAGTGTTTGTCTTATTTTGTGGTGTTTAATTTATATTACAAATAATTTCTGTTTTGGTTGTGAGTAAATTTTCTGTCTATTTCCTCTTTGACAGTTTTTGCATTCCGTAATAAAAAAAAAGTTTAACTTCTAACGCTTATAGTTTTCGACTGACGCTTTCATTTTTTTTGTAGTAAACGAATTCAATATTCATAGTTAAGACAGGACAACGTCTGTCGGGTCAGCTAGTATTTAAATATTTTCTAAAGCATTTGAAAACAAAGAAATTGTTTGTTACATTTAAACCAACTATAAAACGATAACTTTCACACATATCAAATCAATGAATGTCCGGTACCATAAAGTATCTAGCAATTTTACTAGCTAGCAAGTACTCTCAAATGAGGTATCAAACTTATATGTCAGTTATTTTTAAGTTTCATGAAGACTTTGACAAGTTTCAGCACACGTTATATGTAAACATCAACAACGGTATTAAAATAGTGGTGATATTATGATAATTATTTTGTAAGTACTAACCAACTTTGTTACAAAACGTTGAAGTATCACTGCTTTAAATTTCATAGTAAATCTGTAGATACTATCATTAGTTTTATACCCCGTTTATGAGTACTTGCTAGTTAGCAAATTTGCTAGCTCCTTTATGATACTGGATAGAAAACGTCAAAATATTTCTAGACAAAAAACGATAATATGCAAACCTTTAAAGTTACAATAAAAATGTTCGTACATTATACAAGAAAATAAATTTAAAGGATTGGAGTATCTACAAATTTAATGTATAATGATCTTATCAGATTGATGTCCGGTATGATAAAGGGGCTAGCATTTGCGAGCTAGGTATCACTCTCAAATGAGGTATCAAATTTATATGATAGTTATCTTGGAGTTTATATATTATGGATATTTCAAGATAATATTACAAAAAAAATCCTAAAAAAATTAATTTCCAACAGAATTACAAATATTTAAAAAAATATAAAAAAAGTACAAACTATTTTATTTGAGTTTAATAAAGCTTCAGTGCCATTTCACACATACACAGTTGCCGTGTAAATTGCACCGTTTATCCGGTTTCGCTGTACTTCTAAAGGACGGCGAAACCGGAATGTATCAGTATTCTAATAAAAATTAATAAAAATAATTTGATTCCTTAGTTTTAAATAACGTAATTGAACCGTAATATACGTGTTGTATAATATATATTTTCACAACTGGAGTATTCTGGAAAAGACACTACAACATTGAGATGTAAGGAAATATAGATTCATCAAAAAATAGTTTGATGCTAAAACTATAAATATTTAATAGGGAATAGTTAAAAAAAATATTAAAAATAATTTGATTGTTTTATTTTAAATTCAATTTTAATTTCGACTCAACTAATGATATTAGTTGGTCAACATCGATCGCAGAAGACGTCATTATAATTAATAAGAATAATAATAAACAACGACAAATTAAAATTGGCAAATTAATTATAATACGTATTTACCGAATGACTAAAGTGAAAACACCCATACAAAAAAAAATTGTCTATGTGTTAAAAAAATGTGATCAATCAAAAAAAAATCCGTGATTGATTTGGTTCCGATAGATGTTGTTAGTATGTTAATTTTTTACCAATATGGAAATATCCACGTTTATCTTATTGTTAAATGTATATTATTACTAACAATGTTCTAATCGCGGTGAAAATTTTGTTTCGTATTAAAAATATATATTTAAAATACAAAAAAATATTTTATAAATGACATCACTGAATTTACCATACCGAAAATTGCACTTTCACTATAGTACAGTCAAAGCGTCATTTAACCGTGCATTTTGGGTAGGCAGAAATTTTTTTAGGTGGGTTCGTAGAGGGATCATCCGTGACTCTAGAACTCATTTTTCGGGTTTCCGAAAGATATTGTTTTTTCGCCATCTTGAAAACAAGGGTGCAATTAGTTTTTTTTTTATCTCCGTAACAGTCAGTTTATCAAAAAAAAATTAAGAAGCATTTTTGAAGGTAATCAAAGTATCTATAATTTTTATTCTTAACTTTTTGGCGTAACATTAAAAATCAAAATGTTATGAGCAAAAAAGGATAAAAAAAATAGGGGATGAAAATCTTTAAGCCAGATAACTATTGTATTTTTAGTCCTACAAAAAAAGTACTTCTGGCCTTTTTTGTAGAACGTTTCTTAACAAACAATTTAATCTATTCATTTTTTTATTTGGTTTATTTTTATTGATGTTTCAGCGTTGTTAAGGGAGGTAAATTAAAAGTATATGAGTTACGTAGGTACAAAAAATTGTTGATACAAAAAAAAGTTTCAAATAAAAGTTGTTCGCTGTAATATTTCCTACAACTTCTATTTTGAAAAAAATATTAAAATTTCATTTGTTTATCCGCTAAGCTAACAAAAGTGACTAAAAGCACACTTTATTAAGTTTTAATATCTAATTAATTATAATGATTTTTTTAAGTTGTTACCCCCGGAAAATTAACATTTTATAGTTAAGCACATTCATTGTAAATTTGGTATTGATATCTTGAACTGTTATTGTTTTATTAAACTGTAAATAAATTGTCTTTTGATTAACAGTAAAAGTTTTTCTATAAACTTTTTTTTGTATAATTGTTTATATGGGTAACTAAAAACGTATATAAGTGATTGCCACTATAAAAAAGTCAATTATTCAATAGTTTTGAAAATGGTGACGATAAATCTTATTGTTGTAAAATATCTTACAATAATATTGAAGCGTCACCATTTTCCAAACAAATGAATAATTGACTTTTTTATGGTGGCAACCACTTATATAAGTTTCCAGGAACCCATATAAACAATTGTGCAAAAAAAAGTTTATAGAAAATTATTTACTGTTAATCAAAAGACAATTTATTAACAGTTTAATAAAACAATAACAGTTCAAGATATCAATCCCAAACTTACAATGAATGTGCTTAACTATAAAATGTTCCTTTTCCGAGGGTAACAACTTAAAAAAAATCATTATAAATAATTAGATATTAAAACTTAATAAAGCGTGCTTTTAGCCACTTTTGTTAGCGTAGCGCAGTGGTCCCCAACCTTTTTGTACCTAAGAGCACATTCTAGGATACCGTTTGGGCGGCGGGCACCATTTATTATTTTTTCAAGGTGCCTACATCAAAATCGCGATTTTGATTCAGACACTCAGGCTTTTCTCACGCCTAAACTAAAAAAGGCAGACATATGCTCTCGCTGACTTTTTGATGGAAAATTTTGTAATCTACAAAAAGGTTCACAGGCATTTTTTCATATATTTCTTAGTTCCTACGTAAGCCGTCACTGGTGAAAAATGCTATTCATAAAACTTTGATCATTGTTTATAATATAGGTTTTTTACCTCTAGTTCAAGTTTTTTCATTTCAAATTAAATTTTTTCCATTTCAAATTCAATTTTTTTCATTTCAAATTCAATATTTGAAAATAAATTGATATATTTATTTTTTAATTGTTTAAAAATACTTCGTTTTTTCAGTTTAAAAAATAAAAAAATAAATACATCAATTTATTTTCAAATATTGAATTTGAAATGAAAAAAATTGAATTTGAAATGGAAAAAATTTAATTTGAAATGAAAAAACTTGAATTAGAGGTAAAAAAACCTATATGTTGAACGAATTTGTACAATGTTTGATATATGCACAAATGTTTTTTATTAACAAATCTACATCAACAAAATATTTTTAATTTATCTTTAGAATTAATGTAAGTGATTTTTGTAATTGCGTACAGCCAGAAAAAGATTAAATGGTTACATATTTTTCAGGCTGTACTTTACGGTACACGTTAAATTTGAGAGAATAAATGTAAAATAATATAATATGTATATTTATAAACAAATATTTTTTCAAATAAATACGTTTATATTTCTCTAATTAGTTACTAAAAATAAAAAATAAATTACATGTACTTAAACGAAAACTTATTTTTTTTATCGTTCACAGTCAGCGGGCACACGTAAAACAGTTGGCGGGCACACTGGTGCCCGCGGGCATAGGGTTGGGGACCACTGGCGTAGCGGATAAACAAACGAAATTTTAATTTTTTTTTCAAAATAGAAGTTGTAGGAAATATTACAGCGAACAACTTTTATTTGAAACTTTTTTTTGTATCAACAATTTTTTGTACCTACGTAACTCATATACTTTTAATTTACCTCCCTTAACAACGCTGAAACATCAATAAAAATAAACCAAATAAAAAAATGAATAGATTAAATTGTTTGTTAAGAAACGTTCTACAAAAAAGGCCAGAAGTACTTTTTTTGTAGGACTAAAAATACAATAGTTATCTTGCCTTAAAGATTTTCATCCCCTATTTTTTTATCCTTTTTTGCTCATAACATTTTGATTTTTAATGTTACGCCAAAAAGTTAAGAATAAAAATTATAGATACTTTGATTACCTTCAAAAATGCTTCTTAAATTTTTTTTGATAAACTGACTGTTACGGAGATAAATAAAAAAACTAATTGCACCCTTGTTTTCAAGATGGCGAAAAAACAATATCTTTCGGAAACCCGAAAAATGAGTTTTAGAGTCACGGATGATCCCTCTACGAACCCACCTAAAAAAATTGCTGCCTACCCAAAATGCACGGTTGCCTTATTTTTTACGACGCTTTGACTGTACTACTAGTAAGGTGGTGTAAAAAATAATCACACTGATAAATATATATTAATACAACCATTAGGTATGTTTAATCTATTTGAGAGTTTCGTTAGTTGGTGTAATAAATTATTTATTAATTTAAAATGAAAAGATTTTTAGATAAACTTATTTAACTTTTATTTAACCTGTTAACTTTAACTTTAAATATAAAAGATATATTTTTCAAATGAATAAAGTATCTTCAATAAGAATTTTTTTATTATTATATTGAGGAAATATTGTTATATTAACAAGATAAATTTATTAAGCATTTTTCCATCTCAAATCAATAAGATCGAGTTTTTTTCTGTACATTGAAAATTACCTCCCACTACAAAGTCGGCCGCCATATAGACAGGCAGTCGTGTTCTGTAGTGAGAGACACGGCGACCATCCGGCTGTCGGCTGCCATCTATACGGTCATTCCAATTCACTAGTCTCGCTAAAGAAGTTTCACTTCAAAAATTCTCTATCGCTAAGGGTGGGGTCACATACGTCCCGTATATACGGGACTATCCGCGTATTTGAGCATCGTGTCCCGTATTGCTACATGTCCCGTATTTGTACCGTTTTTCGACAATATTGATAAAATATAGAAATGACTCACTTAAAAAAAAGAAAAATGGATCATTGCAAAAGTAAAATCAACCTCAAAGTATGACTGGTCGAGGAAATAAACCGTTAGAAATTGTTACTACGATTTACTTTGAATAAAAACTTTGATTTAGGTAAGAATATTTTATTTAATTTACGTATTTGCGTTTTCAGCCCACACCACAAATGAAGAAAAAATATTTTCATTGATGACGGCTCAATGGACAGATAATTTGTCATAATTTTTTTTTAATTATTGTAAAATTAAAATCAACCTGAAAATATGACATAAACTAATGTTAGAAATTGTTACTACGTCTACTTTGAATAAAAATTTTGGCTTATTGTTAGCTAACAATAAGATGTTTTTATTTAATTTGAAACGTATCGGTTTCTGGAAATTATGGCAACTTAGCTATAGGGCCTTATCCTTAATCCTTAATATACAGGATGAGTCATATCAGGTGGAACAAACGTAAACCGTTGATTGAGAAAAATATTTCAAGCAAAAAAGTTTATATAAACATCTATCCGGAAACTCTTCGCGAGGGAGCTACAGACTCCCAAAGATTTTGACTAAAATTGATTTATATTTAATATCTGGAGAACTCATTGTGATACAGCAATGAAAATTAATACCTGGATTAGTAATAATACGTGTTATCGATTTCCAGTATCAACCAATAGTTATTTAGACTAGGGATGTATGGGGCCTGTGGGCCCTCTGATTTTTATCTAGTATTTTTTTGTTCTTCACTTTTTTCCTATGTTTGGTATTTTTATAAGGTCATATGACACAAAATACATATAAATATACTTTGTTAAGTTGTCATAAGATCAACCATTTACGAGAAATACGATGTGAAAGATAGTTTTACAGAATTTAACTTAATGCAGGTGCTAAAAATTACACAAAATAAATTTATATTCTTGTTCTATAATTAAAAAAGAAGAATAAATGTGTATATAAATATACCTACAAAAATGCATCCTTAACAACAGATAACAATTTTTAGTTTCGTTTTTAGTCAATTAATAAAGCACGAATTAAAGTAATAATATTCTGTCCGCACATCCACCGCGGTAAGCGAATTTTATTTGATAATAAAATAAAATAAAAAATAATTAAATGTGTAAAAAAAAGTTGGCTTTGAAATTTTTTATTGATTATTAACTTTTTACTCTACATAATAAACAAAAAAATAAAATAAAAAACTTGTAAAAAAAAGTTCCACATCGGGACTCGAACTCGGCATTCTTAGTTTACAATCTCTACAATATTTTTTTTTTTTTTTAAATATCAACCAAACGGTACCTTATACCGAAAAATCACAAGAGACACGATAATTTTGTTTTATTGAGAGGATTCCAAAACATATTTGATATTATCAATCCGATATTTAATACCCGAGATATGATTTTTTTTCGGTTTTGAACGGCCGCCATTTTGAAATCCATAAAGGAATTTCGCTGATTAACGAACTTAACCGAGGTATTCGTGAGATCGATTTTTTAACCAAGTTTCAAAAAGATCGGAAGTAATCCTGGAAGGCTAGAGAGTCCACTCGAAACGGCAGATATACATATGTATACATATATATATAATATATATATATATATATATATATATATATATATATATATATATATACATATATATATATATATATATATATATATATATATATACATAAAATTTTTAACGAACCTCATTTTCGTGATCTCGAGATCAAGTTTGATAAAGATATATAGTTTTTTTTCCGAAGTTGCGTCATGATGGTGATAGCAAGTTGGAATAAAATTTGCCGTCGGCGCGCTGTTTTGCAATACGCTGCCTAAACCATTGAATATAGAACAAAATAATATATTAAATAACCGTCTAGAATCAAAAGTCCTACAATAAAGCCCACGACACCATATGTCTAACTTTTATATTTAAGCCACAATGACTGCTTTTATGTTACATAGAAAACATACAATATTTGGGTTCAAGCCTTGAGAGTTATAATGGGAGCCATGAACTCTACGCCTATTAATGCTCTTCTGGTAGAGACTCAAGAAAAGCCGCTCTGGATAAGACACATAGAGATAGCCTCAAAGTTTACATGCAAACTCTTACAAATTAGAAACGATAAATTGATGACGAAAATTCATACATTAACAACACATATATTGACAGGCCACAAATACTGGGAACAGAAAAAAACACCGCCATTACCAGAAGCATATCCAGAAGCTGCAACCAATCTAACAGATGTTTATAAATTCAACAAATTCCCACTTTTTGATCTCACATACAACAGCTATATATATGAACCAGATATCATACTAATAGACCAATCAAATTAGATATTTAGATAGGATAAATATTCGCCAGGATAATTTTAGTGCCGATCGATGGGTAATGATGTCCTTAATAAAATATTGAATTTGCAAGGTTGTGGGCCCCCGGGAAATACACCAAAAAAAATAAAAACAAAAAAACTTGACCTCCGCTTATGTTTAAATCATCGATGCAGCGAAAACGATGTGAGCTAGACCAAAAATGAACAGGACCCGTTTGATAGAAGATGAAATTTCCAATAAAAAACAACAAAATTCATATTTCTAAAGTTAATATTTTTTGTGTGATGGTCGTCGAAAATCACATGACTTAAATGTAATTTTTGAAATATGTCGCTATATGCCCCGAACAGCTGTAAGACGGAATATTGGTATTTAACGATTAATAAAAAATTTCAAAAAATTCACTGTTTAACTAGATACTATAAGGAAGCTATTTATGGATTCAAAAATGGTTTTCACTTTGAATTGTATTCATAGGGGCAACATCAAGAAAAAATTTTTTGTAAATATTTGCCTTTTTTTGGTATTACGTATTTTATAAACTATCCAACATAGAATAATACAATGCAATGCGTTTTATATGTGATTTTATTCTAAACAAATTGAATCTCTTGATATGAAGTTGTAAGTATAACCGTTTGCCCACAATATTTAAATAAACACAAAATTATGCATTTTACAAGTTTAAAGTAATATGAAAATAAAGATTGCCATGGATTATTTTATTTCACAAGTATATTAACAGATATTTTTACAATTTTTCACTTGTATCTTTTAAAGTAAATGTTATATTACAAATTTACTACATCATTGATTTCATATTTTAAAATGGCACAATTTGGGTAGAAAATAGTTATGTTTTCTTCTATAGAGCTAACTTTTCGGGCTGTTGTCCATGTTGTTGTGTTATTACACTTGAGTTTCGACTCTCATGTCGGAGTCTTCTTCAAAAGTGATTCTGAAACTCCACAGGAGAGTCGAAACGCCATGTGTAATAATATGACAATGTGGAAAACGGCCCGAAAAGTTAGCTCTTATGGACAACGGCCACGAAAGCCTATAGAAGAAAAGAAAAGATACCCATTTTTTACCCAAGTTGTGCCATTTTAAAATATGAAATCAATGATGTAATAAAATTTGTAATCTAACATATACTTTGAAAGATACAAGTGAAAAATTGTAAAAATATCTGTTAATATACTTGTGAAATAAAATAATCCATGGCAATCTTTATTTTCATATTACTTTAAACTTGTAAAATGCATAATTTTGTGTTTATTTAAATATTATGGGCAAACGGTTATACTTACAATTTCATATCAAGAGATTCAATTTGTTTAGAATAAAATCACATATAAAACGCATTGCATTGTATTATTCTATGTTGGATAGTTTATAAAATACGTAATACCAAAAAAAGGTAAATATTTACAAAAAATTTTTTCTTGATGTTGCCCCTATGAATACAATTCAAAGTGAAAACCATTTTTGAATCCATAAATAGCTTCCTTATAGTATCTAGTTAAACAGTGAATTTTTTGAAATTTTTTATTAATCGTTAAATACCAATATTCCGTCTTACAGCTGTTCGGGGCATATAGCGACATATTTCAAAAATTACATTTAAGTCATGTGATTTTCGACGACCATCACACAAAAAATATTAACTTTAGAAATATGAATTTTGTTGTTTTTTATTGGAAATTTCATCTTCTATCAAACGGGTCCTGTTCATTTTTGGTCTAGCTCACATCGTTTTCGCTGCATCGATGATTTAAACATAAGCGGAGGTCAAGTTTTTTTGTTTTTATTTTTTTTGGTGTATTTCCCGGGGGCCCACAACCTTGCAAATTCAATATTTTATTAAGGACATCATTACCCATCGATCAGCACTAAAATTATCCTGGCGAATATTTATCCTATTTGTCATATATACAAAATTTTTAACTTGACTGGACTATAAACATTAAATTCGATAGTAATGGAAAAAATAACGAAATCGTAAAACAAACACTGGAAAATCTAAAATCAGAACTAGTTATTTATACAGATGCGTCCAAAAATGAAACCACCACCCAGTGTGCAATTTATATCCCAGAAGAAAATTTAACAGTTACTACTCAACTTAACCATAAACTATAAATATATATGAAGCAATTGGCATAATGGAAGCACTTAACTTTGCTTTACAAAGAAGCCACAAGAATATTGCAATACTAACTGACGCTAAATCAGTGCTGTGGAATATTAAAAATATCCACACAACAAGACAGCACTCACATATAATTAACTCCATATTAGAAAAGACCAGTCAAATAATAATCAACGACAGGAAAATAACATTCTTATGGATTAAGTCTCACTGCAATTTAATAGAGGGAGACATCGTGGATGAAGCTGCGAAAAAGGGGAAAAACTTCAGTACCAACATATATAAAGAAGTACCAGCAGCAGATTTGATACACTTCATCAAAAGAAACTCCATGCATCTCTGGAATAAAGATTGGCGGAAATCAAGCCAGATAAAAGGGTCGTATTATGCACTAATTCATCCAGAAATACAAAAAACACCAACTTACAAAAAACATAACCTCAACCGCTAAGAAATTACAACAATTATAAGGTTAAAGTTTAATCATGCAAGATTCCCAGCACATTTATACAAAATCAACTGTCCTACCATCACCTCAGTGCTCATGTAGTAATGAAATAGCTGATATGAATCATATATTATTTGCATGTCAACATCACATAAAAGACACCAAGAAATTGGAACAACAAATACTAAAATTAGGAATACCCAAACCTGTCAAAATTACAACACTCCTCGCATCTGACAATACAGATATATTTAAGTGCATATGTGCTTTTCTAGTGACTATTAACTTAACCTTCATCTCATCCTCAAAAAAACATACGTTGTCTACCCTCATGCGTAGATTTCTACACATATGGAATTTCAGTGTGTTTTCAATGGTTAATTGCTTTTTTGAGATTGAAATGAAAAAGTAACTGGTTTTATAATTTTATTTTAATAAAAAAAAGATTCAAATTAATTTTTCTTCAGTGCATTTTAGGCATGCATTGCGATTATGTTGTTTTTTACAAGCAGCGTTTACACAAAAACAACAGATAGTTTCATATACATTATTTTTTGTACTAGAATTTTCTTCGTAGCAAACGTAACAGCTGGCTCTGCCTTTCGATTGCGGTGAATCGCTCCTTAATCTCTTTGGTGGAATTGATGATGAATGTGTTGAAGATGCAGAATTCACAATATTCATTAGATTTGTATAGTTCATGAACGAAAATAAAAAGCGCACCCACGCGAAAACTAAAATTTTAAATTTTAATTGACGTTCACATCAATGCAATATGTGATTTTTATATTATTTTATTACCAGTGGCGTAGTAACGGGGGGGGGGGGGGGGGGGGGCAAAACCCAATGTTATAAAAAAACGTTAAAAAATATCAGTTCAAAATACCTTCCAAAATTTAACACATATGTAAATATTCCCCCCCCCCCCCCCCCCCGAAAGTACTAATCCCTCCGAAATTTTTTCTTACTACACCATTGTTCATGACAATGAAAAACGAAATGTCACAAATTTTTATGAAATTGAAATATATTGCTAAAATTGCTATACCTATCTACATATAAATAATATATCATTGATGATTTTTCAAAATTTTCATATGTATCGAGGGTTCGATTTAATAAAATACATGATTATTGCAAATATACATATATGTACATTTATAAATATTCGATTTTAGCTATAAATAAGTAATAACGAATTAAAATTGTAGCAGTTTGCATTTACAGTGAATCTTGGTTAAGTGGGAAACTTCTACAACTAGAATCCATACTGAGGTCCCGTCACATCTGGAAATATGTCTGGGGAACTGGATAAATGGGACACCTCTTTAAGTGGGATAAAATAACTGGTCTCTTGAGATTCCAGTTATTCACGCTTCAGTGTATATAGTTCAATGAAAAAAAGTAATACACAATTAATAACCAATTTAAGTATACATTATAAATCCAACAATCCAATATATACATATAAATAAATAAACTGTCATCATACAATCCGGAAAAAAATGAACTAAAAGAACTAGAATGTTCATTAAATAACACTATAAGTCCATATGCGTAGAAATCTACACATAGGGAGAACAACGTAACTTTTAAAATTACGCCTAAAAAAGAATGTAATTTTTTAGGGAAACAGTTCTCTTTTCTTAGAATGATGGTAGAAACAAAGTCACGAAACCCCATTAGCTTTAAATTAACTGTTTTTGAAAAAAATTAAAAAAAGAGCGACATTTGCGTAGTTTTCTACGCAAGGATGAGATGAAGGTTAAAGATTTAAACAACCTAATGTGTTAAACCGAAACCCTCAATCCTTGAACCTGACCCTCATGTTTGTAATACACCCGCGCTGACCGGTCCAGCAGCAACTTCCATATCCTGGCATGTGTCCAATGTTTATTAATGTTATACTTATTTTTATGTTATGTAATGATTATAATAGATGAGCTACCATCAACTGGCTAAATGTGCAAACAAAGGCCAAAAAAAAAAATTGGGTTCTGTTTACATGAACTTATGACCTGCAAAACTTCAATCCTTATCGAAATAAATGATTTCATCGTCACAAGTACTTAATGTAGATATAATTTACATTTTACAGAATCCAATTTGGTCTTTTGGTTTAGGAAATAACGTGAAATATACATACAATAACATAAGTGTCGCGTGGCGAGGGAAAATACTGCGCTCGGCCAGCAGTTGTTTATTTTGTTTTCAATAATTAACTTTTAAATTTAAATAGAACAAAAATTATTTTTACTTTTCATTCTGATTCGCTTTTATTAGGTAGGTAATTTAAGCGTTGTTTGATTTTTATTAGAAAAATAACTAATCGTGTTTATACCTAATTCAACTATATATTTTTTTAAATCCTAAACAATAATTCCATAGTCCACGCGAGCGAAGCCGCGCGGGCCTAGCTAGTATAGAATAGACATGTGTAAGTGGGGCCTTCATGTACCTTAATCCACCACTAAAACATATGGGTATCTATCTATTTGTTATAAAAATAAATTCAGCATGTGGTAGATGGGTGGCGTCCTGTTGGAAGAGGGTATGTGTGAGGGTATGTGTGTGAGTGTGTGTGTGTGTGTGTGTGATGCTGCAGTCCGCGGATAGATGTCTCTGCAGATGTCGCGCGCTACGTATGTATTCACTTCTCGTTTAACAACCCTCTTTAGGTTTCAGTCGTGCATGTGTCGCCGCCCTGCTCCCATACCGTGGATATGTAGTTATTTTAAAATATTACGGTTCCAACAACTTCGGCAATATGTTTTTATAGATATAGCCCGTATAAAAAATCATTGCCTATCAATTGCTCAAATTTGAACAAATTTTCTAAATTATGACTTTGTGTACTTGCGTTATGAATAAATGTTTTTGTTAAACAGTTTCAAATGATATTTTAAAGAATATGTATTAGGTGTTTTATATTGTGCATAAACTCTACCTGAAAAATATTAAATGTTAGCAGTTTTATGTAATAAAATTTAATAATATTAAAAATAAATATTCGATAATAAACAAATTATATCACTTTAAAGAAATATTTTGCACTAAAAATACACTTTGGATCTATCAAATTAAAAAATTTGTCAAGACATACAGCAGTGTATGCCATAAGGGTTCCAAAGTATATACTACGCGGACTATTTAGAGCCATTTACAGGTGCATGTTTAAGTTAAAAATAAATATAAAAATAGGATCATATTCTATTAAGTCAGATCTACATTTTGACACCCCACAAGCCTAGATATGAAAATAAAAAAAATTCCATGACGCCCCTTCCTATTTTTTCAAAATATGAAATGATATTGTTGATTTTAGTATTTGTCGTTAATAGTTTTATAAAAACCCCATTACCAATTTTTTTTCAGATTTTTTGAGTCAGTAGTTACCGAGCTAGAGAGGGGGTGGACAAATTTTTGTTTTCTTGAAACCCCTTACAGGCGCCATTTTTAATTTAAAAAAATAATAAAAAATAGCGTCATATTCTACTCACTGAGATCTACACTTTGACACCCCACACGACTTGGAATACATTTTTTTTGTTTTTTTGAATTTGCTTTAAAGCCCCCTGTAGGCGCCATTTTTGATTTATAAAAAAATAAGAATAAAGATCAAATTACACTAGCTTGGTTACACATTTTAATGTGTCACTTGCCTTGGTATAACAAAAAATATTTTTTTTGCCTGTCTAGCTTCTCAGCACCCCCCTCCCCCCTAAAAATATTTTTTCCAAAATATTTGTACATATTTTACTAGAGGGTGTCATTTTACATATTCAGTAAAAATTTCAAGGTTCTAACTTATAAAGTTTACGAGCTATTGAGCTTTGAGTGAAAAGGACGGACGGACGGACGGACGACAAAGTGAGATTAATAGGGTTTCTTCGGAACCCTAAAAATTACATATTTTTGATGTATTTAAAAAACTAACCAACCTCCTTTCACCCCAATATATTTGATATTTTTTATGTGATATTAGTGATTTTCTATTTTTTAAAACGATGAAATATTTGTCTAATGCTTTATGTTCACGTGTATAAAGTGTATACTATAAAATTTTAAATGCAAAGTATTAAATTTCATGTTCGATGAATAAAGTGCATACCATTTAATATATAGTGCAATTAAATATAACTCTTACAATAATAATAATTGAACTATTTTTTTTCAAAGTCCAACGAGGTACATGAAATTATATAAGAAAAAATTTGTATGAAAAATATATATTAGGCCTGTATTTGGCAGGATGGAGGGTCATGACCGGAAAATTTTCTAAAATGGGCTAAACTAGAATCACAGACCTACCATTTACCGAAAACCCGAGGTCTCTAGGTGGTCAGGGGGCCGGAAAATCTAGCAAATAAACGCTAAACGTGGGTTGCGCTAAAAATTATCTATCATAAAATGTTAAATTCAATAATGTATTTTGACAACAAATTTGAGGGAGATTCTGACCCACCCCCACCCCACCCCACCTCCAGTGGTACACCACTACAAACAAAACACACAAAACATTTATCATCCAAACTTAAAAAGCTCTATTCAAATCTCTGTAGACTACTTTACACATTCTATACGTAAGTTCATATTCTTTGTTTACAGTTTAAACAAGATTTGTGAAATTTCCCCATGTACGTACTCGTACATGCACTCAATGTGCATAATTCAAACACTCCTGACCACACACTGTCTGCACATTTACCCCGGAGGATTCTCAAAATCCGTCTTAGTCGTACAGAATGTCAAACAGTATACAGCCGTCGCGTCGCGTCGCATCGCAGCGCTCGACCCGACAGAAAAACAAACATTACATTACATAGTGCTAGCTAACACTCGATGTACTACTGCGTCTATTGACGTTGCTCGCAATAGTACATTAATGGCGTACATACGATTTGTGATGTTCACTCACGATCGAGTGGCCCTTGCACATTGTATATGTATGTAGAGTAAAGTCGGTATATATGGACCAGGCGAGTAATATGGACACCTCTTTTTGTTGCTACGTTTTACATTTTATAAAAACAATATTAATGTGTACCTATCTAAGGCCGGCCACTCACGTAGAGTACGTTTAACTGTCAGTTTTAACTGTAGACTGAGATGTACACACACGTGCAGTTCAATTGTTCAATCCTTCAGTTTATTCCATGGATTCGAGCAAGTCCAACGATTTGGCCATAGATCTAAAGCTGTTTATTTTTGCTAAAACAGATTTCTTGGTCGCACCAGGTTCTAGTTCTTCTAACTTTTTTGTCAGTTTGCTGTATACAGCATCTTTTTTGGCGCGATCATGATATTCAACAGATTTAACTTGCCATAAGCAAAGTTCCAATCTATATATGGCGACAAAGTCAACAATCACTTGGTTTTGTTTACGCGACATGATGATACGCACCCTTTCAACTGTGCAGTTTCCAAACTGCACAGTTGAACCCCCACACACGGTTAGTTCAGTTAGTCTTTTCAGTTAAAAATATGAAAAATTTCATATTTCCCAGTTAAACTGTACAGTTGAAAAAATCGAGTTGAACTGAGACTGAAAAACCAACCACGTACAGTTTTAACTGTACAGTTTTAACTGTACAGTTTTAACTGTACAGTTTTAACTGTACAGTTAAAACTGTACGTGGGTGGCCGGACTAAGCTTACACTTCTAAATAACTGCGTCAGTTAACATAACAGTGTTTGGAATACCGGATTGTCATTGAGGCCAACTTAATGAAATTTGTCATTTTTGATTATTTTTGTTAAGGTAAGTTAGATTAAATTTTTCTTGTATTCAATTGTTTAAATCAATTATATAGCTGTTTAAACATGTAGGTACAAAGGTTGGTCGTATGAACAGTGCTTTTAATCCACGTAATAATTATTACCTCGGCGATAACAATTTTTTTAAAATACATATGGTTGCGGGTATTATGGACTATAGGGTATTATATGGCTATAAAGTGTGATATTTAACCAGAATCGTGGTGAGGCAAATAGTATGAAAAGTATATGAACCATCCAGTACTTCACAACTATTCGTTTCCGCAAAAATCCTTTTTTAGTACAAATCTTCATGATGGTGCTCACTAAATGGGGTGCTAATAAGAAGGTTCTGCCCGCGTACTCTTTGCTACGCCACTGCTATTTTTTACAGTGACAACACATAAGTTTTAAATAAAAACAATAAAATAAATTTAAAATACAAATGTTTTAACCACCTAATATGGACCACTGTTTTTTAAAAGGTTTTTTTTTTATTTAAGAATTATATTTTTGTCAGCTCGATCTCATTAAAGATGAAATAATAATGGCTGATATTATACAGGGTGAGTCATATCAGGCGGAACAAACTTAAACCGTTGATTGAGAAAAATATTTCAAGCAAAAAAGTTCATATAAACATGTGTCCGGAAACTCTTCATGAAGGAGCTACAGACTCCAAAGATTTTGATTAAAATTGATTTTTATTTAATATCTGGAGAACCCATTGTGATACAGCAATGAAAATTAATTACTTAATTAGTAATAATACGTGTTATCGATTTCCAGTATCAAACAATGGTTATTTAGACCAGGGATGTATGGGGCCTGTGGGCCCTCTGATTTTTATCGTTTTTTTTTTGTTCTTCACTTTTTTCTTATGTTTGGTATTTCTATAAGGTCATATGATACAAAATACACATAAATATACATTGTTAAGTTGTAATAAGATCAACCGTTTACGAGAAATACGATGGGGAAGATAGTTTTGCAGAATTTAACCTAATACGGATGCTAATAATTACACAAAATAAATTGATATTCTTGTTCTAGTACTAAAAATGAGAAAAATAGTTGGTGTAAATATTCCTCTTAATATGAATCCTCATAGAATTATAGCCAGTTTTATTACTTTAATTCGTGCTTTATTAATTGACTAAAAAACTAAACTAAAAACTGTTATCTGTTGTTAAGGATGCATTTTGTAGGTATATTTACATACACTTTTATTCTTGTTTTTAATTATAGAACAAGAATATAAATTTATTTTGTGTAAATTTTAGCATCCGTATTAAGTTAAATTCTGCAAAACTATCTTCCCCATCGTATTTCTCGTAAACGGTTGATCTTATGACAACTTAACAATGTATATTTATGTGTATTTTGTATTATGACCTTATAGAAATACCAAACTTAAGAAAAAAGTGAAGAACAAAAAAATACTGATAAAAATCAGAGGGCCCACAGGCCCCATACATCCCTGGTCTAAATAACCATTGTTTGATACTGGAAATCGATAACACGTATTATTACTAATCCAGGTATTAATTTTCATTGCTGTATCACAATGGGTTCTCCAGATATTAAATAAAAACCAATTTTAATCAATATCTTTGGGAGTCTGTAGCTCCCTCACGAAGAGTTTCCGGACACATGTTTATATGAACTTTTTTGCTTGAAATATTTTTCTCAATCAACAGTTTAAGTTTGTTCCACCTGATATGACTCAGCCTGTATAATATTATCATAGTTTTATTACCTAAAACATGAATGGTGTTCCATATATACCGACTTTACTCTATTTAATAGAAGTTCATAGTGTAGTAGTTAGCGTAAATGAATGTCTCTTGCTTTTGTTTACGCTGTTTGTTAATCGATCTATGGTATGTATATATGTGTGTATGTTGATTAATTACTTGCATTATTTGTCTACTAGCTATTGATGCTATTGGTTTTGTTAGATCTTTAATGATGTTCGTGTGTTTTGTATTAAATATGTAGAATAACCTTGGATTGCATAAAGCAAACTTAACCACGATTAGTCAATCAGTTGTTTTAGTATTTATTCTAAACTGAATCTCAATTTGTTAATGAATAATTCACTATACCGGGTGGTCTATTTAAATTGAGACGAGCAAATATCTCGAAAATTAAGGTTTTTCAGGGAAAATATTTGGTATAAAAGTTTCTGGGTTAAACGGGGGAAAACCAATGGAGGTAAAATTTTTGATTTTGAGTGGAGGTTTTAAAGTCATTTTGGGGTCAACTTCATTTTTTTAAATGGAAACATATTTCTTTTTTTACATATTCGTATCTTACAGAAAAAAATAAACAACTTTTTTCTGAGAAGTTTTTTCAAAATCCTCAAATTTAACCTATCTTTTTTTAGTAAAAATATTCAAAATATAAAAATAAATATTTAAAATAATCCTTTAATTAAAAAAAATTATTTTTTAAATATAACTGTTACTTAAACATGCATAGTTAATATTTATAAATAATAATTTCATTTTTTATTAAAAACAAACAAAAAATTAAAAAAATAGATTTAAAAAATGCCCCTGAATTTGAGGATTTCGAAAAAACTTCTTAAGCAAATTTTTTTTCTGTTTTTCTGCAAAATACGAATATGTAAAAAAAAAGAAATAGGTTTCCATTTAAAAAAATGAAGTTGACCCCAAAAAGACCTTAAAAACTCCACTCAAAATTCAAATTTTTACCTCTATTGGTTTTCCCCCTACTAACCCTGAAACTTTTGTACCAAACATTTTCCCTGAAAAACCTTAATTTTCGAGATATTTGCTTGTCTCAATTTAAATAGACCACCCGGCATATGATAATTTTTTTGCCTTAAAAAATATCATAACTGTGATTTGTTTTTTAGAATTGACGTAATAATGGTTTTAACCCTAGGTCGGCGCGCTATGATCATTTTGCCGCCTTCGATAAAAAACCGTCATTATTTTTTCAACTGTTCACTCGTCAAGGTCAAGCTTCTCAATAGCTGCCACCCATCTCTTCACCTACCTCTGTTGTTAGTTTGAGCTTACTTAGTGCACGGTGGCAGTCGGGACGAGACGGTTATTACCACACTGTGTCACGTGGCGCAATTTGGTAACCAGTAATGGTCGGTCCTCTGATGACACAAAGTAGGTGATTTGATTCCTCAATGGTCTACTTTACTAAAAGAATATGCAGTAGATAGTGAAAACATAATTTTGTTTTATTTTTACGTTTTTGTTGATTTTACGTATAGGTTAAGCCAAATATGTTCTTAAACAACGGTAATTCTACCAAAGATGATTCAAAGCCAGTGAATTAAAACTTATTAAATTGAATTAATAAATATTACTTTTTTCAATACTATATGCTTAATTACAACCCTTTCATAAACTTTTATTAATATATATTTTGTGGTATTTGAAAAAAAAATGCGATTTAGTATAGGCGGCAAAATGCTCACCACGCGCCTACTCACGTTTTATGGAAAGGCTCTAGGGTTAATTTAACGTAAGTGACATTTATTATAGGAAATTCTAAAAGCTTTACAAAAAAGATTTTATAAATATTTTCACGTAACATGTGTCGTTTTTGATATATCTTGAAAAAATGAATATTTTGGGGTGCCACCCCTCCCTCTAACATACGTTTTTGATGACTTTGAAATGAGACCGTCCCACACAGGTGGATTTTTCAATATTCGCGGACAAAACTCCAATATACGAACTCAGTCATGAAAGTCAAGTGACTTAATTTTTTGAATCTGATTGGTTTCTCACATTCAGTGATGGTCCTTATAATATTTTTAACGAATGTTTTGACTACTATCTACTATAAACAAAGTATCGTTTTCTCAACAACAATAAATCACGGATTAAAATTTAGGTTTAAAAAAAAGAGTGTCGTGTTTTAAAAGTGTTCAATCTAACTTTTATCATGGGTTGTGAACCTGGGGGTATGCATCTGTGTATTTTTAATGAATTTAATTTTTTATCAGTTTATTTATAAAAACCAGAATAAAACTAATTTATAGGTTAAATTTTAAATTATAATTGATATTATTAAGCTATAAAGTTACAAATTCATTAGAATTAGACTACTTTATCAAGTTTATAAGAAAGTTACATATCTTAACTTAATATCTGTGTTAATTTTGGTTGCTACTATGTGCTACCCTTCTACTAATTAAATAATTAATAATTTGAATTCGAAAATATGAAAAATATTTTTTTCTTTTTTAAGCTCTACTTCTTTATTTTTAGGTTCATCTTATGAGTATGTTGTTATAAGTCGTCGACAATTAATCGAATATTACAGAGTTTGTAACTCAAGAGATAAAAATGAAAAATTCGCAAATTTTATCACTTAAGGGAGTGTCCTGCTTTATGAGTCTCAAAAAATCATTTTTTTATTGCTTAAATCTCTTCCTAATATATCTAAGAATATGTCTGTAAAGTTTTATAGGCAAATTCGAAATATTTTCAAAAATATAGCATTAATGGCAGTGGAGTGTCCAGAAAGTATACAAGCGCTCAGGCATTTTGAGCGCTCGCTTTTCCCCTCGGTCGAATAAATCCGAACAATGTACCTACCTAAAAAGGTTCAATTATCGTCTAAAACAATACTTTGAATTTGTATAAGCGCCGGGTTAAGCTATAGTACAAATTATAATGATATATTTCTTCTCCGCTTAACTGCTTTTTCTGACCGTAAACTTTAAAGCGTGTTTTCTCGAGTTTTTAGTTTTATCATTTTTCTAAATTGGCGGGTGTGATTGCAAGAAAACTAAACGACCAATCAAAATGAACCAAAGCTTGTTGTCTTCAGTTTTAAATTCTCTTCCATATGAACTAAAAAGATTCATGAAAAACACAACTTTTTTAGCAAGTTGAAATGATTTTTTTTCTTGCAAAAAGCCCTTTTTTTTCAAACCTGACATTTTTTTTAATTTTAAATTTTTTTGGGTTTTTCTTAGTTCATATAGAAGAAAAATATATAAAAATTAAAACTTACTTTGGTTTTTTTGTCTCAGATAAAAATTACGAGCTTCATTTTTCCCGCCGATTGGAGACTGCGATTGCAAGGCGTTGTACAAAATTTCATATAAATTGGTTGCGTTTGAATATTTTTGTCTTATTAAATTTTTTTTAACGTTTAAATATGCGATAAAATAACCTGAAATGTTTGCTTCACTAGCTTATTTTTTTCTATCCTAAGAAAATTCCCCAAAAAACGCTTCTTTTTGGCCTCATAAAGCAAGACACTCCCTTAAGTAAAAAAATTACCAAAACCCCCACGTGGGTGTTGCCGCACAACCCACTTGACGCAACTCAAAAAATACACTTGCCAATCGATTCGTAAATCAATCCTGAGTCCAACGAGGTACATGAAGCCATATATGACAAATTTTGAGGAGAGGGGGGGGTCATGACCAAAAAAAAATCCTAAAATGGGCTAAACTAGAACTACAGACTTACCATTCAGCGAAAACCTGAGGTCTCTAGGTGATCAGAGGACCGAGATATTAATTTTGTCCAAAAATTTAAAAAAATCCGTCTGTGTGCTTCCACAAGCTAGACATAACAAACCAAGTTTCATCAATATCGGTTCAGTGGTTCATGAGTAATGCGTGTGACAAGGATTAGGGGACAGACACTCATACAGACAGACACAGAATGAAAAGTCTTTATCTTGACATAAAATCGTAGAACAATTGTTTGTTCTCATTTTAAAACGACCACAAAGCTTCTCGATATTGCGAGGAAGCAAAAAATATAAATTCTATATTGTAAATTGTTATTTAAAAATGTTAAAACAAAGTAACAGCAAAAGTCATATTGTTAAATATTTTACACCTGTTTGAAAGCTACTTAGGTAATACAATGCATATAAAATGAACACAAATATGTATCTTTTCCAAGTAGAAGTTTTACTTTGAAAACCACTAAATCAGAGAATATGCACTAATGAATAATAAATAGTAATTAAGTACAGAGTTGAGACATAATAACTTTCTCCTGTCAAAGATGTTCTTTAGTAACAAAGCTTTGATGTTTCAGAGTTTATCTCGTTTATAACTCCTACACAATACTTGTATTCCATATTTGTAAATGTTTGGTTCAAATTGAAAATAAATCTAGTCTCCGTATGATCACTCAATAAATAAAATATTGTTTTGATATTACCATAACTATAAAAAGCATAAATTTGGTACCCTCAAATATTTTCTTAGAAAGGGGGCATAAGGAACATCTCTCAACTATTTTCAGAAGAAAATTCTTTCATAAATCAATAGAGTATAGTATTTTGAATAAAACGATATACAATTTAATTTAAGACGTATCTTCAAACTTCTGAGATATTTGCCCTTTTGACTACGCTGTATACGTTAGGTATACAGCTTTCCACAGACCGACGAGAATTATTCGCAGCGGCAGCGAATAAAGGCTCCGACAGACCGACATATACATATATATATTTTTTCAAACGAAAAAAAAAGACGATGGTGAAATAAATTTCGCGTTTTTTCGGAAATTTTTCACGTTTCTTTTCGGGTAAAAAATTCATAACTCGAAAACTATTCATGATTAAGAAATGGAACTATTGTGTTAATTCCAGAAAGAAAGAATCTACAAAATGGCGAAAGCTACAGAAAAATCGGTTCGGTAGATATTTAAATATATAATATATAAAAATAAAAAATATAAAAAAATTTCGCCGCGTTTTTATTCGCGCCGCAGTCGCTGCGAATGATTCATGTCAGTCTATCGGAGCCTTTATTCGCTGCCGCTGCGAATAATTCGCGTCGGTCTGTGGGAAGCTTACCAGTGGTTTCCAAACTTTATGTAACTGCGAATCCTTAAAAAATGTAATCCTGCATTTTAATCTTGCAATTTATGAGTCAGCTGGTACATATGTAGATATGAACAAATATTTACACATATTATATAGTAGAGTAAAGTCGGTTTATATGGAACACCATTCATGTTTTCGGTAAGAAAACTATAAATATTTTAAAATCAGTCTTTATAATTTCTTGTATTCATTTTTTAGGTCAGAGATCGAGCAGTCAAAAATAGAATTCTTAAATTAAAACAAAATAAAAATATAAAACAATCGAAAATCAGCCTCTTAAAAAACGTGCGTGTAATATGACCCACAGTGGTCCATATTACACGCTTGATACCTTAATACAGGATTATCTATATTAGGTGGTTAAAAAAAATATTTTTATTTATTTTGTTGTTTTTATTTAAAACTTATATTGTCACTGTAAAAAAACAGTGGCGTAGCAAAGAGTACGCGGGCAGATCTTCCATAATAGGCACACCATTTAGTGGGCACCATAATGAAGATTTGTACTAAAAAAAGGATTTTTGCGGAAGTGAATAGTTGTGAAGTACTGGATGATTAATATACTTTTCATACTATTTGCCTTATCACGATTATATGGTTAATTATTACACTTCATAACCGTACAATACCCCATAATCCATAATATCCGCAACCACAAGTATTTAAAAAATTTGTTATCGCCGAGGTAATAATTATTACTTCGATTAAAAGCACTGTTTATACAAGTAATTTAACAATACTTTAAACTAATTTACCTTAACATAAATAATCAAAAATGACAAATTTCATTAAATTGCCCTTAATGACATACCGGTACTCCAAACACTGTAATGTCAACTGACGCAATTATTTAGAGGTGTAAGCTTAAATACATATTAATTTTTGTCTATAAAATGTAAAATGCAGCAACAAAATGAGATGTCCATAACATGCGCCTGGTCATTATATACAGACTTTACTCTACAAGTAATATATTATTCTTTATGTTTATGCAATATATTTTATGTTACTCGATTTTTTAATTTATGAATTTATCGTTTAATCGATTTTTCAGATTTAACACTTTCATCCCGGTTGGTACAGGTGTGTACCACCTAGATTAAAAAATTCCTGAGGGTTCGACTGATCATTATACGGATATGACAATTGTGCCAGGCCGGAGTTTTGAGTCTAGCACGTACACTGCAGAGTATATTAACAGCAGATTCTGATTGTAAGGTAAGTTTAAGTAACCCTGCTGGCACACATGTTCACCACCTACATTCCCCTCTCCTATGTAGTAAAAAAAAATCTGAGGGTAGAAACTTAAAATTTATAAAATTATATTCGCGTAAATTTCGAAACTAATACGTGATAGGGGAACACATATTAAATTTTGTAATAGGTATTGTTTTTTATTCATTACCTATAAAAAACCCACCTCCTGCCTACCTCCGCGATTAGGGGTTAAATGTCGATTTTTTTCTATTGCAGATTATTTTGCCCGACTTCACCATTATAACTTAAGCAGCTATACAGATAAACATAACAAAAACACACACCCTGTCTACCCCCGCCATTATGGGTGGAATGTCGAAATTTTTATTTTAATAGATGACTACTTTGTCCGAATTTACCTTTATAACTAAAGCAGGTATACAGATAAACATGTCTAAAACCACTATTAGGGGTTGAATGTCGAGCTTTTTTTAAATTGAATAGGTACTAATTTGTCCGAATTTACCTTAAAATCATAAACAGTTATGAATATATAAATATATCAAAATTTTATCTCACATTAGGGGTTAAATTTTGGGAAGTGCTGAAATAACTGTTTCATTATTTGTATTGTAGAGTATTTATGATAAGTTTCAATTAAATACGAACAAAAAAAATATTTTTTATACAAATTTTGACACCCCGTTTTAACCCCGCAGGGGTTGAACTTCAAAAAATCCTTTCTTAGTGGATACTTACATCATAAAAGGAAGGCACCTACGAAATTTTACGTTTCTAGATCCAGGGGTTTGGGCGGTACATTGATATATGAGTGAGTGAGTGAGTGGTTAAGGACAAACTCTTTTATAGATATATATATTAGCAAATCCTCCACTCTTTACTTATTCTTAGGGACGAAAGCGTTAAGGGGATGAAAGAGTAATTATGAGGGTGAATTGACTATTTTTGTGGTAATTTTCAAAAACTACAACTACATACCTTTCAAATGCAAGTGATCACATCAAATAGGTTGGAAATTGGTAATTCAAAAATATCAAAATACAGTATAAACTTGTTATAACGACATCGGTTAATACGACGTATCGGTTTTAACGACTCAAAATAAAAGTCCAACTTTTATCCCATATAAATCATAACTAGCGGAATCCCGCGGCTACGCTCGCGTAAACTTCGAAACTAATTAGAACCCTGCATACATGATAGGGGATTACATTTTACATTTTTGTATATTGATTTTGATTCATTACCTATAAAAAACGTAAATATCTCGGGTCTTAGTTAAAAATTGTAAAAACTAACCCCCTGTCTACTCTAGCCATTAGGGGTTGAATATCGAATTTTTTTATTGCAGATTATTTTGCTCGACTCCACCATTATAACGTAAGCAGCTATGCAGATAAACAAATCAAAAACACAGACCCTGTCTACCACCGCCATTTAGGGTTGAATGTCAAAATTTTTATTTTAATAGATGACCATTTTGACCGAATTTACCTTTATAAGTAATAAGCAGGTATGCATATAAACATATCCTCGTTCCATTCCCATGCTATTAGGGCTTGAATATCGAACTTTCATTTTTAATTGAATATTAATTTGTCGTTTACTTTAATATCATGAAGAATTATGAAGATAAATATATCAAAATTTTACCCCTCCCCATTCCAATAGAGGTTGAATTTTCGTAACTGATATTTGTCTTATATAGTACCTACTTGTGTCATGTTTAATTCGTTGAATAAAAAAAAATATTTTATAAATTTTTCCACCCCCTAACACTTTATGGGTAGAATGTTGGTAAATGTTGAAGTAATTGTTTCATTATTTATATTGTAGAGTATGTTCGATAAGTTTCAATTAAATGTGAACAAAAAAAAATATTTTTTATATAAACTTCGACACTCGGTTTTAACCCCGTAGTAGGGGTTGAATTTCGAAAAATCCTTTCTTAGTGGATGCTTCCATCATAAAAGGAAGGCACCTACGAAATTTCACGTTTCTAGGTCCAAGAGTTTGGGCTGTACCTTGATGTATGAGTGAGTGAGTGAGTGGTTAAGGACAAACTCTTTTATAGATACATTCAGCGTTCTATAATACGTCCATCCACAGTACGACCGATCCACAATATGATGTTCTAACAGTTCTATAGAACGTCATTCCACAACCCCCACCATAATACCATTGTGACTGCTATATTTCACCGCCAAATTTAAATTAACAAATTGACGAGTCTTCTATGTAGATTTTATACACAAAACTTGTGTTTTGGTGTGATTCAATGTGGAAAAAAATGAAATTCAATACAAATTTTCGTTGAAATTGAAATATAATAAATAGTATAAAAAAATGTGTAAGGTACATTTTATTTAAAATTTGATAATTTGAAAACGATTAAAAAAGGAAATAACAAAAATAATTTATTGGCATATATGATTGTATAGAAATCTATACATTTTTCATCCAGTATTAAAGAAACGAATAACAATTGTCTAGAGTTCAATTCTAAAAAGTCAACAAACCAGGATCTCGTTCACCAACAGCGCCATTTATTATTATTATTATGTATCTGTCAACTTTTAGGCGTGGTGGTGGGGGCTCCTCTAGCCGATGTTTTGTGGAATTATTGAATTACCGATGGCGACGTTATGTAGAACGCTGATAATATTATGATAGATAACATTTTTATCGGTTAATACGACAATCTGTTTTTACGACCTAATATGGCCGCTCCCTTCGATGTCGTTATAACCGGTTTCTACTGTAGGTTAGTTTTAAATCACAAAGTGTAACTATTTTGTACAATCATCGATAGGGGTTGCACATCCCCTTAAAGTAATGAACAATGGAACGTAAATTTCAAATATTGAAAAATTGTTTTACAACTATTTTTGTAGGTAAGGAGTTTTATAAAATACATGGCTAGACATTATAAGTACCTATATGTTTACAATAAATGTTCGAGTAAAATATTTTCTTATAAGATGTTATTAAATTTTTCGATTTTATAATGAGATCTCGACATGAATAAAAAGGCAATGTCATTGTGAAACAAGTAATAATTGAAGTACCTTCAAAAGATATTTGTATTTTTAAAACTTGAGTACCTATTGAGACATGTTACAGTATTAGTAATTTTTTTATCAAATTTTTATTTAATTCGATTATGTAAATATACTAAAAAGATATTTTACAATCATTAATACTTAACAAATATTGACTCTCTTTATCAATTGTTTCCATACTTGAATATTATAAGGACTGTATTTAAATTATTAAATATACTGTAGAAACCGGTTATAACGACATCGAAGGAACCGGTCGTATTAGGTTGTAAAAGCGGATAGTCGTAATAACCGGTAAAAATGCAATTATATTAGATTCAGTTCGATTTTTATTTTGAGTCTTTAAAACCGGTACGTTGTATTAACCGATGTCGTTATAACCGGTTTCTACTGAATATTTCTTTAGACACGTTGAGGGACATTTAATTTATGTTGCTGATGCAACATAAATTAAATTTTTGTAATATAACGGAAACGCAACAGAGTACCATTGATACAGTAAATTCAAATGATTTCAACCTTTCAGTTACGATTTGCTTTTCAATGTCGTTATCAGAGCGTCCCCCTTCCTCTATTTTCTAAACTATCGATTCAATCTGAAAAAAATCATAATGTACCTTTTAATTAGTACTTTCACTGAAAATTATAACGAATACTGTCAAAAATATTTGGAATCTCCCTTTCATAAACTAAAAAGTGAACTGACATTTTTTGGTCACCCACCCCATTGGGTGTCTTTTGATATGTATCCTAATATACAACAAAAAACGTTGCATATCCTTTTGATTTTAACCCTTCAGTCACGTTATATTTGGTTTTTCAATGAGGTCAAGTTATTTTCTAAACTATCGATTCAAAGTATCAAAAAATTCAGAATGTAGCTTTTAATTAGTACTTTTACTGAAAATTATAATGTATACTGTAGCAAAATAATTTATGAACATTTTTGAAATAACTATTTTTTTATAAATCGTAGTGAAAATGACTATGGAACCCTACGTGCCCATCACGCATTTGCCAGTTTATTTAAATATGTATATGGATGTCATAATGTTATCATATGAACTTACTTATCAGTGGTACCATGTCTACTGTCTACCACACTTTGCGGCGCACAGTGGGTTAAAATCATACATTTTTGCGCGAAATTTCGCTTCAAGCCAATTATTACTCGCATTTGAAAGGTAAATAGTTGTAGTTTCTGAAAATTACCACAAGAATAGTCAATTCACCCTCTTAATTACCCTTTCATCTCCATCCCCCTAAAATTGAAAAATCTGATAATCAAAAAGGGGGGATATCGAAGAGATACGCACTATCAACTCACCCTGTAATGATACACATTTTTCGGGGCCATATTATATATTGTAATATAGGTTTAGTTGTGTATTATTACTTATAATATCAATCAAAATTTGAATTTTTCTCTTAATATTAACAGAGGAGATATCGAAAAAATACGAATTTATGACACAGCCTGTATATATATATATAGATTTATTTACACATATTTACACACACTATATAATAAACTAATAAATTATTTTTTATATTTATGCAATGCATATTATCTTACTCTATTTATTAATTTGTAAATTTATCGTTCAATCGATTTGTCAGATTTAAGGGGATGAAAGGGGAATTAAGAGGGTGAATCGACTATTCTTGGGGTAATTTTCAAAAACAACAACTACTTACCTTTCAAATGAGAGTAGTTACATTAAAATTGGTTGAAAATTGGCTTGAAGCGAAACGCGCAAAAATGTATAATCTTAGCCCACTGTTGCGTTGCGTTTCCGTTATATTACTAAAATTTAATTTCCATTGCATTGGTAAAGTTTGACCAACAACGTGCCTAAACAATTATACAGTAAAAACCGGTTATAACGATATCGAAGGGACCGATCATATTGGTCGTAAAAAGCGGATAGTTGTAATAACCGGTAAAAAATCAATTATATGGGATTCAGTTGGACTTTTATTTTGAGTCGTTAAAACCGATACGTCGTGTTAACCGATGTCGTTATAACCGGTTTATACGGTAATTTAAAAATATATATATATAATACATGCCTGGACAATAAGATAAGATTGGAGATATTTATTTAATTAAGCTTACGTATATAAACAACTAAAGCAGATCAATAATTATTTATTGTTCTTACTATTAAACTCAAGAAACAATTATTACAATGAATTTTATTAGAATTCTTACGTTCTTGTTCAGCTGTTTAGGTATGTTTAACATCTATATTTATTTAATATTTTATACAATAAATAATACTTTTAATCTTGTTAAATAATAATTGTATTAGATATACTGGTTAAAGATAACTTTTCCAGCATGGGGATCTCAGTATCTCTATAAATCTAAAATATAAAGGTTTGGTTAAATGAAATTAATTATTTGTAAGAAAGGGGTGATTATTACTACCCCAAAAAATATTGATACAGTAGAACCCGGTTATAACTACATCGAAGGAACTGGTCATATTGGTCGTTAAAAGCGGATAGTCGTAATAACCGGTAAAATACAATTATATGGGATTCAGTTCGACTTTTATTTTGTGTCGTTAAAACCAATATGTCGTATTAACCTATGTCATTATCACCGGTTTCTACTGTAATTTTGTATGACTTCATTTTTCTTTAATATTTAACAAAGTAATTTATGATTTTTGATTTTCACAAATTTTTTACTCGAAAACCATTAACTTTAGAAGTGTAAAAAAATGTTTGTTTTAATCTGATAGAACTAGGAAAATTATATCAGATTTTTTTAACTTTTCCTCTTCAAAATATTAAGTTATTTTCCTATACCAGTTCTATCAAGTCAAAATAAACATAATTTGTTTTTTTTTATTTTTCCTCTAAAATTTACAGTTTTCAAGTAAAATATTTATGAAAATTTAAACTTCATATTATTTTATTTAATGTCAAAATAAATTAAAGTCACACAAAAAACAATTTAAAACAAAATCTGTTTATTTTTTCATACAATAAGATACCGTAATAGAAAATATAGGTTACCATTTAAAAAAAAATGTTGGCCTTATTTGACCTTAAAGGCGTCCAAAATATCTTTATTTGAAATATTTTTATTTATTTAATTGATAGATTAAAATGGGACATATTGTATACGTACCTCAACTTTACAAAAAGTAATAATCCGGTGTTTTTAAAACAATCTGTATTTAAAAATGTATTGATTTGGTTGCCATTTTGACAAAAAAAAATCACTGTGTTTTGTCTTTTTAGTATAAAACACACAGTTACAATTATTTATAGCATATTATTTTAATTTCAGTTTTACTAATCAGCAATACTTCAAGTCGATCCATTGCTATTCCGGTTGGTAACCAAAAATTGTATTTGGATATGGAACCTATAGAAAATATGGCAGCTAAACAAGATAATGCAACATTCCATCAATATGTGGTCATTAAGCAGGATTTGACAGTATATCAGTGATTTATAATTTTTATTTCATATTTTACACACAAAGTATCGAATTTTGTTTTATTTTTAAACATATATTATGCATATTGTGTATGTACGTTTTTTGTTATAATAATACAAAATAATAAGTTTCATCATTTTATTATTAAATATCACCTTATATTTTAGTCCAGTCGCATAGACAAAGTAATCATGGTTGGATAGAAACCATTAATTAGGGCATTAAATTTCCTATGGAATCCTAGCTGGAATTTTTTTTATTCGGTGTAGAAGGTCTTCTCTGGGGTCGTCGAAAGATATGAATAATTTTACTTAAATTTTTGTAATACCTAGAATTTTGAGTGCTTATAAATCAAACATTTTTCGAGATTCCGACATTAGGTGCCGAGCACTATTCAGGGCACTCGTTTCTCTATTATAATTTAAAATTTCATTTTGAAATTCAATTAAATATACGTTAAACACAGCGGTCGAACATAACTCTACATTTTAGGCGTGATCTCCAAATTCGACGTCGCTAAATGATTTTTTCGCGGGCTCTATTTCAATAACTATTTACGATACATAATTTTTTAAAACCCTATTATATATTCTTAATTTTATCAGCTTTAAGATTTATTAAACCTGTTTTCTTCTAAAACTGTCAGCCCCAGTGGTATACCTAAATAAATGATTTAAGACAGCTTTGTGAGCCCTTAGAAAGTTATGCACCCCCTTTGAAGGGGAGGGGGGGAGAGTTATCACCATGTTATATACATTGAAATCTACCAATTTCTTGAAAAAAAAACGTACTCCGTCATTTTTCCTAGCTCAAATATTATAATGACTGGAATATTACCAATAACCCATATAATTATAGAATGGACTGAGCAATAGCCTCACAAAATTGAGCACTCTCTTTAAAGAAACAAAGCGATAAAGTAGTCAATACCTGTTTCTTTTCTGTAGGTCTGTAATGACAGCAAACCTGTGACGTAACCAATTAGAATTCTAGAAAGAGACAGGTCTTGACTACATATTCGCTTTGTATCTGTCACACTATTTCGTCAGTATTTACACAGTTGGGTAGGAGATGCTCAGTCCATACATACCAAGCCTATGCTGTAACTCTATAACCTTATTTTGTCATTTAAAGTAAAAGTAAATATATACTTTTTAAGGGGTTACATACAGTTAGAATTTTCAGAAAATTTATTTTTTTTATTTCATTTTCGTAATATACATATATATAAGTACACACAGAAAATTTCAAGTCAATCCGGCGATTATATTCGAAGTTACACGCATATTTGTAAAGACGTCTCAGAGCGTTTGAAAGTAAGAGGCCGGAGTTAAGGGGTTATATACCTACAGTTAGAATTTTCAAAAAATCGATTTTTTTATTTCATTTTCGTAATGTACATATTTTATATTTAAATACACACACAGAAAATTTCAAGTCAATCCGGCGATTATTTTCGAAGTTACACGCATATTTGTAAAGCGTTTGAATGTAGGAAGTCGGAGCGGCAGCGCGTTTTTCTCAAATCTGTGTTTTTAAAGTCGGTGACCACTATTCCTCGGAAACGGTTGAACCGATCAATCTCAAATTTTAACACAAGTTTCTTAAGAATATTTTTTAGTAATTAATCGAAGGTTTCTTGTCACCGATAAATATAATTTTTTTTATAAACAATTTAAGATTAAAATTTTTGTCAAAAATCGATATTTATTTTTGAAGCCGCCATTTTGTCAAAAAATTTTGCTTATTCCTTCGATTAAGTACAAGATTATACATTACTTTAAAGAAATTCGTTTGGGTTTTTTATTTTAAAAGATGCAGTCCAGAGATATCGTGGTCACCGCAAGGCAACTTTTTTGAGAGGACCTCCTGGAGAACAGCTGTAGCAGCTTTCGAAATTGTTATTTTTAGAAATAAAAAATGTTAAAATACAATTAAAAGTTACCATAATATGTTTACAAATTTTTACATTTATAAATTATAAAAGTCTTCTCTTAAAAAATTATTGAAAAAACCCTTTTTTGGCCTTCTGACTGTATGTAACTCTTTAAAACAACTCTAAAACTTTTGCACCAGTAGTGGGATAAAAAAGACTGATGGAACCATATAAACCAGAGTTTCCCAACGTGGTCTATGTGGACCCGCTGGGGGTCTATGGAAGTATGAAAGAGGTCTATAGCACACCAGGGGTCTATATGGGGTATATTGTAAATTTTTATATTTTGAAATTCGAGCTCTTTATGCAATGAGTTTAAAAAGAGTTCAAAGAGCAAATAAAAGGTCACTTATAATTTTTAATTCGCAAAAAATTATAGGAGGAGTCTATGAACTTTTTCATTCCTTGAAAAGGGAACTACGTGCTTTCTGTTAAACTTATAGGATTTGAAAAATTATTTTTAAAATTTTAAAACTTTTTCGATTTATTTTCTTTAAGCAAAAAAAAAAAAAAATGTTAAAAAAATCTGGAATTATTCTTGTAGTTTTATTAGAGCAAAATAAATATTTTTTGTATCTTGTACTTTTTCTCTAAAATTTCTGAGTAAAAAAATATTGAAAGTTCAAAATCTTGAAATAATTTGTTAGATATCTTGGAAAGGTTAAGTTGTTAAAAAAAGATAAATGAAAGAATAGTGTTTTTTTACGTAAAATAATATTTCTAAATAAAAACTATAGGTTCCTAATTAAAAAAATGATGTTGACCTTCATATGACCTTAAAACACCACATAAAAAAATTCATCCGAGTACGTCCTCTTCCAAACCGTACCTACAACTTTTATCTGAAAAGTTTTTTGATAACATTTCACCATAAAAAAGTTATCAGAGGTGTGCACTTAAAATGGGTCACGTTGCATACGATTCTATAATTCCCATTATTCTAGCAGCCCCTTCCCTTACCATCATTATTTTTTGTAGTTACATACATACATACATGTAGGTATCATACATTTGATTTCATTCAATTTCCAATCCTTTACTTTTTATTGTTCAAGTATGCAGCTGACACTGTTTCAACATAGGTACATAGTTCACATTCACATTAAAACAACAATGGACTTTGTAAAAGAAATCTGTCTGCTCATCTTGTTTCAAGTTTATTAGTCTATAGATGTTTCAAATAGTTTTATACATTACTACACTTGCACTGACTCTATAAAACAGTACTTTAAACATTTGCAGTCTTGTACGTTAGGATTATTTTGCATCAGGCAGTGCAATGTGATAGTTTTATAAGTTAACTAACTGCTAGGACCCGATATTACCCGTATCTGGAAATAAAATACACAATACACACACACACACACACACAGAAAAAAAACTGTATAGAACCAAGAAAACCTTGTTTTGTATATAACGAAAACAATATTTTCTTAATATAAGAAACATACTCTTAATCCAACTACGTTATTCTTTCCTTCAAGAATACTATAGTTGGTTTAAGAGATTATTGCTTATCTTAAGAAAATGTTGTTTTCGTTATATACAAAACAAGGTTTACTTGGTTTGAGAAATCCTTTCTACCAGTGAATCATGTCGCTCAAGCAGTACGTACCGGTATCGCCATTCTTCAGATTTCTTAAGATGGTTCAGCGATTTTCTGAAGACTGATGGATGATGCATCTATTTTGACCACAGATTCGCATTTTGCGCACGAAAATACATAAAAATGTAGCTTGTTCACTTTATTTATATTTTATTAATATTTTTTCCATGCCCGTGAATCAGTGGATTTTTTGTTCATCAAGGACGTGGATTCGATAACTTGAGACGGCTGTAGATCAATACAGTAGTTTTTTAGACCTAGGTCCCATTGATTAGAATAATACAACACGTTTATTCATTTTATCTCCAAGCTACCAACTACAGAAATCTTCATAATTATGTCAATTAGAACAAGAAATGTACACCTAGTAAAAAATAAATAAAATTCCATTTTTCTAATGAATTATAAGTTTTTTTTTATTTCTATTCTATTGATATACGCGTCCGGCATTGTTTTATGCCCAAACTATTGAAGATAGAGATTTAGGATAAAAAATTTATTATATATATTGACCCTAAAGAATTTCAGGAAAATATTTTCAACCCCCTAAAATCGCTCCTTCGGAGGTAGTTTGAGGGGTATATGCCCGTTTCTCAGTAAAATCAAATGGAATGGTATATCAAAAAGTACATATTTGTAAAGATCATAAAAAAATAAGAAACTTTTGTAAAACAAAAATTTTTATACTATCAATTGTTTAAAAAATATGGCGACTTGTTCCCAAATTTTAGGGTTTTACTAAAAGTGCTCTAATTTCGTTAAATATTAATGGAAATTTATTATTTTTTCAAATTCAGAAAGTAGAAATAATGAACTTTGTAAAGATGTATGACTATTTGTGATTTTGATAGTTTAAAGTGTCATACGCAATATATATCAAAAATTCAAAAGTTCAACTAGGGATAATTCGAAAATTTCAAATACAATGGTATATCAATTAGCACTTTTTCTTAAAAAAGGTATGTAAATAAACAACTTTTGTTAAGAAAATTTAAAATTATAATTTTAAAATTGAAAACTGAAAATTAAAATTTTTAATTTTAATTTTTTTTATCAAAAGTTGTTTATTTACACATCTTCTTTAAGAAAAAGTACTAATTGATATATCATTGTATTTAAAAATTTTGAATAATCCCTAATTGAACTTTTTAATTTTTGGTATGTCGAGTATGACACTTTAAACTATTAAAATCTCAAATAATGTTACATCTTTACGAAGTTCAATATTTCATCTTTCTGAATTTAAAAAAATACTAAAATTCCACTAATATTTAGCGAAACTAGAGCACTTTTAGTAAAACCCTAAAATTTGCGAACAAGTCGCCATATTTTTTAAACAATTGAAAGTATAAAAAATTTTGTTTTATAAAAGTTTCTTATTTTTGTATGATCTTTACAAATATGTAATTTTTTATATACCATTCCATTTGATTTTGTTGAGAAACGGGCATGTACCGCTCAAACTACCCCCCAAAGAGCGGTTTTAGAGGGTTGAAAATATTTTCCTTAAATTTTTTAGGGTCGATATATATAGTAAATTTTTGACTCTAAAATTCTATCTTCAATAGTTTGGGCGTAAAACAATGCCGGACGCTCTATTGGAGGACCCTGTATATAGTATACCTGTATTTGAAATACACAATACAGATACGTTTTTTATCAACTCGTCATCAATTATAATTATGTAACAATTCTAAAAACATGATAAATATAAGTATCACTTATGTACATTTGACAAATATTGACTTTTAAAATAAAAGTTATTCTAATTATGTGATCTGTTTCACATTTGATAGAGTTTATTTTATTTCTAAAAGATAAATTTTATGTTGAAATTGTAAAAGAAAAATGTGAAATTTAAAAAGAACAAAAAAATTAAATTAGCTTTTTACGTTATAACTTTTTCTGGCGTAGAAAAATCGAAAATATTAAATATACAGTCAGTGTCAGAATAAAGTGAACGCAATTTTTTTTAGAATACAATAGATATCTCTGAATCTCTTTCGCTATGCAATAGTACCACTTAAAGGCTACGACGCAAACATAAATTCACTTAAGTATCGTTCGAGACCTTAAAGTGAACGCGTCTTTTTCAAAATAAGTATCGCATACGCCAAGCGTTGTGAGACAGTGTTCTTATGCAAGCACCCAAAAGGTCAAAAAATTATTGTTTTCCGCGGCTTCCAAAGCTATTAAAAAGTCGAAAAAATTCGTTGTGAAGTGGAACGAGCGATTTAAAGCGTGTAAAAACATTGATGATTACTCCGGACGTGGTTTGAAGCGAGTAATCACAAAAATGCAGGACAAAATGATTGTGAACCTTTTCAAGCAAAAACCCCATTCTACGACTGCGTTAGGCCCGCGCTCAACTGGCTAAAAGTTGAATATATTTGAGTACCAACACATTAAAATGGCGTTTGGTAGAGGCGAAAGTGCAAAATCGTCCCACGATCTTGAAATCGCTGCTGTCTCAAAAACATACGGTCTGGGGTGATGAAAATAAAGATCGCGATTTGACCAAAGTTGTGTTTTCTGATGAAGTGACTTTTTGGGCGTGGGTTCCCCCAAAGCGTCCTTGGTCCACCAGAAGTACACCTTTCATCCTACGTACTGTCAAACACCCGGTGAAAATTAATGTTTAGGGGTGCTTCTCTCAGCGCGGTTTTGGCTGTTAAGAGTTATTTTCAGAGAATTAGAACGCAAAGAAAATTTTCAAAATTTATCAGCGTGGATTCATGAAATCAGTGAACAAAATGTTCAGAAACAAAAATGAAAATTGGGTCTTACAAGAGGATAACGATCTTAAACATCGAAGTCGCCTGTGTAAGGCTTGTAAAGAGCAAAATGGCACCACGACAATGGACTGGCCCTCACAGTCGTCAGATGCCAACCATATAGAAAATATGTGGGGAATTATAAAGACACATCTTGCTGGAAACCTAGTCTACGATTTGAAGCAGCTGGCACGCGTAATTTGGAAAATTTGGCGCTCTTTGTCCACTGATTATGCGGAAAAACTGGTTGAGAGTATGCCCAAAAGGTGTGAGGCTATACTCGAAAATGATGGAGATTACACGGCTTTCTGAGTGGTTGTGCCGTGTCAAATTTATTGTATTTTTATGTAAAAAAAATTGAAATAAATATCTCTTGTACTTAAAGACAAATCGCGTTCACTTTATTCTGACACCGACTGTACTTGAAACAGAACTACCAAAAACAGAGCGATAATTTTTATGCCGCTCTCTGGCATGCAAAATCGGTCTTTACATAGATTTGACTGATTTTTTTTAAGTAAAAAAAAATTATTTTTTTCGATTTTCAAAAATTTTTATTTTTTGTTATTTAAACTTGAACTTTTTAGAATCCGCCCGCACTGCGTCGATACGACCGAATGTAAAATACGAGTTTGTTATACTCTTTGAATCAGAGTTTTTTTTTTAAACCTTGTTTTTTATTTTTCTTTTTATTTTTTTTTCTGGTTTAGGTATTACTATGTACCTACAGAGTATCATACTAAAATTACCTGTGATGAGACATAAGTACTTCAATAATGTATTATAGTCGAGTCAATGAAGGTTTTTACTTCGGAACCCTCAGAAACAGCACCGATTTTTATGAATTTTTTTTTTAAATGTTCGTTATACAATACTATTTGAAATCAGAAACATTCCAGCTATCGGACTCAAAAAATTATTTTTTTTGCTAAAAAAAATGTATATAAATAAAAATAAAAATTAGCGCCATCAAATTCGATTGACGGATTATCAAACAAACGAACAAAATTTTTAAATCGAAAAATTATTTTTGGAAATTATGAAAAAATATGGTTTAGTCTGTACGTTGATATATGAGTGAGTGAGTGAGTGGTTGAGGACAAACTCTTTTATAGATATAGATAAATGTAAACGTGTATTTTAGTTTTTTATTTTTATGTTAGAATATATTTTATTGCTATTCTTTCAGTAAATTAAATATATATTTTTCAGTTTTATCACGCCCCCTTAGGGGAGTGCGCCCCACAGGTTGAGAATCACTGGGTTAATGTAGCAATACACAAATATAATAACTTAATAAAACTTAATTCATTTTGTTATCATTAATTTTAATGACTTGTTTACACACCTGGACTTCAAGATAATTGTTATCTATTTTTAATTCGGCTATATAAAAATGATACTTCTTGAATATTTGTTTATTCATACGTACTTAGTTTCTCCAATAACTAATTATCATGAAATTTGTAAGAATACTAACGTTTCTGATCAGCTGTTTAGGTATGATTTCTTATTATTTACAGTGAGTGGCCAATTGGCCAAGTTATTGTTACGACTAATATTTTTTTGGTATTTTCATATTCTTGCGTCTTTTTAGTGCAGAAGGATTAAATTATTTTGGTTTTTGGTAATAATTATTGATGATTCATGTATTCTGGATTAACTGGTAAAATGGGTTCAATTTTGTTTAATTTATTTGGAGTTTACCTGGGAATCCTTGTTTAGTTAAATTTTGAAAAAGAATACACGCTTCTAGAATCTTTTTATGAAACTTTTGTATAAGAATATGATTTATATTTTATAATTATTTTGCATTACTATTACTGAATTAATTTTCAATCGCGTTGTGCGAAAACAATTAGTGTATTTGATATAGAAAGTTTTATTTTTAAAAATTAGTTATAAATGTTCTTTGTGTATACAGGGTGAGTTGTATCAGGTTGAACAAACTTAATAAATCGAGAAAAATATTTCAAGCAAAAAAGTTCATAAAAACATGTGTTAAACATCTTTGGGAGTAGCACCCTCGCGAAGAATTTCTGGACACATGTTTATGTGAACTTTATTGCTTAAGAAAATTAAATAATGTTTGATGTTTAAAAAAATGAAATTATTTAATTTGATACCGAATATTGCTATAGTTTTTATCCCCTTCAGCTTCAAAATAGGCAGTGAAAATGGAGAAAGGCAATTTTTTTGTAGGCGACACAATAACATGGCCACCCACTGTAATTCTACAGTTCGGGGCCACCTAAATAACTTTTGAATGGTTGGGAATAGAAGATACAAATTTATAAGAATACAATGGGATCACTAAATCTATACCCAAGGGTTGGGGAGAGGAAGGCGCAAAGAAATTTTAAATGGCATGTGGGGTTGAGTGAGGGCTCGTTCGAAAGGGCTTTCCAAGAAAAAAAACGTAGGGTCGCCGAGGTCTACGATTTTTTGACACAATAATGACACGATTTGCAGATAAATGTCAGTTTTTCAACTGAATCTGTTTATTTTTTTCATTTTATAACATTTTTGAAAATGCATTTAACCTAATCTCAATAGAAATGTTCAAATGATCATCTTTTTGAAAAAAACAATCGTAGAAACCTTAGTAACACCACGTTGTTTTCGTCTCGGTAAACCCTTTCGAATCTTACGTGCCATTTAAGATTTCTTGGTTCCCCCCTCCCAGAAATATGCATGTGGATGTTTCCGTGGTTAAATAATATATTTTGTGATCCCATTATATCCCTACCTATATAAGTTCAATCCTATATTTTAAACCATTCCAAAGTTATTTAAGTGGCCACAAACTTTTGGAAGTGTACTGTATATTAATAATCATTATTAGTCCAGGAAATAAAGGAAAAAAATTAGGAAAAATGTATGAGATGCCAAATTTAGACAGTGGTTAGAACATGCCGGGATTTATATTTACTGAAAACTCCCTAGCAAAATTTGCCCCGGAACACCCTCAACCATTTTCAATTTTTTGGAAACATAATTAAATGCACTACAATTAATAATCACACATTTATCATCATAAATAACTGAATACCTATCTAAAAGGCTGTTAAACTCAAAATTTTGCATTTTTAAATTAATTTTTTTTAGTTTAACCGCCGTTTTGAAAGGTATACAATTATTTTTGGTTAAAATAATAATGAAGAATGTTGTAGCAAATTTAATTATCTGTTTAAAATGCGAAAGACGAGGTTGATAGAACATTCCGTTTATTAGATACAGTACGTTAACAAAATCCTCGTAATACAAAAGTTTGTGCCCTTGGTTGAGGGTGTTCCGGGGCAAATTTTGCTAAGGAACTTTCAGTAAATATACATCCCGGCATGTTCTAACCACTGTTTAAATTTGGCACCTCATACATTTTTCCTAATTTTACACCAGTAAAAAATTCTACGTTTCCTGGACTATATTTTATTCATTTGAATATTTAAAAAATAAAATATAAAAACATTTTTTTAGTAAATACAGATACGATTTTTGTTTACAGTTTTACTAATCAGCGCCGTTTCTAGTCGTTCCATTTCCATTCCGTATGATGACCAAAACCTGCATTTGAGTCTTGACCCTGTGGAAGTAGCTAAAGCTATACAAGAAAATGGCACTTTTCATACACATCTGGTTATCAAACAAGATTTAGATTTAACCATTTATCCATAGTGATATAATTAATATCAATATGTTTACTTTCTTATGTATAGTTTATTAAGATATAAATAAATTATTTTAACTCAAATGTGTATCTACTATTTTTATACCAGTTTACAAACAATAAAATATATTATATAGGTAATAGGTAATACATATTTGTTTCTGGGCAAGTACTTAAGGCGGTAAACCACCCTAGAATTTTTTGAAAATCGAATTTTTTTTTGGCTTAAAGAGTTCTTTAATATCTCAAAAATATCCTGGAAAAGTTTCAACCGTGGGTCCAGTCTATAAGTGCCCGAATTTTGAATGTAGCGCGGGCCTCATCATATTAAAGATATATTACTTTATCTCCTTTTCTTCTACTCAAAACTTTGAACGTTTTTTTCTCGAATTCACATTTTCAAAGTCGGGCAGTAAGTTTACTCGCACAATTTTCATCCGATCGACTTCAAATTTTAACTGTATATTCCTGACTGCTTTCTCTACAGAAGTACCTGGGATTTTTGTAATATATTAATTTTTTCAAAAGTTATTAAGAATTTTTTAGTGAATTTTTAGTAGTTTTTTTCTGTTCAAAATGACGCCATTTTGTAAAAAATCGATTTAAAAACAAAAGCTCAGGTACTTCTGTAGCTATTCATATATATTTTCGAAATTTTTGTGTCTAAAGAAAATGCTGCCAAGCCGCCATTTTATTTTTTACAGCCAATATAAATATTGAAAAACATTGTTCAAATGTTGTATAAACAAGAACTTTTTACCGAATTTTAATATCTAGTATAGTTTTTTTAATAACCCATCCCGAAATTTGATCAATTTTTCGGTCTCTAGGTGGTTTACCGCCTTAATATGTTTTTTTTAGTTCTGTATATCCAGTTATTCCGAATGTCGTAGCAGACCTTTTTGCTATAATAATAAATGTGTTTATTTTAGAATTCCGTAGAAAAATAGGAACCCTCTTAAAAAAATTAGACATAATAAAATTAAATTTGGTATACGGTCGTAGATTGATGACCCAAAAATATAAATTGTAAGATTTTAGAAAATGAAAAGTATATTTAAAAAAAATTCATTTTCCCCTTGAGTGGGGTGTTTTAGAAAGGTCTCCTAAAGTGTAACAAAAAATGTATCAGTATCTTTTGATTTTAAAATCTATCAATTCAAAAAATCTGAAATAATCCAAAATGTAGCTATTAAATCTTTTAATTAGCACATTCACAGAAAATTAGAACAAATACAGTCAAAAAGATTTTGGACCCTTCTTCTATAGACTCAAAAGTGAACTCACATTTTTTGTTCACTTACCTTATTGCAGCATTGAATTGGGTGTCATTTGATAGGTCTCCTAAAATGCAACAAAAAATGTCAAGTAACTTTTTGATTTTAACCTTCAATGTCATTATCAGTGTGCCCCTCCCCTCCCATTTTTAAACATTCGGTTAAAAAAACAATGTAGCTTTTAATTGGTACCTTCACTGAAAATTATAACGAAAACTGTAACAAAAATAGTTTATGGAAAATTTTTAAATATATTTTTTTATAAATCATAGTGAGAATGACTACGGAACCATATCATTTGCGTGCTCATCACGCACTTGAGTTTTATATAAAAAAAATTCAAGTATTTTCACCATTCCGTTTATATTAAAGTTATAAGTAGAATAAAAACTTATTTTCTGATAAAAAAAATATCATGGTACAAGCTATGTCAATGCCGCAAAGTATAGACAATTGGTGCGGTATTTGAAAATTGTACACGCTCGAATATATTGTTATTTTTATTTCAAGGAAAAATCTAAATAATCAAAAATTATTTCTTGTTATGAACTATGTATTTCAAAAAGGTAACAATAGACGGTCCGTCGTTAAACCGATAAAATTATCCGAAAATATTGTAAATAGAATGTCGTTCAATGCGGTGTTTCGTTGTAAGCAATATCGTTATAAACGGTATATTATAAAAGTTAATAATATGGGATTCAGTTGGACTTTTATTTTGAGTCGTTAAAACCAATACGTCGTATTAACCGATGTCGTTATAACCGGTTTCTATTGTATATGCTTAGATATTCTTTAGTACCTCATGAACAAATCTACTTCATCAAAATATTTTTATTTTACAATATAATGTAAGTAATTGTAATTACACATGAACTTTCATAACGTTACTGATCTAAATATCAACATACAGCCGCGTGCAAAAGTATTAGACACCCTAGAGTATTGCCAGTTTTAGGGTGATTTAGCATAGGAAATGTAAATAAAACTAAATATATGATTATTATGATTTATTTTAATAAAATAATTCACATTTTGTCGGTCCACCTTTCGATTTTATGACAGCAGCCACTCTTTTCGGTATTGACTATACCAGCTTAAAACATTTTTCTTGGGATATCTGTTTCCACTTATGCTTTAACGTGGCCATTAGCGATTGCTTATTACTTATAGAGTGTCTTCGGATGTTTTTCTTCAAAATGGACCAAATGAGTTCAATTGGATTAAGGTCTAGTGATTGTGCCGGCCATTCCAAAAGATCGATTCCGTTTTGGGCCATCCATGTCATAGTGTGCGCTAATTTGTGGCAAATAGCTTTGTACTGTTGGAATTTTACGCCGTCGGTGTTTATATTGTCGAAAATTTGAGTTATCGACGGCGCATGAGCTGTTTCAAGAACTTCAGTGTATTTCGCACTGTTCATTTACCCCTCATACAACACCATTTCGCCCACTCCATTGGTAACCATACAACTCCAGGTCATAATTGAGCCTCCATTGTGTTTAACAGTGGGTACCACACATTCTGGGTTGTATTCTTTGCCCACCTTTCGCCTGACATTAGTCACACCGGGTGTTCTAAACACCTATGGAAATAGAAAAAAAAGATTTAATTTAAGATTCAATTATTTTTCTTGCAGAACGTAATTTCAAAGACATTGGCTTGTTTTAATGTAATACATAAGGTTAGTAACCAAACCTCAAAGTTAGATTCGTCTGACCATAGTATATTGGACCAATCTTCCACTGGCCAATCTTTATATTTGAGGATCCATTCCAACCAATTGTTCTTATTGTGCTCCGACAGCCACGGCTTCTACCTTGCCTTGCAACCTCTTAATCCAGTTTTAAGAAGTATTCTTCTCACAGTATACATGCCCACTGATTTGCCTTTTGCTTCAGATAAAATTGCAGCGAGGTCTACAGCAGTTGTTTTGCAGTCCTGTAGAGACTTCCTAATCAACAACCGATCTTAAAGCTCTGTAGTTATTTTTCTTTTGCCTGTTCTTGGTCTATTTTCATTGCCACTGGTCTTTTTAAAGCGTTTAGCGCATATTTAACTACACAACGCGAGCACTTCACTTTTTGGGCTATTTTAACTTGGGGCAAGCCTTGTTCATGTAACATCTGAATTTTTAGGCGCTGTTCTGCACTAATTTCAGTTTTTTTAGGCATGATTAAGGCGATAAATGTTAATCTTTAGGATTCTGGTAGCAATAATTGCGTACAACACGTGTATGTTCACTGCAAGCACTGACAAAACACTAAAACTCTAAAACGTAAAATAGCAAATTCGAAGAAATACTGCTTTAATGCACACCTGGGTGTCATAAATATTTGTTTTTGTCTTATTTATATCAAAAAAAGTCGCCGATGTAATAGTAAAACCATAAAACCCTTTTCTGAGCACTAATAGTGCAGATAGTAACAAATAATAGAGGTGCCTAATACTTTTGCACGCGGCTGTATGTAATATGTATATATTAAAAATTAAATATCATAACAAAGGCTACCACATCCTATTGCGGGCCTCTTTCTGCTAAGAAAAAAAATACATTTTTTACGACTGCCAAAAAATGCTTAACTCGCTACGCCAGTCTTTCTCTAACCCCGAACCCTCTAGCTAGAGCCCTGTCAGCCCCTTCCCCCCTAGAACAAAACTATTACCTACAAATTAATTAATAAACTATATAATTACACACAAAAGCCCTGATAATATTCATACATATGTACCTACTTAAATATGTCGTATACATACATACTATAAGGAAACAAATATTAGATAGTATGTAAAGTGTTTGTAACATAATACTGTGAACATAGCGATAAACGTATTATTTAGGCTTCCTTGTTCGTAGTTAAATGTTAATTCTTGGCTTCTGGGTGTACTCATAAATCTATCTTAATAAAGTGAATACCACATAAGTACTAATGTACTAAACGCATATAACAGAATGTCCACGACGACGACAACTAAATTGTAGAATTACCAGCACGAGATAACCGCATTTAGTTTACATTGTCACAACTAGTTCTTATTCTCTCTCTCTGCCATAACTATCTTTTACGTACTATATGAATTTAATTTAACTAGTTGCTCTAATTTCAAATAGAGTATGCATGACAAATTATATTATAACAGAATATGTTATTTTTTAACAGAAATATTGTTTTTCTTATATCTGTGTTCGTTAATTAATTAATGCTTTATGTCGTGTGTTAAAATAAGATGTTACGAATTTTCATTACGGAAATTAAGTTGTTTGCAGAAAAAAATTAGAAAAGTAAGTTTGAAAGGAAAGGAAGAATATTTTTATTTTTTACTAGCTGTTACCCGCAACTTCGTTCACGTCATATTTATAACTAGCGGAATCCCGCGGCTTCGCTCGCGTAAACTTCGAGGACCTGACCTGCCATACATTTAGCTGGTTAATTATGTGCCTAAACCTAAGTACTATTGTATTTATGAAATTGAAGAAGTAAAATTTATAAGTATTTTAAAATTTTAAAGTTAACCTCTTAAAAAAATCGCGCTACGCGCCATATCGGTTTAGGTAGTTATTCTATTATTATTATTTGATGTCCATTTGATATTAAATCTATATTTTTGATCCAGAAAAAACATTTTTTTTTAAAACAATCTCTTATTGAAGCGGTTAAACTGTCATTTGCCTTTCTATATATGGCAAAAAAATGTTTTTTATTTTATTTTTTTACATTTAAACTATTAGTATGAATGAAACCCACTAAAACCGACAGCTATGTATATAATTATAGGTAGAATACATTTTGGTAGATGATTTTGTCTTCTATATGATAAATATAAATTTAAGATTGAAAAAAAGTTTGCGACCAAAATTCAAGAAGAAATGAAAAAGTTAACATTTTTGTTCTTATAATTTTGCATTTAGAGATAGCTAAAAGTTGCAACAGCGTAACACAGAAACGATAGAATATTTAAGAAAAAAAGGAAAAATTACTCAATGTTTATTTACAATAATGTCCATTTTTTAGGATAGTACACAACAGTTTTTTGCACTTCAATATATAAAAAAAGATGAATAACCCATCTGTTCGACCCCCCCCTCTATTTTTGTGGGGTCCTTGGCAAAACACACTGACTAAATCGGTTTATAAAAATAAATGTTGCCCCCCCCCCCCTCCCCTGAACAAAATGCTGGGTACGCCCATGTATATATATAATCTATTAATTGAGTCCGATAAAATGAAAACACGAAAACGGGGTACGATATTGGCAACCTTCCCCTACATGTATTACATACACTATAAATATGCACTATGGACATAATTATGTATGTATCTATCTATACTTACGATACATATACAAGTAATCATATCGGAATTAATAAACGTTATGTTCTGTACATAATCTATATCTATAAAAGAGTTTGTCCTTAACCACTCACTCACTCACTCATATATCAACGTACAGCCCAAACCCCTGGACCTAGAAACGTGAAATTTCGTAGGTGCCTTCCTTTTATTATGTAAGCACCCACTAAGAAAGGATTTTTCGAAATTCAATCCCTACGGGGTTAAAACAGGGTGTCAAAGTTTATATAAAAAAATATTTTTTTTTTGTTCGCATTTAATTGAAACTTATCGAACATACTCTAAAATATAAATAGTGAAACGATTATTTTAACATTTCCCAAAATTTAACCCCTAAGGTGCTAGGGGGGTGGAAAAATTTGTAAAATATTTTTTTTTGTATTCACCGAATGAAACTATGGCATAAATAGGTACTCTACAAGACAAATATCAGTTACAAAAATTCAACCCCTATGGAAATAATAATAATAACTGTTCATGATATTAAAATAAATTCGGACAAATTAATATTCAATTAAAAATGAAAGTTCGACGGGGACTAGGATGGATTTAATCTGCAATAAAAGAATTTGATATTCAACCCCTAATGGTGAAAGTAGACGGGGGTTAGTTTTAATTTTTTTTTAACTAAGATCCGGGATATTTACGTTTTTTTATAAGTAATGAATAAAAATCAATATAAAAAAAATGTAATATGTCATTCCCTATTACTTATAGAGGGTTCTAATTAGTTTCGAAGTTTACGCGAGCGAAGCCGCGGGATTCCGCTAGTAAGTAATAAAGCATGTGTAATTGTAATATTTAAATGTTTAAGATTTATATCTAAAACTGAATAGGTAGTTAATATTGAAATATGTACATACAACTAAACATGCGCATATTATTTGCATTAGTTTTTAATGTAACTATGGAAGGTAGGTAGTATTATTTTTTATAATTTTCTATTAAGATCTATTAAAAGATATACCTAGGGTTGAAACCTAAACACGATATATTTCGTTTCTCGGTTATACTTTGCTAATTTGACGTTAATATTATATAGGTACATGAGTATATGTATTTGATCTATGATTCTCAACAAGGCATTACTTTCAATCATAAATAAAATATAATCTAGAGATATAAATCTTAAAACTAAACTTTATCTATATTAAATCTATAAAAAAATACTACCTCTCTATGCGATAATATGTTATATAATAAATATACAATATATTATTTTTATAAATCTGTATTATAAAACAGGCGCGTATACAAAGGAGGGTCAAGGGGTCATGACCCACCCACCACCAAGAATTAAAGAGATACACTAGATATTATGAGGAAATTTGAATGTTATTTAAAGTAGTCAGATCAACATTGTTTGGGTTTAAATCACTATTTGTTATCAAAAAGTTAACTTCGTCAATCGTTAATCCGTTAATAAAAAAATTATCTTCGTTAACCGTTAAAGCGTTAAAATTCCAAAAATGTAACGGAAGTTAAAGTTAACCGAAAATTCGAAAATTTAACGAAAGTTAAAGTTAATCCGTTAAAAAGTTTTGTAGACATTTTTTTTTAGATATTTCGACAACTTTGTTATGTACTTTTCATCAAACAACCAATGTAACGGACTAAAGTTAACGGAAGTTAACTAAAGCATTAATAATTTTTTTGAGTTAACTTAAAAGTTAACGAATAATTAACGAAGTTAACCATTTTGTTAACTTCGTTAATTAACGATTAACGGATTAACGAGTTAATGCCCACCTATGCAGTGGCGGCTTTAGGGGGGGGCGACCCTGGGGACCGCCCGGGGCGCCAAGCTAGTAGGGGCGGCGAAGAAGCGCAAAAGAATGAAAAACCTAAAAATAATGAGAAAAGAAAGATGCAACAACGAAAAAAAAAAAGCTCATCAGATTTTTTTGCGGTAGAAATTAATTATATATTGTTAAATATATTGTTAAAGCCAACTGCAATTGCTTTATCTTTCTTCTTTTGATTAAAAATACTTAGTTTCTTCAGTTTAAAAAATAAAAAAATAAATATATCAATTTATTTTCAAATATTGAATTTGAAATGAAAAAAATTGAATTTGAAATGGAAAAAAATTAATTTGAAATGAAAAAACTTGAATTAGGAGTAAAAAACCTATATTCGAGTCAACAAAAAAAGGTCTTCAAAGGGGGGGGGGGGGGCAAAAAAATATTTCGCCCGGGGCGCCGAGCTTGCAAAGGCCGGCCCTGCACCTATGGTTATAAGAAATTGATTTGACTTCATTTCTATTTGCCATATTGTGCATCTCTTGGATTGGATTGGATTGGATTAGGTTGTGATTGATGATGAGGGTTAGATGCCTCTAACACTGCAGCCTTTGGCTTATTGTGTTCTTCATCAATTCACTCATTCAGTGAAAAGGTTTGCCGTTCTTATCAGGTTTAACATCCTTTCCACCAAGTTTTCTCTTGTTAGAGCTTCTCGATAGTTGTCTCCTGCTAGGAGTGCATGTCTCCATTGAGCAAGAGCTTCACAGTCGAATATAATATGGGAGGCTGTTTCGTCCTCTTCATTACACAGTCTGCAGATGGGTTCTTCATCATAGATTCCCATTGTTTGCATGTGTTTCCGTAGGTTACAGTGACCGGTTATCATTCCTGTCACTAGCCTAATTTGTTGTCTACTTAGTTATAGTATTTCATCCGTTAATTTTCTGGATGGTTTATTTAGCATAGTTTTGCTGTGTTTTTGGCCTTCTACATTATTCCAGTGGTTTTGATGTTGTCTTTTTGTCCAATCAGCTAGCCAGCTGCGAATAGTGTTTTTGGTAATTCCAAATACTGGTTCAGGGCCTGTAAATGTTGTTCTTGAGCCCCTTTTTGCCAGAGCATCAGCTTTTTCATTGCCTGCTATCCCTCTATGTCCTGGCACCCACATAAGGGTTACCCTATTGTGGTTTGCCAGGTTAGTGAGGTTTTGTAGGCAATCCCAGACCAGTTTCGAGTTGAACTGATAACTAGCCAAGGCTTTCAGTGCAGCTTGACTATCTGTCAGAACAAGGATATCTTTACCTTGATGGTTCCTGTGTATATTCTCCTACATGCAAACATCTATTGCATGAGTTTCTGCTTGGAATATTGTGGCATATTTCCACAGAGATGCATATGCATTAAACTGTGGGGACTCCCCATATATTCCAGCACCGGTGCCGCTGTCAGTTTTGGATCCATCTGTATACCATACAAGTTTGCCTTCCTGACTGCGTCTTTGTACTAGCCCCTCATTCCAGTCTAGCTGGATGTTAAAGGGTTTGTTAAAGTTGTGCCTTATTGGCATTACATCACTTCTCATTTCTAATAATGGGTCTGTGATGGATTCAGTTATCCTGGTATGTCCAGGGTTGGTAGTGGTTTGCCAATTCCCGTTGATTTCCAGCCTGTACGCCGCCATCCTCGCCTCTCCTTTGATAATAATATCTAGAGGAGGCAGGCTTTGTGCATCTCTACTTACTACCTTTTATTACAAAATTCGAATTTTAAATTTTAATTCGAATATTAAAATATATAAATCAAAGAATTTACCAGTTAGGAAAATGTTTGTTTGCTAATATCTCGCAAACAACAGCCCAAATAAATTTGATTTACAGATTATTAATCAGTGAATTTTTTGAATAAGTAAAATCTTGTTCTGGAACAGCCTGTATATTATTATTTTTTGCAAAAACTAAACGATAAAATATAATGAGATTTATTGTATGTTTATTATGCTGCTATTCGAATGTTTTTTTTCTAAAAGTTTTTATTAAAAAAAATCTGTATGACTAGTGATGAAACGATACAGTATCGGTCGTAAAGTATCGATACTTACTCGGTATCGATTGAAAAGTATCGATACATACTCGTATCGATCGATTTTTTTTGTAAAATTTGCCAATCGCATAAAAATAATTTTGTAACCTTTAAAATAAGTTGTTAGTGGCTTATAACACAGTCACACAAAAAAAATATTTTTTCGGGTCTTTAGGTCAGACCATGTTTACTGTTTTACATGTTTTCGGGGTCGCTGAATCCGAATTCGAGGTCTAAAAAACCCCAGTACGTCAGGGTTCTAACATAACCTCAAAAAACCTCATACAAAATTTTATTCGAGTCCGGGGGGTCAGACCATGTTTATTATATGTTTTTTTGGTCGCTGAATCCGAATCCGAGGTCCAAAAAACCCCAGCATGTCAGGGTTCTGACATAACTTCAAAAACTTCATAAAATTTATGAACTCTAAAAACCAGACGCATAAATCAAATGTCCGACTCTTGTGTGCTACTATAGCGGGTTCTTTTCTCATCAAAAGATCTTTTTATACTTCGGAGTTTTACTATGAAGTTTTTGAGGTTATGTCGAAACCCTGACATGCTGGGGTTTTTGGACCTCGGATTCGGATTCAGCGACCAAAAAAACATATAATAAACATGGTCTGACCCCCGGACTCGAATAAAATTTTGTATGAGGTTTTTTGAGGTTATGTCAGAACCCTGACGTGCTGGGGTTTTTTGGACCTCGGATTCGGATTCTGACCTCCAGACCCGAAAAAATATTTTTTTTGTGTGGCTGTGTAATTTATTTAAAAAAAAATTATTTTCACTCTTATTATATATATATGCATGCAGTTCATCCAATACTTCTAATAAAAAATCTAAGGGTAAAAGAATCAATTTTTTATTTGAACTTGAAACGTGTAAATGTAGCAATAGCGCACTCAGAGTTTAATATAAAGTCCATTAAAATGAGTACAACGTATACTTGACGACATGTAAAAAATGGGATAGACGCTTATATAGCGTAGATTTTAATTCATATATTTGACAGTTGTTTGTTTTTGTACATGACGGTGCGTTCAAAAATTTCAATATTCAATTCACAAAAAAAAAACATTTTCATCAGTATACCGATTACTGATACGAGTATTTTTGACCGATACCTACTCGATACTTAGTTTCAAAGTATCGATACAAAAAGTACTTGGTATCGGAAGAAAAGTATCGAGTAAGTACTCGTATTTACTCGTATCGTTTCATCCCTATGTATGACCTCTCCGAGAAGTTAGGCTGTATACGTGCCTGATACAAGTGTCAAGAAAAACTCGTTTTGGTATCATACATTGAATACCTAGGAATTCTATTCATTGCCGGTAACATAAATATTAATTTCCAGTAATTGCAGTAATCAAATATCAACAAATATTTCTAATTTAGTACATTTAAATTAAAAATGTTCAACACTGGGGTATTGTTAAAGTCTGGTGCCAGTAACCTTATCTACATACACACCTGACAATTATTAAGGTACTGCAATTCGTACGTTGCTATTTTGCATTTTATCACACTCTTATATATAAATATATATAATGATCTTTAATCAGTTTATTTTATTTTTTATTTGTAATAAAATGAAAGTTACAATTAACACTATTATTGTAAGACAAAACACTCTTTTTACTACAAGTTTATACACAAAAATGCTAATGAATGTTTAAGTACGGTGTTTTGCATAATTAAATACGTTGTAAAGATATCGCTTTAAAAATAAAACCCTCCAATTTAGTGTATATCTAATTTGTATTTATTTTTATAGGCCGGTTCACTGATTTGTAATATATTCTGAATACCTAACTTTAATCGTAAAAATAAAATTAAGTTTTATAAAAATCTATAATACGTATTGTATAGTCAATTGCTATGCAAAAGTCTTTTGGATATTGAAGGTAATATATATATACAGATTTCAGTCAATAAGAATCCCCAAAATAGCGAAAGGAATAGTTTTACTTGCATTCGAAATAATTAACAACAATTTCTCGCTAGCTTAAAGACACTGTGCGTCAATACTTTTAACTTGAGTTAAACCTGACCTTAGGCATATCATTTAAAAATTACCCTTAACATGGAAAATTGTAAATGGTGTATTTTAGATATGTTAGGATTATTACAAAAGTTGTAATTAAGTACTCTTATCATCATTTAAGATTTTTTATCAACCATTTTTGCAGTTTTGTATTTATAATGCGGAAAAAATTTTAGTGTCCAAAGACTTTTGCACGGCAGTGTATATGTATAGACTAGTGGAATCCCGCGGCTTCACTCGCGTAAACTTCGAAACTAATTAGAACCCTCTATACGTGATAGGGGATGGCATATTTTTTATATTGATTTTTATTAATTATTATATAAAAACGTAAATATCTCGGATTTTAGTTAAAAATTGTAAAAACTTACCCTTGCCATTAGGGGTTGAATATCGAGTTTTTTTGATTACATATTATTTTGCCCGACTCCACCATTATAATGTAAGCAGCTATACAGATAAACATATCAAAAACAGACCCTGTCTACCCCCGCCATTAGGGGTTGAATGTCGAAATTTTTATTTTAATAGATGACTATTTTGCTCGAATTTTCCTTTATAAGTATAGCAGGTATACAGACAAACATATCTAAATTCATCCTCGTCTCCGTCCCATACTACAGTGCTTGAATATCGAACTTTAATTTTTAATTGAATGTTAATTTGTCCGAATTTACTTTAAAATCATCAACAATTATAAAGATAAATATATCAAAATTTTACCACCCCCTCTTAATACCCATAGGGGTTGAATTTTCGTAACTGATATTTGTCTTGTATAGTACCTACTTGTACCATGTTTCATTCGGTGATCTACAAAAAAAATATTTTTCGAATTTTAATTTTTCCACCCCCCCCCCCCCCCTTAGGGGTTAACTTTTGGTAAGTGCTGAAATAATTGTTTAATTATTTATATTGTAGAGTATGTTCGATAAGTTTCAAATAAATGCGAACAAAAAAAAAAAAATTTTATATAAACTTTGACACCCTGTTTTAACCCCGTAGGGGTTGAATTTCGAAAAATCCTTTGTTAGTGGGTGCTTACATCATAAAAGGAAGGCACCTACGAAATTTCACGTTTCTAGGTCCAGGGGTTTGGGCTGTACGTTGATATATGAGTGAGTGAGTGAGTGAGTGAGTGAATGAGTGAGTGAGTGGTTAAGGACAAACTCTTTTATATATATAGATTATATTGATTCTTAACCGGTGTTCCGCGAACATGTTACAAGTGCTCCGCGAAATAGTAAAAAAAAGATAATAAAAAAATAGAGATTCCTGTTTAATCTTACAATAAATTATTAGAAGAAAAAAGTGTACCTTATTTTCCTTCTCTAAAAAATTGCGATAGAAGGGGTTGATCGGACATTCCGTTTTTTTGTTGTCTAACGGACTGCCCTATCTAAAGGCAGTACCCTTAGATCTTAGGACTCATGTAGCTGAGTTCTCTACTATCCTAGTTAACAAATTTCAAACAAAAAATTGCGAGCTGCTATGATAACCAAATTTTGGTTCATGCTTCCCGGTCTATAACTTTCTTCGACCTCAATAGATTTGATGATTTTAATGTAATTTTCTTTTTTTGAAACGATTAAATATTCACCTTATGAATTAAAACAAAAAATTAAAATTTTTGTGCACGTATGTATAAAATGAATACTATCTAATATGCATATAGTGCAATTAAATATGACCCCAAATAAAGTTGAATGTTCAGCTCCTATAATATTAATCAAACTTTAAATTACATGACCTAATTAATATACTTTTTAGTGTTTTTAGAGATTTTTTTAAGTTTTATTTTATTTTTCCTTTTTGAGTGACGTATTTGAAAATTCATAGTCAGATTTTGATAAAATTTATATGAGCCATTTATACACTTTCAAATAAACAAAAATCATCCAAATTGGTGCATATTTGTCGAAATTTTACCCGAACATACATAAAAAATAGTCCAAGAAAAATAGACATACATCAAAAAAAAATTTTACGGGCTAAATTTTTGCATACAACTTAGTATAAAGATATTTAATAATATGTGAAAGTTCCTTATCAATTTGACGTATGCACGTGTCAATTTTGTGAGGTCAAAGTTCATGAAAACCTTTTCGAGAATAAAGGTGTCTGAGTAATTTGTAGCTGAGATAATTTACTACAAAAAACGAACATAAGGATTTTTATATAGGAGAAACCGTATTTATAACTCCGCGCACTTTTTCATAGCATACGATATCGTTCTATGTAAAATATAGAGCTGCAGCTTAAACATATTGTATATTCCACATAAACAAAAAGATCGAAATAACTCTTTCTGTTTCATAAGAATCGAAAGTCCATTAGTTGACAATACTTTAGGCAAAAATTAACCAAAATCTGAAACAGAGTAAAAGGTACACGACCCTCGCTCGATGTTTTAACCACATTTTCCACTTATCTATTTTTTAAAATCGAAATCTATTACAATATCATTATTTGCCAAACATCTGTCTATAGGAATATATACACTTTTACATCAAAACTATTATTAAAAATAAAGAAAACAGCACTTAAAGGATGATTTCTGAATATTTTATTTTTATGTTTTACGACTGTATTTACTCTAGGTGCAATAGTTACTTTCTTATACCTTTGTATATGAAATATACCTACATATAGTATAAGTAAGTATAATTTTGACCTTCCCTGAATCCATTTTGACTATTTTTGCCATGATGTCTGTGTGTCTGTCTGTCTGTCGGTCTGTCTGTAAGTTCTGTAACTCAAATACGACAAATCGTAGAAAGGTGGAATTTTATACTTAAGATTGATTTTTGCCTGGGAAGAAAACCTCCTATTTTTTAAAACGGTCTTTCAACCGGAAACTGATGTTTACCTACATCGATTTTTGAATTTTTCCAATTACATTGAAACAGTGCGAATTAGAGAAAAATGACCAAGTTGAAAATTGTAGGTAATATTATTATCTATAATTTATGTTCTATTCATTTTTTCGAAAAACAAATTTAATTTTTTTTACCAAGTATTCGTTTTTAAGTACATTTCATATACGTATCACAGAGACTGTACGTGTTTGCCATAGGTACCATGGGGCTTCCTTATACGTAAAATTGAGAATAAACACTGTAAACTCTATTTCATTTAGTTTGCAGTGGTTGCCGGGTCACTTGACTGTATGAGTCGTGATCCGTACGGTCAAATCACCCGACAACCAGTATAGATTATTCTAAATAATGATTTTTAAAAAAATATTTCTAGCTAAATCATAAGTGTTGGAAAAAAAAATGTATGGGGAATAAATTATAGATAATAACATACTCAGTATTTTTTATCTATAACATTTAAAAAATTAAAAAAATTACATGAGTAAACATCCGTTTCCATCTTATTGTTAGTAATTATGTTAAACAAAATTCGTTCGATACATAATGTATAAAATAATATTTCTATAGTTTATGTCTCATTCACTTTACTTTATCTTTTATTAGTTTGTCAGAAATATCCTTCAATAAAATAAAAATCACGTACACTGTTCACTGTCATTATTACGTATAAGAAAGTCCTGTGGCACACGGCAGATTATTTTTATCTTATGATTATGTGCTATCACTCATTTTCTTCAAAAATATGTATTTTTAAAATTTTACTTGAAGTATTTTTTTATAAGGTTCACATTTTTCACACAATTTTAATAAATAACGAAAATTTTCTTTAAAAAATCTTTAAAAATCTTCAGAAATCATCCTTTAAGAGTCATTTTCTTTATTTGTAATTATATTTTTTAAGTAAAAGTGTATATAATCTTATAGACAGATGTCTGCCAAATGATTATAATGCAATAGATTTCAATTTTTAAAAATAGATAAGTGTAAAATGTGCTTAAAACATCGCACAAGGGTCACGTATTTTGAAGACCCCATTTAGCTCTGTTCCGACGTAGTAATTTGGTTAATTTTTGCCTAAAGTATTGTCAACTAATGTACTTTCGATTCTTATGAAACAGAAAATAAAGTTGTTGAGTGTTGAACTCCTATAATAATATTAATCCAACTTTAAATTACGTGACCTAATTTTACATTGCTTAATTTATTTAAATATAGTTGATTTAATTGGAATATTTAAAATATAATTTGACATACATAGGTATAGGTACAGCTAACAGCTATCACAAATGTATTTGAATTGTTGCAACATGTTCAATGCATATAATTTATACAACAAGCCCGGTGTAATGTCTAGGAGTAATATTTAATTAAACAACCAGAGACTTAAATGCAATATACATAAGTTACGAAGGGAGAAACTAATCAGTGAGTTAAATTTCAGACAACTTCATTCGTTACAACTACCGACATAAGTAGAAATATCATTTATTTATACCAGTGTCTTCAAAACTAAACTTGGTGGTACAAACTTAAGCAATTCATTGGAGATTAAAGTTAAGAATTATATCGCTTCAACTCACTTTTGTAAATTTGCTTACTGTTTGCATAAATGTTTTATGTCAAAGTTTATGTTTTATACCTTACTAGCGCGGAATCCCGCGGCTTCGCTCGCGTAAACTTCGAAACTAATTAGAACCCTCCATACGTGATAGGGGATGACATATGTTTTATATTGATTTTTATTTTCTAACTATAAAAAAATGTAAATATCTCGGATTTTAGTTAAAAACTGTAAAAACTAACCCCTTCTCTACTATCTACCATTGCCATTTGAGATTGAATATCGAATTTTTTTATTGCAGATTATTTTGCCCGATTCCAACATTATAACGTAAGCAGCTATATACAGATAAACATATCAAAAACACAGACCCTGTCTACCCCCGCCATCAGGGGTTGAATGTCAATTTTTTTTATTTTAACAGATGACAATTTTTCCCGAATTTACCTTTATAAGTAAAGCAGGTATCCAGACAAACATATCTAAATCCATTCTCGTCCCCGTCCCATGCTATTTGGGCTTGAATATTGAACTTTCATTTTTAATTGAATATTAATTTGTCCGAATTTACTTTAATATCATCAACAATTATGAAGATAAAAATATCAAAATTTTATCCTCCCCCCCCCATTCCCATAGGGGTTGAATTTTCGTAACTGTAATATTTGTGTTGTATATAGTACTTACCTGTGCCATTTTTTCATTCGGTGTAGGTATACAAAAAAATATATATATTTTACAAATTTTTCCACCCCCCTAACACCTTAGGGGTTAAATTTTGGGAAATGCTGAAATAATTGTTTCATTATTTATATTGTAGAATACGTTCGATAAGTTTCAATTAAATGCGAACAAAAAAAATATTTTTTTATATAAACTTTGACACCCTGTTTTAACCCCGTAGGGGTTGAATTTCAAAAAATCCTTTCTTAGTGGGTGCTTACATCATAAAAGGAAGACACCTACGAAATTTCACGTTTCTAGATCCAGGGATTTGGGCTGTACGTTGATATATGAGTGAGTGATTGGTTAAGGACAAACTCTTTTATAGATATAGATAATTACAATTATTATTTATTGATTCGATTTCTTTTATACCGAGTGTTTTTTAAGGACTTTCCAGCGAAATATTTCCAAAAACACGAATTTTCAGAGAAAATGTTCTAGAATCCAGATAAAAGTTTTCCACTTTGCATTCAGTTTTTTTTTCATGTAAAATTTCGATTTTGTCATATACGTGGTATTAGAATGAAAGTATTAGTATAATAGATTAGTGGTTCTCAAAATATACCGGTCTTCAAAATAATTTATTTGTAGTTCGTTATTCTTTCTAACCTAATTTCAATATTTGTGCATTTTTCTATGCCATGTCTTTATTTTCAAGCTATTGTAAAAACTCTGGAACTAATAAAATATTAATTTAATATACCTAGAAAACGATTCCTATTCATCATCGACCAAATTTTAACCCCCATTTACGTAGGGCTTACTAAGACATAAACAACGAGCCCTCACTCAACCCCATGTGCCATTTAAGATTTCTTTGCTCCCCCTCCCCCTGTATGTATGTATCTCTATAAATTTCAAACCATTCAAAAGTTATTTAGGTGGCCCCGAACTTTTGGAAGGCACTGTATGTCTTTAACATTGGGATTCATATACAATTAAATAAGCCAATTTTTTCCGACCCACTATACCTACATTCTAAAACTAAGTATGATTTCAAAAAGGTTGAAATTCTAATTTTTGCTGACGGAGTGAGGGGAGACCAAAAATCTAATGTAAGGTAAGAACTACAAAATAATGAAAAAAAATTTTTAATGGGTTACATACAGTTAGAATTTTCAAAAAATCGATTTTTGTTTAATTACATTTTCGTAATGAACATAGGTACATAGGTATATAAGTACACACACAGAAAATTTCAAGTCAATCCGGCGATTATTTTCGAAGTTACACGCATATTTGTAAATACGTCTCAGAGCGTTTGAAAGTAGGAAGCCGGAGTTAAGGGGTTATATACAGTGAGAATTTTCAAAAAATCGATTTTTTTTATTTCATTTTCGTAATGTACATATATTTAAATTCACACACAGAAAATTTCAAGTCAATCCGGCGATTATTTTAGTTACACGCATATTTGTAAAGACGTCTCTGAGCATTTGAATGTTGGAGGTCGGAGCCGCAGCGCGTTTTTCTCAAATCTGTGTTTTAAAGTCGGTGACCACGATTCCTCGAAAACGGCTGAGCCGATCAGTCTCAAATTTTAACATAAGTTTCTTAAGTATATTTTTTAGTAATTAATCGAAGGTTTTTCTCACCGATAAATGTTTTTTTTATAAACAATTTAACCCTCGGACCGACACCCGGGTCCAGCCAGACCTTTTTCGTTTTCAATCGTAAATTAAATATATTTCTAATTAAGCTAGCGACTTGTACTTCCAGGTAGCTTCCTAAAATTTTATTGGCTATCGATTTATAAAACAATTATCACGAAAAGTCCTTAGAGAGGATTGCTATAAGGACATCTAAAAAGTACACCTTCGGACCGACACATGGTGTCTGGCTGGACCCCTATACAAACGCATAGAATGTGATATATTTTTGTCATTCTACCTGGCTTTTTTCTTCTTTTTTCTAGTTTTTCATAGAAATTATTTATCCAAACTATTCTTTATGCTCACTTTACACATACGCACGCATATATTCATGTACACATTTGATTATTTGTGTATAATCTTATTATTATGTCACATATAAAAGGTTGTAATTGATCTCATTCGATCCGGTGGGAAAAATACTTCGGGATTTTAGGGGTGTGGGGGGCACAACAACCCTCAATCTCGCACAAGAGTCGAGATATTTACGATTTTCAGTAATGGATAAGTAGCGAAACAGAGAAAAATTCAATATTTACAATAAATCTATGTTTTTACCCCCCCCCCCCCCGAAATGTTAATTGTTCTAAAAAAAAACTAATGTTTTGAGAAAACATCAATTTAAAATAAATTTCAAAATTTAAGACATATGTATACCCCCCCCCCGAAAAGTACTACCTCCCCCCTAATTTTTCTAACTACGCCACTGCGTATCATAATTCATCATAAAACTCATTGTTAATCTTTTTTTTATTTTTAAATAACTTAAAATAAAATACAAAAAAAACGAAAAAGAAAAACAGTTTTTTTTCATAATCCAAAAACGTTTTAATTATTTTGTTTTTCATTCACATGTAGAAAAACATATGCCGAAACCTCTGTGAAAGGTAAAAAATTAAAAATATTTGCCTACTTGTGATATAAATGAGTTTAAAGGTATGTTAAATTACCATATGAATGCATGTAAATGCATAAGGGTCCAGCCAGACACCATGTGTCGGTCCGAAGGTTACTGGAATAGGGGTCGGTCTGAGGGTTAAGGTGAAAATTTTTGTCAAAAATCGAATTTTTAATTTTTGAGAATCCGCTACTTTGTCAAAAAAAAATTATTTTGCTTATTCCTTCGATTAAGTACAAGATTATACATTACTTAAACGAAATCCGTTTGGGTTTTTTATTTTAAATGATCCAGTCCAGAGATATCGTTGAGAGGATCACCTGGAGAACAGCTGTAGCAGCTTTCGAAATTATTATTTTTACAAATAAAAAATGTTAAAATACAATTAAAATTTACCATAATATGTGTACAAATTTTTATATTTTAAATTTAAAAGTCTTCTCTTAAAAAATTCTTGAAAAAAACGTTTTTTTTTGGCCTTCTGACTGTATGTAACCCCTTAAATTAATAAAATTATTATTTTTTCTTCCATACCAAAGTTTATTTCTTATAAAGAAACTGCTGATATTGGTAACTAAATTGATTGAATAAAGAGAGTTATTTTAGTAGTAACATGAAAATTACAAAAAAGTAGCCTACTAATCCAAAAAACAATAATTTGCGCTTAACGCGTACAAGACTGGTGCCAGAACCTTACATAACTTCTCCACAAATCACAAAACTATTAAGAATCCAATAAAAAAAGATCCACCATTTTAACAAACATAAACTGTAAACACATACAACATTATACATCTGTTGTTGGTACATACATACAACACTTTAGCTGATCGTGAAGACACTAATACTTGTGTAGAACATATTCATAACGTGTATTATATATCACGTAACAACGTGTAACTGCCTGAGTGTCAGCTGTGAACCCCATCGCGTTTAACGACACTCTTACTAACGATAACAATGTTGTATCATTGCATCAACAAACTTCCCGATAATAATATTACTTCTAACATCTAATATATGTAATTATATTATTAAATAATTCGAGATTATGCAGAGTTTTTGTTATGGTTTGTTTTGAATGTGTTAATGCCAATACACAATGCAGTATACATATATAACAACAATGGTAGAAAGTTTAATCACGGGTGTTACTGTAAACCGCAATCGTAGTGTCTGTCATGAAGGCGCGGTCAGTGGTGGATTCGAACACCTCAAAACTTGGTTCAATAGAACTGATGTATGGTTTATATTGGACCCATTTCCTATGCCATTTATTGAGCTGCTAGCGGGTACCCGCGACTTCGTTCACGTGGAATTTAGGTTAGTGAAAATACGTTCAGTTCAGTTGGGTAAATAATACAGATAGATAATACAAATTTTTGTATGATAATCAATAAAACAGGTAAAATGTTACACACCCATTTTTTATCTAATACATTTTTCGGGATATAAGGTAGCCTATGTCCTTCCCTAGGATGCAAGCTATCTTCCTGCCAAATTTCATTAAGATCGGTTACGCGGTTTAGCCGTGAAAAAGTAAAAAACAGACAGAAAGATAGATCCACTTTCGCATTTTTTATAATATTAAGTATGGATACAAAATCGTAAATATCTCGGCTCCTTAGTAAGATAGTTTCCCCCTAAACCCCCCACCCTCGTAGTGTTTTCCCGCCGGATCGATTGAAAATAATTGCCCCCCCCTTCATATGTGACAGGTGGTGAAATATTTTAACCAAATTTAATTTTTTCCCACACAAACATTTCCATCCCCTTGAAATTTCTTAGGGGATAAAATTTTTGGATTCGAAGTAGACTATGTCCTTTCTCAAGATGCAAGCTATCTCCTTGACAAATTTCATCAAAATCGGTTCAGCTATTTAGCAGTGAAAAAACAGCAAACAGACAGAGAAACAGATCCACTTTCGCAATTATACATAATATTAATATATCATATTCAAATCTTAAATTTCTCGTGTCATAAGTAAGATAGGTTGTTGTTTTTTCCTTCTAACCCCCCACTCCCATGGTATTTTTCCCGCCAGATCGAATGAAACTTATTACAACCCTTCATATATGAAAGGGGGTGAAATATATATTTTTTCTTTTGTTTTGGTTCACATTTATTATACAAAATCGTAAATATCTCGGTTCTTTGGGAGATAGGGGGTTGTTTTCCCCCCTAAAACCGCCCACTCCCATAGTATTTTTCCCGCCAGATCGAATGAAAGTAATTACAGCCCTTCATATGTGACAGGGGGTGAAATATTTAAAAAAATGCCCATACAAACATTTTCACCCACTTACAATTTCATAGGGTATGAATTTTTGAGATTCGAAGTAGCCTATGTCCTTTCTCAGGATGTAAGCTATCTACAAATTTAATCAAGATCGGTTCAGCGGTTTAGCCGTGAAAAGGTGACAGACAGACAGACACACTTTCGCATTTATAATATTCGTATGGATTAGTACTTTATCTTAATATGTATATAAAACTCTTGGTGCGTATGTACCGGTAATCATCAGGCCTAAACCACTGGACGCATCGAAGCCATATTGACACTATATATTTGTTTGGTGTTCGGGTAGGTTTATTTTTTTTTGAACCTGGTAGGTGACTGTGGGGTCGAAATATTTCAAAAAATGTATTTTTCCATATGAAAATACATCAAAAACACTGTTTTTTTTTAATATGCGATCATCAGGCCTAAACCACTGGATATATATTGTTCGTTTGGTGCTCCGTTAGGTTTATTTCTTTTTTGAACCCGGTAGGTGACTCTGGGGGTCGAGATATTTACGAAAATGTGAAACCGTAAATTATAGAATTCGTTATTTTATGGTTACTATGTTTTTAAATAAGGAAATATATGACAAGGAAACAATTAATTGCAACATATATGCACTGAAAAATTATATAACTATTGTTGATAACCGCATTGAAATCGCTTATAGTTTTGTTGTATTTCTTAAATTCAATTGTGTTCAATTTAAACAGATAATAATAATATAATAATAATATATTTATTTATTTGTGTTTGGTACATGTAGTACATACAAAAGGTCATGTGTGAAAAGAAAACTATGAACAAATACAATACATATATGATTAATATAAATGGGTGTAACAAATGTTTTAGAGAGTGTACATAACTCTTACTGTCCTTGAATAAAGAATGATTTTAAGCTGTAATAGCATTTGTCTATTAAATATTTTTTTAGAACTATTTTAATTTTGTCTTTAGAAAGATTGGTTATCCATTTTGGTGTAGTATTATATATTTTAATAGCACTGTTAACTACATTTTTGTAGACAATTGCTTTACGTGTCTGCACTAGAGTCATATTTTCTTTGTTTCTTGTGAAATAGTTGTGTTCCAAATTATTAGCAGTAAAGAAGTCTGGATTATATACTACGTAATTTCATTATTTTATTTTATTTTATTCATTCGGTACGTGGGTCACGTGTTTTTAACATAACCTACGATACAGTTTATTTTTATTCTTAAAATATAGTGAAATAATACAAAAATGCATGTTTAAGTTTAAACATCGGTCGAAATAGTCAAAATAGTCAAACTACACAAAACAACCCTAACAAATTTAACACAATAACAATGAGAAAGAAAGAAAGAAATTATCTTTTAGCAAAACAACGTTTGCCGGGGCAGCTAGTTTATTTATAAATATTAATATAGTACATAGTTTTTAATACATCGAATGATTCGACTGAATTTAATACACCGAAATCAATAGGGCCTCTATTATAGAATAAAACAGGCAAGTGCGTGTTGTCATTGTCACTACGATTTATAAAAAAATAGTTCAAACTTTTTCATTTTTGACTACAGTGTTTGTTATTTTTCGTAAAATTACTAATTAAAAGCTACATTCTGGCATAATTTTTTGAATCGATAGTTTAGAAAATAGAGGGGGGGACGCTCTGACTACGACATTAAAAACTAAATATATCATGATTGAAGAGTTAAAATCATAAGGTCCTGATATATTTTTTGTTGAGACCTTTCTAAAAACACTCCACTCAATGGAGTAAGTGAATTTTTTTTTAAGCTACAGGCTTCCAAAGATTCTACACAAAATAAGTTTTTATTTAATATCTGGAGAACCTTTTGTAATAAAGTTATGAAATTTGATTATCGGTTTAGTATTAATACGTGTTATCGATTTCTAGTATCAACTAGAATCATTTAGACCAGGGATGTATGGGGCCAGTGAACTTTTTTATTTTAATCTAGTATTTTATGTTTTTAAAATTTTTTCCTATAACTGACACTTTAATAATGTCTTATGTCACAAAATATCCAAAAATATACTTTGTTTATTTCAAAAACAGGAACGTTAAAAATCAGGATTTTAAAACATTCATATAATTTTTTTGAACCATCGTGAAGTACATCAATAATATAAGAAAATGAGTGTTTTTTTAACGCGCATATTTAAACTTCTCTAGCGTTGTGCCATGTAGCGTGCAAAACTTAACATGAACTAACCTCACTTTTTAGATAAAAACATGTTTCACTCATTTGCATCGTCTCAAAAATAATTCGAAAATTTTAAAAATTAACAAGCGTAAACATCCGTTTCCGCTCTTTAGATCGTTTTCAGTCCATCTGTATTTTGCGTTTTTCAATTACAGTATCAACAAATAAACAGACAGATAGAGAGGCCGACACAGAGACATCATGGAAAAAGTAGTCAGAAATAATTCAGGGAACGTCAAAAAATTTGATATTCGAAAAAACGGTTTTACAATACTCATATTGTAATTTTGCAGGTACCTACTTAAGATTTGAAATTATAACCTCACAATTAACACAGAGACGGTTAAACATTTGAGACCTTAGAGTCTATAATTTTAAATAAAATCATTTGTCTATTTTTTTACTCGAATTGTTTTCAAGATATTTAAGGAAAAACATCTGCCAAGTAAATGCACAGTGCTTTTCCATACCAAATTCACCAGAGGTAGTTAATTATTGAACAATTTAAATAAAAACTGAAATTGGCATTTGTTAACCATTTAATTTTCATACAATTTTATTTAAAAATATTTATTCGACATTTTTCTTAATACGCATCTGCTTATTTTGTCGTATATTTTAAATTATTTGTCAATTTCAATCTAAATCTAAATTGATGCAAACGTCAAAATGATATTAAGTAAATAGCAATTAAAAAAATGATTTTTTAAAACAAATTGAGACAAATCTCGTAAGGGAATATTTTACAGCAAACATAGGTGACCTTTATTATAGGAAATTAAATGCTCCAAAAAATAGAATCTATAAAATTATAACATGTGTCGATCTTAAGATATTTTGAAAAAATAAATATTTTGAGATGTGACTCCTCCTCGTTATACACGATTTTAATAATTTTGAAATGAGACCGTCTTCAAGCTACACCCAACCAACAAGTTTCTCTAATATCAGTTTACTAGTTCATGAGTTATGCGTGTGTGAGGGGACAGACACACACACACAGACAGATAGACACAAAACAAACAGTGTTTGTCTTGACCTGAAACGGAAAAATAAAGTTAAATTTTCAAATCGAATAACATTTTTTTAAACGATCACAATGCTTCTTGTATCTTCGATATTATAGTACGTCTGGTACGTGGCAAATAAAGCCAAAACGTTGCACTTTTTGATTGGGGTATGCTACTTTCTGTGGTCATACACAAGGTCAAAAGGAAAATTTTCAGATAGGGAGCCACTTTAAAATCCATGTAGAACACTGTTATATGGGCTATCAAAGATAACCCACATCGGTGTTATAAAATTAGCTTTATCTCAGCTCCTAGTCACCCGATTTCAATTTTCTTTTGTTAATTTTAAAGTTCTTATTGAGAAGATTATTTTTGTCATTATTCATTTTTCTCTAAATCTCAGAGGTTCTCCACAATTTTCGAAAATCTGAAAATTTCAGTTTTCTTACGAATTTAATTGTCATATAACTTTTTTGTCGTGCCCAATATCATTTTTTTACTTCATATAAAAAAGAAAGATAATTTTTTCAGCAATTCATCAGTATCAAGATAATACTACATATTTTAATGAATAACTTTTTTGGAAATCGTGAGTTAAACTAAAAAAATGGACTAATTTTGAATTATTCTATGTTAGTATACCTTTTTATTATATGACATTTTTGTTGGGATCAAATTTTCTATATGGGACAGTTAAAAAATTGTAAAATCTGTCATGAATGCCACTGAACTTTCTTATACAATAAATTTTTTTACGTATATCTCCTTATATAAAACAAATTATCCTGGCTTATTAACGATAGATAATAACGATATCTACAACTTTTGTTATAAAAATTTCATTCTATTATGAACTTAAAAAAAATAAAAAAATAAATTAAACTTAAATTTCAAAATATATATATTTTTTATTTGGTAAGAGATACAAAAAAATGAATGGAATATAAACTGTAGAAAATAATGTACTCTACAATTTTTGTCATAAACATTTTATTCTATTATGAACTTTAAAAAAAAATGTAATATAATGACTAAAACCTATTTTTTTAGTTTAACTGGCGATTTCCAAAGAATTTGTTCATTTAAATAGTATTATCTTGATATACGTGAAATGCTGAAAAACTTATCTTTCTTTTTTATATGAAGTAAAAAAATGATATTGGGCCCGACAAAAAAGTTATATAACAATTAAGTTCGTAAGAATAGTGAAATTTTCAGATTTTCGAAAATTGTGGAGAACCCTTAAGATTTAGAGAAAAACGAATAATGATAAAAAATAATTATCGCAATAAGAACTTTAAAATAAACTAAAGAAAATTGAAATCGGATGACAAAACACGGTTGAGGGCCATCTTTGATAGCCCATATAACAGTGTTCTACACGGATTTTAAAGTAGCTCCCTATCTGAAAATCTTTCTTTTGACCATATGTATGACCACAGAAAGTGGCATACCCCAATCAAAAAGTGCAGCGTTCTTTCACGTACCAGACGTACTATTACCAGAATGTAATAAAACGATGTCAGGTACGTATTAAGAAAAACATGAAAATTTCCTGATAAATTAAAGAGAATGCGCGCAAAGCCGCGGGGAATTTCGAGTTTTTAATCAACACCATCTGTTTTTGTCATAGCCAATACAATCTAGAATTTGTGTTAAAATGAAAGTTTAACCAATTCGCAGCGTGCGCGATGACAGCGCCAACTAATAAGTGGACTTTAATAGCAACTTGGGTGGACTTTGACGTACGAATAAACAAACAATTTCAATAAAATATCGTAATATATACATTTTAGACGATTATTTATGACTATTAGCTATGTGCACGAAGGCTATAAGCGCCGCTAGCGGGTAATAGAGAAGGATTGAATGGATTCAACTCTCTTTTTATCATTGTTTAATATGTTTAATACCGTGCAATTTTTTATTAAACAAATATCATTTAATTTAGCTGTTTGCATATAATATAAATAGTATAGCATAAAAGGTACGTGGAAATTATTTATTTTGGGTATATTTTTCTCTTTAATTATGACGTATAATAGAGAAATAATTAATTCGTTTACATTGACAGCATAACCTCAAATTTTGGCACCGATAATTTTACAATATTGCTCACCACGAACACTCGCATCGACATTATTTCTAACTCCACCCCCTTGCACATAGTCTATAGTGGGATTAACCATGTTGATCTTTCTATTTTCAGTTAAAAACGAGTCTATTAAAAATGACAGTTAGTCCACCCAAAGTGTTATTTTTCGCCACGTCGTGCGCTGTGATCGATTTCGTTTCCCCCACTACCTACTTTGCACCCAGCGAATATAAGAAAAACGATGTTTCTAACTAATCACATAATTTCCACTCAAGTAACAAAACGTTGTTAATAACTACACCAAACCATCCACAAATTACCCGAGATCTAGTTACCCGTTGCTGACGAGAAAGTTTTCTGGCACGAATGTGTTAATAACGAGTGTTTCTCTGAACCACAAACCCAATGTCTGTCACGACCAACGTTAGATTCGACCGCGTCAAAACTTGGCCTACGTGGAACAGATTTCGCTCACCATAGTTCTCTTACACTCGGTCATCGCCCCCCCCCCCCCCCCCCCAACCCCCTAACACAATAGTGACGTGGTTGGAGTGATAAGGGAGGTTTCATTGTCAGCGTGTCAAAAGAAGATGTAGTCAGTGCAGGCTCGGAAACGATAAGATGTATTTTATATGTGTTGGAAAATGGATGGTTTTATTGGAATTCTATCTAAAATAGAATCAGTGTGTTCGGGTATTTTTACACATGAAAATTCACACTTCTTCTTCATTCATTGTACTCGTATTAACAATTCATAAAAAATAAACCATTTTTAAGGTAAAATATTTTTAAAAGATCGAAAGTTCTGATTTTAGAATGTTGCAAAAAAACGCCAATCACGAATACAATTTTTTTCAATTAATATCTATAAGAGGCAGTCAATAATATACGTAGGTACGTAAAAATCGCCTAGTGTGATGATATGGGACGGAGGGGGGGGGGGATCTTGACAAAGGTGAAATAACGGGACATTTGAAAAAAATAGTATATGATAAGTTATTGACAAGTGACATTGTTGTAAAATATGTTCAGATAAGCTATAACCAACTTATTGTTAGTGACCCGTAAAAAAAAAGTACAGTGGTGCCTCGCACAACGAACGCCTCGCTTAACGAACGCTGCGCACAACGAACTTTCTGTTCGTACATTGCGCGACTCGCTCAACGAACTGCATCGTGTTTAATTTTGCCGTCCGAAAGCTCCTACGTATCACGAAGTTGCCCGAACTTCCAAGGTCGCACGCAGTTGATGCTCAAACTTGCATCAACGCGTGCCAGTCGTTCTCTTCTGTGCTTAACTCACACACCTGTTTGTTTTAATAAATGTAATTTTGTGTGTCTATATTATGAGTTCTAAAAAAAGCAGGAAGGTGATTTCTGTTGAAATGAAACAAGAAATAATTAGAAAGAGGATTTGACCCTGCAAGCCTTGGTACACTCTCCTAAATCTGATTCTGACTAAAAAATAAAATAAGTTTGTACAATCTTTTTTATGTTACAGTACCATATTTTATGCTATAGAACGAATTAAAATTTTTAACATGTATTGTTATGGGAAAACGCGTTTCACACTTGTTCTCGGAACGAATTAAGTTCGTTATGCGAGGCACCACTGTAAGTGCTTGTTTCTCGGAAACGAAAAATGATATAAAAATTATAAATACACAAATCAATTCTACATAAAAAAGGGCTTTAAGAAACCGCAAACAAAAAGTACCTATCTACTTTCACAAAAAAGTTATAGCCTTAAAGAAATTCCGAATTTTATGTATTCTGAGTATATCGCCTAAATCATATAGAATTATAAATATTTTTTGTGTAGTAATACTCACCCCTCTTTTTTTGTTGATTTAGAGCAGTCGTTTCAAACATTTTACTAATGCAACCCGCGCTCATGACCCAATACGTGTAATTGATTATTTAAAACAACATGGAATACAATGGGAAAACAGTTTTGAAACATTGCAAATTATATAAATACAATGTACAAGTTTTGAGGCTTTCGCGGTGATCTTGATATGGATCTTGGTTTCTGGGTGTAAACCGAGATCTATAAATACAATTATGATGTTATCCTTTAAGTACCGACGTGAAATTGGTGTCGTCGCGCGCGTATTTGGTGAGTAATCACGATTTGAAATTCCGACGCGGTCTCTTAGGCCTCACGTCAGTACTTATGTAAGTGTTTTGTTTTATTTTTTTGTTACTGTAAACTGTTATTTTTACAGATATTGTGAACTATGGATATACTGGGGACTTCAGGTCGTAAAATAAATAATTCTACGACAGATTTACAGCATTCAAAGAGATCTTGGATATGTATAAATACATCGAATCCAAATTATACGCGAGTGATTGAGAACTGGCTGCTGTACTTAGAATATAAGGTGTAATTGGACTGTGGACATTTTTTTCAGAAGGTTTATTTACCTACTATATATTTTTTTTCTAAAAGTTATATTAGTCGTGAGTAAGAAATACTATTTTTTGTTATTCTGAGAGGAGTATTCTTTGTGTTCTGATTTTTTATATCTAACAGTCGTATTTTTCCCCAAAATTCAAACCAATTATTATTGTAGTCTTTTATTTAAAAATTTAATAAAGTTGAAAAAAATATATAAAAATATACTTAGTTTTTCTTAAAACCCTTTATTTTTCATCATAATGCAAAGACAGATATTAAAAATCAACACTTTCTTTTAAAAACATTATACAATATACGCGGCCCCTCAGGCCTCACGTCGGTACAAACGTTACAAAAAATGCACGTCGGTACTTGAAGGTTATTTTAGAACATATATTATTTTAAAACATATATTCAAGGTTTTTTGTTCGTTGAAATTTTCAATTTTTACCCACCAAACAATTTTAGGATACCTTTTTTAGTGGGGAGTCTGCAGCCCGCAGACTTTCTATGGCTGAATTTGGTGCCCCGTGTTCATATACGAGTTTGATACCACTGATGCAGTGTGTACACTAACCGTTCGTGAAATCGTGATATAATATAATATAATAAATTACTTAAAAATCTATTGAAATATAAATTAAGTTATGTAATAGTGTTTACAAAATATGCATTGTGTCCCTTTTTATTCTATCACCCCCTTATTTATTCATCAATTATATCAAAAAAATGTTTAAAATAAAAGTTTTTTGGTTTTTTAGTGAGGAAAAAAATGGCGCTCTTAATTTTTGATTTGGTAAATGTCTTCAAGGTCAAATATGGTCAACATTTTTTTCAATTGGAAACCTGTATTTTTTATTTCGGTATTTTTATATGGAAAAAAACATTTTTACGAATTATTTACCTTGAAACCATCAACTTCGGATAAAAAGTACAAATAACAAAAAATATTTAGTTTGATCTGATAAAACTAAAAATGATCAGATATTTTTTTATTATTTTTTTTTTATATTTTGAAGAGTAAAAATTAAAAATAATCCTGGTATAATTTTCCTAATTATAGCAGATTAAGATAAACATTTTTTATTTTATTCACTTTCCCTCTAAAGTTAATGGCTTTTGAATAAAAAATTAGTGAAAATGTAAAATATAAAATTATTTTGTTAAATATTAAAGAAAAATTAAGTCAAATAATTTGTCAAAATTTGCTAAAAGTCAAAAACAACTCAACAAATTCAAAAATTAATAACGCTATTTCAGTTCCTCTAAAAATCAAACAACTTTTATTTAAAAAATTTTTTGATTTAATTGTAAATATGGGGGTGATTGATTTAAATAGGACACCCTATACATACCAAGTACACATACTTAACTCTTCAGTGAAGTTTGGCATACGTATACAGAACAACAATTATTTCAACAGTGTGTGTAATTGTTAGATATACATAGGTATATAAGTAATAGAAAGTAGTTTAGTTTTGGTTAGATCCGGATCTGTTTATTAGCCATCAACGTGGCCATTTTAGGCCATAGAACGACAATAAAGGCAAATAGCCCACTTGAAACATAACACATTCATTGCCAGGTGCGTTCAGTCGAATTTATGAACACACAAGCTGGCCAAAATCAAATTAAGAATGAAATATTGTAGACATTATGCTAAGAAACTCTCCAAGATATGCGTTCAACGACTTTTCATTCTTATACGTCATAACTGATGGAATTAAAATCTCTCTATTCAACAATCGGCCCATTAAATCGCTACTTCCTTACAAAGGATCCCTTCGTTTCAAATCCCTTTTCATATTTTAACATTAATGTATAGTAGATATTTTATGTACACAGATTATTATATAATCTTTAATATATTCTTATCTTGTTTTCTTAATTTTAATAATGATTTAATTGTTATATGTATATTAAGATGAAACTTCTTTTGCGATTTAATATTACTTTTATGCTTTGTTTAATTAAACTTCTCTGTCTTATCTAATATAAATATTAAAAGAGTCGAATATAAAAGCATTTAATTTTATATTTAAGAATTAATTAAATTATTTCTGTTGGTTGATATATGAGTGAGTGAGTGGTTAAGGACAAACTCTTTTATATATATAGATTTTAAATTTGAAAACTGAAAATTGTAATTTTTTATTTTAATTTTTTTTAACAAAAGTAGTTTATTTACGTGTCTTCTTTAAGATAAAGTACTAATTGATATACCATTTAGTCCAAGTAAATTAGATATTTAAGAAGAAAAAAATCATAAAGTTTTGATATTTTGTACACGTACTCTGAGAAGGGTTACGAATAAGAGCCCGAAAAGTTCCCACCTAAATCGTGGATGTAACATCCCCTTTCACATGAAAAACTACCCTCGGAGTGGATTTTATTCCAGTTTTACCCATTTTTCATCCGAACTACCGCTCGGAGAAAAAAATATTATAGGAATTAAAGATTAAACATGAAATTATACGTAAAAAATGTAATATTCACTATTCGGCTAATCCTCAGCCTACTCTCGCATTCAATGCTCAAAGTGAAGGGTAGTTTTTGGAGCGCAAGGAAAAATCGATATAACAAGATATTTCACCGTAAATATTTCCATAACGGCTAATTTTACCAAAAAGTTGATAAGAATAAAAATTGTAGAACTAAATCTCCTCTATAAGATCTAAGTATCATAATTTTGTTTCAAATGTTTTTTTATTGATTTTTTACCTTTTTACACAAACGTAAATTACATTATTTTGAGATATTTTCCATAGAACCCATTGAGTAAAGCTTTTCGCGCATTTTTCAATTAGTGGCTTATCTTCGAAAGTATATTCCATATAAGTCTTGTACATTTTTATTGGTCAGTGGTGGCTTCTTGAATTAATTCCTCTTCAGTTGGTGAATTAAGGCAACCTTCTCTATGGTATTTGAAACACATAGTTCAGCAGCACAACTCAATTTTAACACAATTGTATCGTTTCCTGCAACCTATTTGGCAGTTGTGATATAAAATTTTGAGGATGGAAGTTATAAATTGTGCCTCTGCGTTGAAAATAAATATTAAAATGTTCCAAATTTTTTTCTAACCAAATTTTGTAGCACCTATGAGAACTGTCTGTCAAGATTTGCTTTAGTGTAATACTCAATAGTAATGTTGTCGACAAACTGCATATATGTTTTAATAAAAAGGCGACGTGTTTCTATTGGACAACCAACTTATGAAATGAAATAATTCTTTATGGATTTAAAAATATTTCCTTTCGTAAAGTCTTATACAGTATTTTGTTTCCGAACCGTCATTTTGGGAAAACAATATAATAAGAATTAAATATACCTGATTAAATTCTACGTAAAAAATGTCATGTTCATTATTCAGTTAATCCTCAGCCTACTCTTGAATTCAATGCTCAAAGTGAAGGGTAGTTTTTGGAACGCAACAAAAATCGGTATAACAAGATTTTACACCGTAAATATTTCCATAATGGCTAATTTTACCAAAAAAATAATTATAATAAAAATTGTAGAACTGAATCTCCTCTATGAGATTCATGTAAAACAATTATTTTTTCGAACGTTTTTTATTGATTTTTTCCCTTTTTTCACAAATGTATATACTATAATTTTACACGAATATAATTTTATAATAAAAAAGTGGGACAACCCCAATTTATATTTAAAAAAAAATGTTTCCAACATGTGTGTGTATGTGCTTGTCCCTTAAGACCTTTTAACGGATATCCTCTATAAAATAATTAAATTCTGAATGAATAAACAGGTAATACATACTTAAAGCTACTTCTACACCAAAAACAGGAATACATTTGCAAAAATATACAACATTTTAGTAGAATAGACTAACGATGGTAAATCACTAAAAAAAAAACACGCGAAAATATTTACTCAATGGGTTCTATGGAAAATATCTCAAAATAATGTAATTTACGTTTGTGTAAAAAGGTAAAAAATCAATAAAAAACGTCTGAAACAAAATTCTGATACTTAGATCTTATAGAGGAGGTTCAGTTCTACAATTTTTATTCTTATCAACTTTTTGGTAAAATTAGCCGTTATGGAAATATTTACGGTGAAAAATCTTGTTATATCGATTTTTCCTTGCGCTCCAAAAACTACCCATTAGTTTGAGCATTGAATGCGAGAGTAGGCTGATGATTAGCCAAATAGTGCACATGACATTTTTTACGTAAAATTTCATGTTTAATCTTTTATTCCTATAACATTTTTTCCTCCAAGCGGTAGTTCGGATGAAAAATGGGAAAAACTGGAATAAAATTCACTCCGGGGGTAGTTTTTCACGTGAAAGAGGATTTTCCATCCACGATTTAGGTGGGAACTTTTCGGGCTCTTATTCCGAACACTTCTGAGAGTACGTGTACAAAACATCAAAACTTTTTGATTTTTTTCTTCTATTTGGCAAATTTTAATCTAAATACCGTGGACTAATTTTATTTAAAAATTTTGAATTATCCCTAATTGAATTTTTCAATTTTTTGTATGTCGCGTATGACAATTTAAACTATTAATATCTCAAAAGTTTCTTTTTTTATGATTTTTACAAATATGTACTTTTTTGATATACCAGTCCATTTGATTTTGCTGAGAAAAGGGCATGTACCCCTCAAACTACCCCCAAGGGGCGGGTTTAGGGGGTTGAAAATATTTTTCTGAAATTCTTTAGGGTCGATATATGAGTATATAGTAAATTTTGTATCCTAAAACTCTATCTTCAATAGTTTGGGCGTAAAACATAGTAGACGGGTGGTCTAGAACACTCTGTATACGTTTATTTCATATTTATGTGTAGGTACCTGTAAGAAAGTAAAAATACATTTTGCTCTTAACGCGTTCAAGACTGATGCCAGTACCTTACATATTATGTATATTATATGTATAATAATGTACATGTACGTAGAGCAGTTAAAATATTCTCCATTTCTCTTATATCTTGTTTCATTATACAAATGTTTTAACATAAAAGAATATGAAAATATTGTCGTGTCAGAAAATGACACTCGTGTATAAAAACAAGATAAAACATTTTATTAATAACATCATATGATGATTTATTACCAATGTTTTATATCAGAGCGCGGGTTCACAAGATTTATGTTTGTATTTTAATACCGTTAATTTATATCAACGAGAGAGAGGGTGAATGAGTTGGAAAGAAAGAATTGCCATCTAAAGTCTTTTAATTTAATGCTTGCAAAAACAAAAAGTCCCATTTTGATAATCATCTGCTTATATCAAGTAATCCCCTTTGTTTGAGCATCACTATAAAAGTCAAATAAACAAAACAAATTACACAGAATGACAAAAAAGCGAATCCGTTGCGTTAAGTTGGAAAGAGAACCCACGACTCTTTCCCCCCCAATTAAATGAGCAGTGTCAGGCGGAAAATCTGATGGTTATCAGGAAGTAAATCCATTTCTCGTTCCGCCTCCAGCAGCGGTTCGTGTTTGTCTAAGACATTGCCGTAGTTAACGTTGTCGGTTGCTTCAACAGACCTGCATTTAGACTCAATCACAACCCACTCTATCCCTCTCTCTCTCTCGCCTTTCAAATATAAATCAAAGCTACTTCATGCTAAACTTACCCTAATCAATATTTTATAAATGAGATTCACATTCAAAAGGAATCGTTAATATAAGTATGTCTTTAACAATATTTTATTACACAGTACACAGGGGCCGTCTTTAACCTATTGGGGGCCCTGGGCACATTAGGACAATGGGCCCCCTATGACCTTGACAGAGCTAAAGAAGTTTTCACTTCAAAAATTAAGAATATGAAAAACTAGTTTACTGTTAATTTTTTTAAAACAGTGTAGGTAATTAGTACATCATTAAACGGGTGGCCAGTATTTCTCTACAACAAATTTCCCTGACTTTTCCCGGTTTTCCAGATGAATTTTTACGTTTTTCCGTTTTTTATTAAAAAAAAATTTTTAAGCATATTTTACATTACACAATATATTAAAGTTTACGGAACTTTAAAAAAGAACTTTAATACCATTGCGAATTTTGTTGCATTTTTTTCAAATACTGATTTTAAGGTATCAAAATTCTCTACAAAATGATTATTTTAAAATTAAATTTTCTACATAAATGCACTCCGTGACGTGTTAAGATACGTATTTTTTATTACATAAAAACGTTAAAACGGGAAAAATGTTGAGGAACGAAATGCACCATCATAAAGTAGAGTAAATTTCCATCATTCCAGAAAAAAAAAGATTTCAAATTGGTAAATTTTTGACCAATTTATAAACTTGAAAACAGGCTATTTTTTAGGTATCCCCTTAATTAATGTGCAGAGGGTACGTGTATACAAAAAATAAATCAAATTTCAAGAAATTATTTTTAATAAAAATAATATCTTCAATAACAAATCACATAATAAATTAATATCACCACTGTTAAAAACCATTAATATATTCAACGATTGAACAAATTGCATGAAGTGTGGTACCTATACACTTCTGATTGATTAAAGTACTAAAAATAGATCACGTGATAAAACAGAATTATTTGTTGACAATATAACTTTTTTGAAAATTCTGCATGTTTTTTTAAATTTAAATAGATATTTGTTTAAAAATATTTGCGGAAAATTTCTTGACGTGGTGTGGGTTTTGCATTTTTACAAAAAATTCCCTGTCTAGCAAAATTTCCTGACTTTCCCGGTTTTCCAGAAACTGGCCACTCAATGTATTTTTATATATTTAAAATCCTAAACATGCTGAAATCGGAAAGCCTGATTTTCGGGTGAGAGTAGAGGGGCTTCGCGCATGCAAAAACTAATAAGCAAGTAGGTATCGTAGTTAGTCATTAATGTCATTATCGTTTGATTTTTGTCAAAATAAATATCGTATGTTTTTCGGTAATAAATATCGTTTATTGTTTGGTGATATGGGGCCCCTATCAATCGCGGGGCCCTGGGCACGTGCCCAGAGTGCCCAGTGGGAAAGAGGGGCCTGACAGTACAGCGTTGTTATAACACCTTAAATTAGAAACCGGTTATAACGACATCGGTTAATGCAACAATATATGGGTTTTAACGACTCAAAATAAAAGTCCCGGCTGAATCCCTTATACAGTAGAAACCGGTTATAACGACATCGAAAAGACCGGTCATTTTAGGTCGTAAAAACCGACTGTTGTACCAATAAATAGATTTTTTTAAAGTATTTATCGGAAAAACTAAAAATTTCATGAGTATGATGAAATTTTATGAAATTCACCGTCTGTGAGCGAAGATATCGTCAAAATAAAATCAAAATTTTAAGCACAAAATAATAAATATTTACATAGTACATAGTACACTTAACGTTATTTTACTGGAAATATAGTTTGACATTATGAGGTGCGATTCTGATTGGTTGAGTATTAACTCTCCACCAATCATATACCAGTATACGAATATATGAAATCCACATCTGTTTTCTGTTTATTAGAATTAAACCTAAACTTTTCCATGATGTATTATGTATTATGTCAAATATTATTTTTTATTGTACAAAAAATTAAATGCACAAATTATGTCAGATACAATAAAACAACACGGATTATTAAAGGATAAACATAATATTCTTACGTTAAGGTTAATTAATTAAAAATACAAAATTGTTTTAATTAATGTTAAATAACACAAGTGCAAAGAGTTTTGCCTATATAAAAAATACTCTATTTAAAAAAAATGAAGACAAAAGACGGGTCCGTTAAACCGATAAAATTATCCGAAAATATTGTAAATAGAAAGTCGTTAAATGCCATATTTTGTTGTAAGCAATATCATTATAAACGGTATATTATAATATTCAATTAAATGGGATTCAGTCGGGACTTTTATTCTGAGTCGTTATAACCAATACGTCGTATTAACCGATGTCGTTTTAACCGGTTTCGACTGTAATTGCTTTTTTACCAGTTTTTACGATTAAAACCGATGTCGACTATAATTACGACTACAAGCAAATCTTTACCATTAAAAGAAAAATGTAAGTACAAAATACAAGTTTTGAGACTTCCGCGGTGATCTTGATATGAATTTTGGCATCTGGATGTAAGCCACGTCGATTTGGTCGTGTTATCGGACTTTGTTTTGTCACAAAAGAGCTCTAAAGATGTCCACTACATTGTGTGACCAAACGTTGGCCGATAACGCAACCAAATCAATGCGGCTTACACCCAGAAGCCAATATTTATAGGTACAAAATATTTTAACTGTAATACTAGAATTTGTGTTGACATTTAAAATTATTTCTCTCTTTTTCTCCGCGATTTGTCAAGCTCATTTTTATATTTTTAATTCAGTGATAGGCGCGTATAAAAGTGGAGGGTCTTAGGGAGTCATATTCCCCTCCCCCAAGAATTAAAGAGATAGTCAGATGAATAACTTCAAAACTGTTTTATTCAGAGACTTGAACCGGAATTTATTTATGGTTCGAGTTCGGTTTGAGTTCAATAATAATTTTCAGTTTGGGTTTAGATTAAGGTTCAGCACAGTGCAAAAAAAAACGTTATTTTTTCAGGTTCAGGTTCGGATACGGATTCAAATCAAAAAAATAAAATTAAAATAAATTACTATTTGAAAATAAAAAAGCTATCCTGCTGTGGGCTCACAAAACAATATGTATGCGGTATAAAATAAAAATCCATTAAAAACGGTATATTTTTAATTTTCTAATTGTTCAGATGTATTAAAAAATTCAAGTTATTCAAATCTCCATTTCTTGAGATAAAATTTATTTTCGTCATTGATATTATAATAAATGTATGATATTATTTATATTTATATTTTATACATATAATAATATACATTTGTCAAAACAATGACGGAGCGAAGCCTTATACTGCTAGAAAAAAAATAGCAAAAAATAAAAATTCAGATTTGTTGCAATTTGAAAAGAAATTCATTTTTACAAAGTTATAGAATTATAAAGCAAACAAAAAAAATGTTAATTTTAGTAGTGGACATCATACAGTGAAATTCAAACAAATTTCCAATTTGTACATTTTACAATTACTTTTAAAAATCAATGGAGGAAAATTGATAAAAAATTATAAATAATTTCTTGAACTTTTTGAAAAAATATGGTTACCGGATATCCATGAAAAGGTTCGGGTCCAGATTCAGGTTCGCTGACTGAAATATAGCGGTTCGGTTCGGGTTCAGGTTTATGAAAAAAACGGGCTTATGGTTATAAGAATCTATGAATTATTTCATCTACAGTAAAGTCGGTATATGTATAAGAACAGGCGGGAATTATGGACACTTCCATTTGTTGCTCCATTTTAAATTTTATGAAGATAACATTAATGTGTATTTATGCTTATATCTTTAAATAACTGCGCCAGTTGACATGACAGTGTTTGGAATATCGGTATGTCATACTTTAATTTAATTAAATTTTCCATTTTTGATTATTTATGTTAATTAAGGTAAGTTAGTTTAAATGTTTATTAAAATGTTTATATTGCTGTTAGCAGTGCTATTAATCCGCTTAATAATTGTATAATGGAGTACGGACTATAAGTTTAATTATTAACCGGAATCGTGGTGAGGTAAATAGTGTGAAATAGTATATTGTGTAGCAAGGGCTGAAACAAGACGATTTCTGACTAGGGCGAGAGTTGACTGCCCGAGCGAAGCGAGGGCTGTCATCGCACTGGTCAGAAATCGTCTTGTTTCAGCCCGTGCTACACACGCTATTTTTCATATCACATGCATTGAAACAACGAGTTTTGATTTCTGTAGCCAGTCGAAGTAAGACTATTTTAGACAAATAGCGCAGTAATATCTTATACTATTTTAATAATAAAATAATTCAGAAATAAGATTCGCTTTTGTTTATTACAAATTCGATTCTGACAGATTTAAAAATACTATGGCTAGGCCATAAAATGCACACCCCTTAAACATAAAAAAATGTATTAATTTATAATATCAAATAAATACGATACAATATAATTGGTGAAACTTAAAAGGATGTTTGAAAAAAATATTGGAGGTAATTAATATTATATAAATATATAATATGAAGTTTATCACTCATTAAGATTTTTTAGAAAATCAACAATGAATCTTGATATCAATTGATTATTACCGTTTTTATTTAAATTTAGGATGTATAGTAATAAAACAACAATCATTTTAATTTACAATTTTTATATAAAATATTTTTTTTGTAAAATGTATAAAGTAAATTAATTAATTAATAATAATAATTAGAAAGATAAATACATCCACATATTGCAGCGATAACAGCTGTGTTCACCTGATGTCTAGCAGAGCATTTAAAATGAAACAACAATGTAACGTTTATAGGTTAGGTATATGTATATGTACATTATATATTTGTTTTAAAAATGCAAACTTACCAGACTTTATCTTGATTAAAAAGATTGATTGGCTTTGAATAAAATAATTAAAATACAGCACGTATCGATGTACATGTATTTATATATTAATTAAGTGACGTATGAAGAAATAGCGCCTTACGGTAATCTTATGAACTACCGAGTAACTACTCTATTTGTAAAAATAATTCTTGTCAAAATATGAATTTTTGTTTAAATAAACTGCAAATTTCGTTACTTCTAGTTATCCAATTTTGTTGAGTTTTAATAGGGTTCTATTCTGATAATAGATGAAGTGAATTCAAAAGGATTGGTGCAAATTTATTTCGAAATATAGCCTACAGTTCGGCGTTTTTATCAAAAAAGGGGGTTAAATCAACAAATTGAACTTTATTTATATTTTTATAACAGAAAATTAAAACCGATCGATATTAAACTAAGTATAAATGCAGACTGTAATGTTTTCTATCAGAAAATGTAAAAATGTAAGTGGAATACTAAAGAAATTTAAGATATAATGCTCATTTTATCAATTTATATACGAAAAAAATTTTAGCACGATAATAGAACACACTTCCAAGCAGAGCCTGCTTGGGTGTGCAATTAATTGTATTGATTGAATTTTTAAAATTATATACGGTTTGTTTTGATGTTACTGTATCTGTCGTTGATAAATTAGATTCCTTAGTTTTTGTAGAGAAGCTCACAAAGTTGTCACTTCTAATTTTTTATAATTATTAATAAATAATAAATTAATGAATTTGCTAGTCAGGAATAAGGGCAGAAACAACGTTGTTTATTTGTTTCTGATCGGTACAATCGCATTGGTCTGAAATTGTCTTGTTTCTACTGTCAAAACTGGGTTCAAAACTAGTTGTTTCTATGCATGTGATATGAAAAGTTTATTAATAATTCAGTACTTCACAACTATCCATTTTCGCAAAAATCAATTTTTAGTATAAATCTTCATGATGATGCCCACTAAACAGGAAACATATTGTGGAGGTTCTGTCCGCATACTCCTTACTACGCCACTGCTATTTTTTTTTACAGTGACAACATATTAGTTTGAAATAAAAACAACAAAATAAAATTTAAAATACAAAAATGCTTGAACCACCTAATATAGATAATCATTTATTATGGTAACAAGCGAGTAATATGGATCAATGTAGTTCATATTACACGCACATTTTTTAACCCTTAATTACTCGCATTGGTGTATTTTGTACACCAGTAACGCATTTTCTGTGATTACTAAATGCATAAATTTTTGTGGGGTTGTACACCCCCATCTAACCTTTGTTTAGTCATTCTAGAGTGTGATAGGAATCCGGCAGTCAAAATTTGAAGATTGTCGCAGTTTGTATTAATTTTTTACTTACTAAATGTAGGTTGTATTAACACATAAATAGCAGCATCCTAAGCGAAGAACCGCGTTTTTGAAGACATTAGCGATGCTGCTGGTGGAACACATTTTGTCAAAAGACCAAAATTAAAAAAATTACCAACAAAAATCAAATTTTTATTGTCCGATTTACTGCAAGATGAATATTGAACAGTTTTGTGCACTTTTTTAGATTTATTTTGGTTAGTTTTTTTTTCTAATCCTTAATTTTTAGTTGGGTTAATTTTAAGAAAATTTTTCTTAGTTCATCAAAAACAAATAATACATTATATGAATTGAGCAAAAAATTAATATAACACCTGGGTCAGTCCGCGGTGATGGTCGTGACATTTCAACTCGGATTGGAGTTCATAATTTCTAAATAATACTAGTAAATAACATGGTTTTACCTTTTTTCTGTAGATCTTAATGCAATACATGTATATTGAAATAATAAAAGGTCTACGGTTATTTTACAAAAAAATGTCAGCGTTTAAAGCCCTGTGACGGTCGTGACGCCAACTATTGCAAGTCTTGCAACCTCTATTCAAAATCTCAAAATATTAGCGAAAATATTGAAGTTACTTTATAATAATCATACTTTAATATGTTACGAATAAATTATTTTTTAGTACCACAAGGGCATCAGGTAAATACGTAATGTATTTAACTGGTTATTACTCAACAAACATTGTGACGGTCGTGACAGAAAATTGTGACGGTTGTGACACGTTGAATAAAAGTATACAATAAGAGTACTTTTTGTGTGTTTATTTGCTTTTTGATATTATTAACTAATACTTATAACAATTATTTATCAAATACATTAATAAACTCATTAAATTTATAATAAATGCGGTCACCCTTAGTCATTATTGTTGGTGAAGGTAATTTTTTGTTAATTTGGTCAAACGTCACGTTTGATATATAATTGTCAAAGACTTTTAATAGTTTGCCACGATCATCACTTATTCTTAAGTAAGTTATTGTGATTTCACCTTATTTTTTGTCTTTTTGGAATTTTTTTGTAAATTTTTGGAAATATTTTGAAAATTAACCAAAATTTTTCTAATTTTCTTTTGGTTTATGAAAATTGATGTTTAATAGCCTGTTAATTTTATATTTTAGTATTCATTTCGTAATTTTTGACTATCTGGTATCGATTACCGCGGACTGACCCACCTTCAAAATTCCCAAAAACTAGCTTTTTATGTGGTGTAAAAAATACACCACGCGAGTAACTATGTCACGGTATTTCACGCGAGTAATTAAGATTTAAGAGGCTGATTTTCGATTATTTTTATTTTGTTTTCATTTGAGAATTACATTTTTGCCAACTCGATCTCGTTAAGTGATTAAATTCTCTGTCGAATGAAATGATAATGGCTGATTTTAAATAATAAATCAGTTTTCATTTCACAGAAAAACAAAGAAGGTCATTAGATACTAATTAATTACTGGTAAATATATAGTAATGTAAAAGTACTTTATTTATGCCAAATATGCTTCACGTACCTACGGTCAGCGGATCCTAGTTTAAGAACCGCTGACATAAAACATTAATGGTGTTTCATATATGTATTCTGACTTTACTCTAATTGTATAATATATAAAACACATGTTTTTATAAATTCTTCTTTGATAAAATATTGACAGTAATCGTTCATTTAAAAGGTATTAATAAATTAGTAATCATTATATTTACTAAAAGATTGCTTGTTTTTCATGAATTTGAAATGAACCGCTGCGGTTATTAATAAAATATTGAAATTAAACATACAAGGATCCATCAATATAGGTTACGGTCTTTGAGCGAAATCACCTATAGACCTATAGCATTGCAATGCTTAGGCCTACCATAGACTAATTCCATTGCATATTCCATTTTGGCTAATGGAAGCAAAAGTTTTTTTTTTAATTTCGATTTGAATATTCCCAGAATATTCCATACAATTCCATTTTGGCATTCTTCTCGAAATTTCTAGAACATTCTACGAATTTCTAGAATATTCTATAAACACATAATAACACACTATGCGTCAGGCGCGTATACAAAGGGGGGGGGGGGGTCATGAAAGATTTTTCGGGAATTTTCCCGAAATTTTCCAAATTTGTTTATATTTCTTTTTGTAAAATTGAAATTTTTGCTGTAAATGTTTATTTGAGGATTTTTTTGGAATTAATACCACAAAAAAAGTTGAGTTACCTATACAAAGATTGTCGGGAAATTTTCCAAAATTTTCACGGAAATTTTTAATTTGTGAGTAATAACATTGTATTATTGAAAAACGTTTATTATTTTATAAGCGCGCAAGCGGATATGAAATTTCGGAGCAAAACTTGTAAAATCAAAATTAATGCACGTAATTGCTCTAAAATTTATTACTCTTAAATATGGGTATTTCTATAAATTTTGCAAAACTTCATCAATATTCAATAAAATCTAAATATGTAGGTATATTAATTTATAATTTTTTTGCGTTAAAATGCCAACGTTCATTTATTAAACAACATTATTTAAATAATTGAAAATTTATGCTTTTCAAGATAAATAAAATATATTTTGTGCTAATTTTCTCAAATATTATTAATTAAACTTAATTTTGAAAGAAATCATTTTTTATCAAATATCATCGAAAAGTTTATGTATGTAGGGGAAACGGTAAAATTATTGGCCACTGATAATGATTGGCCACTTTTCCGATTTTTTTTTAAATAAGAAACATATAGTTACTTAATAAAATCGAAATGCTTACTAAAATGGTAGCCTAGTTTATTGTGATTGTTTTAAGAGCATATTTTTGAGTATACGCTTAATATTTTCAATAATAATTACATTTTGATTTTAAATTTTAACGTATTGTAATATTGACATACATAAGAATGAATGGGTGGATAAAAATAAAATTTGTGTTAATAATTTGCAATATTTAAAAACAGCTGTTAGTTTATATTGAAGATAATTATTTGTTGGAAAATGGTTATGGGGTGTGAAATAAATAGTACTATAATTATCAATTCACTTTGATTTATTATTGTTAACTTGAACACTAGGAAGATGGGCACTATCTTTACAGTATAAACTTTGTCTAGAGACTACTCTTTGTAAGTGTGTATCTTACGTTTTTATACAGATATATATGTACACTAGCTGACCCGGCCACGCGTTGCTGTGGTTAACCTATACTTTAGCAACATGTGGTGGTTATGCTATTAAATTGTAGGTTATATGAAACGTTTGGAAGTTTGACATAGCGCCATCTATTAAATACTTACTCACTCCAGTCAACAGATGTCACCATCTGTTAGAATCTTTTGGAGCTAACAGATAAAGACAAATTTGCAATAAAATAATATTACGATCATAAATTGAGATGTAAGCTATCCTATCTTTCAAGTTGGATCAAACTGCACACGGTGTACAAATTTGATTAAAATCGGTTAAGTAGTTAAGGAGTCCATCGCGGACAAACATGTGACACGTAATTTATATATATTAAGATAATACCTTTTGTATTAATACATTGCAAATAAAACATAATCCAATGTTATGTATATCGTAAACTATTATTTATTATCCAATACTATTATTCTTTTATTACTTTGTCGTTTGGTAATATTCATAACATATTTAATTTTTGAATAACAGTCATAATAAAAGCAATTATCCAACATTATTAAAGGTAAATGTTTCAGTTAGTAATTGTTAATTTTTTAAAATATTATAAACTCTACTGGGCAATCATTGTGTTAACACATACAAGTTTTTCTAATGATTGGCCACTGAAGGTTAGTTATTATTTATAGGTAAACAATATGCCTAAAAAGCAAAAATAATAAAAATAATGTTACTAAAAACATAAATGATGAAAACGTAGCTAATGAACAAATAAATTTAGATATAGAAAAAAAAATTAGAATAAAATAGACGATTTAACCTTTTAAGGACGAGAATGGTTGAAATTTCGACCACCCGTAGGACACAAAATATTTTATGTTTCTCCACTTAATTTGATGCGCTGAATATGCAAAAAAGTCTACAAGATTGACACCAAGATTTTTTATAATTTTTTTCGTATTCAGCGCATCAAATTACGTAAGGAACCCCCCCTCAAATTCTCAAAACTGATTTTTTTACAGTGGGCTTTCCGTTACGGACGAGACTGGACGATATATCAACCAGTAACTTAGTCAGGTACACCACGTGAGAAATTAATTGATTTTTTGTATAAATTTTGTAAATAAAAAAGGTCGATTTCAACGTAAAAATCCCCGTCCTTAAAAGGTTAATAATTCAAAATACGCCTTTCTATTTTGTAATTTTTAATTTCAATCTTCCTTGGTTGCCGGCGTATGTTTGAACTAAACTATAACGTGCAGCTTCAGTTGTACTTTCATCATACAGCATTATAACCTTAAGAAAATACAAAATATTATATGTAATGTTTTGTATAAATTATCTTGCTGTATGTATGTTATTAAATTCTGTAAGAAAAGCCTGATGAAATTCATAACTAGGTACAATTGCAGACTTATATATGTATATCAACATTATTATACTACCATCTATAAAGAAAATAATATCATGTAAAAATTTTAACATACTTTATGTTTATACATAAATACAAATATACATTCACATACTTACATATTTAATCTTTAAATAATTATTTATGAGCTTAAAAGATGGGAAAAACAATACAAGGGTCATTTAAGTATTATGTACATCAGTGTATCTAGGCCTAGGGGATGGGGGATTAATATTATTCTTATTTTTACTGACAAAGAAACAGATAGGGGGGAGTAAACAAAGTTCTTATGTAAGATTTTTTTTATATCAATTTAATTCAATAATTAACTACCTTTGGTGACTTTTGTACGAGGAAGCACTGTGCATTTACTTGGAATATGTTTTTATTTATTTATTTATTTATTTATTTATTTTATTTATTATATTGATGAACTTGTTCACATTCAACATAACTATCACGTCATTTTTTTAATATTCTATATTATAAATATTAAGAAGAAAATTTTCCATTATAGACAGATTCTTTAATTTAAAAAAATATGTGTCATACATAGAATAAGTCAACAGAAATATAATAGATACAATATCTTACATTATATTTAATATTATATTATATTATATTTAAATTTTTACAAATATTCAAAATACTTTATAATTGTTTAAAAATCATGAATTATATCTCAAACCTTTTAGATACGAGAAGTACATGATACTCTTATTCTGTATTACATAAGGGGAGGGGAATCCAAAGTCGACAATAATATACTTACATAATACTTGCATGGTCCCATTTGATTATTACACTGGTAAACAGCCATTTTGGCGCAAAGTTAAGATAATGTTTTCTTGGGTAATTTAGGCTCACTGATTCCGAAAATGACCATCATTTTTTTTCCTAGGTCTAGTTTTCGAGATATTTGGAAAAAATCGTTTTTTCAAAAATGCAAAAATTAAAAAAATACAACCGTCATGTTTTATTCAAAAATTTCATTGAATAGATAATTAAAACTTGATATGTACTCTAAAATAATATTTCAAAACATTTTCAAGTACATTTTCTACGAGAAAATGGAAAAAAACACGTTCAACAAAAAAAAAAAAAAAAACATGGATTTTTCATGCAAAATTGGTCATTTTGCGAACTTTGACTTGCTGTTATTTTTGCAAAATTTCCACTGAATTATGACATAAATTATCAGAAACATAGCCTCATGTCTGCCAGTTGACATATCAAAATTTCAAAACAATCGTATAAAAATTGTCCAAATTATGGTCAATAATGTATGACTAGGTCAAAAATGCGCACATTATACCTTCAGAGACAAATGCGATAAAATGCCTGATTTCTTAGAACAGTATAATAAGGAACAGTAATATTGTTTGATATTTTTTATTTTTTTTATTCTAATGATTGTAACAGTACTAGTGAATACAATACCGGACCAAAATCGTAATACCGGTATTACGGTATTTTTTTAGGTCAAAACCGGGATACCGGTATTAATACCGGTATTTAAAAAAAAATTAAAGATAATATATCTACATATATACAATTATAATAAGTGTAAAAAATAAATATATAAAGTTACACTTGCATTTTTTATTAATAAAAAAATAAAAACAATTAAATAAGTATAATAATAAAGTTTAATTCTGTTGAAAATAAATGTAAATATTATAAAATTTTATAAATAAAAAAATATTGTAGTTAATTTTAAAGTGAAAGTCATTAAGAAGAAATTATACATGTGTAGAAAATTTCATAAATATCAGACAACTTTGTAGAAATTGATTTTTTTAAGTACCTTCATATGTATGATATTATAAAATCTTTATGTACCTATAGGCTGTGTGCACGATGACAACTAGCGCTGCTAGCGGGCGATATAGACAATTTTCAACTATTTTATTAGTATTGTTTTTTATTTAATAAATATAAAAAAATAACAAATATCATTTAATCTAGCTGTTTGCATATAATGTAAATAGCAAAATATGAGAGGTACGTGAAAATTATTCATTTCGGGTATTTTTTTTCTTCAAATATGACAGAAAAATAATTAATTCGTTCACATTGACAGCATAACCTAAAAATATTGCGCCGACGATCTTGCGGACCGAGTTTGAATCTTGATAGATTCAAACTCGGTCCGCAAGATTTGTGTTTGATAACACTCAATCTCTTTTACTTTCACAGTTTACTTTTATAATTTTCAAATAAGTCGTTAAGTATCACCTAAAAACTATAAAGTCCTAGTCAATGTAATATTTTAATTCCGCCTAACCTAAAACTACACAAGTTGACAATTTAAAAATGTTATAATTTCGGTAAAATTCATTGTTTACAACGATATATATGTATAATAATGTATATACATACATGAATATATCCTGGATATACAGTTTATGGCATTCCACGTCAAGTTTATTATAGATATGACCATTTTTATGATATGTCAAAATTAGCTTTTTTGAAGAATTTCGTTTAATAAAACCTTTAGTAACTGTACAGTGTTACCTTTGCTAGCATATTTGAAAATATAGTACCTAGATTATTTTTATGACACGTTAGTAGTATTTCTTGTAACTAATCTAAAAAAGTACAACAATAAAATACTTCAAAATTTCATATATCTGTTACATTTTAATAATGAAAAATAACAATATTTTCTCTTCTGGCGTGTAATTTGCTCCTCTATTTTTTCGCTTTTGATATTTCTATATATTACTGAATATTTTTGTGTGTAATTTAAAAACTTTCGGAAATTATAATTATTTTCACTTTTTAATAACAATGACATACGAAAAATGTAGTTGAGTTGTTACAATAAAACTCACCACGAGCGCTGACATCGATATTTATTTTAACCCCGCCCCCTTGCACATAGTCTATACAATATTGAATTTAAACAGTTCACAACGACTTTGATAAAAAAATAATTAATTTAATTAATATTGAATTTTAATATTTTTCTTATACCTTCATTAAAAAAATAATTTCTATATTGTTGTAAGTTGCCATTAGTATATTTTTAAAATACTGAAGAATATTATTTTTTTCAATAAAGTTTTGTTATACATACATAGATATATTATTATAGTATACATAGAACATTCAATTTTGTTTTGTTATTACACCTATTCATGGATCAATCCAGGAATCGTAAGTAGAACTGGGGGGAACCATAATTTTTGAATGGAGAGCTAAAGCCCCTTAAATCCGTTACTACACGTATCGTGAATTATTTAAGGCAAAAATTAAAAATAATAAATATTTCATATATTTATTATGAATTATGTATATTATAGCTTTAAATCCATTGACATGACTGGACTGATTATAAGTCAAACATGATGGCTAAAATTGAATATTTCCTAACAACCGAAACAGGTTGTGCGCATGCGTCAACAGACGTTCAAAATTCAAATTTATCATTTTTTTTCGTTAAATATACAAATAAAACCATACAATAATACCAAATCAGTGCTTTAACCCCAAACATACTTATGTACCTGGATAAATAGTTATCAAAGATTTTAATAATTTAAAATTAATTAAAATGAACTATAATTTTTAAAATTGTTTGTTGCAAACTAATTTTAGAAGGCATATAAAATAATTAGCTCTAAAATCTAAAAAGTTTTACATTTAATTCTGAGCGAGACCGTTACTGCAATGATGTATAACATATTTTTCCGAAATATGATCTAGGTGCATGTATTATATTAATAATATAAATATATATTATCAAAAAAAAGTTTGGTTATATTTAACAGATTGTTGGCAGTTATCAGATGTACTCGTTTTAAAATTCTTAATTTGTATGTTTTAATTTTTTTTTAAATACCGAAAATATACCGAAATACCGGTATAATTCGACCCAATACCGGTATCGTAATACCGGAGAAAATTGACCGGTATCCCGGTTTTCGGTATTTCGGGATACCGGTATTGTATTCACTAAACAGTACATTAGTCTTGATATTAAATTTCCATCCACCCTTATCAATCAACATCAACAAATTGTATTATCTATTCAATGAAATTTTTGAATAAAAAATGACGGTTGTAATTTTTTAATTTTTGCATTTTTGAAAAAACGATTTTTTCCAAATATCTCGAAAACTAGACCTAGGAAAAAAAATGATGGTCATTTTCGGAATCAGTGAACCAAAATTACCCAAGAAAACATTATCTTAACTTTGCGCCAAAACAACCTTTTTTTTTCTGTTGACCAGTGTTATTTTTATTTTTTTTTATCAACATCACAAACTTTAAACGAGATTTACTTATTTTTGTTTACTTATATAATGTTTCCACACTGATATTCAAATTAAATTAATTTCAAAGTTCAATAAAGTAAAAAGTCGTTAACTCAATTTCCTAAAATATTAACTTGTACTGTTTTCCCATCTTTCAAATAAATATTAATTGAATACAAATTAAATAAACACTTTTATTTATTCAGTTCTTAATTCTAACTAAGAAATGTTCAATTCTACATAAAATTATATATTTGAAATTTGAATATATTATCGAATTTATACATTTTTCAATAATCAATAATCAATAATCCTAATTTGTTTTGTTATTAAAATTATATTATTAAAATTATAATGTATCCATTGCATTCACTGAAAATCATTTTGTAAGTAAAATATTTAAAAATCAAATGTTAAAAAATAAAATTAACCATACTATCAATACTTCGGTATCATGTTGTATAAAAAAGTCTCGTGCCGACCAAGGCAGTTTATTTTAAATGATTTTCATTTAGTTAAAAATATTCATGTTGTAATTTTTGGATACCATTTTTTTAAATGGTTGTAGCATTTTTTTAGTGCTGAGATATTTAAGTTGGAATGAAAAAAGTACAATGGTAAAAATAAACTTGATCCCAAAATATTGATAGAACAAACCATCTGAAAAAATATGATTTAATTCTTATACAAAGAACATAAACTTTTTTCTCCTTGCAATTTTTCTCAAAAGAAAATTTTCGAAATGTTTTAATTTGAAAAAGCATTTTATATCTGTGAAAATTTCCTTATAAATAGTCATCTAGAAATTTGTACAAAAAATTCCCCGTGGGCAACTTTAAAAATTGCAAACAAAAATAATTTTACTTTATTTTTTATTAAACTGTGGTATGGTTATAAACAAAAATACCCCTGAATTCGAAAAGAAGATAAAATTAGCTTTAATTTTCACCTCCTATGAGTTAGAAAATATTAATAACTAGCGGAATCCCGCGGCTTCGCTCGCGTAAACTTTCCATACGTGATAGGGGATCACATATTAGATTTTTTATATTGATTTTTATTCATTAGGTACCTATAAAAAAACGTAAATATCTCGGATCTTAGTTAAAATTGTAAAAACTAACCCCCTTTGCCCGACTTCACCATTATAACGTGAGCAGCTATGCAGATAAACATATCAAAAACACAGACCCTGTCTACCCCCGCCATTAGGGGTTGAATGTCGAAATTTTTATTTTAATAGATGACTATTTTGCCCGAATTTACCTTTATAAGTAAAGCAGGTATGCAGATAAACATATCTAAATCCATCCTCGTCCCCGTTCCATGAAATTAGGGCTTGAATATCGAACTTTAATTTTTAATAGAATATCAATTTGTCCGAATTTACTTTAATATCATAAACAATTATGAAGATAAATATATCAAAATTTTACCCCCTCCCCCCATTCCCATAGAGGTTGAATTTTCGTAACTGATATTTGTCTTGTATAGTACCTACTGTTTCATTCGGTGAATACAAAAAAAAAAATATTTTACATATTTTTCCACCCCCCCCCTAACTCCTTAGGGGTTAAATTTTGAGAAATGCTGAAATAATTGTTTCATTATTTACATATTATATTGTAGAGTATGTTTGATAAGTTTCAATTAAATGCGAACAAAAAAAATATTTTTTTATATAAACTTTGACACCCTGTTTTAGCCTTGTAGGGGTTTAATTTCGAAAAATCCTTTCTTAATGGGTGCTTACAACATAAAAGGAAGGTACCTAGGAAATTTCACGTTTCTAGGTCCATGGGTTTGGGCTGTACGTTGATATATGAGTGAATGAGTGAATGATTGAGTGAGTGGTTAAGGACAAACTCTTTTATAGATATAGATATACAAATTGGTACTACTTTAATGAGTGTCTAAGGGGCGGCAAAACTCTTTTTACCCGGAGTGGCGGAAAAGCTAGCTTGGGCCCTGATCATGATAGGGTGTAAATCACGTCGATTTGGTCGTATTATTGGCCAAAGTTTTGTCACACATTGCAGTAGACATCATCAGGGCTCTTCTAAGACCGCTGCCCAACCAGTATTTAACTGATGCACACCCGTTAGCTTCTAGTGCACTTGTGTACCCTGATGATGTCCACTGCAATGTGTGACGAAACGTTGGCCGATAACACGACCAAATCGACGCTGTTTGCACCCAGAAACCAAGATTCATACTATATTGGTACAGAGGCGATTTTTGTATCGACCACCATATTGTATTTATTAATTTTGTATTTTTTATTTTTTTTTTCAATAAGAAAATGTGTAAACATAGTTCAAAGAAACATTAATAACATATCCTTCATCTCAATTCTAAAACGATGATTAAATAAGAAAAAAAATTCATAAACAATTCATTTTGTGACCCAATACCATGGTGTTCCCTCATTCATATATTGATATATGATTACTGCCATTACTGAATATTAATCTATATACAGGGTGGTCTGGTTTGGGATACAGATATTTTAGGAGCTGATTCCCCGACTCATTGTGAGTAAGAAATTGTGCGGGAAGGGGGGGGGGTCTATCTTCAACACCCTCTGAGCTACAGGCTGTTTCTTACAATTTTCCGGTAGATAACTCTTTTTATGGTAAATAATAAAAAAAAAAATTATGTAAAAAAAAATAATTATATATTGTATTTTCTTATGTAAATAATGCTTTACATTGTTTTAAATTTTACGACTCTTTATTTTATAACGTGTGTGTAATAGTACTTATCATTTTATAACCATTAGCAAGTGTTCATCACTGGGTGTTCATTACTGGTTTTACTTTGTCCATTATTGGAGAAAAACATATACAAAATAAAATACTATAATTTAACAAATAAACTATATTTGCGGATTTTGGTAACTAATTTGATTTAATAAAGATCTAGTTGTTTCAACAGTAAGGCCTATTTCACACATATACGGTTCGGTTCGTTTTCGGTCGCTGCCGACAAGTGTGAAACGATGATTCAGTTTGTATTCGGTACCTAATAGAAACCGTACAGAACTGAATACTCCCTTTACACGAACAGTTTTCATTAGATTTCTATTCGTGTCCAGGGAACAGAAAGTAATCAACGCGTTCACACACACTCGGTTTAGTTTCGGTTTTAACCTGATAGCGAGTGTTATTTTTTTTTTAGTTTTATCACGGTTTTTCTAATAAAATGAGCGGTTTTCTAGATGTTGATATGGATCGTCTTCATGCTCTTTAGTTTCGGGAAAATAGTGTAGAATACTCCAAATTCCTGCTGTAATGTGATGAGAGGGTGCTTGCAATGAATTCTAGTATTCCTCCTTCGTTTTTTAATTTTTTTATAGAGAAACAATATGGTAACAACTTGCTTTCTCTCCATGATAACTACTGAGTGTATGGAAAAAAATAAAACCTAATATGAACCGTGTATGTGTGAAAGGGTTTGATTCGTTTTCGGCTGAAACCGAAAACGAACCGAACCGAATGGAACCGCGTATGTGTGAAACAAGGCTTACATAGGTTCATGAAAATTACAAAAAAGTAGCCCACCAATCCAAAAAACTAAACTGCGCTTAACGAATTCAAGACTAGTGCCAGCACCTTATTTGAATTTAAAGTAAAATAAAATCAAATAGATTAACGTACATGGTACATATAACATACATTTAACCTTTATTTTCACACGTTATACTATTTACAAGAACATTCTACATAGGTATGTAATAGAAGTAGAGATACGTGTGCTCGTTATTTACACATTTACATATTGGTCGTTCAGACTTTACCACAATTCTATAGTAAAGTATTCACCTTAACAATATAATATGAAAATTGTTCGCACAAGTAATTGCGTTGTCTGGAAAGTTTTCTAATCAGTTGATTTATATGTAGGTACGAGTATATGCCTGTCTGTTTATATGTTATATGATCCTACCGTTTGTTTTAATTATATATACAAGTGCACTTTACTGATTTAATTGTCAACATTTAACCCACTAATGCCCGCCGTACACATTTGTGTGCACCTCATTTTATAATTAGTGCTGCTGTCTATGGATATTAATTCACAATATTTCCTTAAAAATCAGTTGGTAGAAGTGCAACAAACAAAATCTGTTAACGTTATTAGCTTCATAAGTGTTTTTACTCGCTTGAGTACACACTGTTATTTTTTACTAAATATTATAAAAAAGTGTGTGCTGTATATTTAGTTAAATATACTGAATATGTACTTGATTTCATTAAAAAAATCTTTTGCATATTTTTGTTTTCTTTTGAGCGTTAATGGGTTAACGTCAAAATTGGTTGAAGCACTAAATACTAATTATATTTATATAGTATTTAATTACAAAGAATTAAGTAGGCCATGAAAAAAAATTGTGAAACAAAAATCACAATAACAACAAACAAAATAACTATTACAATTTTTTTTATTTTTTTTATTTATTTATTTATTAGTAAATATAACAAGAGTTACATATCGTTTTAAAGTAAAATAATTTTATTATATAAATAATATATAAATAAAAAATTATAAAAAAATTTTTTTTAAAAAACAATTTGCCTTTGAAAAACCAACTAAAAAGATGAAAATAAAATCAGGTTCAAAAAAGTTGATTTTGTTCATACTAGAAGAGTTAAAAAAAGTATCTTCTAGTATGAACAAAATCAACTTTTTTGAACCTGATTTTATTTTCATCTTTTTAGTTAGTTTTTCAAAGGCAAATTGTTTTTTAAAAAAGTTTTTTTTATAATTTTTTATTTTTGAGTTTTTAGTTAAACACATACAAAGAACAAAATTCAAAAAAAATTCATGTTAACATACCTCCTGAATCTTTACCAACAAATAATCATTTTTAATTTCATTTTTATATCACGTTAGTACTGATCATTATACAGTTATATTTTTTCTATATATTAATTATCACTAAAACACATCACGTATATTATGGTACATATATTAATATTTATTGATTTGAATAGATTTACTTCTATTTCTATCGTTGTCTAATGTCAATAATAAAAAATATTTTCAACTGACAGTAGTGGCAGATAGTATTTTTAAAACTATCTATGGAAATGGGATATTTCGGTTGTAACTTAACTCTCGTTATCACTGTGTTTTCTAATTGTATTGGTATATATAGATGATTCGTTGCCACAAACATATAAAGAAATAAATAAATAAATAAATTATAAATAAATATCGCGGTGAGTTAAATAAGGCAAATTTAATAATATTTTGTCGGTTAGTCTCTTGATGAATTTTTATTTTTAAATTGTCAGTCATCAATTTTTTTTCACAAAACTTTCCTTTTTCTAGTCATCATCTATAACCAACAGAGGTGACACCCATCCCATGTGCAAAAAATAGAACTTATTGCCCTTCTTATCGTTTACTTTAACCTTCAAGGGATGACACCCATTCTATATGCAAAAAATAAATCTTATAGCCCTTTTTATCGTTTGCCTTAACTTTCAAAGGGGTGACGCCCTTCCGGGTGACACTCGTCTCATATTAAAAAATGAAGTCTATAGACCATCTTTTTGGGATATTTTAAGCTTTCATGGGGTAAAATGTGTAAAAAAACTAACCAACTGACTTTTTTAAAGTGAAACTTTTATTACATCGTCTCAAACTTTTTCGTCTGTGTGTTGCATGTCGCGTGACGGTCGGCCGCGGAGTAGGGATAAATACGTCAGAGCAGCCGAGGCCAATATGGCGGAGCCTATAATTCGCATAAGCTGACCGTGTAGTGTATAGACTATTACTCATTTGTGCCAGTGCTCCACGCTATTTTGTTTGTTTTTGTCAGTGTTTAATGTAAATGTTGTTATTTATTTGCTTTTGGTAAACAACGACAAAGCTAGTGAGTCCAAAAAACTGATCAACGAGGAAAAAGCAAAGAATAGTGCAAAAATTAATGACGATGAATTAATTTTACGCCGTAAAAAACAGAACGCCGACAGAGCACGTGCTTATTAGGGTGACCACAAAAAATCGATGTCGGAATTTTGTTCGTCTGGACCCCACAAAACGATTCCCCTTTCCAGATATTGAGATAGCCGAAATTTGAGCTCGATTAAACGACCTTAACCCGTGCCGCTCGTCGCTCAAAGTTTGAAAAACTTAAAATTTTTTGCCAAAAAGCTGACATATGGAGCCATAACTCCAAAACGGTAAATAATAAAAACTCGCTTAATATCTCAAAAGAAAGCTTATGTTGTTCTTCAAAATTTATATTCTATACATAATTGTTGTTATTTTAAGTCAAACCGAGTTACAACAGCCTTTAGCCCCAAAAAGGTGACCTGGTACCACTAGGAGCATACTTCGTATATTTTGTTATTAAGTGATAAATTTTGATTTTTTGGTATATTTTAGAGTTTTAAGTAGAAATATAATAAAAAACAAGTAATACTGATAAGTTTAATGACGTTTTTTATTTTAAAATATAAAAATCAGGTATATAATACATACAAACAGACACAGAAAAGATACAGATGTATTACCTACATGAGTTGATAATTTTACATAGTTATCTAATCTATTATAGAGGTTTTGTTAAAGTAGTTTTTGAAACGTCAGGATATAATGTTCGGCATTTACTTACAACTTGCAGGACATATTGCTTTTGGTCTTCATCTTTCGTCAGAAGGTTGTTAAAGTCGGTTATTAATTTAACACGACGCTCAGCCATATCATTAACTACTTTTAATGTTTTGACAATTTTCAATCCTTCTTGGAAGTCATTATTTTGAGGCCAGGTGTTTGGATGTTGTCTTAGGAAATCTGTTTTTATATTAAATCGGTCAAAGAATGTAAACGTTTCTTTGGTAAGTAAATTTACCAATCCTCCATCTACTACCTCTTTTAATTTTTCTTTCCTAACTTTTGGATTTATAACCCCAGCGTGCTCTGATGGTTCTTCTGTGCTACTGAGCAATTTATTAGCCATTAACAACTTTTCATCGTCTGTCATGGTGGGATCAAAAAACGATAATCCCACTAACATTGCATTCAAATACCACAAATGGTTCGAAAATTTGGTCAGGGCTATTTCTGCAATGTCGTTGTCACATTATTTATAGTCTAACAGACTATGCAAAATACCTAAATCTTGCTTTGGTGCAAGATGAGCTTTTGGAGCATTGAACCAAGCTTTGGAATAAATTTTAACTAGGAAAACAGAAATGGCACGCACAGAACTTTCTTCTTTTTACACATCTTAAATTGACGACGAAAAATGAACATTTTTAAGCAGTAAATAGCCTTTGCCATCCACCTAGCGTGGTGAATGGCTCCTGGAGTTCTAAAACCCACAACATTGCCGTCTAGTGATCCAACAAATACGAGAACCAACTGCAATAGCTCCTTGTAGTCATCTCTGGGGTGGCTGGCTCTCAGTTAATTTGGTCTCGAATTCAGCAGTAACATTTGCAATTACTTCTGGAGTTAGCTGCTTTTTTAATAGATTGTTTTTTGATCCCACCATTACAGACGATGAAAAGTTGTTAATGGCTAATAAATTGCTCAATAGCACAGAAGAACCATCAGAGTACGCTGGAGTTGTAAATCCAAAAGTTAGGAAAGAAAAATTAAAAGAGGTAGTAGATGGAGGATTGGTAAATTTACTTACCAAAGAAACGTTTATATTCTTTGACCGATTTAATATAAAAACAGATTTCCTAAGACAACATCCAAACACCTGGCCTCAAAATAATGACTTCCAAGAAGGATTGAAAATTGTCAAAACATTAAAAGTAGTTAATGATATGGCTGTTTGTTTGTATGTATTATATATATTATATACCTGATTTTTATATTTTAAAATAAAAAATGTCATTAGACTTATCGGTATTACTTGTTTTTTTATTATATTTCTACTTAAAACTCAAAAATATACCAAAAAAATCAAAATTTATCACTTAATAACAAAATATACGAAGTATGCTCCTAGTGGTACCAGGTCACCTTTTTGGGGCTAAAGGCTGTTGTAACTCGGTTTGACTTAAAATAACAAAAATTATGTATAGAATATAAATTTTCAAGAACAACATTAGCTTTCTTTTGAGATATTAAGCGTGTTTTTATTATTTACCGTTTTGGAGTTATGGCTCCATATGTCAGCTTTTTGGCAAAAAATTTGAATTTTTTCAAACTTTGAGCGACGAGCGGCACGGGTTAAGATCGTTTAATCGAGCTCAAATTTCGGCTATCTCAATATCTGGAAAGGGGAATCGTTTTGTGGGGTCCAGACGAACAAAATTCCGACATTTTTTTTCCTCTTCTATGAGATCCGGTCACCCTAGTGCAGTGGTCCCCAACCCTATGCCCGCGGGCACCTTTGTGCCCGCCGACCGTTTTACGTGTGCCCGCCGACTGTGAACGATAAAAAAATGAATTTTTCAAATAAGTACATGTTATGTCATTTATTTTTTATTTTTAGTAACTAATTAGAGAAATATAAGCCTATTTATTTGAAAAAATATTTGTTTATAAATATATTATATCATTTTACATTTACTCTCTCAAATTTAACTTTGTTGCTGTACGCAATTACAAAAATCACTTACATTAATTCTAAAGATAAATTAAATTTTTTTTGTAAATTTAGATTTGTTAATAAAAAACATTTGAGCATAAATCAAACATTGCACAAATTCGTAAATATATAAACAATGATCAAAGCCTTAAGAATAGCATTTTTTAGCAGTCACGGCTTACGTAGGAACTAAGAAATATATGAAAAATGCCTCTGAACCTTTTTGTAAATTACAAAATTTAGGCGTGAGAAACGCCTGAGTACCTGAATCAAACGCGATTTTGATGTGGGCACCTTGAAAAATAAATGGTGCCCGCCGCTCAACCGATATTCTAGAATGTGCTCTTAGGTACAAAAAGGTTGGGGACCACTGCCCTAGTGCTTATAGAAAAAGGAAAAAAGATCTTGGTGAGTAAACATAGTTTTTATATAGAATTTATTAGAATTATTGGAACTTTTTGCTGGTGCATGTTGTTGTTTATGGATTTATTTCAATTTTGAGTGCTTGAATTTATTATTCCGAAAATTTTTAGTTAAATGTCTATAATGTGAAAAAAAGTTTCACTTTTACCGTGGTTTCATAAAACCACACAATCCTTTTTTTGGTAATTGAATGTTTCAGGGGTGATAACCGTCCAATTTATTTAAAAAAAAAATTTTCTGTCGTTAAAAATTCACAAAGGGTGACACCCTCTTAATGTGCAAAAAACCCACAACAGTGAAATCTTGAATATTTCTTCTGAAGCACCCTCAAACACAATTAAATAAATCAGTGTCAACAATATTACAAACTTAATCCGGGTCAGTGTTTCATCATATTTCTTAAAGCCAAATTATTACATTGGAGCTTTTAATATGTTGAGATAAGACAAGAGCGGACGACAAACTACAGATTGTATATATACAGGATGGTCCGGTTTGGGGTACAGATATTTTAGGAGCTGATTTCTTGGTTTATTGTGAGTGAAACATTGTACGGGAAGGAGGGGTCTATCTTTAACACCCTCTAAGCTACAGGATGTTTTCAAAAGTTCTTTCAGGGTAGTACTTAAAACAAAGATTATCTCGTAACTTACAAAAATAACGTAACTATTAGAGCAACCACAATGAGTCAGTTTCATAGATAATTAACTGTTTCCAGTTCAAAGTTATTGTTCAACAATGTCAAAAAAATATAATTTAATTTTGTTATTTTTAGGAAAACGACATTTTTCTCCATAAGTACATACGTTTAAATGTGAGTTTTTTATCATTATTTTGGTGCGTCATAATGTTAACTACAAATTCACTATACACAGTTTGGGTCTAGATCTTACAGTTTTCCAGTTATAAAATCTAAATTATTTATAAAGTTTAGACTGTTTGAATTAATAGCAATTTAAAAATTTTTATTCATTTTTATAATTTTTACTATTTTGCAATATAATTATTAAAAAAAAATACGATTATTAAAAAAAAAATACGATTAAAAACACTTTACTTATGAAATTTTATATTGTGCTCTCAAGTAAAAAAAGGTTGCCGACCGCTGAGTCTGTTTCATTTAAGTTTGCAGTGGTTGCCGGGTGACTTGACGGTAAGATTCACGGTTCATACCGTCAAATCTTCCGGTAAACACTGGAAACTTAATGAAACAAACAATAGTTACGTTACTTTGAAAGTTATGAGATAATCTTTATTTCAAGGGGTATGAACAGTGTAAACGACATAATTTTAGGTGTTTTTTTGTTTATTTTATAAAAAGAAATCGGTTTGATGGATTCATATCAAACTTTGTACACATCTTTAATACATTAATAAGTACTTAAAATTATTATTATTATTTTTTTTGAATGGTATATTTTTGCATAATGGTCCTTTGAAAATAGCACCTCTTAAATCTGACCTCAATGGCGTTGACAGCAATTCGTTCAAATGAGGACTCATTTGAGGACCAAAAAAAAAGATTCTTAAAATATATGTTATTAGCTATATTCGTAGGAGATTACCAAAATATTGTTTAGAAAAAATGGCGACCATTAAAAAAAAATGAAATTTTTCGCGAATTTTTCAAGAAAATTGATTATAAAAAAGATAAAAAACGGCTACCTACGTCTGGGTGAAAAGGCACGTTTCCCATACAAAATCCATTTTGAATTAAATCGATCGAACGAAAACTGTCTTATTGTTAGTTATGCTGTCAACCAGGTCAAAAAAAAGGATTTTAAGTAAACGGCATTTAAAGTTTTGGAAGAAATAAATCGAATATATAGCATGACAGCATTTGGTGCTCTTTTCGAATACTAAACGTTCGAATTTTCACTTGAAATTTGTTATACATATTCTTAGGGGTGTGAACTAATAATTTGTAAACAAATAAAAAAAATGATTTTTTGAAATTTTACACTGTTCATACCCCTTAAGGTTGTTGTTCACTGAAAGTCGTGGCATCTAGCGAAATTTAGCATGAACTACAGCGTTTTGATATGTCGGTAAAAAAGAACAAATAGATCTGGCAACAATTTATAATATTAGGCAAGAATAGTAGATTTATTTTTAACAATATTATAATTATTACTGTTGCTGACAATGGTAATAATTATAATAACAATAGTAACTATTATTATTATAAATAAAAACATTAAATGTAATCAATAATCACTTGATATTTACAACGCGCGTCAGTTTTCAATACCACGTTTTTATATTTCAAAGATCGCGCCGAATGCGCTGTTGCCATATCGTATATTTACGTCATGTGTTCGGGAATTTATCAAAGTTAAAAATTAATAATTATTTAAGGAGATGGTAAATCATTCTAAAAAATTTATATACACATTCCTTAGTTACCAATCTATAACATATCCGTTTTTGGTTAAAATCTGACGTTTAGTTTTAATACACGAATTAAATGAATATCGAATTCCAAGTTGATCCCTATGCTTGCAATGTATAAGAGGCCAACTTTGCACGTTTATAATTAATAAACGAAATGGTATACTGACCCGAAATTTTTTTTACAAATGCGAACTAGCTTACTTAACACAATATTAAAATTTTAACAAATTCTGTAGTGATCGATTTTAGTGAACAACAACCTTAAGTACTACCTTGAATGAACTTTTCTAAACACTCTGTAGATTAGAGTGTGTTGCAGATAGACCCTCCGTTACCGCCCAATTTTTTACTAACAATGAGCAAGGGAATCATCTCCTAAAATATCTGTATCTCATACCGGACCACCCTGTATATAGATCTCAGAGTGCCCTGCCTGACATCATTATAGATTCAAGCACCGCATATTCCTTCACTCTGTTCATTACTCGTTAAAAAATTTTACAGCTCTACATTTAGGTTATTCAATAGGGACATGAATTACAAGTATATAACTTTGTGGACAGACTCACTTATTTTATATCTACAAGTGGGAAGGGTATTTTATAATATAAGATACTAAGAATACTTTAGATTCAAGTTATAAAAATATATTCATTTAGTATAGGCTGTTGAAAAAGTCCCTGGAGATTTTTAAGAGATTGTAGGTAGATGGATGTATGTATTTGCGTTATTGTACAATAATTATGATGATGCATGTATTCTGAAAGGTTACATTTTATAGCAGTGTTTCTCAACCTTTTTACCAGAATGGAACCCTTACATCAAATGTTTTTATGTCATTTTTAATAGGGTTATATTTAATTGCACTATACCGGGTGTCCCAGATAACTTTTCCAGCATGGGGATCTCAGTATCTATAAGAGATACAGGTTTGGTTAAATGAGATGAATTATTTGTATGAAAGGGGTGAGTATTATTACACAAAAAAATATTCATAATTCTATGTGGTTTAGACGGTATACCCAAAAAACTGAAAATTCGGAATTTCTTTAAATGGCTATAACTTTTTTTTTTTTGTTTGCGGTTTCTTAAAGCACTTTTTTGTGGAGAATTGACTGATGTATTTAGAATTTTTATATCACTTTTAGTTTCCGAGTTACAAGCTCTAACTTTAGTTTTTCTTATGGGCCACTTAGTTGAATATATCATATTTGAACGTGTTTTTACTCTACTTTACAACGATATGTCACTTGCCATATTTATTATCGAAAAAAAGTCGAAATACTAAATATCAGTGATATTTATGAAGTATTTTATTACTAACTTTTAAGTGAGCCATGAAAAACAAAAATTGTTACCAAAAATCACAATAACAACAATCAAAATAACAAATGAATATTTGAAACAATGAACTATTTGAAAAAATATATTATAATTTTTTTTTTGACAGTAAATATGACAAGTGACACATCGTTGTAAAGTAGAGTAAAAAACACAATCAAATATACCATAGCCAACTTAGCGGCCCATAAGAAAAACTGAAGTTAGGGCTTCTATCTCGGAAACTAAAAGTGATATAAAAAATCTAAATACACCAATCAATTCTACACAAAAAAGTGCTTAAAGAAACCGCAAACAAAAAGTACCTATCTACTTTGCTAAAAAAGTTATAGTCATTTAAAGATATTCCGAATTTTCAGTTTTTTTGGGTATACCGCTTGAACCGCATAAAATTATTAATATTTTTTGATGTTGTAATACTCACCCTTTTCTTACAAATAATTGATCTGATTTAACCAAACCTGTATCTCTTATAGATACTGAGATCCCCATGCTGGAAAAGTTATCTGGGACACCCGGTATATCGCACCCCCGCAAAGAAGTGTCACAAATATCGGTAAAAAGTCAGTTATATGGGACTAGTCGGACTTTTATTTTGAGTTGTTAAAACCAATATCGTACCCCCACAAAAAAGTGTCACAACTCAAAAAATGTAGTTTTGAGGAAATAAGAATAAATGAAATTATAACAATTTAGATAAATCAAAATTGTAAAGGTGGTATAGGAAAAGGACTGACACACAGTATTAAATTTAAATAGTTTAGTATTCCTGTGCTGTTTGAAAAATAGTAACTATTAAAACGTTTAGTGATTAAGTATTTAAAAATAATAAAAAATGTGACATTTTTAGGGTTCCGTAGATAACTAGAAACCCTTATAGTTTCTCCATGTCCGTCCGTCCGTCCGTCCGTCCTGAAAAATTTTGTCATAAAATAATGAAATTTGGTATAGGTCGTAGATTGATGACCCAAAAACAGAAATAATAAGATTTTTGAAAATAAAAATTGTTTAGACCCCCCTTTCATAAAATGAAAAGTGTTTAAAAAAAATTCACCTACACCATTGAGTAGGGTGTCGTTAGAAAGGTCTCCTAAAATGCAACAAAAAATGTAACAGAAATTTTTAATTTTAACCCTTCGATCACGATGTATTTTCTCTCCAAAGTCATTAAAAAAGAGTCCCCCCACTCTATTTTCTAAACTATCAATTAAAAAAATCTGAAAAAAATCCAGAACGTAGATTTTAATTAGTACTTTCACTGAAAATTATAACGAATATTGTCAAAAATATTTTGGACCCCCCTTTCATAGACTGAAAATTGAACTTACATTTTTTTCCCACTTACCCTATTGAGTGGGGTGTCATTTAATAGGTCTCATAAAATGCAATAAAAAACGTCAAATAACTTTTTGATTTTAACCCTTCAGTCGCGATATATTTGCTTTTAAATGTCGCTGTCAGAGCGTCCCCCCCCTCTATTTTCTAAACTATTGATTCAAAAAATCTGAAAAAAATTCAGAATGTAGCTTTTAATTAGTACTTTCACTGAAAATTGTAACGAACATTGTCAAAAATATTTTAGACCCCCTTTTCATAGATTGAAAAGTGAACTCACATTTTTTCATTTACCCCATTGAGTGGGGTGTCATTTGACAGGTCTCCTAAAATGCAATAATAAAAGTCAAATGACTTTTTGATTTTAACCCTTCAGTCACGAAAGTTTTGAAAAATACTTTTTATAAATCGTAGTGAGTATGACTACGGAACCCTATCAAGTGCGTGCCCAAAACGCACTTGCCTGTTTTATTTTAGAATATGCTTATACTATAGTTTTGACGGTAGGTACACGTAGTACTGTAATATTATTAAATAACGCTCTGGGTTATGCAAGAGAAAATTGTATAATTTTAAATTTTTGCAAACTTGCGGAGAAAGAGCCGATGTCAGTGCGCTGACGACAATCGTATCAGGGGTATCAGTACTAATTTTGACTATACAAGCGACGAAAAAAGGGAAGAGTCCTGTTTTTCTTTTCCCTCACCCATCGTTGTGATAGTGATAGTTAACAAGTAGTGATAAATATAAATTCGTTTTTTATTTGTAATATATACGGTTAATTAGCTATCAGTGCAGTTAATTAGTTTTGTTTTTAAATTATTTTTTTAGTCGATTTATTAACTATATTTGTTTGTTTTAAGTTTTTATTTATTTGTGTTAGCAACTATGTATTACCAATTATTACAGTGACGTGTATTCGAGTTAATTAACCTACATTATGTATATTATTGTCTCTAATGTGTCGGTATGTAGAAGTACATTTATAATTTTTGTAATAAATATAAAACCTTTTACATGGTTAGCATTTATTGTCATAGTACATTAATGACAATTTTTAGTAGAAATATATATAGTAATTTGGAATCATTCTACATATTTATCTCAAATATGGCATTTTTTAGTTGTGGCACTTTTAGTGGGGGTGCGATATTTATAAGATAGTATGCACTTTAAACATAAATTTTAATACTTTGCACTTATGTTTTATAGTATCACAGTTTATACACGTGAACATAAATTTTAATACTTTTTTATTTATTTTTTAATGCAGAAGGTGAATATTTATTTTAATTGTTTTAGAATATAGAAAATTACAAAAGACATGTAAATAAACAACTTTCATTAAGAAAATTAAAAATTAAAATTTTAAATTGGAAAATTATAATTTTTAATTTTCTAACAAAAGTTGTTTATTTACATATATATTTTTTAGGGAAAAGTAATAATTGATATCATTGTATTTAAAATTTATTAATCATCCCTAATTGAACTTTTACATTTTTGATATGTCGCGTATGACATTTTAACTCTCCAAATCTTAATAACCATACATCTTTACAAAGATCATTATTTCTACTTTCTAAATTTAAAAAAATAATAAAATTCCATTAATATTTAATGAAATTAAAGTACTTTTCGTAAAACCCTAAGATTTAAGAACAAATCGCCATATTTTCTAAACAATTGAAAGTATGAAAATTTTTGTTTTACAAAAGTTAATATACTTTTTTATGATCTTTACAAATGTGTATTTTTTGATATACCATTCTATTTGACTTTGCTGATAAACGGGTATGTTACTCTCAAAGTACTAAGGGGCGGTTTTATGTGTTGAAAATATTTTCCTGAAATTATGTAGGGTCGATGTACAGTAAAAACCGGTTATAATGACATCGGGTAATACGATGTATCCGGTTTTGATGACTCAAAATAAAAGTCTAACTGAATTCCATATCATTTAATTTTTACCGATCCTTTCGATATCGTACTACTGTATACAGGATGATTCAGCACTGTCGTGCCAAACTTGAACAGTAGATTGAGAAAAATATTTTAAGCAAAAAACTTCCAATAAACATGTGTCCGGAAATTTTTCCTTAGGGAAGTACAGGCCTCCAAAGATTTTACTAAAAATGAGTTTTAATTTAATATCTATAGAGAACCTTTTGTAATACAATTATGAAATTTAGTATTTGGTTTAGTAATAATATGTGTTATCGATTTCTAATATTAACCAATTATATTTTAGGCCAGGGCTGTATTTGGCCAGTGGGCCCATCGATTTTTATCTAGTAATTGTTTGTTCCTTAATTTTTTTCCTAAGTTGGTACTTTTATAAGGTTATATGACACAAAAACATAATTTGCTTGTTTATCATAGGATAAACCGTTTTCGAGAAATATCGATGGAAAAGAAAGCATGCAGAATTAACCTTAATACGGATGCTTAAAATTATAAAAAATAGGTTTATATTCTTATTTTATGATAACAAATAAGACAAAAAGTTAATATAAATATACCTCCGAAAATGCTTCCATATCATCAAATAGCCATTTTTAGTTTGTTTTTTAGTCATGTTAATAAAGTTCATGTAACAGTAAAAAACTGGCTATAGATCTTACAGGATTCATATTAGGAGATTTATTTAAATGAACTTTATTCTTACCTTTAATCATAGAAAACGAATATAAATTTATTTTTTGTAATTTCAAACATCTGTATTAAATTAAATTCTGCATGCTTTCTTTTCCATCGATATTTCTCGAAAACGGTTTATCCTATGATAAACAAGCAAAGTATGTTTTTGTGTATTTTGTGTCATATAATCTTATAAAAGTATCAACTCAGGAAAAAAATTAAGGAACAAACAATTACAATATCAAAATCGATGGGCCCACTGGCACCATACAGCCCTGGCCTAAAATATAATTAGTTAATATTAGAAATCGATAACGCATATTATTACTAAACCAAATACTTAATTTCATAAATCTATCACAAAGGGTTCTAAGAAAAAAATTCCAATGTTTATTGGAAGTTTTTTGCTTAAAATATTTTTTTCAATCTACTGTTCAAGTTTGGCATGACAGTGCTGAATCAGCCTGTATAATAAAAAAAAATTCATAAAATTCTATCTTCAATCGTTTGGGCGTTAAAGATAGTGGACCAGGTGATCTGAAACAGCCTGTATAAAAAAAATCACAATAAATACACGAACAAAATATGTAATTTTTAAATTTTACAGGTCCAAATTTAGGTCAATTGCAAAGTATTTTTTTTTTGTTAGTGCAAAGTATTCATTATTAGTGGAAAAAATTTATTTAAAGTGATATTATTAACTTCCCAATAGGGAGTTATTGTAATTGGTCCGAAAATCGAAATCAAAAATTTTAACATATTTTCATGTTTCAAGGGCATTAGAGTATATTGACACTATTTTTAGAAAAATGTCTGTGTGTGTGTGTGTGTGTATGTACGTACGTACGTACGTGTCATTTTTTTCCGGGCCGAAATCTCGCGAACAAAAAATGCTATTGACTTCGTTGGGGTGCTAATCGAAGCGTCTTGACGTGAATATGATCTGAAAGAAAGGATTTTTCGAAATTCAACCCCTACGGGGGTAAAAAGGGTGTTTTTTTTCATTTTTATTTTTTTTCTTGGTCGAATTTAGTCGGAACTTAGAATAAATACTATACAATACAAATAACGAAACGTGTATTTCAGTATTTATTTTTTATATGGGTCCAAACAGCCATTAAAGGGATGAAAACCACCATCAAAATTTGAATTTCATACTAATAAATACATCTAATAATTCATGTTGCCTTGGAAACAACACAATTCAAAATTCAAACTGTCAGATTAGTTTTTCTAAAAATGTGCATTATATTATTGACATTATTAGGATATTAGAAAACTAATATTCATAATACAAAGGGTGAGTTTTATTTCTGATAAATTCCATTAAAATTTTTCATATACATATTAAAAAAAAAAATTTACAAACTGTAACATAGTAATATTAATTATGGAAACAATAAGTAATCAGTATTCAAGTATTGTAAGTCATACCATGTTGGGAAGTTGATTGTGTGGACCTAAAGGATCGCACCCCACAGCATTATACGTTATATAGTTTAATTTTATATCCCCGGGTAAAATTGGATCCGACAGCTAGTTTAGTGATATATTTGTTATTACATAGTAAAAACAATTAAATTAAAAGTGTTTATTATTTAAAAAATGCATTTAAATACTGTTTATAAAATAAATAAAAATTATGTATAAAATAATAGCAACTGAATTTTATCGAGTTGTAGAGAAAATTCCCATCGCATTCTCTTGACAATGTAGTTAGTTTCGTTTGAAGAAAGACGGCCTACGACAATAAATGGGTTTGATATCCCTGAAACAAACCATTAATCACTTACGGTTATTGAGGAAGATTTGTTGAAAATTGCGAAAAACGTGTAGACACATGATCCAAATGTACGAAAATACATCGAGACAATAATAAATTATAAAGTGATTTGGCAAACAGAAAAAAGAGTAGACATAAGATAGATGAGATCCTTGTATGAATGATGACATTATCAACCTTCTGCACATTTGATTCAATATAACGTGTTTATTAAACCAAACCACTTGGACAACTCTGAAAATAGAACATAGACGTTTTATAAATATATACAGGGTGGTCCAACTAAAACTAAACGACCGCGCTTTTGATCATTTAAAATAAGATTTTGAAAGAACGCTTGAACACGTCGATTTTACTTTCAAGGGGGACATCTTTTGCTATGAAATTTTTGCATCATTTGAAAGGCTTTTTCGTTCTAAACAAGGTGTTTTGTTTTTTAAATCTGTTTAGATTTAGTTATTTATATTTTTAATTCCATGAATGCATTGATCAACAAAACAAATCATTTACAACAAAAATTCAAAATAAAGTAGGCTTATTTTCTATCAAATATTTCAAAAAATTTTCATAACATCCAATTTGAACATTTATTGAATTAATTCATTAAAGTTTTGAATTTTAAATGTTTGAGTTTTAAATGTTTTAAACAGTTTTGAAAAAAAAACACCTTGTTTCGAACGAAAAAACCTTTCAAATGAGGTATCACTTGCCCTATTATGCTATTTAAAATGTTAAGGGTTGTGCTCGTAGCGCTAAAGGTTGAAAAGATTCTTACACAAGATGCCCCCCTCGAAAGCAAAATCGACGTGTTCGAGCGTTTTTTCAAAATCTTATTTTAACTGACCAAATGCGCGGTCCTTTCGTTTTAGTTGGGCCACCACGTATATTATTGTATATTATACACATAAGTGGGCTCTCACACCGGAGCAATATAGCATCACAGCAATAAAGTAACTACCAATTAGAAACTAGCAATATAGCGATATCATATTGCTTTGGTGTGAGACAATATGTCCAATTCAATGTATATTGACAGATAAAAATAATATCGTTAGTTATTAGTTGCTAGTTTCTATATTGCTATATTGCTCCGGTGTGAGAGCCCACTTAAATGACAAGTAAAGTTTAATATTTTGCCATATTAGTTGTTATTTCAATTTATAAATTTTTATATTACCTATATTTACATAATTGACTTAAGGTTATATCCCCTTTAGAGCAATGATTCGATAAAAGTCTAAAATTTTAATATTTTATTTATGGATAGTTCATTTACTAATTTCAAAAATACAGTAGAAACCGGTTATAACGACATCGAAGGGACCAGTCATTTTAGGTCGTTAAAACCGATTGTCGTGATAACCGATAATTCGATTTTTAAAGGTATTTATCGCAAAAACTAAAAATTTCATGAGTATGCTGAGCGAAGATATCGTCAAAATAAAATCAAAATTTTAAGCACAGAATAATAAATATGTACATAGTACCTACATAGTATATATACGATATACAGAAGCGACACAACATTATTTTACTAAAAATTTAGTTTGACATTATGAGATACGTCGGTTCTGATTGGTTGAGTATTAACTCTCCACCAATCATGTACCAGTATACGAATATTTGAAATCCACATCTGCTTTCTATTCATTAGAATTAAACATAACCTTTACAATCCATGATGTATTGTTATGTAAAAGAATATTTTTTATTGTACAAAACTATATATGTACCTATTGAAAAAAAATGGAAACAAAAGACGATCCGTCGTTAAACAGATAAAATTCTCCGAAAATATTGTAAACTGAAAATCGTTAAATGCGGTATTTCCTTGTAACCAATATCGTTATAAACGGTTTATTATAAAAGGCAATTATTGTATGGGTTTCAGCCGGGACTTTTATTTTGAGTCGTTATAACCGATACGTCGTATTAACCGATGTCGTTATAACCGTTTACTGTATATATGTTTTTTTTTAAATACACGTTGTAGTGTTATAACACTACAAGCTAAATTTTGTAAGCGATGGCAATTAGTATTGCGTAATCTCGTTGTTTATAACAATTTTGGAACATTACGCAGTACTGGTGAGAATACAGCAAAGTAGAGAAAAGTAAGTCAGTCGTTAGCACAGGGTCTTGAGTACCACCACAAAATCTATAAAATAGTGAAAAACCTCCTCTGGTGCTGTAATCCACATCCAGGAGAAAGATTATTTTAACTGTTAGCGGTCGCTACCACAAAGCGTGGTAGCGACCGCTAACAGTTAAATTAAAGTTTTTTTACTAAAAGAGCTTAAAAAAAGGTCTTCAAAATTTCCAATGACTGAAAATTTTTTCATCCCCCCCCCCCATCGCAAAAAGCTATCTACGCCACTGAAATGGTTATTTGAATAGTGTTTCATTGTTCTGAAATAGTGTAAAATTGTTATTGAATAGTGTTATAAAATATTGTAAACGTGTAAGTGTTTGTGCAAATTAAATTTATTTTATTGATAGAATAGTGTACGTTTCTGGTCATAGGTTGTTCTACCTACCCGATTAAAGGGAAAACAGAGTACAAACAAAAATAGAACCCAAACCGTTACAACGTGGTTGCAGGTATTATGGAGTACGACTAAAGTCCCTGGCCATATTATTAGACCAAAGCTGAAAATCACATTTTCGCCATTTTAACTACAATACACCTTAAAATTTGACAGTTTTCGTTAAATTATGAAATAGCATATATATAATATAATGAGTTTTATTATTATTGTTGTTACAAATCTCAAAAATTGTATAAAATTTTTATCAAAAAATGTTAAAGCATCAACAAAGAACTTACTTTACACGTTTTTGAAGCACTATCACTTTGTTTAATTAAGATTAATAAAGATTTTTTATGTATTGTACAACAATTGAAACGATACACTCTGTTTGACGGTTATTTGATTATTTGACGTTTTCGTGTAAACACTGCTGCCATCTAAGTTTGAAAGTGGTAAGTCTTTCAAAAATGAGATTAAATGTTACCATAAGTATAAAACTACGAGTTCTGTTAAGGAATGGTAACAGTGTTTACAATAAAACAACAAAAATAATATGAAACACTTATTTCTTAGCTTTGGTCTAATAATATGGCCAGGGACTGTATGAAGTGTAATAATAACCATAATCGTGGTGAGGCAAATAGTGTGAAATGTATATTAATCATCCAGTACTTCACAACTATTTACTTGGGGTGCTTATAACGAAGGTTCTATCCGCTTACTCTTTGCTATGCTACTGCTATTTATTGACAGTGACAACATATAAGTTTGAAATGAAAACAACTAAATAAATAAAAAACAAATGCTTTAACCACCTAATATAGATAAATCGTTTATTATGGTAACAAACGTGTAATATGGACCTTTTTAAGAGGCTGATTTTCGATTGTTTTATTTTGTTTTCATCTAAGGATTCTATTTTTTCCTGCCAGATGTCGTTAAATGATTAAATTCTCTACCCATTGAAATGAAAGATTGATTTTAAATAATACTATCATAGTTTTCTTACCTTAAACATGAATAGTGCTCTAAACTGCTCTATACAGGGTGATTTACCACTGTCGTGCCAAACTTGAACACTAGATTGAAAAAAATATTTTAAACAAAAAACTCCCAATAAACATGTGTCCGGAAATTATTCCTTAGGGAACTACAGGCTTCCAAAGATTTTACTAAAAATGAGTTTTAATTTAATATCTAGAGAACCCTTTGTGATAGAATTATGAAATTTAGTATTTGGTTTAGTAATAATATGTGTTATTGATTTCTAATATTAACCAATTATATTTTAGGCCAGGGCTGTATGGGGCCAGTGGGCCCATCGATTTTGATCTAGTAATTGTTTGTTCCTTAATTTTTTTCTTGAGTTAGTACTTTTATAAGATTATATGACACAAAATACACAAAAACATACTTTGCTTGTTTATCATAGGATGAACCGTTTTCGAGAAATATCGATGGAAAAGAAAGCATGCAGAATTAACCTTAATACGGATGCTTGAAATTATAAAAAAAAATTTATATTCTTTTTCTATGATTAAAGGTAAGAATAAAGTTTATAGAAATAAACCTCCTAATATGAATCCTCTAAGATCTAGAGCCAGTTCTATTACTGTTACATGTACTTTATTAACATGACTAAAAAACAAACTAAACATGGCTTTTTTTTATATGGATGCATTTTCGGAAGTATATTTATATTAACTTTTTGTCTTCATTTTTATCATGAAATAAGAATATAAATTTATTTTTTATAATTTCAAGCATCTGTATTAAGGTTAATTCTGCATGCTTTCTTTTCCATCGATATTTCTTGAAAACGGTTCATCCTATGATAAACAAGCAAAGTATGTTTTTGTATATTTTGTGTCATATAATCTTATAAAAGTACCAACTCAGGAAAAAAATTAAGGAACAAACAATTACTAGATCAAAATCGATGGGCCCACTGGCCCCATACAGCCCTGGCCTAAAATATAATTGGTTAATATTAGAAATCAATAACACATATTATTACTAAACCAAATACTAAATTTCATAATTCTATCACAAAGGGTTCTCTAGATATTAAATTAAAACTCATTTTTAGTAAAATCTTTGGAAGCCTGTAGTTCCCTAATGAATAATTTCCGGACACATGTTTATTGCGAGTTTTTTGCTTAAAATATTTTTTTCAATCTAGTGTTCAAGTTTGGCACGACAGTGCTGAATCACCCTGTATATAACGACTTTACTCTATGAAACTGACTCATTATAGTTACTCTACATACATAGTTACGTTACTTTAGAAGTTATGAAATAATCTTTGTTTTAAATACTACCGTAAACCGTGGTTACTTTGATTCACGGGGTGACATTGATAACAACTTCTACTTGTCGTACATATGCGTTTTTAGAAAAAACGGAAAGCATCTTTGGAAAAATGCCTCATAGCTATAAGAAAAGTAACCCAACATCATAAAAATGCGTGTAACTTTTGTTCCTGTTGACCATTTTTTTTAAATCTTCCGATTTCTGTAATAAAAACAGATGGTATCAAAGTAACCCCACTCTCAGTTTAACTTTGATCTCGAACTTTTTATTTTTTTTTACAAAAACTATTGGGCCTATTTTTTTTATTTGGCATATCGATAGTATGAAAAAAAAACGATAATTCAGTTTTTTTTGCAAATTTTTATTCACCATACTTTAGATTTTACAGCCATTTAAATTTCAAAATTGATCAAAGTAACCCCGGTTTACGGTATCATAATGGAACTATTTTAAACACCCTGTAGCTCACAGAGTATTAAAGATACACCCATCTTTCTTTAAAAAAATTACTCACAATGAGCCAAGAAATTAGCTCCTAAAATATCTGTATCCCAAACCGGATCATCCTGTATATTATTAATGTTGATTATTAATGTTGATTATTAATATTTAAAGAAATATCTCAATTTTACCTTATTTTCTCCACTTAACGCTAGCTGCATTGAGAGCCGATGAGTAGACATGCAGTAACATCATTTGACATGAAGAGGATAACCGTATTGTATAAACGTTAAAAAGGAATGAAAAGGATTGTATTCTCTTTGTCAGCGTTTTATTTTATCTTTTACTATACATTCATTCGGTGCACATGGTCCATCTGGTGAACAGAACTATGAACTTGCTACTGCGTTGAGTTGAAGGATCAGGAGCAAATAATGATCGATTATACTTTTTATAGTGCACGTTCATTAATCATTCGCTAACGTCGCTAGCTCGCTTGTTTTCGTTCCGAGCTGCTGCAATTTATACTAATAATGGATACTTTCTGTGAAATAACGAATTTAAATATGTTTTAATTTCTATAAAAAGTAACACTTTTAAAAAAAATTTATTCAAATTATATTTTAATTGGAATGCTTGTAAGTAATAAACTAGCTGTCGGATCCAATTTTACCCGGGGATATAAAATTAAACTATATAACGTATAATGCTGTGGGGTGCGATCCTTTAGGTCCACACAATCAACTTCCCAACATGGTATGACTTACAATACTTGAATACTGATTACTTACTGTTTCCATAATTAATATTACTATGTTATAGTTTGTAAATAATTGTTTTTTTAACATGTATATGATAAATTTTAATGGAATTTATCAGAAATAAAACTCACCCTTTGTATTATGAATATTAGTTTTCTAATATCCTAATAATGTCAATAATATAATGCACATTTAAAAAAAACTAATCTGACAGTTTGAATTTTGAATTGTGTTGTTTCCAAGGCAACATGAATTATTAGATTAGATGTATTTATTAGTATGAAATTCAAATTTTGATGGTGGTTTTCATCCCTTTAATGGCTGTTTGGACCCATATAAAAAAATAAATACTGAAATACACGTTTCATTATTTGTATTGTATAGTATTTATTCTAAGTTCCGACTAAATTCGACCAAAAAAAAAATAAAAATGAAAAAACACCCTTTTTACCTCCGTAGGGGTTGAATTTCGAAAAATCCTTTCTTTCAGATCATATTCACGTCAAGACGCTTCGATTAGCATCCCAACGAAGTCAATAGCATTTTTTGTTCGCGAGAATTCGTCCCGGAAAAAAATGGTACGTACGTACGTACATACACACACACACACACACACACACACACAGACATTTTTCTGAAAATGGTGTCAATATACTCTAATGCCCTTGAAACATGAAAATATGTTAAAATTTTTGATTTCGATTTTCGGACCTATTACAATAACTTCCTATTGGGAAGTTAATAATAAATAATACTTCCATGTTCTGAAAAAAATTGTAATAGAATACAATCGCCAAATATCGTCCCCTATGTTGTTAACTCGTCCTACGAAATGATACATATAATGGGTCATACATAAAGTACGTCACACGTTAAAGGGGGGTCTTCAAAGTTTGACATGACGTGACAAGAGGAGGGGAGTTACAAGCTTTGTAATGTCACATTTAAAAAATCAAAACAATGAATATGAATTTTTAGAGCAAAAATGTGAAGAAAAATTAATATGTTGTTAGTTCTAGTAACTCGAGACCGATGAAGAGTCTTAGGGTACATTTCAAATTTGCATAGTAAAATTTCATATAAATAAAAAAACATAAACAACTAAAGACAATAAAAGATATTTTTTTCGTTTATTTGACCTATATTTATTAATTTATGTGATGTCACAACAGGGCAGGATCACAGTGCTCCCCCCTTGCTTGTCATAAGTCAGGTGAGGGGATCACATGAATGTGACAAGTTAATGGGGGGGAGGTCAAAAAACCTTGAGATATGTGTGACGTAAAAAAAATTATGGATGCAAATAATTCAAACTACTTGTGTCGTATTTACTAACAATAAGTAAATTTTACCTTTAACTAAATAATTAATAACATTGCGCCCAATAACCGAGTTATTTAAAGGCATTTATTTGAACCAAATAGTCTAATATATTTATACAAATTAATGGTATTTCATTCAATGCAATAATTTTTGATTGAAAGGAACAAATGGTCTATTACAAATAATACATATTTTTGACCTAAATAACAATTTAGTTGACTCCAATATAAATTATGCGTTACAAATATATATATTTTTTAATATGATAAATAAAAATTATTCGACGCAACTTATTGAAGTATTCGCTCTGGATGAGAATTTCTGTTGATACAAATAGAAATTATTTGATGCCAACAACATATGTAATATTTTGGACCAATAAAATACTTTATTTGTTATAATGATTTCAGAGCACCCAAGTTATCTCTCACTAGGGTAGTGGTTCCCAACCTTTTTGTGACCAGGGACCACTTTAATATAATTATTATCACCAGGGACCACAAGGTTAAAAAACTTTTATATTTTTTTAATTTTATATAAATTTGAAATGAAAAAACCTAAAAAACATAGAAAAAAGGTCTTTACATTGCTTTTTTATGTTTTTTTTTATAGATTAAAAAACTTATAAAACCTAAAAAAAAGTCCACCGATAATTCTAACAAGGAAACCTTTTCAGGTCGAAAATTCGTATCGAGTTTAAACTTTGTATATAGTTAGAGGAGGTCAAAGTAAGTAAGAAAAAAATTATCACAGCTGCGGTAAAACGGTTTAAGGGGGTGAAACACCCCTATGAAAATGTGCAAAATAATCATATTTTTTCAAATAACTCTGAAATTAATGAAAATTTAAAAAAATCCATAATACAAAATTTTCATGATTTTTTATGCTCTTTCGAATGGCGGTAGTCAAAATTCGAAAAAATTAAGTGGGTGGGAGATGGGGGTTAACGGTTTAGTTTTTTCGAATTTTGACTGTCGCCATTTGAAATCATGAAAATGTTGTATTAAGGATTTTTTTTAATTTTCATTAGTTTCAGAGTTATTTGAAAAAATATGATTATTTTGCACATTTTCATAGGGGTGTTTCACCCCCTTAAACCGTTTTACCGCAGCTGTGAGAATTTTTTTCTTACTTACTTTGACCTCCTCTAACTATACAGGGTGTCCAAGATAAGCGTGCAATGCATGGGGATATCCTAAACGGTAAGAGATACAGATGTGGTTAAATGAGATGAATTATTTGTAGGATAGGGGTGAGTATGACATGTGACATATCATTGTAAAGTAGAGTAAAAAACACGTTCGTATATGATATAGCCAACTTGGCGGCCCATAAGAAAAACTAAAGTTAGGGCTTGTAACTCGGAAACTAAAAGTAATATAAAAATTCTAAATACACCAAAAAATTCTACTCAAAAAAGTGCTTTAAGAAACCGCAAACAAAAAGCACCTATCTACTTTGCCAAAAAAGTTATAGTCATTTAAAGAAATTCTGAATTTTCAGTTTTTTGGGTATACCGCCTAAACCACATAAAATTATTAATATTTTTTGATGTTGTAATACTCACCCCTTTCTTACAAATAATTAATCTCATTTAACCACATCTGTATCTCTTACCGTTTAGGATATCCCCATGCATTGCACGCTTATCTTGGACAATCTGTATACAAAGTTTAAACTCGATACGAATTTTCGACCTGAAAAGATTTCCTTGTAAGTTCATTCTTTAGTTTTAAATCTTTTCCAGGGACCAAATTTAACCCCTTGCGGACCACCGGTTGGGAACCACTGCACTAGGGAAATGTATTTCTGCTCCGAATATAGGTACATGTAAGACAGCCAAATTATAATCGACTTGGAGAAAACCCAGTCGTATTTATAAATTGGAGAGGACGGAAGTGACACCTGCTTTCTATTAAGCTTCAGTCAATTCCATACCAATTTACTCGTACAGTTGTGAGCATCCTCCTCATGATTTGAAATCCGCTGTGCGGCGAGTCAGACAATACCTTTAGAAAAAATAACTCAAGTACATGAGTTTTACTTGAGACGCCCCGTTTACCCCCCCCCCCTTCCTCCTGTGATAAGTTTGAACAAATATTGAGTTGAACGGAATAAATAATTTTTCAAACTATTATTTATTTGATGCATCGAATCGATTTATTGCTTTGAATAATTCATAATTCTAATGAACAATTTTGAACATGATCCCATAAAAGCGAAATATTTCGATCAAATAAATATTTATTTGATCCTAATACGAAAATTAATATTATATGTTCACAACTATTTTTTTCAGTGTCCCCTAACAGCGAATAGCTGCCTTAGTGGTTATTGTGGCTGGTAGGTACCTTAACAGTTTGTGATCGTACGTGTAATCAGAGGATTCATAAAATACTCTGCCTTGTAAATGCACGGTGCTTCCTCGTGTTAATTCATCAAAGGTAGTTAATTATTGAACAATTTAAATAAAAACCGATAAAGTATTCAGATCAACTGCCTGTCATTGGTTAACCATTTAATTTTCATACGATTTTAATAAAAAAATTTAATTTGACATTTTTCTTAATACGCGCCTGGTTATTATGTCGTATATTTTGAATTTTTTGACAATTTCAATCAAAATCATTATTTTTCTGCTATACGAATGTCAAAATGACATTTAAAACGTCAAAGTGACATTTAATATGTCAAAGGGTGCGTTCCGAATTACGCATGAAGCGCATAGACTGCAATACTGATGCGCAGCGCTTTGAAATCGTTCCGTTTTTTCAATGCACGCATAATACGCATGAAGCGCTTGTGAATTCGGAACGGTTTCTTACGCGACCTATGCGCTAATATTAAAAAAAATTGGGGTTAAATCCGATGACTGGAATTTTCCTCATTTCAAAAAAGTATGGTATAACGAACATTTTTAAAAAATTCCATCAAAATTGGTGCTATTTCTGGGGGTTCCGAAGTTTTGGCCATTTTCGAGTTTCATTGACTCGACTAATTGTAAACATTTTTTTCTGGTATGAACCATTTAAAATATAATAAAAAAAAAGATTATTTCTTTAAACAAATTGGGGGAGGGGGATGAATAGAACATAAATTATAAAATAGTATTATAAAAAGTACCTTTTTAATTTATTAACAAAACTTATCTTAACAAAAAGCAATAAAAACTACATTTTATTCAAGAATTGCTGTAAAATGTTATTAATTGATTTGTTTCTTCGATGAAGATAGGAAACTCAAATCGTTCTTGAGCCATTGTCCAGTGCTAATGAAAAAAGTTAATATTATTTTTGAAATTATAAATAAAAACATATTAAATAAATAAACTAATCATACTTACCAAAATTTCTGACACATTTAATAAAAAAACAAATAACTGTTGTAATTGCACGCTGTCTATGCGCGTTCCAAATTACTTAAAAGGTGCATAGACTGCATAAACGCATCAAACGCTTTAACTGCCTCAGATCGAAATAGAAGCAGTCTATGCGTTGGGCGGGTTGCGGAATTCAGTACAATCTATGCATTCAAAGCGTTGTCAAAGCGAATAATACTTAAATCGGAACGGCTTTCTGTGCGCTGTATGCGCTTCATGCGTAATTCGGAACGCACTCAAAGTAAATAGCAGTTTTAAAAAAACAAATGACGTTTTTCTTAAGTCAAATTGAGATAGATCTTTGTAAGGGAATATTTTACAACAAAAGTAGGTGATCTATATTATAGAGAATTGAATGCTCTACAAAAAAGATTCTAAAAACATGTGTCTTTCTTGAGATATCTTCAAATCAAAAAATAAATATTTTGGGATGTCACCCCTCCCCCTTACACACGATTTTAATACTTTTGAAATGGGACCGTCCTCAAACCAGACCCAACCAATCAACCAAGTTTCATCAATATCGGTTCAGTGGTTCATGAGTTAAGCGTGTGACAAGGATTGGGGGACAGACACACACACACACAGACACACAGACAGACAGACACGGAACAAAAAGTGTTTGTCTTGACCTGAAACGGATAGATCCGGTAAAATTTTTAAAATCGGAGAACAAATTTTTTTTCTCGTTTTAAAACGATCACAAAGCTTCTCGTATCTTCGATATTGCGAGGAAGCAAAATATATCGAACATATACATTTTATACATATATGTACATATCCGAGTAAAATAGTATATCCGCCAGGTGTTTTTATACTCATTTTTGCCCTAAAACTTCTGTAGGATAGAGATGTATATCGATTAAAAAACACCAACATTAGAAAACTATTTAGTAGTGCACTGTTTGAAAATTAAAACAAAATCGATGAAGATTTTCGTAGTCCTAAAATTGTCCCAGGGACGATATAAGGAAGTGGGTATTGGGTTCCGTAGTCATTTTTACTACGATTTATAAAAAAAAATTATTTCAAAAATTTTCATAAACTATTTTTGTTATTCAATTACGTTATAATTTTCATTGAAACTACTAATTAAAAGCTACATTTTTTTACTTGAAAAACGGAGAAACTGTGGTTTCTTAGTCACTTAAACTAAAAATACACCTTAACGATTCCAGACTGGAATCGTTAGGCTCCTGATGAGGACTTCTTTTGAAGTCGAAACACGTGTCGAGTGACATAAATTTTGTGGTTAAGGTGTATTTTTAGTTTAAGTAAAAGCTACATTCTAAATTTTTTATGATTTTTTGAATCGATAGTTTAGAAAATAGAGGGGGGGGACGCTCTAATAACGACATTGAATAGTAAATATATCGTGACTAAAAGGTTGAAATCAAAAAGTTATTTGACATTTTTTGTTGCATTTTAGGAAACCTATCAAATAACCCCACCCCCTCTAATGGGGTAAAAGGGGAAAAAACAGTTCACTGTTCAGTCTATAGAAGGACCCCCCTATATTTTTAACAGTATTAGTTATAATTTTCAGTGAAAGTACTAATTAAAAACGATATTCAGGATTTTTTTCAGTTTTTTGTATTGATAGTTTAGAAAATAGAGTGAGGAGGCGCTTTTGTAATGACTTTGAAGAGCAAATACACTCATCAAAAAAATTAAAGAATAATTTTTAACAAGCAAATTTTTTACCAATTTTCAAACAGTTATATTTCCGCGAAAAATAATTTACATGTCCAAAGCTTTGGACATTTACATGTCCAAAGCTCATTTGAAAGCTTGTACTTTCTAGTTTTTGAATTAAGAGCCCAATTATTTTTATCATCCCTTGCCGCTCTGGGCCAAGGGTTCAAACAGTTCAAAAAATTATCCCTTAATTTTTTACAAACTTTGAAAGCGTAACATTTTTGCAAAAATTTTTTTACAAGAGAATCAATGAAATCTTTCGAAAGCTTGTTTCTTTCTCTTGAAAATTTGTTTTTTATCATCCCCGTACGATTTTTTTTGACCGCGTTATTCACTGTCAAAGTAAAAATGACACTTTTGACTTTAAACTCCTGTATATCCTGAAATAATCACCGCACAATGATCGGCTTGATATCATTAGAAAGGTGAAAGTATTCTCTTTAAAATCGTTGCATACGATTTTGTAAATAAAGTTTTTTTCCTCCCATGATTTTCGTTTTAAAAACATGTAAAAAAACGGTATTTTCTCATTTTTTACTTATCTGGCCGCCATTTTGTCAAAAATGATGAAACCTAAAATGCAAACATGTTTTTTTTAAGTTAATAGTGCCCCAAAAAGTTTTCCAGAATAGCAAGTTGCTGCGATTTTTTCTTCTTAATTTTCACAGCTGTCAAATGTTCATGATTTAATTAAAGGGTATTTTTTCCATCTTCTCTAACGTTGAAAAACAATAAGAAATGGGACATTTTCAAACTACTGTAAATCCGCCAAAAATGATTCAATTTTATTGAACTAGGGCTTTTTTTGAAGCTGATACTTTCTAGTTTTTGAATAATAAACCAAAAATTTTTTATCATACCCTACTCTTCCGCGCCAAGCATTAAAAAAAATTTTTTTTAATGATTTACGGACTTTGATTATGAGTCTGTACAGTACAAAAACAACTATTGGAAAAATACTTCGATGATGTTAAACCATTTTTTTTAGCAAAAAAATGATATTGATTATTCCTTGCCAAACGTTAAAAAAGTTTTATTTATTTAATGATTTATGGACTTTGATTATGGGTCTGTAGAGTACGAAAAAATTTATTGAAAAACAATTGACCAACATTATTTTGAAAAGTGTTATTTTTCCTTCAAAAATTAATTTTTTAAGCTCTCAGATTTTTTTTGGCTGCGTTATAAGTAGCCGATTGTTGGAATTAATTAAATGATATTTTTTTATTAATTTAAAACAATAAGAATTTAAATTACTAATCACATTACTATGCGAAAAATTATTAAAATTAAATGGATCAAAGTTGTTTTAAGACTAGAATTCTTAAGAATTTAATTTAAAAAAATCAAAATCTTTATCGTTCTAAAGAGCTAGAAAAGTTATCTCTCAATCTTAAATGAGCTTTGAAAGTGACTGAAGGGTACAAAAACTTTTTTATTTTATTTATTTTTATTTGAAAAAAACATTTTGAAGGTGTCAAATCTTTTATATCTGAATTCCGCTTATCCTTATTTTGTTGGTATTAACGAGTTTAACATTACACTCAATTTTGTTCATTCAAATTTTGCAGTATTGATTTTATTGCTACTGCGTAAAATTTACAATGTAAAAATCGCTTTTTTTGCTTAAAAAATGGTTTAACATCATCGAAGTATTTTTCCAATAGTTGTTTTTGTACTGTACAGACTCATAATCAAAGTCCGTAAATCATTAAAAAAAAATTTTTTTAATGCTTGGCGCGGAAGAGTAGGGTATGATAAAAAAATTTTGGTTTATTATTCAAAAACTAGAAAGTATCAGCTTCAAAAAAAGCCCTAGTTCAACAAAATTGAATCATTTTTGGCGGATTTACAGTAGTTTGAAAATGTCCCATTTCTTATTGTTTTTCAACGTTAGAGAAGATGGAAAAAATACCCTTTAATTAAATCATGAACATTTGACAGCTGTGAAAATTAAGAAGAAAAAATCGCAGCAACTTGCTATTCTGGAAAACTTTTTGGGGCACTATTAACTTAAAAAAAACATGTTTGCATTTTAGGTTTCATCATTTTTGACAAAATGGCGGCCAGATAAGTAAAAAATGAGAAAATACCGTTTTTTTACATGTTTTTAAAACGAAAATCATGGGAGGCAAAAAACTTTATTTACAAAATCGTATGCAACGATTTTAAAGAGAATACTTTCACCTTTCTAATGATATCAAGCCGATCATTGTGCGGTGATTATTTCAGGATATACAGGAGTTTAAAGTCAAAAGTGTCATTTTTACTTTGACAGTGAATAACGCGGTCAAAAAAAATCGTACGGGGATGATAAAAAACAAATTTTCAAGAGAAAGAAACAAGCTTTCGAAAGATTTCATTGATTCTCTTGTAAAAAAATTTTTGCAAAAATGTTACGCTTTCAAAGTTTATAAAAAATTAAGGGATAATTTTTTGAACTGTTTGAACCCTTGGCCCAGAGCGGCAAGGGATGATAAAAATAATTGGGCTCTTAATTCAAAAACTAGAAAGTACAAGCTTTCAAATGAGCTTTGGATCATGTATATCCAATCATTTTTCGCGGAAATATAACTGTTTGAAAACTGGTAAAAAATTTGCTTGTTAAAAATTATCCTTTAATTTTTTTGATGAGTGTATATCGTGAAAGGTTAAAATCAAAATTTTTAAAGATTATTTGATATATAACATTATTTTCTTTCTTTAAAAAAATTTTTGTACATTATTCTTCATAACATGCCTATGGGGAAATGGCGGGCCCCATAACTAACATTTCACCTCAGACATAGTTCACCATTGCCTACATCTAAAGACATGATATTAAAAAATAACGAATAGAAAATACAAAAACAGAAAAATCAAAAACCACAACGAATACATTTCTAAATGAAATAAAAAACTGACTACCAAATTTAATATTAATTCACACATAAAAAAATAATTAGGTAATTATTTTTTTATCCTCCGAACAGAATGCACTAATTATTTTTTCATTGAAGAGAAACTCTCCACAATATAACAACGCCGACAAAAAACCTCACTCGTATGCACGCAACAATGCATCGCACACCCACCACACACTCTCATAAATTACTCACGAAAATTACCGCTTAATTTCTGTGTGCTTATATGAGTTATGTATCATAAATAACGAGGATGTTCCATCGCGTCATGTCGTGTCAAGTTGCGTCGCGTCGTCGAGAAAAATTATACAATATATATTATATTATTTTATATTATAAATAGTGAATACAATGCCGGACCAAAATCCGAATACCGGTATTTCGGTATTTTTTAAGTTCAAAACCGGGATACCGGTATTAATACCGGTATTTAAAAAAAATTCAGTCAAAAACAATCACGGCTATGATACACATTATAAGGTAAATAAAACGGGCAAGTGCGTGTTGGGCACGCACATGATAGGGTTTCGTAGTCATTCTCACTACGATTTATAAAAAAATAGTTTTTTCAAAATTTTCGTGACCGAAGGGTTAAAATCAAAATGTTATTTGGCTTTTATTATTGCATTTTAAGAGACCTATCAAATGACACCCCACTCAATGGGGTAAATGAAAAAAATGTGACTTCACTTTTCAATCTATGATAGGGGGGTCCAAAATATTTTTGACAATGTTCGTTATAATTTTCAGTGAAAGTACTAATTAAAAGCTACATTCTGAATTTTTTTCAGATTTTTTGAATCGATAGCTTAGAAAATAGAGGGGGGGACGCTCTGACAGCGACATTAAAAAGCAAATATTTCGTGACTAAAGGGTTGAAATCAAAAAGTTATGTGACATTTTTTATTGCATTTTATGAGACTTATTAAATGACATCCCACTCAATGGGATAAGTGGGGAAAAAAATGAGAGTTCACTTTTCAGTCTATAGAAGGGGGGTCCAAAATATTTTTGACAATGTTCGTTATAATTTTCAGTGAAAGTACTAATTAAAAGCTACATTCTGAATTTTTTTCAGATTTTTTGAATCGATAGCTTAGAAAATAGAGGGGGGGACGCTCTGACAGCGACATTAAAAAGCAAATATTTCGTGACTAAAGGGTTGTAATCAAAAAGTTATGTGACATTTTTTATTGCATTTTATGAGACTTATTAAATGACATCCCACTCAATGGGATAAGTGGGGAAAAAAATGAGAGTTCACTTTTCAGTCTATAGAAGGGGGGTCCAAAATATTTTTGACAATGTTCGTTATAATTTTCAGTAAAAGTACTAATTAAAAGCTACATTCTGGAATTTTTTCAGTATTTTAAAATTGATAGTTTAGAAAATAGAGGGGGGAACGCTTTTTTAACGAATTTGGAGAGCAAATACATCGTGATTAAAGGGTTAAAATCAAAAAGTTCTAATAGATTTTTTGTTGCATTTTAGGAGACCTTTGTAATGACACCCCACTCAATGGGGTAGGTGAAATTTTTTTTTTTTTTGAAGACTTCATTTTATGGAAAGGGGGCCTAAAAATTTTTTTTACAAATTTTTGTTTTTGGGTCATTAATCTACGACCGTATACCAAATTTCATCTTATTATCTCAAAATTAGACGGACGGACATGGAGAAACTATAAGGGTTCCTAGTTTTCTACGGAACCCTAAAAATTGTCATATTTAGTGAATTGTTCATTTACAAATTGAGAAGTTTATAATAAACATTAATCATGGATTGAAAACAACCGATTAACTAATCATTAATTATTTTGCTTTGTGAAACCCGAGGTAAATCTCAGGGTTAAAATAGTTGACGTCATTTGCGATACAAAACTCAATTTCGGAAAAATTTTCGCTTATAATCTGGAAGTAAGGGCTCGATATGTAATTAAAAAAGAAAACAATTATTCGAGCTTCTATATTATTGCCCTGAATTTAATATAATTTTTAACATGATTTGTTACTTTTTTATTCAAAATAAAATATTTCCTAGGAAAATCTATCACATATCGGGAAAATATCGTAATTTGACACTACAATTACATATCACAAAACAGTTTAGCTAATAATAAGAAGATTTAAGTACAAAAATCAACTCCCTAGCAGTTATTTATACGTATTTTAGTACTAATTATTAATAACGAAATACCGGTATTATATGCATTAATACCGGTATTGTAATACCGGAGAAAAATGGCCGGGATCCCAGTTTTCGGTATTTCGGGATCCCGGTATTGTATTCACTAATTATAAAGCATTTGCTCTCAAGCAAAGGTTAAGCTTTTCGATCATTAAGGTACTTGACCACCTTATAATATTAAAAAAAAAGTTGCGTTTTCTCAATCCTTATACTTTTAAAAATCACCCCCATTTTTTTTTAATTCGAATTCTAACATAGTGAAATTAGTGAAAGTGTTCACGCGCTTCCATTACTCTATACTTTCTGACTCTATTGCTGGCAGCTGTTTCTCGAAACTACTTTTTTTTTCAAACGGCGGACAGTTAATCTCCGAAACTACTCGGCCAATTTCAATGATTTTGGTCTTGTTTTGTTCGTTGAGATGTTTTGTATGCTAATTTACCACAATTTGCCAAAAAAAAATGATAACATTTTTTTAGCATAGAATAGTGAAAAACAGATGTTTTTTCACCCTTTTTTCAAACATCCGTCATTTTTTATTTTTGGCAAATTGTGGTAAATTGTCATGTAAGGGACCTTTCTTTTGAAGATGCCGTTTTTTAGCTTTCCAAGGTGGTCAAGTACCTTAAAGCAATATACAGGCTGATCCAGACCACCCGTCCACTATATTTTACACCCAAAATATTGAAGATAGAGTTTTATAAAAAAAAATTTACTATGTATATCGACCCTAAAGAATTTCAAGAAAATATTTTCAACCCCCTAAAACTGCGCCTTAGTGGGTAGTTTGGGGGGTACATGCCCGTTTCTCAGTAAAATCAAATGAAATGGTATATTCAAAAGTACATAATTGTAAAGACCATAAAAAAGTAAGAAACTTTTGTAAAACAAAAATTTTCATACTTTCAATTGTTTAGAAAATATGGCGACTTGATCTCAAATTTTAGGGTTTTACTAAAAGTGCTCTAATTTCGTTAAATATTAATGAAATTTTATTCTTTTTTTAAATTTAGAAAATAGAAATAATGAATTTTGTAATGATCTATGAATATTTAAGAGTTTGATAGTTTAAAGTGACAAAAGCGACATATAAAAAATGCAAAAGTTCAATTAGCGATAATTCAAAAAATTTAAATACAATGGTATATTAATTAGTACTTTATCTGAAAAAAGACATGTAAATAAACAACTTTTGTTAAGAAAATTAAAAATTAAAAATCAAAATTTTAAAATGGAAAATTGAAAATTATAATTTTTAATTTAAAATTTTATTATCAAAAGTTGTTTATTTACGTATCTTTTTTAAGATAAAGTATTAATTGATATACCATTGTATTTAAATTTTTTGAATTATCGCTAATTGAACTTTTGCATTTTTGATATGTCGCGTATGTCACTTTAAACTATCAAAATCTTAAATATTCATAGATCATTACAAAAGTCATTATTTCTATTTTCTAAATTTAAAAAAAAGAATAAAATTTCATTAATATTTAAGGAAATTAGAGCACTTTTAGTAAAACCCTTAAATTTGAGATCAAGTCACCATATTTTCTAAACAATTGAAAGTATGAAAATTTTTGTTTTACAAAAGTTTCTTACTTTTTTATGGTCTTTACAATTATGTACTTTTGAATATACCATTTCATTTGATTTTACTGAGAAACGGGCATGTACCCCCCAAACTACCCCCTAAGGCGCATTTTTAGGGGGTTGAAAATATTTTCTTGAAATTCTTTAGGGTCGACATACATAGTAAATTTTTTTTTATAAAACTCTATCTTCAATAGTTTGGGCGTAAAAGATAGTGGACGGGTGGTCTGGATCATCCTGTATAATGTATACAGAGTGAGGCAGTAACTATTACCACTTTAAATATCTTTGAATCTATAAGGCCCAGAGAAAAAACAGTGTAACCAAAATTGCACGGTACGAAGGCGCTATCATGAAGCGATACTAATTTTTATCCAGGGTGTGGCGCTTCGGAGATATCAAGGTCATCTTAATTTTTTTTAAATTGATTCGGTACATTTTTTTTCCAAAATATGATAGAGGAACTGAAAACAAGTCCAGAACTCATCACACAAGATCATTGAACAAGATTTAAAATTAAGAAAAAACGATTAAAAAATACATTTTTTTATTAAATGAAATTTACATTTAAAGAAAATGTTCGAAGTGTTAATAACATATGTTAGAGGAGCTGAAAACAAGTTCAGAACTCATCACACAACATGATTGAACAAGATTTAAAGTGAAGAAAAAACGATTAAAAAATACATTTTTTTTTATTAAATGAAATTTACCAGTGTTACATCAGTAATGATGGCCACCAATTCGAACATCTTTAAATGTAAATTTCATTTAATAAAAAACAATATTTTTTAATCGTTTTTTATTATCAAAACGTTTTATTTTATTCAAAAATATTTCTAACGTTTTTAATAGCTCTGTCTTAGACCTTTAATTTATTTGTTATTTTATTTCAATACAATCAAAATTGACCGAAATGCGGTCATTACAATCTGACCTGTTATGTGCGAAGCATAATGCGGTGTTTACACCGAGAAAACAAAACAGAAACATGGTGTTTTTATGACAAAAAAGTAATAAACCCTATATATTTTTAAATACGAAGTATTTTAAAGACACGATGTTTCTGTTTTGTTTTTTCGGTCTTAACACCGCATTATTACTCAGTTTATGTCTCGGTTCCCATTTAAATCGCGTTGCTATTACACTGATCCATCAATTTTGAAGTATATTTATATTTTCCGCGTCTAAATTAAATTCTCTGTACTTGGTACCAATAAAATTACAAAAACTTGAAGATTGTGAAAGTTGTAACGGTTTTAAAGCAGCACAAAATTATGAAAAACTCACATTGTTTTCACAACCTTGAGAGTGTTGAGACAAAAACAAATACTATTGATAATCCATAGGTTATGGTATGTGCTTTATGAGAATCCATTGAAATTTTGTTGATTTAATTTATTTTTCAAATTATGAACAATCAAAGATATATGCGCATATCTCCATCCACGCAGATAAGGAAAATGTTATACTAGTCCAGTCAATATAATGTTTTTAAAAATAATGTAACATAAATAGAGCCTGCGAAAAAATACATATAGCGAGTTTGGAGATCACGCCTAATATGTAGAGTTATGTTTGATTGCTGTGTTTAATATGTCTTTAATTGAATTTCAAAATGAAATTTCGAATAGTAATAGAGAAAAGAGTGCCCTAAATAATGCTCGGCACCCAATGTCGAAATTTTGAAAAATGTTTGAGTTATAAGCACTCAAAGTTGTAGATAGTACAAAATTTTAAATAAAATATTCATGTTTTTCGACGACCACAGAGAAAACCTTCTACACCGAATAAAAAAAAAACAGCTAGGAATTTGTAGAAAATTTAATGACCTAAATATTGGTTTTTGTCTAACCGTGATTACTTGTAAGCCTCTAGAAAGTTATGCACCTCCCTTCGAAGGGGGGGAAAAGTTATCACCATGTTCTATACATCGAAATCTACCAATTTCTTGAAAAAAAATGTACTCCGTCATTTTTTTCTAGCGCCACCTCTATACGAAATTGTCTATTGACTGGACTATACCTACATCTTAGGATATTTATAACTCAAAAAATAAAAAAATATTCCATAGTAATTCTTAAAGAACCTATTATATCCTATTGGTTCCCCAATAGATTTGTTTAACTATTCTTTCAGTTATAAATTAAACTGTCAAAGATTTAAAAAAAAATCAAAAATACCTCTAAAAACTCTTTAAAAATAATAATAAAATAATGATAGATTTGAACTTTCTTATTTAATTGTAGTTAATATGAAAATAAAAAAAATGTTTTAAGTAGAAATAAAAAATGCTTAATACAGTAGAAACCGGTTATAACGACATCGAAGGAACCGGTAAAATGCTATTATATGGGATTCAGCTGAACATTTATTTAAAATCGCTAAAACCGATACGTCGTTATAATCGGTTTCTACTGTATTATACCTACCTACATCAAAGAGTTTCAGATAAAACTTCAATAATCAAAGGGTGAATTTAAAAATGAATATGTAATAATTGGAAACAATCTAGTTTAAAATTTATAATTGAATGCTTTTGATTTTGTGACATGTCACTTATTAAATTAATTACCTACACTATACATTATTTAACATCATATTATTATCTACCTGAAATATTTATAATTAAATCAAGGATATTCATTTGTAATAAATTTATAATTTAATTAGTTTTCATGTTATAAAATATATTAATATTATTATTTAACATATGTATACACACGAATACAACAAATGGAATGTTTTGTGTTTAACGTTGTTAGGGTTCCGTAGAAAACTAGGAACCCTTATGGTTTCTCCATGTCCATCCGTCTTGTAAAAATTTTGACATAATAAGATGGAATTTGGTATACGGTCGTATATTATGCCCCAAAAACAGAAAAGATAATATTCCATAATATGAAGTGTTTTTAAAAAAATCATCTACACCATTCAGTGGGATGTCGCTAGAAAGGTCTCCTCAAATTCAACAAAAAATGTTGATTTTAACCCTTCAATCACGATTTATTTGCTCTTCAAAGTCATTATGAAAGCGTCTCCCCTCTATTTTCTATTCTAAACTATCGATCGATTCAAAAAATCTGAAAAAATCAAAATGTAGCTTTTAATTAGAAGATACATTAACCGAAAATTATAACGAACATAGTCAAAAATATTTTGGACCCCCTTTTCATAAACTGAAAAGTGAATTCACATTTTTTTCATTTACCCCATTAAGTGGGGTGTCATTTGATAGGTCACCTAAAATGCAAGTCAAATCGCTTTTTAATTTTTTCCCTTCGATTATGAAAATTTTGAAATAACTATTTTTTTATAACTCGTAGTGAGAATGACTACGGCACCCTGTCATGTGCGTACCCAACACACACTTGCTCGTTTTATTTAAATAAATCACTTCGAATACGGAAAAAAATAAACCTGAAGAATTAGTTTTTCCTGTACATCCCGGATAGTAAGCGACAACTTATCATTTTATATTTTTTTAGAGTCTGAAATGGTAGATAATAACTGTTATAATAATAATATGGATTAACTGCAAACATTACAGACAAAAATTATATCATTATTATTACAGTTTAAGACTGTAAAAAATATTATACAATGATAAGTTATCGCTTACTATCCGGGATGTATAGAAAAAAATTTTATTTTTTCTGTGAAGAAAAAAAATACATAAGGAAAATTAATGGTGTTATAATAAAGAATTATTATAATATAATATTATTTTAACTTAACTACAGAGTGGGCCAACTTGGACTGACTGATTTAAAATGCATATAACTTTCGTATTTTAAAAAAAAACTATATCTTTTTTTTGCAGATTATAAAGAATTTTATAAAATATCATAATGTCTTCATACTCAGTGCGAAAACGTGTCAAAAAGTTGTTGAATTTTATTTTGTTTCCGGGCGATCTATTGTTACAAATAAAGAATATATCGTAAGTATATTTTAATACTGCTACAGCTCCAAGTGCAAACATGATAACAAACTTAATAACCCGGTTTGAGGAGCGGAGTGCAGTATGTGATGTGCCACGAACAAACGTTAATCGACCTGTTCGAAATGAACAAGCTGTGGAGGCTGTACGCGAAAGTGTTAATGATGATCTATTTGTCGACGTGCTACTCAATCGGGCATCTCCAAAACATCGCTACGACGCATTTTGAAACTTGATCTGAAGTTCAGAATAATCCTGGCATATGGCTTCAGTAAGATGGAGCTACAGCTCATACTGAGTCAAGTTTTCTGAAGTGGGCACACAAAAAATCAACTTGTTCAGATTAAACTTTTTATTGTAGAACTTTGAAGATTTATTGATCAAAATTAATGCTCTAAGATATTTTTTGAAAATTTTCAAAATTTAAAAAGTTATGAACAAATGAATTTTTATATACGTTTTTTTTAAAATTGCGATTTCTCAGTAATTACTGAATAAAATTTAATGAAATTCTTATGGTAGGACTAAAAATAATTCACAGTTTAGATGAAATAAAATTTTTATAATTTTTTTTTTTTAATATATAAATAATAAATATTTTAATAAACAAATAGAAATTTAACCAACTTCTGCACTAGATAGAAACAAAATTTTTATACAGTATTGTTCTGTAAAATCTACACAACTTTATCCCGAAAAAAATTTTTAGTACATTTCTTAAAAAAAAAAGTTACGAGTGTTTAAGTGCCGTCAGAAAGACGCGCGGCGCGATGCCGCGCGAAGCACACGGGCGCGTTCACGCGCTTAGCTACCTCAAACTGCTTGTTTAATCATTCCCATTAAAGTAGTAAGCTAATTTACATATATGTTATGGTTGTTTATTATAGATTTGGGTTCAGAGAATTCGAGAAAAATAAACCGAACTGGCAAAAGGTGGTGCAACACCCTTAAAAATGGGGTTGAAGTGTGAAACCCCCGTTTCCAAGTGTATTTTCAATTTATTTCAAAATCTAAAGCGACAATGGGGTATTTTTATGAATGATATTTGTTAAGGGCACTGAGACGAATCGATTGAGATCACATATACTGAATTTGACCAAAAATTACCCCTTCCAAAATGTTTAATTTAGGTAAAAATGCTTCTTTTTGATGAAAATAGTTTAAAAATTAATAACTTTGGTTATAATCATCCAAATGACTTGAAATTGGTCTCAAATTATTCCTGATGTTCCAAAGAATAATGAACAACTATAATTTAAAAAAATATTATTTGTTTACCCAATGAAAATTGCTCATTTTTATGAGCAAGCGACGTAAATTTTTGGAAAACTGCCTTTTTACTAAATTTTCAATAAAAACATAAGGATTGAATATTTTTAAGTAAAACCAACGAGGATATCTTTAATTTGTACATATAAACAAAATGAGCCCCTCCCAATAAATATTCAGTCACTAGAACGGATGCAATTACACTAAAATGCACCGAATTTTTGTTGCATATAATTTTTATTTTATAAAAATGAATATACGTATTATTGAAAAAATGCACTTTCGCATGCATTATTTTGAACTCATATGAGCTTATATTGATGCATAAACTTAAAATTTACGTTTAAAATGCATATAAATATGTTAAAATCATAATTTACAATTTTATTTGAAAAAAATGTAATTTTTTTAAAATTGTAAGTAACAAAAATTTGGTGCATTTTAATGTGCAATTGCATCCGTTCTAGTGACTGAATATTTATTGGGAGGGGCTCATTTTGTTTATATGTATAAATTAAAGATATCCTCGTTGGTTTTACTTAAAAGTATTCAATCCTTATGTTTTTATTGAAAATTTAGTAAAAAGGCAGTTTTCCAAAAATTTACGTCGCTTGCTCATAAAAATGAGCAATTTTCATTGGGTAAACAAATAATATTTTTTTAAATTATAGTTGTTCATTATTCTTTGGAACATCAGGAATAATTTGAGGCCAATTTCAAGTCATTTGGATGATTATAACCAAAGTTATTAATTTTTAAACTATTTTCATCAAAAAGAAGCATTTTTACCTAAATTAAACATTTTGGAAGGGGTAATTTTTGGTCAAATTCAGTATATGTGATCTCAATCGATTCGTCTCAGTGCCCTTAACAAATATCATTCATAAAAATACCCCATTGTCGCTTTAGATTTTGAAATAAATTGAAAATACACTTGGAAACGGGGGTTTCACACTTCAACCCCATTTTTAAGGGTGTTGCACCACCTTTTGCCAGTCCGGTTTATTTTTCTCGAATTCTCTGAACCCAAATCTATAATAAACAACCATAACATATATGTAAATTAGCTTACTACTTTAATGGGAATGATTAAACAAGCAGTTTGAGGTAGCTAAGCGCGTGAACGCGCCCGTGTGCTTCGCGCGGCAGCGCGCCGCGCGTCTTTCTGACGGCACTTAAACACTCGTAACTTTTTTTTTTATAAAATGTACTAAATTTTTTTTTCGGGATAAAGTTGTTTAGATTTTACAGAACAATACTGTATAAAAATTTTGTTTCTATCTAGTGCAGAAGTTGGTTAAATTTCTATTTGTTTAATAAATATTTATTATTTATATATTAAAAAAAAAAAATTATAAAAATTTTATTTCATCTAAATTGTGAATTATTTTTAGTCCTACCATAAAAATTTCATTAAATTTTATTCAGTAATTACTGAGAAATCGCAATTAAAAAAAAAAACGTATATAAAAATTCATTGGTTCATAACTTTTTAAATTTTGAAAATTTTCAAAAAATATTTTAGAGCATTAATTTTGATCAATAAATCTTCAAAGTTCTACAGTAAAAAGTTTAATCTGAACAAGTTGATTTTTTGTGTGCCCACTTCAGAAAACTTGACTCACTGCGAGAGCGATAATGGCGATCCTTCGAGAACTTTTCGATAACCGAATAATTTCAAAAAAATGCAAATTTCGCTTGGCCGCCTCGTTCTTCAGATTTGACGGCCCCTGATTTTTTGTAGGGTTTCTTGAAGGAACCAGTTCACGGGAACAAACATTCGGGAACTAAAGCAGATTATTCGAACAGAAATTGCAAAATTTGAGCCAGAAACGTTGCACACCGTATGCAAAATGCTTAAAAAGAGACATTAACTGCCAACAAGAAAATAAACAAAAGTTTCTGGGTTAGGAAGGGGAAAACCAATGATGATAAAAATTTTGGCTTTGAGTAGAGGTTTCAAGGTCTTTTTGAGGTAAACTATTTTTTTTTAAATAAAAACCTTTTTTTTTTATTCGTATTTTACAGAAAAAAACTAAACAACTTTTGTTTAAAAAGTTTTTTCAGTTATAAAAGTTTTTTAAATATGATTTTTAAAATTTTTATTATTAAAAAAATCTGAAATTTTAAAATATGAATTTTTAACTTATAAAAATTTAAATTAAATAATTTGCAGTCAAGAAAATGCGTGTTAACTAATTTCTCGCAAATAACAGATCTAAATAAATTGTAATTAACAGATTATTAAACAGCAATTTTTTCTGAATAAGTGAAAACCTGTTCTGGAACAGCTTGTATAGTATTATTATTTACAAAAACTAAACAATAAAATATTTTGATATTTATTATACGTTTATTTGAAATATCCATAAATGCTGCTATTAGATTTTTTTTTTGTTTCTAAAAGTATGACCCCTCCGAAAAAATAAGCTGTATACGCGCTTGTACAAATGATCGTTTCTCTTCCACATGATACACTCATTCAATTAACAATTTCATTGAAATGCATGATGATTTCAAATCAATAACAAGTATATTTATATCATTGCATATTTGTTATGAAATGCTATTTATGAAAACACCGTTCACATACATATTGCTTGAAGTGGTGTACGGGGCTGTAACAATTATCACAGCACACACTGTGCTATGACAATCTGTCCATTTGTATTCTGTTCATTCATCAAAACAACAAAACACGCCCACCTATATTACAAACAAATACTATGGCTAGGCCATAAAATGCACACCCCTTAAACATAAAAAAATGTATTAACTTATAATATCAAATAAATACGGTACAGGTACAATATAATTGGTGAAACTTAAAAGGATGTTTGAAAAAAAGATTGGAGTTAATTAATATTATATAAATATATAATATGAAGTTTATCACTCATTAAGATTTTTTAGAAAATCAACAATGAATCTTGATATCAATCGATTATTACCTTTTTTTATTTAAATTTAGGATGTATTGTAATAAAACAACAATCATTTTAATTTACAATTTTTATATAACATATTTTTTTTGTAAAATGTATAAAGTAAATAAATTAATTAATATCTAATAATAATTAAAAAGATAAATACATCCACATATTGCAGCGATAACAGCTGTGTTCACCTGATGTCTAGCATTTAAAATGAAACAACAATGTAACGTTTATAGGTTATATGACGTATATAATATATTTGTTTTAAAAATGCAAACTTACCAGATTTTATCTTGATTAAAAAGATTGATTGGCTTTGAATAAAATAATTAAAATACAGCACGTATCGATGTACATTTGTACATGTATTTATATATTAATTAACACAATATAATAATTATGGAATTTGAAGTGACACACAAGTGACATATGAAGAAATAGCGCCTACTACTATTAATAAATTATAAATAGTAACTACTCTATTTGTAAAAAAATTTCTTGTCAAAATATGAATTTTTGTTTAAATAAACTGCAAATTTCGTTACTTCTAGTTATCCAATTTTGTTGAGTTTTAATAGGGTTCTATTCTGATAATAGATGAAGTGAATTCAAAAGGATTGGTGCAAATTTATTTCGAATTGTGACCTTTAGTTCGGCGTTTCTATCAAAAAAGCGGGTTAAATCGACAAATTGAACTTTATTTATATTTTTATAACAGAAAATTAAAACCGATCGATATTAAACTAAGCAAAAATGGAGACTGTAATGTTTTCTATCAGAAAATGTAAAAATGTAAGTGAGATACTGAAGAAATTTAAGATATAATACTCATTTTATCAATTTATATACGAAAAAAAATTTTAGGACGAGAGTAGAACACACTTCCAAGCAGGGCCTGCTTGGGTGTGCAATTAGCTACGAGTAGGTACCACGCGCAACTCTCATATTATTGTGTTTTTATTTTATATGTATGGTATACCGGGTGTCTCATTGTCAGCTAACTTTTCCAGCATGGGGATCTCGGTATCTATAAGAGATACAGGTTTAGTTAAATAAGATAAATTATTTGTATGAAACAAAAAAAAATTAATAATTCTTTGTGGTTCAGGCAGTATACCCAAAAAACTGAAAATTCGGAATTTCTTTAAATGACTATAACGTTTTTGTCAAAGTAGATAGGTATTTTCTGTAGACGGTTTCTCAAAGCACTTTTTTATGTAGAATTGATTGGCGTATTTAGATTTTTTATATCACTTTTAGTTTCCGAGTTATGAGCCGAAATTTTAGTTTTTCTTATGGGCCACTAAGTTGGAGATGACATATTTGAACGTGTTTTTTATTCAACTTTACGATATGTCCCTTTTCACATTTACTTTCGAAAATAAGTTGATGTACTAAATGCCAGTTATATTTATTAAGTATTTTATTACAAACAATTAAGTGAGCCATGAAAAACAAAAATTTTAAACAAAAATCACAATAACAACAATCAAAATAACAAATGACCATTTGACAACAATAAACTATTTAAAAAAATACATTATAATTTTTTTTCGACAATATGTATGGCATAACAAACACGTTCAAATATGTCATAGCCAACTTAGTGGTCCATAAGAAAAACTAAAGTTAGGGCTTGTAACTCGGAAACTAAAAGTGATATAAAAAATCTAAATACACCAATCGATTCTACACAAAAAAGTGCTTTGAGAAACCGTCTACAGAAAATACCTATCTACTGTGACAAAAACGTTATAGCCATTTAAAGAAATTCCGAATTTTCAGTTTTTTGGGTATACCGCCTGAACGACAAAGAATTATGAATATTTTTTTGTGTAGTAATACTCACTCCTTTCATACAAATAATTGATCTGATTTAACCAAACCTGTATCTCTTATAGATATTGAGATCCCCATGCTGGAAAAGTTATCTGGGACACCCGGTATATCACTGTTTTACGTTTTGATTAATACATATAGAATGTATTTATGTATGTAGGTATGTATATCAACAAGTGATCTTTGTATTTATGATGTAGAGACAGGCCCGGATTTACCATGCAGGCAGTGTAGGCACGTGCCTATTATATAGCGGCAAAAGTTTTGGGGCGGCAAATTTTAACGGGAACCTAAAAAAAGGTCTTCAGATTTTTATTGATACAATTTTCACTTGAGAACCTAAAAAAAGTTAATTTTTTATTGTTATTCAATCCAAAAGGGCGGCAAATTTCAAAATCCGCTCCTATGTAGGGAGGTCTTAATTTAATTTTAGGACGTGATACATTATAGTTTACGTTGTTATATTTTTATATGGGTAGTTTATTTTAATTGAGACTTTCGATTTATTCATTTATTGTTTAATCGATTTTTTAGTTTTAAAAGGATGAAAGGATAATTCAGAGAGCGAATTGACTCTTCTTGGGGTAATTTTCAGAAACTACAATTACTTACCTTTCAAATGCGAGTGATTACATTAAAATTGGTTGAAAATTAGATTAATACGAAATATCGTGCAAAAATGTGTGATTTTAACCACTGTGCGCCACGTTCCCGATCTAGCATGTTAACCGCTTGACCACATATTATATTAGTACTAGGGCTTGCAAACCGGTTAAAACCGAAACCGGTATACCGGTTTTTTGTTAAAATTTACCAAAACCGAAAAATCGGTTTTTTCATGAAAAACCGAAAGTCAATTATACCTATATTCTTTTTTTTCTTCAACTGAAAAATAATTTTGTTTCTACTGTTACCTACAAATTCACTATATAAAGTTTGGATGTGGGTCTTACAGTTTTCCGGAAAAGAATTATTTTTATGGTAAACAATAATAAAATTATGTAGTTATAAACAAATAAATTTATTGACTGTTTCATTTAATAGGGCAGGTACCAAAATAGTAACTTTGGGGATTAATTAATAACTGGAAAATTATAAGACCCACGTCCAAACTTTATGTAGTGAATTTGTAGGTAACATTATGATGTAGCAAAATAATGATATAACATGTTAGGGGTACTTTAGGAGAAAAATGTCATTTTCATAAAAAAATTCAACAAAAAAAGATATTTTTCGGCTTTGATGAGCTATAACTCGGAAATAGAAATACGGAAAACAATAACCGTAATACTGAAAAATATGATAGTTAATTACCTATGAAACTGGCTCATTTTGATTGCTCTAGATACGTTACTTTAGAAGTTATGAGATAATCTTTGTTGTAAGAACTACTCTGAAGGAAATTTTTTAAACACCCTGTAATTCAGAGGGTGTTAAAGATAGACCCCCACTTCCCGCACAATTTCTTACTCACAACGAATCAGCTCCTAAAATATCTGTATTCCAAACCGGACCACCCTGTATTATAAACCAAAATATAATACAAAATTTTTTCTTGACCAGGTTATTTTTTGGTCTTTCAATAACAGAAATTTCAAATTTGTATGATCTTTTTTTCGACCATTCAATTAAAAATTCAAATACGTAAATATACCATTCTCCGATTTTTATTTTTGCTCACCGCGCCGAGTCCCCCTAATCCTAGATCCCAGATTAGAGTCTTGTTACCCCCCCCCCCCCTTCCGCTCATGTAGGGGCCGCTGTTTCAATTATTATTTAACTTATTATTACGAATATTAGTTAGTTAAGATAAGATATATTAACTATGTTTAATTTTATTTCAAATCAGGCTCCCAATGATTTACTATTACTCAAATAAACAAATCATAATCAATGCATCAGTTTTGAATCTTTAAACATGAGTGACATTACAATTAGCAACAGTAATATTTTCTCGTATTTTTTAGCGACTGTAATCGAAACTCAGTTTCAGGCATTTTTCTGTCTTCACCACTGGATATGTGGTACTTCAATGCCTAAATCACTTTTAACACTAGCTTAACCAATTTAATAATGATAATTCCCAATTTGAAATTGATTATTCCCAATTTGCAATAGATAAGACTCAATTTGAACATGAAAAAATGTAGACTAATAAATCGTTTGTATTTTTAAATATCAATTTATTGTTTTATTTAAAATAACAGGTTTTCACTTTACGAAAAACACGAAAAAAATCGAAAACCGGTTTTTGAAATTTAGTCGGTTTTTTGCAAGCCTTAATTAGTACATAATATGAAACAAAGTAGAAACCGGTTATAATGACATCGAAAAGACGTATTATGTATTAATTAAATACATATGTATTTAATATTTTGTTTTAAATATGTACCTATTCAAAACACATAAACACAAACATGGAACAGACAATAACGTAACTATAATGATAGTTCCACCCATATTATAACAAATATTATATACAATATAAATTAAAATAAGTGATGATCGATTAAATAATTAGAATATATAGAAATATAGAATATACGAGAGTTAACATATGTACATATGTACATAGAGGAGAGTAACCAAATATGGGCTACCATTTTGTTTTTGCCTCAAAAATAAAAAACTATTAAAAAATTAACCATTTATTGACGTCAAAATAATCACACATACATTTTTAAAGAGCTAAGTAACAATCTTATGTTCTTAAAATTATTATATATTATTAATTTGAGCATTAAATAAAATATCAAAATAGACGCTAAATATGGAACAGGTACTCAAATATGGACTAAAAAGAAACCGAAACTGCATTCGGGAGTTCTCGCGCTGTGATCGGTCAAGTTCAGTGCGTTAAATTCCATCAAAAATAGGTAATTTTATGTTTAATATTTAAAAAAAAAAACATGAATAATATTCAAAAGAAGAATCTAACTACTCAAATAAACACCTCACCTATTTTGAGTATTTTTAAGGCGCAATAATTATTTTTTTCTTAAATAAGGGGTTGTTATGTTGATTATTATCATACCAATAAATAAAAATGTCAAAGACTGCATATGTATGTGATTTAAAGATAAAAAAATAAAGACTGACCGATTATAATAACGTTTTCTTTATTTTTCCCTCAAAACATGATCCTTGTAAGGAAGTTTCGGTTTCGGTTTCGGTTTCGGCCGAAACTGAGACTGTTGCCGAAATTCGTTTTCGGTTTCGGTTTCGGTCGTAAAAACCAGTTTCGGTCGGACACTACTAGCCCATATTAAAGCACTAGCCCACATTTAGTTACTCTCCTCTACATACATACATACATACATACTGTATTACGTGACTAATAGTGTACCATGTATGGTATTAAATAAGGATTAATTCCATTTAATTTAAAATAGCAACTGTAATTAAGAGGCATTACATATAAGCCTCAAATATTATATAATTTAACATAACTGTCAACAGTTTAATGGTCGCACGTATCCCAAATAATACTAAATAGATTAAAACTTTTGTTTTGAACTATTTATTTTGACAAATACTTTTATATCTTTAAATATTTTATGAAATTTCATATAAAATAATCTGAACAAGACATCGGAATGTGTAAATTATATAGTTGTGATAGTCGGGTGCTTCAGGCAGAATTAACATTCGGTGCCCCATTTTTTTTGTCGAAAAAGAAAATCACTTTTTTCATTTAAGCAATTTAAAAGCAAAATAAGTTTTCACTATTATTAGTTGAGAAAAAAAGGTCTTTAAACACATACATTACATTTTGTTTATTTCCTCTTTATAATCGCGGGACCTCGGGGCCGAGGTGGTTGCCTAAAGTACCCGCTATACAATGACGTAACCAAGGGGGGGGGGGTGCAAAAATTAAAGAAGACAATTTTTAAAACATCAAAAATTGAAAATTTTGAGAATTAAGAAGAAAGAAATATTTATCAAAGTCATTTAATTGGATCTATTTAAAAAAAATTGCCGACCCGATCCGGTCAAAAACATTTTTTTCAGTTACAAACAACAAACTCTCGGGCCGATCTGAAATTCGGGTCGGGTTAGCCCGGCCCGAACTGTTCTCTAATAGCCGGGTAGCATAGAGTGGATTTTTTAAGGTCATTTTTTTATGGAAACCTAATTATTTTTTGCAGATTCGTTTTTTAAAAACCTCAATTTAAACATAATTTATTTCTTTTTTTTGTTAAAAAATTCTGAAATTTCAACAAAAAATATTTAACTGTATTATTTCTTAAACAAGTTTCTATTTTAAAAAATTTTGTTGGCCCCAAAATGATATTAAAACCTTCACTCAATTAGTTTCGCCACTCCAAATCCTGAAACTTATATATCAAACATTTTCCGTAAAAAGCCTTAATTTTCCAGATACTAAGCAGTCTTAAGATTAAAAAAACTCACTCTGTATATGATATCCTTTTAAAAAAAAATGATAACCCCTGATATATCAAAAAGTATACTGTTATTCGCAATTTTAGAATAAATAATATACATAATAGAAAATCTTAAAGGACGAAGGTTTTACATTTAAAACACAATACATATAAAATTAGAGTTGAAAAAGTTTTTTCTTATGAAATATATAATTACCTGCAAAAATGTCCGATATAAAAGGTTTTGTGTATTAAAATTCCATCTTCGTTCGACTTGAGAGACAACTACAACGATTATGCAAAAACTCACTTCATTCCTTCCCATGACAATACAAACAAAAGTCAGTTTAATATTTCTTTACGTTATTTTTCACAGAAAGGTGTAGAACTTTTCGACTGTTCGCAAAACGCGAGACAGTGAATGGTTGTTCGTAACTATGTCATTCAAAGAACTTTTTATCTATTTTATTATAAAAAGACGTACTTAACTTCTTACGTTTGATGCTCATTACTATTAAACAATTCCTAATGGTTTAGAAATTATTTCATTTTAAGATCAAAGAACAAAACAGTTTTTTTGTTTTAGTTTTTAATAAGACTTTTTTAAGACAGTTAAGTGTCTATATAGATTATATTATGATTCAGTAATGCATAGGTAGGCACAGTTAATCAAAAAGTTAACTTCGTTAATCGTTAATCCGTTAATAAAAAAATTAACTTCGTTAACCGTTAAAGCGTTAAAATTCCGAAAATGTAACGGAAGTAAAAGTTAGCCGAAAATTCGAAAATTCAACGAAAGTTGAAGTTAATCCGTTATAAAGTTAACCATCCAAAATGTTTGTAGACCTTTTTTTTAGCTATTTCGACAACTTTGTTATGTACTATTCATCAAACAACCAATGTAACGGACTAAAGTTAACGGAAGTTGAATTTAACGGAAGTTAACAAAAGCGTTAACATTTTTTTGAGTTAACTTAAAAGTTAATCCGTTAACCATTTTGTTAACTTCGTTAATTAACGATTAACGGATTAACGAGTTAATGCCCACCTATGCAGTAATGACACACAAAGAAAATTCGATCTTATTGAAAAGAGCATGGCAGGGTAAGCATGGGCGAAAAAAAATTTTTTTTTGCTATAACGGCTTTATAAATGCCGATCTCTGTGATATATGTTGTAGCTATACCGTAGTAGTATCATATCATTTTTTTGAAAAATCTCCCATTAAAAATAAATAAAAATTTTGAAATTCAAAATTAAAAAAAAAAATTTTTTGCTTAAATGGCCTGGTACACCTACGAAATTTTTGTCATAAATACCTCTTCTTATGCACAAACACATATATTTTTTTCAAATTTCTACATTGGGTGGAAATTCGATATGTTTACTGACCCTTATTTCTATAGTATGCATATACATTATACATGTATAGTATTGCTTGTATGTATGTTGTAGGCTGGGTTAAATTAAGGAAAGTTTCGCGGATCGAAACGTAATAGTCACTCTCATTAAAACATACATAAAGAAACATTTTTTTTTAATTTAGTCAATATCTTGAGATTACGAATTAGGTCTAAAATTTCGAAAATTTTAATTAAGTGAATTTAAAACAAATTATTTATTTTATTCATCGTTGATGATTCTCGGAAGTTTTTAGGAGGAAAAATCGATATTTTCGAGAATATAACATGGTGTATTTACAAAATGTGGGAGTGGAAGGAGGTGGCAACAAAAATTATTTTAGCGGTCTCCGGGGTATTTTGGGCCAGGAAATCGAAATCTGTTATAAAAATAGGGTGTTCTTATTTTAAAAAATACGAAGGGGGGAGCGTTCCCCCCGGGGGGAAGATCCTCCTCCATAACTGGCATCGCCATGTGATAGCTGGGAAAAAATGCTAACATTTTTGTCTGGATCATTTTTCCTGATAATTCCTCCCTGGCGAGTTACGCAGGTGTATCCATCTTTTTTCAACACCCTGTATAATAATAATAAATATCACATTTTACAATGTGATTGTTGGACAAAAATTATGGAGTTTTAGTTATATTCAGGTAAGAATACCTTCCTCGAATATGAATAATTATATATTGATAGAATGCATATAATTATTTTTTTTTAATTACAGTCGACTTTTTCTAAGAATTTTGTAGGAAGGGTACCCGGGTGGCAGATGCTGTTAGTTTTTTTGGGTGGCAATACAAGGGTTAAACATAATGGATGTATTAATAAATATTTATCAGAGTGAATATTTTTTACACCACCCAACTAGTGAAAGTGCAATTTTCGATATGTTAAATTCAGTGATGTCATTTATTAAGTATTTTTTTGTATTTAAAATATATGTTTTCAATACGAAACAAAATGTTTACCGTGATAAGAACTGTTAGTAATAATAATAATAATAGACATTTATCAATAAGATAAACGTGGATATTCCATATTGAAAAAAAATTATCATATTAACAAACAACCTCTATCGGAGCCAAATCGATCACAGATTTTTTACATTAATCACATTTTTTAGCACATAATCAAATTATTTTTTTCTGTGCAGTAACCAAAGTCTTGTATTAAATGCACTTTTTTAAATAATAAACACTTTTTGTTTAATTTTTTTCACTAATAACAAATACATTAGAAACCTGTTATAACGACATCGGTTAATACAGCATATTGGTTTTAACGACTCACAATAAAAGACCGACTAAGTCCCATATAATTGCTTTTTTATCGGTTATTACGAGTATCGGTTTTTACGACCTAATATCACTGATCCCATCGATGTCGTTATAACCGGTTTCTACTGTATACAGAATGAAAAATTAATTATTCAACATTAAACGAATAAATTTAACCTAAAACAAATTATATCACTTTAAATAAATATGTAGTTTACACTAAAAATAAATACTTTGCACAAAATTATTTTCATTTTTTACTTCCATGTTCGAAGAAATGGAAGTATTGTAATACCGTCAAAAAATCATGTCCGAAAAAAAAGCAGATTCTGATTGTACTAACTTCAAAACGTAAAGAAAAGTTAATTTCCGCATGGCGGCTGTGCGTGTGTCTGTGTGTCTGTGTGTCTGGATGTAGAATTTTCTTCCGTGTACGATAACTACTGTAGATATGCACCGATTTGAATTATTTATGTTTGCCTCAGTGAGTACTCCAGACCTATTGATTTTGGTGCTAATCGAATTAGGGGTTTCCGAAATATTCGAAATTTTGTACCTATTATCGTCTGAAAAGTGAGTATTATCTCACCAATTTTGATAAGACTTGGTACACTTGTAGTTCAATCCAATCTAAGGGGCACTTATTTCATAAACGTGCTTAGATAGCTACTGAAGGGGTGAAAACCACCCTCAAAATTTTAATTTTAAATACTAATAAATTCATGTTGCCATGGAAACAAGCGCAGTTAAATTCAAATGTCAGATAATTATTATTTTACAAAAATGTCTATTCTACAACTGACATTAGAATATTAGAAAACTAATATTTATAATACAAAGGTGCGTTTTATATTAACAATTATCTATTGTAAAAGATATTATAAAACATGGAAGTCATGTATGGTTCTCCATACCGATATTTTGATGTATTTATTGTGATTTTCTATATACAAAATATACATATGGGTCAGTCCGCGGTGACGGGTGTGACATTTCAACTCAGATTGGAGTTCATAATTTCTAAATAATACTATTTAATAACATGGTTTTACCATTATTCTGTAGATCTTAATTACCAAAATCCGTAAGTATAGTTTTTTTTAAATTAAACAAGAATACAACATTGGGATATGATCCAACACTGGTGCCAGTACCTTATAACATTTTGTAAATTGATACAGAAATACAAGAAGAATGAATATATCTTGTTTCATTTCGAATAATTAATTAAATAATTGAATAAAGTAGGTTTTTTTATCGAAGTTTTGTTGGACGTTTCAAAGAAGTGATATCATAAATAATGGCACAGGCCTTGAAGGAGATAAAAATAAGAAATGATTTTAAATTCCGTATACATAGAATCCTTTGTTTGTGACGTCACGTTTTAAATAATGACTCTAGTTGAATGTAAAAGAGATTGTTTTGTATATTATTAACATAATTTACATAAAACTTACTTCTCTGTTTTATGTTGAATTTTAAAAACAATGCCGGTTTCTGGAATTATTTTTGAATCATATTTGAATTATTTTAAGCCTAAATTTTTTAAAAAATTTTATAACAGTTTAATTCATAAATTAAATAATTAAATGATTGCCAAAAGAATTAATATTAAGGTACTGGCATCAGTGTTAGATAGGGCTTGCAAAAAACCGACTAAATTTCAAAAACCGGTTTTCGGTTTTTTCGTAAAATGAAAACCGGTATACTCATGTTTAAAGATTCAAAACTCATGCATTGATTTTGCTTTGTTAATTTGAGTAATAGTAAATCATTGGGAGCTTGATTTTAAATAAAATTAAAAATAGTTAATATATCTTATCTTTACTAATTAATATTCGTAATAATAAGTTAAATAATAATTGAAACAGTGGCCCCTACATGAGTGGGAGGGAGGGGGGCTAACAAGACTCTAACCTGGGATCTAGGATTAGGGAGACTCGGCGCGGTGAGCAAAAATAAAACTCGGAGAGTGGTATATTTACGTATTTGAATTTTTAATTGAATGGTCGAAAAAAAGATCATACAAATTTGAAATTTCTGTTATTGAAAGACCAAAAAATAACCTGGTCAAGAAAAAAGTTTGTATTATATTTTGTATTATAATACATTATATTATAATAAAATAAATGATTTATTTATTTCCATCTCAAATCTGAAATTTACAATTCTCAATTTGAAATTGATTAGTCTCTATTTGAGCTATAATAAATAGTAGATATAGATTCAATTTGGATCTCCTTTATTATTATTATAGACTTCACGAATGAAACTCAAATTCCATTTACTTCACTATAATATTTTTATTTGTACATTTCGCGTTCTTTCATAGATGTCACCCTTTCCCTTTTTATTTGAATTTAAATAATTTTACAACATAAAAACTTCATGAATGACAGTAGATACATAAAATTATTTTTCAGTTTGTAGAAAAAAAGAAGATATAATTGACTTCCGGTTTTAAAACCGTTTTTTCATGAAAAAAACGGTTTTTCGGTTTTGGTAAATTTTAACGAAAAACCGGTATACCGGTTTCGGTTTTAACCGGTTTGCAAGCCCTAGTGTTAGACAATACCCCAGTGATGAACATTTTTAACTTAAATGTACTTGATTAGAAATATTTGCTGATATTTGATTACTGCCATTACTGGATATTAATCTATATACATTTTATTTAAAAACAGTGGACAAATAATTATTGCGGTGCGGACACACTATCAACAAAAATGTATTTTCTTATGTTGCTTTACATTGTTTTAAATTGTATAGTTCTTTATTTTATAACGTTTATGTTGTAGTACTTTTATAATTTTATAATCATTAGTAAGAGTTCATTATTGGGTGTTTATTACTGGTTTTACTTTGTCCGTTACTGGAGAAAAAACATACAAAATAAAAATCTATAATTTAAAAAATAAACTATATTAGCGGACTTTGATTTAATAAAGAGGTAGTTGTTTATAGTAACATGAGTTCATGAGAATTACAAAAAAATAGCAAATAAAAGCCCAATAAAACAACATACTTTGCACAACGCGATCAAGACTTCTGCTTGTAAGCAAATTTTCTATAAAGGTGCCTTTACGCTGGACGCTACGATTTTGAATTTTGAATGCTTGCTATTGGTCAGAAATCATGTGTCACCTAATGTCAGTAGCTTTGATATTATGTGTATTCTTGTTTGTTTTGTGAGTTTACACGTCTTTACGAATAGTATAATGAAATGTAAATCTATTTTTAATAACAACGTAATTTATTGGTTGTTTTTTCACACTTAAACGTCAAACAGTAGTTGACAGCTAAAATTCAAAAATTTAAAATCGATCACGTGACGAGAAAACTAGCGTCAATGACGCTCCATGAAAAGGCACCTTAATCAATTATCAAAAATATTTGATGGATACATTTATATTAATATAAAACTCGCACCAGTCTTAACGCGTTAAGGGGTTACATACAGTCACCAAAAAAGGGTTTTTTCAAGAATTTTTTAAGAGAAGACTTTTAAATTTATTAATTTAAAAATTTGTACACATATTATGGTAACTTTTATTTGTATTTTAACATTTTTTATTTGTAAAAATAATAATAACAGCTAAATTATAATAATAATAAAAGTGAATAAAAAAATAAATAAAAACATAAACAAGCTGTCTAAAGAGACCAGCAGGTTTCATAGACAAACCCCCCTTTTTATAAAAAAAAAAAAAATAATAATAATAACAGCTGTTCTCCAGGAGGTCCTCTCAAAAAAGGCGCCTTGCGGTGACCACTATATCTCTGGACTGGATCATTTAAAATAAAAAAACCCAAACGAATTTCGTTAAAGTAATGTATAATCTTGTACTTAATCGAAGGAATAAGCCAAATAAAATTTTTTCACAAAATGGCGTCTTCTCAAAAAAAATATCGATTTTCGACAAAAATTTGACCTTAAATTGTTTATAAAAAAATAAATATTTATCGGTGAGATAAAACCTTCGATTAATTACTAAAAAATATTCTTAAGAAACTTGTGTTAAAATTTGAGATTGATCGGTTCAGCCGTTTCCGAGGAATAGTGGTCACCGACTGAAAACGTTGATTTGAGAAAAACGCGCTACTTTCAAACGCTCTGAGACGTCTTTACAATGCGTGTAACTTCGAAAATAATCGCCGGATTGACTTGAAATTTTCTGCGTCTGTATTTAAATACCGGGTGTTAAAAAAGAGTGTAAAAAATTTAAAGAGGTAATAGTATGAACCAAAATAAGCAATTTTGTGTGTACTTAAATATATGTGCATTACGAAAATGAAATAAAAAAAAATTATATTTTTTGAAAATTTTACTGTATGTAACCCCTTAAGCGCAATGTATGTGTTTTTTTTGGATTGGTGGACTACTTTTTTTGTATATCTCAAGAACTTATATTACTAATAAAATAACTACCTCTTAATTAAATCAATTTAATTACCAAAATCTGCTAATATAGTTTATTTTTTAAATTATAGCTATTTATTAAGAATATGTTTTTTTCTCCAATAATAGACAAAGTAAAACCAGTAATGAACACCCAGTGAGTAAGTACTACTACACACACGTTATAAAATAAACTATGATAAAATTTAAAATAATGTAAACCATTTACATTAAAAAAATAGGTACACTTTTCTTGATAGTGTGGCCGAACCGCGATAATTATTTGTCCACTGTTTTTAAACACATTGATCAATTATCATAAAATCACGCAGTAAAACAGTTAAATGTATATTTATTAATATTCAATAATGACAGTAATAAAATATCAACAAATATTTCTATTTCAGTACTTTGAAGTTAAAAATGTTCAACACTGGGGTATTGTTCATGACTGGTGCCAGTACCTTATATGAGCATTATTTTTATATGTGATATTCGAATGAAATTAATATTTGTAAATATAATAATTCTTTAAGATTTCATCATAAAATATGAATTATACTTTTCATAATACCGTTTATAATTATTACAGTATTTTAAAAGCAACAAAACAATTTATTTTCTTCCGGCTCCCACATCTTTTAATTTAATTATGTCTTGTGAAATACTGAGATCATTATTTTCGCGTTTGAAGAAAACGCTTTATTTTCAAATAATCATTACCACATTTAATGATCCAACAGTTGCAATAAAAATAAAGCTATAACTTGCTTTTAAGCTTTCCCAAATTAAAAATATATTTTAATTTATATATACTACATTGAATACTATGCTTTAACAGATTAAAGACGCTGATTTATAACGGTTACATAGTTCATATTACAAGAAAACAAAATCTCTATAGGTATATAGTCCAGGAAATGCAAGAAAAATAATTTCGACATTAGCTAATGTTTTATAAACATAATGTACATACATATATCTCTTAGACAAAGAAAGATATAAAATCACTAATTGTACATTACATAGCATGGTTAATATCACTCCATTGGCGTATCATTAGGATTTTGAAGTAAATATCAATTGTTTTGAATTGTAAAATAAATTAATAATAAATGTTTTATATTATCTTTAAAAGTATTTCAGTGGTAATTGATTAACAGAGAAACGTCTATTTGGAATTATAAAATGTAAAAAAAATCTTGTCAAGAGCCCCTTTCTGAAAAATTGTCTGGGGCCCCCATTTCTATAGCTACGCCACTTATAATTGGCAATTGAAAATCTTAATATGTGTTATTTCTTTCAATATGTTTTAATTTACTAATTGTAAGTTAAAACACATTTTACTTTCTAGTAATAAAAATAATGTGTGACAAAGTTTGTTTGTATTTACCTACATATTATATTCTATAATTTTATATCCTTTTATAAGGACTATACTTTTCTCTTAATGTTCCCATAATTTTATCATGACATATTTTATATCATTTATTTGGTTTTATGAAATAAAGCATTATTATTATGTAGGTAGTATACAGTAGAAACCGGTTATAACAACATCGGTTAATACGACGTATTGGTTATAACAACTGAGAATAAAAGTCCCGGCTGAATCCCATATAACTACCTGTTATAATATACCGTATATAACGATATTGCTTACAACGAAATACCGCTTTCAACGACTTTCTGTTTACATTATTTTCGGAGAATTTTATCGGTTTGTACGACGGACCGACTTTTGTTTCCATTTTTTTTTAAATATAGTATTTTTAAATAGGCAATACTCTTTGTAGATGTGTTATTTAACATTAATTAAAATAATTTTGTGTTTTTATTTCATAAAGCTTCCCACAGACCAACGCGAATTATTCGCAGCGGCAGCGAATAAAGGCTCCGACAGACTGACGCGAAACATTCGCAGCGACTGCGGCGCGAATAAAAACGCGGCAAAAATATTTTTTTATTTTTTATTTTTATATGTTATATATTTAAATATCTACCGAACCGATTTTTCTGTAGCTTTCGCCATTTGTAGATTCTTTCTTTCTGGAGTTAACACAATAGTTCCATTTCTTAATCATGAATAGTTTTCGAGTTGTGAATTTTTTACCTTAAAAGAAACGTGAAAAATTTCCGAAAAAACGCGAAATTTATTTCACCATCGTTTTTTTTTTCGTTTGAAAATATATATATGTCGGTCTGTCGGAGCCTTTATTCGCTGCCGCTGCGAATAATTCGCGTTGGTCTGTGGGAAGCTTAAAGTAATACTCTTTGTAGATGTGTTATTTAACATTAATTAAAAGAATTTTGTGTTTTCATGTCAATAATCTTAACGTAAGAATATTATGTTTATCCTTTAATAATCCGTGATGTTTTATTGTGCCTGACATAATTTGTGAAATAAATTTTTTGTACAATAAAAAATATTGTTTGATATAATAATACATCATGGAAATGGTTAGGTTTAATATTCTAATAAACAGAAAACAGATGTGGATTTCAAATATTCGCATACCAATCAGAATCGCACCTCATAATGTCAAACTATGTTTCCAGTAAAATAACGATAAGTGTCGCTTCTGTATATCTTATATTAGGGACACGTAAAATAAATACGATAAATACCTTAAAAAATCGAATTATCGGTTATTACGACGTATCGGTTATAACGACCTAAAATTCCGGTCTCTTCGATGTCGTTATAACCGGTTTCTACTGTATATGTTTTATTAGCAATAATTCACAAGCTTTCGCCTAGACTCTTGAGTACCAATTTCTCTAAAACTCTCAGGAGAAAGAATATGATACACCATATTCGAAACTAGAAAAACAAAACTGTAACAGAAAGGTGATAAACGTACAACATACGAGCAAAAAATGCTGATGTTTTTTGTGTATTTTCGCTTACTTTTTAAGATTAGTGTTGTCGTTTTTTTAGTTTAGCCTTAAGGCGCTTACTTTTTATAACTCTTTTTTACTCTGTGTAGTAATCAGATATTTATATTTACCCCATGTTGTGGAATTACAAAGCTGACGCTAGCAATACTATTACTCATAATTCAATTCTTAGAAGGAGATGGGACACATTGATACACGGGGCACATAGATACAGTGGTTTTTAATTAGTTTATAAAAACACGACTGCTTTCTTATACGCATAAATACGTACCACTTAAGGTTATTATACAGGGTGTTTAAAATATCCCGGTACCCCGGAATAACTATTTTCCTTTGCCTTGAACCAAAAAATGTTCAAGGAAAAAGTTGCTTGGTTTCGAGAAGAGGATCTTTTGCATACCAAACCACCCCTCAGCTACTCACCCCCTTACGGGGGGTGGGGGTGGATTAAAATTTTCAAATGGGAACCCTTATTTTTTATTAGCTTATCAAGTTCTACGATCAAAAGTAAATATCTTTTGACCGAAACTTTTTTTTGTTGGGGCTAATCCTTCGCCACTAATGAGCATGAAACAGCAATTAAAAAATGTTCAAAAATCAACATTCACTCCCCGGAATAACTATTTTTCTTTGCCTTGAACCAAAAAATGTTCGGACAAAAGTTGCTTGGTTTCAAAGGGAGGTTCGTTTGCCCCCCCTCCCCTCTCCTCTCCCAATCCGGGGGGTGTGGGTGAGTTAAAATTTTCAAATGAAAATTCCTATTTTTTATTCTCTCATGGAATTCTTCGAATTGGTTTGGTATGCAAACGATCCTCTCCTCGAAACCAAGCAACTTTTTCCTTGAACATTTTTTGGTTCAAGGCAAAGGAAAAGAGTTATTCCGGGGTACCTGGCTTTTTTAAACACTGTATAATAATTAAGGTATTTTGTCGATTTCGTATTATTTTTCATAAATTGTGAACTAACGTGAACTGATGACGCCATCTGTTGCTAAATGGATCAAACTTAGTTTAAAACATTCAAAATAGTTCGTTAAACTTTTTTGTCGAATAATATTTGATATATTCGCAGAATGACTACATATTTAAATACATTTAACACATATATGGAAACATGTTTTTTATAACATTAACGCCCAGTATTATCAACTTTAACTAAATGCTCCTTTAACTAACTGTCATATTATCAACAGATCCAAGCATAATACATTTAATTAAATAGATTTTAAATTATCTGCAGTATTTCTTTGCAACGTATATTATGTCCATTTTTCATTGAAAGTTTAAATATTGATTTAAATCGCGTTTGTAATACAGCAAATTTATTTTAAAGGAGCATTTAGTGGTAAAGGAGCTTTAAATTGGTTGATAATACTGGGCGTAAGAGAAGCATATTTATATGTTTTTTATATTTTTTTCAAATTTTCGTTTGTATAGTTGATTTAATGGTAGAAAAATAAAGTTAAAACATTTAAATAAAAAAAAATGTTAATTGATAACAATTTTGTTAATTTTAATAACAACGCCAAAATGCGAGTCGGTCATATTGAACGATGTTTCCATATAGGTGTTAAAATTAAAAAATCAAAAATTATCGAAAAAATGTAGATTTTTGATCAAAAATTGGTAAAAAAATTGATTCAAAAATTGAACTGAAGATTTCTAAAAATCGCGATCTAACTTTGAAAACGACTAGAAACATTTAATTCAGCGTACTGGAATTAGGTTTTGCCCCCGGGTGCCCCGTTTATTGAGATTGACGACTTGCACAATGATAGTAATATATTTTTTGTTAAACTAGTTTATAGGTTAACTTATCTTTTAAATCTAGGTATTGTGTCAAAGTCATTGTCTTTTTATGAAAATGAAAATAAAAATAGTTCCTACTAAAAATTAATTGGTATTATACCAAAACTTAAGAAGATTGATACCATAGAAAAATAAACAGAGAGATTTCGATGAAACTGAAAATAAAAAAATTAAATGTCATTATGATAATAGTTTAAATGATTTTGAATAAACAAATTAACATGCATTCTTATGAGAACTGCATACTTTCAAGACATGGCAGGACAGAGAGAATTCAATGAAAATTTGAGCATACATTCTTTATTCATTTACAAAGATATACACCAATACCTCGCTTTGCGTCGTTTCGTTTTACGTTTTTTTCGAAGTTGCGTCGCTGCTGAATTAATACTAATTTTCACTGTGCGTCGTTAAATTTTCGAAGTTGCGTTGTTTTGGGTTCGAGTTTTTATTTTTTTTTTAACTAAAACGGCAGTAACTTAAATAATTCACTTTGCGTCGTTTCAATTTGCGTCGTGTTTTTTTGGAACGTAACCACGACGCAAAGTGAGGTATGGGTGTATGTACATTTTCAGAATGATTAGGAACTAGGAACCATCTTTTTTAACCAAATAAAACGGGCAAGTGCATGTTGGGCACGCACATGATAGGGTTCTGTAGTCATTCTCACTACGATTTATAAAAAAATAGTTATTTCAAAATTTTCGTGACTGAAGAATTAAAATCAAAAAGTCATTTGAGTTTTATTATTGCATTTAAGGGGACCTATCAAATGACATGGGAAAAAATGTGAGTTCCCTTTTCAGTCTATGAAAGAGGGGTCCAAAATATTTTTGTCAATGTTCGTTATAATTTTCAGTGAAAGTACTAATTAAAAGCTACATTGTGGAATTTTTTCAGATTTTTTGAATTGATAGTTTAGAAAATAGAGGGGGGGGACGCTTTTATAATGACTTTGGAGAGAAAATATATCGTGATTGAAGGGTTAAAATCAAAAGGTTCTGTTACATTTTTTGTTGCATTGGATACCTTTCTAACGACACCTCACTCAATGGAGTAGGTGACATTTTTTGATTGTACGGTAAATACTAAACTTTTTCTGTACAACATACTATTTACTTATAGCTCTAAAATCAGCGGATTTTGGAATAACATTTGAAAGTGATAAATGAAAAAAAATTAATGAAATTAACTGTATTAATGTAAATTAATGGTATTGTAACACAAAAAGTATTCAGAATTTACCGTACAATTCAAAAATGGAATAATATACAGGGTGTTACATTTAAAAAAATCAATGATGACTGCAAATGTTCTTTTTGAGATACCCTGTTTTTCTTACATATGTCAAAAAATCCGCAATTAAAAATAATATTAGACGTATCTGAGCCTTTTTCCACAATATAATTACCTGAATTTTTTAACGAATTCGTTCCTTTCATCATGAACGCACTGTATATTTTATATACTTACATAATAGTATAAGAAAGTAAAAATATAATAATAGAGGTTGTACATAACAATAAATCTTAAATAAAAAGTAAATATCGCTTAGTGACATCTAGTGTCGAAGTATTGTACCTACTACCCAGCACCTTCACCAGTTTGTAACACGGGACAATGGACCATGAGGGCACCGCGGCAACAGACCCACCGTTATCTAATGTGTTCCCATTGAGTGCACGCGCGCCAAACTAACTTCCGCACTTTGCACCGCCGCGCCGCCCGCACACTGTTGTTGTTACATAAACATAAATTGAGGTTTATTTTTCATTCAAGGTCATCCAAACGTAAACATATCAAATGTCATTTTGGAATAAGTAATCGTTCATTTTTTTGTTTACTTTTATGTTTTTGTATTTCTTTTTTGATTCTGTATGAAATAGTTAAACAAGATATGTTTTATTTACCTAAATATGATTGTTTTCAAATAATTTAAGGGGTATGAACTGTGTAAAATCAATTTTTTTATAAATTATTAGTTTACTCTCCAAAGAATATGTATCTCAAGTTTCCTGGGATTGCAGATTAACAAAATAAAACACGTTAAACATTTTTTTACTAGCTCAATTAATTCGATTTATCTCTTCCAAAATTTTAAACGCCGTTTACTCAAAATCACATTTTCTGACCTGGTTGATAGTATAACTAAGACAGTTTTCGTCCGATCGATATGATTCAAAGTGGAATTTGTAGAGGAAACGTGCCTCTTCAGCTTTTTAATCTTTTTTTATAAACAACTAGCGGAATCCCGCGGCTTCGCTCGCGTAAACATCGAAACTAATTAGAACCGTCCATACGTGGTAGGGGATGACAAATTACATTTTTTTAGTTAAAAATTGTAAAAACTACCCCTGTCTACCCTCGCCATTAGGGGATGAATATCGATTTTTTTATTGCAGATTATTTTTCCCGACTCTACCATTATAACGTAAGCAGCTATGCAGATAAACATATCAAAAACACAGACCCTGTCTACCCCCGCCATTAGGTTGAATGTCGAAATTTTTATATTAATAGATGATTATTTTCCCGAAATTACCTTTATAAGTAAAGCAGGTATAATGTATATACAGATAAACATATCTAAATCCATCCTCGTCCCCGTCCCATGCTATTAGGGCTTGAATATCGAACTTTCATTTTTAATTGAATATTAATTTGTCCGAATTTACTTAAATACCATGAACAATTATGAAGATAAATATATCAACATTTTACCCCCCCCCCATTCCTATAGGGGTTGAATTTTCGTAACTGATTCGTAGAGTACCTACTTGTGCCATGTTTCATTCGGTGAATACAAAAAAAATATTTTACAAATACTCCCCCCCCCCTAACACATTAGGGGTTAATTTTGGGAAATGCTGAAATAATTGTTTCATTAATTATATTGTAGAGTGTGTTCGATAAGTTTCAATTAAATGCGAACAAAAAAATATGTTTTATATAAACTTTGACACCCTGTTTTAACCCCGTAGGGGTTGAATTTCAAAAAATCCTTTCTTAGTGGGTGCTTACATCACAAAAGGAAGGCACCTACGAAATTTCATGTTTCTAGGTCCAGTAGTTTGGGCTGTACGTTGATATATGAGTGAGTGAGTGAGTGAGTGAGTGAGTGGTTAAGGACAAACTCTTTTATAGATATAGATTTTCTATTGAAAAATTCGCGAAAATTTGAATTTTTTTTCAAATGGTCGCCATTTTTTACTAAGCGATATTTTGAAAATCCCTTACATAATAATATATATTAAATATATAACGAATTGCTGTCAACGCCACTGAGGTCAGATTTAAGAGGTGCCATTTTCAAAGGATCGATATACAAAAATATACCATTAAAAAATATCGGTATGGAGAACCATACATGACTTCCATGTTCTATAATATCTTTTACAATAGATAATTGTTAATATAAAACTCACCTTTGTATTATAAATATTAGTTTTCTAATATTCTAATGTCAGTTGTAGAATAGACATTTTTGTAAAATAATAATTATCTGACATTTGAATTTAACTGCGCTTGTTTCCATGGCAACATGAATTTATTATTATTTAAAATTAAAATTTTGAGGGTGGTTTTCACCCCTTCAGTGGCTATCTAAGCACGTTTATGAAATAAGTGCCCCTTAGATTGGATTGAACTACAAGTGTACCAAGTCTTATCAAAATTGGTGAGGTAATACTCACTTTTCAGACGATAATAGGTACAAAATTTCGAATATTTCGGAAACCCCTAATCCGATTAGCACCAAAATCAATAGGTCTGGAGTACTCACTGAGGCAAACATTTTCCCCAAAAAGATTTCAAATCGGTGCATATCTACAGTAGTTATCGTACACGGAAGAAAATTCTACATCCAGACACACACACAGACACACACACAGACACACACACAGACACACACACAGACACACAGACACACAGACACACGCACAGCCGCCATGCGGAAATTAACTTTTCTTTACGTTTTGAAGTTAGTACAATCAGAATCTGCTTTTTTTTCGGACATGATTTTTTGACGGTATTACAATACTTCCATTTCTTCGAACATGGAAGTAAAAAAATCAGTACTTATTAATGTAGTAATGATGTGTACATAGTTTGATATGAATCCATCGAACCGATTTCTTTTTATAAAATAAATAAAAACACCTCAAATTCTGACATTAACAATGTTCATACCCCTTAATAAATAACTGGCGCCAGTCTTGAACGCGTTAAGCGCAAAGTATGTATATTGTTTTATTGGATTGGTGGACTAATTTATTGTAAATTTCATGAACCAATGTTACAAATAAAACAACTAACTCTTTATTAAATCTTTATTAGCAAAATCTGCAAATATAGTTTATGTTTTCAATTATAGCCTTTTATTTTGTATATGTTTTTTCTCCAGTAATGGGCAAAGTAAAACCAGTAATGAACACCCAGGAATGAACACTTGCTAGTGATTATAAAATGATAAGTACTACTACACAAACGTTATAAAATAAAGAGTTGTAAAATTTAAAACAATGTAAAACATTTACATAAGAAAATACGCTTTTGCTGATAGTGTACCGAACCGCGATAATTATTTGTCCACTGTTTTTAAACAAAATGATCAATTATCATCAAATCACACTGTAAGACAGTTAAATGTATATAAATTAATATCCAGTATAATATCAGTAATCAAATATCAACAAATATTTCTAATTCAGTACATTTATGATAAAAATGTTCAATACTGAGGTGTTAATGTCCTCCAGTTTTTTATCTAATTTTTTGACGCAACCTATGAAGTGGTAGCGCTTATACACTGCTTGTCACAATTAGTGGGACACTTTTTCAATGTAACACAGTTTTGTTAAAAATTGTCATATTAATACGAAAATTCAGAAAAATCATAAATGTGGTGTTGATTCAAAGCCCAAAAAGTTACAGCTTTGTCTCTTCATCAACATGGGGTGTGCAACCCTTACAGTGGTGAAAATTGGAAAATGGCATTTTCAAGTATTGAAAAAAAAGTTTAAAAAGTGATTATTCCAAAGTAAAACTAAAATTCAGATTAATTATTATCTGCATAACTTCTTTGCACCCTTAAGGTACTATCTTATTAATTTTAATAACATTATATTCTATTTACTTTTTGGTATCACCCCCTAAGTTTAGGTCAACAAAAATATAGGAAGATATGAAGAAAATTTTAAAAATGTTTCATAATTTGTTTAAAAAAATCACAGTTAATATAAATTTACAATTTCAATAAAATCCAATTATTTTTAATATTTTCTCTACCCTTAATTATTCCAACCCCATTACATTATAATTAATTCCAACGACATATAGGTAAAGATACAATTGTAAAATTTACAAAATGGTTAATAAACTTTGTAAACAATGGTATTGTGTATTAAAAAACACAAATAATTTATTAGGGTAGGCATTAACCCTTAAATACTAAACCACCCCCAATAATAAGGTAAAAGATTAAAATTAATAAGATAGTACCTTAAGGGTGCAAAGAAGTTATGCAGATAATAATTAATCTGAATTTTAGTTTTACTTTGGAATAATCACTTTTTAAACTTTTTTTTCAATACTTGAAAATGCCATTTTCCAATTTTCACCACTGTAAGGGTTGCACACCCCATGTTGATGAAGAGACAAAGCTGTAACTTTTTGGGCTTTGAATCAACACCACATTTATGATTTTTCTGAATTTTCGTATTAATATGACAATTTTTAACAAAACTGTGTTACATTGAAAAAGTGTCCCACTAATTGTGACAAGCAGTATATGCTCGATTTTCCGTCCGTCCGTCTGTGTTCCACAGCGAGATCTCGATTTCCTGACCATCTAGAGACGTCGGGTTTTCGCTAAATGGTAGGTCTGTGGTTCTAGTTTAGTCCATTTTAGGAATTTTTCCGGTCATTACCCTTCATACAGGTATAATGTCCATTTTTCATACAATTTTTCATATATGGCTTCATGTACTTCTTTGGACTCGGGTTAGATTCACGAATCGATTAGCAATGGTATTTTTTTAAGTGTGTCCAAGTGGGTTGCGCGGCAACACCCATATGTGTGGATTTTGATAATTTTATTATTCCTGACAAAAGAAAGTATTATCTGTTTCGAACGTACATTTGTTTGTATCCACGTAAATCTTTAATTAGATTTAGATTTATGTTTTTAATGAAAGAACATTTCCTCGTGATAGTTATAGGGTACATTAGATTTGAAAAAAATAGATGCCCAGTGGCGTAGTAACAGGAGGGGGGGGGGGCAACTCCCTCCCCCCCTCCAAATATTCAATGTTCTAAAAAAACGTATGTTTTGAGGGAACATCAGTTCAAAATACCTTCCAAAATTTAATACATATATATCCCCTCCCCCGAAAATTATTACCCCACCCCCCCGAAATTTTTTTTTACTACGTCACTGTAGCCACTGAGGATCAGCTATTTTGAATTTTATTGACTTTATTGTCAATAATTTTGTTTTGGTCGGGAATCAAACTACCACAGTCAAACTTGGAACATTATAACTTTTTTCACAGTTTAACAATGAGACCAAATATATTCAATGTTGAATCTTATGAAGATGTACTTACTACCAACCATAGAAAACATTTAAATGTCCAAATGTTAATATACGCGTATGAAATATTCTTTCCCCGTAAAAATGTCAGCTCCGTATTTTTTCCATCTGTGAGCGCTCAGAGAACACCGCTGAAATAAACAATATTATTCATGAAACGCTTGTAAACTTACGAATGTCAGTTTCTTGTTGCAGAGGATCGTGACGTATATATGTATGTACTATAGTGGCTCACACAAATACATATATAACAATAAAAATGTATTCCCTTGAATACAAAATATGTACTTTCAACCAGGGTCGGTTTCTTTTTCAAAAGTAATAAATACATAAAAAGGGTGTTCGCGGGAATCGAGTCATCATTGATAACTTTCTTATTATTGGAACTAGAAGATTGGTTAAATGGATAAACTATCAGTATATTTTCGGGATTAATAATGGCGATATAAAAAAAAACAATTGAATGTCGAAATTAATAGATATATTGGAATACAACTTCTTTCTTTTAAATGGAATACTCTGTATATTATTATTGGATTTTATAGCTGATTGTAAGAATGTTCTCTTTATAAAAAGGTGATACATGCGTGGTAATAAAATTGATAGAAAACAAGTTATAACAAGTATAAAATTAATAGACAATATCGAAAAATAGTGTGCTATGCAGATTTAAGGGGCTATACCAGTGTGAACGCTGGAAATTTGTGTGATTTCGGAAAGGCTGCAGCCGGGTAAGCATGCAAAATCGGCCTTTGCATGGATTTGGCTGATTAATTTTTTGAAAGTCACATTATATGTAATATTCAACCTGACCAAATATTAGCTTCCAAAAATTTGTAGTTTTCGAAAAAAAAATTTTTTTTGATTTAAATTTTTTTTTTTTTTGATAATCCATCAATCGAATTTGATGGTGCTTGTGGTATATTATAGAGGTACTTATGACTCATCAGAGGTAAAAAAAATTAATAAAATTTAAAAAATTAAAAAACACTATGTTGCACTCGGGGGGCAATCACCATTTTTTTATAAAATATACCTTGTACGTACCCAAACAACATATCAAAATCCCAAACTGATATGAAGGGTACAACATACTCGTATAAATTCGCATACGGTTGTATTGGCGCGGCGCGGGCGTGACGCGGATGGACTTTATGGAGTCAAGTGTCTTAAGGGGGTAGATGCACTCAGAAGCGTAAAAAAGGTCTATTTTAAAAAAATTATTTTTTACAGTAATTAAGTTTATTTTACAAAATAAATTATACAGAATTTTTATACAATGCTTTAACTTAACATTTATGAAAAAAAAAATTATTTATATATATTATTTATTAAAATATCGCCATATTGGTTGGATCCTCTCCCGCGAGTAGTGCTTCGCGTTGACCATCACAGCAGCCTTCTGGATCATCGGAATTCGAAAAACCAAGGTGAAACCTTTAGTTTAATAATAAATCCAGTCTTTAATCGAAGCTTTTTTTTTTTTGAAAATTCACAAAATGGTGGCATTCGAAACTTTGGACTCTGATTTTCGATAAAAAATTAATAGTTAATTGTTTAAAAAATATAGTAATTGTCAACAAAAATCAATATCCTTCGATTAAAGACTAGTTCTTAATGCCAAAAAGATAATATTAAAATTTCATCAATATCCACCGAATGGTTTTCGAGTTATATTGGTCACCGAATGAGAAAACACAGTTTTGAGAAAAACTCTTTTAAAGTTTTTTAAAAGTAGATCTTGTTTAATTTTGGTGTTAAGTATCTAATTGAATGGAAAAAGTTAAATTTTGCGTAATTTTATCTGTTGAATCCGAATATCACATTTTTTTGCTGATAATTTGAACATTTAATTGTTTATAGCTAATTGTTTAAATAATTTCTTTGAAAAATTTCATTTTTTTAAATTGATTTTTTATTTTCGTATATTTTAAGAATTTTTAAAGCGAAAGTATTCTTTACAAAATTTGGTTAAATTCAATATTCATCGAGCTATTAAACTTTGAAAAATTTTTGCTAGAAAAATTTAGTCCGACTAGCTTACACTCGTTTATCACATAAAATTTTTAGCCTAATAGAATTATTTAGATATTAATATTGAATCATCAATACCTGGACCATATAATAGAGCTTCTGCAGATTTTGATAATAGGCGTGACAAAACCGGGCGCTTGCAGCTACCTGCTCTATAGAGCAGGTAGCGGATTGTAGCTCGATTGTGACCTTACAATTAGTCACAATCGAGAGGTTTAATGTTGCTTCAGTAATTACTAAATATCTTGAAAACAATTCATCGGATTGACTTGAAATTTTCAGAGAATATTCTTAAAACATCATACTTTAAGAAAATAAAAAAAAAATAAAAATCGATTTTTCAAAAATTCTAAGTGCATCTACCCCCTTAATACTTTTAAAACATCTCTAATTTGTTGCTAAACAACAGGGCTGAACTAGCCTGGAGAGATCCGGGGAATTTGATGGGGCCCATGGCCTGACAAAGATAAAATATAGAGGCCGTAGCCGGGAATGTATGGGAACCGCCATTGAATCAATTATGCTAATTTTTTCTCATAGTTTGCTTTTTAAGAAACATAAAATCGCCCTAATTGTATTTGTGCTTCAAAATTTTTTATGTTTGCTAAGAACATTTTTATTTTGAAAAAAAATTCCTATCTATAACTTATTATACAAGAAGAGTCGTTAGTTCGCAGCGGCAATGTGATTTATTGCTACTAAAGACGACTTTAACATTTCAAAAGCGATCAGAGGCGATTTTATGTTTCTAAAAAGCAAACTATGAGAAAAAATTCGCATAATTGATTCAATGGCGGTTCCCATACATTCCCGGCTACGGCCTCTATATTTTATCTTTGTCAGGCCATGGGCCCCATCAAATTCCCCGGATCTCTCCAGGCTAGTTCAGCCCTGTTGTTTAGCAACAAATTAGAGATGTTTTAAAAGTATTAAGACACTTGCACTCCATAAAGTCCATCCGCGTCACGCCCGCGCCGCGCCAATACGACCGTATGCGAATTTATACAAGTATGTTATACCCTTCATATCAGTTTGGGATTTTGATATGTTGTTTGGGTACGTACAAGGTATATTTTATAAAAAAAATGGTGATTGCCCCCCGAGTACAACATAGTATTTTTTAATTTTTTTAATTTTATAAAAAAAATTTCTGGTTTACTATGTACAGAGGACCATAATAAAATTACCTCTGATGAGTCATAAGTACCTCTATAATATACCACAAGCACCATCAAATTCGATTGATGGATTATAAAAAAAAATTATTTTTCGAAAACTACAAATTTTTGGAAGCTAATATTTGGTCAGGTTGAATCAGCCAAATCCATGCGAAGGCCGATTTTGCATGCTTACCCGGCTACAGCCTTTGTTGGAAGAAAAATACTCAATGAAATATTTTGTAAAATTGAGAATATTTTTAGCTATATTAGAGGTATATTCCATAATTTTTTTACGTAAAAATATCGATACCTAAGCGACTTATGCGCTGTCTTCGGAGGCCCCAAATAAAAATTCTCGTCCACTCCGGCCATGATTCCGGACGATGGAGTAGCTGAAATTGGAAAATGAAATAATGTAGTTAAACTGGAAGGTATTTCCTGTACGATGAACTAAGATTTTCGAAAAATATCAAAATCTAACAAAATGGCGTAGTTACGAAAAAAAATATGTTTTATTGTCTATAAAATGGTCAATTTTCATCCAATCAAAAATATCATAGTTCATCGTAGAGTAAATATATTCAAGAGTACTCAGATCAAATTTCAAGTCTATCGGATAATTGCTCTTTGAGTTACAATGTCATCAAATTTTAAAGATCTCATTTCGAGAAAAACGCATTTAACGTCAGCTCCTGGACATTTCATATCTGCGAGCGGTCGCTCTTTAGAAGGCTGCTGTTTAGAGAGTATTAGAGATACGGCCTTGAAATTCTCACTGAATATTCTTGAAACTATAAACTCACCAAAAAGGCAAAAAAAATGATTTCTTGAAGATTTCACACTGGTATGACCCCTTAACGTCAGCTCCTGGGCATTTCGTATAGCTGCGAGCGGTCGCTCCTTAGAAGGCTGCTGTTTGGAGAGTATTAGAGAAACGGCCTTGAAATTTTCAGAGAATATTCTTGAAACTATAAGCTTTTCAAAAAGGCAAAACAAAATTAATTGATTTTTTGAAAGTTTCACACTGGTATGGCCCCTTAATAAATTGCAACAAATGATACATTTTTTAAAACAATAATTTTAGGTATGTGCAGGGTCTTCAACCGGAATTTATTTATGGTTCGAGTTTGGTTAGGGTTTAATAATAATTTTCGGTATGTATGCAGTATAAAATAAAAATCCATTAAAAACGGTATACTTTTAGTTTTCTAATTAAATTATTAGTATTAAAAAAAGTTATTCAAATCTCCATTTCTTGAGATAAAATTTATTGTCGTCAATCATATTATAACAAATGTATATTATTATACATATAGTTTATTATATTTACAGTTTATAAATATAATAATATGCATTTGTCAAAACAATGAAGGGACGAAGATACTGCTAGAAAAAATTTGCAAAAAATAAAAATACATTTTGAAGATTGAAATCTGTACTTTTCAGATTTTTTGCAAATTGAAAAGAAATTAATTTTTACAAAGTTATAGAATTATAAAGCAAACAAAAAAATGTATATTTTAGTAGTGGCGACTGGAGAAGTCACATCATACACTGAAATTCAAACAAATTTCCAATTTACACTTTACAGTCACTTTTAAAAATCAATGGAGGGAAAATGATAAAATATTATAAATAATTTCTTGAACCCTTTGAAAAAATATGGTTACCGGATATCCATTTAGAGGTTCGGGTTCAGATTCAGGTTCGCTGACATTGAAATATAGCGATTCGGTTCGGGTTCAGATTCTTGAAAATACCGGTTTATTCGGGTTTATGGTTCGTGTTCGGGTTCAGGTTCAGGTCCCTGTATGTGTGCCTTATTTCGTAGATTTTTGAATATTATTCATAAAAAATAAAAAATTTTTTTTCTTTATCAATTAACTTCATAAATATTAAAAATTTGCGAACAAATGACAATAAGCCCTGAAACTAAAGTTTCAAAAAAATTTATCATTTTTTTGTAATTTTTTAAATCTACACAGCACACTATTATTACATATTTAGATATTTTCTATTCATTTTATACTTGTTATAACTTGTTTTCTATCAATTTTACCACCATGCACATTTATAAAGAGAACATTTTCAGCTATAAAATCCCATAATAATATACAGGATATTCCACAAAAAATGTGTATTACAATATACCTATTAAATAAGACATTCAATTGTTTTTTTGGCACCATCATTATTCATCTCGGTGAAAATACTGATACTTTGCTCATTTAATCAATCTTCTAGTTCCAATAATAACAATGTTAGCAATGATCACTCGGTTCCTGCGAACACCCATAAGTAGATATCAATACATTTTACTTCCACGTTCTTCCATACCGTGGAAAAATCGTATCCGAGATAAGAGCAGATTCTGATTGTACTAACTTCAAAACGTAAAGAAAAGTTAATTTCTGCATAGCGACTGTACGTGTGTTTGTCTGGATGTAGAATTTTCTTTCGTTCGCGATACTACTGCAAATATGCACTGATTTTAATTAGAAATATTCGAAATTTTGTACCTATTATCGTATAAAAAGTGAGCATTATCTCACCAATTCTGATAAGACTTGGTATACTTGTAGTTCAAATCATTTAAGAGGAATATTATATAAACGAGCCAACATAGCCACTGAAGGGGTGAAAACCATCCTCAAAATTTTATTTTTAAATACTAATGAATTCGTTTACTAATTCATGTTGGAAATAAGTGCAATTACACTCACCGCTCGATATACCGACGGTGTTGGTTATTCAACCGCTTGATAAAACGATAGCGAGGGGGGCCCACACCACCATGCCGACTTTAACTTTAATTAGCGAATTTAAATTTTACGCAGAAATATTTTATAGTAGTCGGTGGTATTATGGTGGGGATAGGGGAAAGTCGTTGTATTAAGCGGTGAGTGTAAATTAAAATATACATCAAATATGTATTGTATATTCTATAATTAACAATAATTAGGATATTAGCAAACAAATATTTGTAATATTGAAGGTGAGTGTTATATCTTATATATGTACATTTAATATACATTAAGGCTAATATTTTAATTATTTAAGTGAAACTTTTATTACATCGTCTCAAACTTTTTGATCTGTGTGTTGCATGTCGCTGACAAGCTGGAACAAGCAGCCATTCATTGTATGACAGTTTATGTACTGTGTGCTATTATACATATTTAGTAAGTTTGTATTGTAATTTGTCAGTGTTTAATATAAATGTTGTTATTTATTTGCTTTTGGTAAACAACGACACAGCTAGTGAGTCCAAAAAACTGATCAACGAGGAAAAAGCAAAGAATAGTGCAAAAATGAATGACGATGAATTAATTTTACGCCGTAAAAAACAAAACGCCGACAGAGCACGTGCTTATAGAAAAAGGAAAAAAGATCTTGGTTTTTATATAGAATTTATTAGAATTATTAGAACTTTTTGCTGGTGCATGTTGTTGTTTATGGATTTATTTCAATTTTGAGTGCTTGAATTTATTATTCCGAAAATTTTTAGTTAAATGTCTATAATGTGAAAAAAAGTTTCACTTTTACCGTGGTTTCATAAAACCACACAATCCTTTTTTTTACTAAATAACATCGTTTGCGCGGAACCAATATTTTGAAAGAATCTTTAAATAGATTTTTTTAACAAACTTTAATTTTTTATTAAAAAAAAACCTATCTATCTTTATAAAAAAAAAACATTGGTTGCGCGGGGTCGTATGTTATGCACACCCTGCACTGCCCTGAAACCGGCAGTGACGTTAAAAATTGAGTTGATTTTGGGGTGGAAACTTACTTCCGAACAATTACCGTATTTCTATTAAAAAGTCTACTGCCCGGTATCATAAAAAAGCTAGCAAATTTGCTATCTTGCAATGCTATCTCTCAAATGAGATATCAAATTTATACGACAGTTCTTTTGGAGTTTTATGAAGACTGACTAGTTTCACATTGTACTAACAGCGGTATTAAAACAGTTGTGATATTATGATAATTATTTTGTACAGTCAGAGTCTGCACCAACTGTGTTACAACACTGTGGAGAAGTGTCACAGCTCTATGATCCAAAGCCACTTTATGATACCGGGAATTAATTTTTAATAGAAATAACATTACAGAGAATAAATTTTGACTTTGTTGAATGTTTGAAAAATAATAGGAACAAACAAAAAACCTTGATCATTTAAATGCGCAGGGAGTTGTCCTAGACTGTCCTAGAGTATCTTAAACAGTCCTAGAGTGTCTGTTACGAGACGAGATAATAGTTACAAAACCGAGACTTATTTAATTATCGACTTTATTTACTGTCAATTGATTACTTTGATTTAAAATTACATTATTATTAATGAGGTGACCAATATTATAAAAATAATAAAATTGGCAAGTGCTTGTAGGGTTCCGTAGTCATTCTCACTACGATTTATAAAAAAAGAGTTTTTTTCAAAATTTTCGTGACCGAAGGGTTAAAATAAAAAAGTAATTTGGCTTTTATTATTGCATTTTAAGAGACCTATCAAATGACACCCCACTCAATGGGGTAAATGAAAAAAATGAGACTTCACTTTTCAATCTATGATAGGGGGGTCCAAAATATTTTTGACAATGTTCGTTATAATTTTCAGTGAAAGTACTAATTAAAAGCTACAGTCTGGAATTTTTTCAGATTTTTTAAATTGATAGTTTAGAAAATAGAGGGGGGGACGCTTTTTTAACGACTTTGGAGAGCAAATACATCGTGATTAAAGGGTTAAAATCAAAAAGTTCTGATACATTTTTTGTTGCATTTTAGGAGACCTTTCTAATGACACCCCACTCAATGGGGTAGGTGAAATTTTTTTCACTTTTCATTTTATGGAAAGGGGGCCTAAAAAATTTTTTTTACAAAAATCTTATCATTTCTGTTTTTGGGTCATTAATCTATGACCGTATACCAAATTTCATCTTATTATCTCAAAATGTTTGAAGACGGACGGACGGACATGGAGAAACTATAAGAGTTCCTAGTTTTTTACGGAACCCTAAAAAGGAGGACATGTAGGAGGACACTTTTCGAGGGAGTACAGAACCTACAAAAGAAGGACTGTCCTCCCTAAAGGAGGACGATTGGTCACCTTATCATTATCGAATTCAACAGTACGGTTGCCCACTTTGATAAATAAAAATCACCACTGGCAAATTGTCTTAACCAAAGTTAGCACTTATTGACGTTCAAAACGTCCCCATAGATGACACAATTTTTTGTTTTTGCAGTACATCCAGCTTGAAAACGAAATAACATGAAATGGCGTATATAGTCTTCTGCCATTTTGTATTTTTTTTTATTATTCAAAACAATAATTCCACAATCTGCTTGGACAATAATCACCAATAAAACACTTATTTATACGTCAGAGACCTGACAAAAATGAAAGCTAAATCGTTTATTAAAAAAGATTGACGATTTATGGGTACACCTAATATTATTGAAGAAATGTAAGTTAATAAGTTGATAAAGCCCTCATTCATAGAACGCAGATCCACGCCTGATGTTTTTTTCAACTAAGCATCACCTACGGTGCGGGCGTGATTTCTGTGCGGGCGGCAGTCGTGCGTGTTGCACGATACGCCGTTCTCTTCAGGCTAATGTGACACACGCAGATTGCATCACGTAGTGGCTGTTGTAGTAAAGGCCGAGCGTGGCGCTGGCATCGCTCGCCACGTGTTGTCATCTTCATTGCGAACAGGTAGACATTTTTTTTTATTCAACTCATACTTAGGTAAATAGTTTTAATTACGATTAAATACTGTTTCAGTTAGTATATTTAATAAGTAATATTCAATCCAGAGAGAGGTGGGCTAATTTTGAATGGAAAATAGGTCATTTCTAATATATAGGGCAATATATAGGGCAAAGCTACCAATTACCTAATTAATAAGTTATATTATTGGCAAATATTGCATTGTTCCATGTAGATACTTTCATTCTCCTGTACTCAATTATTTTTTAGGGGTGGTAAATTAATCACAAATATATAATATTAATGTTTTTCTGAAGCTTTTCAAACGGTACGATTTTGAAGTCAACCTGCGGTTCCATAAATCGTACTTCATACAATAATACACAGAAAATGATAAAAAACAAAATATTTGAGTAGGTAAACAAAAAAATACTACGTAGCAAAGAAGAAAACCTATCCGAAAATATTGTGTAAAAATTTGTAGCAAATGGGGACAACGTTTCTTGAAATATTTTGGGAACGAACTTCGGAAGGTATATTCCGAGTAAATCGTAGGTATTTAATGTTCGGCATAAAAGTCACGCACTTAGTGACTCGGTAATGAATAATGACCCACAACTTCCACAATTCTTGGAGTTTAAATATATCTAAAAATTCCACACAATATTCTTAAGACTTCTAATTTTAAGATATATATTACCTAGGGTGTGCCAAAAAAATTCTTTAGCGCTCTTTACGAAATACGTCAGTTTTTATTAAAATTGCACCTTTACCACAAATATAAGCTCCTAATGAGGACTTCTTGTGAAGTCGAAACACGTGTCGAATGACATAACATTTGTGGTAAAAATACAATTTTAGTTTTAGTGACTAAGAAACCACAGTTTCTCCGTTTTTCAAGTAAAAAAAAACGTTAGTTTTTGATTTAAATAAATCCTCGCCGAAGGATTACCCTATAGTTCAATTTTAAGGGAGAGGGGTCCCGTTTCCCATTTAAATAACATGGGAAAATGATTCTTTAGTACTAAAATTGGTATTACTGATTCATGATAACTGAGGAATTTTTTTAAGGACATTATTTTATAAAAGATAAAATTATCTACAAAAGTATTTAAAAAATCATGTTTCACAATTCAACGTATCAACAGTTAAAGACGTCTAAAAGGCTCTTACGGCTATTCTTTCTATAAAAGTTAAATGGTAATTTTGTAGTAAATTAATTTTCTATAAAAATAGTTGAGAGAGCTATATGTGTAAATGCAATGAGTTAAAAATTACAAGCGTTTTAAATATTTATTATTTAACAAAAATCAACATTTTAACGTCAATTTTTTATAAATATCAATAAAATAGAAATATATTACACTACTACTGAGCTGTCGTAAAAGTAATGACCATGCCGATAACTAGCATTATTAGAACATTATTTAATTCTCTACAAAATGCTGTTCTTAATTTGTTGAACCATTAATACTAACTTTAGTACTAAAGAATCATTTCCCCATGTTATTTAAATGGGAAACGGAAAACCTCCTTGCGGCACCTCTAAAAATTAAACTAAATGATAATCCTTTGGCGATGATTTATTTTAGGTGAAAAACATAACTAAAATATTTCGTAACGAGAGCAAAAAAAAATTTTTTTTGGTACACCCTTAATTGTTCCCCCTTAATAAAATGATAATATACGGCTGAGTGAGTGAGACTTGGCTAATACAATCAACCAGAAATCGATTCGCGTTGTCTAAACTCTTACTATGATGAGTAACATAACCTCAAAGTGTCTTATAAAATTGTACTTGTAAAAATAGAATTCTATTTTTACAGACAAATCTGGTGTCGGCTAATATGACATACGCAGATTGCATCACGTCTGCTTGTTTCCGATAGTGCTTACATCGACCGCACGTTGCCATAATGTGAACACCCCCATTTTCTATTCACCTCACAATTGTAATTACCAAGGTTATATTTATGGCAATTGTAAATACATATACAGTGCCTTCCAAAAGTTCGGGGCCACCTAAATAACTTGAATGGTTTGAAATATAAGATTGAAATTTATAAAGCTAGAATGGGATCACTAAATCTATTATTTAACTGCATATCTCCGAGAGGCGTGGTGAGGGGGGGGGGGGGTAACTAAATCTTAAATGGCACATGGGGTTGAGTGAGTACTCGTTCGAAAGGGCTTACCAAGACAATCAACGCAGGATTGCTGAGGTCTCTACGATTTTTGTTTCGAGGAGTTTTGATTATTTGAACATTTTTTTTGAGATTAGACTAAATGCATTTTCAAAAATGTTATAAAGTGAAAAAAACAGAACCAGTTGAAAAATTGATGTTTATCAGCAAGTCGTGTCGTCAAAAAATTCCACTCTTCTGTGTTTTTTTTTTTTTTTTAATTTTAGTATATTTATGAAAATGAAAAGAAAATTTTAAGTTTATTTTTTAAGGCAATAAATATTAGATTTCCGAATTTTATTATTTAATCCAGCCATGGGCAACCCAAAAGTGTAAAAGGGCCAAATTTTTCAAAACCCAATAAGTCGGGGTCCGCAATCAATTTTTACTCTCTTTTTTCTATGTATTGGAAGATTGATATTTATTAAAATACATAAAAAATTTATGTTCGTTATATAATTTTGAAAATGTTGAAGGTCCGCAAACAAGAGTGTCATGGGCCGCGGGTTGCCCATGGCTGATTTAATCCATTTGCTGCTAATATTTATTGTAACATACATAAGTACATACTTGTAAAATAAATGTGTGGCCCATACGCTACGAGTGAATTAACTCACCATGTTTTTAAATTGTTTCCTGCATAGCACGACTATTTACGTATCTTAAGGGTCTATTATATTGAGCGAGTTTACTAGCTACTAGCCGGTAAATTCACTAACTGCTAGTAAACTCGCCCAGTGTAACCATGTTCACTAGCAAATTGTAGACAATCTGCTACAAAATTTGAAAGCCGGACTACTTTACTCGTTACTCGCTAGCGTGTGGGCTTGTTAACTATAGTAAACTAGCCGTGTGTCTTCATAGTTGCTAGTGAACTAGCTGTAAATATCCCGATGATTCCTATTCATAACACGTGGTTTAAACTCGCTAGCTAGTTGCTACTGAACGAGTGGAATGTTTTCTGTGTTATCATTACTATCGTACTAGCTGACTCGCCTGCTTCAAAAATCTCTGGCTCGTAGCTATTAAACTCGCTCAATGTAATTGATCTTTACATTCAGTATAACTACATATTTATATTGATTGTATATAAATATATATATTAGGGTGATTCATTTCCGCAAAACATTTTTTTCAAGGTCCTCAAGCAAAATTTTAATCTACATATAGAAAAAAAAATCTCACCAAGATTGAGCTCTTAATTCCTATTTTAAGTACTTGCAATTTAAATATGAAGTTTTCCCATTTAAAATGCATGTAAAATTTTTTTTTTTCAAATTTCTAATGCTTAGACACCTTTTATCATATTGGGAATCGGTTTGATGGACCTTACGGGAAATTTTACGCTCTTTAAAATTGCTTTAGTGTTTTTTTCTGTATCTCACACTGGTTCGCCAGTAGGAGTCATCTAAATACTAACTAATAATGCAGCATTATTAGTTAGTATTTATCAATTTCTTGCGTTTTAAGGCCTAAAAATGGCTGTAAATTCATTAAATATTGGTAAAAAAACTATATTTTACGAGTCAGCTCTTTTTTTCTCCCTAATTTTTGCGGTTTGCTAAAAAAAAATGGAAAAAAAATATTCCAAAAACTGTATTTAGATGACTCCTACTGGCGAACCAGTGTGAGTTACAGAAAAAAACACTAAAACAATTTTAAAGAGCGTGAAATTTCCCGTAAGGTCCATCAAACCGATTCCCAATATGATAAAAGGTATCTAAGCATTAGAAATTTGAAAAAAAAAAAACAATTTATTCCAAAAACTGTATTTAGATGACTCCTACTGGTGAACCAGTGTGAGTTACAGAAAAAAACACTAAAGCAATTTTAAAGAGCGTGAAATTTCCCGTAAGGTCCATCAAACCGATTCCCAATATGATAAGAGGTGTCTAAGCATTAGAAATTTGAAAAAAAAAAATTTTACATGCATTTTAAATGGGAAAACTTCATATTTAAATTGCAAGTACTTCAAATAGGAATTAAGAGCTCAATCTTGGTGAGATTTTTTTTTTCTATATGTAGATTAAAATTTTGCTTGAGGGCCTTGAAAAAAAATGTTTTGCGAAATGAATCACCTTAATATATATGGTAAGTATTAAGTATATTATAGTTTCTTCCAATATGGTATACCTACAGAACACTTTTGACAGATTTAGTTACTAAATCAGTCTATCAATTTATAAGTTGCACAACATTTTTAATATAAAATAAACTGAATATACAGGATGACAGAAAACTGTTAATCACTCTACACAAATAAACTCATAATCACTTAAATATGTGCACACAGCCACAGCGAACACGAAATCTCAAAGCGTATTGAGCAGCGAAGGGACTAAAAATGTTAAACTTGATATAAAATTAATTAATGATATTTATTAATAAGTTTTGTTATTATTTAAAAAAAAATTATAATAAAAAAATAATATCGGACAACCGATGATGTTTGTCTTAATAATAATTTATGTTATAAGCGATTCTCACCTTAATCAGGCATATGACATATGAGGCCAATTGTACATCTAGTGTAAGTAACATTATAGAAGACCGGGCTTAGGGATGTAATCACATGTCACTATACACATGAAGCTTACTCGAAAGCTTATATAGTCTGTTAAAGTATAGAGTTTTTTTGTGTGCCGCTCTCTTTATACTAAATACTATAGTCGACAACTTATTTTGTAGTGGCAGGTAGTGCAATAATGATATTTAATTCATATACAGTGGTGCCTCGTATAACGAACGCCTCACATAACGAACGCCGCGCACAACGAACTTTCTGTTCGTTCATTGCGCGACTCGCACAACGAACCTCGCTTCGCACAACGAACTGCATCGTATTTAATTTTGCCGCCCAAACGCTCCTACGTATCACGAAGTCGACGAAACTTCCAAGGTCGCACGCAATCAATGCTCAAACTTGCATGAACACGCATCAACGCGCGTCGGTCGTTCTTTTCTGTGCTTAACTCACACACCTATTTGTTTTAATAAATGTAATTTTGTGTGTCTATATTATGAGTTCTAAAGAAAGCAGGAAGGTGATTTCTGTTGAAATGAAACAAAAAATAATTAGAAAGAGGATTTGACCCTGCAAACCTCGGTAGACTCTCCTAAATCTGATTCTGACTAAAAAATAAAAAACGCGTGTACAATTTTTTTTATGTTACAGTACCATATTCTATGCTACAGAACGAATTAAAATTTTTAACATGTATTGTTATGGAAAAACGCGTTTCACATAACGAACTTTTCGCATAACGAACTTGCTCCCGGAACGAATTAAGTTCGTTAAGCGAGGCACCACTGTATATTATATAAATGTATTTGTGTTTGACTACGCCTATGGACTGAAGTTAGTTCGGATTTCCTTCCTCTGCCGCACCGGTCTTTCTTAATGATATATACAATATAATGATATGAACATTGATTATCAATACACCAACTAACTACACATATTGAAATTAATTTAAATTTAAACTTGGAGAATACACAGTATAAACTTACATAGTTCTATGTTTAATATTAGTTATACGATAGTATACTTACTAAATTACAACTTTATAATATCGAGCTAAAGATGTTTCATTCTTATTATTCATTTTATAGACGATTGGAATGTTCTGTTCTAACATAATACACTCATTAATTTGCTTATAAGGAGTTTCTACTTCCTCTTCTTGTTACACAAGTAAGTATGTACTTATAAGTTGTAGCTTTGTCTTTACAAAATAATTGGAATACGATATGTGTATATTTTAATACATATATCGTTCGTAATCGATACAGTGTTCAGTGTAAAGTAAAATTATTACAATTATCTATGTGTTTTATTTTTTAACTGACTTCAAAAAGGGGGTGGTTTTCAATGCAATTGATATACAGGGCTACAGGGTGTTAAAAAAAGATGGATACACCTGCGTAAGTCAACAGGAAGGAATTATCAGGAAAAATGATCCAGACAATAAAGTTTTAACCTGGAGTCTAGGATTAAAGACGACTCGGCGAGGCGATCAAAAATAAAAATCGGGGAATGGTATATTTACGTTTTTGAATTTTTAATTGAACGGTCGAAAAAAAGGTCACTCAAACTTACCTATAAACTTTCTGTTTTTATTGAAAGACCGAAAAATAACCTGGTCGAGAATTTTTTTTTAGAGGGTCCGCCAACAATTCCAGTCTGGGGGCCCGTGGTAGGATGTAGGGACCATGATTGTAGCAATTACAAATATTATATTATAATAAACATCGCATGCATTATTATGCACTCATATGAGCCTATATTGATGCATAAACTTATAATTTACGTTAAGGGGAGCGAAACGTTAATTCGTACAAAAAAAAGGCACATTTTTGTGATGTTTTTTCGACAACACAGTTAAAATCTATTTATTAAAACCAATGGTACATCAAAGTATAACATTTGAAGAATGTTTTGTAAAATTTTCATGTAGAAATATTGAAAAATACGGCAATGGCAGCAATTATTTGGAAGTGTCTCAGAAAAAAGTAGAAATACGGTGCCCCTCATAACTCTGGATCATCTGAAATAAAATAATAAATCGCTTTCCCCAGGTAACGCTGGAAGGGTTTTTTGAAATTTTAATTTTTCAAATTTTGGGAACACTTTGAAGTGAAAAAATTGGGTAATTTGTTATTATAAAATAATAAATATTGACAAATTTGAAAAAACTCTCCAGCGTTACCTCGTAAATTATGTACAGAAATAGTGTTCAAAATTTCAAAAGAAATAGTTTTGAATTTATGAGGGGCACCGACTTTGAAAACGTGAGTTGTGGGAAAAACGCTTTAAAGTTTTAAACAGTAAAAAAATTAGAACAAAACGTTCATAAGCGAGTTTTATCGGCTTACCTCACACTGACTGAATCATCGATGCCAGGTTTGCTATCATCCATAATGTCTAAAGTATCTTTTTGCTCTTGTCTCCGACGAATTCTGCCTTCTTTAGTTTGTTTTTCAGCTTTCTGCTCCGCTCTGCTTATACGCATGGAGTCAGTTGATCGCGCCCACACAGTTGCTTCAACTGCTGTATCTTCGTTCGTTTTGCTCCGATCCGTCTCAAATTTTTATACAGTATTCTTGAAAGGTTTTTAATTCGTAAAATCGAATAAAAAAAATAAAGGAACATTTTTCTTTAATACGTTACCCTCCCCTTAAAGCATGCATATTAGTATGTTTGAATCATAATTTACAGTATTATTTAAAAAAATGTAATTTTTAAAAAATTGTTAACAAAAATTCGATTCATTTTAGTGTGCAATTGCATCCGTTCTAGTGACTGAATTTTTTTTTGGGAGGAGCTCATTTTGTTTATATGTACAAATCGAAGATATCCTCGTTGGTTTTACTAAAAAATATTCAACCCTAATATTTTTATTGAAATTTTAGTAAAAAGGCACTTTTCCGAAAATTTACGTCACAAAATGAGCAATTTTCATTGTAGTACGTCGGGTACGTGGCAAATAAAGCCAAAACGCTGCACTTTTTGATTGGGGTATGCCACTTTCTGTGGACATACATCAGGTCAAAAAGAAGATTTTCAGATAGGGAGCCACTTTAAAATCCGTGTAGAACACTGTTATATGGGCTATCAAAGATAACCCCCATCGGTGTTATAAAATTTGGTTTATCTCAGCTCCTAGTCATCCGATTTCAATTTTCTTTTGTTTATTTTATAGTTCTTATTAAGAAAATTATTTTTGTCATTATTCATTTTTCTCTAAATCTCAGGGGTTCTCCACAATTTTCGGAAATCTGAAAATTTCACTTTTCTTACAAACTTAATTGTAATATAACTTTTCTGTCGTGCCCAATATCATTTTTTTAATTCATATAAAAAAGAAAGACAATTTTTCCAGCATTTCATTAATATCAAGATAAAACTATTTTAATGAATAACTTTTTTGGAAATCGTGAGTTAAACTAAGCAAAATGGACTAATTTTGGATTATTCTATGTTAGTATACCTCTTATTATATGAAATTTTTTGTTGCGATCAAATTTTTCATATGGGACAGTTAAAAAAATGTAAAATCTGTCATGAAAGTCACTAAACTTTCTTATACAATAAAAAATTGTACGTATATATCCTTATATAAAACAAATTATTCTGGCTTACTGATGACAGATATAAAAAAAATTATAGAACATGAACTATAGATATTAACGATCTCTACAATTTTTGTTGTAAACATTTCATTCTATTATAAACTTAAAAAAAAAAAAAAAAATTAAACTAAATTTCAAAATATATATTTTTTATTTGGTAAGAGATACAAAAAAATGAATGGAACATAAACTGTAGAAAATAAAGTTAATTTAAAAAAACCGTTGAGGGCCATCTTTGATAGCCGATATAACAGTGTTCTACACGGATTTTAAAGTGGCTCCCTATCTGAAAATCTTTCTTTTGACCTTATATATGACCACAGAAAGTGGCATACCCCAATCAAAAAGTGCAGCGTTTTTTCATGTACCAGACGTACTAGGTTAAACAAATGATATTTTTAAAATTATAGTTGATCATTACTCTTTGGAATTTTAGGAACAATTCGAGACCAATTACAAGTCATTTGAATAATTATAACCAAATTTTTTAAACTAAACATTTTTACATATAATAAATCTTTTAGAAGGAGTAATTTTTGGTCAAATTCAGTATATGTAGTCTCGATCGATTCGTCTCAGTGTCCTTGTCGTTTTAAATTTTGAGATAAATTGAAAATACACTTGGAAACGAGGATTACATACTACAACCCCATTTTTAAGAGTGTTGCACTCAAAATAAAAGTCCAATCGAATCCCATATAGTTGCATTTTTACCTGTTATTACGACTATCCGCTTTTTACGACCAATATAACCGGTCCCTTCTATGTCGTTATAACCGGTTTCTGCTGTATTTATTGGTAAAATGTATTGGATTAGTCTAGTTAGTACGTGACTGATATAATAGTGTATCGTAAAATTGTTCAGTTTCATATACGTCGTCGCAAAACGATAGATTACATACCCATGTTACACGATTAGTGTCGACGGCTGTCGTCTCACGAGGGTCTTGAGTGGCTAACGGCCATCGCAAAAAAACAACCCGGCATTTATCTCCGCTTCAGACAAGCGGATGTTCCAACGCAGCACGGTTCACGAACTCTTTAATCTTCAAAAGAAAGAATATATCAAACTTTTCTTTTTTTACTTCGCACTCAATTATTTATTATAACCAATATATCAAACAAAATAAATAAACAACATCACGACAAACTATACCACCAATTGTTCATATACCAATAAACATAACAAAAATAATATAGGGGAAAGTAGTCATAATCGTAATACCGCCTAAATCGTACCGTAGCTATTAAAAAAAGTGTGCTGCTATTTTGTTATACAAATTTTTGTATAATGGCATGATGCGAGTAACAAAGTAGGTATCATAGAAATTATGATTATAAATAGGTAATGAAAAAGGTTAAAAAGATTCAAAATAAAATTATATAAACTTTTATTTAAAATGCACTAAAAAGTAAAAAATACATTTTCAGTTATCACAAAAATTTCAGGTTTTTATGACTAAAACCAATGAAAGCGGGGCGCATAAAAATTCTTACTTATGCAAAATAAGAAATGAAGTATAAATTGATATAAGATAAGAGTAGAAAATGTACACATAAATCAAATAAATACATAGAATTTTTGATAAACTAAGAATTTTATAAATACAATCTATATCTATATAAGAGTTTGTCCTTAACCACTCACTCACTCATACATATATCAACGGACAGCCCAAACCCCTGGACCTAGAAACGTGTTTTGCATTTAATTGAAACTTATCGAACGTACACTACAATATAAATAATGAAACAATTATTTCAGCATTTCCCAAAATTTAACCCCTAAGGTGTTAGGGGGGTTGAAAAATGTGTAAATTTTTTTTTGTATTCGCCGAATGAAACATGGCGCAAGTAGGTACTCTAAAAAACAAATATCAGTTACGATATGAGTATCTCTATGGGAATGAGTAGGGGGGTAAATTTTGATATATTTATCTTCTTAATTGTACATGATTTTAAAGTAAATTCGGATAAATTAATATTCAATTAAAAATGAAAGCGAGGGCAGACAGGGGATTAGTTTTTACAATTTTTAACTAAGATCCGAGATATTTACGTTTTTTATAGGTAATGTAATATGTCATCCCCTATCACGTATGGAAGGTTCTATTAGTTTCGAAGTTTACGCGAGCGAAGCCGCGGGATTCCGCTAGTAATGAAATAATTAATTAATTAAAAGCTATACATTTACCATTATAGTGCACCGCGCTTTTATTGGTTTTAGTGAAAAAAAAAATTGTGATAGCAGAAAATTTATTTTTTACTTTTTAGTGCATTTTTAATAAAAGCTTGTTTTTAAAAAGTATTTTTTATATAATTTTATTTTAAAATTTTTAGTTCCTGATTGCCTAACTAACTAACATACTAACAGGTAAAGCTCGACAAACTCTTTCATTTGATACCCATATCAAGATAGATATAAAGAAAAAGGTAATCCGCCATCTTGAGGTGTCCGTCATATTGAATTTAGAATGACGTCACATAACTCATCATATTCTATTCGTCAAACCCTTTCATTTGATACTCATACCAAGATTATTATGAAGAAAAAGGTAATCCACCAATATTTGATCTTAACATACTAACTAACAAACTAACAAGTGAAGTTAAATAAAAGCTTGTAAAAATATTGGCACTTCTGGTGTTTTAAGGAACAAGTTAGTGCAGATTTCATCAAAATACGAGTATGTTTGATTTCATTCTTTACATAATTTCTATTTATTTAATTTTAAACACAGGAGCAGTCGTGGGGAGTTTATATAATTTAAAGAATAATGTCATTGTTCATATTTATTTTGTAGTAAAGGTTGCAAATTAATAATATACTTACGTCCAGTATTATCAACTTTAACTAAATGCTCATTTAACTAACTGTCATATTATCAACAGATCCAAGCATAATACATTTAATTAAATAGATTTTAAATTATCTGTTGTATTTCTTTACAACATATATTATGTCTATTTTTCATTGAGAGCTTAAATATTGATTTAAATCAGGTTTGTAATACACCAAATTTACTTTAAAGAAGCATTTAGCGCTAAAGGAGCTTTAAATTGGTTGATAATACCGGGCATTAGTATTGTCTGATTTTATAAGCGGGGAGCCGGTAACATCAAAAGTCCCGTCATCGCGGATTTGAAAAAATTTCGTGAAAATTGACTCTAAAAAAAAACTGGCAAGTGCGTGTTGGGCACTCACATGATAGGGTTCCGTAGTCATTCTCACTACGATTTATAAAAAAAAGAGTTATTTCAAAATTTTCGCGACTGAAGGGTTAAAATCAAAAAGTCATTTGACTTTTAGTATTGCAATTTAGGAGACCTAACAAATGACACCTGACTCAATGGGGTAAATGAAAAAAAATGTGAGTTCAGTCTACGATAGGGGGGTCCAAAATATTTTTGACAATGTTCGTTATAATTTTCAGTTAAAGTACTAATTAAAAGCTATATTCTGAATTTTCTCAGATTTTTTTAATCGATAATTTAAAAAATAGTGAGGGGAGACGTTCTGACATTAAAAAGCAAATATGTATATCATGACTGAAGGGTTGAAATGACAAACTTATTTGACATTTATTATTGCATTTTAGGAGACCTATCAAATGACATCCTACTCAATGGGGTAAGTAGAGAAAAAATGTGAGTTCAATTTTCAGTCTATACTTTTAACAGTATTCGTTGAAATTGAAATGAAATGAAAGTACCTACTAATTAAAAGCTACATTCTGGAATTTTTTCAGATTTTTTTAAGTGATAGTTTAGAAAATAGAGGGGGGGATGCTTTTATAATGACTAAGAAGAGCAAATCAATCGTGATTGAAAGGTTAAATCAATAGGTCCTGTTACATTTTTTGTTGCACTTTAGGAGACCTTTCTAACGACACCCCACTCAATGGGGTAAGTGATTTTTTTATACACTTCATTTCATGGAAGAGGGGTCTAAAAAAATTTTTTTTTCAAAAATCTTATTATTTCTTTTTTTTTTTGAAGCATCAATCTACGACCGTATACCAAATTTCATCTTATTATGTCAAAATTTTTACAAGACGGACGGACAGATATGGAGAAACTATAGGTAAAAAGAACTGTAACAATGGCTAAGCTAACCATAACCATCCATACAGACAGGCCCGGATTTACCATGCAGGCAGTGAAAGCACGTGCCTAGAGCGGCAAAAATTTAAGGGCGGTAAATTTCAGTGAAAAAAAAAGATCTTTTCATACTTATTAATATAATTTTAACATGAAAACCTAAAAAAAGGTCTTCAAATTTTCTTGATGATAATTGATAATCTTTTTACTTGGAAACCTAAAAAAGGTCATTTACATAAAAAAAAGTTTACTTTTTTATCTTTATTCAATCAAAAAGGGCGGCAATTTTTGGCATGTGCCTAGGGGCGTCAAATTTCAAAATCCGGCCCTGCATACAGATAAAGAAAAGAAATAATTTTTTTTCATATGAATCACCACTCCTTATACTCGGAGGAGTGTGAGGTTCCCAAAATGTGATTTGGCCCGGGCCTTGTTGATGTTCTCTTCTCTCAGGGCCTGCGTATAAGAAAGTCTCGTGGCATCTAACACAATAAAGTGAGTCGTCCAGATGCAAAACCTGTTATCCACATATTTTAAGATTTTGAGGTTTTTGTATCTTTGGATTCTACTCGTCTCAGGCTACAAGTATTATAATAAATTGGGCTGCAAACCCGGCAAGAATCTCCTAAAATTAAATTTGAAAGATTGTCGGTTGTAGAAATTGCTATATTTTTGGTGAACTAACATAAAAATTATTTTAATAAAAGTATTAAATTTTGTATCGAATTGAGACAATAAAAAAAATGACAGGATTTGCATCCAGACTCATGAAAAAGGCATAAGGATATTTTATCTAGACGCTGCAAAAACAGTTTATGTAATTTTGCTAGAAAACTGTTCAAACACACATAGTACAGTAAAATTAGGTATAAAATTCCCTTAATAAGGAAAAAATGGAAAGATTAGAAATTTCTTCTGAAATGGCTTCATAAATACTTAATCTTTAAGAAACCAAAGAGTCCCTAGTCGGGACTGGTGAGCTTTAGACGGTATTTTAATATAAATTGGGGCGTGCTAAATTCGCGTCGAAGCTAGTCTTGATTTTGATCATTTACCGGATTATCGTGTTCTATAAGCTAATTTTATGAAAATCGGATAATATATGTCTCACAGAATGTAACAATGCTATTTTTTTAATTTTGAAGGAGGGGAACCCCTCCATAAACAACTTTGAAAATCTGCGTATTGCCAATGCTTTAAAAAATTATTACTCTTTCTAGCGGGTTATATTTATTTTTAATCATATGGGAATATGTTAAGGTGATACTGTTGCACTCATAAAAAAATATTTTGGTTATAACAATTAGAGGTTTCCTGAATTATTCATTTATAATGAGAGATTTTGAGCTTTATAAATTGTGTATCTCAGTATCTTTGTTAATATTATTCAAAAACTAGGGGTGTTCAGACAAAAACTTTTTTATGAAAATTGTAGCAGATAGTCTCTCTTAATAGTTTTATATATAAAAAGTGAAATAACTCAAAAGACAAAACGACTAACTCCATGACAAAAAGTCGCGAATATTTAAGTTTTTATAAATAATGATTAATGGGATTAATTTATAGGTTCCCATTATGTTAGTGAGTATATTTTACAAAATAATGTTGTCATTATGAAAAATTATTAGATTTATAGAGATTTTTGAAAAGTTGGTCGTTTAGGCAAGTGAAATATTATAAAATTATTTATTTATTTTTGTACACTAATAAAGACACAATAAAACATAACGAAGGATTTATATTGCAGAATTGTTGTAGATACTTTAATAGTCGATCATGTAGTATATAAATTATTTAGGTCAGGTCTGTATTAAGGAAAATTTTAAGTCGGAAACGTATTTATAAAATTAATTTAAATTATAATGCAACTCCCAGATAACTAAGATATGTATTTTTTATTAATACATTAGGCACGGGTTTCTGCGTTTTTTTTTAGATTATGTAATTCTAACCCCATTTCAGAAGGTTTTACTGATATTTATATCCCTATATGTCACTTTTAAGGCATTTAATAAAATATTAAAATTTTCTTTATCTAAAATGTAATTAATTTTGAAAATACGTTTCTGATATATCATGTCTTATATAAATTAATTAGATCAGGTCTGTATTAAGGAAAATTTTAGGTCAGAAACGTATTTTCAAAATTAATTACATTTTAAGGTCGAAACGCACTAGAGCGGCTCGACGCTTCACTACACTACACTACGCGTCGCAACAAAATATTCTCTTTAATGTTTTAAATGAACCTAGTCGCACATGGGCGACACTACGCTGCACGGTGCGTTACGTGCGATTGGTTAAAAAAATGAAGTGTAGTGTAGTGAAGCGTCGCGCCGCTCTAGTGCGTTCCGACCTTTAGATAAAGAAAATTTTAATATTTTATTAAATGCCTTAAAAGTGACATATAGGGATATAAATATCAGTAAAACCTTCTGAAATGGGGTTAGAATTACATAATCTAAAAAAAAACGCAGAAACCCGTGCCTAATGTATTAATAAAAAATACATATCTTAGTTATCTGGGAGTTGCATTATAATTTAAATTAATTTTATAAATACGTTTCCGACTTAAAATTTTCCTTAATACAGACCTGACCTAAATAATTTATATACTACATGATCGACTATTAAAGTATCTACAACAATTCTGCAATATAAATCCTTCGTTATGTTTTATTGTGTCTTTATTAGTGTACAAAAATAAATAAATAATTTTATAATATTTCACTTGCCTAAACGACCAACTTTTCAAAAATCTCTATAAATCTAATAATTTTTCATAATGACAACATTATTTTGTAAAATATACTCACTAACATAATGGGAACCTATAAATTAATCCCATTAATCATTATTTATAAAAACTTAAATATTCGCGACTTTTTGTCATGGAGTTAGTCGTTTTGTCTTTTGAGTTATTTCACTTTTTATATATAAAACTATTAAGAGAGACTATCTGCTACAATTTTCATAAAAAAGTTTTTGTCTGAACACCCCTAGTTTTTGAATAATATTAACAAAGATACTGAGATACACAATTTATAAAGCTCAAAATCTCTCATTATAAATGAATAATTCAGGAAACCTCTAATTGTTATAACCAAAATATTTTTTATGAGTGCAACAGTATCACCTTAACATATTCCCATATGATTAAAAATAAATATAACCCATAGACATAAAGAAATGGACAGCGCATCTGACTCGTAAAAAGAGCCGTGTCAAATGAGAGAGACAGAAGATGTTTGGAAATCATATATGTTATTTTCCAAACGACATGCATCTCTCTCTCACTTACAGAACATATGTTACACCCATATTACACCATTATGTTAAATACGAATGCGCTGTCTATATCTCTATGTCTATGATATAACCCGCTAGAAAGAGTAATAATTTTTTAAAGCATTGGCAATACGCAGATTTTCAATGTTGTTTATGGAGGGGTTCCCCTCCTTCAAAATTAAAAAAATAGCATTGTTACATTCTGTGAGACATATATTATCCGATTTTCATAAAATTAGCTTATAGAACACGATAATCCGGTAAATGATCAAAATCAAGACTAGCTTCGACGCGAATTTGGCGCGCCCCACTTTAAATTAAAATACCGTCTAAAGCTCACCAGTCCCGACTAGGGACTCTTTGGTTTCTTAAAGATTAAGTATTTATGAAGCCATTTCAGAAGAAATTTCTAATCTTTCCATTTTTTCTTTATTAAAACCTAATTTTACTGTACTAACATAGCAGGTTTTGCATCTTGGGACTACTCAAGTAGAAACCATTAGAAATCATACGTGTGCTGACATCTCTATGTATTACAATAAACTAAATTTAAATATACAAGAAGATACCTGTAATTTAAAACCACACATCGGCACACATCTGACAATGATCTTGTTATAGTTGTCAAATTTAAGGTTATTTTATTATTTACATATTAATTATTTTAAACACAATAAGGCCTTAACTTAAATTTAATACTTTTAAAATGTCAGCAATAAGAATAATTAAACAATTAAATGAAAAACCATCAGGAGCTGTAATATTTTTTCATGGTTCAGGTAAATAAATTAAAAAAATATATATTGATGTTAATGATTTTATTTAAATGTTTTTATATTTTTATTCAGGAGATACTGGTGATGGAATCTATGAATGGGTTAATTCATTAGTCCGAAAAGTTCTACAATTTGATCATCTGAAAATAATTTACCCAACAGCTCCTTTACAACCGTACACTCCATTTGGAGGCGAGGTAATAGTTTGAAATTTCTGATCACATATATTTGTGTTTAATAAATTTAAATGTTTTAATAGTTGTCCAATGTATGGTTTGACAGACCTAATATTTCACCAAAATCACCAGAAAATCAAGAATCATTAAATAAAATTAGTGTGACTGTAAAACAACAGGAAACTGAAGACGGTATTCCTACGAATAGAATTATTGTTGGTAAGTATCTTATATAGGGTAAAAAGTAGCCATAATCATATTGCCACCTAAATCGTGCTTAACCCTAGACGGGTAGACGTCTAACTTAGGCGGGCAAGAGTAGACGTTCGTAAAATTGACTACTAACTACTACTATATAATTTTTGGTTTTCTAATAAATTTATGGCAAAAAAAAGTTTTGCTTTTAAAATCTTTTGATTTATGTATTTAAAAAAATAAAGAAATAGGAAAGATTAAAATATAAGCTAAGTAATATAAGTTTACAGCAAATCGACAAACGAAAAAAAGTATCATTGGATCAAGCAATGAGATCTTTTTCACATTCACAGCATATCCTTTTACGTATATATTACGAGTAATATTAACATAAGAGAGTAGACCTTCGTGAAAGATACGATGTGATTTACCGATCTATGGCTCCCTCTAGAAAACTAGCAAACACTGACACTTATCCTTGGCAGAGGTTGAAGACGAACTATTAAACAAGGCATACCTTCCCGCTCGGCTCCCCATCCCGTCTTGATTACCCTGTAGAGTGCGTTGTGTAAATGTAGTCGTAATTATTACGATCGTCTACCCGTCTAGGGTTAAAAAAAAATTTAATCGGAGAACAATTTTTGTTCTCATTTTAAAATGAACACAAAGCTTCTGGTATCTTCGATATTGCGAGGAAGTAAAAACATAGATTTATCATAAAATAATTTGGGATGCTAAAATGATAAGTATTTATAATTTAGGCCCTTAGAAATTGTGGTTTTCTAGTCGCATAGGTCAAAGTCTGTCCCTGCATTCATACATAGGCGCTTATGTGCATCGCACACTTGGTGCATAGTGTGAGGTGGGGCAGATTGATACGGTTTATTTTAGAAAATAAAAAAAGATCATAAAATTACAATTAAAGTTAATGTTGGTAGTTAATTGTATTTAATGTTTACCTGAGTAACTTTTTGGGTGAAAGTTTGAACCTTACTTGTTAAAAATAAATGTTACAGCCAGGGCTGTGGAGTCGGAGTCAAAGTTTTAGTAATTTTGGGTGGAGTAGGAGTCGATAAAAAGGTACTCCTTTAAGGGAGAATGCCACTGTGACGGAAAAAAAATTAAACGAAAATGTTCTTACATTTTTTTAAAGTATACATATTCATAAATATGTATACAAAAAATTGAGTTTATGAAAATTGACGGAATTACAGTCGATTTAGTGAGACGAGGTAGCACGGCCGGTTATGACATAACAAAAACATTAAACACGTTTATCTCGAAATGACATTTTTCGACCTGGTCGACAAGATTCCTCAAAGACTAATGAACCGATTTCATATTTTTTTTTTTTAATAATTTTCGTAACTGTAGTAGCTATTGTTGCACGTAACCGATTTTTGAAATTTTGATAATTACTATTTTTAAAACCGCTCTTATAAAAAAATAGGTCTTAAAAATGAAAAAAAATTTCAAACATTCGCCATCTTGTGAGAAAAAAAATTTAAAAAAAAACGGCTATGTGCAACGATAGCTACATTCATATAGATATTGATACAATTTTTATTTATTTTTTTCATATAATCCTTCTCGAAATTTCGAGTGAACCATAGAGAAAAATATTTTTTTTGGTCGTCACATCGAGGCTCATAACTTTGTAAATATTTAATATTTTTCAATAAAAATTGATATAAAATAAGCTGAATATATACTTAATAAAACGTCCTTTACCTGATTCAAAAATAATTAATTATATTTGTGAAAAGAATTCCCAAACATTGACAATTTTTTGACCCGTCACAGTGGCTATCCCTCTTAATTAAATAATTTTACTTTTTACACTTTTATTATTTTTTCTTTGTTTTGAATTTTGAAGTTTGAAATTTTCAATTCTGGCTGGAACCAGAATCACTGGAATTCACCAAAAAATTTCTGCCTGAAAGCGGATTTTTTTTCAAAAACATCCTATATAAATTAATTTATAGGGTTAGGTGTAATCAGAGACATGAAAAAATGACAATTTTAAATAAATTTTTTTTACCAGTAAATTATTTTATTTTATAAAAGTAAAACATAGCATCATTAAATACTATGGGTAGGCCATAAAATGCACACCCCTTAAACGTAAAAAATGTATTAACTTATAAAATCAAATAAATACGGTACAATATAATTGGTGAAACTTAAAAGGATGTTTGAAAAAAATATTGGAGGTAATTAATATTATATAAATATATAATATTGAAGTTTATCACTCATTAAGATTTTTTAGAAAATCAACAATGAATCTTGATATCAATCGATTATTACCTTTTTTATTTAAATTTAGGATGTATTGTAATAAAACAACAATCATTTTAATTTACAATTTTTATATAAAATATTTTTTTTGTAATTAATTAATAATAATAATTAAAAAGATAAATACATCCACATATTGCAGCAATAACAGCTGTGTTCACCTGATGTCCAGGGTTGCCAGAATTGTTCACAACGAAAACGCGGCGTTCTTACGGGAAAACCGCAAACTAATGAAAAAAACCGCCCAATATTTGAAATTTAAATAAATGTAGATTTTTTTTTATTAATTTTGACAACAATCAGTTTTGATTTTTGAGGTATTATTAAATTTCACTTACCAGGTTTAACGACGAAGACATAACAGTTATTGCCATTCTTTAAGATATTACCACATTCATCATACAAAGGTCTTTAAATCTCTGTACTATTTTCTGGATCACTCGCCAATAAATATTATAAATTTTGATTGAAGAAATTTAAATAATCAGACCTCGTGTTATTAAAAATGAGACCGCACAATAGATTCTTGAGAGAACATTTGAACGTCTGCTTATCAGTGACGTAGTTATGCTCTTATACATAAAAGGTACAAATGGCGTAACAGTATAGTATAGTAAACTTTGAAACTTAAAAAGCGTGGGAATAAACTAAGAATTAAAAAAAAATTGAAATTTTTTTCTTAAATTGAAAACTTTCGATAATCATATGAACAACTTCTAAAATAGCCCAAATTGTGGAAAATCGCCCAAAGGAAATTTAAGCGCAAGCCATGCTTAAAATTCGCCCAAATTGTGGAAATACGCCCAATCTGGCAACCCTGCTGATGTCTAGCATTTAAAATGAAACAACAATGTAACGTTTATAGGTTATATGTATATTATATATTTGTTTTAAAAATGCAAACTTACCAGATTTTATATTGATTAAAAAGATTGATTGGCTTTGAATAAAATAATTAAAATACAGCACGTATCGATGTACATGTATTTACATATTAATTAACACAATATAATAATTGCAGTGACGTATATATGACGTATGAAGAAATAGCGCATAACAGAAATTTTTGGAACTTCTACGGACTAATACTCTATTTGTAAAAATAATTCTTGTCAAAATATGAATTTTTGTTTAAATAAACTGCAAATTTCGTTACTTCTAGTTATCCAATTTTGTTGAGTTTTAATAGGGTTCTATTCTGATAATAGATGAAGTGAATTCAAAAGGATTGGTGCAAATTTATTTCGAATTGTAGCCTGTAGTTCGGCGTTTCTATCAAAAAAGCGGGTTAAATCGACAAATTGAACTTTATTTATATTTTTATAACAGAAAATTAAAACCGATCGATATTAAACTAAGTAAAAACAGAGACTGTAATGTTTTCTACCAGAAAATGTAAAAATTTAAGTGGGTTACTGAAGAAATTTAAGATATAATACTCATTTTATCAATTTATATACGGAAAACAATTTTAGGACGAGAGTAGAACACACTTCCAAGCAGAGCCTGCTTGGGGTGTGCAATAAGGTTTCGACTTGACTTGACAGAAATTTTAGAAAAAAAAATTAATAATTTTAAAAGTAATGGCTGTTTGTGTTGATCCAGTTCCAACCGAAGCTCCTTGCGGTGACCATCACTTATCCTTGGCGATTCATTCAAATTCAATCAGACAAAAAAAATTAGTTTTATTAATAGATAATCTAGTGCCTGATCGAAGCTTTTTTTTTCTTTCTTAAATTAACAAAATGGCACCCTCAGGAAATTTTTTTCCAGATTTTCGGGAAAAAAACAACAGTTAATTGTTTATAACAAATCGAAATTAAATACAAAACAAAAATCCTTCGATCAGGCACTAGTTTTTGATGTTTTCAAAAAGCTGTATAAATTTCATTAAAATCTACCGAGCGGTTTTCGAGTTACAGTGGTCACCAGTTCAAAAAACATAGTTTTGAGAAAAACGCATTTAAAGTTTTACACTCAATTTACGTAAAGTAATACGTATTATTTAATTACTTACACCGAGTCATCTATCAATGGGCCATATAATAGTTCTTCTGCCGTTGTAGCAGCTTCCAAAAATGCAAAAAAAAAACAAAATCGATTTCTTGAAAATTCTGACTACACCTAACCCTTTAAACAATTAAGTAATATAAAAACATAATTTATTTAGAACTTTTTAGGAAAACTTATTTTCCATAAATTTTTAATGTTCTATCAATCTAAGTAAATTAAAAAAAAATAAAAAATCATGTAATGGCGATGAAATGCCTTGTGCTACCTTTACAGCAAAGAATCGGAGTGGGAGTAGGAGTCGAAGTCGTAGGTTTTTGTACCGACTTCACAGGTCTGATTAGAGCTATTTATATTTAAAGTGGAATTTGTATCAATGTACCCCTTACACGGTACACTTTGATACATGGGTATCAATACACCTTGCTTTTACAAATTATAAGAAGTCAGATTAAATTAAGGGGCTATACCAGTGTGAACGCTGAAAATTTGGATGATTTTCGGATATTTTTTGGAAGAAAAATACTCAATGAAATATTTTGGAAAATTGAGAATATATTTAGCAATATTAGAGGTGTATTTCATAATTTTTTCACGTAAATATATTGATATCTAAGCGAATTATGCGCTGTCTTCGGAGACGCCAAAAAAAATCTCCTCCACTGCGGCCATGATTCCGGACGATGGAGTAGCTGAAATTGAAAAATGAAATAATGTCGTTAAACTGGAAGGTATTTCCTGTACAATGAACTAAGATTTTCGAAAAATATCAAAATCTAACAAAATGTTAGTTATGAAAAAAAAAGTATGTTTTATTGCCTATAAAATGGTCGTGTTTTTAATGTCAAATCGTCAATTTTCATCCAATAAAAAATATCCTAGTTCATCGGAGAGTAAATATATTCAAGAATACTCAGGTCAAATTGCAAGTAAATCGGATAATTGTTCTTTGAGTTACAATGTCAGCAAATTTGAAAAATCTCGTTTCGAGAAAAACGCATTTAACGTCAGCTCCTGGGCATTTCATATCTGCGAACGGTCGCTCTTTAGAAGGCTGCTGTTTAGAGATTATTAGAGATACGGCTTTGAAATTTTCACAGAATATTCTTGAAACTATAAACTCTCCAAAAAGGCAAAAAAATGATTTTTTGAAAATTTCACACTGGTATGGCCCCTTAACGTCAGCTCCTGGGCATTTAATATCTGCGAGCGGTCGCTCTTTAGAAGGCTGCTGTTTGGAGAGTATTAGAGATACGGCCTTGAAATTTTCACAGAATATTCTTGAAACTATAAACTCTCCAAAAAGGAAAAAAATGATTTTTTTAAATTTCACACTGGTATGGCCCCTTAATATTGAATAAAAAAAAGGATGTCATTCTGTGCCTTTCTTGATGATTGGTTCTAGCATATTCAACACAATATGTGAACAGAAGCCTCATATTTTATGTCCAGATAGACATAGACTCCAGAAGGTTTACGCCTCAAATAAAAAACGTGAAATTCACATTTCTGATCTTTTTCCCTGAAGATAATTTTGTCAACAAAATGTCTAACAGTCTTCTTTTGTTCTAATTTTACTATTACAAATACAATATTGATATATCAAAGTGCCGTCATGCTAATGTACCAATGTACATTTATGTACCCCATGTTGTTAATTAATAATAAATAATAAGTAAAAAGAAAACGGCAACAGATTACTTTTAAACACTACTTTTGCTCGACTTACAATTAGAAGTGAATTTAGTTATCTTGTAATATACATAATTCACCATAGATTAAATGACATTTGGTACAACACATCAATCAATCACACACATCAAATTTAGTCATCAGAGAGCAAAACAGTTATTTACTTAATACAGTGGCGTTGAAGTTATGTTTTTCATTATGAAAATCATCTTTTATCTGATGCCAAGTATAAAAATTGAACTCATGGGGGGGGGGGGGTGATCCCCTTACCCCCCCCCCATCTACGCCACTGACTTAATAGGCATGATGACTAATTTTAAAAGAACTATTCTATGATGATCTTACGTATCTCCTATTTCCAAAAAAATACTTATTTCTACAAGAAATAAAGGTATAATCGCAAAAATTGACTCTTTTAAAACTAATTTTGAATTTGACGCCAAAACGCTCGTAGGTGACATTTGAGAGTTGTGACGTCACACTCCTTGTCAACAATAATCAAACAATAATTTAATTATTTTGTATGCTAAAAATGAATTCCAAAGTATATACATAAGTTGTTGAGTACCTCTGTACTATGTACGTCATTGTTGAGTACCTCTGTACTATGTACGTTTTATATTTATTGTTTTTGATTGTTAATTTAAAGGTGGCTTTGCCATTTTGTTAGTTGTTATGTTTTGTTTTTTTTTTTAATAACAAGTTGGAAAATTTTATATTCATAAAAAATTATTGTGTGTAAATTATGTAAAGTTATATCAATATACATATTATTAAAATACATTGTTTGTGATTCCGAGGCGTGGTATTTGATGCCATTAAATAAGTGTAATTTCTTCATCTAATTAATTATAATTTTTTTCTAAAAAACCGCTAATATCGAAGGAATTTAATTTAAATAGTGTTAACATTGTGTTTCGAGTTAACTGGTCCTAAGGCGTCTACATTTTTGGTCTATCATCGAACATTTTGGTCCACTTCGACCGGATTCGATCAAGTGTATATGGAGCATTATAATTAACGAAGATTTAATAGGAAAATCACAAATTTCGACATCAATATTTCGTCTGTTTGTTGATCACAGCCACCTCTATTATACTGGACATTCATTTGGATATCATAAACAAGAGTGAAGTTAGCACCGGAGTCAAGTTAAGTTGGCTGCATTGTGTTGAGTGGTTAGCTTTGATTGTTTGTGTCAAATTTCATATGTCACATGTATTTATAAAGGGTGGATGAAAGAAGGACATCATTTGGACATAAGCAATTCGAAGATAGCGCCGGCGTCAAGATAAGTTTGGTGCATTGTGCATTGTGTTTACCTTTGATTGTTTGTGACAAATTTTATATGTCACTTGTGTTTTTTAAGGTATGATTTATGTTTAAATACCTTTAATTTTTGAGACTGTTAGTTGTTTTTTATATTTAATTTTCGTAGTTGTCAAATAGATGATTTTTTATACGATATTTGGTATTTGAGGTTAACTGATTGTTGTCGAAAATATTTTTCAAAAAATATTAATTGTTGTGATTTTGACAGCTGCAGTGATTTTCGTGTATATTGGATATTTAAAGTCATCTACTTGATAATTTATTTTACATTGAGCATTCTTTTCTATTTTAATTAATTTCATTTGCTACATACTATATTGTTTTTACTTCACTAAAAATGACTGACAGTATTAAAGCTTTGGTAGCAAAGAGGAGGTACCTTAGGGGTAGGATAACTGATATAGAAAATCAATTAGGTGATGTACATTCTATCACCGATTCTACCAAATTGCAATGTGGTTTGGACATTTTGACTGATGTATTCAGTAGGTTTGAAAATGTACAAATGGAATTAGAAATACATGACGAAAAAAAATATGCTCCTGAAGGAAAACTTACTTTTGACAAACGCTATGAACTACATGAAAATATAAGTATAGCTCTTGCTAATCTAAAAGTTATAAAGGATGTAAAATCTCATTCAAGTACATCAACAGGTAATAATCATTCAATCTCGTTACCTACTATTCATTTGCCAATTTTTGCCGGTGATTATGAGAAATGGATGAATTTTAAAGATTTATATGCCAGTTTAGTACACGATAACACACAGTTATCAAATATTAAAGAATTTTACTATCTCAAAACATGTATAAAAGGTAATGCATTGTCACTTATCTCCAGCATTGAATGTACAGATGCTAATTATATTAGAGCTTGGGAAACGCTATTAGAGCGATATGACAACAAAATATTGATAGCAAATACACATTTGAGAGGTATGTTTAATTTAACAAAGGCAACCAAAAATTCATCTGCCAGTTTAAAAAATTTATTGAATGAATTTACACAGCATCATGATAGTTTGGAAGCTTTAAAAATTCCAAATATGCATGATTTATTCCTTATTCATATTTTGTCGGAAAAGGTCGATTTCGAAACTGTTAGAGAATTTGAAATTCAAAGAAACGATAACGAGTTCCCAACATTGGAAATATTTAAAAAATATTTAAATAATAAATGTCGAGCTCTTGAAACTGTTACTCACGGAGAATCTGTTTCCACTTCGAGTTTTAGTAAAAAATCTATTTCTTGCATTGCTTCAAAGAACTTACAACAAAAGTGTCTTTATTGTAAAGGGGTTTCTCATTTCTTATATCGTTGTTATCAGTTTCAAAAATTAAAACTTGACGAACGTCGTTCATTTGTAAATAAATTACAGCTTTGTTATTTTTGTCTAAGTGATAAGCACCAATTCTCTAAATGTAATAGTGCATATACGGGTTGTCCCAAATGTCAAAATAAAAATCATCATGAACTACTTCATAAAGACATTTCTCCAGGAGAAGAAAATGTTAACTCTTCTACTAAAGGCACTTCATGTATAATATCTAACAATAATGAAAGTGAATCGCTCAATTGTGTAGATGAAAATGTAATTTCAAATATTAGTTGTCAAAAACATGTGATTAATAGTAATCACAAAATTATATTGTTATCAACTGCTATTGTTAAAGTAGTTGATGCCAATGGTGCTCAACAGAATTGCCGAGTGCTTTTGGATAGTGCAAGTGATCGTAACTTTATCACTAGTACATGTTTAAAACGTTTAAATATATCTGGATGTAAATCTAACTGGCGTGTTTCAGGGTTCGGGGGAAAGACATCATCTGTTTCAGAAATAGTTAACCTCGAATTACAATCCAGAGTGTCAAATTATAAAATTAAAATACAATTTGGGGTTATTGATAAAATAACCGATAATTTACCCTTGCGTAGTTTCAATAAAAATGAAATACGTTGGCCATCTTTTGTTCGTTTAGCTGATCCAAACTTTAACATCTCTGGTGAAATAGATATGCTCATTGGATCAGAAATGTTTTATAAAATTTTACACAAAGGTAAAATTGAATTAGGTAATAGTGCCCCTGTTTTACAAAACACTGCATTCGGTTGGATTTTTGGTGGTGTTTTGAATGTCAAAAATCAGGGTAACACTAATTATGCCGTCACATTACTTTCACGTGTAACGGAAAATGTTATAGAATTACCTAAACCAATGACAACTTTATTTAAAACTAATGATAATAAATATTATTCTTATCCATTAGAAAAAGTTGATCGTTTTTCGTCTTTTAATTACGTACAAAAAGCTTTTGAGTTTGGGTTTCGTTTCATGTATAATACTACATCTAAAAATGTTAATAAACCAAAAGATGTTTTATCAATTATCGAATTAGATAACTCATTTAAATTAATAGTTCGTGAGTTACAACAACATTATTTTTCAAAGGAAATATTGTTACTTACTAGAAATGAAGCATCTCTTAATAATGTAGATTTAAGTTTTAGTAAATTAAAATATCTTCATCCATTTTTGGATCAAAATGGAATTATACGTGTAGGTGGCAAACTTAATTATTCATCTGTTTCTGAATCACAACGTCATCCTATGATTCTTCCAGCGGAAGATCATATTACTAAATTGATTATTTTGAATGAGCATGAAAGACTGTTGCATGCAGGTGCTCAGTCTACTTTAGCTAATTTACGTTTACGTTTCTGGATCATTAACGGTAGAAATAAAATACGATATATTATTCATAAATGTATTAAATGTTTTCGTTTTGTAGGTAAACCTGCTGAACAGATCATGTCAGATCTACCATCTGTGCGTGTTACACCCCACAGACCTTTCCTTTATGTAGGATTAGATTATAGTGGAGCTGTTGATATTAAACAATCGCGTTTACGTAAAACCCTTATTACTAAAGGTTATATTTGTCTTTTTATTTGTATGTCTACAAAGGCAGTTCATTTGGAACTTGTTTCCGACATGTCGACTTCTACCTTTATAAGTGCTTTACGTAGATTTATGTCACGTCGTGGGAAACCCAAAAGAATATATAGTGATAATGGGACTAATTTTAAAGGTGCTCGAAATGAGCTCAATGATTTATATAAAATGCTCAATGATAAATTAAGTATCGCTAATATTTATAGCATTATGACTCAGGATGCAGTGGAATGGAATTTTATACCACCCGCTTCTCCCCATTGGGGAGGATTGTGGGAATCGGGTATCAAACTCATTAAATATCATTTAAAACGCATAATGTTGAATACTTTGTACACTTATGAGGAGCTTAATACTCTACTTGTGCAAATCGAGGGCATTGTGAATTCCAGACCCCTTCATCCTTTGTCGAGTGAACCTGAGAACATAGTGTGTCTCACGCCAGCTCATTTTTTAATAAATGAAAATTTATCTGGTCTCCCTGAGGCTGGACTTGTGGATGTTAATGTACATCGCCTGTCTCAGTGGAATCAAATTCAAAGACTTCGTCAATTGTTTTGGCGTCGTTATAGCTCAGATTATCTTAATTCTCTGCAGCAAAGAACCAAATGGGTTCATGTGAAGGATGATATTACTCCTGGTACTATGGTACTAGTCAAGGAAGATAACATTCCTCCTCTTAACTGGTGCTTGGCCAGAGTCATAGAAACATTTAAAGGAAAAGACGAGCATGTTCGTTCTGTTTCCATTAAAACAAAGTCTGGTATTTATACTAGGCCTATAACAAAAATTTGTGTATTACCCATTGAATAGTTTCGGTTGAAATATAATATTTCAACGGAGGGGTGTATGTTGAGTACCTCTGTACTATGTACGTCATTGTTGAGTACCTCTGTACTATGTACGTTTTATATTTATTGTTTTTGATTGTTAATTTAAAGGTGGCTTTGCCATTTTGTTAGTTGTTATGTTTTGTTTTTTTTTTAATAACAAGTTGGAAAATTTTATATTCATAAAAAATTATTGTGTGTAAATTATGTAAAGTTATATCAATATACATATTATTAAAATACATTGTTTGTGATTCCGAGGCGTGGTATTTGATGGCATTAAATAAGTGTAATTTCTTCATCTAATTAATTATAATTTTTTTCTAAAAAACCGCTAATATCGAAGGAATTTAATTTAAATAGTGTTAACATTGTGTTTCGAGTTAACTGGTCCTAAGGCGTCTACATTTTTGGTCTATCATCGAACATAAGTCCTTAAGTAAGGTATATATCTAATAATCTTGTAAGAGGAATTGATATTTGTCTAAAATAAAAGTCAATCACTTTTGACGTTTACTGATGCGTGACGTCATTCGCTCTGATTGGTGTTCCATTTAACATGGCAGTGGATTTCTGTATTTTGTATTTTTATTTTAACAAAAATTATTAATATCGCTTTTATTATAAAAATAAATACATTTTTTAGAATCTTTTTAACCTATTTATTTATTTAAAATCATAATTTCAGTGATACTTTGTTACTGGCATCTTGCCTATTCTGTTGTATGATTGACTAGATTAAGAGGTACGTATTATTTATGCGTATAATACCGCGGTCGTGTTTTTATAAACTAATTATAACAACTACTGCAGGGTGGCCAGTTTCTGGAAAACCGGGAAAAGTCAGGGAATTTTGCTAGATAGGGAAAAGTCAGGGAATTTGGTTGGAAGTCAGGGATTTTTTTATAAAAATGCAAAATCACACAAATTCTCGCAAATATTTAAAGAGTGACCTTTTTTAGGGTTCCGTAGAAAACTAGGAACATATATAGTTTCTCCATGTCCGTCCGTCTTCAAAAATTTTGAGATAATAAGATGAAATTTGGCATACAGTCGTAGATTAATGGCCCAAAACAGAAATGATAAGATTTTTGAAAAAAAAAATTTTTTAGGCCCCCTTTCCATAAAATGAAAAGTGTTTAAAAAAAAATTCACTTACCCCATTTAATGGGGTGTCGTTAGAAAGGTCTCCTAAAATGCAACAAAAAATGTATCAGAACTTTTTGATTTTAACCCTTTAATCACGATGTTATTGCTCTCCAAAATCGTTAAAAAAACGCCCCCCCCCCCCTCTATTTTCTATACTATCAATTTAAAAAATCTGAAAAAATTCCAGAATATAACTTTTAATTAGTACTTTCACTGAAAATTATAACGAACATTGTCAAAAATATTTTGGACCCCCTTCTATAGGCTAAAAAGTGAACTCTCATTTTTTCCCCACTTACCCCATTGAGTAGGGTGTCATTTAATAGGTCTCAAAAATTTAATAAAAAATGTCAGATAACTTTTTGATTTCAACCCTTCAGTCACAAAATATTTGCTTTTTAATGTCGCTGTCAGAGCCCCCCCCCCCCTCTATTTTCTAAACTATCAATTCAAAAAATCTGAAAAAAATTCAGAATGTAGCTTTTAATTAGTACTTTCACTGAAAATTATAACGAACATATCAATAATATTTTGGACCCGCCTTTCACAGATTGAAAAGTGAACTCACATTTTTTTCATTTACCCCATTGAGTGGGATGTCATTTAATAGGTCTCCTAAAATGCAATAATAAAAGTCAAATCGTAGTGAGAATGACTACGGAACCCTATCATGTGCGTGCCCAACACGTACTTGCCCGTTTTATTTAGGTTTTTTATCAAAATTTTAAATAAATAAACAGGGGAAAACGGTAAAAAGTCTCCTGGAAAACCGGGAAAAGTCAGGGAAATATGTTCCAGAGAAATACTGGTCACCCTGCACTGTATCTATGTACCCCATCTCCCTCTGCAAATAATATTATTTTTAATACATAATTAATGTTTTTGTATTTTGTTGTCAGGTGGTTTTTCAAATGGGGGTGGTTTAGCTTTGCATACCGGATATAGATGGTGTCCTAATGTTGCTGGTACATTTGCATTATCAGCATTTCTCAATAAGGATTCATCTGTCTACGAAAACTTGAAAAATTCATCAAATACTAAATTCGGTCCATTATTTATGTGTCACGGTGATCAAGATGATTTAATTCCATTGCGATGGGCAGATGAAACATTTAAAACACTTCAAAGTTTAGGAATTAATGGAAAGTTCCATAAATTAGAAAATACTGCTCATTCACTTAATTTATTAGAAATAAATAAATTAATAAGTTGGATATTGAAAGTATTACCACCATTAGATAATTGATGTTTTATAATTATTATATTTGTTTAATAAAATATATTTTATTATTTCATACTTTTTATTTACCTTTACCAACGGGGCCGGCATCAGTCACGGTCATCAGTCATAGATAAGTAAATACTATAGATAGATTATTTTACAAGTTCATGAAGTTACATTAAGGAGATGAAAAAAGAGTGGAGGGGGTATGTCGAAAAACGGAGTGTGGAGTGGGCAGTTCGCATTTTATGGACCAATGCGCAGAAGTAAGAAACTTAGTTTGTGCACATTCACCACGGGGAAGACCTCTGTTGGTTAAACTGGGAACTCAACTGACAGTTTGGGTTGTCGGCGAGACGGGTAAGACGCAAGGAAAAGAAAGGTGTTAGGGAGCGTTCATGTATTACGTAACGCAATTTTTGAAGATTTTTGACACCCCCCCCCCTCCCCCCATGTAACGCGCCGTAACGTTTTTCTGTACCCCCACCTCCCCCTAGTTTTTACCTAAAAACTGTTACGTAACGCGTAGTTCAAAACCCCCCTCCCGTCCCTGTAACGCATCGTAACGTTTTACAAGACCCCCCCCCCACCCACCAAATTCGTTACGTAATACTTGAACGCTCCCTTACACACACAACTATACGGATGTGCAGTCAACAACTGCGCATGGGTCCATGCACGAGAGACCATCCACACGGCGGTCATATTGTGACACATAAAATTGTATTACAGATATAAAGAGTACCATCTTCTCTCTCTATCCTCATAGTCACGTTAGACCATAGACATATGAGCCATTCCACGTCAAGCGGGACAGTTTTTTACCTCATGTTTTCTGATTTGGCTATAATTTTTTTTACAGCTTCTTTGGACCCAATTTATATGTCAAACAATTTTTATTTTATTTTTATCACCCCTAGTTTAGAAGTTACAAGGGGTTGAAATTTCGGAAAAACGGCAAAAAATCGAAAACATGCTCTTCTTTAACTGCTTATATTTCCGGTTCTATTCATCCTACAGACTTCGACAAAAAAACATTTTGAAGCTCTTGAATGTCACTTTAATAACGTATTTATTGTTATTTTTATAAACAATTTAATTTATTTGTTATAAACAATTATATTATTTAAACGTGGTTTTCAAGGCGAGAACACGCTTACAAATTTTGAAAAAAATATCAGCGTATTCCTTGATCAATTCTCTACAAAACTGCTGAGTTACAGAATGGAACTCCGATGGGAACTGTCTCAAAAAAGTGATTTGTACGAAAAACCGCGCGCGCGCGCATATCCGCACGGCTTGTGTCGCGGTATTGCTCAGTATTGCTGTTATAAAAATAACAATAAATACGTTATTAAAGTGACATTCAAGAGCTTCAAAATGTTTTTTTGTTGAAGTCTGTAGGATGAATAGAACCGGAAATATAAGCAGTTAAAGAAGAGCATGTTTTTGATTTTTTGCCGTTTTTCCGAAATTTCAACCCCTTGTAACTTCTAAACTAGGGGTGATAAAAATAAAATAAAAATTGTTTGACATATAAATTGGGTCCAAAGAAGCTGTAAAAAAAATTATAGCCAAATCAGAAAACATGAGGTCAAAAAATGTCCCGCTTGACGTGGAATGGCTCATATAGCGTAGACAAATTCAAGTTGACGTAAAAGGGGAGGTCACGCGCCAAGCCAGAAGCAGAGTGTAAAGTACGACATGCGTGCCCCCTCCACTATGCGCAAAGTTCAGACTGCGCACTTCATTATAGCGACAGTCTGGCTTCCGCTAGCAGCGGAATCTGCGTCGCTCCGTATAACAATATCGAATGGCCGTATAAAATTTTTAAATCAGCGAGTTAGTGTATGATACCATTATATCCGTTCATAACACTGCACTAGACAACTACTATCTACTACAAATGTTATATCCAAGGTTTTTTCGCAAGAAAAGTGAATAAAGAATTTTACTCGGTTTCAAGACCGGAAAGATATCGAGGACCGTACCGCTACCCGCAACCTTGAAGAAATATAATTCAGCAACCACGTGCGGTGCCAACTATCGCCATTTTGAACAAGTTTATATACACGTCAAGCAAGAACAAACCTCACAACATGAAGACAAAATATTTATGCGCAACGCGACGAGATATCAACCATTCTTCAGGTTGATGTAATTTCTCTGATTTTATTATCCCTGCTGTAAAAGATTAGCTTCGCAAATAGCTGATATTTATGGCAAAATATTTTTTTCTACCTAATAGAAATATGAGATATTAAGAAGTTATATTCTTAAGCAAGTCCCGGGTTGTTATTTTTCTGCCCTGCGTGGGAATGTGTTTTCCTTAAATAAGTACCTGTAATTATAAATATTCTGTCCGCGCAACCACCGCGGTAAGCGAATTTTATTTGATAAAAAAATAAAATAAAAAATAATTAAATGTGTAAAAAAAAGTTGGCTTTGAATTTTTTGAAATTTTTTATTGATTATTAACTTTTTACTCTACATAATAAACAAAAAAATAAAATAAAAAACTTGTAAAAAAAAAGTTCCACATCGGGACTCGAACTCGGCATTCTTAGTTTACAATCTCTACAATATTTTTTTTGTTTTTAAAATATCAACCAAACGGTACCTTATACCGAAAAATCACAAGAGACACAATAATTTTGTTTTATTGAGAGGATTCCAAAACATATTTGATATTATCAATCCGATATTTAATATCCGAGATATGATTTTTTTTCGGTTTTGAACGGCCGCCATTTTGAAATCCCTAAAGGAATTTCGCTGACTAACGAACTTAACCGAGGTATTCGTGAGATCGATTTTTTAACCAAGTTTCAAAAAGATCGGAAGTAATCCTGGAAGGTTAGAGAGTCCACTCGAAACGGCAGATATACATATGTATATATATATATATATATATATATATATATACATAAAGTTTTTAACGAACCTCATTTTCGTGATCTCGAGATCAAGTTTGATAAAGATATATAGTTTTTTTTCCGAAGTTGCGTCATGATGGTGATAGCAATAGCTATATTTTTCTTCGAAAAATTCGCTAAAATGAGATAAAGGAAATTATATTCTTCGTCCCTGGTTGTAATTTTTCTGCGCTACATAGGAAATGTAATTGAACTCTCGCTTAACCACATACGAATCCATCCTTTACATTCAGGTATAAGTGTCGAAAAAGGTTCAATCTATCTCCGGCTGTAAAACGACGGCTCTCATTATCGAAATATGTATTTTGTAAAATAAAACAGTACTATCCTAATGGTAATACTGTAAATAAGTTGATCCTATGCAGTGGCGCGCCAACGAAATTTGCCGCCCGAGTGCAAGACTTTATTTGCCGCCCCTATATACATATGTCGACAATAAAACACAATAAAATTTTAAATGCATCTAAATAATCTCATATTTTTAAATCTATTTTACATTAGTGTAGTCATATAACCGAAATTTTATATTGAATAAAACAATCTCTCCTTACAGCGATTTTATGATTTTAAAATGTTCTAGGGATCAATAGGAGTTCATAACTCAGTTTGTGGATTTGTCCGTTTTCCGCGCGGTACTTTTTCCACGACTTTTCTGGAAAATCATCAGTTTTCCCATTTTTTGGTTTGTTTTTTGCTAATATCTCGGCTTCTACTTGATATATTTCGATGAAAAAATTTTCCTATCCTATCGATCGGTGTAGTGCGGGATACTCTGACTTAATTTATAACCTAAAAAAAATTATATACTGCGGTTATCACAGATTTGGCATAAAAAAACTTAAAATTTTATATAGGTACATTATTTTATCTACGATGGTTTGCCCAAAGATGAGCCGTGAATCAAATTTTTTTTCTAAATCTAATTTTTTGCGATATTTGAAAATATTTTTAAATGAAACTTGATAGGTTTATTTGGAATCATAAGAAGAACATTTTTTCCAATTTTTCGCAAAGTTATTGAGAAAAAAAAATCTGTGATAACTGCAGTATATAAATTTTTTTGAGGTTATAAATTAAGTCAGAGTATCCCGCACTACACCAATCGATAGGACGGTTCCTTACGCGTAAAAAAAACATTTTTTCATCGAAATATATCAAGTAGAAGCCGAGGTATTAGCAAAAAACAAATCAAAAAATGGGAAAACTGATGATTTTCCGGAAAATTCGTACAAAAAGTACCGTGCGGAAAACGGACAAATCCACAAACTCAGTTATGAACTCCTATAGAACCCTAGAACATTTTAAAATCATAAAATCGCTGTAAGGAAAGATTGTTTTATTCAATATAAAATTTCGGTTATATGACTCCACTATTTGAAAATTATTATTTGACTGCAAAAAAATAAAAAATAAACGAAAAATAATAAACTGCCTTGGCAGACACGAGACTTTTTTATACATCATGTCACCGAAGTATTAATATGTGATTACTTTTATAATTTAATACTTATTTGATTTAAAAAAATTTTACTTACAAAATGATTTTCAATTAATGAAATTGATACATTCTATTTAATATTGACATTAAATATTAAATAAAATCAATTTAGATTAATGATAATTGTATTAACATGCACAGACAAGTAGAAACGTCATATAACGTTAAAAAACGCCTCTCGTATCGCCACTGAAAAATTTGGAACATAATCGCAAGAAGAGCCATCTAATTACAATAACTGTAGTTTTGTACATCTAGCAGAATCTGTGAGAACTAAAACCGGCGGTGGGAAATACAAATCTATTATTTATTTACATAATTTTTCATTTTTAATAATAGTAAAATTGTTTTCGTGTATTTTTTTAAGTATAAAAACTTGGAATCTTCAACATAAAATCATAATTAGTTATAAATACATGAAAACAATTACATTAATAGCAAATATTAAAATTTCCTGAAAAAAATCTTAATTAAAACATAAATTAATTATATGAATTATTTTATTTTGAAATATTACACATGATAAAAACAATTTATCATATTATTATTTTGATATGATTTTATCATCAATTCGTATAACAGTATAACAATCACATGTTTTTGGTAGCTGTTGTCTTCAGATTTTTTATATTGGTGTTTCATACATAAGTTCATACATATAGTATATTGGCAATAATATTAATATTTTAGTTAACTTAATTAGTCTAATCACTATATCGCAAATGGGCACATCACTGTTGGGCAAGTATCTCTTCACATAGTGAAGGTGATATGTGCTGATTTTGTTTCATTGACCCTTATGCACCATTTATTGAGCCATTTTTTGTAATATGCCAAGGTTTTGCTGAAGTTTTTGTGATGCAGCGTGTGGGAGATAAGTAGTTGAAGTATGTATTTACTGGACATCTGAATTCTGAAAAAAAAAACGAATAGGTACATATTTTTTATAAAAACTGCTTATTTATAAATCATATAATTTTAAATACAAGTGTTATGAGTAATAGTAAAAAAAATGACTCAAATTTCTGATTAAAATAGGTACATCTATTTATTGTTAATTGTAATCATTTATGGGATTCGTATGACATTTCTAGGATTAAATGATAAAAATTGATTCATATTTCAATATAATAAATTTTTGTTTTCATATTTTTCTCATATGTTATACATAGAATTTTCAATAGAATAAAAAAATATCAGATTTTGTCAATTTTTTTAGATAAACATAATATAAGTTTAACATACCTTCTTAATAATGATTCACTGCATTTACTTCAAATAATTAATAAATTCACTGTGAAAATCTCAATAATTCATCAAAATAAAGCACAAAAATAACGAAAATGTTAATGTCATATTAAATATTATAAAACAAAAATTTTAATTCACGTAACACGATCAAAAAAAATCTTAAAAACACAAGTGGCGCCATCTGTTGACGCCACTGAATTCTAAAAAAAGGCAAATATCGTCCTATTTGAATGACGTTTCTACTTATATAGACCGGGAGCCAGGCTACATTCCGTTTGAAAAACCGTTAGAATTCATAAGAGTTGGTGATTTATATTCAGAAAGATGTAAAGAATGAAATTCTGAAGGTTGCCGGAAAAAAAACTCGGAACTTTTTTTGATACGAGCATTATAACGCAGTCCTTCCAGTTATAAAAAAATAGATGTTGCACCATTTTTAATTTTGATGAAAGTTTAGTCAGTTTTTATTATACGTATTAGTTAACAAAAACTGTAATTAGAAAATTTTAAATGTTCACAGGTTGGAGGTGGTGATCGTTTTACCCTCGTAAGATATGAATATTTCATCGATTTTTAACGATTCTTCGACTCGCTATAGCATGCGTTTTAATTAAACAATTATAATGAACTTGGGGTCATTTGAAAGCCTAAAGAGTCTAGCTTCAAAATGATTTAACTCAATTTTAAGTTTAGGTTATTTTCGTTGTAGATATTCGTAATAAAGGCTTTTCAATTTCATTTATGAAATTGTCATTTTATCTTTTTTTCAAAATTTTCAATGGCTTTCTGGTTTAACCGAGAAAGCTGTAATTATGCGTAAGTTATGTTCACATATAGTACTCAGTACCCACAAAAAATCAGCTTGATTGATGCACATTTTCTATTAAAAAAATTTAGTTAAATATCACAAATATCACGGAAACACCAAAAACAGCTGTTTTCGAAGCAAATAAAAGTTATGTGGGGGGCAAGATAAATTGCTGAATTTTTTTTTAATAATTATCTAAAAAGGACAATTTGATTCGTTTTGTTATTTTAATATTTTTAGCTGCCAGAAATTTAAAAATAATCAAAAAAATGCAAAAACACCAAAATTAGCTATTTTCAAAGTAAAAAAAATCTGTGAAGGGGGTGAGATTAAAATCTGATTTTTTTTCTAAAGATGCTTACAGTAGTAAGGTTCAAAGGCCAAGTGGTGTTTTTCTGATTTTTAAAATTTTTCTAGCCACTTAGTGTCCTGCAATTAGACTGAAAAACATCAAAATCACGCATTAAAAATGAAAAATAAAATAAAAATCAACAATTTTAGTAACTCCAATGCAGCTGTATCGTGGACTTAAAAAAGTCATATAGGCGTCGCGCGGCAACTTACGTCACTGAAAAGGGTCAGTAGCATCTGTAGAAAAAAATTCAGATTTTAATCTCACCCCCTTCACAGATTTTTTTTACTTTGAAAATAGCTAATTTTGGAGTTTTTGCATTTTTTTGATTATTTTTAAATTTCTGGCAGCTAAAAAAATTAAAATAACAATTGCCCTTTTTAGATAATTATTAAGAGCATTTGTAAAAAAAAATCAGCAATTTATCTTGCCCCCCACATAACTTTTATTTGCTTCGAAAACAGCTGTTTTTGGTGTTTCCGTGATATTTGTGATATTTAACTAAATTTTTTTAATAGAAAATGTGCATCAATCAAGCTGATTTTTTGTGGGTACTGAGTACTATATGTGAACATAACTTACGCATAATTACAGCTTTCTCGGTTAAACCAGAAAGCCATTGAAAATTTTGAAAAAAAGATAAAATGACAATTTCATAAATGAAATTGAAAAGCCTTTATTACGAATATCTACAACGAAAATAACCTAAACTTAAAATTGAGTTAAATCATTTTGAAGCTAGACTCTTTAGGCTTTCAAATGACCCCAAGTTCATTATAATTGTTTAATTAAAACGCATGCTATAGCGAGTCGAAGAATCGTTAAAATCGATGAAATATTCATATCTTACGAGGGTAAAACGATCACCACCTCCAACCTGTGAACATTTAAAATTTTCTAATTACAGTTTTTGTTAACTAATACGTATAATAAAAACTGACTAAACTTTCATCAAAATTAAAAATGGTGCAACATCTATTTTTTTATAACTGGAAGGACTGCGTTATAATGCTCGTATCAAAAAAAGTTCCGAGTTTTTTTTCCGGCAACCTTCAGAATTTCATTCTTTACTTCTTTCTGAATGTAAATCACCAACTCTTATGAATCCTAACGGTTTTTCAAACGGAATGTAGCCTGGCTCCCGGTCTAATATATGTTCTGTGATAAATTTAGATTTATTAATATCTATGTATAAAAATGTTATTTCCTTGGATACATTTATTAATATTAAACTGTCTACACATGGTCTACACACAAGAATTAATTTACACTTAATTAAGGTAGTTGGTCCATCATAATCTGATCACATTAGGCCATGAAGATATTTTTATAATTAAGAGAAATGATCATGGCAACGTTGCATATTATTTTCTATTAATTACTTGTCAGATGATTATATTTTATCATCTAAACTACCACAGAATATATTAATATCAATAAAATTAATTTGAATCTCCTTCTATCCACTTATTATATTTTGTAAAAAAAGATTTGATTATTTCGCGTATTTTTTACTATAACCAAATGCAAACGTTGTTGCCACATTGTCAACAATACTGTAATTTATGTGATGGTTTGGTAGTTAAATCTGGTTAAATCTTAATAACGGGATGGTCAATAACTCTATTTTTTTGTATACTGTTTTCTTTCATATAAATATACATGTCAGTTTTTTATGAAAAACTGACGCTATGTTTAAATTTTATCTAATAAAACGTTACGTTGGTGTACGGTTAGTCCATATAAGCTGTGTTAAAAATATAAACTTTGAGATCGTTTTTCATGACTTTGAGATGGTCAATTTTAATAAAAATGGGCTATTTTTCAGATATTAATCTAGGGAATATTCCTGTGCAATTTAAACAAAATCTGACGAAAACAATGTTTACGGACCAACTACCTTAAGATGTGTGTCTGTCTGTCTGTCTGTAAATAAACAACATACATAAATTAAGATATATATTTATTATATAACTATCACAAAATACATAAATACAATAAACAAAACATATTATTTTATAATTGTTTCATTTTTTGGGTTTATCCCGCGTCGCACTTGTTCATTGTTCGACGTTTCGACCATCTTCTCGTGGTCTTCTTCAGGTCATATATTAATAGTATAGCTGTTGTAAAAACGTTGACATTTGCTATAATAAGTAATTATTTAAGTGTTGCTCGGCGACAATACCGGTTTCCAAGCGCCGGGCAGATGTAAGCCGATGTCTCTATTATAATTATTGGGTTTTTTATTAATCTCTATAGCTTCTCTATAGAGCCTAGGCCAAAATTTATCGGACCGGGCTAAGACTTTTACATCATTGGTGTTTACTATATGGCCTTGTAGCATCGAATGTTCAGCTACTGCTGACTTAGCGGCATGTTGGTTCTTTATATCTCTTATGTGTTCGTTTGTTCTAGTTCGTATAGATCTGCCAGTTTGTCCTATATACACGCTGCCACAACTACATAAAATTTCGTAGACGCCTGCTAAACAAAAAATAATTAACTCATTAAGGCCTATCAAAGATAAAAATGATATATTTGACACAGCAGGCGTCTACGAAATTTCATGTAGTTGTGGCAGCGTGTATATAGGACAAACTGGCAGATCTATACGAACTAGAACAAACGAACACATAAGAGATATAAAGAACCAACATGCCGCTAAGTCAGCAGTAGCTGAACATTCGATGCTACAAGGCCATATAGTAAACACCAATGATGTAAAAGTCTTAGCCCGGTCCGATAAATTTTGGCCTAGGCTCTATAGAGAAGCTATAGAGATTAATAAAAAACCCAATAATTATAATAGAGACATCGGCTTACATCTGCCCGGCGCTTGGAAACCGGTATTGTCGCCGAGCAACACTTAAATAATTACTTATTATAGCAAATGTCAACGTTTTTACAACAGCTATACTATAAATATATGACCTGAAGAAGACCACGAGAAGATGGTCGAAACGTCGAACAATGAACAAGTGCGACGCGGAATAAACCCAAAAAATGAAACAATTATAAAATCAAATAACCGCGAAAGTTTAAGAACAAAAAAAAAAAAACATATTATATTACGTTAATATGTATTGTTTATATTTCACAGATGAAATTATGGCTATATATGCATTGTTTATTATAGAGTGTGCCATCAGCATACATATATCCACAGTCGCTATCGCTATCTGTCCTGGGATAACTTGCTGAGTACCATTTGTTATACCCAGAATCACTCACCCGACCACCTGTAAAACAATAACTTATATATTATTTTATATTGATATATTTTGTAGAGAATTTCTAATATTTTAATTATTTATACTTTAAATGAATCTTTAGTGAAACTTCTCAAAGTTGGTTACAAATAAAAACAAATGTAAATATAATGAAATACTGCTGGGTTTTCAGAAGTTTCACTGTATTTGGTTATTTACCTAAAACAGTTACAAATTCACTATACGTGGACGTTCTGTTGAAGCCTAGATATATATAGGTATTTTTATTTGTTTTGATGATCCTAGTGAGTAAATCCGCCTCGGCTTGAGAGTTGACCACAGCTAAATGTGCCCCCTCCTCTACACAGATGTCTCTTGCTTGAGTCCAGTTTGCCTCATCGTTGTGATATTTGTAATAACCATGTCCAGAGTACTTGGTATAATCATCACGTACTTTTAACTCTTTCTCTACTTCCTTATCTGCTCAACAAATAATTACGAAACATTACTTTATTTTATTTTTATTTATCAAAATAAAAACTCACCTTTATTCTGCATTGTAGTTGTAGTTCTGGACATTGTGGTCACTTCACTGTCTGCTTCATTTAGGTTAGAAGTTACACTTGCTTCTTTTTTATTCTATAATAGATATTATATATAATATTAAACATCAGTTTATAGTTTGTAACATGTCTGTTAACACAGTGGCGTAGATAGGGGGGGATCAAGGGGATCAATCCCCCCATGAGTCCAATATTTGCACTTTTCGCTATCTTAAAGTTAAAAAATATAATCATATCTCCCTCCATAAGAGTGATACAAGAAAGCAAAATGTCTTAAAAATTGGTTATTTCTAAAAAAAAAGCTCTTTAAAATTTTGGTGGACTAAAAAAAAAGGTCTTTGGAATTTTCTAATTTTAAACCCCCCACCCCCCATCGCAAAAAGCTATCTAATCCACTGTGTTAACAATAAACTAAATATGGTTAAATTTAACATTTGAAAAAAGTAAAATAAAATAGGATTTTTAAAATAAAGTGAAAACTCTGTCATTATCTTTACCAATAAGCAATTATTTTATTATTGCAGTAACAAAAAAAATGCAGACTTAATATATAAAAAATACATTAATAAATTTAAACCTTATTAAATATTAAATATTCTCCCCAAATTAAATCTTAACTATGTATTTAATTTTTTATAATAAATAACTCGTACAGCGTTGTAAATAATGACATTACGAAAATAATGCGCATTATGCATTATCTCGCAATCCATAATGCGCATTGCGAGATAATACATTACTTTTGGTAATGCCATTACTAAAATAATGCATTATTTACAATTATTTACTCGTATTTCTACCAAACCTTACTTTCACTAACACTGAACTTTTCTTATCAAAACTTTGTTCCTCAGCTTCTTCTCCATTTGAAATGTGTAACAATTGTTTAATATTGTTTAATATTTTCGTATTTATATCAATTGATATTTTAATCGTTTATAAAACTGTCTTTCCATTTCTTATTAGTCTCTCAATACTGCAACGTATATTCTGTTGTTTTTATTATTTTATATTTTAATTATTGGCGCTTTTATTTGTAACAAAATTTTAAAATATACTAGCTATCTCCGTCACACCACTTGAAACTTCATATCTTCTTTCTTTCTCTCTCCTCTTCATACATTTATAACGTTGTTTTTTATTGTTTAAACTTATTATTATTTATTATTAAAGTTTTTGTCGTTGTTTTAATCTTCCTTTTAATATTTATATATTTATATTAGTTTTTTTTTATTATAACTTATATTTTGACACTTTCTTCCTTCAACCTTCTAACCATACTTCACCACATTTAACTCTTTCTTTTATTTTAAATTCTACATGACTTCTTGTGAGCCGCCATTTCTATCAATATCAATTTCACGACTAAACCCAGTGTTGCCAAATAAAAAATACGGCAGGCTTACCAAATAGGTACGAAATTTGAAAAAAAGGTACGGTTTTCCATAGCGGTTTTAATAAAATTTAGAGGTATTTCTGTGTAATAGTTTATAAAATAGAAAAAAATATAGGAGGGGCTGTCTGTAAGTTATACCTCATTTGAGAGTGCTTGCTAGCTAGCAAATTTGTTACTATTTGTTAGTCTCTTTATGATACCACAGAAAAAAAAAGAAAAACAATAAATAGAGACACTTACATATTTTTTTGTGTAATGTTTTCTATATTAATGACATTGTCTATTATAAGCACCGTTGTTTGAATAAGGCAAGTGACATGTTTTTTCTGATAAAATCAGCGCCAATGTGAGTAAAGTGTGTACTATTCGATTTTAAAATTCTAATTGTCGTATTTCAGAACTGTTTAGTTTAAATGCTGGGATTCAATCTCCGCCTTGGTTAGGGCAATCCATTGGGGCGAAAGGAGATTAGTATTGTATAAAAACGAGATATACCTTAATTACCTATTTAAAAATATTAAAATTAATAGTACAAACTTTACTAACATTGGCGCTGATTTCATCATACGAGTATATGTAATACATGACACTTGCCTATCTACAGACCTGATTGTGTTATGTTCCTAGTGATTTGTTTTTTTCAAAAATGGTGTTTATAATAGACAAGTACCGTTAAATTTGTTACATTTTCAATGCAATAAAAATTATTCTTAGTTTTATGTACAGACAACATTATTTATGGGGCAAAAAGGTACGGAAAGAACCGAGTTCAGCCGAGGTACGGATTTTAATACGGTCGAGTCATGAATAGTACGAAAACCGTACTAAAAAGTACGTTCTGGCAACACTGACTAAACCTGATTGCAAATTGCAATATCATAGCTTCTTTTCCCCCACTCCTCTTAAGAATTCACACGTAAAAACTCTTTCCCCTTGCGTCTTACTCATTGCTATACTCTATCAGCAACAATGTACTTAAAAAAATATAAAAAATAATAGGTGGTAGTCACAAGTTGCAGTTACGTAACTACCGCCGCCGGTCTGGCCGGTTAGTTTGTCCGAGGCCCCGAGCATCTAAGGGCCCCCAAAAGTGGTGAAATATTTTTTTTAATTACTGTGTTTTTTTTTAGAATCGAAACGATCAATAAAGTTATTGGTGAAAAAGCTGATTTTTCAGTTATTTTATTTTAAAATTCTAAAATTAAATAACAAAAACTTGAAAATTTGGCCTGTTATTGACTGTTTTACTTCCATGTTCGAAGAAATGGAAGTATTGTAATACCGTCAAAAAATTGTGTCCGAGATAAGACCAGATTCTGATTGTACTAACTTCAAAACGTAAAGAAAAGTTAATTTCCGCATGGCGGCTGTGCGTGTGTCTGTCTGGATGTAGACTTTTCTTCCGTGTACGATAACTACTGTAGATATGCACCGATTTGAATTATTTTTGGGGAAAATGTTTGCCTCAGTGAGTACTCTAGACCTATTGATTTTGGTGCTAATCGGATTAGGGGTTTCCGAAATATTCGAAATTTTGTACCTATTATCGTCTGAAAAGTGAGTATTATCTCACCAATTTTTATAAGACTTGATACACTTGTAGTTCAATCCAATCTAAGGGGCACTTATTTCATAAACGTGCTTAGATAGTCACTGAAGGGGTGAAAACCACCCTCAAAATTTTAATTTTAAATACTAATAAATTCATGTTGCCATGGAAACAAGCGCAGTTAAATTCAAATGTCAGATAATTATTATTTTACAAAAATGTCTATTCTACAACTGACATTAGAATATTAGAAAACTAATATTTATAATACAAAGGTGAGTTTTATATTAAAAATTATTGTAAAAGATATTATAGAACATGGAAGTCATGTATGGTTCTCCATACCGATATTTTCATTTTAGTATTGTATTTTTTTTTTACATAAATCAATTTTTCTGGAACGTTTCCGTACCCATACCTCAAATATTTACATGACTTCAAAGTTCTAAGCAATAATTATTATTGGGGGGGGGGGGGGGTAATGTAAAAAAATCCTGTCAAGAGCCCCCTTCTGAAAAATTGTCTGGGGCCTCCATTTCTATAGTTATGCCAGTGACAAGTTGTAACAATTATTATAAATAAATACTTACTACATTCAAGACAGGCTCCACAGTATTATCATCGCATTTTAACAACTTCACATCGACATCCTTACCTGTTCAACAAATAATTACAAAATATTACTTTATTTATAAACACATTATTTAGATTTATGTATTTAAAAAACTCACCATCGACATTAATTATATTGGTGGGTAAACAGTTAGCTAAGTTAATAAATAACATAAACAAAGATAAAAACACAGTAGACAACATGATTGTTCTGTTAAACTTGTAGAGACTCTGACAAAAATAAGTGTACGTGAATATATTTATAGTTTTTTATAAGATATTTTTAAAATTTCAACAAAATTTCGACCAAGTGTAAAATGTGCAATATTTATTTAAAACTTTTTTATAAATTATAAATAAATATATTCCATCATAGGTATTAAGGATGTTGCAATATTCGCATCTGCAGTACCGGCTTTAAGGGGGGAGGGGAGGGGGCGAACCAGAGCAACCGCCCTGTGCGCCAAGCTAGCAGGGGCAGTGCGCGAAAAGCCACATAAGAGAATCAGATTTAAAAATATAAAAAAATAAGGTAACGAAAAAAAAGGTCATCAAAGGTTGGAGAGGGCGGCAAAAAAAGTTTCGCCCGGGGCGCTGGGATTGTAAAGGCCGGCTCTGCGCATTTGTTTAATAGATATTAGCGCTCTATTACAGTGGTTCCCAACAAATTTAAAAACAAATAATGGTAGATTATTATAATATACACATACGAGGGTCGCAGCCGAAGGCTGAGACCCGAGTAAGTTTGTGATACGGTAATTTGTACATTAAGATTACTGAGAATTGTTATGTAAATGACTATCTCCGCTAAAATCAAAAATTAACAATAAAAAAATAGTGGTAGGCAGGCCCAGATAGAGGAGGCGTTAGGAGGGCCATGTGGCCCGGGCCCCCAGTGTCTCAGGGGCCCCGGCGCGGTCCTGAAAATTATTTATATTACACATATTTTCGATACTTATACTATTTGTAACAGAGGTTATTTAAAAAACATAAATATGTATACTGCAAAAATAGATACACCTTACGGCAGTGGTCCCCAACCTTTTTGTACCTAAGAGCACATTCTTGACTACCTCTCGGGTGGCGGGCACCATTTATTTTTTCAAGGTGCCCACATCAAAATTGCGATTTTGATTCAGTCACTCAGGTGTTTCTCACGCCTAAACAAAAAAAGTCAGACATATGCTCTCGCTGACTTTTTGATGGAAAATTTTGTTATCTACAAAAAGGTTCAGAAGCATTTTTTCATATATATATTTCATAGTTCCTACGTAAGTCGTGACTGGTAAAAAATGCTATTCTTAAGACTTTGATCATTGTTTATATATTGTTGAACGAATTTGTGCAATATTTGATATATGCTTAAATGTTTTTTATTAACAAATCTGCATCTACAAAATATTTTTAAATTATCTTTAGAATTAATGTAAGTGATTTTTGTAATTGCGTACAGCCAGAAAATGATTAAATGGTTACATATTTTTCTAGCTGTACTTTACGGTCTATACGTTAAAATTGAGAGAATAAATGTAAAATGATATAATATACTTATTTATAAACAATTTTTTTTCATATAAATACGCTTATATTTCTCTAATGAGTTACTAAAAATAAAAAATAAATTACATAACATATTATTGAAAACTTAATTTTTTTAACGTTCACAGTTTTTTATCGGGCACACGTAAAACAGTCGGCGGGCACAATGGTGCCCGCGGGCATAGGGTTGGGGACCACTGCCTTACGGTAAAAGTACAAGTACAAAGCAAAAAAAGGAAAATTTTCTTAAAAACTGATTTTTAATACTAAAATAATATCAGAAAATTATTAGAATTTTACTAGTACGAAATTTGTTATGTACATATTGGAGTGTCCATATGCCGGGGGGGGGGGGTATGGGTTCACCAAAATGTGGGTTTGCCCGGGCCCCGTTGAAACTCTCAGGGCCTGGTGGTAGGTGTATGATATATTCACATACGAGGGTCGCAGACCCGAGTAAATTTGTGTATAAAAATATGGCGTGAAAGGGGGTTGGGGCGCAGCCCCTAGTACCTATAAATAATTACAGTATTTGCACTTTTGTCTACAAAGGTTATTATTGTGTATATTATATGTATATAGACTTGGATAGATACCAAATTTTATATTGAGATATGTCTACTCGTTTTGAAATTACAGCTATTTAAAGTTTTCAAAAATTCATCAAAAAAGTGTGATGGAATTTTTTTTAAATTCTCTGAAAGCCGATCTAATTGTGCTAGAGAGTTGAGGGGGGGGTCATTTTACAGCATATTTCACACCGATTCCAATAATACACGACACAATATGGATTAAGAAAAAAAATGTTTTCATAATTTTGTCTTTAAATTTCACAAGTACCTACTTAAATTTTTTTGCTAATTTGTTTTATGATTTTTTATTCGTTAATAAATGAAAAAAATAAGATTGACAATAATAAATTTCAATAGTCCGATTTCACATTCATCCGCGTGCTTTCTTTTATATGTATGGTTCATATCTTTGATAAGCGATCAATGATATATTCATGATATTCATTACGTAGAGATGGCGGTATTTTTAAAGAAGTGACTGACAGATGAATTTAATTTTATTAATTCACAGAACACATACAAGTAGAAACGTCATATAACGTTAAAAAACTCATATGATTCAGTGACCCTCAAAACGTGTAATTCCGTTAAAATCTCGAGTTCGAATTTTTTCGTGATCACTATACTTTATTTATACATTACATTTCATGTATGTATAAAAAAGTAAAAAGAAACGATGGTGAAAAGTCCAGGGACTGACCGAATCGTCGGGAAAGAACCCAATTTTATGGCATAATCGGGAAATTAAAACCCGTGTTAATACAGTCCATTTGTTTTTAAAATTTAAGCGCAAAATTGGACTTTAGAAATGATTAATTTATTGTAGGTACTCGTTCTAAATGATTATTGATTATTGTTATTATTCTTATTATTAAACAACGACTGACGAGGCGACTTTTTGCCGCCCCTGAAATTTTCCGCCCGTGTACGGTGCACTCCCTGCACCCTCGGGTTGGCGCGCCACTGATCCTATGTTAACCGAAGGAAAGTGGGAGAAATCACTAATATATTAGTATCATTAGATTACATTTTATTATAAGAAGCTCATAATTACACATATATTATTTTATGAACAATAAGTACATAGTGATGCCTCGCAAAACGAACATAATTCGTTCCAGGAGCAAGTTCGTTAGTGAAACGCGTTTTCCCATAACAATACACGTTTAAAATTTTTATTCGTTCTGTAGCATAAAATATGAGACTGTAACATAAAAAAGATTGTACACACGTTTTTTATTTTTTAGTCAGACTCAGGGGGGCTATTACGGTTCTCAAATCGAGTGAAAATTACAAAAGTGAGTAGCCTACTCTATTACGGTGAATCTGACTAGGTGAAAATGTGAGATTATCCGCGTGAGTTCACTCGACAAAAATTATGTGTCGAGAACCGTTGTGCGCATGCGCGTGAGGGTTTATTATTCAAATTTAATTGTTTACTAAAATCATAAAACACGTTAAATAAATGAAATTTTTTTGATAAGGAGTCTGCAAAGGTTTTTCCTCGTTATAAATCGAATAAAAAGTTGGTTTGTACAGTTTAGTAATGAAAAAATAAATAATCTCAAGTTTAACTGACAGATGAACTAACGGTTTATAAATCACAACAATATTCAGTTTTAAATCATCCAAAAATAAAATGAATGAACAGACAGTAAATAAATACCAAGGAAGAATTTTACAATTTACCTATGTATTAATTGATTTATTATCATGTATTTAAAAGAATTGTTTGTTGAAAAAATTGTAACAATCAAAAATAAATAACGTATGATGTGTATTGTATTTGATGTGTGATATAGTGATCTTATCTGTAATTATAACGAGTGTCCTTAAAATATGTGTAGGTACATTATAATACTGTCTATTTTAACTATTGACGCTGTCTTGTAATACCATTATTAATTTTTTTAAAACTAATTTCATGTTTAAATGTTTTCAAAATTTAAAAATACGGTCAATGTGTAATCAAAATTTATTTTTACTAGCCCAAATATTTCTTTTACATTCTATAGCAGCACTATATTCTTTAATTAATTCTAATAATGTACCGTATTCTCTTTTACTCGTTTTTTTTTTCACATTAATGTAATAATTTAAGGTTAATTTTTAGTTTGACATAACAAAATGCGAGATTCCAATAAAAATGGCGTCAACATTCGTGAAAATGTGAGATTCATTTTCCGAAAGTGCCTAGCTAGTTACTTCACATTTTCACTCGAGAGATCCGTAATCGGGTGACTAAAGTCACGTGAGATGAAAATGTGAGAAGTGAGAAAATCAGCACGAGAACCGTAATAGCCCCCCAGATTTAGGAAAATTTAAAGACTTTTGCACGGCAGTGTACGTGGCAAATAAATGTGAATACTGCTACGGTACGAATATACGGAAACAATCATTATAGCGTATTGTGGTAGATTACAGAATAATAAAAACAATATACTGTAAAAAAAATAATAAAACAAAGAACTAAACAATAACAATTATAACAAAATAAATAAATAATTAAATTATTCTAAATATGTTGGCACAATTTTTTCAACGGTTTCTCTAATACGCGTTAAATTATCATTGATGTTGGTCAATGTGTTTAGGTATTCTGTGGTCAGTGGCGCAGCGAGCATAATTGTCGCCCGGGGCACGATGCCTTTTTGGCGCCCCTGAAAAACAGTTTAGTGACTAGTGTATACGGAACAAACGTTGATAATAATTATAACACTTTAGTAGTTTTTTAATATATATTTATTTACTGTTGAAAGTACAATGATGATTGTTGTAAGTTGATGTAATATTGTTTTGTAATGTAGCGAGCGCGAGAGTACTGCAGCGAGATGTTTACTGTGACAGAAGCAAAGACCAACTGTCTGTTTTAGAAAATGAAATATCCTGTCACAGGATCGTTAGCCAAGGATAGCGATAGATATTTAGAAAAGGAGAAAAATAGAAAGTGGTTTACTTGGGGAAATCCAAAAGGCGGCATCTACTTTGACCCTAGCACTACTGCACTTAGGATAAATTAGACGTTAAGCCGATCGGAATAACCCAAGCGTACGTGTTCAAAATAAACGACAGAGTATTAATAAAAATTAAAGAATTTGCTGAAAAATGTAAAAGTCTAGACACGTTGTAAAAGAATAGAATGTTGTCGGCAAGCCGTAATAAAATCATAATGAAGTAAATTCTTGTACATTAAAAATAAAATTAAAGAAATTTGAGCGTGTGAAATGTCGCGAATGTCGCTACAACAGTAATATTATAATAGAATATCGTCGTCTAACTCTTTTTTGCAAAACTTTTCAATACATATTATGTATTATGCTTTTAAACAATTAAAAAAGTTTATATGTATTACACTGGTTTACAAAAAAAATTTCATTTTTGTCCTAAAGTTTATTTTACGATTTTCTGGTAAAAAACGATAAAAAAATACCTTTTTTCTATATAAAGTTTGCTTTTGTGATAATTGTCGTAATTATACTCATTTTTTGATTTTTATAGAAATTTTAATTAATTCTGATACATTCAAAAATCCCGCGACATAACATAAAATTGGGGTTTTTACATTCACACAGTGCCTCTAGTTGGCACTTGAGCTCTACAATAAGCCTGAAAGCTGTTTTGTCACACAACGGGAATGAATTTCCATCTCTTCCAATCGCTCACTCGGTACATTTAAAAGAAAATTATGAAAGTGTTAAAATCTTAAAAAAAATATGTGAAGTATCACGAATATAACTGGCAGCTGATTGGAGACTTTAAAATGGTAGGATTTTTAATGGGACTACAGGGTGGATATACAAAATATCCGTGTTATTTGTGTTTATGGGACAGCAGAGCGGATACTCAACATTATACTCAACGATCGTGGCTTGTAAGAAAACAATTTTGTGTCGGAAAACAGAACGTAAAATTTGAGTCGATTGTTGAAGCGGAAAAAGTGTTAATGCCGCCTTTGCATATTAAGCTAAGGTTGATGAAACAATTTGTGGAGAAACTGGATGAAAAATCGAAAGCTTTTGAATATTTAAAAAAAAATTCCCGAAATTGTCAGAGGCAAAGGTTAAAGCTGGAGTTTTTGTTGGTCCACAAATTCGGCAAATTTTTACTGATAAAAAATTTCCAAGCTTGCTTAATAAAGTTCAAAAAGCAAGTTGGAATAGTTTCAAAGCAGTAGTTTCCGGATTTTTAGGAAATAACAAAGCTGAAAACTATGAAGAACTTGTTGAAAATTTTTAAAGCCATGGGTTGCAGGATGTCTTTAAAAGTACATATGCTGCATGCTCATTTAGATAAATTTAAAAACAACATGGGAGCGTATTCCGAAGAGCAAGGAGAATGTTTCCATCAAGATATCATGAACTTCGAACAACGTTATCAAGGGTAATACAATGAAAATATGATGGGAGACTATATTTGGGGTTTATTGAGAGAAAGTACTTACGAGCATAAAAGAAAAAGTAATACTGTGCATTTTTGAATTATATTTTCCACTTTTTTGTAAGCTAATTTAATAGTTAAAATTGATAAAAATAATGTACATTTATAATTGTATTGTTTTTTTATAAAATAAAAATAAAAATCACAAGTTTTTAAAAATATCGTTTAAACCTTCTCCTGGATACAAAAGCAAACTTTTTCAAGCCATATAATTTTTTTTCGTTTAACTATCATCTAATTCATCGAAATTTCATACTCTAATGTTAAGGTAAATTTTTTTGTAAACCAGTGTTATATATAAGTAGATATATTTATTATTATTAATAATAATATAATATAATACATTAATTAATATGTATACATTTTTCTTGCCTTTGATGAAGCAAATTTATCAATTACTTCATCAAAATCGATCATTTTAAATTTTTCTCTTTCCACACTTAAAAATACTAGGTCACATAGACGATTTGTCCCATCGTTGATCGTAGATATGTCAAAATTAATTTTAATTTGCTGAACGAACGTTCACAGCTAGCAATTGATACTGAAATAGTAAGGAGTATTTGAAGTGCAACTCTCAGGTTTGGTAAAACATCTTCTCCATACGAGATTATAAAGGTTGGAGTTTTAGGTTCAATTTCTTTTCTACTCCGTAGTAACATCTTGCAGTCACATATTTCGACATAGAGTTCTGTTCCATTAAAATCTGTATTATAAAATTCACCCAGATTTTTACAATTCTTTTCAAGATCGTTATCAACATTACCTATCATTGTTTAATAAATTTTCAACGTCCAGTAAAAATCCAAATTTGGAATTAAGATCACTTAGTCGTGTAAATCTTGTATTTATTTCCTGCTGCAGACGATCAAGAACGCTTTTCATAACGCGAGAAATTTCACTTTCTGTGGAAAGGCCAACATCTCTAGCCAATTCTCCGGGCATTTTTCGGCGTTTTCTAACACGAACTGTTGTATCAATGCCCCATTTTACACAAAGAGACTTGGCCTTTTCTATTAGTGATGGGCGATTGCGAGATGTTTTAGTCGATTGTCTCGATTGTTCAAATATCTCGAAACCTCTCGAATGTTGTTACGAAAACACTCGATTGTCGTGTCACATATAAATTTTAAAATTTATATGTGACACGACAATCGACTATCGAGTGATTTCGTTCAAATAATCGAATTAAAATTTAAATTGATTATTGAAACGAATGTTGTCGGAGTCAGACAATCGCAACAATCGATATTTGAGGTCGATGATTGAATTTTATGCTTATGAATTATGATCTATTTCTTAAAAAATTATAACGGATTTATTGCAATGATAACCGACTAAACTCGACAGACTGAACGTCGAGTACTGTCTACTCGAAATAAATTGTTATTCTAAACGATAGAAATAGTTACGATTGTAAGAATATCTCGCAATTGTATGTCGCTACGCTACTACAATCGAGTTGAACAATCGAACATCTCGATTGTAAAATCGAAAGGCGAGATAATTGTTCACTCGATTGTTATTTTAGTCGATGACGATTGTTTCGATTGTAGAAACATCTCGCAATCGCCCATCACTATTTTCTATTGCGTTTTCACAGATCTCGTCTCGAATTTCTGCTAGTTCAGCCGCTAATGATTGAAGATCATGGAACGCTTCTCTAAAATTCATTTTAGGATCTTGTAATCTGAGCTGTACACGATGAATTCTCCTCAAGATTTCATGCCAGAAATGGACTAAAGTTATGAAATTAAAATTTAATATGTTTTGTAATAAAATTGTAGCTTCACTTCTCGTTTCACTTGTGGTAGTACTGTCGTCTGCTATTTTTTTCTAATAATTCTACTAATTCTTCCAGTCCTTCGACAATAACGCTAACCGCTTGTGATCTGGCGCTCCATCGTGTTTCAGATTCACGTTTAACAGTTTTCTTTAAATCTTTTTTTAATAATTCCCATCGTAATGTGGAACGTGAAAAAAAGAGATATATGTTTTCAATTATCCCAAAACATGTTACGATTGGATCTTGCTTAGCTGCGGTAACTCCAACTAAATTGAATGACACACAATTTACAAATAATGCTTTATTATTTTTTTCCATAATTCTTTGTTGAACGCCAGATATGTGACCTGACATCACGGCAGCATTATCATAACATTGTGATCTACAATTTGTTAAGGAAATCTGATCGAAATTTAATTTGTCTAAAATTGTATTTTCAATTGAGGCTGCATCTTTAGCATGTATTTCAATAAATCCCAAAAAAGATTCTTGGATAGAAACTTTTCTGTTAGTAAAATCAATATCTACATACATACCTAAAAACTTGCGACATTTGTTCTCGATGAGCGATATCAGGAGTCGAATCAAATAAAAGTCCATAATATTTATTTCTTGTAATGTCACTTATTAGTTGATTTCGAACTGTGGATGACAGAAGATGAATAAATTCATTTTGGATTTGTGGTGATAGGTATGAGACAGATCTTGGCGTTTCTATTACATTTTGAAGATGATTGGCTAGTAATGGATCAAACTGAGCTACAAGTTTAAGTAAAGATAATAGGTTTCCAATATTTGTACTATCTTGAAGCGCTAGATTTTCAACATGACCACGTAGAGGAAGATTTTGTATAATCAAATACTTCATACAAGCTAGTATTCGTTGCAATAGATTTCGCCATCGTTCTTTTTCTGACTGTATATTTGCTTCTAATGATGCATCGATTCCCGTTTTATGAATTAATCTTCTTTCTGTTTCTTTCCAAGTTGTAAACGATTTTCGATGATTTGGACTTCTTTCATGACTAATCAATTTATCTTTCTTCCTCCATTTATTAAAATCAGATGTTACGAAAGATGATTGTATAGCGGAATTTGATATAATAAACAGTAAACAACAGAAGCAGTACGCTGCATTATTTTTTGGTGAATATAATAACCTAGATCGGTTAATTTCTGTTCCTTCTTCTTTATTACCGACCCGTCGAGAAAACCAAGATTTTGGCATTCAGTCCACTGCAATTAGACCGAAAAACTGTGCATTTTTTATACATAGTTACATACGTAGTTACCATTTTATTTACGCCAGATTGAATGTACTGTACTCTGAGCTAAGGATACTGCGGGAGATGATTCCTGCTGAATTATGTTGTAGTATATTGGGACTTTATCGTATATGTCGGAGCGTGGCTGGTTTACACGTAATATGGTGGCATCACACGTCACATGCACTGTCAATAATCTGCTTTACTTTCGTCATCATGAATAAAACAAGTACAAATCCACAATATTGTCTTTTAATCAACATGAATCATTAAGTAACAATTACAAAATCACACACTGTCTTTTTATTAACTTCACAATACTTTCAATTATCGAAAACGGCATTAATAGAATGTTTCTATAACAATTATAAATACACAGAACATAATGCAATTGTCAAACTAAGAGATTGCAGTTCAGGTGTGAATTAACACATTTAAAAACACGATAAGTTGTCGATAGGTGGCCCAAACGATGACTGCCTTCTCGTTGTCCCTCACAGCCGCAAATTCTGTTTGTCCCCTTCCAAATCGACCCCCACTTAGCGTATTTCCTGATCTACTGATTGGTTCTAACTTCTGACTTCTAATTGGACTGCGTCACTCCACGTATTTAGCGCCAATTTGAACTAAATAAATTCCTCGCGCCGACACGGCCATTCTGCAGCAGGTCGCGCTCGACATGCCCTGAAAAATAACTCACAAAGTATTCTGCACACAATAACAATTACATTGACCGCTCGGTCTTTCACTGACAAAACATCATTATCTCTGAATTCAAAATCGAATTCTATAATGAATAAAAGGCAAAAATTCATTAGGTTCAACACATCATCATCATACACACTAGAGTATTTGAGCTAGTAGGCACCTGTCCTACCTAGACATACCAAACACATCTGCAAAGCATCGAGGAACATCATGCCCTCCGACTACTCCAGACTGTCTGAGCTAGGAGGCCCTATGGTCCCACGTCACCCCTTGACTCCACACTTTCATACAAACACATCATCATACACACTAGAGTATTTGAGCTAGTAGGTACCTGTCCTACAACTAGACATACCAAACACATCTGCAAAGCATCGAGGAACATCATGCCCTCCGACTACTCCAGACTGTCTGAGCTAGGAGGCCCTATGGTCCCACGTCACCCCTTGACTCCACACTTTCATACAAACACATCTGCAAAGTAAGGAGTCAGCAACCTGACTTCCACTTACTCCAGAACAATTGAGCTAGGAGGCCCCTGTCCTACAACTAGACTCACATACAAACACAACTGCAAAATAAGGAGTCAGCAACCTGACTTCACTTACACCAGAACATTCGAATCTGCCTTCCAACTAGACTCAATTCACTCATACAAACATAAAAATATTCGTCAACGACGAAACACTCACCGTTACTCATTGTAGCAGACGATCAAACATCGACATGATGTTTTCAATCTCAGCGGAGTCATCAATCGCCGACACATTGACATGCTGGTTTTCAACCTCGATAGAGTCATCTACCGCCGATTCGGCTTCCTGACTTATGCAGTCTCCTGGCCTAGATGCGAGACATAGTTGATCGTCCATTTGATAACAAAAACTAGGCAACCCTAAAAATAAACATCAAGATATCAAAGATCGAATCCAAATTGAATTCGTTTTAAAAAGAACAATAACACCTTTATTGGAATCGCCTGACTTCAAGTTTTTCGCTTGTCGAATCATTCATTTTTCTTCCTTTCGTTTCAGCACATTGCTGTCTAACTTCTTTCTACCAATAGTACCTTCTGCTTTACAAATGAGTTAAACCAAATCAGTTGGTGTTATTCTTTGTAGAGATGATGGCTAAATGCAATCCATTGAGCCACCTTGTTTCAGTAATTATTTTCATAATTGCGGATGATTGTTCTTCACTACAACTATCATTCGCTCCACTTGGTCATTCGACCAACTTACTTCAGGTACTGTAAAATGTTAAAGAATGTCATGTTCCTTGCAATAATATCCAAACTCCGCTCTTGAATACGGTATCACTGATCTGTTTCGGAACGCCCAGTAGATTTTGAGTGTGAAAAGCATGTTCTATCTGTCACGTAGGTCAACTTTATATAATTTGTGTTAGCATCAATAACGACTAACACATACTCGTGCTTATCGTTGCGTTTAATCAGCCTGCTCGTCATATCGATGTGGAATTCATGGAATGGAACTGGTTCCTTTCAACAGGATACATTTTTACCTGCCTTGCTCTAGATGCACCATTAACTATCTTGCATAGTACACAGTTTTCTGCAGATTGTCTCCCAGGATTCTTCTCGCAGATATGATAAGTGTTGATAATGTTACCTTGTAAATAACTGGACACTACTTTTTCAGCTATTGCGCCCTGGTTTATCGTTTATGTTTTCACTATAATACTAAAACATACAAGCAATACTCACATAATTCGTCACTCTGATCTATTTCTAGTTATAGTAGCCAATTCTTTATCACGGTTTTGCTCCACTTGAGCCAATAATCCGCATTGTAAGCCATATTGATGTACACCATCGGATTGCGACTGAAAAAGTTTGCATGAATAATTTGAGATCCCTGATGACACTCGATTAAGAAGTCGTGATGTTGAAGGTACGCCAACCATATGTGAATCCTCGGTAGCAACTCGTGTTTATGCATTTTAAGATTTAATAGCGTTGCAATCTATCACAATATTGAATGTTCTTCTATACAGGTATCGTCTCAAATGCTTGACAGCGCATACAACTGGAAGTGTCTTCAATACATATGAGCGATAATAACTTTTGGGTTCAGTGGCTCTCACGCTCATGCATGCTACTACTTACTCTCGTCCGTTATTTACCTATCTGAATAAGGATAGATTTTAGACCTGCACTGCTAGCATCTGTATGGAGTTCAATGGATAAGCCTTCTTGAAATGATAAGGACAAAAGTTGAGGTTGTAGAGATGAATCTCTCATGCACTCAGAGAAAGATAAAATGAAGCACTTGAAGTAACTGATCGACCCGCAGGATTGTCAAACTTGTGCGACAGTTTCGTTGGCTTTACAGTTCACAGTACCATTGTATAAAAAGTTGGCAGGTTATTCTACGGATCGCTTAGAGAAGAAACACTTAAGATTCACAAAAACTCCAACTTTTTGCAGTGCCGTAAAAACTTGATCGATCATGGGAAGACCTACACTAAATATTTGACACTTGATAAGGTCACCATCCATGTAAATTAAAATATCATTCGGCAATGAACTTAATGATTGAACGCTGATCGGATTGCATCACGATGTATTCACAAAAACACAATTGGAGTTAAAAAAGGCTGTCTTATGAATATAATCTTCTTTTACAGGTACTTGATGAAACCGCCATATCAAGACAGATAAAATAAATGTCATCCAAGAAGCCATCCATTTGATTGGAAATAATACAGTGAGAACTTAATGGGACTAGTATTGCTGTTCAGTTCACCTTAATTGACACACATTTGTTCAATGCCGTTCTTCTTGACAATAATCACTGGACTGCATGATTCTGGCGTACTAGCATGGAGAGTACCATTAGTAACTAAACAAATCATAACTTACTTGATTTTCTCACACACAATAGGTCCCATATGACGTAAGCTGCGTGATACTATTTTGGATAGGTTCTTCAAACTGGATGTCTATACAGCTATTGGAAATTTTAGTTCTGAAATGCACATATCAAAAACCTCAGTATCCAAATATTTATCAAGATGTAATCTTTGTGTTTTCCCGGCAAAAAGTGTTGAGTGACATTCATTTGAGCAAACTATCTGCATTACTGTGAAATAATGCGACGAGTTTGTGACCATTTACTACTATGTTTATTGATGTTGAAATGTCAGATTACACACAAGCCAAATTAACTTTCTTAGCTTCGTTACTCCTTTTCTTAAAAAAAAGTTAGCTTGTGACCAGATTTGTCGCAATATATTCACTTAATTTCGAGTCGTTCAACTCGATTCGTCTCAAAGCACGTTTCATTGTTAGTTAGTGAAGATTTGGTTTGATTACCGTATCTGAAGTACGATTGATAAGTAAAAAGCTCACATCGCAGCATTTAAACCAAAACACCTTCTCATTTTGACCAAACACAATCGTATTCACTTTAAAGGTGGTTTACCTTGACTTCATTGTAGATACGATCGAACACACACAGTTACACAATAACGTGAAAGCAATCGTAATCGTAAAAACTCATTACACATACTCATGAGTGATCTAAATATTTCAAGCTTCTATAATTGATGCAGTAGGAATGTTAATATCAAATTCAAAACAAAGGTTTTAAAGTTAATGACATTGTTTGAATATAAAGCCTCTAGTTCAAACGTATTAACTGACACATCGCAGATATTTCATAATCAGTTAAATTACAATGTTATTTGGCTCAATCAACATGTTCACAACAATCTTGGATCAATACGTCACCATTTGGATTGAATGACGTAATGAAAATATGACTCAACTGTTGCTGTCGTGTAAAATTTTTCAAAATAATTTTTCGGATCAAATGACGTAATGCAAATATGACTCAACTGTTGCTGACGTGTAAAATTTTTCAAATAATTTGTTTAGCGAGAACAATATTCGATTGGAATCGATACTAATCAAATAATTTGTCTAGATGGTCCGATAGATCGGGTTTGGCAGATCGCACTTCTGATGTCGGAGCGTGGCTGGTTTACACGTAATATGGTGGCATCACACGTCACATGCACTGTCAATAATCTGCTTTACTTTCGTCATCATGAATAAAACAAGTACAAATCCACAATATTGTCTTTTAATCAACATTAATCATTAAGTAACAATTACAAAATCACACACTGTCTTTTTATTAACTTCACAATACTTTCAATTATCGAAAACGGCATTAATAGAATGTTTCTATAACAATTATGAATACACAGAACATAATGCAATTGTCAAACTAAGAGATTGCAGTTCAGGTGTGAATTAACACATTTAAAAACACGATAAGTTGTCGATAGGTGGCCCAAACGATGACTGCCTTCTCGTTGTCCCTCACAGCCGCAAATTCTGTTTGTCCCCTTCCAAATCGACCCCCACTTAGCGTATTTCCTGATCTACTGATTGGTTCTAACTTCTGACTTCTAATTGGACTGCGTCACTCCACGTATTTAGCGCCAGTTTGAACTAAATAAATTCCTCGCGCCGACATATATAAATTACAACCCCAACAAATATTTTTTTCCTGGAAAATTTACAGATCTAAAATTTAGTAAAATTTTATCAGTTTACGGGGTCTAAGGGGCACTCTAAATACTTAATGCTAGGATCTAATTACTCATATCATTAGTTTAGCCCTTGTGTAATACAATCATATACTTTTCAGAATTAATTGTGTAACTACAAGGCAACAGTTAAGCGGACTTAAAATGGTCTAATAAGCGTCGCGCGACGACTTTCGTCACTCACAACGGGCAAATGACATGTCCGATCGCAAAAATTTTGCTGAATATATTTACCTGTTGATTAACTACATCACATATGCAAATTTAAACAAAATCTGAGAGGTCACTGTTACCTCATTGGTGGCTCTTTAATGGAATGGCCCTAAAAAATTACTTAGGGCCTAGCGTAAAGTTTGAACATATAAACTTTGACCTATCCATCGAAACAATCCAAATGCAAAAGGTTTCATTAAAATCGGTTCATAGAGGCCCGATTTAGTGGAAATATCTAAATGCAGTGGACTAATTAGACGATTTGCTGATATTGCTACTGTATTTAGACTGGATTTGTTCTGAAATATGCGGGGTCCACGAATGATCATTTCTGTCCGAAGTTTGTTCGATATTATTGGAATATTATTATTGAATTTTAAATAAGCAACATTTTTGAACTCCAGAACGTCGGGAATTACATTGAGTATTTCTATTGCATTTTCTGTACTTTTTATTAGATCTGCACATGGCTTTGGAGCTTCTGATATACTTTGGCCCTCATCTTCAGAGTTATGTATTTGTTGCGATGTGTTATCGCATAAAAGTTTAGCAGCAGTAGGAGTACAATCTGAATCTGATTCTGACTCTGATCTTACTTTCTCATCCTTCTTATCTTCTGGTTTTTCCTTTTGCAATTTTTTTACTAAATATGATTCCATTGTTATTCTGGATTTTTTAGCTTTTTTTTCTTGCTCTAGTTTTCTTTTCCGATTCTGAGAACCGCTCAACTGAGCCAGGGAAAAAACTTTTTCCCTGGCATTGACATGGTCTAAATAAAAAAATAATGTTTATAGTATTAATTACAGGGTTATATGCGAGATGAAGATTCTTTAAAGAAAATTGCCAAAAATCTTCAAATTTCAGTGATTGCAGTTTAAAAGAGGCTATTTAGCATTGTTAAGGCAAGATTTCCCGAACCGATTCGGTGATTATCTAATAACAATATTATTACATTTTAAGAAAATTTATTGTTAATTGAAAATTATAAAGAAAGAAATAATGAGTCATATTATAATGCTTTGGATTAAGAAAATATTATAAAAAAAAAAAAAAACAGAAAAAAGGTCTATTATTAAGTAGAAATAGAAATTGTTTTATAATAGAAATAAAAATAAAATTATACTTAATTTATAAAATTATCTTTTTCAAAATTTGCCGTCTCCCCCAACATACGCGATTGAGTATATACCTATATACGTAACTAAATACCTATCAATATACAAAATTAACATAATAGGTATACTTATCAATATTTCTTCAGTCGTTTGATTTATCACTATAGTACTTTATTGTATTTTTACAATATTTATTAATAAAACAATACACAGTTTCACATCAACAAAAATCTTTCCGCAAATGGATAGTAGTAACAATCATTGAATCCAAACTGACAATTTTTCTAACATTAACGATGTTTTGGTTGTACAATCTGAGGCAAAAATAATATAAATCTAAATGAAATGAAAGATCAAAATTAAATTATGAATTATTAAACTACATAAACAATATTAGTACTTACATATGTTTAAAACCTCATTTCGTATTTTAAGTGTTATTGTAGCCAAAAAATGATATATTTGTTAATAATATGAAAAAATTTTCATAAGTGAAAATACTATTATTAATAATACAAGAAATATTATTAAATAACACTCTTTAGAACATAAATGTAACGAAAACGATAATACAAGTCGTTTACACGCATAAATATATGACAGTGTTACCAACTCTCAAAAATATTTATCCCTAAAGCTAAAGTCAAAAACCCCTAAAATCCCCCTAAAGGAAATAATATTCTGTAAAAGTAATAAATAATAAATTTAAATACTCTTTATTCATAAATTATTTAATACATCAACGTACATATGTATTTCTAGTAAGCATAGGCACAATAAACACACCACAGAGTAGTTGTAATATATTTGCACTAGATGCCGCTTAGTCGCTAGGTCAACAAATAAATATGATTTGCTAGTTTTGATTGTATTATGTATTATATATGAAGTATTTAAGAAGGAGTATATACTAAAGTTGACGGGTATGTCGAAAAACGAAGTGTGGCGTGGGCAATCCGCATTTTATGGAGCAGTGCGTAGAAGTTTGTGCGCATTCACCCCTCTGTACCCCGCGCGTACTCACACACTCCAACAACCTTACGGGCGGGATACACAGATGCGCAGTCAACTAATGCGCACTGCTCCAAACAAGAGATACCATCCACAGCGGGGGTCATATTGTGACACATAAAATTGTATTACAGATATACAGAGAGTATTCTTCTTCTTAATACTTCATGCTTTTATATCTTTATTTTTATCTATAAACAAAATATGAAGGGTCAAAAATCCCTAAAAATACCCCTAAAAATATAATACCCCTGAAAAAATCCCATCACACTTATAAACCCCCTAAATTTGGGGGGAAAACCCCTAAGTTGGCAACCCTGATATATGAAAACAATATGACAATTAAAAGTACAAGACGTGGTCAACCTAATTGCAATCTTATTGGTCCAATTCAAATTGCCATTGTTTTAGTATTGAGTGCATTGTTACCAATTCATCACTTATACTTTTCATAATGTTTTCTTACACAATATTAAAATTACATTCTGTCAAATTTTTAATATCCTATGTATGTTTTTGATTATAATTAATTTGTTTATAATTATATTACAATAATTATTAATTTAAAATATATTTCATTTATTTCATAAAAAAATTAAAATTTTGCAGAAAATCTTGTTTGTCTTGGGGACCTTTTGGCGCCCCTCTGTGAGTGGCGCCCAGGGCATAATAGACCCTCTTGCCCCCCCCCCTCGCTACGCCACTGTCTGTGGTAGCATATTTCATAAATAATAATTTATCTTTTTTTATTGCAATTTTTTCTTTAAACAGTTCTAATTTTTCTTGCTTTATTTTAAGTTGTTCGCGCATCAGCTCTACAGCAGTACTGGCATTACTTTCTTTCCCTTTTTTGGTGTTCTTTCCTGATGAATAGAAAACAGAATTGTGAAATTACTTCTAAATTATATTATATATCTACATTAAAAAATTAAATAGATCATTATTGCCTTGTCCTTGACGTATCAAATTATCTGCCTCCGGTGTTATCGTCAAATCTTCAATTTCATAATTTTTGCCTTCCACCTCCTGTAAATATTTGATGTCATATCTGATATCTCTATAAAGAATATGTGCATATTCGATTCACTAATAAGAATGATAAAAGTTTACTTATACCTGAGAGTAAGAATCCTCCCAAATTCCACTCTCAGAAGGTAAGATGATCTCTGCTGATATCATTTCCTTTTTTTCACTACATACCCTTTTGAAAGCTTTACTACACGATGGTATATTTTCTTCTACAACTCTTTTTTTAATTTCCTGTGGCATGCAACCTTTCTGCATCACCCGATTGAAACTCCCTCCCTCAGGTATATCTAACAGACCTGCCGATTCTGTATCTATTGTTGCCAATAAATCATCTTCCAGGTCTGTTAGTTGAACAAGTTTTGGTGGTCCACCACCGGTACCACTTGTGTAACTTCGATTACTTGCACACTTCTTTAGAACACTTGACTTCCAGTCACGCCATGTCTTAATTTATGTAAAATATAAAATTTTTCAATCATCTAAACACTAACTAAATATTTTCTACCCCCGTAATTGAATAAAATATCTAAATTCTTTATATAGCCTATATGTGTGTAGGAGGGTAGCCAAATAAATATAACACTGATTTTAGATTATTTTATTGAAAGTAAATAAGCACAAAAAATACAATAATATTATAAAACCTAGTGCAGTGCGAAAACCACTATGCAAGCGTTCTGCTCACTCTTCTCGACTTACTGTCTTGTCTTCCTCTTTCCTCCCTGGAATGAGGTTGTAACCTCATTCCACCTGAACCTGTTTGTCATAATCTTTTTGACCCTTTCCCCGCTAATCTGTATTTTCTTCTATATGTATACCTATACCTTTTGGCATTCTTTTGGTCCTTTTCGCGGTCCACATCCAACACTATTCAGTGATGTGGAGATGATCAACCACATTTCATCCTGCATAAATAAAAATAAATATCGTTTATAATTATATTGTTTGCAATGGCGTAGTAATGGGTGGGGGTTTAGGGACAATCCCCGCCCCACCCCGATAAGTTAAGTGTTCTAAAAAAACGTATGTTTTGAGAAAACATCAGTTCAAAATACCTTCTAAAATTTAACACATTTATATATATCCCCTCCCGAAAAGTATTACCCCCCCCCCCCCCGAAATCTTTTCTTACTACGCCACTGATTGCTTGTTTATAAACTACGATTGGAATACATTGAGGTTAAAATTTTGATGTATAATAATATAAAATATAATGTGTGAATGTAGTACCTACTCACCATTTTTTTTTATTTCCACCATTATACCGTAATCTTCCTCGTGCAAAATCTTCATTTTCTTTAATGTAATTAAGTAGTATTTTTTTTGTACTTCCGTTACGTTCATTTTATTGATTTTCACTAATTAATATTTTATATCAAAGAATATGCAAAGAATATACTAATATTATTTTCACAATAACAAAAGAAAATAAAATTGGCGTCAACATTCGTGAAAATTACAATTAATGTGAAAATGTGAGATTCATTTTCCGAAAGTGCCTAGTTACTTCACATTTTCACTCGAGAGATCCGTAATCGGGTGACTAAAGTCACGTGAGATGAAAATGTGAGAAGTGAGAAAATCCGCGCGAGAATCGTAATAGCCCCCTAGGTTTAGTTATTGATATGTTTTGTATACTCGTACTTACCAGTGAAGTTCCGTCTTAGTGAAGACGGAACTTGATTACTATAAACATTTATAGTGATAAATGTTTATAGTAAAGGATAAAATAAATTCTGTTATTGGAAAACTGCGTTTCACCATTTGATTAAACCTAAATCAAATTCCTATTCGTTATTTTAAAACATGGCTCTGGGCCCTCTTGCATTATAAACAATAATATAGTAAGAGACTCGATGAGCCAGCACGCTATAACACACAAGTGTTAAAATAATCCACAAGCATAGATCCTGAATCAGTTTCAGAATTACTTCTGAAGAAGACTCCGACATGAGAGTCGAAACGTCAAGTTTAAAAACAAGACGACGTGGACAACAGCCCGAAAAGTTAGCTACACTACATACATAAATGTTGTCTTTAAATCGGCAAAAAATAAAACAAACAGCAGGTGTTATCACGGTTTTATAAATGTCAAATAATAAGATTACTATCATGGACTACTATATTAATTTGTGACGTCATCCGATAGCTACGGCGATCAGAGTGAAGTTAGTTGATATGCACAATGCCATATCTGCGAGTCTGCCGTGCACTATGGTTTCAAGAACCTTGCCTGCAGTGTCCAGCATACGTAGAGGTCTATATGAAGACAAGCCTCTGTCTTTTCCACCTGGTAGGGAACACTCCTTCTTTCAGGCACTGGTTGTAACCTTGTCAGGCTGGGTCTTGATGACCGTTCTAAGTGCAATGTTCGGGATTTTGTCAAGTCTCAAAGCTATATTCAACCCTATTCTCTTGCAGGCCTTCAATAGTTCGTCTTTGTCTATTTGCAGTATCTCTGTTGGCTCTTCATTTGGTTGTTCCGTTGCGAGTCTTATTCCTTGCTGCTGGGGAAACAATGTTTCGACGGTCTTTGTGATTGTATTGGAGCACATGGGCGTGGTAGCTGGCTTCAGTTTGTTCATGGCTACTTTATAAGCTTTACCCCAGGAGTCATCGTCGATCCGTGAGCAGAGCTCAAGCCAGAATCTCTTCTTACTGGTTCTTAAGCCTCCTTCGGGTGTCGAGGTACCACTGGTGCAGTTCCTCAGTTAACCTTTTTTGACCTTGGCTCGTTGATACAACCACCTTGCATAGAAACAGTCTCTACGTAGTTCGGTGATCTCCTCAGATCACCAGTACACTGGTGGTTTGAAGTTGGGCCCTTGCTACGTCGCATGGTTGCGTCGCAGGCTTTGGTCATGGCATCCATGACTTCTGCTACTGCAGCCTCATGAGTCTCAAAAATCCATTTTTTTATTGCATAAATCTCTTCGTAGTATATCTAAGAATATGTCTGTAAAGTTTTATAGGCAAATTCGAAATATTTTCAAAAATATAGCACTAATCGCAGTGGGGTGTCCTGAAGGTATACAAGCGCTCGGGCATTTTGAGCGCTCGCTTTTCCCCTCGGTCAAATAAATCCGAACAATGTACCTACCTGAAATGGTTCAATTATCGTCTAAAACAATATTTTGAATTTGTATTAGCGCCGGGTCAAGCTATAGTACAAATTATAATGATATATTTCCTCTCCGTTTAACTGCTTTTTCTGACCGTAAACTTTGAAGCGTGTTTTCTCGAGTTTTAATTTTTATCATTTTTCTAAATTGGCGGGTGTGATTGCAAGAAAATTAAACGACCAATCAAAATGAATCAAAGCTTGTTGTCTTCAGTTTTAAATTTTCTTCCATATGAACTAAAAAGATTCATAAAAAAAAATTCTAAACAACTTTTTTAGCAAGTTGAAATGATTTTTTTTCTTGCAAAAAGCACTTTTTTTTCAAACCTGACATTTTTTTTAATTTAAAAATTTTTGGGGTTTTTCTTAGTTCATATAGAAGAAAAATATATAAAAATTAAAACTTACTTTGGTTTTTTTGTCTCAGACAAAAATTACGAGCTTTATCTTTCCCGCCGATTGGAGACTGCGTTGTACAAAATTTCATATAAATTGGTTGCGTTTGAATATTTTGGTCTTAATAATTTTTTTTAACGTTCAAATATGCAATAAAATAATCTGAAAAGTTTGCTACACTAGCTTATTTTTTTCTATCCTAAAAAAATTCCCCGCTTTTTTGGCCTCATAAAGCAGGATACTCCCTTAATATCTGGAAAACTATGGATTTTTACGGAAACTGTTTGATACAAAAGTTTCAGAATTTGGAGGGGCAAAATCAATGGAGGTAACAATATTGATCTTGAGTGGAAGTTTTAAGGTCATTTTGGTGTCAACTAATTTTTTCAAATGGAAACCTATTTATTTTTTTTGCAGATTCGTACTTAGCAGAAATAAGGGAACAACTTTTGTCTACAAAGTTTTTAAAAATGCAGTTTAGAAAAATTAATTTGAATGTTTTCTTATCATTTTTTATAAAAAAACATTTTTTCAAACCTGAAATTTTTTTTAATTTTAAAATTTTTTGGGTTTTTCTTAGTTCATATAGAAAAAATATATATAAAAATTAAAAAGCGTTGTACAAAATTTCATATAAATTGGTTGCATTGAATAGTTTTGTCTTAATAAAATTTTTTTTAACGTTCAAATATGCAATAAAATAATTTTAAAAGTTTGCTACACTAGCTTATTTTTTTCTATCCTAAAAAAATTCCCCAAAAAACGCTTATTTTTGGCCTCATAAAGCAGGATACTCCCTTAAGTCGACTTTGTTGATGTCGTCGAGGGCGATGCAGAACAGATCCTCCTCAAAATCATTAACTTTCCATCTGGAGGCATTCAGCTTCCTGGTTGAGTAGTTGTGTCTGTGGATCGTGTTGATCTCCCACAGCACAGCCTGGTGGTCACTGTGCGTGTATAGCTCACTCACATTCCAGCACCAGCCGAGTTTGCACAGGCTGCCGCTTATGAAGGTGAGGTCAACTATTGAGCTGCCTGTTCCTCCGATGAAGGTGTGTGTGTTGCCACTGTTGATCAGCACTACGTCAAGTATTGACAGTGGGCCCCTCTCGTTGGTTGATTTGCTGCCCCATTCTGTGGCCCAGGCGTTAAAATCTCCCATGACTATTGGTCTGACGGTTCTTGCATCTGTCACGAGCCTGTTCAGGAAGTCCTCGAAGACTGGGAATGGATCGTAGCAGTTATAAAAGTATATTCCGTCTATTTCACCTTGGACAAATCCGGCATCTGAGCCTCCTCGGTTTCCCTTTATGGGGAAACTGCTGCAGGACCATATAGCTGCCTTTCCAGTGGTATCGGAGAGCCAGTTTCCTCTTTTTTCGTTGTGTTGCTGCTCACTCAACACAGCGACATCCGCCGTCACTTCTTGCACGGTTTGGGTTAATACATTTTGAGTTGTCTCACAATGGTTAAGGTTGAGTTGTAAGATCCTCATTATCGTCTTTTTTTGCCTGCTGTAGTGCCTTAGACGCTAGCCATAACTATACATACAAAACCTAAACTAACCCATATAATTACTTTTAATCAAAGAATACGACATACAGGTTGTCTAAATACCAGGGGTCAGTATGGAGATCTCGGAAACTATAAGAGATAGAGATTCGGTTAAATGAGAGAAAAGTTACTTTTAAGAGGGAACAGTTCAATGGTGCATTTACAATCTACAAAATTTTCATAGCCTAGCCTACTAGATATTAGCCAAAAACCATTTTACTCCGAAATTTGCCATTGTGAATATTTCTTAAGCGATTTGAAATTTTAAAAAAATGTTTCAAATAAATGCTGTAGGGTTTAGTATTATCTATTTTAAAATATTTTTGTAGTTTCCAGAAAACTCGTAGTTTTTGAGATATGAGACTAACTTATGTTTTCTTAAATAGAAGCAATATGAAATTTTATAATTTTTTAACATAAGATTTTATTACCTTTTCAATGATATGTAACTTGATATACTTATTTTTTTAAAATATCTCAAAGAATGATCAAAAAGTATTTATTTATTTATTTAATTAATACACTGTTTCATCCTAAGATGGCTATGGCAAACAACAATAAGAATAAAAAAGGATTGAAATTTTTTTTTGTAAGCTTAAAAGTAAATGAATTAACTATTGCATTATCATCAATAGTATAATCATTCAAAAGTTATTTAAGTGGCCCTGAGAAAATAAATTTCTGGGTACTGCACTGTACAGATAGATAATAGCTATGTAAAACTATGCCATTCTAATTATTGTTATATTATCAGTTTTTTTTTAATGAACAATAATATTTTCTTTCTACTTGTAACAAATATACAATTATAATAAAAATGTCCATAGTTTGTATACCGGCAAAAAATGTACCTATAGGTACAATAATATTTTTTAATGGACTATGTAAGTAATATTAAATAATCAAAAATACAATTTTTCATAAATATTTATTTATGTCATATATGTATCCATTATTTCACCCAAGATCAAAATGCTAATAAGGAAATGAAAATCGATTCAATACTTAAAGAAGATTTGCAATTCCAATATTTAAAAGTGATCTATCCATTTCCCTTAAAACATGTACGAAGACAAAAACCAAAGGTATGTAAAGGTATTACAGTTGAAGTTCCATACTGTGAACCCGATTAGGTAAAATACTTTCTATATTGTAAATTCCCACTCCTCAAAGCCCCTTGATATTTGTGAAACTGGCATTTATAAATAAGATACTGGTGGCTCCAGTCTTGAACAACACCCCAGTGATGAAGATAGTTAACTTAAATGCACTGAATTGCAAATATTTGTTTTTATTTGATTACTACTGGAATTACTGGATACTGGATATAATCCAGGAAATAAAGAAAAAAATACAAAGAAATAGTAATAAATCTCATTAACTTCGGAGAGGGCTGAAAATGTTCTTCATAAAGTCTAGTATTAATATTTACTTTAAATTTCTTCAATACTAGGGTTTATTTGTATTTATTAAATTCAGCTCTTCTAAAAAGATAATAACACAGCTATCCTTATAGATTTTGAGCCACTAAATCTGAATCCGGCCTCAGAATTTCCCTTAGACCCCACAATTGTCTCCTAGCCTAGGGGAAAAAGTGTGTAAAACTGAGCAAAACTTGAGGTTTTACGGAAGTTTTATATTTTAAAAATTATATTATATTAATAAAGACATCAGCTTTTCCGTCCAAACAAAAGTTTATCAGTTTTTCACTTTTTCCCTAAACTAACAAGTAATTCTGGAGTACTGTAGAAAAAATCTAGCCATCAGATATAAACTCAGCAACTCAAAATACGGGAAGATATCAGCTTTTCCGTACAAATATGTATACAGCTTTCGTGAAACCTTAAGGCGGTAAACCTCCCTAGATTTTTTTGAAAATTGAATTTTTTTTTTGCTTAAAGAGTTCTTTAATATCTCAAAAATATCCTGGAAAAGTTTCAACCGTGGGTCCAGTCTCTAAGTGCCCGAATTTTTAATGTAGCGCGGGCCTCATAATCCGTGCACGTGCTGCTCAGACGCCCCACCGCGTGCTACTGGTAATAAGAACGCTTTTTTCTCGAATTCACATTTTCAAAGTCGGGCGGTAAGTTTACTCGCACAATTTTCATCCGATCGACTTCAAATTTTAACTATATGACTGCTTTCTCTACAGAAGTACCTGGGGTTTTTGTAATATATTAATTTTTTCAAAAGTTATTAACAATTTTTTAGTGAATTTTTAGTAGTTTTTTCATATTTTCTGTTAAAAATGACGCCATTTTGTAAAAAATAGATTTAAAAACAAAATCTCAGGTACTTCTGTAGCTATTCATATATATTTTCAAAATTTTTGTGTCTCATGTTCATATCTTTAAAATTGCAGGTAAAATGCTACCGCCCCCGAAGCACTAAAAAAAAGACGTCTCAGGGAAAATGCTGCCAAGCCACCATTTTGTTTTTTACAGCCAATATAAATATGAAAAACATTGTTCAAATGTTGTATAAACAAGAACTTTTTACCGAATTTTAATATCTAGTATAGTTTTTTTAATAACCTATCCCGAAATTTGATCAATTTTTCGGTCTCTAGGGTGGTTTACCGCCTTAAGTTTTGCTCAGTTTTCCACCTTTTTCCTAAGGCTAGGGGAATTCTAAGGCCGGATTCGGATTCAGCGGCTCAAAATCCATAAAAGTGGCCTAGTCACATGTAGTTCAGATTACTTTTTTTTTATTTTGTGGGTCTGTGTAATCATTTATTTATCTTTATTTTACAAGTACCAGTTATACTAATAATTGTTGATGTTCTTATTTTTCAATTTTTTTTAGATAAGCAGCGATGGGATATATTATTTTAGAAAAGAAGCTACAGAATACATAAACCAATATAAAAAAATCGCTGAACATTTTATTGAAATAGAAATAAATAATGGTATTCCTCAAAACAAAATAATAATAGGTAGGTTGCTTGTTATAAAACTATAACTATTCAAAAAAACATCTACCAAGTAAATGTACAATACTTCCTTGTGCTAAATTCACCAAAGCCTATATTTAATTAGAGAAAGGTTACCAATATCGTGCCATTGTTACGTTTCTTCATTGTAGCGGACTCAATTAATAGATTATTGGCAAATTTTGCATTGTTCAATGTAGTTTCATGTTTTATGTACTCAAATTATTTTTTAGGAGTGATAAATTGATCACAAATACACAATTTTAACGTTTTTCTCAAGCTTTTCAAACGGTACTGGATTGAGGATGTTATTTTAAGCAAAAATTTTTATATGAACACGTATCCGAAAATTGTTCATGAGGGTGTAAAAGCCTCTTAAAAAGTATACCCCTAACTAGTTTTCATTCGTTATCTGGATATCCCATTATGGTAAAGTTATGAAATTTGGTACAGTACTTATTATTAATAAGTTTTATCGATTTTCAATATCAACCAATTATCATTTAAACCAGAGGTGTATTTTAATACATTTGTTAAAATTTCAATAAAATTTTAAATCAGTGTCCCAAAAAACTCTTATAAATCGAATTTTAATTGAATCGGATAACTCATCGACTTAAAACAGAGTACCTGGCCCATGGTGTAATGTCTTCATATATCAGTTAGATGACCTCAAAACCGATTCCGGTAATCAATACTAACCTTTTCATGGCTAAACCGCTAAACCGATCTTAATGAAATTTGGCAGGAAGCTAGCTTGCGTCCTGAGACTCCTGAGAAAGGACATAGGCTACTTCAAATTCTTAAAATTCACCCTCTAAGGAATTGGAAATGTTTGTATGGGAAAAAATTTAAATTTGGTTATTAATATTTTACCCCCTGTCACATTTGAAGGGTTCTTATTTTCATTCGATCCGGCGGGAAAAATACTACGGGATTGGGGGTTTTAGGGGGGAAAACAACTTACTTACTAAGGAGCCGAAATATTTACGATTTTATGTCTATACTTATTGTTTATATTATAAAAAAATGCGAAGGTGGATCTGCCTTTCAGTTAGTGTTTTACGGCTAAACCGATCTAATTGAAATTTGGCAGGAATATAGCTTGCATCCTGAGCATAGCTTTGTATCCCGAAACATGTATTAGATAAAAATAGGGTGTGTAACATTTGACCTGTTTTATTGATTATCATAGAAAAATATGTATTATTTACCTAACTGAACTTAATGTATTTTCACTAACCTAAACTCCACGCGAACGAAGTCGCGGGTACCAGACCAGCTAGTATCGAATAATCGTGGTAAAAATGTATCAGGCCGTCCAACAAATGGATGTACTTTTTGGGTTATAACTTCATCATTTTTTTGAATTTTTACTTGAAATTTTCACCACTTAACATACCAAACTTAACCTTCCGTCGGGCGCGGCTGATCTATTTGATACACTTCCAACTAATTTTAATGCCATCTTGAAATGGTTACTGATTCAACCCCTGAACTTTCAATACCTTCCTGTTTATGATTGTTTTACATGGCAATAGCCTTCAGTTGTCAAATAATCACAGAGAAGTAAAATTACAGTTAAAAAGTTCATTTTGATACACCGCGCCCAACCACTTGAATTTATAAAATTTCTAAAGAACTCGTTTTTTTAATAATATTATTTTCGGTAATTGTTTTAATTAACATTCAATATAATGTTTTTTTCATTTATACTATTAATACTAATATTATAAATGCGAAAGTGTGTCTGTCTGTCTTCTGCTTGTCACCTTTTCACGGCTAAACCGCTGATCTAATCTTAATGAAATTTGGTAAGATGAAAGCTTGCATCCTGAGAAAGGACATAGGTTACTTTGAATTCCATAAATTCATCCCCTAAGGAATTGGAAGGGGGTGGAAATGTTTGTGTGGGAAAAATTTAAATTTGGTTATTAATATTTCACCCCCTGTCACATATGAAGGGTTGTAATTATTTTCATTCGATCAGGCGGAAAAAATACTACGGGAGTGGGGGTTCTAGGGGGAAAAACAACCCCCTATCTTCACAGCAGGATACGAGTGACGATTAACTAGTTAGTAGTTAGAAAACATATTTTAGTCAGCAGTTAGAAAACATATTTTATATTTTAAACGTAATATTAAAATTAAAATACTCAAAAAACTCTTTATTTATTAACTTAGGACATTAAAATACTAATAATATGCAAACATTCAACGTAATTTAAAAATCATAATATAATGTATCATTTTGATACACCGCGCCCGAATACGTTTCAATGTACCCCGCGCCCGACGGAAGGTTAAAGAAAATGTAAAAATTAAAAAAATGATTTAAAGGATCCTGTCAGGTAACCAGGTGTACATAGTATTCCCCCTTAAATTATCAGCCATTTTGTTCTCCACAAATAATTTATAATTCTTATTCAGGTGGATTTTCTATAGGAGGGGCAATAGCTTTACACGCTTCTTACAACTGGTTTAGTAATTTTGCTGGAACATTCGCATTGTCAAGTTTCTTAAGTCCTGATTCGTGTATTTATGAGAAATTAAGAAACTACAGAAATACAAGTTCAATGTTTATGGCTCATGGTGACAAAGATAATATAATTTCATTTAAATGGAGTGAAGATACGTATAAACATTTTCAGCAATTTGGAGTTAATGGAGAATTTCACACACTGGAAAATACTAAACATGAAATTGTAAAATCAGAGGTCATTTTATTGAAAAATTGGATTTTTAACATTCTTCCAAATATTAAATAAATGTTTTTTTTATGATAACATGTAAACTATAGAACACAAAACACGAGTAAAATCAATTATAATATACAGGATGGGGCATTTATCTTGAGACAAAATATTGGACTCGATTATTTCGAAAAAAGTTTCAGTCAAAAATTTTAGGGCACCGAAGGGGCCATTGAAATGTCCATATTACGACTTCTGGTCTAGACCAGTTATGGTGTTTTTTGACAGGAATTCGATTTTTTTTAATGGAAATGCCCATTTCTTACCACGGATTTCGATTGAAAAACGAAAAATAAATACTTCTTATAATTTTTTCGATTTAACCCATATTTTGGCCATAAACAGCATCTCATTTAACGTAGGATTCTAATTATTTCCCCTTTAAGTTCCCCATTAAATTAAATAATTATTTTGTATCTTGGCTTCTGGGTGTAAGACGCGTCGATTTGGTCATTTTACTGGCCAACGTTTCGTCACACATTGCAGTGGACATCTTCAGGGCTCTTGTAACAGTGGGGGGGGGGGGGGGGGGTGCTAAGAAGCTAAAGATAGGCAAAAAAAATTGTAACCAAGCTAGTGTAATTTGATCCTTATTCTTATTTTTTTATAAATCAAAAATGGCGCCTACAGGGGGCTTTAAAGCAAATTCAAAAAAACATAAAAAAGGAATTCCAAGTGTAGGATGTCAAAATGTAGATCTCAGTAAGTATATGTTACTATTTTTTTTCTAAATTAAAAATGGCGCCTACAGGGGGCTCCAAGCAAAAATTTTGTCTGAATTAATAGAATATGATCCTATTTTTATATTTATTTTTAACTCAAAAATGCACCTGAAAATGGCTCTAAACAGTCCACGTAGTATGTATTTCGGAACCCTTATGGCAGTGGTCCCCAACCCTATGCCCGCGGGCACCATTGTGCCCGCCGACTGTTTTACGTGTGCCCACCGTTGACTGTGAACTATAAAAAAAATAAGTTTTCAATTACATGTAATTTATTTTTTATTTTTAGTAACTTATTAGAGAAATATAAGCGTATTTATAAAAAAATATTTGTTTATAAATACATCATTTTACATTAATCTCTCAAATTTAACGTATACAGTAAAGTACAGTCAGAAAAATATGTAACCATTTAATCTTTTTCTGACTTTACGCAATTACAAAAATCACTTACATTAATTCTTAAGATAAATTGAAAATATTTTGTTGATGTAGATTTGTTAATAAAAAACATTTGTGCATATATCAAACATTGCACAAATTCGTTCAATAATATTATAAACAATGATCATAGTTTTATGAATAGCATATTTTACCAGTCACGGCTTACGTAGGAACTAAGAAATATATAAAAAAATGCCTCTGAACCTTTTTGTAGATTACCAAAATTTTCCATCAAAAAGTCAGCAAGAGCATAATATGTCTGACTTTTTTTGTTTAGGCCTGTGAAACGCCTGAGTTTCTGAATCAAAATCGCGATATTGATGTAGGCACTAGAGATGGGAAAAATGAGTCTTTTTAGTGACTCGAGTCATTTGAAACAATTCAGTAAAAAGATTCGTTCCAACTGATTCGTTCAATGAGTCGTTCACTTACAAAAATGAATTGGCGAGTGACGAGTCATTTGAATCGTTCAGTACAGTGAATCGTTCGTATGGGACTTGTATACAAGCAAGTCGGTACGACAAAATCCGAACGTATCCGATCACTGACAGAATGGATAAATAAATACATTGTTACTTTTTGGCCGCCGTTCGTTGCTTGATATATCAGTGGCGTACAAATTATGTTTACTTTTGTTCATTATTATAATAATTGTGTAAATTTATCATATTACTTAAAATAACTGTTACTGATAGTTTTATTTTGTCTTTGATATTTAATATAACTTTTATTCTCAGACGTTTTATCATGCTAATCTTTATAGATAAATTGATTTATAATGTCAGGTATTATAAATAATTCGCTCGAAAACAAATGCTAAAATTAAAATGCATTAATATTCTCGAGATTTTAGAGCAGTGGTAATAAATGTGTAATAACACACATTTTAAGAACTACGGCTATATAATCTAAATCTAAATTGTTTATTAAACAATTTTACAATTCAAAATAATACATATGTATCTTAAATACACGAATGATACGCTGCTGCCATTCAGAGCTAAACTGTAACAGTTTCTTTCCTTGCAACAATTCGAATTTAAAAAGTTGTCTCTGGTTGAGTTGTTGAAAAATACACTTCTACAATTACATTTATCGAGAAATATTTTTTAATTGATTATTTTATTAATATCAAGAATAACGATTGTTTTCTTTCTAAATATTTTAACTAACACAAAAAATAGTGTACGAATCTATATTTTTTTTATATTTTACAATATAATAAAAAAAGAACGAATCTTTTTTAAAATACTGACTCGAGTCGTTTCGTTCACCGAAAAGAATCGTTCAAAAAGAACGAATCGTTCATGAATTACACATCTCTAGTAGGCACCTTGAAAAATAAATGGTGCCCGCCGCCCAACCGGTATTCTGGAATGTGCTCTTAGGTACAAAAAGGTTGGGGACCACTGCCTTATGGCATACACTAGTGTATGTCTTGACAAATTTTTCGGAATATTCAAGGATATGAGAAAAATAAATATATATTTCGTGGTATTTTATATATGTTTGATATATTGAACCCTTTTTAAGTTATACAAACATAGAAAAAAATATCATGTGCTAGATATTTGTGTGATAACATAATAATATAAATGATTAGATGAAGTATACATATAATAATTCAAAATAATTTTTGTATAATTAATAAATATTACTTTTTTCTAATTATTTTATGAAAATTAATGTTATTTATTTAGTTATGTTATTCAGACATAACAGTGGTGTATTAATAATTTACGAAATAAATATTGAATTAAATCTAGGCCATAACAATATTCTTTCCCTATTCATTTTCTTGGATACGCAAATATTTTTTTCCATTTTTCAATCTTTCTTTATGCAAAATTTTCAAGGACTTTTCAATTAATTTCAAGTACATTTTAAGGATTTCAAGGGTATATTTTAAATCTATCACATTTTAAGGATTTCAAGGACTAATAGACACTCTGTATAATAATTTTTTTAGTGAAGTTGATACAGTGGCGTAGATAGCTTTTTGCGATGGGGGGGGGGGGGGGGGGGGGGGAAAGAAGACCTTTTGAACTTTTTTTTTTAGTTATTGTAATTTTTTTAAGACTCATGGGGGGGATTGATCCCCTTCATCCCCCCGCCCCCTATCTACGCCACTGAGTTGATAAGAGAGGTTTAATGACTTTTGGTCCAATTGGATACATTTAACTAGAAGTTAATGTTTACTTACAATTAAATAAATATTTACATACCTCCATGTGCTCTGTAAAAAAATATACAAATTTGATATTGAATAAAAGATAATTAAGTTTTGTATGACATTTATTAATTATAATAATGACTAGCTAACAATTACAAAGAACATAATCAATACAAGACAAGACTTATTTTATGGAGTAGGATAGGGTATATTTATATATAATATATATCTTAATTAATTATATTATAATAAACGTACACTGAAAACACTCATTTCAAAACTGGGGACATGTTCACTTACTCACCAGTTTCTAGTGAAATCGTACGTTAACATGTCGTCAGGTCTCCGTTTATAAAGGAAGGTATATTTTTATTAGAGTGTTTTCTGTAGATACATTCAAAAAATAAACCAGATTTAAAATTAACAAATACATTCGGTCTAAACGAGTGACGAACCTATAACAATTACTACACCTCCCATAATTAATGATAACATATATTTTATATACACACCAAACGTTACATTGACCGGTTGTTAATTATTTACTAACACATTCACTCACGTGTTCTAGGTACATCACTAATCTAGACAAGGTTTGAGAAAATTTCAAATCCAATTCGTATAACAATAATAATCAATATAACAATATTATAATAACAATACTTAATTTACTTATTAGGAGGCTGCGTAGATACAGTGTGTGGCATTATTACATATAGCTTGCAGGCATCATAATTAGACGTAAACAGCGCCATTTAATCAGTTTCGGTTCCCGAGCTAACGTTTTTACACATATCCGGCATGCCGTTCTATAGAAGCTGGTCAATATTGATCGCAGCAGACATCATTTTAATTAACAAGAAAAATTATAACCCAGTAATTGAAAAAGTAATCGAAAGGAATCGAATTTTGACGTTTCATTCTGGTTTCTGTAAAATTCCGTATACACCGCCAATAACTTCATTATGTTCAATTATTGTTTATTACTTTCAAGCAGGGTTGCCAGGCTAGTTAGTCCCGCTCAAGAATTCAAATGTCTCACTTAAACATCATTCTTAATATTTATTTGAGGAGTATGTGCATAATGTACATTTAAAAAAAGAGTGTTCTCATATTTTAAAATCAATTAAATCTAATAATAAATATAACTAATATTTTTTAACATTTTGTCACCTGAATATTTGTTTGTTAAAAGTCCACAAAAGTATTTATGTGATTAATTAACTTTTAAAATCTGTGCAGTAAATATTTGAAGATAAACAGACTTAATTTAAACAATTATTGGTAATATGTATGTTAAAAAATTTAAAAAAATTAATTTTTCTGTAACCTAAAAATTATGAGCAACAATTTTTTGATTTAGAATCTGAATTTGAAAAGAAAGCAAAATTTATTTTACCGCATTTACTTTATTAATAGAAAGGGAAAGAAATAAATTAAAAAAAATTTCATATTTACGAAAAATACAGATTTATGAAGAGTTTAAGTTAACTAATGAAGTTCACGAATTAATTAAATATTTAAGGTAACTATTTTACAAATTAAACGGTAAAATTAAAAAAAAGTATCCACGACCCACGAATCTGTACCTATATCAAGGCCCTGAGAGAACTTCAACGGGGCTCGGGCCAACCCACATTTTGGGGGCATCATACCTCCCCCCCAATCGAGCGCAAGGACATTCCAAACAAATTTCATACTAGTAAAATTCTAATAATTTTCTGATATTATTTTAGTTAGTATTAAAAATCAGTGTGGGTTTTTTAAGAATTTTTCTTTTTTTTTTTTTTTTCTTTCCTAGTACTTTTTTGTAGTATAATTATGTTTTTAAATAACCTCTGTTAAAAATAGTATAAGTATCAAAAAATATGTAAAATATAAATAATTTTCAGGACGCCGGGGCCCCTGAGACACAGGGGGCCTGGGCTATATGGCCCTCCTAGCCCCCCTCTATCTGGGCCTGTCTATATCACATACAGCTCGTACTTCGCGAACACCGGTTAGGCCTGTATTCAACGTGAAATAGGTTCAATATGCGTGCCAAACCCATGTAATACAGAGTTTTCACGCGTGGGCTGGGTTCAATATGCGCTGGGTCTCAGACTGTTGTCTAGACGGCTCCGGCGTGTGTAAAAATGCTCATATAGTTTTCACACCAACGACCGGTTAAACGATATCATTTAAATAGCAGTTGTGTATGTATGAAATGGGTCTCAGTGTATTACATTATTTATAGACCTAACCGTCTTCTTGTATCGATGTTGGTTTTCAGTTTTTGCTTATCAATTGCGTGAGTGAAGCAAGTAAAAGTATATTAATTTTGATACTGTTGTCATCATTGTTACATTATTCTTATTTGATATATAATCAACAATGCCACACCCTGTATAACGGTTACCTGATAATATAATATATATAATAGTAATAATGTACAACTCAATACTTGTTTTTGTTTTTTTTTCTTAGGCTATTATACTCTGTTTATTTAACTAACAACTACTTATAATCAAATTATTGAATTCTCCAATAACATTAATATATTAAACATGTGTTCCAAATATAAATACACCGCATATATTATTTATTTTACCATATCTAAATAACATTAGTCGTTTAGAAGCTAAAGCAACAATTAACTACATTAAAAATAAAAACTAATGGATTTTTAACAATCAAAACATCATTGCAGATAACTTTTGTAATCAACTAGCGGAGCGTATTGGATCTGGTGTTAACACGCACATTTGGCCGGTGGTTATATTTATTAAAACTTGGATAATAAATAATATGCAACATAAAATCAATAAAATACGCATGACAAAAATACTTATGACAAACAATAAAAATATGAATAAAATCAAAGTATTTTATTGAACTTGATTTAAAAATTGATGCCGAATTAATTAAAAAATTTGTAAAATTTTTAATAAATTGCAGAGTTAAAAAAAATAATGTGGCTACTGTATGTGTACCCAAGTTCGGTTATGTTAGGTTAGGTTTTGTTAAGTTAGCTGTTACATGAAGTTACAAGATATAAACCCAAATTAATATAGTAGTCCATGAAAGTAACCTAATTATTTGGTGTTTATAGAACCGTGATAAAACCTGTTTATTGTTTATTAGAAAAAATTTTAAGTGATACTCAGTGTGTCCGAGTAATATATCTTTTAATATAAAATTTTATTTGAATAACTACAAGAATGATAATAAAAAAAATGCCGTGTTATGTATCCATATAAACATATCACGTTAACTATGATGACCTTCCTATTTAAATTTTCAGTTAAAACAAACATATTAAAAATAACAGTCCACCACAAGTGTTCTTTTTGGCCACATCGTGCACTGCGATCGTATTCGTTTTGCCCACCACCTACTTCGCACTCAACGAATATTAGTAAATTACAACTTTGGGGCAAGGTCTGACTTTATGTATTGACACTTGGTACTAATCTTAACGTGAATAGATTATAATCAAGCCTTGATAAAATTTGAAGGGTACATGTGAAAAATAAGCCAAGTCAAAATTTGTAGTTTTGAGTTATTGCTGTTTTAAGGTTGGTGTCTTGGATAATTTTATTCTAAAAATGTTATCTTTCAAATTTTATTTTACGGAATTTAATATGTTTTTCTCCTTAATACATATGTGCCTCGAAAAGTAGCTAGATTTGCCACTAAATGGCGCTGTCATCTTAATTCGACTAAAAATTGACTTATCATCTTTTTCCCGTGTACCCTTCATTTAAAAGAGTAACCACCATATTACTTGAATTCAATTAACTGCAACCACCAGACCTAAACTTTTTCTCGCATCTCTGATATTTTAAACTAGTTGGAAGGTTAATTAACTGGATTATATTTTAAATAATAATTCATTCAGATTATAATAAATGTAATATTATATTGATTGTAAATGTACCTTTGTTTTTTTTTGCAATAACTCCTAACTTTCTGTTGACTTGATTACAAAATACCTGTAATATAAGAATATTATATTGAAAATTGCAACAAGTCAATTTTATTAACTCTAGAGTCAGCGTGGAGCACCTTTCCATAAAACGTGAGTAGGCGTGTGGTGAGTATTTTGCCGCCTATACTAAAATGCAATTTTTTTTCAAATGCCACAAAATACAGGGTGGGGCATTTAAAGTGTTACAGAATTTTATCTCAGAGCCATCGCATATTTGAAAAAAATGTTTTAACTAAAAAATGTTTGGTTGTTAGGGGGTAATCGAATATTAATAATATTTTTTATTTTAATGTGGCTATAGTTTTTATTTAATAATCTTATTCTACATGAACAAACACGCATCTTTCACTGGATTTTTTTTTCTGAACAACTTAAGCTTTACATGATATCTAACAAAATAATTTTGAGATTTCGCAAAATTCAAGAATTTTTTATTCAAAAATCATCAACTTTAGAAAAAAAGTACAAGATACAAAAAATGTATATTTCGTTTTGATAAAACTTAGAGAATTTTTCTAAAATATTTTTTAACATTTCGTATTTTTTTTTTGCTAAAATAAAGTAAATAGAAAAAGTTTTAAAATTTTAAAAATAATTTTTAAAGATTTATTAGAACAAAATAAACATTTTTTTTATTTTTACTTTTTTTCTAAAGTTTATAGTTTCTGAGGAAAAAATTCTTGAAAGTCCAAAATCTCGAATTTATTTTGTTAGATATCTTGGAAATCTTAAGTTGTTCAAAAAAAAATTTTCAATGAAAAATTCGTGTTTGTTCACGTAGAATAAGATTATTAAAAAAAACTATAGGTTTCTATTTAAAAAAAATACGTTGACCTTCAAATATCCTTGAAGGCCACACTAAAATAAAAAATATTATTAATATTCGATTACCCCCTAACAACCAAATATTTTTTGGTTAAAACATTTTTTTCAAATATGTGATGGCTCTGAGATAAAATTCTGTAACACTTTAAATGCCCCACCCTGTATATTAATAAATGTTAATGAAAAGATCATATACTATTGGAAAAAGTACTATTTATTAATTCAATGTAATAATAATTCACTTTGACTTTGAATCATCTTTGGTAGAATTGCCGTTTTTTTAGGAACATATTTGGCTTAACCTACATAAAATCATATATTAATCTACTACTAGTAGGTTAATATATGATAAAATCAATAAAAATAGAAAAATAAAACAAAATTATATGTTTTCACTATCTACAGCAGTGGTTCCCAAAGTGGTCCCTACGGACCCCAAGGGGTCCCTGGCATCGTTAAGGGGGTCTGTGGAAAATTAAAATCGATTTGGGGGTCCCTGAACAATGTCAGGGGGTCCGCGCACATTTTTATTAATATGGAAGTTAAAATAAATAACAATGAATAAATTACACTGGCCGACAGCCATTTTGCTGCATACAACAACTTTTTAAGGGTAATTTGGATACGCTGAATCCAAAAATGACCACCATTTTGCTCAATCAGCTGTTTTTTTCGATATGCAAACATTCAAATTCGTATATATATATATATTGAATCAATGACTTCAACCAAAGATCATTCAGAATGAAGCTATGGGTCCTAATTGAACTAAAAACCCTTAAATTATATACATTCATAAAGTAATTTCCTTCGAAAATCATTTTTTAAACGAAAAAAAATCTATTTTTTAACAAAAATTCTGCAGTTTTCTAAATTCAAAGCGCATTAACACAAACAATTTTTGTCCAATTTTAATGTTATTCACTAAATTAGTAGCTTTATCTATCTTCTTCATTGTGTTAAAATTTCAACGTAAACGAATAAAAATTGGCGAAGGGGTACTAAAATCAACTGCGCGTGTCAAAATTTAGTGGTTTTTCACCCAGGGTCCGTGGGAAACTTTTGACTATGAAAGGGGGTCCGTGGGCAAGTTTTGATTATGAAAAGGGGTCCGTGGGCCAAAAGAGTTTGGGAACCACTGATCTACAGCATATTCTTTTAGTAAAGTAGACCATTGAGGAATCAAATCACTCACTTTGTATCATCAGAGGGCCGACCATTACTGGTTAGCAAATTGCCGCTGCGTGACACACTGTGGTAATAACTCTCTCCAGGAGCTAACTATTCGGGCTGTTGTCCACGCTGTCGTATTCTTACACTCGACATGAGAGTCGAAACGTCAAGTGTAAGAATACGACAACGTGGACAACAGCCCGAAAAGTTAGCTCTCATGAACAATGGCCACGAAAGCCTACAGAAGAAAATAACCCTCTCGTCCCGATCGCCACCGTGCCCTAAGTAAGATCAAACTAACAATAGAGGTAGGTGAAGAGATGGGTGGCAGCTACTGAGAAGCTTGACATTGACAAGCGAACAGTTGAAAAAATAATTACGGTTTTTTATCGAAGGCGGCAAAATGCTCATAGCACACCGCCGACTCTAAAAATATGCACACTCTACTAATTTTAATAAAATTTTGATTATTTATCGTGTTTATGGCTGATCTCACCGCTTATACTTAGTGATTGTGGAACACATAAAAAATTAAAATTGTTGCACCAACGTTTTAAGTGATCCTTAAGTCGTTAAGTATCACCTAAATTTAAGTGGTAGTCAAAGTGATACTTTAGTTTCACTTAAACTTAAAATTATACAGATATATGACATACGTCATACGTTCATTATCAGAAAATTTTAAAAATTGGTATCATCGCTAAAAAATAAATATTGCAACCATCTTTCATGAAATTATGGACGAAAACAATGAATATATCATGGATATAATAATTCATGGTATGCGTTTCCAACCTTATAAATAACAAAAAATAAAATATTTGAAATTATTGTACAGGAACAATTCAGTATCACCCATGAACCAACTTTTAACATGTCTTGGATTTTATTCCACCAACGGTCATTTACAAAGCATTGCTGATTTACAAATAATTTATTTTGATAATTATATTTTGACACAAAACACCATAGCAACGTACACAAAAATTCAAAATTCCCCAGAATTTTGTTCTTAAGTGACACTTGGCTAATTATATGATAAGACTAACCTGTGAGATCGAAGTAAAATTTAAGTGCAACTTAAGACTAAGGAACACTTTGCTAAGGAACAGAAATAAGTTTAAGCGGTGAGACCGGGCATTAGAGTTCCAAATTAATTTATCATTAATCTATGTTTTTCTTGGAGATACACTCACCTTGCAGTTTAACGACGGTGTTGGTAATTTAACTACTTGGATCAGCAACGGTGAGAGGGTTAACAAAGTTAATTAGTGAATTTAAATTTCACTCAGAAATATAGCAGTTACAGTAGTATTATGGTAGGAACAGGAGAAGGTTGTCAATAGGAGCGTTGGCCCGTCGTTAAACCAAACGATTGTTGATTCGAAGGTTGTTAAACTGCGAGGAAAGTGTATTACAAAAAAAAAACAAGCGCCAAGAATTTTAGAGTAGATAAAATAATTAGAATATATTTTACTCGCAGTAAAAGTTACTTACCAAAAAATTTAAAATATAATCTGTGCAACGATATCACGATCAGGTAATTGTCTGACTTTCATACTTCCGTCAGCTCCACATGAGAACAATCTACCTGCGCCGTCCACTTGTATTTGTGTAACACCTTGACCGATATTCTTGAAGAAACTACCTCGGGCATGTTCTCCGGGAAATGATAACAGTTGACTGTGCGCCGTCAATCCCCAAATCTAAAGAAACAAATTCTCAATGTTAATTTCTATTATAGTTATACTAGCTGCCCTGGCAAATGTTGTTTTACCAAAAGATAATTTGCATGCGTACTTATTGTTATGGTGTTAAATTTGTTAGGGTTATTTTGTGTATTTTTTTATTATTTTGAGTATTTTGACCGATGTTTAAACATTGTCGAGCATGCATATTTGTATTATTTCACTATTAGTTCAAGAGCTGATAACATATTTTTCTGCCCCATCTGAGCACTAGGCAGACTTACGGAAAACATTAATTCATGTGTTGTACATTATGGGAAAAAAAGTCCCAACCTCGACACCCGGGGATAAAGGGGTTAAATTCCTTAATGAACATGTAAAGAAAAAGTGTATGTTTGCCCCATGTGAGCACAAATAAAATGACTTCAGGGAGTTAGTTTATGAAAAGTTAGATAGTGAAAGTTCAATCACTATAAGACGCGTAGGGTGGGGATAAGGGGTAGGCAGACGCACTCAAATATGCAATATTTTTTTTGAAAATTGCCCCATTTGAGCATTGCTGATTTTTTTAGGGATGACAGTTTTTGATCTGTAGATGACCGTAAAACAAAGGCAGACGCGTAGGATGGGGATAAGAGGTCGGCAGATGCCCCTAAACATGCAATCTGAGCATTGCTGAATTTTTTATGGATGATAGATTTTGGTCTGTAGATGACCGAAAAAACACAGGCAGACACGTAGTGTGGGGATAAGGGGTCGGCAGACGCAATTTACAGTGGCAAAGGATTGTAACAAATTTAAAAAATGTATATCTCCGGTACTAAATATTGCACCGATGATAGCAAATATGTTTTAGGATCCTCTCAGTAAGAAGAAAATAATATGTCCCTTGTAATTTTTTGATTTAAAGTACCGTTTTGCTGAAATATATAAATTTACAAAACACAAAATGCCAGGGTCCTGAGTTCAAATCCCGAAGAATTCTGTTTTATTTTTTTATTTTTTGTTTTTTGTTTATTACAAAGAATGAGAACTACATAATCAAAAAAACATTTTTGTTAAATTCAGCGCCTACTTTTTTACACGTTTAATAATTTTTTTTACATTTTTATATTAAAGAATGTTGTCTTTACCGCGTTGGTTGGGGGTAAAAAAAATTTTTTTTTAAATAAATGTGTTATTCAGAGAGTCATTGTGGACAACTTCCAGCAAAAAAAAAGAATTACGAAACAATCCAGTTAAAAAATAGTCCAGATCTAATTTTGCACTTTCAATGTGTCTGCCCACCCCTTATCCCCACACTACGTGTCTGCCTGTGTTTTTTCGGTTATGTACAGACCAAAATCTATCATCCATAAAAAATTCAGTAATGCTCAGATGGGACAATTTTCATAAAAAAAATTGTCCCATGCTTTCTGAACTACAATTGACTATTCTGAAATACAATTGACGCTTTCTGAAATACAATTGGAAAAGGTGTAGACTAACAATTATTTTATCAAGTCGTATTTTGTTTCTATGATGTCACAGCATAAAACTGTAATTTATATCAGGTGTTTTTTTTAGACTTTCCAGCAGATTATTTCCAAAATAACAAATTAATTTTCAGAGAAAATTTTTCTGACAAAAGTTTCATGGTTCTAAAGGGGTTAAATATCGACATTAAAGATTTATCTTGAAAAGGTCGCCATGATAGGTTTTCAGGTTCAACTTTTCTTTTTATTTTATTTCTTAAATTTTATTTTTTATTTTGCTCCATATCATAAAAAAAAATTACATTTTCTTAAAAAAATAATCCAGGTAAAAATTGCCTGGTTTTCTTTGTAAATTACGAATTTACAACAATATATATGGGCTTAGATTTGATAAAGAAAAGTTGAATTTGAAAACCCATCATGGTGACCATTCCAAGATCAACCCATGTTGTCAATATTTAGTCCCTTCAAAGCCATGAAACTTTTGTCTGGGACATTTCCTCTGAAAATTCGTTATTTTGGAAATATTCCACTCAAAAGTCCTTAAAAAATCCACCCGGTATAAAAACATAGTAGCCATTGAATAACTAATTCTATAATTTACAGTTTCACATTTTTATAAATATCTCGACCCCAGCACCTCCCCCCGGGTTCAAAAAATATATAAACTAACAGGAGCACAAAACAAACATATGGTGTGAATATGGCTTCAATACATCCAGTGGTTTAGGCCTGATGATCGCACATACATACGCACCAAGAGTTTTATACAGGGTGTCCCATTTTAATCTATCACCCCCCCTAATTTTTTTATCTATCAATGAAATCAAAAAATGCTTCAAATAAAAGTTGTTTGGTTTGGAGGGGGACCCAAAATGGCGTTATTAATTTTTTATTTTTTGGACGTCTTCACGGTCAAATAGGCCCAACATTTTTTTTTTCAAATGGAAACCTATATTTTTTATTACAATATCTTATTGTTTGGAAAAAAACAAGTAGCTTTTGTTTCAAAAAATTTTTTGTATGACTTCATTTTTTACTTTTTTTTAATATTAAACAAAATAATTTTAGAGTTTAGATTTTTACTAATTTTTTACTCGAAACCCATTAACTTTAGAGGAAAAATGTAAAAAACAAAAAATGTTTATTTTAATCTGATATAACTAGGAAAATTATATCAGGATTTTTTGTTAACTTTTGCTCTGATTAATATTAAATAATAATATTAAAGCAAATAAAAAATAAAATAAAAAAATCTGAAATAATTTTCCTAGTTATATCATATTAAAATAAACATTTTTTTTACACTTTTCCTCTAAAGTTAATGGGTTTCGAGTAAAAAATTAGTTAAAATCTAAAATTATTTTGTTTAATATTAAAAAAAATACAAAAAATTTTTTGAAACAAAAGCTACTTGTTTTTTTCCAAACAATAAGATATTGTAATAAAAAATATAGGTTTCCATTTGAAAAAAAAAGTTGGGCCTATTTGACCATGAAGACGTCCAAAAAATAAAAAAATAATAACGCCATTTTGGGTCCCCCTTAAAACCAAACAACTTTTATTTGAAGCATTTTTTGATTTAATTTATAGATAAAAAAAAAATAGGGGGGTGATAGATTAAAATGGGACACCCTGTATATTAAGATATATACATCCATTTGACCTATTTTAAATGTCCCATGCTTACATTTAAAAAACGTTTCCCAAACATTTTTCTCTAATCTGCTTTGTTTTTTAATTATAAGCTCTGTGGAAGTTAAAATGTATACATATATTTCGTATATATATAAACAATACCTTAATATCACCATCAGCCGATCCAGTAACAAAGAATTCTTCATTGGGATCAACGGCGAGGCACTTAATGATCGACTCGTGCGCTGTAAATTTATGTCTGAGAGCACGCGCGCGTACGTCTATTAGAGTAACGTCACCCCGCTTGCCCGCCGATATCAATAACTGGTGTTGAGGAGCAAACACTATACTGCTTGCACCTTGTTCATGGCACGTGAAGGCTGTAAACAACATACGTTAATTAGAGATATTCATTGATTCATCGGAGACAGTTAAATGTGACTTTTCTTAATTACTCACCGATTACAAGAGACTTCTTTTGAGGCAGTAACGTATCCCAAAGTGCGACATTTTTGTTTTCTGAACTATGCCCGGCTGAAATTCAAATACATTTTATGTAAAACGTACAATAATGGGTCCAGTTATCTCTACAGAATTTCATTGGCTACAAAATTAATTTAAATAGTTGTTATTATTTATGAAGTAATACTTCTTTAAGCACACGGAAGTGAATTACTCATTCAGGTAAACTCACAGGGAATCAAATAAGGGTGATAAAACTGTCGGAAAATATATATACACTCACCGTTCTATATAACAACCTTCTTGTTAACAACCGCTCCATATAACTACCGGCTCACTGTCCTATACAGGGTGTCCCATTTTAATCTATCACCCCCCATAATTTTTTTTATCTATCAATTAAATCAAAAAATGCTTCAATTAAAAGTTGTTTGGTTTTGAGGGGGACCCACAATGGCGTTATTAATTTTTTATTTTTTGGACGTCTTCATGGTCAAATAGGCCCAACTGTTTTTTTTTAAATGGAAACCTATATTTTTTAATACGGTATCTTATTGTTTGGAAAAAAACAAATAGCTTTTGTTTGAAAAAAATTTTTGTATGACTTCATTTTTTTTAATATTCAACAAAATAGTTTTAGATTTTAGATTTTTACTAATTTTTTACTCAAAACCCATTAACTTTAAAGGAAAAGTGTAAAAAACAAAAAATGTTTATTTTAATATGATATAACTAGGAAAATTATTTCACATTTTTTTATTTTATTTTTTATTTGCTTTAATATTTTGAAGAGGAAAAGATAACAAAAAATCCTGATATAATTTTCCTAGTTATATCAGATTAAAATAAACATTCGTCGTTTTTTACACTTTTCCTTTAAAGTTAATGGGTTTCGAGTAATAAATTAGTAAAAATCTAAAATCTAAAATTATTTTGTTGAATATTAAAAAAAAATGAAGTCATACAAAAATTTGTTTGAAACAAAAGCTACTTGTTTTTTTCCAAACAATAAGATACCGTAATAAAAAATATAGGTTTCCATTTGAAAAAAAAAAAGTTGGGCCTATTTGACCATGAAGACGTCCAAAAAATTAAAAATTAATAACGCCATTGTGGGTCCCCCTCAAAACCAAACAACTTTTATTTGAAGCATTTTTTGATTTAATTGATAGATAAAAAAAATTAGGGGGGTGATAGATTAAAATGGGACAGCCTGTATAACAACTATTTTTATAGCGTGAAATTTAAATTCACCAATTGACGTTTAAGTTCTCCATAGAACGACATGTCGTTCTATGGAGAACTTAAATTTCACGCTATAAAAATAGTTGTTATACAGGCTGTCCCATTTTAATCTATCACGGTTGAATTACCGATGCTTTTGTTATATAGAGTGTTGAGTGTATAATTTCTTCTAAAACTAAGATTTTAATATTTGAAAGAAATATTTTATTTGAGGATAATTTTTCGTAGTTGTTTTTCATTCACGACAAAGAAGTATAACTTCTAACGCATGTACATAAGTACACACACGCAGTTTTATTTAATAACTCTATCAAGTTTTAAGGACATACACTAACTAGTGTTCTGTACTAACTTAATACATATTGACACCAGTTAAATAATGTAAATTAAATAAAGATCATCCATACCTGTTGCAACCATACTGCAAGATCCCAAGAAGACAAAGTCATTGATTCCTTTATTGTGGCAATTGTATGTCTACAAAAAAATATAATAATAATAATAACCAATTACAACACAATACAATATACATTAAACTTTAAGGTTATATCTCCTCCTTTAGAGCAATAATTAGATAAAACTCTAATGTCCGGTATCATAAAGGGGCTAGCAAAATTTGCAAGTTAGCAAGCACTCACAAATGAGATATTAATTTTGTGATTGTATCTATATACATTTGCTATGGAATTTAGATCAATGATACTTCACTACAGAGTCTGCACAGTTGGTGCAGACTCTGACCTTACGTGATAATTATCATTATTGTTTTAACCCTCGGACCGACACCCGGGTCCAGCCAGACCTTTTTTGTTTTTAATCGTAAATTAAATATATTTCTAATTAAGCTAGCGACTTGTACTTCCAGGTAGCTTCCTAAAATTTTATTGGCTGTCGATTTATAAAACAATTATCTTGAAAAGTCCTTAGAAAGGATTGCTATAAGGACATCTAAAAAGTACACCTTCGGACCGACACATGGTGTCTGGCTGGACCCCTATACATTTTGCATGGAAAATGCATAGAATGTGATATATTTTTGTCATTCTAAAATTTAAGACATATGTACTCCCCCCTAGTTTTTCTAACTATGACACTGCGTATCATATTTCATCTTAAAACTCATTGTTAACCTTTTTTTATTTTTAAATAACTTAAAATAAAATACAAAAAAACGAAAAAGATAAACAGTTTTTTTTTCATAATCCAAAAACGTTTTAATTTTTTTTTTCGTTTACATGTAGAAAAACATATGCTGAAACCTCTGAGAAAGGTAAGAAATTAAAAATATTTGCCTACTTGTGATATAAATGAGTTTGAAGGTAAGTCAAATTACCATATAAATGCATGTAAATGCATAGGGGTCCAGCCAGACACCAAGTGTCGGTCCGAAGGTTATCGGAATAGGTGTCGGTCTGAGGGTTAATACCGTTGTTGGTGTTTACATACAACGCATGCACCAAACTTGTTGGTTCGAAACATTTTTAAATACGAGCGTTTACATGATCTTACTCTCCACTTCAATGTCCGTTCAATTGTCGTTTAGTTGTCGTTCACGCAACACGTCTTAGCACGCTTATTTAATTACGAGTAGTACCTACATACGAGTACATACTATTACGTGGCGCCGGACTATCATACAAGTACGATAAAATGTTCTAAATTATGGTAGAAAAAAATTGAAATACAAATAATTTTTTTTAATTAATCACACGGATCTGAAGCGAAAACTGGAAAAATCCTTATTTTTTTCGGAACAAAAACCGGAACCGAACCGATATATATTTTTTCACTCGGAGCGGAAAGAAAACCGAAACGAAAAGAATAACGGTTCAAAGCCCTGGTATAAACAATTGGTGTAGTATTTAAAAATCATACATACTGAATATATTGTTATTTTAATTTCAAGGAAAAATACAAATAATAAATACGATTTCTTGATTATTAGTTTATAAATAAATAACAAAATCATGTGTGGATAACACAGTACACTGTACACATTATCAAAATAACTATTTATACCCATATGAACATACATAATACGGCCGCTATATTATCGCCCGAAAGCAACAAGTCGTATCCCGTACGTTCAGGTACAATAAAATAATATCCGCAATCCACAAAACGTTCATGATATATCAAAGTAATTCAAAACGTTCCTACATCATCTTGTTTAGTATTTCGAGGGCAGCCGAAGCTAATGGTCATAAATGAGTCTATTGTGTGAAAATTTTGTCTGGTATATTGTAAACAATTATTGTTATTGAGAAATCTAATGGGTCAGTCTGCGGTGACGGGTGTGACATTTCAACTCGGATTGGAGTTCATAATTTCTAAATAATACTAGTTAATAACATGGTTTTACCATTTTTCTTTAGATCTTAATGTAATACATGTATATTGAAAGAATAAAAGGTCTACGTTTTTTTTTTCAAAAAAATGCCAGCGTTCAATGCCCTGTGACTGGTGTGACACCAACTATAGTAAGTTTTGCAACCTCTATTCAAAATCTCAAAAGTTTAGCAAAAATATTGAAGTTACTTTATAATAATCACACATTAATATGTTACGAATAAATTATTTTTTAGTAACACAAGAGCATCAGGTAAATAAGTAATCTATTTAACTGGTTATTACTCAACAAACATTGTGACGGGTGTGACACGTTGAATAAAAGGATACAATAAGAGTACTGTTTGTGTGTTTAGTTGCATTGATAATATTAACTAATACTTATAACAATTATTAATCAAATACATCAATAGACTCATTAAATTTATAATAAATACAGTCACCCTTAAGGGTGACGGTAATTTTTTGTTATTTGCTCAAACGTCACGTTTGATATGTAATTGTCAAAGACTTTTAATAGTTTGCCACGATCGTCACTTATTCTTAAGTAAGTTATTGTGGTTTCACCTTATTTGTTGTCTTTTTTGAAATTTTTTGTAAATTTTTTGAAATATTTTGAAAATTAACTAAAATTTTTCTAATTTTAGTTTTGGATTATGAAAATTGATGTTAAATAGCCTGTTAATTTTATATTTTAGTATTCATTTTCGTAAAATATTTTTTAACTATCTGGTATCGATTACTGCGGACTGACCCTAATGCAAAAAACACGAGGATTTTTTTACCTATTTTTTGAATAATAACCTGAAAGTAGGTCGGTTAACTAAACATTAAATGTACATGAGTTCTGCATATAGTTCACAACTTAGAGGGTGGTCTTGCTCTAAAGGGGGGTACCTATAACCTTAATGTAAACTTACAAAGAAAGGTCTGTTTGTAGTAGAAGTGAGACCAAGCTGCCAAAGACTCAGATTTCCATCAGCATCAGCGACACCAAACTTATTACCGTGTTCGGAGAATCTCACTCTCATCACTTTGGCAAACGTGCCTGGTGGACGAGGTGTACTCACAGGTAACGCATGACCCCATTCCCATAGTTGTACAGAACCGTCTTGTCCCCCTGTTAAATCTTGTAAACAAAAAATATACACATATATCAATACAAAATACAACAAACGGTAACCAAAGTTATTAAATATATGTCCTGTATTATCAACAGTAACTAACGTTGTATTATCAATAGAACCAAGCCTAGGAAAGGGCATAAGAAATAACTTGTGAAAAGTCTACCTATCAAAAACATAAATGTGAAAAGAGAGCCAAGTTCAATATTATGATATATGCCTTGGTTGTTGACTTCAACGACAAAAGAAGTGATATCTAAATGGGTGTCAAATTCAATGGTCAGTCTTGAAATTTATTTATAACAACATAAAATATCATTTCTTCTTATAACTTAGGATAATATATTGAAGCCTAAGGTCTGACTTGGCTAGTTTTCATATACGAATTATATTATAGCTTTCGCAAGTTCTAAAGCTCTAAGTTTTATTCTTCCGAAAATTTGGCTTGCTGGTAGAAACTAGCCATCGAACATAGGGCTCTTCCGTGACTGTTTTAGTAGGTACTTAACACGTAATAATTCGTATATAAGAACTAACCAAGTCAGACCTTAGGCTTCAATATATTATCCTAACTTATAAGAAGAAATGATATTTTAAGTTGTTATAAAATATTTTATGTTGTTATAAATAAATTTCAGGACTGACCATTGAACTTGACACCCATTTAGATATCACTTCTATTGTCGTTGAAGTCAACAACCAAGGTATATATCTTAATAAAGTGATAAAAATGACGATTTTTGGACGTTAATATCTAAATAACCGTTTGAGGTACGTTTATGAAATTTGGAGCACATATGTATCTCGCAAGTCTCAATATATCAGCCAAATTTGACATGTTTATGTGAAATATTTTTTGAGTTATGAGGGGGTCAAAAGTGACTCTAAATGGTTCGTGTAAATATACACATGGTGCGTTGTCTTGAACTTGGCTTGACACGCTACCGCGTGTCTGATTACAAAATCATATGCGAAAAAAAAGTTATTCAAGGTCAAAGGTCGCAAAAATTGAATTTTTCCAAATATCTCGTAAGCTATTGGTTTTACGGCAATTTTAGTAATTATGAAATTTGTTTCTTAGCTTATTTTACACAAAAAAGTCTTGTACAAAATTTCTGTATGATCAATAGTTTTTGAGATATACGTCTGAGAAAAATCTGAGTACTACATGTTAGTACAGTAAATAGTGTATACTTATAATATAAGGCGAAGAGCATCGAGACATTGAAAGAGAATCACTCATACAACATAATATCTTGTATGAATCAATAATTAATTTCTTCGTAAAATTTTTACAACAATCGACATGAACAGTCAAATTTTTCTGACAGAGAATTATTGATCCTATGGAAATTTGGTACACTTTTGTGTATAATAAGAACAAATTTCATTAAAACACAAATTGCTGTAAAAACAATAGTTTACAAGATATTTGGAAAAATCTATATTCGCGACCTTTAACCTAGAATAACATTTTTTGCACACACGATTTCATAATGGACTTTTCACACATTATTCCTTATGCTTAACTAAAGATAATTCCGGAGAAAAACTTCACTTGGATTTTTTCGCACAGTGACCATTTATTCGCCTTATTTTCCTAGGCTATAGTTTTAAAATTTTTTGTACTATGTTTTTACAACGCACATTAAGTGAGAGCTTAAATATTAATTTAAATTACGTTGGTAATACACCAAATTTTTTACTTTTAAAGAGTATTAAGTTGGTTGATAATGGCGCAAAATAGTTTAATAACCTTAGGCAGTACCAATCTAAACCTGAATAGACAATAGTATTGTTTTTAAATACTTACAGAGCGGTAACAATGGATGAGCGCAAATTCTACGAACTCCTTCCATTTTATGTTTCAATATCTGTGAAACATTGAAATAAACATTTTAATAAAAAAAATTATGTCTACAAAAAAAAAAAAAAAACAACTACCTACTTAATGAAACAATAATTCTGTATTGTCAACTAAAAGTAAATAAAAATACTTATGTTTCGTATCATAAACGGGCTAGCAAAATTAGCTAACCAATAAGCACTCTCAAATGAGGTTATTAATTTTGTGATAGTATCTATGGATTTGTTATAAAATTTAGAGCAGAATTTAAACACACTATTGTAACACAGTTGGCGATTCTTATAATATCACCACTGTTTTAATACCATTGTTTATATTTACATACAACGCATGCATGAAACTTGTCAAAGTCTTCATTAGGGTGTGTCATTTTTGAGCAACTTTTTTTTTTCAACTAAAAAACAGGCTAAAAATTTTCTAGAAGGTGAAAAAGAAGCCTCTAAAAATTTGAGCTCTTAATCAAGTGGTGCCTGTTCCTAACTTTCCATTTCCCATTTAAATAACATGAAAAAAAATGTGTTTTTCTTATTTTTGTAGCTTGACATTTAAGCATTGTAAAAATGATCTGAAAAGTTATTTTAGTAGGAAATTGAACGCTCTACAAAAAAGTTCCGATTTATTTTTTACAGAGTGAGCCGTTCTGAAGCTATTCAAACTTAAAGTTACAAATGTATGAAATTATGACTTTTATTTTATTAAACTAATACTGAGGACTTTTTTTACAAGCTTTTACTTAACTCAAATGCTATGTATGTCTCGTAACGCAAATCTTAGAAACGTTTTTTAACCAACTTCCCGTCGTACGATTTTCGTCAAATTTTCAAATATGGTGTATTCTCCGTGACAATGCACTTTTTTATCACTTTTATAGCTATTTATTTAATTATAAGGTCTTTTTGATATATCTAATATATCCAATAATATGCTTGCGCGATCAATATATATTATTGTAATTTTTCGTAACTATGGTTATTTTTTATAATAAAAATAATTATGTCGAATGTCAAATAGAATTTAAAAGTAGCGCTTATTTTAGTTTGTAGCCCTAAGTTGTTTGTGTAGTTCTAAAATTCAAATTTAAAAATTACTTTATGCAGTGCTAAGAAAAATAAATACTCAATTTACGACTGAGTTCCATAATGTCAATTTTTAGTGTAGTTAAAATAAAAATTTGGCAAATTAACACTCGCATAAAAAAATCCACATACGAGGGAATTAAACATTGGAAATTTATTGTAAGGTAAGATTTTTATGTATTAGACAATTTTACAGTTATAACTGATTTCGGTATCAAAATTTTTAATGCTCGCAAAGAAAAATGTACAGGCTGATTTATAACTAGCGTAAAAAAATTCAACAGTAGATTGTGAATATTATTTTTAGCAAAAAAATTTAAATTTCATAACTATATGACAATGGGTTCTCTAGATATTAAATAAACATTAATTTTTGGTACACTTTTTGGAAGGCTGTTTACTTTTATTCGAAAATAAGTTATTCTTGTTTTTTTAGTAGTTTGATTGGTTAATTAGATAGTTTTGTATAAAATATTGTGTTTTTATAATCAATTTCTCTTCAATTAAACCACAAATTTGTGTTTGGCAGAAAGTGTATTTGTTAGATAATAATAATTTTATTAAAATTTTAATATCCATAACTGTTTTCTATAATGTTTTTTTATTATCAATGAAAGTGTTTAATCTACGTAAACGATGTTCATGTATTTCATCAAAATGTAATTTTTATTATATTTCAATCAATATATTCTGTTCGATGATAGACCAAAAATGTACACGCCTTAGGACCAGTTAACTCGAAACACAATGTTAACACTATTTAAATTAAATTCCTTCGATATTAGCGGTTAAATATTAGAAAAAATTATAATTAATTAGATGAAGAAATTGCACTTATTTAATGGCATCAAATACCACGCCTCGGAATCACAAACAATGTATTTTAATAATATGTATATTGATATAACGTTACATATCTTTACACACAATAATTTTCTGAATATAAAATTTTCCAACTTGTTATTAAAACAAAACAACACATAACAACTAACAAAATGGCAAAGCCACCTTTAAATTAACAATCAAAAACAATAAAAATAAAACGTACATAGTACAGAGGTACTCAACATATTCCGATGAGGTTTTCAAAACAAAATATGGTTTTTAGTCTTCTGATGCAATGAATATATAATATAATTTAAAGAATTAAATGACCTATGGCTAAAAATGAATACCCAAAATAAAAAATTAAAAAAAAAACTTTTAAAAAAACAAGCTTTTACATATGCACTAAAAAGTAAAAAATAAATTTTCAAATTATCGCAGTATTTCTCAGCTATTACAAAGTATTCCAGAAATCTAGACTAAAAAGCTTGTGGCGTTCATTTATTATTTAATGTAATATTTAGAAATTCTATTTTGAATCTAGAATTAAAAATATTTTTGAAATGTACCAATTTAATTAATGTGATTTAATGTAATATTTCGAAATATAAATTTAAGGTGGATAAGATATTTTCTTTCTCTTTGCCTTTTTTTCTATGCCTTTTAGAATTTTAAATATTTATGTATTCTATTAATTTTAACTTGCAATTGAATGTAATATTTTTAAATACTAATTTAAAGTAACAAAAGGTATTTTTTCCTTTCTGAAAATTATTATTTGAATCTAGAATTCCAAATATTAATGTAATGTACATTTTTTAACATAATATTATTTAATATCTACAATATGTATTATTTGGAAATATTAATTTATAGTAGAAAATGTAGTTTTTCCTGTATTGACCTTTTAGACATTTCTATTTCTATATATTAAATATGAAATGAACGCCACAAGCTTTTTAGTCTAGATTTCTGGAATACTTTGTAATAGCTGAGAAATACTGCGATAATTTGAAAATTTATTTTTTACTTTTTAGTGCATATGTAAAAGCTTGTTTTTTTAAAAGTTTTTTTTTTAATTTTTTATTTATATCTTAAAAATTATTTTCAAGAAAAAATAATTATTTTCGTATAGAAAAACAATAATACTTATATCTCAATTTTTTTTTACATTTTATTTTATTTACTATCAATAAAAGTCATAATTTCATACATTTGTAACTTTAAGTTTGAATATCTTCAGAACGGCTCACTATGTAAAAAAAAATAAATCGGAACTTTTTTGTAGAGCGTTCAATTTCCTACTAAAATAACTTTTCAGATCATTTTTACAATACTTAAATGTCAAGCTACAAAAATAAGAAAAAAAAAAAATTTTTTTTTCATGTTATTTAAATGGGAAATGGAAAGTTAGGAACAGGCACCACTTGATGTTAATATTAAGAGCTCAAATTTTTAGAGGCTTCTTTTTTCACATTCTAGAAAATTTTTAGCCTGTTTTTTAGTTGAAAAAAAAAAGTTGCTCAAAAATGACACACCCTAGTCTTCATGAAACTCCAAGAGAACTGTCTTATAAGTTTGATATCTCATTTGAGAGTGCTTGCTAGCCCCTTTATAATACCGGACTTTAAACTTAAAAAGAACTACAAAATACCAACAACAACAACTATAAATATACTGGACATACATACACACAGTAATTCAGTGGCGGCGAAACTGTAGGCGTAAAGTATTGTCAATAGATAAAAATTATGAAACAATTGTATTTATATTATAGTGTTAAATTTATATTATCGTCCTTAAGATATAAAAACGTTTCGCTACCACTGGTCTAATAGTAGAAGCCATGCATTGTTTAATTATTTATTAAAAATTTTATTTTATTTTTTAATCATTATAAAGTATCATAACTGAATTTATATTGATGTTTTTATGTATAATATATTGAGTGATCCATTTTAATTACCCTATAAGCTTACGACACGGTTTTAAGACAGACGTCAGATGGAGTTATCAAAATTCTGTTTGTAAGAGGTCTGGAGGTAATATTTTTGTTATTGCAGAATCGTATTCTCCATAAATAATAAAATTAATTTAGAAATTCTCACCACAGGTAGTTAATTATCGAATGATTCAAATAAAAATTGATAAAATATTCAGATCAACTGCCTGCCGTTGGTTAACTATTTAATTTTGGGTTGTATATAATTATTGTTTACTCGCAATATCGAAGATACGAGAAGCTTTGTGATCATTTTAAAATGATAACAAAAAATTGTTTCAGGTTAAGACAAATACTTTTTGTTTTGTGTCTGTCTGTCTGTATGTCCCCTCAATCCTTGCCAGTAGTTCACTCATGAACTACTGATATTAATGAAACTTGGTTAGTTGATTGGGTCTAGCTTGAGGACGGTCCCATTTTAAAATCATCAAAATTGTGTGTAAGGGGGAGGGGTGACATTCCCAAATATTTATATTTTCAAGATATTTTAAGAACGATACATGTTACGTGAAAATTTTATAGAATCTTTTTTGTAAAGCATTCAATTTCATATAATATAATAGATCACCTACGTTTGTTGTAAAATATTCCCTTACAAAGATTTATCTTAATTTGCTTTAAAAATCGTCATTTTTTTTAAATTGGTATTTTACTTTGACATATTAAATGTCATTTTGATGTTTGCAGATATTTTTTCCTATATATTCCGTTTAGTATTTTTTTTATAAAAATTTGAGCGGATACGTACAACAGTTGCAAACTTTGATGAATATTATCTCAAATTTAAAATGGTCGATTTCCCTTTAAAATCTCACGTTCAATATCATTGTTCTTTTTATCACATTTTTTTATTACCGAAATGATGTTTTGCACGACAATTACATTAAATAAATTGTTAAAAATACATTTTTGAAATAAATTGTTTTGTTTTTGAACAATTAGTATTTTTTTTTTTTTACTTGAAAAACGGAGAAATTGTGGTTTCTTAAGGTCGAAACGCACTAGAGCGGCTCGACGCTTCACTACACTACACTACGTGTCGCAACAAAATATTCTATTTAATGTTTTAAATGAACCTAGTCGCACATGGGCGACACTACGCTGCATGGCGCGTTACGTGCGATTGGTAATAAAAATGAAGTGTAGTGTAGTGAAGCGTTGCGCCGCTCTAGTGCGTTCCGACCTTTAGTCATTAAAACTAAAAATACACCTTAACCCATATATGTAATACTTCTATATTGCCAATCAGGTTGGCGAAAAAGGATAATTCTGTACGGCGTGGACATATATTGTTGTCTCGCTATTTTCAAGTCAAATGGTCAGTAGTGTGCATGTGCAATCAGTTTCAAACTGACATATTTCATTTAAACGATTTAAAATGTTTTAAACTGGCCAAAGCCCCCTTCTATTATCGCTTAAATATACTTCTGCGCCTGCGCAATCGAATCCATTTGACTTGAACCTCTCACTTTAACTTATCCAGGCCCACTTATAGCGATTGGCAATATATTGTGTTTAGTTTAAGTAATTAGTTTTATGTCCGGTATCATAAAGGGGTTAGCAAATTTGCAATCTAGCAAGTACTCACAAATGAGGTTATTAATTTTGTGATATTATCTATGGATTCAACGTATTGTAACACAGTTGGCGACTCTGACCCTATAAAATAATTATCATTGTTGGTGTTTACATACAATGCGTGCATAAAACTTGTCAAAGTCATCAGAAAACTCAAAGAGAACTGTTATATAAGTTTGATATCTCATTTGAGAGTTCTAGCCAGCTTGCAAATTTGCTAGCCCCTTTATGATACCGGACATGAGGCTTATTAAAATGGATCAATTCAGGTTCATTCGATACAAGAACGGCACACTTCTAACTGCTTATTTAAGCATCTCGGAACATACAAAGCCGTAGAGATGTGCCGCTCTTATAATGTGGCAGTAATATTTTAACTGAATTTGTCGCAATATTGATATATCTGGAACAACATCCTATGTATCATTTTAAACTTGTATCCATGATGAATAGAGACAGTAGTGTAAACTCGAATGAAGGGGGTAGGCCGAAAAGCGTAACCTGCAGTGGTCGGTCTGCATTTTTCAAAGCTCTGCACAGAAGTAAAAAATTTACTTTGTGCGCAGTCACCACTCTGTACCTTGCGGTACGCACACAACTATACAGTTGCGCAGAGGTCTGAGTGCGAGATACCACCCACTTCGGCAGTCATATTGTGACATAAAATTGTATTACAGAGATACAAAGTTTACACTCATGTCTCTATTCTTCATGCTTGTATCATTTTACTAGACACCATTTTGCAAAGTTTCTCCTAATATGTTTAATATAAATTAAATAATTATAATGAATTTTTGCTTTTATACTCTCACTCACCTCCCGAACCATCTATACCTCTCTCCTGTATGGATTAATGCAGTGGTTTCCAAACTTTTAAGTACTGACGACGCTTCTCTTTACACTTTATATAACCGACTGAATAATTTTTTCTAATAATTTATTCAATGAAAGAAAACAATTACTATGCATGCACCCCCTAACGTTCTTTCATTTCCTGAGGAGAAGCGTGAGTTTGGAAATCACTGGATTAATGTTTTAAGTGGGAAAGCCATCGTGACGGAAAAAATACGTTTTTTTTCTTGTGCATTCTTCTAAGGTATACATGATCAAAAATAAAAAATAAAAACTAAGTTAAAATTCTGAAAATTGCCTGAGTTACAGTCAATTTAGTGAAGCCAGATATCACGGCTGGTTATGACCCTCAGAAAACATTAAATGCGTTTATCTTTAATCGACTTTTTTCGGTCTGGAGTGATTCTTCAAAGACTAATTAATTTTTTTTGTTCTAAATTTTAGTAATTAATTGCAGTGGCTAAGGTTGCGCATAGCCGATTTTTGGTATTTATTATTTTATAAGACCACTTAAATTAAAAAAAAAAAAATGGTGTCAAAAATGAACAAAAATTTCAAACCGTCGCCATTTTGTGGAAAAATTACAAAAAAAAAACGGCTACGTGCAACCATCGCTACATTCATATAGATAAAATACAGTAGAAAGCGGTTATAACGACATCGATTAACTCGACGTATCGGTTTTAACGACTCAAAATAAAAGTCCAACTAAATCCCATATAATTGTATTTTTAACGGTTATTACGACTTTCCGACTAAAGGCCGGTCCCTTCGATGCTGTCATAACCGGTTTCTACTATATATACATTTTTTTTCCCGATAACCCATTCCTAAATTTTGATGGAACCATGGAGAAAAATATATTTGTAAATTTTTAATATTTTTCAATAAAAATTGGTATTAAATTAGTTGAATATATATTTAATAAAATGTCTTCTACCCGATCTTAAAATAATTAGTTATACGTGTGAAAAAAATTCCCAAACATTGACAATTGAGCCGTCACAGTGGCTTTCTCCCTTAATGTATATATGAGCATATCTCTTATATTTCAAACAACTGAATTTGTTTATGTTAAATTACACGTTCTAGAATTATTAGGCAGCATACATTGTAAAATACTCTATGAGTGCAGTACACAAGTGACACCATTGAATGTTTGCGATAAGAGCAATCAGATGTGTGCCCCTCTCTTGTATAACTCACAATGCACGGTAGCGGTTTCAGATATAGGAAAACTAAATATTTCTACAATTTCAATGCCAATATTACATTGGAATAATAATATTAATGACGGTTTAGTTCCAGAGTTAGTAATTTCAAATAATCCAATCAATAGGCATTAAAGTGACCAGAATTCTAAAACCTTGTTGAGGGACACCCCTCCCCACTATACAGTTTTTTTTTAGAAAAATTTTTTTTTATAAAAAAAATTGAAAAAATTTTTATAATAAAATTTTTGACGACCTTTTTTTTTTTAGTCATTAAAATTCTGAAGACCTTTTTTTTTTTTTTTAAGCTCCTCATCAATAATTTTTTTTACTCCAACAACACACAATAATGAGAATATAATGTTGTTAATGTCTAATCCGGGACGATTTCCGGGACAATTTCTTATGCGGGACAGACTACTCAAATCCGGGACTGTCCCGCACAATCCGGGACGTCTGGTCACTTTAGGCATGATGACTAATTTAAAAAAACCTATTCTATGATGATCTTACGTGTCTCCTATTTCCAAAAAAAAAAATACTTATTTCTGCAGAAAATAAAGGTTTAATCGCAAAAATTGACTCTTTTAAAACTCAATTTTTTAATTTGACGCCAAAACGCTCGCATGTGACATTTCAGAGCTGTGACGTCTCACTTTTTAACCTATTTCATTATTTAAAATCATAATTTCAATGATACTTTGTAACTGGGATCACGCCTATTTTTGATAAAATATGCCTCGTATAAATACCAGGAGGTGAGAGGTAAGATTATGGATTGGAAAGTGCATGCACGACACCGTACAAATTACTATTGAATAGATTCTGAATGCTCAACTGTTTGAAATATAAACAATCTGCAGATATATGTATTAGAAATGAAACGTATGTATGTAAGAAAGAGGAAAGAGAAATGACGCACCGGACGAAGCAGAACGGGCGAGCGTTGTAGAATAAGCTGACAGAAGCGGGCACTGTGACAGCCCGGAAAGCTCAGTCCCTTCATCTGGCAGCGGTCAACACACAAGTCACAACTTTCACACGTTTGTAATGTTGGTAAATATGTTCATCAACACTAGTAGTGTGTGCAGACATATCGCTACTAACACAACACGTAGACTTATAGAATGAACTGAAGATTCCTTATCATACTGTGTAGTAAATACTGGCAAAGAGACAAAGCGATAAATACCTTTATAGAATTCTAATTGGTCACGTCACAGGTTTGCAGACCTACAGAAAAGAGACAGGTATTCGCGTGCTCAATTTTGTGAGGCTATTACTCAGTCCATTCGATAAGTCTATATGGACAAACATAATTGTGTTAATAAATCTGCACACTTTTTACTAACAGACAGGCCTGACCAATAAGTAAGTGCACACGCTTTTAGTGCAATTACCTTTTAGCTTATTAATTATGGTGCTACACAAATCTTACAACGTTGCTGCTTAGAGAGGTTGGACAATTTCAATGTTTCATTCAAATCATTATTACAAGAACTCCATTGTAAAAATCAAGCTTTGCAATTATTCAAATAGATTTAATTTCAATGATTTTTGACTAAAATCATTTGAATTACAAAAAATAATAGTGTGCGTGTTCTTATGTAGATGCAATAGAAGTTATAATTATTTGTCATGGTTAAGGCGGCTATTACACTATCAAATAAATATGTCAAAGATCTTTGTCAAAGATCTTTGACAAAGATGTGATCATATATTAAATTAAAAGTGATTTCGTAGCCGAAACCGTCCACGAACACTTTTCAGTCGCCATTTTGATTTATCCGTCAAAATCTTTGATCAAATATAAGAAACTGTCATTATCTATGATAAAAGAAATATTATGAAGGTAAATATTACATAAATATTATAAAAGTTGACGTATTACACTGTCATATTTCTTTGATCAAAGAAATTTTATCACATTTCTTTGATGATCTTTGACATATTTATTTGATAGTGTAATAGCTGCCTAAAAGACAACTAATAATTGAATAACCTCAAATAAGAATATAAAAAACAATTACAATATTCTGCTGTTTGCTTTAAACTAAATGTACGAGTGATGAATAGGTGATATGAAAGTCTCTTTTTTTTATTTGATTTTTTCAAAAATAGGAAAAGAGGATTGTTTTCTTGAAAAAAGAAACCAAAAAGAAGAATTTTCTAGTTTACGAACAGGTTATCTAAAGATATATTTTTAAACGTTTAATCTAGAAATATATTATGCATATAACATACAAAAGACAGCTCTCTGGAGGCTATTGAGGTACAGGTGTGAGAGACGGTAATTTGTAACAAACAGAAATATTCTGCTTTGAATTTTAGTCTGTATGTTCCATATTTGCTGAGTGCTAAGTAGGTGTTTACCTAAAGCTAAATCGATCGCAGCGCAAGAGGTGGCCAAAAATAACACTTTGTCATATTTAATAGGTTCGTTTTTAACTCAATGAAGAAACGTCAACATGGTTATTACATTATAGACTATGTGTAAGGGGGTGGAGTTAGAAATAATGTCAATGCGAGTGCTCGTGGTGAGCACCTTTGTACGATCATCGGTGTTATAGTTTGAGGTTATGTTATTAATGTAAATAAATTAATTATTTTAATAATATACGTCATAATTAAAGGGGAAAAAAAAAGAAGTAATTTTCACGTACCTTTTATACTATTATATTAAATGCACACAGCTAAATTCAATATTTGTTTATTAAAAAATTTCACGATATTAAACAATAATTATAAAAAAATTCAATCTGTTCAATCCTTTTCTATTGCCCGCTAGTAGACTTGATGCACATAGCCTATAGTCATAAATAATTGTCTAAAATGTATATAGTATGATATTTTATTAAAATAACTTGTTTGTTAACACGTTGAATGCGTTGAACACGGCTCTTGTGTCCATATATACATTATAGCCACGTGGTCAACACAGGAGCTGTGTTTATATATTAGGGTGTTCCAAAAAAAGTCGATATTTTTTTTTTTCGATTGCATGTGAAATTCTTGTTATATATGCTATAAAAAAAATTCTGTAAAAATTTGAGCCCTTAATATCAACTTGAAGAACTCCATCACCGAATTTGAAGATTTACCATTGATTTAACATGGAAAAATGATTTTTTAACGTTCATTTCTCCTGCAAACTATGTAGACCATTATTTTTCGGAAAAACCATGACTGATCCTTCTTCAGTATTAAATTCTGTAAAAAAAAGCTCTTAGGGTCCAGTCTCTAACGTCAACCCTCTCGTTTTTAAATTTCAAAAAATCTGTATTTTTTAACGCAAATAAAAACGAGAGGGTTGACGTTAGAGACTGGACCCTAAGAGCTTTTTTTTACAGAATTTAATACTGAAGAAGGATCAGTCATGGTTTTTCCGAAAAATAATGTTCTACATAGTTTGCAGGAGAAATGAACGTTAAAAAATCATTTTTCCATGTTAAATCAATGGTAAATCTTCAAATTCGGTGATGGAGTTCTTCAAGTTGATATTAAGGGCTCAAATTTTTACAGAATTTTTTTTATAGCATATATAACAAGAATTTCACATGCAATCGAAAAAAAAAAATTATCGACTTTTTTTGGAACACCCTATTATATATAATATATTTCGGGAAGCTTTGCAGAATTCCCAAAAAAAACTGCGTTTACACTAAAAATTGGTGCTCAATTTTTTTTATAAAAACATTAGAATACTACGCATTGAACGTGTTAATATATTAAAGTCCACCCTAGTTGCAACCGCTTGTTGGTGCTGTCATCGTGCACGCTGTGAATACTCTCGCGCTCACTCTCACTTGAGTGTACCGCTGTTTAAACGGAACCGAGTTATTTTGCTGAATGTGTACATCTACGCACTCGTACACCTTCACTTTCCCAAATGAATCAGCGATGATAGATAAGAGAACACGGAATATTAATTTGAATGAAACAATTGAATCAAACATAATTCTTTCAAACAATCGTCCATCTCTACTTACTTATTTGTCAGGCCTACTCTTTGTATTCACAACTTTCTCCAAACAATATTAGATAGTGACATTGTTTATCATTAAATCAATACATTCACGTGAATAAAACAAAAAAACCACAAAACAAATCTCACCAATGACGTTCCACGGCCTGACTGACCGGCCACACTCGGCTGAGGCGACGGCGGCACGCTCTGCTGTTGATTAGAAAGACCTGGAATACGATCGTTGGGCGTTTGTATTACCAAATAACTCGACGCCAGTTGCGGAGAACTGTCAGACTTTAGAGACAAACTCAATATATCCAGTTCGCATTCATCTTCTAACCAAGCGGGAAGTTCCAGCAATAATGAGATATCCATCTCTTGAATTTCACGAGGTGTCGCCAGCGCCATATATCCGTTATTAACCTAAAATATACAATATTATATTATAACCGTTCTCTATTATAACAGATTATAGTAGATTACTTGATTGAGACAGAACGCCGATATAGAATCTTGCTCTTTGTGTATAATTCTAACGGGTTCGACATAATTAGGCCCTGTCGGACTTGTTACGCTTCCTCCTCCGTTAGTCACAGATTCATCGTCTGCTGTTTGGGTTTGAGTTTCTGACGGAGCACCGATCGAACGCCTTTTACTGAACACCGCTCGAATAAATACATCCTAAACAAATACAATAATGTATATAGACTATGTTCCGATATATACTGTGACTTCTGATGTCACTCCTGTATACTTTCTGTTTTAGATTTTATACTAGAAAAGAACGGAATATTCTGCAGTATACTGTATACCGCCATTTTGAAATTTACGTCAGAATTTGATTGTTGCATCATTTTACTTAACTATATTAGTGTATTCCAATTAAGTTTGTTGTTCACTAAAATCGATCACTATAGAATTTGTTAAAATTTTAATATTGTGTTAAGTAAGCTAGTTCGCATTCAGATCAGTTTACCATTTAGTTTATTAATTATAAACGTGCAAAGTTGGCGTCTTATACATTGCAAGCATTAGGCTATTGATTATACCGGAAAATAAGAGGTAGAAAGGAACAATTGCGATAAAGGGTTTTTATTGTTTAATATGTTTGTTTGACACCTACAGATGATAAAAACACAAAGTGCTACTAAATTCACCCTTGCGTTTTTTAGGGAGGGGTTAAACTAGTCACTTTTCAACATTTTAAGTATAACTCGAAAACTAAGCAGAATTTGACAATTTTACAAGAATGATTTTTTATAGAAAATTAAATTTCCCATCAAAATAGATGATTTGAAAAAATAAAAAAATAAAAATTTATACAAAAAATATTTAAAAAACAAATCGAAAAAATATCAAAAAATCACAATTTTTTCAAATTTTTACTAAATTGCTCATAAATTTTTTCTAAGTAAAGATAGGTATAGAACATGCTTTGGAGAAAAAAAAGTAGAGGTGACGCCTGTCAAAATATTGAGTTGAAAAATTTTTTTTGATGAAAATTGGCTGAGCTATAGTAATTCAAAGTTTACCATTTTTTGTAATTTTTTCTCAAATCGTAACTTAATACATATTATAGGCAATTGATTAGAGGTTTTTGAAAGGTACAATTACGTTAAACAGTTTTTATTGTTTTATGTGTTTGTTTGACACCTACAGATGATAAAATCACAAAGTGCTACCAAATTTACCTTTGCGTTTTTTAGGGGGGTTAAACTGTTCACTTTTCAATGTTTTAAGTATAACCCGAAAACTAAGCGGATATTGACAATTTTACAAGGATAATTTTTTATAGAAAATTAAATTTCCCATCAAAATGGATGATTTAAAAAATTAAAAATAAAAATTTATGCAAGAAATATTTTTAAAAATTTATAAAATATTTCTTGCATACATTTTTTTATTAAAGATATGGCTTTCCCGAGTTTCATTTTTTCACTTTACTGCGCATGACGTCACACGTGATTCACTTTGTTTATATGTGTTTATATGCATGATATGTTTATATGGATACATAACACAGCGTTTTTTATATCTAAATTAAATCATTTATATAATTAATCCTTTTATAATTAAGTATTTGTTTTACTGATAACTGATATAATTTTGCATTTCATTATTGAATACCTTAAAATATATTTAAATACATTCTCCATCAACTGAAAATAAGGAAATACCTAGACTTTATTTCATTTTTGATCTTCTATATGTGGAAATGTATCTATTTACTCAGATATATTTCCAGATGTGACGGGACTTCAGTATGAGTTCTAGTTATAAAAGTTTCCCACTTATCCAAGTCCCACATAACCAAGTTTCACCGTATATATACATTAAATGTCAAACTGACGTTTATAATTATTGTGAATTATTAATTAAACAATTGACTACTTTCATGAACTACTATAATATTAATTTGGGCGAGTCACATGTGACGTCACAGCGAACAGAGTGAAGTTAGGTGATATGCGCAATGCCATATCTGTATTAATTGTATCATGCACTGGAAGTCATAACGTAACGCACAATCCAGTAACTGTCACCACTGGCCAGTACTCACAGTGTATATCAGAACGCACTCAGTATGTATATTAGGGTGATTCATTTCCGCAAAACATTTTTTTTTCAAGGTGCTCAAGCAAAATTTTAATCTACATATAGAAAAAAAAAATTCTCACCAAGATTCCTACTGGCGAACCAGTTTGAGTTACAGAAAAAAACACTAAGGCAATTTTAAAGAGCGTGAAATTTCCCTCAAGGTCCATCAAACCGATTCCCAATATGATAAAAGGTGTCTAAGCATTAGAAATTTGAAAAAAAAAAAAAAAACAATTTATTCCAAAAACTGTATTTAGATGACTCCTACTGGCGAACCAGTGTGAGTTACAGAAAAAAAACACTGAGGCAATTTTAAAGAGCGTGAAATTTCCCGTAAGGTCCATCAAACTGATTCCCAATATGATAAAAGGTGTCTAAGCATTAGAAATTTGAAAAAAAAAATTTTTTTTTACATGCATTTTAAATGGGAAAACTTCATATTTAAATTGCAAGTACTTAAAATAGGAATTAAGAGCTCAATCTTGGTGAGAATTTTTATTTCTATATGTAGATTAAAATTTTGCTTGAGCAACTTGAAAAAAAAATGTTTTGCGGAAATGAATCACCCTAATGAATATATTGTATATATTGTATGTAGTATTATGATATTTAAATACTAACTTGAACGGGCTCTTGACACACTAAATAACTCCACAGTCGTCTTGCAGGAGCCGCTTGATGTTTCGAGCTAAACGGTGTATTGTGAGGCTCCAACAGTTGTCTGTATTTGTGAATCGATGGACCTTGACCGCTTAGTTGTTGTTCCACAAAACAGCCTGGTATGAAATCTGGCGGAGATGCTCCTCGAGTTTCCAAATCAATTCGTGTCATTTCCTTTACAACAAACAAACAAACAAACAACATAATATATCATTAATAAGGAGCCGTTCTACAATATGTATGAAAAAAGAAGGGAGGGGTAGTTAACGAACAGATATTATCTTGAAAATAGCCACGTTCAGTTCAAGCGACCATCATTTTGTCAAAAATCTATATATTTTAAATTGTCTATGACAAAGACAAGGTAATAGTATCTATTGCATACCCCCAAGCAGACTCTGCTTAGAACTATGTTCTATTCTCGTCCTTAAAATTTTTATCTCATATAAATTGATAAAATGAGCATTATATCTTAACCTTTTAAGGACAGGAGTGGTCGAAATATCGACCACCCATAGGACACAAAATATTTGATGTTTCTCTACGTAATTTGATGCACTGAATACAAAAAAAATTGTAAAAAGGATTCAGGAGGATTAAAAATCGCATTTCAATGTAAATTTTTTTTGCTATTTCGGCCTGACAGCATATATATTTTTTATGATGCACTGAACACGAAAAAAACAGTATTACGTCTCACAAAAATCATTTTCAAGGTGAATGTAAGGCCGAAAATTGAAATTATCATTAGTTTCTACCAGCAGGTTAGCACTTGGTTGTTTCTTTCTTGTGGAGGATTTACTTTACCATAATGTCAGGTATTTCGACGTGAGTGGCAAGGAGACTTGTGAAAATCAAGCACATCAAAAGGATCATATTTTCGCCACATCCACGTTGTTGATCTTGAGTTACGCTAAGACCGAAAGTTGGAGTACTTCTTTGCGATTTTCAGGGTCAAGTTTGCCTCCAAGATTTTTTTGTAATTTTTTTCATATTCAATGCATCAAATTACATACGAAAAACCCCCTCAAATTATCCAAACTGAATTTTTTACAGTGAGATCTTTATTATGGACGGGACTGGTCGATAAATCGACCAGCAACTTAGTCGGGTACGCCCATATATGTAATACTCCTATATTGCCAATCGCTATAAGTGGGCCTGGATACGTTAAAGTGAGAGGTTCAAGTCAAATAGATTCGATTGTGCAGGCGCAGAATCATATTTAAGCGATAATAGAAGGAGGCTTTGGCCAGTTTAAAACATTTTAAATCGTTTAAATGAAATATGTCAGTTTGAAACTGATTGCACATGCGCACTACTGACCATTTGACTTGAAAATAGCGAGACAACAATATATGTCCACGCCGTACAGAATTATCCTTTTTCCCTACCCTGATTGGCAATATAGAAGTATTACATATATGGGTACGCCACGTGAAAAATTAATTGATTTTATGTACAAATTTTGTGAATAAAAAAAGGTTGATTTCAACGTAAAAATCCCTGTCCTTAAAGGGTTAATAAGAAGTCGAAATAGGGGTAATTAATGAACAGATTTTGTCTTGAAAATCGTTATGTTCGGTTCAAGTGATTGCTATTTTGCCATTAATTAATATATTTTAAATCAGCTACGACAAAGACAAGATAATAGTATCTATTTTAATATCCTGTTTGATTTTTATGTTTGATGATTTTTGACGAAACGCCACCGGATACCACTACGGCAGTTTTTTTTTACGTTACTCCGTAGATGACTCAAGTACTCTGTGAATTTGCAATAATTTTAAATAAAAATAATCTGCCGTGTGCCACGGGATTTTCTTATGCATAATAATGACAGTGAACAGTATACGTGATTTTTATTTTATTGAAGGATATTTCTGACAAACTAATAAAAGATAGAAAAAAATGAATGGGACATAAACTATCGATATATTATTATAAACATTATGTATAGAACGAATTTTGTTTAACATAATTACTGACGAAAACGGATGTTTATTCTTGTCATTTTTTTAAATGGATTTATTTTTGAAATAAGACAAAAATGTCGAGTATGTTATTATCTATAATTTATTCCCTATACATTTTTTTCAACACTTATGATTTAGCCAGAAATAAATTTTTAAAAATCATTATTTAGAATAATCTATACTGGTTGTCGGGTGATTTGACCGTACAGATCACGACTCATGCCGTCAAGACACCCGGCGACCACTGCAAACTAAATGAAATAGAGTGTAGTGTTTATTCTCAATATTACGTATAAGAAAGACCCATGGTACCTATGGCAAACACGTACAGTCTCTGTAATACGTATAAGAAAGTCCCATGACACTCATGGCAGATATTTCTTCTCTGTTATGAACCATTTGAAATGTACTTAAAAACGAACACTTGGTAAAAAAAAAAAATTGTTTTTCGAAAAAATGAATAGAACATAAATTATATTATATTACCTACAATTTTCAACTTGGGCATTTTTCTCTAATTCGCACTGTTTCAGTGTAATTCGAAAAATTCAAAAATCGATGTAGGTAAACATCCGTTTCCGGTTGAATGATCGTTTTCAAAAATAGGAGGTTTTCTTCCCAGGCAAAAATCAATCTTAAGTATAAAATTCCACCTTTCTACGATTTGTCGTATTTGAGTTACAGCGTCTACAGACAGACACACAGACATCACGTCGAAAATAGTCAGAATGGATTCAGGGATGGTCAAAATTGATAATTCCGTCAAAATCCGGATTTCGAAAAAAATCAGCTTCACTATACTTACTTATACTATATGTATATTTCATGTACATGGTATAAGAAAGTAAAAAAATAAAATAGATAAAATAAATAAAAAAGATAAAATAATTACAAACCTGCCATCTCGCAAGAGTTCTCAACGTGTTGTGTATTAAAGGTGAACTAACTGGTAATTCGTGCGGCTCGAGTCCCGTTATAGGTAAGAACTGTGCAAGCTGTCCGTGCACAAGCTTCAATATCGCGTGACGCATGATGGACCACGCCAACGACGTCGGATCAGCATGTTGCGTATTATCACGATCTACGTGCTTCTTCCGAGGCAACGCGCTGCCGCCGCCTATAGAACCAGAACCGCCCCCGGTAGTTTGTTCAGAGAACACATCTTCCTCATCGGACGATTCGTGCTCAGATTCGGTCGCACAGCTTTCTCCTGAATCGTAATCACATTCCACACCGTCAGGCTAGTCAAAATAATCACAGGTTATTGTAAAACCACACGCTGTGTAATAGGGTGGCCCTTAATTTACTTATTTTCAAATTTCTTTAAGGTCACCCCCAAAATTTCTTAAAAGTACGAAAAAAATAATGTATACAAACATTTTAAAGTGATTGGATATTATTAACACGTGCCACCGAGCGTTCCAATATTAACACGTAAAATACATTCGATTTTTTTCAATTTTTATTTAAACAGCTGTATCTGTTAAAATTGAATGGATTTTGATGTTCTAAAACGTATTTTAAAGCTGACACTTTCTTGTTTTTGAAACTTTTATTTGATTTTTTTTATCACTTCCCACTACTCATTGGGAGATTTAAGAAATGTGAAAAAAGCTAAAAATTTAATAATTCAAAATTGGCATGCCAAACTTATACAGTAGGTTGAAAAGATTATTTTGAGCAAAAAATTTTATTAAAACATGTCTCCGAAAATTTTTCGTAAGAGAATTACAGCCCCCTAAAAAATAATATTTTGGAAAAAATGTTCGGGGAGCTATAACTCTCTTACGAAAAATTTTCAGACACATGTTTAAATTAAGTTTTTGGCTCAAAATAATTCCTTCAACTTACTGTTGAAGTTTGGCACACCAATTTTGAATTTTTAAAATTAAGGCTTCTTTCACTTTTTCTGAAATCTCTCAAGGAATAGTGGGAAGCGATAAAAAAAAAACGAATCAAAGTTTCAAAAATTGAAAAAATTAATCACGCATTTTACGCGTTAATATTTGATCGCTCTATTGCACGTGTTAATAATATCCAATCACTTTAAATTGTATACATTATTTTTTTCGTACCTATAATAAATTTGGGGGGTGACTTTAAAGAAATTCGAAAATAAGTAAATTAAGGGCCGACCTACTGCAAAGAGTACACTTACCTTAGTCAGAAAGTACGACAGCATAGACATGACAGGCGGTACGAAATGTTCACGATACGTTGCACGATCTTCTTTCATAGCTGCAATCGTGTTGGTACCAGGAGCGACTTGCCCGAGTAACTTTTGGTTAAGTCTCGCTCGTTGTTTAGCTAACGAACTCCACACACCTGTATTGGAATCACTTGTCGACCCTTCGCGTTCTTTATCCACCTAAAAAATTAATAATAATAAATAACCAAATATTCAAAAACAGTTTTTGTATTAAAATACTAACAGTACTTACGTTTGATTGTGAGGTAGCAGTACGGAGAAGTTTTTTGATACCTCCACCGAATAGAATAGACCATGATCTTTCATCAAAACGATGAGCAGTCAAACGGTAAAGTATATGAGCATCACAGGTTGACAAAGCGTAAACCTATAAAGTTAAATATTACATCATTAATCTACATATGTTCCGAATACATTTTGGTTACTTACAAGAAGAGAACAATAGACGGCAACAAACGCTTCACAGAGTAATACACCGAGTCTGGGCGCGTCATCGTCTCTTTCACGAGCAAGTAAAGCCCTTAGACTGGCGACACCCGGCCAACGAGCAGGTGGTGTCGTAGCTATCAACGGTTCATCGGTTGAGAAACGCCGTCTACCTCCGACCAGATGAGACGCAACAATACCACCGTTCAATCTAGCTAAACTCTCCATTCCTGCGCTTTGGAATCTATAAAATCAAATATACATATTTTTGTTGTTTGTCTGTTACAGTCCTCTACCTACTTTAACCCTTATTGGTCGCAGTGGCCATCCCCCTTAAGTTAAATATACAGGGTGTCTCGTAAACATACTGCCGTACTTTCAGGAATTGCCAAAGATATTAAAACTCACTTTTTGTCAATAAACTCATATCCGTAAGTGGTAGAACTTTTGCTCCACGGTTTACGGATATAAAACAATAAATTTTGCTATTTGGTTGATATTTTTTGTAGAAATTATAGTTTAAAATGTGCTGATCAAAAGTCATGAAGGTCACAACCTATGAAAATCTGTAATTTCTACCCCATCAAGGGGCATTCAAACATTTTATGTCGAATACGTTACAAAAGCAAATAAACGTACCTGTCGACAGAAGTTGCTTGTTTTGAACTGAAAGAGTCTGAATCACAGAGACACTGATAAATACATGCAGAAAGAGCCACCGCAAGATCTTTGAGAACCAGAATCTGTGTATCGGTCTGACCGGGCGTCGGTACGTACGTCAACTCCACAATCGTCTGCAGCATGTCGTGCGTGTGCGCCTGAAACACAAACACAAACATTGATCTATCTGATCGGCGGATGGTCATCAATCAACACAGACCTGTAGATGTCTCACAGGATCCGCAACCACTGTTTTACTGCAAGCAACGCTGGCAGAGAGTAACGGAAGTGTGGTCGGGAATGGCAATGGACTCAACAACTGCTGCTGTGTCTTTTCTTGTTGAAGCTCCTGGAGCAGCAGAACAAGCTCCATTCTGACGGATGCCAGCCCACCTCCGGCGGCTCCGTGTAACGAACAGTAGCTCACGAGCGTACGTAACAACGTTTCATTTGCTGTTAAATCAAACACACTCGATTAAGGGAGTGTCCTGCTTTATGAGTCTCAAAAAATCCATTTTTTTTTTATTTCTTAAATCTCTTCCTAATATATCTAAGAATATGTCTGTAAAGTTTTATAGGCAAATTCGAAATATTTTCAAAGATATAGTACTAAACGCAGTGGGGGATCAAGCAGGTATACATTAGACCGTATAACTTTGAAACGCGTTTTCTCTAGTTTTTATTTTTATGATTTTTCTAAATTGGCGGGCGTGATTGCAAGAAAACTAAACGACCGATCAAAATGAACCAAAGCTTGTTGTCTTCAGTTTTAAATTTTCTTCTATATGAACTAAAAAGATTCATAAAAAAAAATTCTAAACAACTTTTTTAGCAAGTTGAAATGATTTTTTTTCATGAAAAAAGCACTTTTTTTCAAACCTGAAATTTGTTTTAATTTTACAATTTTTTGGGTTTTTCTTAGTTCATATAGAAGAAATTTATACAAAACAGACAAAAATTACGAACTCCATCTTTCCGCCGATTGGAGACTGCGATCGCAAGGCGTTGCACAAATGTACATATAAATCGGTTGCGTTTCAATATTTTTGTGTTAATAATTTTTTCTTCTAACGTTCAAATATGCAATAAAATAATCTGAAAAGTTCACTTCACTATCTTATCTTTTTCTGTCCTAAAAAAATTCACAAAAAAACGCTTTGTTTTGGCCTCATAAAGCAGGATCTCCCCTTAAATTATCTACACACGTTAATATTACAAACCTTTTAGCCAGCGTTTTCTTCTCGCCGCTCTCTGAACTTTCGCCTCGAAATCTTGTTTCTCCTGCATCAAAATCTGGTGAAGTGTAGGTCTTGTATCATCGGCGACGGTTGAATCCCCAACATTTACAGATTCTTCGAGATTTGTACAGTTATCAATGGCGTCTTGTCCTGTACCGATGTTAACACTGCCGGCGCTGTAATTGCAAAGTTGACGCAGAGCTTCCACTTCTCTCTCGAGCCATATGTATAATTGGTAACGTAGTTGGCCTCCTGAAATCATCGATATCGTTAATAGTTATAACCCTTGTTTTTTAGTTTTTTTGTACTAACCATCAACTTCAAAGCCGGTAGCTAGTGTAGATAATTCTTCCATTAGTATTTTTAAACAAGCGACAAATTTCAATTGCTGTGCCATAATATCCAGTTGACCACCGGCACTGCTTGAAGTTGAAATTTCATCATGATCTTTGACAGTAATTTCAGTTTTTTTGTCTAATTTCATTGCCATAGGTGGAGTTGATGCCCCGGATTTATTACTGTCAGCTTCATCATCTTCATCCCACTGAAAGATAATACGTTTCGTTTATATACGATGATATATATGTCACCGATTTATCACAAAATCCTTTCTAAAATATGATTTTTGTCAAGATTTAAAACTGTGTCATTACCAGTTTTTGAAATTTAAACAGATTTGCATGTATATAGTCCAGACGTTAAGGGGGATAGCCACTGTGACAGGTCAATAAATTGTCAATGTTTGAGAATTTTTTTCACAGATATAACTAATTATTTTTGAATTAGGTAAAGGACGTTTTGTTAAGTAGGTATATATTCAACTTATTTAATATTAATTTTTATGGAAAAATATTTAATATTTACAAAGTTATAAGCCTCCATGTGACGACCAACAAAAAAAAAAAAATTCTCTATGGTTCACTCGAAATTTCGAAAAAGGTTATATGAAAAAAATAAATAAAAATTTTATCAATATCTGTATGAATGTAGCTATGGTTGCACGTAACGGTTTTTTAAATTTTATTTTTTTTACAAAATGGCGATCATTTGAACTTTTTTTCATTTTTAAGACCTATTTTTTTTATTAGAGCGATTTTAAAAATAGTAATTATCAAAATTTCAAAAATCATCTACATGCAATGATAGATACTACAATTACGAAAATTATAAAAAAAAATGAAATGGGTTCATTAGTCTTTGAGGAATCGTGTCAACCAGTTCAAAAAATGTAATTTCAAATAAACGTGTTTTATGTTTTTGTTTTATGTCATAACCGGCTGCGCTACCTCGTCTCATTAAATTGACTGTAACTCCGTCAATTTTGGGAATTTAAACTCAATTTTTTGTATACATATTTATGAATATGTATATTTTAAAAAAATGTAAGAAAAAAAATTTTTTTTTCTGTCACAGTGGCTTTTCCCCTTAAAAGCGATATTTCAAATAATCTATGCACTTTTTGATAGAAGCATAAACATTGATATGGTTGTATATTAAACCTTCCTTTATAAAACTAGAAACAACGACATTTCAAAAACCCATGTGGTCCCCTTTTAGGGACAAAAATATGACCGCGGGATTAGTTTTTCTTATTTATCTCGCAAATAGTTATTTGGACAAAAAAATAGAGAGCATTAAAAATAATGCTTATTAGATTACAAACAAAAGTTGTTATTAGAAATTTTATGATTAGAGTCACTGTTGCCATATGAACGGGGGTTAAAATTATAAGAAAATTTTTGGGCGCGGTAAAGCTTAGCATTTAACTAAATATGATTTTAAATAGCCTTGGACAAATGTATGGAGCACTTTATAATAAATTCTTAAACATTACCAAAATTTTCATTTTTGGAACGGAAACCTGGATAAACTATAAAAAATATCTGAATATAAAAACTATTATCATTTACCTTGAGATCAAAATCATCTGTGTTGGTATTAAAATTAGTAACGGGTGCTCCCCAATCCATCGAAGAAGCATTTTCCATTGCAGAAGATACGGGAGCGCTCCAATCAAACGACTCTGTTTGTTTTGTCGATGGCGTGTCCCAACTCAATATACCAGAATCTATTTGCGAATCTTTCGTTATTAATTTTTTGGGGCTGGATAACATTCCTGCAACTGAAAACCAATGTTATTATCTTACGGAGAGTTTTAAATAAAGTATTTACCCGAAGAATCCATGGACCCCTGTCTTGAAGCAGACGGATCCGCAACTTTTGCAGGTAATTTACTGAGAACGTCTAAAGCGAGTGCGGGACAGCCAGCTTTGAAATGTCCGTGAGCTGTTGTAAAATACAACTGCCGTTCTAGTGGTGTTATCGTGTCTTCCAACAATAACTGCCGATCCGATATTTCCATAGTTTTACCGCTGTAACTAAATCCTGAGAGTACTACACGAGACGCCTTTTTCTTCTCCTGAAAAATGCAACAAACAAATTAAAGTAATTACATTACAAGTCAGAGAAATGACGACGAACCTGCGCAGACGACGCTATATGCTGCCTTATCAATAGAGGATGCGTACGCAGATAAACGTAAAAGTTAAACACGTTCGGGTCTGCAGAATTAGAGTCGGTGGTACGAGATGTCGTTTCATCTAACGACGATGTAGCCGGGTGCATGGAACCAGCGCCACCGACCAACAGTGTCGCCAGAGCAGACTGATGTTCTTTCAGTGTCCACAAAGCCATAGATCGGAGGAACGGATCCGGATGGGCACGGCTTAGATTAGCATTACTACCGTCGGCATCACATCTATAAAAAATAAACTTCTCAGTAAATTATATTCAATATTTTAATTAAATAATTAATTAAATCATACCCTAATATTTCTTCGTACAATAATCTACATAAACTCGGAGGACACGCATCCAAATCACCTTCGTATAATCGTGCGATTAACATTGCTAACTGTAAGTCTTCGAGTTTGTTTAAACATACTTCTATAGCGTCTCGAAGTGCTCCAGCAAGGAGGAAGAAGGCTGCTGCGTGTTTAAAACGTTGTTTACCTGTTGTAATAATACTTACATTAGTTAATATTACATTAGACCCTATCTACTTTATTTACAAGTTTTTAATCTGTGCTTTTATCAGGGTATGTTAAGTATAAGGTAGCCTGTAACCCGGTACAGGCCCAATCTGATTGATTAAAAGTTACGAGTTAATCTGTGTATTTATTAACTTTGGTTTCAATATATAAATTCTCAGTGTTATGCCGAGTTTACATTTGCTGTTACACTCGGACGATTAGCAGCACGGTGATACTATACCTTTTACAGTATGATTTCACACTTATGAAATATAATTTCACATTAATGAAAACAGATTTCGCGTAAATGAAATATGATTTCACATTAATGAAAACAGATTTCACACAAATGAAAACAGAATTCAAATATATGAAAAATAATTTTGGAACAATGAAAACTTTGTTATTTATTATTGATAACGCACCTGTCCATTCAAATCTTGAGAGTGTACTTACAACAGAAGAAGACATAGACATAGTGCGTTTAAAAAAATATAATAGTATATCGAGGATGTTGTTTTAAGCAAAAAATTTCATGTGAACGTATGTCCGATATTTTTTTGTGATGGAGCTACAGACTTTCAAAAAAATTGCTTAAAATTAGTGTTTTTTTAATAACTAGATAACCTATTGTGATACAGTTGTGAAATTTGATAACCGGTTTAGTTATAATAAGTGTTATGTCCAGTATCAAACTATAGTAATTTAGACCAGGGGCTTATGGGGCTCGTAGGCCCACATATTTTTATCAAGTATTTTTTAATTCTTTTTTTCCCTGACGTAGGCACTTGAATTAAAAAATACTTGATAAAAATCTGTGAGCCTACGAACTCCATAAACCCCTGGTCTAAATGACTATAGTTTGATACTGAAGATAAATAACACTTATTAATACTAAACCGGTTATCAAATTTCACAACTGTATCACAATAGATTCTCTAGTTATTAAATAAACACTAATTTTAAGCAATTTTTTTGAAAGTCTGTAGCTTCCTCACAAAAAAATTTCGAGCATATGTTCACATGAAATTTTTTGCTTAAAATAACATCCTCGATATACTGTTATATTTTTTTAAACGCACTATGTCTATGTCTTCTTCTGTTGTAAGTACACTCTCAAGATTTGAATGGACAGGTGCGTTATCAATAATAAATATTAAAGTTTTCATTGTTCTAAAATTATTTTTTATATATGTGAATTCTGTTTTCATTTGTGTGAAATCTGTTTTATTTAATGTGAAATTATATTTCATTTGTGCGAAATCTGTTTTCGTTAATGTGAAATTATATTTCATAAGTGTGAAATCATACTGTAAAAGGTATAGTGCTAGTATTTTTCTGTCTACATTAAAATATGATAAGCATGCTTTCTTGTTTGACGTTTCTCAATTGCTTTTAACTTCAGTTCAAAACGTAACTACCGTGTACTCTAAACCAAATTGTTACAGATGCAGTGATAATAACACATTATCTAATGTAATAAGCTGTAATAAGTAATTATTTTATTTTTAACATCGTAAATGATAAATCCACTTTCACAAATCTCCAATGATTTTTTAATGGCCGTATGTCTTGAACAAATTCATTAGTTTTATTTTAACCTACTAATGTTTTTAATTGTTATCTATATCTATAAAAGAGTTTGTCCTTAACCACTCACTCACTCACTCACTCACTCATATATCAACATACAGCCCAAAGCCCTGGACCTAGAAACGTGAAATTTCGTAGGTGCCTTCCTTTTATGATGTAAGCACCCACTAAGAAAGGATTTTTCGAAATTCAACCCCTACGGGGTTAAAACAGGGTGTCAAAGTTTATATAAAAAAATATTTTTTTTGTTCGCATTTAATTGAAACTTATCGAACATACTCTACAATATAAATAATGAAACAATTATTTCAGCAATTCCCAAAATTTAACCCCTAAGCCCTAAGGTGTTAGGGAAAAATTTGTAAAATATTTTTTTTTGCATTCACCGAATGAAACATGGCATAAGTAGGTACTCTACAAGACAAATATCAGTTACGAAAATTCAACTCCTACGGGAATAGGGGGGGGGTAAAATATTGATATATTTATCTTCATAACTGTTCAGAATATTAAGGTAAATTCGGACAAATTAATAAAAAGTTTGACATTCAAGCCCTAATAGCATGGGACGGGGACGAGGATGGATTTAGATATGTTTGTCTGCTTGCTTTACTTATAAAGATCAATTCGGGCAAAATAGTCATCTATTAAAATAAAAATTTCGACATTCAACCCATAATAGCGAGGGTTGACAGGGTCTGTGTTTTTGATATCTTTATCTGCATAGCTGCTTAAGTTATAATGATGGAGTCGGGCAAAATAATCTGCAATAAAAAAATTCGATATTCCACCCATAATAGCGACGGTAGACAGTGGGTTAGTTCTTACAATTTTTAACTCAGATCCGATATATTTACGTTTTTTTTATAAGTAATTATTAAAATTCGTTATAAAAAAAATAATTAATTTCAAAATTTACGCAAGCGAAGCCGCGAGATTCCGCTAGTAATAAATATAATAGTATTGTCGCCTTGCAATATTTGAACTAAATAACATTGTTGACAGCATACTTTTTGCTCGCACCAGTAAGCCAATCGCACGAAAAAGTAGACCTGAAGCCGAGTCGGAACGCATGCGATCGGACTGGCACTATTACGAGATGACGGGTGTTGACACTTACGAGTATTCGGCCGAGCAAAACAGCAAATGTAAACTCCCCATTAAGGAGGAATGGGAGCTACAATCGGAAACAAAAGTAGCTAAATTTGTTTACTTGCATATTTGAAGCTAATTTTCCTTCCCCTATGACTATTTTGGTTAAATTTTTAAAGATTTTAATATAATATAACATATTTTTTGACTATACGACAAATTCAACATAACAAAAATGTATTTTTAATATTATTTACATTATTTATTGCTGCAGATTAGTAAATATAGTCCATATAAAATCCAAAAATGTCCGATCTGAATAAATACTTGACTAAATATTTGTCAAGATGTAAACGCTCTGTCTTAATCAATGATTCAGTTGACTACTTGTCACTTAACTAAACACTAAATCACTGGATACATGTAAACGGGCCATTCGATTAATGTTCATATGGGAGTTTAACACTACTGTTTTCTATTTTTTGTGTTTAGAGGTGTAAAATAGTTAAGTAAAAGTACCGAGTAGGGCAAAAGCATTTTTCAATGCTGCTCTGCGCCACCTTTCCTCAGTGAAGTTGTTTGAGAAAAACGTTGTCATCTTTTCATCTCGTTTAGATCTGAATAATCCAGCTACAAGTGTTTTCTTCTTCATTGCTAGATAATAAATAGCACCGTCCAGCGGATCTTGTTTTTGTTGATACGCCGCCTTTGCCAGACGCTCGACGCAAGTTTTTAAAAGTGTATTGCTTCTTAACCACCATCCAACACCTTTAAATTAAATAAATTAACAAACATATTCCTCGAAAACATTCCTCAATACGTACCTAGTTCTTTCAATGTAGACCATTTAGGTTGTCCTTTAGCATAACTAGGAATCAATTGTAACAGTTCACTTTGACTCTCCGAATGGAACGCCCAAGCAAGGTTATTAGTGCCGACACCTTGTCGTTGAAAATGAGCTCTCTGCGCTAAAGGCAAACATCGTAAAAGATATCCATAATGTTTCATTGCTAATAAAAACCGTAGTCCGCATTCGTCCAGCGATTCTGAAAAACATTTATATGTTATTATCAACAATCAAACAAACCCGTACTCAAATAAAACCTGTATTCATTTCATCGATCTGCGCAACACCTTGCAGATTTTCTTTAGCGATTGCAGTTTTAGCTGCAGCGATCGCAAACCTTTCAGCTAAATCTGTGTTGCATGTCGCTACGGTATCGGCAAGAGCCAGTAAATGCATTTGATCCAAACTAGACAGGCCAGGGAGGTGCGTGTGCGTCAGCAAACGAGACAACATCCGACCTTGCCTCGGACCAAAGTGAGCCAGCGACTGTCTTTCAGGTAACGAACCACGACGGTCCGTTCGCCTGTTCGAATCCATATCATCGGATTCAAGCAAAGCATCCAGATTGTCTTCCGCAGGAACTCCGTCGAATAATTCGTCGTATCCTGGAGTATCGTCCTTTTGAGCACCTCCTGTAAATTTATTTATAATACAGTAGATCAAGAGTACACTTTAAAGTGATCTTAAGGGGGCAGACCCAATTAGAATTTTGAAAAAAAAAAAAAAAAATTTTTTTTTGCATTTTCTCAAAGAAGAATATTTCAAAAGTATTATCAAAAAATTTCAGACAAATCATTATTATTATTTATGAAGATATATAACTTTGAACGGAGCTGTCTTTAATGTATTCAATAGGGTGGCCAGTATTTCTCTGGAACAAATTTCTCTGACTTTTCCCGGTTTTCCAGGAGAATGTTTTACGTTTTTCCATGTTTTTTATTAAAACAAATTTTTTTAAGCATATTTAACACGTTATATTGAAGAATACAGAACTTTAATACTTTATATCCAATATACTGATAAAAGCTTCCCATAGACCGACGCGAATTATTCGCAGCGGCAGCGAATAAAGGCTCCGACAGACCGACATATACAGGGTGATTCAGCACTGTCGTGCCAAACTTGAACAGTAGATTGAGAAAAATATTTTAAGCAAAAAACTTCCAATAAACATTTGTCTGGAAATTATTCCTTAGGGAACTACAGGCCTCCAAAGATGTTACTAAAAATGAATTTTAATTTAATATCTAGAGAACCCTTTGTGATACAATTATGAAATTTAGTATTTGGTTTAGTAATAATAAGTGTTATCGATTTCTAATATTAACCAATTATATTTTAGACCAGGGCTGTATGGGGCCAGTGGGCCCATCGATTTTGATCTTGTAATTGTTTATTCCTTAATTTTTTTCCTGAGTTGATACTTTTATAAGATTATATGACACAAAATACACAAAAACATACTTTGCTTGTTCATCATAGGATAAACCGTTTTCGAGAAATATCGATGGAAAAGAAAGCATGCAGAATTTAACTTAATACGGATGTTTGAAATTACAAAAAATAAATTTATATTCTTTTTCTATGATTAAAGGTAAGAATAAAGTTCATTTAAATAAACCCCCTAATATGAATCCTGTAAGATCTATAGCCAGTTCTTTTAGTGTTACATGAACTTTATTAACATGACTAAAAAACAAACTAAAAATGGCTATTTGTTGATATGGATGCATTTTCAGAGATATATTTATATTAACTTTTTGTCTTATTTGTTATCATGAAATAAGAATTAAAATTTATTTTTTATTATTTCAAGCATCCGTATTAAGGTTAATTCTGCATGCATTCTTTTCCATCGATATTTCTCGAAAACGGTTTATCCTATGATAAACAAGCAAAGTAGGTTTTTGTGTATTTTGTGTCATATAATCTTATAAAAGTACCAACTCAGGAAAAAAATTAAGGAACAAAAAATTACAAGATCAAAATCGATGGGCCCACTGGCCCCATACAGCCCTGGCCTAAAATATAATTGGTTAATATTAGAAATCGATAACACATATTATTACTAAACCAAATACTAAATTTCATAATTCTATCACAACGGGATCTCTAGATATTAAAATAAAACTCATTTTTAGTAAAATTTTTGGAAGCCTGTAGTTCCCTAAGGAACAATTTTCGGACACATATTTATTGGAAGTTTTTTGCTTAAAATATTTTTCTCAATCTACTGTTCAAGTTTGGCACGACAGTGCTGAATCACCCTGTATATATTTTCAAACGAAAAAAAAAGACGATGGTGAAATAAATTTCGCGTTTTTTTCGGAAATTTTTCACGTTTCTTTTCAGGTAAAAAATTCACAACTCGAAAACTATTCATGATTAAGAAATGGAACTATTATGTTAACTCCAGAAAGAAAGAATCGACAAAATAGCGAAAGCTACAGAAAAATCGGTTCGGTAGATATTTAAATATATAATATATAAAAATGAACAATAAAAATATATATATAAAAATTTCGCCGCGTTTTTATTCGCGCCGCAGTCGCTGCGAATGTTTCGCGTCAGTCTGTCGGAGCCTTTATTCGCTGCCGCTGCGAATAATTCGCGTTGGTCTGTGGGAAGCTTTAAGTCTTGGCATTTTAGGACGCCGCGTCGACCGCGCTAGCCGCTTCGACCGCCAGACACGCAATACTGATGTGTGTATATTATTTTCAAGGTTAAAAAAACACACATCAGTATTGCGTGTCTGGCGGTCGAAGCGGCTAGCGCGGTCGACGCGGCGTCCTAAAATGCCAAGACTTTAAAGTATTAAAATTCTCTACAAAATGGTTATTTTAAAATTAAATTTTTTGGACTGTTATTTTTTTTTTAGCCGAAAATGTAGGTGAAATTTTAGTCGAAAAAAGGATTTTGATTTTCAACATCCGCCATTTTGTGAAAATTCAAAATTTTTCAAATCCCTTCGTCCATCCAAAGCATTACGTCATTAACTAATGATCCCTTTTGTTTTTTTTTTATTTTTGATGATCCAGTGACAAGCAGCAGTGATTACTGCAAAACATTTTTTTTGTTACCCCCTTCCAAATTTGCTGTATCCCACTTATTTTGCCATAAGAAAATTATAACATTTTCTGTAAATACATATTTTTCATATACAGGGTGGGGCGATTAAAGTGTTACAGATTTTTATCTCAGAACCACCGCATATTTGAAAAAAATGTTCAAACCAAAAAATGTATGGTTTTGAAGGGGTAATCAAATAGTAATATTTATTTGTTATTTTAGTGTGCCCTTCAAGGATATTTGAAGGTCAGTATCATTTTTAGGGTTCCGTAGAAAACTAGGAACCCTTATAGTTTCTCCATGTCCGTCCGTCCGTCTTCAAAAATTTTGAGATAATAAGATGAAATTTGGTATACGGCCGTAGATTGATGACCCAAAAACAGAAATGATAATATTTTTGAAAATAAAAATTTTTTAGACCCCCCTTTCATAAAATAAAAGTATTTTCAAAAAAAAATTTTCACCTACACCATTGAGTGGGGTGTCGTTAGAAAGGTCTCCTAAAATGCAACAAAAAATGTAACAGAAATTTTTAATTTTAACCCTTCGATCACGATGTATTTTCTCTAAAAGTAAAGTCATTAAAAAAGCGCCCCCCCGCTCTATTTTCTAAACTATCAATTTAAAAAATCTGAAAAAATTCCAGAACGTAGATTTTAATTAGTACTTTCACTGAAAATTATAACGAACATTCTCAAAAATATTTTGGACCCCCCTTTCATAGACTGAAAATTGAACTTTCATTTTTTTTCCCACTTACCCTATTGAGTGGGGTGTCATTTAATAGGTCTCGTAAAATGCAATAAAAAACGTCAAATAACTTTTTGATTTTAACCCTTCAGTCGCGATATATTTGCTTTTTAATGTCGCTGTCAGAGCGTCCCCCCCCTCTATTTTCTAAACTATTGATTCAAAAAATCTGAAAAAAATTCAGAATGTAGCTTTTTATTAGTACTTTCACTGAAAATTATAACGAACATTGTCAAAAATATTTTGGACCCCCCTTTCATAGATTGAAAAGTGAAGTAACATTTTTTTCATTTGCCCCATTGAATGAGGTGTCATTTGATAGGTCTCCTAAAATGCAATAATAAAAGTCAAATGACTTTTTGATTTTAACCCTTCAGTCACGAAAATTTTGAAAAATACTTTTTATAAATCGTAGTGAGAATGACTACGGAACCCTATCATGTGCGTGCCCAACACGCACTTGCCCGTTTTATTTTAAATAGGAACCTATAGTTTTTGTTTAATAATCTTATTCTACGTGAACAAACACGAATCTTCCATTCAAAAAATTTTTTTGAACAACCTAAGATTTCCAAGATATCTAACAAAATAATTTCAAGAATTTTTTACTTAGAAACCATAAACTTTACAAAAAAAGTATAAATAAAAAAAATGTTTATTTTGGTCTAATAAATCTTGAAAAGTTGTTTTAAAAATTATAAAACTTGGTTCTATTTATTTTATTTCAGCAAAAAAAAAAAAAAAATACGAAATGTTAAAAAAAAATATAGAAAAATTCTCCAAGTTTTATTAGAACGAAATAAACATTTTTTATATTTTGTACTTTTTTCTAAAATTGAAGATTTCTGAGTAAAAAATTATTGAATTTGCAAAATCTCGAAATTTATTTTGTTAGATATCTTGGAAATCTTAGGTTATTTAAAAAAAATTTTCAATGAATGATTCGTGTTTTTTCACGTAAATTAAGATTATTAAATTAAAACTATAGGTTCCTATTTGAAAAAATGATGTTGGTCTTCAAATAACCTTGAAGGCCATACTAAAATAAAAAATATTATTAATATTCGATTACCCCCTAACAACCAAACATTTTTTGGTTTAAAATTTTTTTTCAAATATGCGATGGCTCTGAGATAAAATTCTGTAACACTTTAAATGCCCCACCCTGTAGATAAATATTTGTTATTTATAATATTATTTTAATACGTCACCAAAAAAAAAAAATCCTAAAAAAGAGCTTTTTTTGGAAGTCGCAACTGGGTCTGCCCCCTTAATTAAATTACCAGTGTTTTCTCTGTCCGCCGCCAACAACGTCCACAGCGGTAACGGAGGTATCGATGGAATTTCTGTATAATCTAAAGATATCAGTTCGTCGGGCATTTGCGACGGGGCTGCCGTAGATCCCCGTGGTTCAGGACTTCCGGCAACACCACATCCTACAGAAAGTGTTCGTGAACGTGTCCAGCCTCTCGAAACACTTTCTTCATCGTCGTTTCCGCCAAAGCGAAGAGAAGTTCCTCCGATACAACGAACCAAATGTGCCAATATAGCTTTTACCCAACGTATTTTACCAGAATTTAATAATTCCATTAGCTGTAACATTACATAAACATTTGTAAAAAAATATCTTAAGGGGGATAGCCACTGTGACGGGTCAAAAAATTGTCAATGTTTGGGAATTTTTTTCACAGATATAACTAATTATTTTTGAATCAGGTAAAGGACGTTTTATTAAGTTTATATTCAACTTATTTAATATAAATTTTTATTGAAAAATCTATATCTATAAAAGAGTTTGTCCTTAACCACTCACTCACTCACTCATATATCAACGTACAGCCCAAACCCCTGGACCTAGAAACATGAAATTTCGTAGGTGCCTTCCTTTTATGATGTAAACACCCACTAAGCAAGGATTTTTGTAAATTCAACCCCTACGGGGTTAAACAGGATGTCAAAGTTTATATAAACAAATATTTTTTTGTTCGCATTTGATTGAAACTTATCGAAAATACTGTACAATATAAATAATGAAACAATTATTTCAGCGTTTCACAAAATTTAACCCCTAAGGTGTTAAGGGGGTGGAAAATTTTGAAAAATATATTTTTTTGTATTCACCGAATGAAATGGCAAAATTAGGTACTATACAAGACAAATATCAGTTACGAAAATTCAACCCCTATGGGAATGGGGGAGGGGGTAAAATTTTGATATATTTATCTTCATAATTGTTGATGATATTAAAGTAAATTCGGACAAATTAATATTCAATTAAAAATGAAAGTTCGATATTCAAGCCCGAATAGCATGGAACGGGGACGAGGATGGATTGCGATATGTTTGTCTGTATACCTGCTTTACTTATAAAGGTAAATTCGGGCAAAATAGTAATCAGCAATAAAAAAATTCGATTTTTCGTTTTTACAATTTTTAACTAAAATCCGAGATATTTACGTTTTTTTATAGGTAATAAATAAAAATCAATATAAAAAATATGTCATTTTTACGCGAGCGAGGCCGCGGGATTCCGCTAGTATCAGTGGCGTAGATAGGGGGGGGATTAAGGGGATCAATCCCCCCCATGAGTCCAATTTTTATACTTTTCACCATATAAAAGATGATTAAATACTGTCAAATTCCCCCCCCCCCATAATGTCATATCCCCCCCCCCCCATCGCAAAAAGCTATCTACGGCACTGGCTAGTATTAAATATTTACAAAGTTAACGTCCAGTATTATCAAGTTTAACTAAATGCTCCTTTAACTAACTGTCATATTATCAACAGATCAAAGCATAATACATTTAATTAAATAGATTTTAAATTTTCTACAGTATTTCTTTACAACATATATAATGTAAATTTTTCATTGAGTGCTTAAATATTGATTTAAATCACCATTGGTAATACACCAAATTTACTTTAAAGGAGCATTTATCACTAAAGGAGCTTTAAATTGGTTGATAATACCGGGCATAAGGACCTCGATGTGACGACCAAAAAATTTTTTATAAATATCTATATGAACGTAGCTATCGTTACACGTAGCCGTTTTTTTTATTTTATTTTTTCACAAAATGGCGATCGTTAGAAATTTTTTTTCATTTTTAAAACCAATTTTTTTTATTAGAGCGGTTTTAAAAATAGTAATTATAAAAATTTCAAAAATCGGATACGTGCAACGATAGCTACTGTAATTACGAAAATTATAAAAAAAATAAATACATATGAAATCGGTTCATTAGTCTTTGAGGAATCGTGTCGACCAGGTCGAAAAATGTCATTCCGAGAGTGTTCCGAGATAAATGAGTTTAATGTTTTTGTTTTGTCATAACCAGCCGTGCTACATCGTCTCACTAAATTGACTGAAACTACGTCAATTTTCAAAATTTAAACTCAATTTTTTGTACACATATTTATGAATATGTATACCTACTTTAAATTTTTTTTATTTTTTCTTACATTTATAATATTAAATATTTTTTTCTTACATTTTAATAGATATGTATACAAAAAAATTGAGTTTAAATTCCAAAAATTGACAGTTAGAGCCTTTTCACACATACACGGTTGCCGTGTATACGGCACCGTTTACCCGGTTTCGGTTTCCGAGCTAACGCTTTCACACTTGTCCGGCTCACCGTCTTATAGAAGGACGACGATCTGGAATTAATCAGTATTCTTATAAAAATAAATAAAATAATTTGATTCTTTAGTTTTAAATAACGTACTTCAACTATAATATACGTATTCTAGTATATTTTTATATATTTTAACATTTCACACATAAAATAAATAAAAATAATTTAACTGTTTCATTTTGAATTCAATTTTAACTTCCATTTCTGGAATATTCTGGAAAACACGTGAAATTGCCGTTACAATAATTTATTTATGTATGATTAATAAATATATTGACTACCTACATTATTAAGATAATTGTAACTGAAAATGCATGCGCATGAGAAAAATAAAATTATGATTTTTCTTGACGCATTTGCAGGGTCGCTACTGTCGGGGGCCAGGGAGCGCTTTTGAACTATACTTTTAATCGGAAATATACAAATTTGTTGAGTTTACCATAAGTATTTTTATCCTCCATGTCTTCAAAATCCTTATTCAATTCTATGAATATCTCCACTCACGCATTTTTTGTATCATTGCGATCTTTATACACCGGTACTATTTTGTCCCATAATACAGGCCAACTAATGATAGGTATTAGTTGATCAACTTCGATCGCAGCAGACATCATTTTAATTAACAAAAAAAAAAAATAACAAACACAAAAAACTAAAAACCGGATGAGTTAAGACGGCACGTGTGAAAACACTCATTGAATCTTATGTCACACTATCAAGCCGGTCCCCGTGTAGACGGTTCCGACAGTCGTGTATTGTAGTGGGAGACCCGGCGACCATCCGGCTGCCGGGTGCCGTGTACACGGCGGCCGGCGCGTGTGAAAGCGCTCATATAGTTACCACACCAAGGACCGGGTAAACGGCGCCGTGTACAGGTCGAAAATTCGTATCGAGTTTAAACTTTGTATATAGTTAGAGGAGGTTAAAGTAAGAAAAAAATATCACAGCTGCGGTAAAACGGTTTGAGGGGGTGAAACACGAATCATATTTTTTCAAATAACTCTGAAACTAATGAAAATTTTAAAAAATCCATAATGCAAAATTTTCATGATTTTTTATGCTTTTTCGAATGGTGGTAGTCAAAATTCGAAAAAATGAAGTGGGTGGGAGGTGGGGGATACCGGTTTATTTTTTTTTCGAATTTTGACTGTCGCCATTTGAAAGAGCATAAAAAATCATGATCATTCTGTATTATAGATTTTTTAAAAGATTCATTAGTTTCAGAGTTATTTGAAAAAATATGATTATTTTGCATATTTTCATAGGGGTGTTTCACCCACTTAAACCGTTTTACCGCAGCTGTGATAATTTTTTTATTACTTACTTTAACCTCCTCGAACTATACCGGGTGAGTTTTTTAACTTGAGACTGCTTAATATCTGGAAAACTATGGATTTTTACGGAAATGTTTGGTACAAAAGTTTCAGGATTTGGAGGGGGAAAACTAATGGAGGTAACAATTTTGATCTTAAGTGGGCTTTTTAAGGTCATTTTGGGGTCAACTATTTTTTTTCAAATGGGAACTTATTTTTTTTTTTTGCAGATTCGTACTTAACAGAAATAAGACAATTTTTGTCTAAAAAGTTTTTTAAAACACTTAAATTTTAAGGTCATTAAGAAAAAATGCAGATTAGAAAATTAATTTAAATGTATTTTTTTTATAAAAAAATATTTTTTTTTCGTTGAAAAACACTCAAATTATACAAAATTATTTTTTTAATCTGTATTTTTTCTTAAACATCTTGTATAATTATTTCAAAATTTTTGAAAGCAAAAAAAAAAATTTTTTAATGTAAAAAGGAAAAATAAATAAATAGACAAAAGTTGTTCCCTTATCTGCTAAGTACGAATATGCAAAAATAAATAAATAGGTTCCCATTTGAAAAAAAAATACATAGTTGACCCCAAAATGACCTTAAAACCCCCACTTAAGATCAAAATTGTTCCATTGATTTTCCCCCTCCAAATCCTGAAACTTTTGTACCAAACATTTTCCGTAAAAATCCATAGTTTTCCTAATATTAAGCAGTATCAAGTTAAAAAACTCACCCGGTGTACAAAGTTTAAACTCGATACGAATTTTCGACCTGAAAAGGTTTCCTTGTTAGTTGGCTTGTATTGGAACGTTGGCGCGAGATCCGTGTGATGTCGGTTTTTAACAAAAGATCAAAGGGTTGTGTCATGCCGACTCTACACGTTGGCGAACACGTTCGCCAACACGTTCGTGATGCGTCCACAGTCCACACGTTGGAAGGTCGTTCAGTTTGCTTCGGTACAGGCCAATGTGCGGACGAATTTAATAAAATGGATATTGAGGCGCTAACTGCTGCTGCGGTTTATTTATTCACAGCATACCGCAACTACGTGAACGTATCACCCTGTATACGTTAACGTAGTTGGTAATTTAAAATTATAATTTTAAATTTTCTTTACAAAAGTTGTTTATTTGCATATCTTTATTAAGATAAAGTACTAATTGATATACCATTGTATTTAACATTTTTGATTTATCTCTAATTAAACTTTTGCATTTTTAATATGTCACAAATGACACTTTAAACCAGTGGTTTCCAAACTTTATGTAACTACGCCTCCCTTTAAAAAAATTAATCTCTGGCGCCTCCCCCCCCCCCCCCCCCCTTTATTTCATAAAATTATACAGACATATTTTGCGTATGAAATTTATTTTTAATGCGATGAATATGCTTGTTTATTAGCACAAACTTCATTAAATCTAGGTCTTTTAAGGGGAATGATTTCACGCTGAATTTTTTAATGATAATTCTATCAGTTTTGCTTTTTCAATAATAGTTGTCAGTCAAAAACGTCGCTTTCAGAAACAGATAGTATGTATAGATAGTACATGTATACAGACGTCCCGGATTGTGCAGGACAGTCCCGGATTTGAGTATCACAAATTGTCCTGGAAATCGTCCCGGATTAGACATTAACAACATTATATTATCATTATTGTGTGTTGTTGGAGGAAAAAAAAGGTCTTCAGTATTTGGAATAACAAAAAAAAGCTCTTTAGAATTTGAACGACTAAAAAAAAGGGACTTCAGAATTTTAACGACTAAAAAAAAGGTCGTCAAAATTTTTAATATAAATTTTTTTTTCATTTTTTTTTATAAAAAAAAAAATTTCACAAAAACCTCTACTCCTAGTAGATAGCGTTTGCAAATCGCAAATTTGCATGGAAACAAATTGCTTGCATGCAATTTCTTTATAATACCGGGCATAGGTATTCCGAATAACGCATTCGAATAGCGAATGCGTTGGCCCAACGCGGGCCAACGCATTCGCCAACGTGTAGAGCCGGCATCAGAGTTTAGTTTGCTACGAGCTCTCACAGTGATCGCACGCACCTAATTTAATTTTATATTCACGCGTAACTAGTGTCTACAAAATGTCAATGACCAATGAAGAAACTTTCCACTTTATAGAGCTCTTCCAAGCCGAGAATTGTTTATGGAATCCAATAAATAAAAACCACAAAAATAAAAACATTGTAAGTATCAAACCTAGTCTAGTAATAATTAGTATGTGCGTGCCTCATCTCATACTTAAAGTCACCAGAGACCAGAAATATTATATTTATAGTCATTTTGATATGCACTAATTTATAAAACCACACAGCTCATATCATAGCAATACAATTTTAAGAAACTAAATTGTTTTTGCAATTCATTATTGAATTTGCAATATCTCTTTTTCGGCATAAATAAATCTGCATTTTATTAGAAAATTATAATTCCTATTTAAATTTTATTATTATTAAAAAAGTCATACAATAATTTCAATAATCAAAAATGTTAATTTACAAATAACAACAATATATTACATATTTGAATTAAAAAAAACATTTTGTGCGCATGAGTCAACGGTTGTACCACAGAGCACAGACGTCTAACATGAGGTGCGTTCCGTTTATTTATTTTCATTATCGATTATTTGAATAATTATAATTTACTTTTAAAAATTATGAATTGAGTCGAAAATTAAAAATTTAGTTTTTTTTTATTATCCATTATTTGAATACTGATAATTTATTTTCAAAAAGTATCTATTGTTTGGATAATTTGAAATTTTTTTTATTCATTATTTGAGTAATGATAATTTACTTTCAAAAATTATCAATTGTTTCGATAGTTTGAACTTTATTTATTTTCATTATCCATTATTTTAGTAATAATATTTTTCTTTCAAAAATTATCAACTGTTTTGATAGTTAGAAATTTATTTATTTTCATGGTAATTGTTTCTTATAAGGTGGAACGACTTCTACTTAACGTATTTTATTGGAATAAACTTTTAAAGATTTACTACAACACACAGATTATCAAAATTTGGGGAGCGTTTCATGATAGTTCACTGTTAATTAAAAAATAATAAAAATTTAAAGCGATTGACAGTACAAAATAGACGCCATTTTTTCTACTTGGGTACGTTATTAGAGATAGGCGGCACATTGGATATTAATAAATAGCAAAACATAAGAATAGACGCTATATTATATTGATATGTCGCAGGCAGATTGTAAATTTAGCCGCTTTACAAAGCGATTAGCCGTTTTGTAAACAGTTGATGCTCTAATAATATAGACGTTAAGTGTCTTTGGTTAGGCTTTTGGGGTTAAATAAACAGGTATGTTTCTCTGTTAGGTTATGAACGGGAATTCAATCTCCGCCTTGGTTAGGACGATCTATTGGGGCGAAAGGGGATTAATCTAGTATAAAAAACGGGGATTCAATCTCCGCCTTTGTTAGGGCAATCTATTGGGGCGAAAGGAGATTAATCTAGTATAAAAAACGGGGATTCAATCTCCACCTTCTATTCAATCTATTGGGGCGAAAGGGGATTAATCTAGTATAAAAACGGGGATTCAATCTCCGCCTTCTATTCAATCTATTGGGGCGAAAGGGGATTAATCTAGTATAAAAAACGGGGATTCAATCTCCGCCTTCTATTCAATCTATTGTGGTGCAAGGGGATTAATCTAGTATAAAAAACGGGGATTCAATCTCCGCCTTCTATTCAATCTATTGGGGCGAAAGAGGATTAATCTAGTATAAAAAACGGGGATTCAATCTCCGCTTTCTATTCAATCTATAACACTTACAATAAAATAAAATTTGTATTGTAACAAACATTTTGCCGTTTCATACACATTCTGATAATAATTAAATAACACGCTGTTGCGCGCGCATGCTTCATATTCATTATGGCGCTTGAAGAAATGTCAAACGTATCGAATTTTTATGAAAATAATAGTGTTGTAAGGGTTTAAAGTTTAGATTTTCTATTAAAATAAGTAGTAAATCATGAGTATAATTATTTACTGAAATAAAAGTATTATTTTTTGAATAGTTGATAATATTTTCCGAAAATGCGTTCGAAAATATTATTACTGCCGATCCCTGCATTACATAGTATACTTATATTAATTTTACAAAAAAATAATATATTATTATTTTTTTTAATAAAGTTTTTTATTATTATGTTAAACATTTTCAATTAATTAATTACAGCATTCTATTCCTATCAATTTACACCGTATTACATTTTTTTCAGTTTATTATCCTTTTATTAAATTGAATATATTTTATTCTTGTATTTTAGCACAAAAATTTCATGATTAGTAGAAAATTTTTCAAGTGATTGAAAAATAAAATTGCGTTTTTTACAAATCGCTATTTTTGTTTTTTCTAATTTTTCACAGAATTTTTAAATGTAAAGGTATTTTAATTTTTTATCTATCGTAAAGTACAACTCAAGACGAAAAAAATGAGCCCCCTGAAAGTTAATAAATCGAAAATTTCTACGATCAATTTTCGATTGAAAAAATTTCATTTTTTCGAAAAACATTAATATTTCACGAAATTTAGAACTTTGAAATTCCGGACAGCTCGGTAAAATTAAAGGAGTTCAAAATATACATTTCGTGAAAATTTCAAGTATTTTGAACAAATTTTCGACATAAAAAACTCGAAAATTCAAAAAACGGTTTTTCGCTATTATCTCGGAAAATTTGAGGTTATGTTGTAAATTGGTGTGCAACAAATTTGTAGATTTATTTATTGTCTATAACTTTACAGCAGACCATTATTCGATAGGAATTCATACTTCCTCGGAAATCGCAAAAAACCGTTTTCAACCCTTAAAAACCACCCCCCTTCGAAACCGCTTCATGTGGAAGGGTGCATTTTTTTTTCCTTTTTTTTGTTATCATTATTAGCAACGATTCCCACTATCGCCAGCCTGAAGAGAATTTTTTCCCCAAAAAGGCTTTGGCACTGGGCTATAACTTTTGAATGTAACAGCTGATGTGGAACAAATAAATAAAACGGGCAAGTGCGTGTTGGGCACGCACATGATAGGGTTCCGTAGTCATTCTCACTACGATTTATAAAAGAGTTTTTCAAAATTTTCGTGACCAAAGGGTTAAAATCAAAAAGTCATTTGGCTTTTATTATTGCATTTTAGGAGACCTATCAAATGACACCTCATTCAATGGGGTAAATGAAAAAAATGTGAGTTAAGTTTTCAATCTATGATAGGGGGTCCAAAATATTTTTGACAATGTTCGTTATAATTTTCAGTGAACGTACTAATTAAAAGCTACATTCTGAAATTTTTTCAGATTTTTTGAATCGATAGTTTAGAAAATAGAGGGGGGGGGGACGCTCTGACAGCGACATTAAAAAGCAAATATTTCGTGACTGAAGGGTTGAAATCAAAAAGTTATTTGACATTTTTTATGGTGACTTTACTCATACTACGCTATTTTCAAAATTTCGAGGTTACATACTTACAAAAATGTTTATTTTGTAATTAATTAAATAATAACTTAAGAACAAACATATTTCAGATCAACGATTCTTGGAAACGAATTTCAGATACGATGGGTGTACCAGTCCACGAGTTAAAAAAGAAAAAAGAGAGCTTAATGGCAGTCTTTAGAATTAATTTAAAAAAAAAAATATCATCGCTGAAGTCAGGGGTTGGAGAGCAGGATGCTTTCAAGCCTATTTGGCAGTATTATGATGTAATGGAAGTATTTTTAAGGGATCTGTATGAATGCAAAAGCATTTGCAATAGTAAACAAAATGTAAGTAAAACAAAATATAATTTCTTATAATATTATTATTAAATAAAACATTACAATTTAAACTTTATTTTTGTCTTTATTATTTCGTCTTTCGTAAATACAGGATGTCCCATTTTAATCTATCACCCCCCTATTTTTTTTTATCTATCAATTAAATCAAAAAATGCTTCAAATAAAAGTTGTTTGGTTTTGAGGGGGACCCAAAATGACGTTATTATTTTATTTTTTTTCAAATGGAAACCTATATTTTTTATTACGGTATCTTATTGTTTGGAAAAAAACAAGTAGCTTTTGTTTCAAAAAATTTTTTGTATGACTTCATTTTTTTTTAATATTAAACAAAATAATTTTAGATTTTAGATTTTTACTAATTTTTTACTCGAAACCCATTAACTTTAGAGGAAAAATGTAAAAAACAAAAAATGTTTATTTTAATCTGTTATAACTAGGATAATTATATCAGGATTTTTTGATAACTTTTGCTCTTCAAAATATTAAAGCAAATAAAAAATAAAATAAAAAATCTGAAATAATTTTGCTAGTTATATCATATTAAAATAAACATTTTTTGTGTTTTACACTTTTCCTCTAAAGTTAATGGGTTTTGAGTAAAAAATTAATAAAATTCTAAAATCTAAAATTATTTTGTTTAATATTAAAAAAAAATGAAGTCATACAAAAAATTTTTTGAAACAAAAGCTACTTTTTTCCAAACAATAAGATATTGTAATAAAAAATATAGGTTTCCATTTGAAAAAAAAAAAAGTTGGGCCTATTTGACCATGAAGACGTCCAAAAAATAAAAAATTAATAACGCCATTTTGGGTCCCCCTCAAAACTAAACAACTTTTATTTGAAGCATTTTTTGATTTAATTGATAGATAAAAAAAATTAGGGGGGTGATAGATTAAAATGGGACACCCTGTATAATTCATAAAATTTACCCTCGTTTCAAACGCATTCATTGTACTTCTACGAGGTACAGTGTCCAATGGAGTAATACATGTTTCTTTATTGTTACGTCTCCATGATCCTCGCTGAACTAACTCGCCATTAACACGTTGACTGCCAACTACGAGATAACTCGTAGATTGCGTTCTTTGCTAGAACGCCAACTACGAGTTATCTCGTACTGTGTTTACTTGCCATATTCGTGCAGCTACGGTTAAATTCGCAGTATATCAGTGCTAATATGAATATATGGCTTCTGGGAAGAGAACAAAAAATCAATGCTGGCTTACTCGAACAGGAAATTTATTAATGAACAGAAATTATAAAAAAATTATTCAAAATCAAGAAATAAAAGAATATTTTATTTTTTGTAAAACTTTTTAAAACAATCTTTCGAGAAGAAATGCTTTTTCTTAAATAAAATTAGAAAAAAAAACTTTTTTAAAAAACAAGCTTTTACATATAATAAACCTACATATGCACTAAAAAGTAAAAAATAAGTTTTTTTTTCACAAAGTCTTCCAGAATTCGTATGACTAAAAAAGCTTGTGGCGTTCATTTAATATTTAATGTAATATTTAGAAATATAAAAAATGTCGAAAATATCAATTTAGGAAAAACTACATTTTCTACTATAAATTAATATTTTCAAATCTTCCATTAAATTGCATTAATATTATGTTAAAATGCATATATGTATAATATTGTATAATGTATATATACATTATACATATATGTATACATTAATATTTGGAAATCTAGATTCAAATAGGACAAAGAACCTTTTGCTAGTTTAATTTAGTATTTTAAATTCCTGGTTAATTTATCGCACATGAAAGAAATATTTAGTAATCTAGATTCAACATAGGAAAAAAGTCTTAACAGTATTTTATCTACCTTAAATTATTATTTCAAAATATTACATGAAATATTTGGAATTCTAGATTCAAAATAGAATTAAGGACTAAGAGTTTCTCAACGGAAAAACTACATTAGCTACTTTCAATGAATATTTCGAAATATTCCATAAAATTCCATGTATGTACATAATTTATATCAAATATAATATAAAATATTATATCCTGTGAATATTTTGAAATTATATTCAACCTAAATGAATATTTTCAATTAATATTTTTAAATTGTACATTAAATTCCTGGATAATTTGATATAAACTACAGGAATATTTTGGCTTCAAGATTTATCATATGAAAAAGGGCTAAGAAATACCGAAAAGAAATAATACCTTATCTATTTTATAAATTCATATTTCAAAACATTAACATACATTGAGTTTCAGGTTTATTTAGTATCAACATTACATTAATATTTGATCTACTATAGATTTTTCCAATATTGATATTTTCGACATTTTTTATATTTCTAAATATTACATTAAATATTAAATGAACGCCACAAGCTTTTTTAGTCATACGAATTCTGGAAGACTTTGTGAAAAAAAAACTTATTTTTTACTTTTTAGTGCATATGTAGGTTTATTATATGTAAAAGCTTGTTTTTTAAAAAAGTTTTTTTTTCTAATTTTATTTTATCCATTTTTAGTCAAAAGTTATTTATTTTTTTATTATATTATATTATATTCATTGCATCATAAGACCAGGCCCAGATAGAGGGGGGGTGGGGGGCTAGGAGGGCCATATGGCCCGGGTCCTGGTATCAGGGGCCTCGGCGTCCTGAAAATTATTTATATTTTACATTTTTACATTTTTTGATACTAATACTATTTTTAATAGAGATTATTTAAAAAACATAAATATACTACAAAAAAAACACACCTTGTAGAAAAAGTACTTAAAAAAACCTCACGGTTTTTAATACTAAATAATATCAGGAAGACATAAGAATTTTACTAGTACGAAAGTTGTTTGGAATGTCCTTACGCTCGGGCGAAGGGGGGGGAGGGGTCCCTCAAAATGTGGGCTGGCCCAAACCCCGTTGAAGCTCTCTCAGGGTCTGCATAAGACTAAAAACCCTTTTTACTTCCATGTTCGAAGAAATGGAAGTATTTTAATACCGTCAAAAAATTTTGTCCGAGATAAGAGCAGATTCTGATTGTACTAACTTCAAAACGCAACTATTGATTTTGGTGCTAATCGAATTAGGGGTTTCCGAAATATTCGAAATTTTGTACCAATTATCGTCTGAAAAGTGATTAGTATCTCACCAATTTTGATAAGACTTGGTACACTTGTAGTTCAATACAATCTAAGGAGCCCTTAATTCATAATCGTATCGAAAAAGCCACTAAAGGGGTGAAAATCACCCTCAAAATTTTAATTTTAAATACTATTAAATTCATGTTGCCATGGAAACAAACGCAGTTAAATTCAAATGTCACATAATTATTATTCTACAAAAATGTGTATTATACAACTGACATTAGAATATTAGAAAACTAATATCTATAATACAAAGGTGAGTTTTATATTAAAAATTATTGTAAAATATATGACAGAACATGGAAGACATGTATGGTTCTCCATACCGATATTTTTTAAATCTGATCGAAATATATTGATTGAAATACCTACATAGAATGAACATTACACTTTTATGAAAATTAATATACGAAACTGTCTCTGAATACATAAAAATATTACCTCACAATCAGTGTCCAATGTTTAATTAGTCTCGTATATGAAGGAAGAAGGCATTTATAACATCAAATGTGACTCGCAGTTTAGTTGGTCATTTATTTATAATAATCAAACGTCTTACTTCAATCTTTAGTTTTTATTTTAAAATAAACACTAACGTTTTGATTGTATTTAGCTTCTTTAGAAATGAGGCGCATATCCAGGGGAGGAGGCATGGTGAAATGACACCCCACACAAACCTAAAAAGTAAAGCAAATTAAATAGAAAGATGCTTGTAAATATACTAAAGTAACTTTTTTTGTCTATTTCACAGACCATGACCCCCTCCCCCATTTTAAATTTAGACTCGCGTCTCTTAGAAAAACAATACCTATTTAGATCTACAAAATTACACTAACATAAATTAATTTATATTTAATATTTTTCAATAATGCCATAACAATATAATACATATACATACATGTATGCATATAGGATGATATAATAATAATAAAATGAGATACTATAATACATATTTATATATACATACATTTAACTTTTCTATATGTCAATATAATCACTACAAATAAAATTTGGCTGTTGCTAGTCGTCCACTGAGTGGACGAATAAAAATAAATTATTCGTCCACTTAGTGGACGACTAGACACTTCGGTTGGCTGTTGCTAGTCGTCCACTAATCGGACGAATAATTTATTTTTATTCGTCCACCAACCGGAAGACTTATTTATTTTATTCGTCCAGTAATCGGATGTATAAAAAATATTTAGTCGTCCGATAATTTAAAAATTAAATTTTTTTATCTAAGTAATAAATACGTAAAAATTTTGATTTATTTTACTGCTAACATCACATATATATCCCCAAAGTCTGAACGATGTACACTCATTGTCATAAATGCTGTACCCCCTACATGTTCAAAAAGCCACTATGAAGAAAAAAAAATTAATTTAAAAATTAATTTACTATAATATAGGTAACCTAACCGAGACTAACTTAATTTACTATAATCTAACCTAACTAAAACTAACCTAATTTACTATAATCTAACCTAACAGAGACTAACCTAATTTACTTTAATCTAACTTAACTGAAACTAACCTAATTTACTATAATCTAACCTAACAAAGACTAACCTAATTTACTTTAATCTAACCTAACTGAAACTAACCTAATTTACTATAATCTAACCTAACAAAGACTAACCTAATTTACTTTAATCTAACCTAACTGAAACTAACCTAATTTACTATAATCTAACCTAACAGAGACTAACCTAATTTATTTTAATCTAACTTAACTGAAACTAACCTAATTTACTATAATCTAACCTAACAAAGACTAACCTAATTTACTTTAATCTAACCTAACTGAAACTCACCTAATTTACTATAATCTAACCTAACCGAGACTAACCTAATTTACTTTAATCTAACTTAACTGAAACTAACCTAATTTACTATAATCTAACCTAACAAAGACTAACCTAATTTACTTTAATCTAACCGAACTGAAACTAACCTAATTTACTATTTTTGAATAAATATCACATATCAACTCTATTCTAAGTAACTATGTACGTGATTTTTGACATTTGTGACAGCTTGTACCCCTATTCTCCGTATCAACCCAAGAAAAACTTGATATTTTTTCACCATTTCAATAAATTGTTTAATAAAAATGCATAAAATAATAATTTAGGTAAAAAAAATAAATAAAAAATAAAACGGCCGCAACGAGAATCGAACTTAAAACCTCATACATGCGGAACCGACATGCTATCACCTTAACCAACTGACTAGTTACAAACGATTAACGTTTTTTTGTATATAAAATAAATAAGTAAGTCGTACGGTTGGTGGACGAATAAAAATAAATTATTCGTCCACTCAGTGGACGACTAGACACTTCGATAAAATTTATAATACATACCTGATATTTATATAAAATTCGATAATTTTTCAATAATTTTCTTCAATTTATAATTTATAATCTTCACTCAGCAGTTTACATTTGTATTATTATAAATTATTTGTATTCGAATATTATATTGAAAAATATTTTGACAAGACATAATAAATGTTATTGTCGAAGCAAACCATGGTTACGAAATAATTTGAATTATGAAATAATACTTGATCACGAAGGCAAGTTATTTTATTATATTAGATACATCAAAAAAGACCTTATAATAAAATAACGTAGCTATAAAAATGATAAAAAAGTGCATTGTCACGGAGAATACACCATATTTGAAAATTTGACGAAAATCGTACGACGGGAAGTTTGTTAAAAATCGGTCGTAAGATTTGTGTTCCGGCTCATACATAGTTACATAGCATTTGAGTTAAGTAAAAGCTTGTAAAAATTGTGTAACAAAATGCACGTCATTGTAACTTTAGAAGCTTTAACTTCGCCAAGAGGTATACTGCTTTTAAAAATTCTAAACTTGCTGGACAGTATCCCAAAAGTATTTTCTACGAATACACGAGAGCGAGACAATTCCTGATTGAATATTCTCTTTGGAGTACCTAGTGCATGATGTCCAGGAAATGGCTTCATGATACGTGTACTCAGTGCAAATGCCGAATCGGCTAAAAATACATAGTAACTAAAACTTTCTGCTTTAGACAACCACCCGTCTTCGGTAGTTGGAATCTGAAAAAATACACAATTGTAGTTAGTCAAGTTTTCACAGCTCCTTTTATATTAAAATTGTATATGACCTGCAGATGTATTAGAGAAAATAAAACGGGCAAGTGCGTGTTGGGCACGCACATGATAGGGTTCCGTAGTCATTCTCACTACGATTTATAAAAAGTATTTTTCAAAATTTGCGTGACTGAAGGGTTAAAATCAAAAAGTCATTCGACTTTTATTATTGCATTTTAGGAGACCTATCAAATGACACCCCACTCAATGGGGTAAATGAAAAAAATGTGACTTCACTTTTCAATCTATGAAAAGGGGGTCCAAAATATTTTTGACAATGTTCGTTATAATTTTCAGTGAAAGTACTAATTAAAAGCTACATTCTGAATTTTTTTCAGATTTTTTGAATCGATAGTTTAGAAAATAGAGGGAGGGGGGACACTCTGACAGCGACATTAAAAAGCAAATATATCGCGACTGAAGGGTTAAAATCAAAAAGTTATTTGACGTTTTTTATTGCATTTTACGAGACCTATTAAATGACACCCCACTCAATAGGGTAAGTGGGGAAAAAAATGTAAGTTCAATTTACAGTCTATGAAAGGGGGGTCCAAAATATTTTTGACAATGTTCGTTATAATTTTCAGTGAAAGTACTAATTAAAATCTACGTTCTGGAATTTTTTCAGATTTCTTTAATTGATAGTTTAGAAAATAGAGGGGGGGGCGCTTTTTTAACGACTTTGGAGAGAAAATACATCGTGATCGAAGGGTTAAAATTAAAAATTTCTGTTACATTTTTTGTTGCATTTTAGGAGACTTTCTAACGACACCCCACTCAATGGTGTAGGTGATTTTTTTTTTTTTAAAACACTTTTCATTTTATGAAAGGGGGGTCTAAAAAATTTTTATTTTCAAAAATCTTATCATTTCTGTTTTTGGGTCATCAATCTACGACCGTATACCAAATTTCATCTTATTATTTCAAAATTTTTGAAGACGGACGGACGGACATGGAGAAACTATAAGGGTTCCTAGTTTTCTACGGAACCCTAAAAACGGTCATATTGCAAATATAATATAAATATTATTTTGTTCCAGACCCAAGACAAGGAGAAAGATATAGGCATTGATGAACTAGATGGTGAAGAAAGTAGCAGAACTACCAAAGTGCAAAATAGCGATGCAGGAAACAGCACTTTACAAGCTTCTTTAGAGAACAGTAACCCTGAAACTAATTCTAAAGTGGGACAGAAACGTCGAGCAAAAAACCCGCCAGAATTACAGGAAGCCAACAAGCATAAAAATAGAGAATATAAAGAAAATGATGAGGCTGATTTGTTTTGTAAACTTCTGGCAAAACAGCTCAAAGATTTCCCTAAAGACGAAAGAGAAGAGATAATGTACGAAATACATGGATTGATAGTAAACAAACGTCGTCACTGCCGTGGTCGAGTATCTTCTATTTACAATCGCAGTTCATCAGCACTCAGTTCTTCGTACTCCAATTAATCGCTGCCACCAAACATTATCTCTCCTGACTCACTTTAGGGTTCCGTAGAAAACTAGGAACCCTTATAGTTTCTCCATGTCCGTCCGTCCGTCCGTCTTCAAAAATTTTGAGATAATAACATGAAATTTGGTATACGATCGTAGATTAATGACCCAAAAACAGAAATGATAAGATTTTTGAAAATAAAAATTTTTTTAGGCCTCCTTTCCATTAAATGAAAAGCGTTTTAAAAAAAAAATATCTGCCGTGTGCCACGGGACTTTCTTATACGTAATAATTACAGTGAACAGTGTACGTGATTTTTATTTTATCGAAGGATATTTCTGACACACTAATACAAGATAGAGTAAAATGAAATTGACATAAACTATAGAAATATTATTTTAATAATATACTAGTAGTGACGTTAATTAATTTTAAATCTGTCAAAATTTCATTTTTAAATATGTTTCTTTCGTTCCTTAGTAACTATTTAGTTACTAAGAGATTTGTTATTTTTTCCAAACAATTCCGTAGCTAATGAAAATTGTTGAGATAACGACACCGTTCTCGCATTCTCCCCTTTAAATAGGTATATTCTGAATTTTTATTTTTAAAATACCAATATTTTGTATTACATTTATTGTATTTAATTACTATTTATTATTTTAGCCTGACGATGATTCTGTGAATCGAAAGCTCGCTACGTTTCCTTGCTTATTAAATCTTTGACGTTTAGACAATTAGTTGTTTTATTTGAAATATTATTTTATACATTATGTATTGAACTAATTTTGTTTAACAAAATTACTAACAATAAGATGGGAACGGATGTTTACTCTAGTAATTTTTTTAATTTTTTGGAATAAGACAAAAATGTTTTAGATAAAAAATGTCGAGTATGTATCTATTTTATTTCCCCATACTTTTTTTCCAACACATGATTTAGCCAGAAAGATTTTTTTTAATAATTATTTAGAAAAATCTACACTGTTTATTCTCAATATTACGTATAAGAAAGACCCATGGTACATATGGCAAACACGTACAGTCTCTGTAATACGTATAAGAAAGTCCCATGACACTCATGGCAGATATTTCTTCTCTGTTATGAACCATTTGAAATGTACTTAAAATACTTGGTAAAAAAAAAAAAAAAAATTAAATTGGTTTTTTCGAAAAAATGAATAGAACATAAATTATAGATAATAATATTACCTACAATTTTCAACTTGGCCATTTTTCTCTAATTCGCACTGTTTCAATGTAATTCAAAAAATTCAAAAATCGATGTAGGTAAACATCCGTTTCCGGTTGAAAGATCGTTTTCAAAAATAGGAGGTTTTCTTCCCAGGCAAAAATTAATCTTAAGTATAAAATTTCACCTTTCTATGATTTGTCGTATTTGAGTTACAGCGCTTATAGACAGGCCGACAGACAGACAAAAAAAAAAGACATCATGGCGAAAATAGTCAGAATGGATTTAGGGAAGGTCAAAATTGATAATTCCGTCAAAATCCGGATTTCGAAAAAAATCAGCTTCACTATACTTACATACTTATACTATATGTATATTTCATATTCGCTGAGTGCAAAGTAGGTAGTGGGGGAAACGAAATCGATCACAGCGCACAACGTGGCAAAAAATAACACTTTGGGTGGACTAACTGTCATTTTTAATAGGCTCGTTTTTAACTGAAAATAGAAAGGTCAACATGGTTAATCCCACTATAGACTATGTACAAGGGGGTGGAGTTAGAAATAATGTCGATGCGAGTGTTCGTGGTGAGCAATATTGTAAAATTATCGGCGCCAAAATTTGAGGTTATGCTGTCAAAGTAAACGAATTAATTATTTCTCTATTATACGTCATAATTAAAGAGAAAAAGATACCCAAAATAAATATTTTTCACGTACCTTTTATGCTATACTATTTATATTATATGCAAACAGCTTAATTAAATGATATTTGTTTAATAAAAAAATTCACGGTATTATACATATTAAACAATGATAAAAAGAGAGTTGAATCCATTCAATCCTTCTCTATTACCAGCTAGCGGTGCTAGTAGACTTCGTGCATATAGCACAGTCATTAATAATCGTCTAAAATGTATATATTACGATATTTTATTGAAATTATTTGTTTGTTAGTAATTCAAAGTCCACCCAAGTTGCTACTTAAGTCCACTCGTTAGTTGGCGCAGTCATCGCGCACGCTGCGAATACATATAGTATAAGTAAGTAATATTATACCAACGCCACCACAAAACTTCAATCAAGAAATATCACATGAGAGTCCATTTATACCTAACAATGTTCAAATACTATCTCAAGAGACGTTTCAACCAGGAACAAATAATATCTAGCTTGAAGCATTTGAAAAAACGACAACGGAATGAATTTTATTTTCTTGTAAATGCGAATTTTATAACATTAAATCTTTGATTAATAAAAAGTATTTGTATTGACATAAAAATATTTTTATTTACCTTTACTAAATCCTTCAAAACTTCATTGAGTGCTGAACATACTTGTGGGATAATTTTAGATATACTTTGACTTGAAATTTTAAAAAGATGATGCAAGCTTTTGTAACTGTCCCCTGTAGCTAAATACCTTAATGTTACCGCCAGTCGTATTTTCACAGGAATTGAGGAATCGCATCCCTCCAATCAGTATCTTGTTTGGCAACGATTGGAGATATTTTTTGTAATAGGTATTCAAAATCGTTAACTGACATCCGAACAAAATTATCAAACTCTCCTGATGGCTCAGCGAGAAGTTCTGCTAGTTGTTTATCCATGCTACTCCTGAAATTAACAAAAAATGATTCGTCGTCGTGAAACATACGAGATTAAGATATAAAAAACAAACAATACAAAATTATTTTACCTTGTTCTGTTTCGATGTATTAACAGCATCCACCACCTTCTTTTTTTCCATTTCTTTTTGATCACCCTTTTCTTATACAGGGTCCTCCAATAGTGCATCCGGCATTGTTTTACGCCCAAACTATTGAAGATAGAGTTTTAGGATAAAAAATTTATTATATATATTGACCCAAAAGAATTTCAGGAAAATATTTTCAACCCCCTAAAACCGCTCCTTGGGGGGTAGTTTGAGGGGTACATGCCCGTTTCTCAGTAAAAATGAAATAGAATGGTATATCAAAAAATACATATTTGTAAAGATCATAAAAAAATAAGAAACTTTTATAAAACAAAATTTTTTATACTTTCAATTGTTTAAAAAATATGGCGACTTGTTCGCAAATTTTAGGGTTTTACTAAAAGTGCTCTAATTTCGTTAAATATTTATGGAATTTTATTATTATTTTAAATTTAAAAAGTAGAAATAATGAACTTTGTAAAGATGTATGGTTATTTGAGATTTTAATAGTTCAAAGTGTCATACGCAGTATATCAAAAATTGAAAAGTTCAACTAGGGATAATTCGAAAATTTCAAATACAACGGTATATCAATTAGTACTTTTTCTTAAAAGGGATACCTATATTCTATTTCATTTAAGTTTGCAGTGGTTGCCAGGTGATTTGACCGTACAGGTCGTGATCCATACGGTCAAATCACCCGGTAACCACTGCAAACTTAAATGAAATAGAGTATATGTAAATAAACAACTTTTGCTAAGAAAATTTAAAATTATAATTTTAAAATTGAAAACTGAAAATTAAAATTTTTAATTTTAAATTTTTTTATCAAAAGTTGTTTATTTACACATCTTCTTTAAGAAAAAGTACTAATTGATATACCATTGTATTTAAAATTTCTGAATTATCCCTAATTGAACTTTTCAATTTTTGGTATGTCGAGTATGACACTTTGAACTATTAAAATCTCAAGTAATGATACATCTTTACAAAGTTCATTATTTTTACTTTCTAAATTTGAAAAAATAATAAAATTCCATAAATATTTTACAAAATTAGAGCACTTTTAGTAAAACCTTAAAATTTGAGAACAAGTCGCCATATTTTTTAAACAATTGATAGTATGAAAATTTTTGTTTTACGAAAGTTTTTTATTTTTGTATGATCTTTACAAATATGTACTTTTTGATATACCATTCCATTTAATTTAACTGAGAAACGGGCATGTACCCCTCAAACTACCCCCCAAGGAGCGGTTTTAGGGGGTTGAAAATATTTTCCTGAAATTCTTTAGGGTCAATATATATAATAAATTTTTTATCCTAAAACTCTATCTTCAATAGTTTGGGCGTAAAACAATGCCGGACGCACGGAGGACCTGTATATTTTTTTATTTTGTAATTGTAGTAGCTATCGTTGCACAACCGCTCTAATAAAAAAAATAGGTCTTAAAAATGAAAAAATATTTTAAACGATCACCATTTTGTGAAAAAATAAAATAAAATAAAAACGGCTACCTGCAACGATAGCTATATTCTCATATAGATATTGATAAAAAAATTTTCATATAACCTTTCTCGAAATTTCGAGTGAACATAGAGAAAAATATTTTTTTTGGTCCTCACATCGAGGCTCATAACTTTATAAATCCTTAATATATACACTGCCGTTCAAAATTCTACAAAAAAATAGCTATAAAACCGTAATTATTTTAAAACTATTAAGGTAATTCGATCAGTGCCATAGAATATACTACGCTAATGGAAAATACAACTATTTTTTATGCAACATATAGAAAATATATGAATATCTAAAAATGTATTTTTTATTTACTCGTATCATAAGATTATTCGTCATTTGATTTTTAAACAATTATACTATTAAATATTTAAAAAGTTCATTATTTGACTCTACTTGTTTTCAACTCAATATAAATCTGACAACATTGTACCGTTTTAAAAACAATAAAGAATCGCTGTCAGTTTAAATCATAGACATATAGTACTGGATAGCGTGATCCACATTTACAAATGTACGATACAGATCGCGCTGTCTAGTACTATATGTCTATGGTTTACATAGAATTATGAGAATTATATTTAATAAACATACATAAGTACATGAAAAATGTACTTTTATCGTTTTTCAATAATAAAAATACGTTATAAATTAAAAATATGTAATATTATTTCATTTTATTATATAGCATTTTAAATATGCGGACATAGAATATGTAAATCATTTTGTAAGTGTTGTTATTTGTCTTTTCTTTATCTACGGTTTTGAATGCAATGTTGTCAGATTGTGATGTTAATTAAAATCAAATATGAATGATAATGACATATACAATTTGTCTGATTTTTAAATCAATATTTATCACAAACTAAACGGTAAAAGTACTTTTTTTTATTTTTGACACAATCTGTTATATTCAATCAATCTATTATTTAGTTTTTTAAACTGTTGTCTAATTTATTTAATCCGATATATGCAAATACATGCAGTTGCCGGTATGATTCGCCATCTCTTCCATGTTAAAATTACTAACTTTGATAATTAATTTCTTTTAAACTGTACGGTAGATCTTTTTCAAATTGCAAATATCAACGCATTGAATGTTGTTTTATGACATACATTAAATTCACATTTATATCTAATAACTCGTCTAGTGATCGAATGACCTTAAACTTTTTCGATAATATTAAATGTTTTAAGGATGGATTGATGGAATAAGGCAGTTTTAGTAAAATATTTTTTTTATTTAAATATTAATAAAAGTCATTATGTTTTCCCATCTAAAAAAGCACATCTTATATTTACAACTTTTTCTGACAATTGAGGTAAACATTCTATTAATTTCTGTATTGTGTCTGGTTTAATCTTCTTCCAGACTTCTAGAGGAATATTCCAGAGATGCTCACTTGATGTAGGGTAGTTTTTTTTTAATCCCACAGTCCATTTCATCCCCAAAAAGCTCTGTGTGGATAAGATCAAGTGATTGAACCAGCCAATTGATATTTGAGCATGCCGTCTTCTTCATTTTGAGCAATATAATTCCTACAGAGCTTAGAAGAATATTTTCTGTCATTATCTTACATGAAAATAAATCCAGGGCCGTTTAGTTGCACTCCAGACGCATATAATATTCTTAAATCTGGTTGATAGTATTTTTTCTTAGTAATTCCATTTATTTATATAAGGTTTCTTATTCCTTCAGATGAGAAACATCTCAAGATAATCAGGGACACCCTACCATCATTCACAGTTGGCACTGAACAATCAGGAATCATTTTTTTACTAACCGGACGTCCTACGTAAACGTGTCATATTTGCCCAAACACATAAAACTTTTCTCAGTTTTAAAATTATGGTGGTTTTGTCTTTACTTTATTATTTTCATTTGATTCTACGGCCATAGCAACAATTTTTAGACCATAATTCGTCAATTAAAATTCAAGTTGAAAAGCCCTCGTTTTACCGTTGATACAGAGACACCTTTAGCATGAGAACAATTGAATGCAGCAACTTTTTGAGATGCTGCCAATCATCAATTTCTATTACAAATTACTATAATGGTCTTACCCTCTGCATTTGTTGACAATTGAGGCCTCCTACTTCGTTTTTTGGTTGTGTAAACAGTTGTCGACTTAAACCGAATGATTGCTTAATGAACTTTTGACTTCGATATTTTAAAATTTTCAGCAACTCGTTCTAAATATCCATATGTATGTTATAAAAGCACCAAGGATTATTTTTCAACACTAATATTATTAAATTTGCCTTATTTAACTCACCGCGATATTTATTTATTTATTTATTTATATGTTTGTGGCAACGAATCAACTTTATATACCAATGCAATTTGAAAACACAGTGATAGCGAGAGTTAAATTAAAACCGAAATATCCCATTTCCATAGCTACATGTTTTAAAAAATATCATCTGTTACTACTGTCAATTGAAAATATTTTGTATTATTGACATTTGACAACGATAGAAATACAAGGAAATCTATTAAAATCAATAAATATTAATATACATACCATATACGTGATGTGATTTTAGTGAGAATTAATTTATAGAAAAAATATAATTGTATAATGATCATTACTAACTTGATATAAAAACGTAATTAAAAATGGTAATTTGTTGGTAAAGATTCAGGAGGTATGTTAACTTTTTTGAATTTTGTTCTTTGTATATGTTTAACTAAAAACTCAAAAATAAAAAATTATAAAAAAAAACTTTTTTAAAAATAATTTGCCTTTGAAAAGCCGACTAAAAAGCTGAAAATAAAATTAGGTTCGTTCTAATTATTGCATTTTAAAAAAAATTGATTTTGTTCATACTAGAAGATACTTTTTTTAACTCTTCTAGTATGAACAAAATCAATTTTTTTTAAAATGCAATAATTAGAACGAACCTAATTTTATTTTCAGCTTTTTAGTCGGCTTTTCAAAGGCAAATTATTTTTAAAAAAGTTTTTTTTTATAATTTTTTTTTATTTTCCCATCACAAACAATGTATCCTAGATTTTAGCACATTTTCAGAAGCTCGAAAAAAACTGAAGGAATTTCAGTTTTTTGCATTCGGCTTTTATACCTCCAAACTTTTCAAAATGTACTTGCTATTAATTAATATTATTCCTAAAATCCAAATAATCCAATATTGTGTCTTAGATTAATTGAACTGTTCAAATATATGATACCTTAAATTCGCTGAAAAATTATATTTGGTTTATTTTTACCTGAAATTCAGTAATTTCAGAATGCTTTAGGTAACTCATAGTAAAAGTTTAATTTGAATTACTGATTGCATATACAAAAATACAGCGTTTTTTATGTATTTTCATATGGAAAAAGACATTATTTGAAATATCTCTACCTCACAGTCACCTACCGGGTTCAAAACAATCTATAAACCTTCCCGAGCACCAAACAAATATATGGTGTGAATATTGCTTTGATACAACCAGTAGTTTAGGCCTGATGATCCGTGGTACATACGCACCAAGAGTTTTATATATTAAGATAAGTTGAATATACCTATACTTAATAAAACGTCCTTTACCTGATTCAAAAATAATTAGTTATCCTTAATATATATAAAGCTCAACGTCTCTCTGTCTGTCGGTTAGTCCGCTTATCACTCGAGAACCACTTATCCGATTTACGTGATTTTTTTTTATTTCATAGGTACATTCTCTGCCCAGATTATAGGCTATATTTTGTTACATTAGGTAACATAACAACTAAGCAGTGACGATATTAGTAAATCAAGCCGGAAAAAATTTTACCGACGGCACGCTGTTTTGCGATACGCTGCCTAAACCGTTGAATATAGAACAAAATAATGTATTAAAGAACTGTGAAGAATCAAAAGTGCTACAATAAAGTCCACGACACCATATGTCTAACTTTTATATTTAAGCCACAATGACTGCTTTTATGTTACAAAGAAAACATAAAATATTTGGGTTCTGTTTACAAGGACTTATGACCTGCAAAACTTTAATCCTTATCGAAATAAATGATTTCATCGTCATAAGTACTTAATGTAGATATAATTTGCCTTTTACAGAACCCAATTTGGTCTTTTGGTTTAGGAAATAACGTGAAATAAGTTTATACAATAACATTATTCGTAACAATTCGCGCGAACTACGACTATGTCGTCGCCGCGCTGGGCAGAGGGGACAGGCTGGTATTCTTTTGATTGTCAATTGTTTAAATTGTTTTCAATAATTAACTTTTAAATAAATAGAACAAAAATGATTTTTACTTATTGTTCTAATTCGCTTTTGTTAGATAGGTAATTTAAGTGTTGTTTGGTTTTTATTAGAAAAATAACTAATCGTGTTTATACTTAATTCAACTATATATTTTTAAAATCCTAAACAATAATACCGTAGTCCATGCGAGCGAAGCCGCACGGGCCCAGCTAGTATGGTTATATATGTGAAAAAAATTCCCAAACATTGACAATTTTTTGACCCGTCACAGTGGCTATCCCCCTTAATACATTTTCTAATGTCTGGTATAAGGACCTAGAAAATTTGCAAGCTTGCAAGTACTCATAAATGAGGTTATTAATTTTGTTATAGTATCTATGGATTAGTTATGGAATTTAGAGCAGTGATACTTCAACGTATTGTAACATAGTTGGTCACACTGACTGTACGTGGTATAATTATCATAATATCACCACTGTTTTAATACCGTTGTTGGTGTTTACATACAATGCTTGCGCGAAACTTGTCAAAGTCATCACAAAACTCCAAGAGAACTGTCATATAAGTTTCATATCTCATCTGAGAATGCTAGCAAGCTTGCAAATTTGCTATGGGTCAGTCCGCGGTTATCGATACCAGACAGTTAAAAAAATATTTTACGAAAATGAATACTAAAATATAAAATTAACATCAATTTTCATAAACCAAAAGAAAATTAGAAAATTTTTAGTTAATTTTCAAAATATTTCAAAAAATTTACAAAAAATTTCCAAAAAGACAACAAATAAGGTGAAATCACAATAACTTACTTAAGAATAAGTGACGATCGTGGCAAACTATTAAAAGTCTTTGACAATTACGTATCAAACGTGACGTTTGACCGAATTAACAAAAAATTACCCTCACCAACAATAATGACTAAGGGTGACTGCATTTATTATAAATTTAATAAGTCTATTGATGTATTTGATAAATAATTGTTATAAGTATTAGTTAATAATATCAATAAGCAATTAAACACACAAAAAGTACTCTTATTGTATCCTTTTATTCAACGTGTCACAACCGTCTCAATTTTCTGTCACACCCGTCACAATGTTTGTTGAGAAATAATCAGTTAAATAGATTATGTATTTACCTGATGCTCGTGTGTTATTAAAAAATAATTTATTCTTAACATATTAAAGTATGATTATCATAAAGTAACTTTAATATTTTCGCTAAATTTTTGATATTTTGAATAGAGGTTGCAAAACTTGCAATAGTTGGCGTCACACCCGTCACAGGGCTTTGAACGCTGGCATTTTTTAGTAAAATAACCGTAGACCTTTCATTCTTTGAATATACATGTATTACATTAAGATCTACAGAAAAATGGTAAAACCATGTTATTAACTAGTATTATTTAGAAATTGTCACACCCGTCACCGCAGACATAGGGGTTATGTCCTTTATAATACCGGATATAAGTGTGTTTTTCTTACTTGTTTAGGATGATATTGAGGTAACACAGGACAAGCGATTCTCGATGCTTCAAATAAACCATAATCTGGCATATAGTCGACAGCAGCTGTTGTGGATGTTGCAGTTCCTGAATTTCCAGATTTCTTTTTACGGCTATCGGTTGATAATATTTGTAAATTAACAGTATTGACACGTGGTAAACTTGTGCCTGACAAACAAAAATTTATTTCAGTCATTGGTGATTTATTATTTTGATTTAAGAGACATGATATGCTTTTAGTTAATATGTTTTTACGGGACTTTATATAGCTCGATAATATTAACCTCTAGAAGGCCGGAAAACCAATATTTTGGCACATCAGAAAATCTTAAATTTTTGTTTTTAGATTAAAATACATCAAAAACGTATATTTGCACTTCCAAATATACAGGGTGAGTCATATCAGGTGGAACAAACTTAAACCGTTGATTGAGAAAAATATTTCAAGAAAAAAAGTTCATATAAACATGTGTCCGGAAACTCTTCGTGAGGGAGCTACACACTCCCAAAGATTTTGACTAAAATTGGTTTTTATTTAATATCTGGAGAACCCATTATAATACAGCAATGAAAATTAATACCTGGATTAGTATTGATACGTGTTATCGATTTCCAGTATCAAACAATGGTTATTTAGACCAGGGATGTATGGGGTCTGTGGGCCCTCTGATTTTTATCTAATATTTTTTTGTTCTTCACATTTTTCTTATGTTCGGTACTTTTATAAGGTCACATGATACAAAATACACATAAATATACATTGTTAAGTTGCCATAAGATCAACTGTTTCCGAGAAATTCGATGTGGAAGATAGTTTTGCAGAATTTAACTTAATACGGATGCTAAAAATCACACAAAATAAATTTATATTCTTGTTCTATAATTAAAAACAAGAATAAATGTGTATGTAAATATACCTTAAAAATGCATCCCTAACAACACATAACAATTTTTAGTTTCGTTTTTAGTCAATTAATAAAGCACGAATTAAAGTAATAAAACTGGCTATAATTCTATGAGGAGTCATATTAAGAGGAATATTTACACCAACTATTTTTCTTATTACTTTCTTATACCAATGTATATGAAATATACATATAGTATAAGTAAGTATAGTAAACGCGATTTTTTTCGAAATCCGGTTTTTGATGGAATTATCAATTTTGACCTTCCCTGAATCCATTCTGACTATTTTCGCCATGATGTCTGTGTGTCTGTCTGTCTGTCGGTCGGTCTGTCTGTAGACGCTGTAACTCAAATACGACAAATCGTAGAAAGGTGGAATTTTATACTTAAAATTGATTTTTGCCTGGGAAGAAAACCTCCTATTTTTGAAAACGATCATTCAACCGGAAACGGATGTTTACCTACATCGATTTTTGAATTTTTCGAATTACACTGAAACAGTGCGAATTAGAGAAAAATGGCCAAGTTGAAAATTGTAGGTAATATTATTATCTATAATTTATGTTCTATTCATTTTTTTCGAAAAAACAAATTTAATTTTTTTTTTTTTTTACCAAGTATTTGTTTTTAAGTACATTTCAAATGGTTCATAATAAAGAAGAAATATCTGCCATGAGTGTCATGGGACTTTCTTATACGTATTACAGAGACTGTACGTGTTTGCCATAGGTATCATGGGTCTTTCTTATACGTAATACTGAGAATAAACACTGTATACTCTATTTCATTTAGTTTGCAGTGGTCATCGTGCGACATGACGGTATGAGTCGTGATCCGTACGGTCAAAGCACCCAGCAACCAGTATAGATTATTCTAAATAATGATTTTAAAAAAAATATTTTTGGCTAAATCATAAGTGTTGGAAAAAAATGTATGGGGAATAAATCATAGATAATAACATACTCGACATTTTTATCCAAAACATTTTTGTCTTATTTAAAAAAATTTAAAAAATTACAAGAGTAAACATCCGTTTCCGGTTTAGTGATTGTTATAAAAATAAGGTGGTTGTCTTCCCAGATGAAAGTTTATCTCAAATATATAATTTTAGCCTTCCGTCATTAGTCGTTTGGGAGTAAGAGTATTTTTACTTTCTTATACCAATGTATATGAAATATAGGGTCAACTGGGGTAAATATGAAACACGAAAAAAAAGGGGTAAAAGTGAAACAAGCTTCTAACTAAAAAACTAATTTCTTTACAGAAGAATTATAAAAACTGACATGATCTTTAAAGATTTGTTAAAGCGATCTGAAAATATAAATCGCCTAGTAAGTGATATGTCCCCCCTACAGACTTTTCTGTTAGACGATGGCAAAACGTGTGAATTAAATTTTAATTCTTTGCACATAACTTTCTGCATAACTCAGGTATAAATTAAAGTTACGAATTTCACATTGATATGCCACAAAGAAAATAAATCAAAGTTGCCTTTGTAGTTTTTCTTTTAATTTTTTGATAAGTATTTTCCATCTAATTAAGATTTAAAAATTCGGGAAAAAGTGAAACAGAAATATGGGAAAATATGAAACACAGCCGGGGATAATCTGAACCAGTTTTTGCAAGTCTGGACAAGTCACACATGTTACAGTTAAAGTCAGTTTGAGTGCAGATTTCAGAGTGGACGCATCATTTTGGTTGCAGTCTTCAAAATGCTACGAAATTACGTTAAAAAGGTCCTAAATAAGGGTGTACCGGAATTCCCGTCCTATGGAAGTTTGAAAGGGGTCAATAGTCAATAGTACATCAGGGGTCTATGGAACAATTTTTATGTTTTGAAAATCGATGTTTTTTATGCAATGCAAGAGATTAAAAACAGTTAAAAGAGCACAAAAAAATGTTTCACTTTTACCCCATTATTTTAAAAAAAATCATTTTTGGTTTAAATATTTATCTGATATTTTTCAAACTTTGCAGATGTATTTAGGATGATATTAAGAGTACACATTGTATGTGATATATTAGCAAGAACGAATATTCTTTTAAAAAAAATAAATTATTCGCAAGCATATTCTAAGTTTTATTGTAATTTCCATAACCTTTAAATATATTTCATTACCTGCTGGTTAGACATTTATAACCTAGCAAGGTGCGACACATGTTTCCTATGCAGTTTTTCCCACTTATTTCATTTTTACCCAGCAAATATAAATATAACGCATTATATGAAAGTTAGAAGCCTGTTTCATTTTTACCCTTACCTGTTTCACTTTTTCCCAAATTAGAGGTTAAAAATGAAACACACATTTTTCATTTTTTAAATCTGTGTTGTATGGTACAGTTCAAATGACGTAGGTATTTGAAAGGGTTATTCATAGGCATATCTAGTAGAAAAAATTAAAATATGAATTTGTACCGTTAACTGCCAAAAAAAATGAAAGATTTGTATTTTGTTTCACTTTTACCCCAGTTGACCCTACATATAGTATAAGTAAGTATAGTAAACGCGATTTTTTTCGAATCCGGTTTTTGATGGAATTATCAATTTTGACCTTCCCTGAATCCATTCTGACTATTTTCGCCATGATGTCTGTGTGTCTGTCTGTCTGTCAGTCGGTCTGTCTGTCGGTCGGTCTGTCTGTAGACGCTGTAACTCAAATACGACAAATCGTAGAAAGGTGGAATTTTATACTTAAGATTGATTTTTGCCTGGGAAGAAAACCTCCTATTTTTGAAAACGATCATTCAACCGGAAACGGATGTTTACCTACATCGATTTTTGAATTTTTCGAATTACACTGAAACAGTGCGAATTAGAGAAAAATGGCCAAGTTGAAAATTGTAGGTAATATTATTATCTATAATTTATGTTCTATTCATTTTTTTCGAAAAAACAAATTTTTTTTTTTTTTTTTACCAAGTATTTGTTTTTAAGTACATTTCAAATGGTTCATAATAGAGAAGAAATATCTGGCATAAGTGTCATGGGACTTTCTTATACGTATTACAGAGACTGTACGTGTTTGCCATAGGTACCATGGGTCTTTCTTATACGTAATACTGAGAATAAACACTGTATACTCTATTTCATTTAGTTTGCAGTGGTCATCGTTTTGAATTTTTCGAATTACACTGAAACAGTGCAAATTAGAGAAAAATGGCCAAGTTGAAAATTGTAGGTAATATTATTATCTATAATTTTATCACGTACACTGTTCACTGTCATTATTATGTATAAGAAAGTCCTGTGGCACACGGCAGATTATTTTTAGTACTAGAACAAGAATATAAATTTATTTTGTGTGATTTTTAGCATCCGTATTTAGTTAAATTCTGCAAAACTATCTTCCACATCGAATTTCTCGTAAACAGTTGATCTTATGACAACTTAACAATGTATATTTATGTGTATTTTGTATCATGTGACCTTATAAAAGTACCGAAGATAAGAAAAATGTGAAGAACAAAAAAATATTAGATAAAAATCAGAGGGCCCACAGGCCCCATACATCCCTGGTCTAAATAACCATTGTTTGATACTGGAAATCGATAACACGTATCAATACTAATCCAGGTATTAATTTTCATTGCTGTATTATAATGGGTTCTCCAGATATTAAATAAAAACCAATTTTAGTCAAAATCTTTGGGAGTGTGTAGCTCCCTCACGAAGAGTTTCCGGACACATGTTTATATGAACTTTTTTTCTTGAAATATTTTTCTCAATCAACGGTTTAAGTTTGTTCCACCTGATATGACTCACCCTGTATAAAAATCGTTCACGCGAGGCAAAGTGGTAGTTTTTACTCTATTATAGGAGTTGAATCCAATTTGAATTCAGCGTCATATTTGTATAATGAAAAAAGGTTATGTACTATTTAAAATAATATTTTTTCTAATTTGAAATTTTTAACACGGACTGTTCCTTTCCAGGCCGGAAAACCAATATATTGGCTCTCCCCGTGATCGACACTTTACTTATGATCAATTAATGATATAAGATACCTTTTATACCAGTTTTCTGAGGATGAAATGCCCCCTGAAAAACCGGCCCTTTAAAGGTTAATACCATGTTTTAAAATTTACTAATACTTAACATTTTTAAATTTTCTTTATTTTATTTCAATTTATTTAACTAATATTGTTATGATTCAATTGAAACTGTTTTAATCTAAAATAAAAACAACACAAATAACCTTTTTTATAGAAAAACTCTATCATTAAGTGGTTAGACATAAAAATATAACAAAAGTTATTTATTAAAATAATTAATACAAAAGAAAAGTGCTCTCTTTGTCCTCTTTTTATAAATGAATGAGTCCTCTTTACACACCTTGATTTTCTGACAACCCTCTGTTAAAAATACATTTATGGTGGATTGCATAAAAAAAAAAAATAACAGAGCATTAGTTGATTGCTCGGTTAACTAATCCTTATAAATGCGTTGCATAAACGAAATTAACAGAGTGATTGTCACATACTTAAATTATAACTCAATAGATCGACAAGAATATCTGTATGACAACCAAGTTGAGAATCAAATCTATTAAAATGAGTGCAACATATACGTGACGGCATGCGAAAAATGCGATAGAAACTAATAATATAACATAGGTAGCGTAGATTTTAATTCATATATTTGACAGTTGTTTTGCTTCCTCGCAATATCGAAGATACGAGAAGCTTCGTTATCGTTTTAAAACGAGAAAAAAAATTTGTTCTCTGATTTCAAAAATTTTACTTTATTTATCCGTTTCAGGTCAAGACAAACACTTTTTGTTCCGTGTCTGTGTGTGTGTGTGTGTGTGTGTGTGTGTGTGTGTGTGTGTGTGTGTGTGTGTGTGTGTGTGTGTGTGTGTGTGTGTCTGTCCCCCAATCCTTGTCACACGCTTAACTCATAAACCACTGAACCGATATTGATGAAACTTGGTTGATTGGCTGGGTCTGGTTTGAGGACGGTCCCATTTCAAAAGTATTAAAATCGTGTGTAAGGGGGAGGGGTGACATCCCAAAATATTTATTTTTTGATTTGAAGATATCTCAAGAAAGACACATGTTACGTGAAATTTTTATAGAACCTTTTTTGTAGAGCATTCAATTCTCTATAATATAGGTCACCTACTTTTGTTGTAAAATATTCCCTTACAAAGATCTATCTCAATTTGCTTTATAAAAATCGTCATTTGTTTTTTTAAATTGCTATTTACTTTGACATATTAAATGTCACTTTGACGTTTTTTGAATGTCATTTTGAAATTGTCAAAAAATTCAAAATATACGACATAATAACCAGGCGCGTATTAAGAAAAATGTCAAATTAAAATTTTTTATTAAAATCGTATGAAAATTAAATGGTTAACCAATGACAGGCAGTTCATCTGAATACTTTATCGGTTTTTATTTAAATTGTTCAATAATTAACTACCTTTGATGAATTTAGCACGAGGAAGCACTGTGCATTTACAAGGCAGAGTATTTTTATACATGACATTTTGTGAATTTCATTTGAAATTATTTTAACTTCTTTTGAAAACGTCTGTGAGATGACGGAGAGAGAAATATTGTTCCCAAGATAAGAGATTTTACTATAAATATAATTAATCAATTTATTAACATTATTGATAACATTATACATTTTAGTTTATTGCTATATTTGAGTTAACGCATCTATTAATTTGTCTTTTCGTTTGTGGTTCTATATATTTCGCCCAAATATTTATCTTTATGGAATTGTAGGTCTTCGCTCCAATTTCATTTCAGAATCAGATGTATAAAATAAAGATGAATATGAAACTTCGTTTAGATTTATGTATGTTATGAAATGTATTCATATTATCTGTCAAAATGAACAGCTGGTGTACAGGCGCCATTTTTAATCACTGATTTAAGACGTTAACTGGCCATTTCTGACCGATTAAATAAACGGGAGTTTTAATCATCGATTAAGGGAAAAAATGTTTTGTGCAACAGAAAAACCGTTTTTTAACAAAGGATTAAGCTAATCCTCCATTAACTTCCTTAATCAGCGTTTGTGCAATCCACCATAATGTAAAGTAGAAACAATTATCAAATACCTAATCTCCGCTGTGTACTCTCTTGCACAATATTTCGTAGATCGACATCTCTCAATTGACGCGTATCTTGTATTTCAACTTCACCTGTTCCGACAGCGGGGCCGTCGTGCTGCCAGTTTTTCCTAGGTTTCCACTGAGTGTACACGTGCATTTCAGAATCCATTCCGACAACTAAAATACCGTCTCGAACCCACGATATCTGCATCGGTAAAGGAGGCAAACCGTCGGCCGTTTCAAGTAATATTTTACGTAGCTTCATCCATCTTATTTCATCGACAAAATGAGGTTGGGCCAGAGACGAAGCTTTTCTGAGAATAGGTCGGTTCGTCGATTGCGATTCTTTCATTGCCTGTAATCATAGTTAGTTATAAAGATACTCCGTTTAAATGTTTACTATTAAATATCTACCTTTATATTGGCTTGTGCGAGATCACTTGAAACAGGTGTAAATAACATGATTTTACTTCCAACAGCGACGGTTAATATGTGACTGCCGTCTTCTTTTGAAACCCAATCAAGCTGAACTAAATGCTTTTGTGTCAACGGACACGTGTTTCCGTTTTCTGTTATTGATTTGCGTAACGATTGCAATGTACTAAAGCTAGGAACCGCTAACAGTGTGGATTTTTGTTCAGGTAACTGTAAAATAAACATTTAACATTTATAAATACAGCCTTGGCCATATGTATTATGTACTTAGTGATTTCAGACATTTTGCTTAAATCAACAGTTTTTGGGGAAATTAAGGATTATAGGTAATTTTGTCAGATGCCTTAATGGATAGATTGAATCAAAAGAGATTGAAAACGAAGAACCAGTGCGAGACAGGACCGTATTATGGAACAAATCTATCTACAAAATTGATGCAGGTTCATGGAATAAAATTGGCAGGGAGGAGGATTAGGAGAAGGCTTGTAGAACATAATTTGCTTGAGAGAAAGGCGCAGAGAAAGCCATTTCTGACAAACAGGCAGACAAAATGTCTTTCCTGGGCAAGAAAATATAAGGATTGGACTGAAGAGAAATGAACTAAAGTGATATAGACGGATGAATCCAACATAGAGGAATAGTTAAACTAATGTTTTACTAATTATAAATCCCGTTACATTTTTTTAAATCAGCATTCTTCTTAAAAAAAAAAGTTTTTTGGTCAACATTTGAAGAAGAAGAGGTGAAACTTTTCGGCAAGAATGTCTTATATCTACTGTTAAGTTTTGGAGGAGGTTGCATGATTTGAAGTTGCATGTCTGCCAGTGGCATCGGCAAAGTTTTTTTATGCAAAGAGTGCATGAATTCTAGATGGTATTTAGACATGCTTGAAGAAGTTTTGGAGCCTTCCGTTTAATAATTAGTTGAAACTGATCCAATGGATTATTTATTTCAACAAGATAATGCCCCGTGCCTCAAACTCTGCAAAGCAATGCAATGATTTGAAGAAAGCAGCGTTTAACTGTTATTGTGGCCGCCCCAGTCTCCTGATCTGCCACCAATTGAAAATTTGTGGCACATTTTAAATAACAAGATAGCAAAAGATAAATGTAGTTCAAAAAATATGTTAAAACAAAAAATTATAGAAGAATGGTACGCCATTACACCAGATATTAGTGTATAGTATACCACGTTGGATTGAATTATTAATAAAATCTGGGAGGGGGGTTCATAAAATATTAATTGTGACTATTAATTTTATATTAAAATGATATTACTATAAATGGTATACATTAGTTATTTTTCAAACTTTCCTATTTCCAAAATTATTCATTAGAGTAACAAGTGCCTAATACTTATGGCCAAAACTGTATATACTTAATTAAATTGAGCCAAACTAACCTGTAACGTATTTGATCTGGACTCATCGTGGCTCAACGATTGTTGCAACACTTGAGTAATACGCTGTTTCTTCTGTAAGTATTTTGAATCATACAAATAATTCAAGTCTAAATGAGGATCGATCTGTATTCTCGGTAAATGGATATTCTTCAAGTGAATCGTGTCTTCGAGAACCCACTCTGAACCGCCGGTGCTCTCGCATTCGTAGATAGCAACGCACAGATTGACGTATCGTGATTCCGGATCTGCCTTACCGGGTCGCGTAAAACTTCTTCCGTATTTGTACGCGCACGCGACCCTTCCGGAATACGCAGCGCACACGTTCAGCGGCTGTCCACCGATATCTATGGTTGACTCGTGCTCTCTGAAATTAATTTTAATCCAATTTGTTTATAATTTCTATTAATTGAATAAACCATTTATACCTTCGGACCATCTCCCATTGTTTCCATCGATGATCATCTCCGCATTTCCAAAACCTGACGGTGCTGTCCGAGCAAGCCGTGACAAGTGTGTAAGGCGCAAGACACGCTGGATAAATAGAAGCCGAGCTAAGGTGTCCGGCGGCCGGCGCTGCGTGTACGACTTCCACACCGTCCGGTAGCGGGAGCGCTTGTTCGCACACTTTCTTAGTAGATATCGTTACGTGAGGCGTACATATCGTGGCGTTTGCTCCAACTTCATGCACGTCGGTACCTGACAAAAAATATAAACGTTTACGTTTTTTACGGACGTTTATCAGCAGCGCAACTTACCGCTCTCTTTATCGACATCGTCATCATCTTGGACGAGTTCACTGTCCGGTACGTACAGCATGCTAGCGGTCAGTCCATCGGGAAGGTCAGGCTGTGAGGCAATCACTAAACGCCACATGTGCACGGTCGTGCCTGTAGTCGTACGTTCTAATACGACAATGTAAAATGGTTCTTCGAATTCAGCAACTCTTTGTAGATCTACCATCGCACCTCCGTGCTGTTGAGCTTCTGTAAGTCCTACTAAATCGTCTGGTATTTTGGTTATTGTATCAACACGTTCGCCTGTAACATTTATATCATAACTAGATGCTACCCGTGATTTCGTTTACGTGGAGTTTAGGTTAGTGAAAATACATTAAGTTCATGTATGATAATCAATAAAACAGGTCAATTGTTACACATCCATTTTTTATTTAATACATTTTTCAGGATACAAAGTAGTCCATGTCCTTCCTCAGGATGCAAGCTATCTCCCTGCTAAATTTCATTAAGATCGGTTCCACGGTTTAGCCGTGAAAAAGTATAAAACAGACAGATTCACTATCGCATTTTTATAATATTATGTATGGATACAAAATCGTAAATATCTCGGCTCCTTAGTAAGATAAGGGGTTGTTTTTCCCCTGTAATATTTTTTCCGCGGGATTGAATGAAAATAATTATAACCCTTATGTGACAGGGAATGAAATATTCATAACCAAATTTAATTTTTTTCCCACTCCCAATTTTCCCACTCTCCATTTTTTCCCATTTCCACCTCCTTGCAATTTCTTAGGGGATCAATTTTTTGGATTCAAATAGCCTATGTCCTTTCTTAAGAAGCAAGCTATCTCTCTGCCAAATTTCATCAAAATCGGTTCAGTGGTTTAGCAGTGAAAAAATAACAAACAGACAGAGATACAGATCCACTTTCGCATTAAAATTTATAATATAAAAATTTTGAATATCTCAGCCCCTAAGTGAAGTAGGTTGTTGATTTTTCCTTATAACCCCAACCCCCATTGTATTTTTCTCACCAAATTGAATGAAACTTATTACAACCCTTTATATGTGAAAGGAGGTGAAATATATATATTTTCTTTTGTTTTGGTTTACATTCATTATACAAAATCGTAATTATCTCGGTTCCTATGGGAGATAGGGGGTTGTTTTTCCCCCTATGACCTCAACCCCCGTAGTATTTTTGCCGCCTGATCGAATAAAAATAATTACAAACCGTCATATGTGACAGGGGGTGAAATACTAATAACCAAATTTAAATTTTTCCCATACAAACATTTCCACCTCCTTCGATTCCATACCAAATGAATTTTTGGAATTCGAAGTAGCCCTATGTCCTTTCTCAGGATGCAAGTTTTCTTCCTACCAAATTTCATCAAGATCGGTTCAGCGGTTTAGACGTGAAAAGGTAACAAACAAACAAACAAACAAACAAACAGACAGCCAGGCATTCGCATTTATAATATTAGTATGGATAGTATGGATTAATATGGATAGTATGGATTAGTATGGATTAGTATGGGTAGTATGGTTTAATATGGATATTAGTATGGATAGTATTGATTAGTATGGATACTATGGATATTAGTATGGATATGGATGCCGCCAAAAGAAAAATATTTTAACCAATAAACTCTACCTGTAATTAGCTGTTCTTGAAATACATGTAGAAATTGTGTATTCTGCCAATCGTGCGTAGCGTCTGAAATGGCGTCTAATTGTATAATACATCCAGGCCGAGCTGTCGACTGTTCAGATACTATCTTTATCTTATCGTGGAGAGCAAAATGCGGCAAACCGTCATCAGAACTCTCGGGCTCGTGCGACGACGAAATGCTATCTAAAGAATTGGCTTGTAACCGACTTCTCCGTTCTGATATTGATATTTCAGCTAGAAGCGTTCTTGCATCGATCACTGCCTGATATACACGTAAACTTTCTCCATCGCTTGCTACGAAACATGCACTCGGAGAGTTGCTCAAATAACCTAGAGTCGAACTGTACACAAAATGTATTAGCTACTTTCTTTTTAGGTAATGCCTGTCACACGTGACGCTAGATTTGCTGCTAGTTTGTTTGCTAGATATTAATGCTAGTTTACAAGCGTGTTGCGGCACTGGATTGTTGTAATGGCTTCACATGATACTTGAATTTTTTTATGACGTTTATGCTCAAGTGACAATATACTGTTATCTGATTGGTTCTTGCTCAAATCTAGTACGAAAAATAGCCCCGGTTCTAATTCTGAAATCTAGTATGATAGCACGCAACGTAGCACGCAGTGACATCATTTCTATCACTAAAACTAGCACGGTTGCCAGCACAGTAACTATCAAGCAAAATATCAGCAAATCTAGCATCGTGTGTGGCAGACTTTACGTTATCTTATGTTATTGTACCTTGGGAGAAGTGTCGGTATCCACGCCACATTTGAAAACGCTGATATTTGTGGTGAATTAATACGAGCTAGTTCGTTTACACCTCCAGATTTGGATAACGGTCCGACAGCATCAACCCGCCATAATATAAGCTCACTGCAAAATCCCTGTAAATAAATATACGACGTTTAATGCATTGATAACAATTGTCTCTTATAATAATCGTGTCTTACAGTCAGATTCAAACTACTTTTATCATCTTCCGATTCGCTTCCTGATACCGGACTGCTATCCTCAGATTTGTTTCTCGGAATGTCTGGAAACATAAAAATAAAACAGTAAATAATATGCACGATGACTAATTTAAAAAATAATGTTCTACGATGATCTTATGTGTCTCCTATTTCCAAAAAAATACTTATTTCTGTAGAAAATAAAGGTTTAATCGCAAAAATTCACTCTTTTAAAACTATTTTCTAATTTGACGCCACAAAACGCTGGCAGGTTACGTTTGAGAGTTGTGACGTCACACTCCTTGTCAACAATAATCAAACATTCAGAGTTACGACAATAATTTAATTATTTTGTGTGTTCAAAATGAATTCCAAAGTATATAAGTTCTTAAATAAAGTATGTACCTAATAATCTTGTAAGAGGAATTGATATTTGTCTAATATAAAAGATGTTTACTGATGCGTGACGTCATTCGCTCTGATTGGTGTTCCATTTAACATGGCGGCGGATTGCTGTATTTTGCATTGTTATTTTAACTAAAATTCTATTAATCTCGCTTTTAATATAAAAATAACACACCATATTTTAAAATTTGATGAAAATCGTACGACGGGAAGTTAGTTAAAAATCGGTTGCAAGATTTGCATCCCCGGACATACATTCATACTGTCGTACATACATACGTGTGAAATTAAGTAAAAGCTTGTTAATAAATACATTTTTCAGAATCTTTTTAACCTATTTTATTATTTAAAATCATAATTTCAATGATACTTTGTTATGTCGACACTTACCGATGCCCATGTTATGATGACTTGTAGTCAACAACAACGGTAAAACAGGGTGGCACGTTATATCGTTCACACGGAATCTATGACCAGAGGCTCTGCTAGTGTGGCCGATACTGAGAACCTGTGAGAATTTACTCTTGTCTGCAAACGTCAGGTGCCAAAGATTTAACGTGCCGTTGGAATGTTTGCTGACCATGGATATTGTCGGCGCAGGATTGGTTGCGTCCACGTCCCACGATGTTGTTTTAGTTTCAGAACCATGTGTCGAAGCCGTCGTGCTTTGTAAAATTGTGCTCGATGTATCTGTAAGTAAACGTTAATTAATATTAATTCAATAAGTGGTTGCCGTCAACGTATTTATAACAAAATACTAGCCTTCCACTTGTTCATATGATATTGAAACTTGGATACATAATGTCTAAACATTAACCATTCATTTTAGAAATAAATTAATTTTTGTTTTAATTTTGAGGTCTAATAAAATTATAAATAAAACGGGCAAGTGCATGTTGGGTATGCACATAATAGGGTTCCGTAGTCATTCTCACTACGATTTATAAAAAATAGTTATTTCAAAATTTTCGTGACTGAAGGGCTAACATCAAAAATTCATTTGACTTGTATTATTGCATTTTAGGATACCTATCAAATGACAACCCCACTCAATGGGACAAATAAAAAAATGTGAGTTCATTTTTCAGGGTGACCAGTATTTCTCTGGAACAAATTTCCCTGACTTTTCCCGATTTTCCAGGAGAATTTTTACCGTTGTTCCCTGTTTTTTATTTAAAATTTAGATAAAAAAAAAAACCTAAAAAAAGGTCACTGTTTAAATATTTGCGAGAATTTGTGGTTTTGCATTTTTATAAAAAGTTCCCTGACTTCCAACCAAATTCCCTGACTTTTCCTTGACATTTCCCTGTATAGTAAAAAAATTTTTTTTCAAAAATCTTATCATTTCTGTTTTTGGGCCATCAATCTACAACCGTATACCAAATTTTATCTTATTATGTCAAAATTTTTACAAGTCGGACGGACGGACATGGAGAAACTATAAGGGTTCCTAGTTTTCTACGGAACCCTAAAAACAACTTACGTTTTATCATTTGAGGAAGGGGGGAGTCTACAATCTTAATATATAAAACTCTTGGTGGGTATGTACCAGTAATCATGAGCCCTAAACCACGGGACGTATTGAATTCATATTCACACCATATATTTGTTTGGTGCTCGGGAAAGTTTATAGATTTTTTTTAACCCTGTAGGTGACTGTGGGGTTGAGATATTTACGAAAATGAGAAAAACCGTTCAAGGGCTACTATGTTTTTATATAAATAACAGTGACATCATGAAAACAAAACACGACTTTAAAATAAAGTATTTTTCAGTATTTTGACGTTTAAAAGTTTCTATCAAATATTGAAATTGGTATGTTTTGTTGTATTTCTTAAATTCAATTGTTTTCAATGTAAACAGGTAAACTATGTAATAAGGTATTTGACACTATTAATAATAAAGACTAAAATGTTGTAAATAGTGTACTATATATTACTATAATTAACAATCAAGTGTTTTTTTACGTGAAATAAGTCAGTATTTTAATAATAAATCTAATTTTAAAATGTAATATTTAATATAATTGTCACGTGATCGCAAACACTTCTAAATGAATTGCCACTGGTATGACGTCAATTTATGCTATAAACGTCAGAATACTCGATCCCTATTGGTTGATTTCAGTTTATTTATCATAATGTGATGTCACGCAACCACGTGACTTTGAATGCGCGTTTTGGCGGGAATTTTTTCATTTAAATATAAAAATATTATTTTCAGCGTTTTTTCGGCATTATTTTGGAAAAAGATACTATGGAAGTATCTATTGTATACATATGCACAATTTACAATATATTTTTTAATTTTGTCAAATACCTTATTTTATTATTTTATTTTATCTATTTGGTACGTGGGACACGTGTTTTTAACATAACCTACGATACAGTATATTTATATTCTTAAAATATAGTGAAATTTTACAAAAATGCATACATGACGACGTTTTAACATCGGTCGAAGTACTCAAAATAGTCAAAATACACAAAATAACCCTAACAAAAACACCATAACAATGAGAAAGAAAGCATGCAAATTATCTTTTGGCAAAACAACGTCTGCCGGGGCAGCTAGTTTTCTTATATTTTCTTACCAAGAGGGAGTATATAAAAAAATTTCAACCAACGTCTCTGAGATATATTAAGGGGTTAGGTGTACTCAGAATTTTCAAGAAATCGATTTTTGTTTTTTGCATTTTTGGAATCTGCTACAACGGCTGAAGAACTATTTTATGGCCTAGTTAGTTGACTCGGTGTAAGTAATTAAATAATACGTATATTACTTTACGTAAATTGAGTGTAAAACCATTGTAGCTCGAAAACCGCTCGGTAGATTTTAATGAAATTTATACAGCTTTTTGAAAACATGAAAAACTAGTGCCTGATCGAAGGATTTTTTTTTTTAAATTTCGATTTATTATAAACAATTAACTGTTGTTTTTTTTTCCCGAAAATCTTGAAAAAAATTTCCTGAGGCCGCCATTTTGTTAATTTAAGAAAGAAAGAAAAAAGCTTCGATCAGGCACTAGATTATCTATTAATAAAACTAATTTTTTCTGTCCGATTGAATTTGGATGAATCTCCAAGGATAAGTGATGGTCACCGCAAGGAGCTTCGGTTGGAACTGGATCAACACAAACAACCATTACTTTTAAAATTATTAATTTTTTTTTCTAAAATTTCTATCAAGTCAAGTCGAAACCTTATTTAATGATGCTATGTTTTTACTTTTATAAAATAAAATAATTTACTGGCAAAAAAAAATTATTTAAATTTGTCATTTTTTCACGTCTCTGACTACACCTAACCCCTTAATGGATATGACATTTGATAAAAGACAACTGCCATCAAGTTTTGGTAACAGTTTCGTACTGCCGACTGGGGCTGGTTGTTAATCTAACACGGTGCTCTGGAAACCAACTTTAATAAAAAAATTGATTACCACTGATTTTTTTGTACAGTTCAATTCTATAGTATTCAAGGAACATTTTAAGACTAAAACGAAAAAAATCGCCTCGGCGCTTTTTTTATAATTAAAAAAATAAGTAAATTCATTACTTTCTAGGGGCTTCTAAAGCTGTCTAGAATCAGTTATTTAAGAATAACACTGGGGCTGTCAGTTTTAGGATAAAATAGGTCAAATAAATCTTAAAGCTGATAAAATTTCGAACAAAGTGGTGTTTTTTAAAATTATGTACCATAAATAGTTATTGAAATAGAGCCCGCGAAAAAATCATTTAGCGACGTCAAGTTTGGTAGTCACATCTAAAAATGTAACTTTTATTCGACCGCTGTGTTTAAATGTATTTAATTAAATTACAAATGAAAATTTTAGTTATAATAAAGAAAAGAGTACCTTAAATAATGCCTTTGTACCCAGTGTCGAAAAAATGTTTGAGTTATAAGCACTCAAATTCTAGGTATTGAAAAAAATGAAGGAAAATTATTTATGTTGTTTTAGTACCCGAGAGAAAACCTTCTATACCGAATAGAAAATTTAATGCCCTAAATAATGGTTTCTGTCCGACCGTGATTACTTTTAAATCGTTCATATTTTAGGTAAATATATGAAGACAAATTTTTATAACAAAAACTTTTAAAATACACTGTTTTTGAATACAGTTGTGATAATTATAATTTAAATTATGTGCTATTTACCTATAACTTGAACAATTTAATTTAATTTTTTTCAATACCTAGAATTTGGAGTGCTTAGCTCATTTTTTCGAGATTTCGACGTTGGGTACAAAGCATTATTTAAGGTACTCTTTTCTTTATTATAACTAAAATTTTTGTTTGTAATTTAATTAAATACATTTAAACACAGCGGTCGAATAAAAGTTACATTTTTAGACATGACTACCAAACTCGATGTCACTAAATGATTTTTTCGCGGGCTCTATTTCAATAACTATTTATGGTACATAATTTTTAAAAACACCATTTTGTTCGAAATTTTATCAGCTTTAAGATTTATTTGACCTATTTTATCCTAAAACTGACAACCCCAGTGTTATTCTTAAATAACTGATTCTAGATAGCTTTAGAAGCCCCTAGAAAGTAATGAATTTACTTATTTTTTTAATTATAAAAAAAGCGCCAAGGCGATTTTTTCATTTTGGTCTTAAAATGTTCCTTGAATATTATAGAATTGAACTGTACAAAAAAATCAGTTTTTTTTTTTATTTATATATTTTTGTTCTATGAATTATAAAAAAAGCGCCGAGGCGATTTTTTTCGTTTTAGTCTTAAAATGTTCCTTGAATAATATAGAATTGAACTGTACAAAAAATCAGAGGTAATCAATTTTTTTATTAAAGTTGGTTTCCAGAGCACCGTGCTAAGTTGTTAATAAATACCTTGTGGTGCAGATCCATCCATGCTTTCAGAATCTTCTTCTAATACTTTTGGTAATGGACTTCCTGTTTCTGTACGGTTTTCTTTTGTTTCAATTTTAGCTGTGAACACAAAATATCTAGATAATCCTCCACCTATGATGAGGATTCATTACCGCACTTTCGTACAAACATTTAATTTTAATAAAAAAAGATCAAATTGTCTTACAAAAATTATTAACTTGTTTGATAATTATTTTATTTGAAAACTACTAATTGACTAAAATTGCTCCAATCTTTTATTTGTATTCACAGTATGCGCGATGACAGCGGTTATTAGGGTGGACTTTCACATATTAATAAACAAATAAATTCAATAAAATATCGTAATACAGTAGAAACCAGTTATAACGACATCGGTTAATACGACGTATCGGTTATAACGATTCAGAATAAAGTCCCGTCTGAATCCCATATAATTGCCTTTTATAATATACCGTTTATTACGACAATCGGTTTTAACCACCTAAAATGACCGGTCGCTTTGATGTCGTTACAACCGGTTTCTACTGTATATACAGGGTCCTCCAATAGTGCGTCCGGCATTGTTTTACACCCAAACTATTGAAGATAGAGAGTTAGGAAAAAAATTTTACCATATATATCGACCCTAAAGAATTTCAGGAAAATATTTTCAACCCCCTAAAACCGCTCCTTGGGGGGTAGTTTGAGGGGTACATGCCCGTTTCTCAGTAAAATCAAATGGAATGGTATATCAAAAAGTACATATTTGTAAAGATAATAAAAAAATAAGAAACTTTCATAAAACAAAAATTTTGATATTTTCAATTGTTTAAAAAATATGGCGACTTGTTATCAAATTTTAGAGTTTTACTCAAAGTGCTCTAATTTCATTAAATATTTATGGAATTTTATTATTATTTTAAATTTAGAAAGTAGAAATAATGAACTTTGTAAAGATGTATGATTATTTGAGATTTTAATAGTTTAAAGTGTCATACTAGACATACCAAAAATTGAAAAGTTCAATTAGGGATAATTCAAAAATTTTAAATACAATGGTATATCAATTAGTACTTTTTCTTAAAGAAGATATGTAAATAAACAACTTTTGATAAAAAAAATTAAAATTAAAAATTTTAATTTTCAGTTTTCAATTTTAAAATTATAATTTAAAATTTTTTTAACAAAAGTTGTTTATTTACATATCCTTTTTAAAAAAAAGTACTAATTGATATACCGTTGTATTTGAAAATTTCGAATTATCCCTAGTTGAACTTTTCAATTTTTGGTATATCGCGTATGGCACTTTAAACTATCAAAATCACAAATAGTCATACATCTTTACAAAGTTCATTATTTCTACTTTCTAAATTTGAAAAAATAATAAAATTCCATTAATATATTACGAAATTAGAGCACTTTTAGTAAAACCCTAAAATTTGAGAATAAGTCGCCATATTTTATAAACAATTGAAAGTATGAAAATTTTTGTTATGTTTCTTATTTTTTTATGATCTTTACAAATATGTACTTTTTGATATACCATTCCATTTGATTTAACTGAGAAACGGGTATGTACCCCTCAAACTACCCCCCAAGGAGCGGTTTTAGGGGGTTGAAAATATTTTCCTGAAATTCTTTAGGGTCAATATATATAGTAAATTTTTTATCCTAAAACTCTATCTTCAATAGTTTGGGCGTAAAACAATGCCGAACGCACTATTGGAGGACCCTGTATATTAGAATAATACAAACCTGGATTAAATCGAACAAATAGTTTTTAAAATAATAATTCCTAAAGTTCACTTATTTTTCCCGCTATCTACTCATATGTTCCCCGTTTAATACGCCTGAAATATAAATAAAATAATGTAAAGGACTTACTAGGTTTAACGGATTCACGAAGATTCATTAAATGTAGTTGACTGGCGTGATACAAACTGACATTGGTCGACATACTCATTGCATCTCCCAATGAAAACGCTCCAGGTATTCTGGTACTAAATGAAACTTGAGCCTGTCTAAATGTGCCCGGGTAAAACTCATCCAACCATTCAATTACCCTATAAACAAACAAACATCAAACAAATTGTAATAATGATGAGCTATACTGTTAATACAGGGTGGCCCGAAAATCACAACACCATTTAACCCTCAGACCAACACCTATTCCAATAACCTTCGGACCGACACATGGTGTCTGGCTGGACCCTTATGCATTTACATGCATTTATATGGTAATTTAACATACCTTTAAACTCATTTATATCACAAGTAGGCAAATATTTTTAATTTCTTACCTATCTCAGTAAATCCTGGGGACTTAAACCAAGCATGGTATACTGGCTATACACAGCAGTGGTGAGACCCATGATTACCTATGGATCGCTGGTATGGTGGCCGAAAGTTGAACAAAGACAAGCCAAACTGGAGCTATCTAAAATCCAGAGACTTGCCTGCGTCTGCATCACGGGAGCGATGAGAACCACCCCAACTGCAGCTATGGAAACCCTGTTAAGCCTGCCTCCTCTAGATATTATTATCAAAGGAGAGGCGAGGATGGCGGCGTACAGGCTGGAAATCAACGGGAATTGGCAAACCACTACCAACCCTGGACATACCAGGATAACGGTATCCATCACAGACCCATTATTAGAAATGAGAAGTGATGTAATGCCAATAAGGCACAACTTTAATAAACCCTTTAACATCCAGCTAGACTGGAATGAGGGGCTAGTACAAAGACGCAGTCAGGAGGGCAAACTTGTATGGTATACAGATGGATCCAAAACTGACAGCGGCACTGGTGCTGGAATATATGGGGAGTCCCCTCAGTTTAATGCATATGCATCTCTGGGGAAATGTGCCACAATATTCCAAGCAGAAACTCATGCAATAGATGTTTGCATGCAGGAGAATATACACAGGAACTATCAAGGTAAAGATATCCTTGTTCTGACAGATAGTCAAGCTGCACTGAAAGCCTTGGCTAGTTATCAGTTCAACTCAAAACTGGTCTGGGATTGCCTACAAAACCTCACTACCCTGGCAAACCACAATAGGGTAACCGTTATATGGGTGCCAGGACATAGAGGGATAGCAGGTAATGAAAAAGCAGATGCTCTGGCAAAAAAGGGCTCAAAAACAACATTTACAGGCCCTGAACCAGTATTTGGAATTACCAAAAACACTATTCGCAGCTGGCTAGCTGATTGGACAAAAAGACAACATCAAAACCACTGGAATAATGTAGAAGGTCAAAAACATAGCAAAACCATGCTAAATAAACCATCCAGGAAATTAACGGATGAAATACTAAAACTAAGTAGACAACAAATTAGGCTAGTGACAGGTATGATAACCGGTCACTGTAACCTACGAAAACACATGCACACAATGGGAATCTATGACGAAGAACCCATCTGCAGACTATGTAATGAAGAGGACGAAACAGCCTCCCATATCATATTCGACTGTGAAGCTCTTGCTCAATGGAGACACACACTCCTAGCAGGAGAAAACTATCGAGAAGCTCTAACAAGAGAAAACTTGGTGGAAAGGATGTTAAACCTGATAAGATCGGTAAACCTTTTCACTGAATGAGTGAATTGATGAAGAACACAATAAGCCAAAGGCTGCAGTGTTAGAGGCATCTAACCCTCATCATCAATCACAACCTAATCTAATCTAATCTAATCTTACCTATCTCAGAGGTTTCGGCATATGTTTTTCTAAATGTGAACGAAAAAAAAAATTTAAAACGTTTTTGGATTATGAAAAAAAAAACTGTTTTTCTTTTTCGTTTTTTTTGTATTTTATTTTAAGTTATTTAAAAATAAAAAAAAGATTAACAATGAGTTTTGTGATGAATTATGATACGCAGTGGCGTAGTTAGAAAAATTAAGGGGGGGTAGTACTTTTCATAGTAGTACAAAACATAGATTTATTGTAAATATTGAATTTCCTCTGTTTCGCTACTTATCCATTACAGAAAATCGTAAATATCTTGACTCTTGTGCGAGATTGAGGGTTGTTGTGCCCCCCACACCCCTAAAATCCCGAAGTATTTTTCCCACCGGATCGAATGAGATAATTACAACCTTTCATCTGTGACATAATAATAAGATTGTACACAAATAATCAAATGTGTACATGAATATATGCCTGCGTATGTGTAAAGTGAGCATAAAGAATAGTTTGGATCAATAATTTCTATGAAAAACTAGAAAAAAGTATAAAAAAGCCAGCTAGAATGACAAATATATCACATTCTATGCGTTTTCCATGCAAAATGTATAGGGGTCCAGCCAGACACCATGTGTCAGTCCGAAGGTGTACTTTTTAGATGTCCTTATAGCAATCCTCTCCAAGGACTTTTCATGATAATTGTTTTATAAATCGATAGCCAATAAAATTTTAGGAAGCTACCTGGAAGTACAAATCGCTAGCTTAATTAGAAATATATTTAATTTACGATTGAAAACAAAAAAGGTCTGGCTGGACCCGGGTGTCGGTCCGAGGATTAAAATTCATATAACTATTTACAATTTATTATTTTTTAACTTCCCAATAGGGAGTTATTGTAATTGGTCCGAAAATCGAAATCAAAAATTTTAACATATTTTCATGTTTCAAGGGCATTAAAGTATATTGACACTACTTTTAGAAAAATGTATGTGTGTGTGTGTGTGTGTGTGTGTGTGTGTGTGTGTGTGTGTGTGTGTGTGTGTGTGTGTGTGTGTGTGTGTGTGTGTGTGTGTGTGTGTGTGTGTGTGTGTGTGTGTGTGTGTGTGTGTGTGTGTGTGTGTGTGTGTGTGTGTGTATGTACGTACGTACGTACGTACGTGTCATTTTTTTCCGGGACGAAATCTCGCGAACAAAAAATGCTATTGACTTCGTTGGGGTGCTAATCGAAGCGTCTTGACGTGAATATGATCTGAAAGAAAGGATTTTTCGAAATTCAACCCCTACGGGGGTAAAAAGGGTGTTTTTTTTCATTTTTATTTGTTTTCTTGGTCGAATTTAGTCGGAACTTAGAATAAATACTATACAATACAAATAATGAAACGTGTATTTCAGTATTTATTTTTTATATGGGTCCAAACAGCCATTAAAGGGATGAAAACCACCATCAAAATTTGAATTTCATACTAATAAATACATCTAATAATTCATGTTGCCTTGGAAACAACACAATTCAAAATTCAAACTGTCAGATTAGTTTTTCTAAAAATGTGCATTATATTATTGACATTATTAAGATATTAGAAAACTAATATTCATAATACAAAGGGTGAGTTTTATTTCTGATAAATTCCATTAAAATTTTTCATATACATATTAAAAAAAAAAAATTTACAAACTATAACATAGTAATATTAATTATGGAAACAATAAGTAATCAATATTCAAGTATTGTAAGTCATACCATGTTGGGAAGTTGATTGTGTGGACCTAAAGGATCGCACCCCACAGCATTATACGTTATATAGTTTAATTTTATATCCCCGGGTAAAATTGGATCCGACAGCTAGTTTAAATTTAATTTCAAATTATTAAAGCGTTATCCTTGGAAATTAATTATGGAGAAATTCACGACTGAGCAATTGTGCTAATGCAAAAAATCTACATTTGTAAAAAACACCACATAAACAAACTATACTCGGTTTATTCCGGTGGTTTAAAATTAACTGCTCCAGACTTATTTCTGTGGGGGTATTTGCAAGATAAAGTATACCGTAACAATCCTCAAACCTCAATCAGCAATTGAAGGCCAACATCTGTGAAGAATAAGCCAAGAAACATTACGACAGGTAATGATTCAAGCCTTAGAAAGAGCGTGTCAGTGTGAAGCACAAAATGGTCGTTATTTAAATGATGTTGTAATTTCAAAACTAAATAAAAGTGTGTTTTCTGTTTATGGAAGAATAAAAATGATTTATTACAAAATGAAAGTTATTCCATTATAAAATGGTGCTGTGACTTTTGGGTCAACCTGTACTTACCAGATCAAAAAACTGCCATCGATGGGATGTACGCTAAACAGTAGATCGGGACTGTGATGCCAATCACGCAACAATGATTCTATTTGATTGTCTAAGCTGCCGTCCAGACCACTTTCACATCCAGAATTACCGTCTTCTGATACTCGATGTCTGCCTAATTAAATAAATAAACTAAATTAGGTTTCTGTACTTATGTACACTAGGGTGTGTCAAAAAAAAAAACGATATTTTGTTTTTCTTCACTATTGTTGCAAAATAAATAAAGGATTACTCATTGGTTAAATTTTAAGAGATGCCATAAGAGAGGGGCGGGGGCCCATTTCCCATTTAAATAACATGGGAAAATGATTCATTAGTACTAAAGTTGGAATTACTGATTTCTGATAACTCATGTAAAATTTTTAAGGACATGATTTTGTAGAAGATAAAATCTTCTACGAAAGTGTTTACAAAGTCATATCTCTCAATTCAACGTATCAAAAGTTACAGACATTCAAAGTGATTATTTGTTAAATTGTACATCTAAAAGGCTTTCACGGCTAGACTATTGTTTCTATAAACATTTTTAACGATGTCATTTTGCAGAGAATAAAATTATGTTCTAATAATGCTAGTTATCAGTTTTGGTCATTCATTTTCCAACAGCTCGGTAGTAGGATAATATATTGTTATTCATTTGATATTTATAGAAAATTGACGTTCAAATGTTGATTTTTGTTAAAAAATAAATATTTAAAATGCTTGTAATTTTTAACTCATTACATTTACAACTATAGCTCTCTCAACTATTTTTAAAGAGAGTTAAATTTCCTACAAAATTACCATTTAACTTATTTTCATAGAAACAATAGTTTAGCCCATGTTTAGCCATAAGAGCATTTTAGACGTAAAATTTAAACAAATAAATCACTTTGAATGTCTGTAACATTTGATACGTTGAATTGAGAGGTATGACTTTTGTAGAGAATTTTATTTTCTACAAAATGACGTCCTTAAAATTTTTTCATCAATTATTATGAATCAGTAATACCAACTTTAGTACTAAAGAATCATTTTCTAAAAAAAGTAAACTATACCAAAATATGGTTACACTTACCAACCCCACTTCACTCTACTAAGGTATAAAAAAATTGTCTGAAACATAAGGAAAGTGCGGAGACCTTTAAATTATTAAACGTAGACATTACAAAATAAACGGCGAAGGAACATTTCTACACTCAGCACTCTAAACGACGACCATCCTATTAACGTATGCTCCAAGTAACTATTGGCCAACCGCTCCATGTAACGACCTTCCCCTATCCGTACCATAATACTACCGTGAGTGCTATATTTCTGCACGAAATTTAAATTCACCAACTAATGTTGGCAGTGATAAAAGTATCTTTTTTTTTCAAAAAAGATAAATTTTTTCTTGAAAAAAGACACCAAAAAGAGGAAATTTCTAGCTCTATAGATATCTTTTCTAAGGGGGATGACCACTGAAATATTTTATTATTTTTTTTTTTTTTTTAAGTATATATATTCATAAATATGTATACAAAAAATTGAGTTTAAATTCCGAAAATTGACGGAGTTACAGTTAATTTAGTGAGACAATGTAGCACGGCAGGTTATAACATAACAAAAACATTAAACACGTTTATCTCGGAATGACATTTTTCGACCTGGTCGACACGATTCCTCAAAGACTAATAAACCGATTTCAATTTTTTTTTTTATAATTTTCGTAATTGTAGTAGCTATCGTTGCACGTAGCCGATTTTTGAAATTTTGATAATTACTATTTTTAAAACCGCTCTAATTAAAAAAAATAGGTCTTAAAAATGAAAAAAAATTTCAAACGATCGCCATTTTGTGAAAAAATAAAATAAAAAAAAAACGGCTACGTGCAACGATAGCTACATTCATATACAGGGTGATTCAGCACTGTCGTGCCAAACTTGAACACTAGATTGAAAAAAATATTTTAAGCAAAAAACTTCCAATAAACATGTGTCCGGAAATTATTCCTTAGGGAACTACAGGCTTCCAAAGATTTTACTAAAAATGAGTTTTAATTTAATATCTAGAGAACCCTTTGTGATAGAATTATGAAATTTAGTATTTGGTTTAGTAATAATATGTGTTATCGATTTCTAATATTAACCAATTATATTTTAGGCCAGGGCTGTATGGGGCCAGTGGGCCCATCGATTTTGATATTGTAATTGTTTGTTCCTTAATTTTTCCTGAGTTGGTACTTTTATAAGATTATATGACACAAAATACACAAAAACATACTTTGCTTGTTTATCATAGGATAAACCGTTTTCGAGAAATATCGATGGAAAAGAAAGCATGCAGAAATAACCTTAATACGGATGCTTGAAATTATAAAAAATAAATTTATATTCTTATTCCATGATAAAAAATAAGACAAAAAGTTAATATAAATATACTCCCGAAAATGCATCCATATCAGTTTTTTGCTTAAAATATTTTTTTCAATCTAGTGTTCAAGTTTGGCACGACAGTGCTGAATCATCCTGTAGATTAGATATTGATAAAATTTTTATTTATTTTTTTCATACAGCCTTTCTCGAAATTTCGAGTCGACCATAGACAAAAATATTTTTTTTGGTCGTCACATCGAGGCTTATAACTTTGTAAATATTTAATATTTTTCAATAAAAATTTATATTAAATAAGTTGAATATATACTTAATAAAATGTCCTTTACCTGATTCAAAAATAATTAGTTATATCTGTGAAAAAAATTCCCAAACATTGACAATTTTTTTACTCGTCACAGTGGCCATTCCCCTTAACGTTTAATCTAGAATTTTTTTTTTACGTTTTTGCGCTATTATTTTTTACTATTAAGGTTAAAATACATTCCAGAAAATATTAAGGACCTAAAAGACAACAAGTTCTAGGTATTTGATAAGAAAATATATATTTTATGTGAGTATATAAAACAAACAGTTTGAAACACCCTGTATGATTACTTTATATTGAAATCAATTTATTAATTTCTCACATAAACAACAATAATGATTTAAAGATTTTCACCTGAATTCATTATGACAAATCAATGTATAGTGCATGCAACCTATATATACAACAACCTTTTTTTAAAGCTGTTATAAATATGTCCACCTTAACATTTGCAGGGATGATGATACTATAAGGAATATTTGTGATTTTTTTCGGATTTTTTAAAACTAAACCTCAGCTTCAAATTACAAAAAATAATCAATTTTTATTTTACTTAAAAACTGACAAAATGTCCAAAAAGAACAAAACTAAAAAAAAATCAATTCGCTACGATAAGTACATCCGGAGATAAAAATTATTATTTAAATGCATATGCGCCATTTCTGCAAAACTTAAAATATGCGCCATTTTAAAAAAAAGTCAAAATTTTGCAAAATGATGAATGAATCTTATACAGGTTGTCCCATTTTAATCTATCACCCCCCTAATTTTTTTTATCTATCAATTAAATCAGAATATGTTTCAAATAAAAGTTGTTTGGTTTTGAGGGGGACCCAAAATGGCGTTATTATTTTTTTATTTTTTGGACGTCTTCATGGTCAAATAGGCCCAACTTTTTTTTTTCAAATGGAAACCTATATTTTTTATTACATTATCTTATTGTTTGGAAAAAAACAAGTAGCTTTTGTTTCAAAAATTTTTTGTATGACTTCATTTTTTTTTAATATTCAACAAAATAATTTTAGATTTTAGATTTTTACTAATTTTTTACTCGAAACCCATTAACTTTAGAGGAAAAGTGTAAGAAACAAAAAATGTTTATTTTAATATGATATAACTAGGAAAATTATTTCAGATTTTTTTATTTTTTATTTGCTTTAATAATTTGAAGAGCAAAAGTTAACAAAAAATCCTGATATAATTTTCCTAGTTATATCAGATTAAAATAAACATTTTTTGTTTCTTACACTTTTCCTCTAAAGTTAATGGGTTTCGAGTAAAAAATTAGTAAAAATCTAAAATCTAAAATTATTTTGTTGAATATTAAAAAAAAATTAAGTCATACAAAAATTTTTTTGAAACAAAAGCTACTTGTTTTTTTCCAAACAATAAGATATTGTAATAAAAAATATAGGTTTCCATTTGAAAAAAAAAAGTTGGGCCTATTTGACCATGAAGACGTCCAAAAAATAAAAAAATTAATAACGCCATTTTGGGTCCCCCTCAAAACCAAACAACTTTTATTTGAAGCATTTTTTGATTTAATTGATAGATAAAAAAAATTAGGGGGGTGATAGATTAAAATGGGACACCCTGTATTATTTGAGCAAGTTTTACAACATATAATGTGAATATTATGAAAATCCATAAAAGTAGCATTCTTCTCTGATAGAGTTGACTAACAATGACCCATAAGCTAAAATTAAATAAAATAGAGTTCCGTAGTCATTCTCACTACGATTTATAAAAATAGTTATTTCAAAATTTTCGTGACTGAAGGGTTAAAATCAAAAAGTCATTTGACTTTTTTTATTGCATTTTAGGAGACCTATCAAATGACACCCCACTCAATGGGATAAATGAAAAAAAAAATGTGAGATCATTTTTCAATCCATGAAAGGGGGTCCAAAATATTTTTGACAATGCTCATTATAATTTTCAGTGAAAGTACTAATTAAAAGCTATATTCTGGAATTTTTTCAGACTTTTTGAATTGATAGTTTAGAAAATAGAGGGGGGGGGGGCGCTTTTATAATGACTTTGGAGAGCAAATACATTGTGATTGAAGGGTTAAAATCAAAAGGTTTTGATATATTTTTTGTTGCATTTTAGGAGACCTTTCTTACAATACCCCACTCAATGGGGTAGGTGAAATTTTTTTGTTGAAAACACTTTTCATTTTATGGAAGGGGGGCCTAAAAAATTTTTTTTTTCAAAAACCTTATCATTTATGTTTTTGGGTCATCAATCTACGACGTATACCAAATTTCATCTTATTATGTCAAAATTTTCCAAGACGGACAGACAGACATGGAAAAACTATAAGGGTTCCTAGTTTTCTACGGAACCCTAAAAAGCTAAATTATTATAAGCCAACAAATAACAAACTCAACTTAAAATCAGTCAAAAAAGAGGAAAAAGTCGAGCTTTATTGAAAAAAGGATACTTTAGGACCAACTTCCCAAAAATAGAGGAAAAAAGGAGCACTAGCATCCCTGCGTGGGGACCACACTAGCTGTCGTTTGGATCTTTTGAATTACCAATACCGTCGCTGTTCGGAGAACTGAGTGTACTTGGTTTAAGAAAGGTACGTTTAACAAATAACTAATAAGTACTCACTGTACGCCATATCTGGATCTTCATCTGTTTCAAGTATCCTTTTAGTCAAGTCTCGTAACAACGTTTCCGCTTGCAAACTGAAATGCATTTCCTTATTGTCGAGCCAGTGCAACACAAACGAAGGCTGAGAGGGTGCGCTGCTGTCTCCCATCGCACGTGTCGCACCACTCAAGCTAGGAACTAGCGGTATATCGGTCTCGGCATTGATGCTCGCTGCCAAGTGAAAGTGAAGTCCCGCAGCAGTGACTCCGGAACCGTGATAACCGTACGAATGGAAATCGTGGACACTGTACGTAGATGGTAACGTAGGAATAGGAGGTGCTCCGCCTAAGCCACTGACCGGGTGTTGACCTTGGTGACCATGTTGTTTAGCATGTCGTCGAATATGAAAACACGTTCTGTAATCATAAGAGTTTTCAAATTAGAAAGCGTTCAAGATTTGCATATGTATACAGTAGAAGTCGGTTATAACAATATCAGTTAATACGACGCACCGGTTTTAACAACTCAAAATAAAAGTTCAATTGAATCCCATATACAGTAGAAACCGGTTATAACGACATCGGTTATAACGACGCAGAATAAAAGTCTCGGCTGAATCACATATGATTGCCTGTTATAATATACCGTTTATAACGACATCGCTTATAACGAAATACCGGTTTTAACGACTATCTGTTTACAATATTTTCGGAGAATTTTATCGGTTTGTTCGACGGACCGACTTTTGTTTCAATTTTTTTTTAAATATGGTATTTTTATATAGGCAATACTCTTTGCACATGTATTATTTAATGTTAATTAAAACAATTTTGTGTTTTTATGTCATTAATCTTAACGTAAGAATATTATGTTTATCCTTTAATAATCCGTGATATTTTATTGTCTGACATAATTTGTACATTTAATATTTTGTACAAAAAAAAATATTGTTTGACATAATACATAATGTTTTGTTGGTTAGGTTTAATTCTAATAAACAGAAAACAGATGTAGATTTCAAATCGTATACGTACATGATTGGTGGAGAGTAACCAATCAGAACGCAACTCGTAACTATGATTCCGTAAAATAACGTTATTAAAGTGTCTCTATTCCAAGTCTCTATTCTAATCTATTCTGAATATCATAATATAGTATTCGGGTATTCATAAATGTTTTATATTTTTTTATTCTCTTGTTTTACTTTGACGATATCTTCACTCACAGATGGTGAATTTTACAAAATTTCAGCATACTCACGAAATTTTTAGTTTTTCCGATAAATTACCTTAAGAAAATCGAATTATCGGATATTACGACAATCGGTTATAACGACCTAAAATTCCGGTCCTTTCGATGTCGTTATAACCGGTTTCTACTGTAATTGCATTTTTATCAGTTATTACGACTATCTGCTTTTTACGACCAATATGACCGGTCCCTTCTATGTCGTTATAACCGGTTTCTACTGTAGTGTCAAATATCCTATTTAATTTTAAGTGATAAATTCTGAAAAAAATCAAGTCAATTGTCGACAACAATTAACAACTGGAACTGAATGCAAATGTCGCAGAGAACAAAATTACGTGTTGCAACCAACCCGACAAAAAAACTAGAACAAATATGTTTTCCTTTGATCTACCGACTCAGGATGGGGAAGTGTTTTGTTTACTAAAACACTGTTTTCAGACAAAAATGTTTTAAAAACTGTTCAGTTTGTGTTTTTGTTCAGAAAAACAGTTTTGGTTTGTATTTTTTGTTTTGTCTCTTTGGTGGAAAACCGGCATTACTAACTTCATATGTTTAAGCCGTTGAACAAAACGATGTTTATGACGATGAGCTCTGAACTTTGCTCTCCTCCCCGGTTCCATGTGCATCCCCGGTATACCGCACTCAGAATCATCCGGCGGTACTGTTTCCAACCAGACACGGCATATATTATCAAGACACGATGTCACCAGTGTATTGGCTACGGAACCTCTGCAAAACATCAAGAGAACAGTTATTAAGTCAGTGTGTATCCTCTTGTATGTCGTACGGGTACTTACTTAGGCATATATTTACTTGTACGCCGCCACGACAAATGACTTACGGCCCTCGGGTGAGCTATGTATATAAAACTGTACGTCAGTTCTCCGATAACGCTACCCGATGCGTCCACACTTCTTCCCATCATCGGCACTGCAAATAAATTAACGATTTACAGGGATGATAGTCTCTTTTTTCTTCAAAAAAGAGGAAAAGAAGAATTTTTTCTTGAAAAAAGAGACCAAAAAGAGGAATTTTCTAGCTCTTGAATAGGTTATCTATAGATATATTTTTTATGTTTAATCTGGAAATATATTTGTTTACGTGTTTGCGCTATTATTTCTTACTATTAAGGATAAAAAACATTCCAGAAAGTATTCAGGACTTAAAAGAAAACAAGTTCTGGGTATTTTATAAGAAAATTTGCGTTACGTTTACGTTGTTTATGATTTAATTAAAGGGTATTTTTCCATTTTCTCTAGCGTTGAAAAACAATAAGAAATAGAACATTTTCAAACTACCGTAAATCTGCCAAAAATTATTCAATTTTAATGAACTAGGGCTTTTTTTGAAGCTGATACTTTCTAGTTTTTGAAAATCAGCTAAATAAAAATTTATCATACCCCACTATTTCGCATCAAGCGTGAAACAGTTTTTTTTTTAATGATTTATGGTTAAAACAGTATTTCGAACTGTTTTAATCCTTTTCCCAGAGCAGCAAGGGATGATAAAAACAATTGGTCTTTTGATTCAAAAACTAGAAATACAAGCTTTCAAAAGAACTTTATTTCATGCAAATTCAATCATTTTTCGCGGAAATATAACTGTTGAAAAATTGGTAAAAAAATTGTTTATTTAAAATTATCTTTTCTTTTTTTGATGAATGTAGATTAACGCTAACACAGCGCGCTAGTTTTAAGATGCCAAGGCTTAAGAAATACATAATATTATCAAAATTTTACTCGTTTTTTACTTTTCTATCTTCGTCTCTCTTAAATCGAACAATTTTCTTTTTTAAATAAAATAAGTTAAATAAAATATAATTATAAGCTAACAAATAACAAACTCATCATGAAATCAGTCAAAAAAGAGGAAAAAGAGGATTTTTTTTTGAAAAAGGGTACTTTAGGGTCGACTTCCCAAAAAAAAAAGGAGGAAAAGAGGAAAAAAGAGGAGTGCTAGCATCCCTGGATTTAACAATTATGTAACGATTATGTGAATGTTTAACTTACTGTATTTATTTTCAAACCATATTTTGACAAGTCTGTCGTTACGACCCGCCGTAGCAAACAGAGTTCCATCAGGACTGAAGGCCATGTGATGTACGGGTGTTGCTGTTTTGACACTCCAAACGCAATCCCATCCGCCTGTTCCGGTATCTTGATTAGAATCATCCTGGCAATCTCCGAACCCGTTTGATTTATCGTTAATTGGTTCTCCAAGTTCAAATGTTACGCCGTCTTGAATAAACATATTAATAATACAAATAGAAAAGAATACCTTTAGTACATCTGCATTTTTTGATTGGGGTATGCCACTTTCTGTGGTCATATATAAGGTCAAAAGAAAGATTTTCAGATAGAAAGCCACTTTAAAATCCATGTAGAACACTGTTATAAGGGTTATCAAAGATAACCCTCAACTGTGTTTTAAAATTAGCTTTATCTCAACTCCAAATTTTCTTTTATTTATTTTAGAGTTTTTATTGAGGAGATTATTTTTAGTCATTATTCATTTTTCTCCAAATCCTAAGCGTCCTCCACAATTTCCAAAAATCTAAAATTTTCACTTTTCTTACAAACTTAATTGTTATACAACTTTTTTATCGTGCCAAATGTCATTTTTTTACTTCATATAAATAAGAAAGACGATTTTTTCAGCATTCCATTGATATCAAGATAATACTGTTTAAATGAACAAATTCTTTTGAAATTGCAAGTTAAACTAAAAAAAGCTTGTAAAAAATAGACTAATTTTGGGTCTATTTTATTTGAAAAAGTTCATAATAGAATGAAATGTTTATAACAAAAATTGTAGAGTACGTTATTATCTATAGTTTATGTTCTATTATTTTTTTTATATTTGTCATCAGTAAGCCAGAATAATTTGTTTTATAGGTATAAGTAGATACACTCACAATTTTTTATTGTATAAGAAAGTTCAGTCACATCTATGACAGATTTTTCAACTTTTTAACTGTCCCATTTGAGAAATTTGACCCTAACAAAAAATTTCATAGATTAAAAGGTACACTTGACAAAGAATAATCCAAAATAAGTATAATTTTCTTAGTTTAACTCTCATTTTTGTTGTTCATTAAAATAGCATTATTTTGATATCAATGTAACGTTGAAAAAATTGTCTTTCTTTTTTACTTAAAGTAGGTAAAAGAATGATATTGGGCATGATAAAAAAGTTATATAACAATTAAGTTTGTTATAAAAGTGAAATTTTCAGATTTTCGAAAATTGTGGAGGACCCTTAAGATTTAGAGAAAAATGAATAATGACAAAAAATAATCTTCTCAATAAGAACTTTAAAATAAATAAAAGAAATTTGAAATCGAATGACTAGGAGCTGAGATAAAGCTAATTTTATAACACCGTTGGGGGTTATCTTTGATAGTCGATATAACAGTTTTCTACACAGATTTTAAAGTGGCTTCCTATCTGAAAATCTTTCTTTTGACCTTATATATGACCACAGAAAGTGGCATACCCCAATCAAAAAGTGCAGTGTTTTGGCTTTATTTGCCACATACCAGACGTACTACTTTAAACATATTTTACTTACTACGTGACTGGTGTTCTGAAAACGGTTGTTGCCAGAGCTGTAAAACAGCACCTCCGGTGAGCAACCGTGTACCTTCCAAGTTCCAACTGAGACATGTAATATGCCAATCTGATCGTAAGTTACTCGTTTGCACCCATCGATATTCCAAACCCTGAAAAACAATAACTGTCTTTAAACCAAGGACTGGCCGTGAGTTTTATAAGGGTTCTGTAAAAGTAATGTATTATTTACTAACGTGAGTGCTCTGTCCATCATGAATTAAAGGTGTCGGTTCAAATAGACAAACAGTGTTTTGGTAAGCAGCTGCAATCTTTCCAGTATCTGTAGAACAATCCAACGAGCTGATACGTATGTAATTGTGTACAGCACCGGGAATTATTTGCACACGTTCAAAGTTTGATGCTAAAATCACAATGTTGCATCCTGCCGCATAAGCCTACAAATAACAATTACATTTTTACAATCATGTTACAAATAGGCCAGTCTATTGAAACAGGCATTACAAGTTTATGCTAAATAAAATATTATTTATAACACTGGTCAACATAAAAATATTTTTGTAATGTAACAGATATCTGAATAGGTAATTTAGGAGGCTTTTGTCATGCCGAAACCGAATTTGTTGCCTAATTGGTTTTATCACGTCAGGATTTTGAGATATTCTAACCTAAAAGTCCAAAAAATGACTATATTGGCAATGTTAAAGAATTTATTACCAAGTAGGTAATTTTTTTCTAAAGTTTTCGGTTACGGTAACAATCTTTCCTTTTTAAAATAAGTTAACTTTTTACTGTATGATTTTTGTAGTCGAGATGTATTAGTTTGAACTTAATAGAGTGTAGTATTATAGACACAATTAACTTTACTACATATATCTTCAAAGTAGTATATTCCGGTGAAGAAAAGTCGCACAGTGAAATGTAAAAAATCATTTTAAAGAGAAAAGATAGTACTATTTGTAATCATGAAAGGAAACTTCAGAAAGAAATTACTAATTAATATCATTAGTAACAATGAAAATGATGTTATTTCTTATAATTCCTTAACATTTATGCATTAATTTATTTTGGTGGTATTTCTGAATATGTCTAAATATTTAATATTTATAAAAATACAAACTTATAACATCTGCTAGTTCCCTTGCTTATAAACTCTACAATAAGCCTGGGCGCACATTGAGACGTAGGTGACGCAGCACAAGGCAGCGCAGCACAGTTTTTGTGATTCACATGTTTGTACTTACGAGCATTAGTTGAGAGGCAGGGCAGGGCAGAGCAGTTCAGTGTCTGCGTGAACCTGCGTCACGCAGTGTTTCTGACACAGTTTACTTCGAACGTGTCACGCAGTTTTTATTACTATTCATATTTTATTCTATATTTTATAATATAAGATATATTAAATATATATAATTGTTTATCGGAAAATTCCAATGTTAGAACGAATTCAACGTTACTTTTTCTTTCTTCATGTACGCACTTTTCCAAATAGACTTATTTCGTTTTGATAACGAATATAAAAGTAAAAGTTCGTCCATTCCTTCGTCTGAATCAGACTCAGAACTTGGGTCTAGTTTGTTAAGTTCGGCCATCATTGCGTTCTACGACTGATTGATGACAAGAAACTGCGTTGCATTGTGCGGTCACCCAAGTCACGCAGTTTTCTCCTGCGCTGCCCTGCCCTACCTCACCTGTCCTACCTTGCCCTACCCTGCGTCTCAATGTATGAATCTATGAGTTCTTGTGACTTTATTGTATATATTGGTATTATGTAATTCTCTTTGAAGTAAACAGACATCATACTATGTGAATATTTTATTTTACTAACAATAAGCACAATATGCAACAATTAAAGTCAAATAAATATTATTCTGATAATTAGAAATAATAAATAGACTAATAGTTTTACAAACAATAAGTAGCTAATAAAATCTATTTGCTCCAAAGAGAATACTAATTCCAGTTTTAATAGACACAACAAAAAAAGTCACTTGAAGCTAATAAATTCTTTTAGTTTGTAGATTTATAATTTTTAAAATAACATATTTTACAGGGGTTTGAATATTAACATGTGACACCAATACCCAGTATGTGGTGTTGTATAAAGTAGTATAATATAGTAGTTATATATTAATAAAAAAATAAATGATTTGCATACATAATAGACCTATTTACATTTATTGTATATCAGGGCTAGCAAAAATAATATCATTATCTTAAGGTTATTCCATCATTAGAGCAATGTATAGATAAAAATTTAAAACATTAATGTTATTTATGGATAACTCATATATTTTACTTAAAATATTGGACGTATGGTTTTTGAGTAATTGAATATCAAAAATATTTCAACACACGATAAATGAGAGAACTTGTCGAAAGTGTTCTATTTATTGAAATTCTACACAATTGGCTATATAGAAGCGTTTTAAAAAGTAATTATTAGAAACTTCAACTCTTTTAAATACTATAATAATTATAAAACAAATATATCCATGTGTAATTTATTCAAAATAATGAAAAACTAGCTCTGCCATTACAGCAGTACAAATTAGTACATGTTACTATTATATACCGTTCTGTCTATATCAACTTTCAAATTAAATTAAACTTAACATTTACTTTTAATAATTAACAAAATAAAATATTCCATTAAATGTAGGTACATGTGTTCTAAATATAAATTAAAAACATTTTTCGAAAGCATATCTTTTTATACTATAACCTTAAAAGCTGTAAAAAATTAAAATTCATTCACAAATTTATTTCAAAAACTTTTTTCTTACTAAACACTTAAAACTCATTGCCTGTCGAGTTATTTTTAACTTATACAATTGAGTACAAAGGTTAAAATATACTCAGCATTGTTCACAGATCATTTTTCTATTGATTAAGCTCAAAATTATATTAATATTATGTTATAATATAACATAAAGGATACCGGTTAACAACCAAAATATTTTCTAGACATACAAATGTAATCCAGATTATTAATTGCTTGCTAATTACAATAGATATAATAGCAAAAAATAATAACTATTAGTTCTACTTTTAAAGATATGCATATGGCATATCGTCCCCTATAAGACAAAATATCATAAGCGCTATGTAATCTACTGACAGTCATGATATCTTGCCTTATCGGGGACAAAATTATATACATATTTTTGTTATGGTTTATGTTTTTATTTATATATATATATTTTAAACGTTTAATATAACTACTAATCCAGTCGTTACAGGATTTCATATAAATTTGAAACATGGCAGTAATTTTTTTGGTAACTTGCTAGGGGCCAATAAAGCTGTCTAAAATCTTATTTTTTTAAAACCTCTGGAACTGTCAAATCAAGATAAGATTTTTATAGCAATTGTTCTCAACATCTGTTTGCATTGTACTGATAGCAGATAATAACTCATATAGATATTAGAATAAAATATATTTTGTATAAAATAATTTGAAGGACTAAAATGATAAGTAACCTATATTTTAGTATTTACTTTGTACACTTACAGTAAATGAAACACCTTCAACACTTCCCACAGCAAAACATCGGTCACCAGCATTGCAGGCGCCGCTAATGATTTGATGACAATTCATTAATACTAATTTTCGTTAATCAAATAATTAAAACCACAATTGTTAAAATTAAAAATCATTTTTTTCCACTATACTGCCCTACTATTGCGTTAGACATTTTCATTTGCAATTGCAATCGTTACCACTACATAATACACAGGTTGGTACATAGGGTTTTTTGTAGATATGCGCGCGCATCGCATATTTGTCAAAGTGAGCTCCAGTGCGTCCAGTGCCGCCGAGGTAAGTATATAATAGTCGGAGAGCTGATCGCCACATCGACTAAGGTGCTCGTTACAAAGCTAATTTTTTTTATATCGTTTATTTAATGATAGTAAAGTATGAAAACCTACGTCTACGATGTTATACGTCTAGCGCAGTTGCATAAAACCGGAAACGGATGTTTAATAGAAAAATTTTGGAATTTTTCGAAATATTTTTGAAACGGTGCACAGTAGAAAAAAATGTTTTGGATCAAAGTTGTAGAAGGTACTTTTATCTATAATTTATGTTCTATACATTTTCCCCCCCAAAATTTATTTTTAGGAAATAATCGAAATTTTTTTTTTTGTTTGAGATACAAGTTGTAGAGAATATTATTATCTATAATTTTTGTTCTAATAATTAAAAAAAAAAAAATTGTGGAAGGAAATAATCATTTTTTTTTTAAATTAACAAAACAAAAATTATAGATAATAAATAATATTCTCTACAACTTGTATCTCAAATATTTTTTTCTAATACCTACCGTTTCAAAAATAAATCGAAAAAATATTTTTGTTTAGAAAAAAAATTTCCTAAAAATAAATTTGGGGGGGGGGGGGAATGGATAGAACATAAATTATAGATAAAAGTACTTTCTACAACTTTGATCTAAAATATTTTTTTCTACTGTGCACCGTTTCAAAAATAATTCGAAAAATTCCAAAATTTCTCTAGTAAACATCCGTTTCCGGTTTTATGCTACCGCGCTAGCCCCGGCAGATGTAGGTTTACTATCATACTTTACTATCATTAAATAAACGATATAAAAAAAATAGCTTTGTAACGAGCACCTTAGTCGATGTGGCGATCAGCTCTTGGACTATAAAGACAGGTACACTCAGCACTCTGCTATACGACCATCCACTACACGACCGCTCCGTTATAGTTATAATGTGCCGACAGTTTTAACCAACGTACTTCCCCCATCCTCACCATAATACCACCGTGACTGCTATATTTATGTGCGTTTATATTCACCAATGAACGTTAAGGTGGTGGGTGCCCCTCTAGCCGTCGTATAGTGAAATTTTTGAATTACCGATGCCGTTGTATAGCAGAATGTTGAGTACTTATCAGCCTTTGACCAATCAGCGTTGGCGCGGGAATAGCCGTCACCACGAAGACTTATATTCAAATGTTATAAATGTATAATTGAACATCAATTGCAAAAACTTCTCAGGATTCTGTAGAAAACTAGGAACCCTTATATTTTCTCTATGTCCGTCCGTCCATCTTGTAAAAAAAATTACATAATAAGATGAAATTTGGTATACGGTCGTAGATTGATGACCCAAAAACAGAAATGATAAGATTAAAAAAAAATGTTATCCCCCTCCTACCTTAAAATGAAGTGTTTTCAAAAAAACTTCAGCTACCCGCTGCTACCCCATTGAGTGGAGTGTCGTTAGAAACGTCTCATAAAATGCAACAAAAATATATCAGAACATTTTGATTTTAACCCTTCAATTGGCTTCAATCACGATGTATTTGCTCTCCAAAGTCATTATTAAAGTGCCCCTCCCCCTATATTTTCCAAACTATCATTCCAGAATGTTGTCAAAAATATTTTTCAGTCTTCTATAGACTGAAAAATTAACTCACATTTTTTCCCCACTTACCCCATTGAGTGGGATGTTATTTGATAGGTCTCCTAAAATGCAATAAAAAACGTCAAATAACTTTTTGATTTAAACATTTCAGTCACGATATATTTGCTTTTTAATGTCGTTGTCAGAGTGTCCCCTCCCTCTATTTTCTAAACTATCGATTCAAAAAATCTGGAAAAAATTCAGAATGTAGCTTTTAATTAGTACTTTTACTGAAAATTATAACGAACATTGTATAATAATATATATAATAATTACCTATTTAAAAATATTGAAATTAATAGTGCAAACTTTGCTCACATTGGCGCTTATTTCATCATGACATTTACCTATCTACAGACGAATTTTGTTTCGTTCCACGTGATTTTTGTTTTTTCAAACAATGAGCATTATAATAGATAAGTACCAAAAGGTCTTCAATTTATTTTTATATTTTAAATGGCATTTGAAAAGTACAACTTTTTATTTATTTTTTCCATGTATCTTCTTTTTTTAATGAACTAGTCCTTTTCTCTCACCTTGAGCTTCTGGCAACCCTACTCCTACTCACAGTCAAATAGTTGATAACAACAACCGCTAGGTTCGTAAGTGGTGCCTTATAAGAGTAACGTCAGTTTTCGTTTGCTCATTGTTTAAAACTTTTTTTCGAGTTTTTGGGACTTAATTCGTATTTTTAATATAACATTTATAAACTATAATGATCTTGGATTAATATTGATGTATTTTGTGGATTGTGAATTGTTACATACGCGAAAAGTTTACAAAATCAATATTAGTTACGACAATGCTGTATTTTTGTATGGCGGGACTTCATCATAAAAATTATCTTAAACCTTCAATGTCTTAAACAAAGTATCGAAATGTTATGTTAATAAATGATAGAGTGCTTATTTGTGTATGTGTGTTTAATAAAATAAAAATAAGAGCTAATATCGGTGTTAACATCTAAATGTTTTGTTATTTATTTAATATAACGCAGGCGTATTAAGTGATACAGTAATTATATATGTTGAGTGACATTTATTATCATCATGTATACAACGAAATAGAAAATGCATCTAGACTTCAAATTTCAAAATGTAGGGCAGTGGCGTATCAATAGGGTGGCAGAGCGGGCAAAATGCCACGGGCCCCCGGCCTGAGGGGGCCCCTGGCCCGAGAGGCCGTGAGCAAAGGAGGAACCTAACATTTATTACGAAATTTTGTAAAATTTATTATAGTCCAGTCATTTGGTAGTTTTACCTGGAAAGTTTTCAGGGAGTTTTGAAAATTGGTAATTATATAGATTTCGATGTGCTCTTTCTGAATACCAACTTTGCCACCTCGTATCTTTGCCGCTCGCGCCGCCATATTGGAAAAAGGGCACCTAAAAGTAGTTTTTTGACAATATCTCCTCTCCAAGTCATTTTACGATCAAAATATTTATATACAAAATTAAACGAGATAAAATTTCCTACAATTTATGTAATAACAATTTTTTTTGTAAAATCGACAGTTTTGGCGTACGAGCGCCGCAAGCTATTATTCATCTACACATACACGTGTTTTGCGTATCAGGTTGCTCTGGAAGCAAACTTTTATAAAAAAAATTAATTCTTCTGATTTTTTTATACAGTTCAATTCTTTAATATTCAAGGAACATTTTAAGACCAAAAAGAAAAAAATCGCCTCGGCGCTTTTTTAATAATTCATAAAACAAAAATACATAAATCGAGCACGGTCTTCTGGATGCCACCATTAATAAACAATTTATCACCTATGATTTTTTGTACAGTTCAATTCTATAGTATTCAAGGAACATTTTAGGACCAAAACGAAAAAAATCGCTCGGTGCTTTTTTTATAATTCATAAAATAAGAAAAATCGGTATTCAAAATTGTTTTCACTAAATATATTTATTATTTGTACAATCATTTGGTAGTTTTACCTGGAAAGTTTTCCGGGAGTTTTGAAAATTTGTAATTATATAGATTTCGATGTGCTCTTTCTGAATTCCAACTTTGCCACCTCGTATCTTTGCCGCTCGCGCCGCCATATTGGAAAAATGGCGTCTAATAGTAGTTTTTATCGTAAAAAGAGTTGGAAAGAAGATATTGTCAAAAAAGGCGCGAGCGGCAAAGATACGAGGTGGCAAAGTTGAAATTCAGAAAGAGCACATCAAAATCTATAAAACTACCAATTTTCAAAACTCCCGGAAAACTTTCCAGGTAAAACTACCAAATGATTGTACAAATAATAAATATATTTAGTGAAAACAATTTTGAATACCGATTTTTCTTATTTTATGAATTATAAAAAAAGCACCGAGGCGATTTTTTTCTTTTTGGTCCTAAAATGTTCTTTGAATACTATAGAATTGAACTGTACAAAAAATCATAGGTGATAAATTGTTTATTAATGGTGGCATCCAGAAGACCGTGCTCGATTTATGTATTTTTGTTTTATGAATTATTAAAAAAGCGCCGAGGCGATTTTTTTCTTTTTGGTCTTAAAATGTTCCTTGAATATTAAAGAATTGAACTGTATAAAAAAATCAGAAGAATTAATTTTTTTTATAAAAGTTTGCTTCCAGAGCAACCTGTTACGCAAAACACGTGTATGTGTAGATGAATAATAGTTTGCGGCGCTCGTACGCCAAAACTATCGATTTTACAAAAAAATTGTTATTACATAAATTGTAGGAAATTTTATCTAGTTTAATTTTGTATATAAATATTTTGATCGTAAAATGACTTGGAGAGGAGATATTGTCAAAAAACTACTTTTAGGCGCCCTTTTTCCAATATGGCGGCGCGAGCGGCAAAGATACGAGGTGGCAAAGTTGGAATTCAGAAAGAGCACATCGAAATCTATATAATTACCAATTTTCAAAACTCCCTGAAAACTTTCCAGGTAACCTCTTTATTTTGAACCAAATGACTGTACTATTAATTATGAATTTAATAAATTTAACTTTGGTAGGTACACTGTCAGAAAAGTATTCTTGAATTTAGTATATTTTCGGGATTTTTGCGATATGCTTTAAACGAACTCTAATTTTATTCTTGAAACAAGTAAAAAATTATCTTGAAATAAGCATATACTTGATTTAAGCCGAAAAAATATTACATTAAAGAATAATATAAAATTTATTAATAAAATTAATAAAAAAATATTTAAGAAATTCTATAGGACAAGAAACACTAAGGCCCGGTTTCTCAATATGAGTTTAAACTTAAGATAACGTTTATCAGTTAATCTTCACCCTAGATATGAACCTCACTCAAAATATGTTTGTTGACATTGTAAACAATCAAAAATAAATAATGTTTCGAATTATCCAACTTCTTTTACATTCTATAGTAGCACTATATTATTTTATTAACTCTAGTAATGTACCCTGTTCTCTTTAACTGAAATTAACTCATTTTTTATCACATTTAATATAATAATTTCAGGTTAATTTTTAGTTTGACACATATAAATAATACTCCTATATTGCCAATCGCTATAAGTGGGCCGAGATAAGTTAAAGTGAGAGGTTCAAGTCAAATGGATTCTATTGCGCAGGTGCAGAATCATATTTAAGCGATAATAGAAGGAGGCCTTGGCCAGTTTAAAACATTTTAAATCGTTTAAATGAAATATGTCAGTTTGAAACTGATTGCACATGCGCACTACTGACCATTTGACTTGAAAATAGCGAGACAAAAATATATGTCCACGCCGTACAGAATTATCCTTTTTCCCTACCCTGATTGGCAATATAGAAGTATTACATATATGGTTTGACACATGAAGGTTTGACATAAAAGCCGCCATTTAAACTTATATTGAGTGAGGTTCATATCTACGGTGAAGATTAACTGATAAACGTTAATCTGAAGTTTAAACTCATATTGAGAAACCGGGCCTAAGCAACTTGGCTATTTTACCCATCGAAATTTCTATAGCTCGTAATTTAAACTTTGATGTTGTAATTTACACATTTTCTGTACAGAAACCTCGAAGAAAAGATTTTTAATAATAAACATTTTGTTAATTTTTTTTATATAATACCTCCTACGTTCCTCAAATTAAAATTTACTACATGGATAAATTTTACTTTATTTCACCCAAAAATGCACACAATAGTTTTAATAGTTAGTAAGTTTACATATCTACTTTGCTTACAATTAGTGATATATAAAAATGAAACTAGAACTGCAAGCTTTTTTACATTAGCGGGGGCCCCATCCGATGGATTTACCACGGGCCTCAGATGGTATAGTTACGCCGCTGATGTAGGGGGGGTCCGGGAGACTTGAATCGCTTTTTATTTATAACATCATAATTTCTTATAAATAGGGTTTAATGATTCGATTATGATTTAAAGCGATAACAGTTATGCAAGCATAATTCTACATCATTATATTTTCAAAATCATTATTAGTCCAAGAGCTCGTGAACCCTCCGAGTAACCTTGTTCCTGTAAGGCTAGAAATTATTTCAGTGATGAGTCATAGCATACTAAGTACGATAACCACGACCTGGCAGGCATCAGCCCTGCACATCATCACCCCTTATATTTTTGAAAGTGTGAATAAAATTAAAAAAAAAAAACTTGTCCCTGTAAACTTCAAATTTTAATATGATTTAGTTCATTCACTGTAAAGTATACAAAAAAATTGACAGGCTATTTCGGCCAGCACAAGTACCTGACAGGCGAATTGAAAGGTGTGCAGTACCTTTATTATTATACGATTCTAAAGATAATATTGCAGAATTTAAACTTAATACGGATGCTTCAAATTACATAAAATAAATTTATATTATTGTTCTTAAACTAAAAATATGAAAAAGTGGGTATAAATATTTCTTTTAATATGAGTTCTCACAGACCTATAGCCAGTTGTATTACTTTAATACGTACATAGATACCTTATTAATTTAATTAAAAAACGAACTAGAAATTTTTATCTGTTGAGAAGGATGCATTTTTGGAGGTATATTTACATTTCCTTTTTTTCTTATTTTTAGTCCTATAACAATAATATAAATTTATTTTATGTAATTTGAAGCATCCGTATTAAGTTAAATTCTGCAATATTATCTTTACAATCGTAAACTATCTTTAATTTCTCGTAAACGGTTGATCTTATGATAAATCAACAAAGTATATTTATATGTATTTTGTGACATATGACCATATAAAAGTGCCAAACATTGGAAAAATATTAAGAACAAAAAAATATTAGGTAAAAACCAGAGGGCCTTCAGGTCCCATGCATCTCTGGTCTAAATAATCATTGTTTGATACTGGAAAACGATAACACGTATTAATACTAATCTGGGTATCAATTTTCATAACTGTATCACAATGGGTTCTCCAGATATTAAATAAAAACTGATTAAATCTTTGGGAGTCTGTAGCTCCCTCACGAAGATTTTCCGGACACATGTTTACATGAACTTTTTTGCTTATAATATCTCTCAACTAACTAATTAAGTTTGTTCCACCTGATATGACTCACTCTGTATATTAATATTAACTGTTTAGTTTTCGCGCGCGCGCCCCTTTGTCAAGGCCTGTCAAGGACTTATGCTAACTAGAATCGCCTGTCCTTGTACTCACTTATTTGAAATCGCTTATTTAAACATATATATTAATTTCAACTTTACAGAAAGAAGTTTATTTTAAATAATAAAGGTACTGCACACCTTTCGATTCGCCTGTCAGGTACTTGTGCTGGCCGAAATCGCCTGTCAATTTTTTTTTATACTTTACAGTGAATGAACTAAATCATATTAAAATTTGAAGTTTACAGGGACAAGTTTTTTTTTTTTAATTTTATTCACACTTTCAAAAATATAAGGGGTGATGATGTGCAGGGCTGATGCCTGCCAGGTCGTGGTTATGACTCATCACTGAAATAATTTCTAGCCTTACAGGAACAAGGTTACTCGGAGGGTTCACGAGCTCTCTAGCTATATACTGTAAAAAGATATAGAGATTTTAATAAAAAATTGGATATTAGTCAAATCTCCCCACAAGGAACACTTGAACCGGGATCGATCCCTTTCACCCCCCCCCCCTCTATCTACATCACTGAGTGCTACTAAATTCACCCTTGCGTTTTTTTAGGGGAGGGTTAAACTAGTCACTTTTCAATGTTTTAAGTGTAACTCGAAAACTAACTATAAGCAGAATTTGACAATTTTACAAGAATGATTTTTTTATAGAAAATTAAATTTCCCATCAAAATACATGATTTAAAAAAAAAATTATGCAAGAAATATTTAAAAAACAAATCGAAAAAACACAAAAAATCACAATTATTTCAAATTTTTACTAAATTGCTCATAAATTTTTTCTAAGTGGTAATTTAATGTACAGGGTGGGGCATTTAAAGTGTTACAGATTTGTATATCAGAACTTTCGCATATTTGAAAAAAAAAATTTTTTCCAAAAAATATTTGGTTGTGAGGGGGTCATCGAATAGTAATGTTTATGTGTTATTTTAGCGTGGCCTTCAAGGATATTTGAAGGTCAACAACATTTTTTTTAAATGGGAACCTATAGTTTTTATTAAATAATTTTGTTCTTCGTGAAAATTCACGAATCTTTCATTGAAACCTTTTTTTTGAACAACGTTAATTTTCCAAGATATCTAACCAAAATATTTTCAGATTTTGAACTTTCAAGATTTTTTACTCAGAAACCATTAATCTTAGAGAAAAAATACGAAGTACAAAAAATGTTTATTTTTATCTAGTTAAACTTATTCTAGATTTAAAAAAAAAATGAAAAAATTAATTTTTCAAATAATTCTCCGTCTTATTAAATCATATTAAATGAAAATATGCATTTTTCATTTTACTGTAATAATACTAACCTAAGCACGCATTGGATAAGGTCATGTCATTCAATGTCACTCAAGGTAAGAAAAGATAAAAATAAAAATGATACGAAAGTAGAAATCCAGTGGGGTCAAATCTGGTGATCGGGCTGGCTAGGGTACAAGTCTTTTCGCCTAGGAAATCAATCAAAGTATTGTTTGTTTTGCATAACAACAATTAGATTAGGACATGTCATAATACAGGGTAGGCGAACCTTTATGCATCAACGTGCCATTTTTTCTAAAGAATGTTTAATGGGGTCATTGACGTGCCATCAAATAATTTTGACTTTCTGATTATTTGGAAAATAATAATAATAAATACTATCAAAACTCTTTATTAAATAAAGTAAACAAAAAAGGTACATTTTGGAATGTTTTTATTATACGCATAAATTAAATTACTGTAAAATTAGTGTGACTTCTGTTGCTGCAGGTTAGATGACAAATAATTTATGTTAGGGTTGTAAGATGTTACTTTTAGCAAAATGCATGCTGAACTGGATTCATCTGTCAAAATGTTTCTAACCGAGTTTTTAATGTTATTCATCTCTGAAAATAATGACTCGCAGGCATAGGTAGATGAAAACGTTGTTAAAATAGCATGAGCCAGCTTCTTCAAACAGTTAAATGTGTCTGGTAACGCATTCCATGTTTCCAGAATTTTGTTATTAGTAGTATAGTCAAATTAAATTTTGAGCGGAATTCTCTGGAAACAGCAAAATTTTTATACTATTATGTAGAGGAGATATTGTAGTTTCACCACCCAAAAGTCCCACGAGCTAAACCTTGTGCTAATTTGGGGAGCCCCATTCAAAGTTGGATTTTGTACAAATATTTGTTCATTTTCTTAGCTCATAAAAATACAGTTATCTCGAGAACCAGAGTAGATATCGAAAAAAGTGTTGCTGTTTTAGAATTGCTATTAAATACTCAACAATATGACTAGATAATATTATACCTATTTTGAAACGTTTCGGTGTCCCGTTCATTTGTTTGTCAAAAATCGCTGTAATTTTATTGTTTTTTCAATTATATACTTTTTCATTACCATATTAAGTATGAAAAGAATTTTGTTTTCTATTTTTTGTAATTTGCATCTTATTCTACGTTTAATTTCCATTAAAAAACGATCATAGATTTTGATCTAAAAAAATTTTGTGCACATGTAAATAAAATATCAAAAAAGTATAATTTAGTTTACAAATTAAATTAATGGTAAATAAACTGTATACGGTTTTTCAAAAACATTTAATAATTCATTAACAAGTCATGTTATCTAGAAAATTTTGGGCATTTTGGAATCGCTATAAAATTTACCTAATATAATGGGTGCACAGAAAAAAATATTTTAACACTGTGAACATATATGGGGCGGTTTTATAGTAAACTGCATAAAAATTATAGTCTACGAACTCAAACATGGCTGTGCTCCTTTAAATAATTCCTAGTACTATGATGTTAGCTACATATATAGTGCCCATATATGTACGTTTATACAAAAAAATTTTCTACGAATAGACCATACAAAAAAAAATTACAGTCGTTTTAACCTGTGAACTGAAATTTATTTTTTTGTAATTTGGTATAATCATGATATCTACTAAACAAATGAAGATACATGCAAGTACCATCACATCAAAATACGTAAAATTTTATGCACTACAGCTTTTATGAAAAGTATTTTTTGCTCTCTTTATTCTAAATGGTTAATAAATCTAAGCGAAAATTTATTGATGGAGGGGTCAACGAAACATAAGCTAGTTTTGATTTTTTTCTGGCCCAAATATAAATATTTGATAAAAAATAAGTAATACAAATTTTAGAACATAATAATTTGCAAACTCTGTGATAAATTAAATTTCGATAAGATTATATATTACAGAGATATTTAATTTTAAAGCTCTCAAAAAATTACATTTTACATCAAAATTGTTGTACAGAGTAAGCTATGGAAATTATCTCCGTGTAGAGGAAAACATTGACGAAGTTGAAAATTTGGAAAGATGTTACCAAATATCTATAGTTTATTATAATAAACAATGCTCAGTAATAGAATTTTAAATTCAACCCCTACATTGTAAAAACTACCCTTAGTGTATAACTCTCAAGTTATGTTCTCGATTTTCTTGTAAACGGTCTATCGTACAAAAAAATGTATTGAACTAATTGTGTAGAGAATAAAATTTACAATTGATAACAAAATGCATATTGATTGAGTTCATTGAAATTACGGCGTTATTCAAAGGTTTAAAAATTAGGCCAAAAAATGTATTAAATGTAGGTTATTTCTGAAGCGCACAGACATTATTTTGTCAAACTTTGTAAGTATTAACTACTTACAATATTACACAACCACACCAAACTCCCTATCGATCAATGCAACAGAAAAAAAGTTATAGCCATTTTAATAAAAGAAAACTTAATAAAAATTGTAAATTTTGTAATATTGATATGTTGTTATGGTAAAAATTATCGCTACCTTTTCACGATAACATTAGTCTCTTAAAAATTATGATATTTATTTGAAAATACACAATAATGATGGCTGTAGTTTTGTTTTAATGCTGAGTTATTAACAATTGTGTATGTTACTTTATAGGGGTTTTACAGCTCTTTAAGTCCGCAGAAATGGAAAGTGTTAATTTCAAATTTCAAAATAATAATATTTAAAAAAATGTTTACACCAAAATAAAATATTAAACTAGCACTCTTACATACTTGATAAAGTTATTAGACCCCTTTAGTTTTCAATTGATTTTATAATTTCAATGTGCTTTGTATTCTAGTCTATAACACTAGCCCCTAAATTAAGATCATGAGGAATATATAAAGTTGGTCCACTATAAAACCGCCCCATATATGTTCACAGTGTTAAAATATTTTTTTCTGTGCACCCATTATATTAGGTAAATTTTATAGCGATTCCAAAATGCCCAAAATTTTCTAGATAACATGACTTGTTAATGAATTATTAAATGTTTTTGAAAAACCGTATACAGTTTATTTACCATTAATTTAATTTGTAAACTAAATTATACTTTTTTGATATTTTATTTACATGTGCACAAAATTTTTTTAGATCAAAATCTATGATCGTTTTTTAATGGAAATTAAACGTAGAATAAGATGCAAATTACAAAAAATAGAAAACAAAATTCTTTTCATACTTAATATGGTAATGAAAAAGTATATAATTGAAAAAACAATAAAATTACAGCGATTTTTGACAAACAAATGAACGGGACACCGAAACGTTTCAAAATAGGTATAATATTATCTAGTCATATTGTTGAGTATTTAATAGCAATTCTAAAACAGCAACACTTTTTTCGATATCTACTCTGGTTCTCGAGATAACTGTATTTTTATGAGCTAAGAAAATGAACAAATATTTGTACAAAATCCAACTTTGAATGGGGCTCCCCGAGTTAGCACAAGGTTTAGCTCGTGGGACTTTTGGGTGGTGAAACTACAATATCTCCTCTACATAATAGTATAAAAATTTTGCTGTTTCCAGAAAATTCCGCTCGACGTGTTTTTTGAGTTATTTTGACTATACTATAGCATTTATACTTAAATTACTTCTCAATCTTTCAGTTTCAATTAATTCCAACTCTTTCCTTGTTTCAACAAATTTTTGAATCCATACTGAACTAGATTGGAAATCAATCAGCTGCATTTCAAATTCTTCAATTTCCAACCAATCGAATTGAGAGAAATTCAGTTTATGAAATGACGTCACATCTGGGTACATAATAAACTTGAGTATTTCCGACAATTCTTTGAACTGAGAAAATCTCTCTGAAAATTTCTTGATTAAAGAATCAATCGCAAAAATAAATTCTTCAGTAAATTTTTCTTTGTCTGCTGTCTCGTGAATATCAAAATCATTGATATATTTTTTCAAGTTTGGAAAATACTTGTAGTTTCTTGTGATAATATCGTTCCTGAAAACTTGCAGTTTAGCCTCAAAAGCGCGAATGAGATCTATCATGACAATAATTGTTTTGTTTGTCCCTTGAAGCTTTACGTTTAATGTATTTAAATGTTGGCATATGTCTGTAAAAAACATCAATTTTGAAAGCCACATAACGTCCAACAACTGTGGGTATTGTTCAATTTTTCCCTCATTTCGCAAAAACAGTCTGATTTCTTCCAAGCAATCAACAAATCTTTCAAGTACATTCCCGCGACTCAACCAGCGAACATTATTATACATCAGTAAGCCATTATACACCGAGTTGACTTCATCCAACAAAGCATCGAACTTTCGCTTATTTAAAGCCTGTGACGAGATGAGGTTGACTATTTTTGTAACTGACTACCGCCATTATATTATCAAGGAATATTAAACCACTCTTAGCACACAAAGCTTGTTGGTGAATGATGCAGTGGAATTCAAGAATCGAATGTCCTACGTCTGTTTGAAATAAACTTATGAAACCTTTTTTTTACCCACCATACTTGGAGCACCATCAGTTGTTACAGAAACAATTTTTTTTATATCAATTTCTTTTTCAGCAAGCGAATTTTTAACTGCCGTACTAATATCTGTTCCCTTTGTAGTTGTTAGCAACGATTTTATCGCAATTAATTCTTCCTTAATGACGTTTTCTACGCAATACCGAGCAAAAACAGCTAAACGTGCAAATTTAGTGACGTCAGTGCTTTTGTCAAGACATAGCGATATAAAAGAAGCATCGTTAATGTCAATTTTTTGTTGATCTGTTATATTTTCGGCCAGTTTTAAGATTCTTTCTTTTATTGTGTTTCTTGATAGAGGAGTCTCTTTGATGCGCTGAATTATCTTATCTTTATTATCGAAATCATCAAAAAGAGAGGGCGCGCATGCTAACCAGGCTTCCTTCAAAACCTCTCCCTCTCCCTCTTGAAGAGGTTTACTATTATATGCCGAGCAATGACATTTGCAGCCGCGTAACTTGCCGCGCTCGTATGACAATTTTTTCCAACAAATTTAATCATAGATGTTGACTGTTTATTTCTGTCATTCAATGCACTTGCAATTAATTCTTTTTGCTCTGCTTCGCTTTTTTGACTAACAGATTTGTGGTTTGTTTCAAAATGCCGTTTAACAGACGATGTTCTACATACCACTGTTCCAGAACATAAAACACACACCGCTTTGTCACCTTTACTAATCATGCCGTATTTCTCAGTCCACCAAGTTTGAAATTCTCTGATACGCTTACTATCTTGCACTTTTTGTTTTTTTGCTGAACTGGCCATATTAAATATCAGTTTAAAATCATAAAAATCACTCGAATAAACTTTAAAATACAATTATGTCAACAAAACTCACTATTACTTTATGCGTAAGCAAACAATGCGTCATTCGCAATTGAAACCCACGACCTATAAAAACAAACGAGCGCCGCGCAGCGCTTCCTGCCTGCCGCCGCGCCCGCCACCCCCACCATAATGATTGTTAAAATTAATAAAACTTTCAATTATTCATTGTTGAAATTTTATCGTTCATGATTGTTAAAATTATAATTTTCAAGTACTCATTGTTGACGAAAAAATCAAAAACTATAATAAAATCAGGGTTGTGGAATTGGTACAAAAATCTACGACTCCGACTCCTCTATTTTTGTATTATCCGATTCATACCCAGTATTATCAACCAATTTAAAGCTCCTTTAGCACTAAATGCTCCTTTAAAGTAAATTTGCTGTATTACAAATGTGATTTATATCAATATTTAAGCTTTCAATGAAAAATGGACATAACATATGTTGTAAAGAAATACTGCAGATAATTTAAAATCTATTTAATTAAATGTATTATGCTTGGATCTGTTGATAATATGACAGTTAGTTAAAGGAGCATTTAGTTAAAGTTGATAATTCTGGGCGTCAGACCTATAATTTTTTACTGTATTTCAAAATATATAATCTTAAAAAAAAAAAAATAATAAGTGTGTAAAAAACATTGTTTAATTAGCGGAGTCGGAGTCAATATAATATTTTTTCCATTTCCCTTTTTTGCATTAAATAAGATCTTTCAAAAGTCAGCCATAAAAATATATAAATTAAAATACCCAACCCTGTTATTAAACTGTCGTAGCGTTCGATCGTCATAAAATACTTAACACATTTTTTTACACATTGTCGGTTTGAGTTGATCATAATATTGCGTAATGAATAATTTTCATGAAGATTTAGACATTTTGATGGTGCTCGGGGAGTGTAGGAAATTTTTTAGAAATGCAGAAAATTTGTATGCACGTCGTTATCTGGATCGACAGCGAAAATCGCATATGGCATTCATGCTATTGGCCAACCGTTTTCGTCGTTCCGGTTCCGTCAGAGAGAAACGGGTGAGACGTCAACCAGTAGTAAATGACACCAACGCATCTGCAATCTTAGCGTTTGTTACCGTGAATCCACATGCAAGGAGCAGACAAATGGAAAGAGAGAGTGGAATTAGTCGACGATCTTTGCTGAGAACTTTACATAAACACAAATTCCATCCATATCACATGTCTTTGCATCAGGATTTATACGACAATGATTTTTTGAATCGTGTAAATTTATGTAATTTTACTTCCATGTTCGAAGAAATGGAAGTATTGTAATACCGTCAAAAAATCGTGTCCGAGATAAGAGCACTGATTGTACTAACTTCAAAACGTAAAGAAAAGTTAATATCCGCATGGCGGCTATGTGTGTATCTGTGTGTGTGTCTGGATGTAGAATTTTCTTCCGTTCACGATAACTACTGTAAATATGCACCGATTTGAATTATTTTTGGGGAAAATGTTTGCCTCAGTGAGTACTCCAGACCTATTGATTTTGGTGCTAATCGGATTAGGGGTTTCCGAAATATTCGACATTTTGTACCAATTATCGTCTAAAAAGTTAGTATTATCTCACCAATTTAGATATGACTTGGTACACTTGTAGTTTAATCCAATCTAAGGGGCACTTATTTCATAAACGTGCCGAAAAAGCAACTGAAGAGGTGAAAACCACCCTCAAAATTTTAATTTTAAATACTATTAATTTTATGTTGCCATGGAAACAAACGCAGTTTAATTCAAATGTCAGATAATTTATTATTCTACAGAAATGTGTATTCTACAACTGACATTAGAATATTAGAAAACTAATATTTATAATACAAAGGTGAGTTTTATATTAAACATTATTGTAAAATAAATTACAGAACATGGAAGTCATGTATGGTTCTCCATACCGAAATTTTTTCGTAGAATTATATTTCAAGATGAATTATTCCTAAGCAATATTTTGTTTTGTGACGAAGCCAACTTCACTAATAATGGGATTGTAAACAAGCATAACATGCATTATTGGGCAAATGTAAATAACAGTGTCTCTTCAGTATCCATGGTCGCTGAATGTTTGGTGTGGCATTATCGGGGATCACATTATCGGTCCACATTTTTTTGAAGGTCACTTGACCGGTCAAATCTACGTTGACTTTTTAACAAATGTATTTCCTCAACTTTTGGAAAATTTACCTCTCAATACACAACTCAAAATGTGGATGCAGCAAGACGGAGCACCACCTCATTATGCACGGTGTGCCAGACAGAAAATTAACGAGCTTTTTCCAGAAAAGTGGATAGGACGAGGAGGTCCTGTACCCTGGCCAGCACGATCGCCAGATTTGACCTCACTGGATTTTTTATGGGGTTTTGTAAAAGAGCGCGTGATGGTGGTAACCCCTACGGCCTACTACACCTGAAAACATGAAGGAGAGAAAATGCAAGGCTTGGGACGAAATAACTCCAGAAATGTTAGCTGCAGTTCGAAGCTCTTTTCATGTGAGACTAAACAAATGCCTGCAAGTTGAAGGTCACCACTTTGAGCACCTTTTAAAATGAATTGTCTACAAATACAAAAAAAAAATAACTTTTACAATTTCTACTTTCGTTTGAATGTTTATTTTTTCTTTGGTTATACAACTCGTGCTCAAATTATTATTATTATAGTAAAATGAAAAAATCATGTTTCCATTTGAAAATACAGAGGTAAGTTAAATAAAGGTTTTTGCATACTTATTATAACAGTGAAACTTGATTAAATGGGACATGGATAAGTGGGAAATTTCTATAACTAGAGTTCATACTGAGGTCCCGTCACTTCGGCAACAAAATACCTCTATTAGTGAGACTTATAAAACTTCTCTATCTAGAATTAATTTTTTTTATTTTTATTTGTCACCAGATTTGACCCCACTGGATTTCTACTTTCGTATCATTTTTATTTTTATCTTTTCTTACCTTGCCTTGAGTGACCTTGAATGACCTTATGTCATAGGTCATCCAATGCGTGCTCAGGTTAGTATTATTACAGTAAAATGAAAAATGCATATTTTCATTTAATATGACTTAATAAGACGGAGAATTATTTGAAAAAAATAATTTTTTCAATTTTTTTTTTAAATCTAGAATAAGTTTTACTAAATCAAAATAAACATTTTTTGTACTTTGTATTTTTTCTCTAAGATTAATGGTTTCTGAGTAAAAAAATCTTGAAAGTTCAAATATCCTTGAAGGCCACGCTAAAATAACACATAAACATTACTATTCGATGACCCCCTCACAACCAAAAATTTTTTGGTTAAAACATTTTTTTCAAATATGCGAAAGTTCTGAGATACAAATCTGTAACACTTTAAATGCCCCACCCTGTAGAGACAATTAATTAGAGGTTTTTGAAAGGAACAAATACGTTAAACGGTTTTTATTGTTTTATATGTTTGTTTGACACCTACAGATGATAAAATCACAAAGTGCTACCAAATTCACTATTGCGTTTTTTAGGGGGAGGTAAAATTAGTCAGAATGGTGAGTCGAAAAAAAATTTTTCGTTGAAAATTTGTTGAGCTTACTTTTTTTTGTCATTTTTTATCGCTTATGATCTCATACTTTTTTTTCTTGTTAGTTTGAATAAAAAATGTATTTTATTTAATAAAGTCCCTACAAAGAACCTTCCGGACCATCCAAAAAGAAGTATTTTTCTGGTGCATCATGGTTATCAATTGCTCTGATTATTTTTTGAAATGCATTCATTTGTTCTTCAATTAAGCTTTGAATTTTTGAATAAGTTTTTCTGCTTCTGCTTTATCTACAACGAAATTATACATTTGAACTGCTATTGTATTTTCAGTTGGTGTAGGTAAACCAAGTTATAAACAGGATAAATCCGTGCTGCTTTAATACTGTTTCAGTATCATTTAATGCCATGTTGCATTCAATGTCTTCATTATTTGATCGTAAATAATCGACATTTCATTACAAAAAATGTTCCACAATTGCAGTTGATTTGTTGATATACAAAAGCAGTAAATAAAAGCAATGTTTGGCGCATTCGAATTATTCCGATCGCTACAGCCTTTCTCAAATAAAAAAATCGGCCAGCTGCGTGCTGCAATAAGACAGAGAGAGCTTTAATAAAAAAATCGATGAACATCTTCGTGAATATTTACAATACGAATTAAACCCATATCCAACAGCGTTAATTGATAATTGTTACATGAGAAAAATTCTAAAATCAAAACTGTATCAATACTTCGAACCAATTGATGCTGAATTGGTTTGTGATAACGTTACATATGTTATAGATGGTTGATTTCTTTTGCATCGTGTCGTATGGTAAAAAAATTATACGTTCTCGATTATTATCAACAAATATATTAATTATTTTTTCAATTACTTTGCTACAAAAACTGTTGTCGTTTTCGATGGTTATTCTGACATTAGTAAAAATATACATTCATAGATGTATATAAATAAATGAGTAGCGATAGTTCTACTGTAATGTACGCATGCGCTAAGTCATGTTATTAAGACAACATCGAATGTAAAGATGATGATCAATTTCTAATAGACAGTTAAAGTAAATGGATTTGTACTTTATTTATTACCCATCTTCAAACGTATCACATACACGAGTTGCTGCCTTTTCTACATCTTTTGAAGTTCAGTTTAATAAAGTAATGGAAGTGCTTATTATAAATATTTAACATTTATAACGAGCAACAAAATTTTGAAATTATGTACGAATTTCTATAAATAGTGCATGCGTTTACTGAATGCGTACAACGTCAGCACTATATAATAAAAGTAAAACTGAAAGCATTTGAAGTATTGTCAAAAAACGTAAAGCTAAGAAATACATTCAAAATATTTTATGAGAAACAAACATCTAAGAAAGAAATAGCGAAAACTGGAGAATATTTCTTACTCAAAGTATATAACAATGATAAATCAGATTCACTTAATAACTTTCGATTTGTTATGTATAATCAAATAATATTAAAACTACAATTGCATATGAAATTTAATCTAGCATCTTTGCTGTCTACAAACTCGGCAGCTGAAGAACACTCATTCCGAGTATATTTTTAACTCCGTTAGCTGGTTAGGACATGAGTTAGATCCTACCGAATGGGGTTGGCAATTAAAAAGTGGCTGTCTTTTTCCAATTACAAGTTCTAATAAAGCAGTACCTGATGAGCTATTAAAACTTCTATCTTGTAATTGTAAAGGAGATTGTAACACTGTCCGGTTTCTTGTGTACAGCAATGTGCGGTAAATGCCAAGGTGTTTATTGCGAAAATACTTCAGATATTGACATGGAAGTATTTATGTAATGAAGACGAAATTGATAATATTTGAACAAATAATAAATGTAAAAATTAAAATTGTACACATATGTATATCATGTATCTATAAATCTTGTATTATTATTATTATATTGAACAAACAATAAATGTAAAAATTAAAACTGTACACATATGTATTTATAAATCTTGTATATTCATAGTTTCTATTTGAAAGAATACAATATAAAGAAAGCAAATTATTGAACTAATTAAAAAAGTAATAAAATAGTAGATAGGTACATACTAGACTATATGAAGAACATTTTAAGACCTTTCCTAAGTTTGTGGATTAATAATTTCAGTGTATCATATCGTCAAACATAACACATAAACACAAGTAAATAAGATATTATAATGGTTTTGTAAAATTATCGTAACTAATGATCTGAAAGTCAGATCAACACTGTTTCATATTTTGGATAGATTATTAAATGTGCAACAATTTACTATAAAACTGTCTTAACAAAATGTTTTTTACGTTATTCAAAATGGCTGCCTAAAAAACATTTTTAAAGTTAAATTTTTGGTTTGACCGCTATTTTGATAGGTATACAATTATTTTTGGAATATGGAGAAAATGAATTATTCTGTTTATTAATGAGGTAATCGGGGCTTTACCGTTTCTACCCAGTGACGAAATCCAAAAGGCATTCGGTGAAGTACAAGACATACTACCGGCCAACGCAGCAGATATTATAAATAAACGGATGCTTAAAAACTGCTCGCCACAGAGAGACTAGACGACTAGAGCGTCTCCACTATTCCCACCTTCATTATGGTCTACATATGAAAACAATACAAATGTTGTATCGAGGACCCAGAACGCGGTAGAGAGTTGGCATCGTAGGTGGGAAATCTTGGTAGGAAGAGTTCATCCTGGAGTATTTGCTAATATCAAACATCTTAAACAGGAACAAGAGAGAGTCGCAGCTGACATAGAATGGATACTTCAGGGTGAACCACGGAATAAACGTAATAAAGCATATGTAGAGATATATAAAAGAATAATGACTATATTACAAAACAGGACAAACCAAACTGTTCTTCATTTCTTGCGTAGTATAGCGTATTATTTATGATACATTATTAGAATTTATAAGTTGCAGTAGAAATATGGTTGAATAAGCATAAGCTAAGCATTTATGGCACAAAATCACGAAGTAGCGAATTTTATGTTTGAGTTTATTGTGAAAATAAAAGTTCAATAACAACATTGTTTTAAATTTAAATTAATACAATATTTTACAGTACATTAAAGATAGATTTTTGAACAGAATAATTCCTTCATCAACGGAAATTGGTACGAGTACATATGTACGTAGTTTTATACCTAAACATTAAGAAACCGTTGAACGTGACTACGACTGTCAGTGTCGACTGACCAAGGGGTGCAGAGTGTGAGCGTCCTGCCTATGGAGGTATGATATATCTGTATACTGTAATTTGAATGTCTAAATGGACAGGCTACCTCAATAAAAAAAATACAAGTACTGAGATAATTTAGGATTATTAAAATAAAAAAAGAAATGCTCCAAAACTCTAGCAAGCCCTAAAAATAAGAAATGCAAAAATAAACAACTCTTATAACTATTATTATTTATACACATATGTATGTCTGTCTGTCCGTCTCTAAATAAACAGCATACATAGATTAAGATATATATATTTATTATTTAACTGTTACAAAGTATATAATAAATACATTAAACAATATATGTATAATACATACTACATTGAATTAATATTTATATTTCACAGATGAAATGTTGGTTATATGTGCAGAAGTAATTAAAGAGTGTGCCATCATTCAGCATATATCCACAGTCCCAGCCGCTATAGAGAAGCTGACATGTTTGTTGATTCCAGAAATTTTTATTTAATATTCGCTAACTTCAGTGGCGTATTTTAAGATTTGGCGCCCTGGGCCTATAAAGTTTGCCGCCTCATAAGTTAACGAAAAAAAGGAAAAATCTTTTAATAATGAAAAATTGCCATAAAAACTTTTTATTTATATAAATATTAACTTTTTTTTTCGATGCACAAATTTGTTAATAAAATCATCAATAACACTATCATTATTAAGGTATTTCGTTAAGTCTGCTTCTATATTTAGAATGGCTAAACTGTTCTTCACTTATCTTGTAACGTAAATAATTTTTTATTCTTTTTAGTACAAAAAACGAATGTTCTGTACTACTATTTGTCACTGCAGTGCACAGGAACATACGCAAAGTTATTTCCGTATATGGAAATGCTTCCTTCAAATTATTTTGTTTTATCAATAAGTTAAGTTGCCTTAAACTCATTTTATTTCCATAAGACGTTAAGAATTCTTTTAAAAGAACACATTCTTCTTCTATATCGTCCGCAATATCAATTGGATATAATTTTTGGAGTTTTATTGCGTTAACTCTAACTTCCGCGTCCGACATTGTATTCAATTTGCATAAAAATACAAAATTGCCTGTTACTGCGTCATACGAAGACTTGCGCCTCCTCAACTCGTCCAAAAATTGGTCGCATATTGGGAAGAATGTATTAACCCTGAAATGGTCACGTCCTTGTAACAACACTTCTCCCATGAGACACTCATCGTCTTGTTTCTTCCTCTTAATAACTCTTTTGTGATGGCTTCTGTATTCTGCTGAGGATTTTTTTTGCCAGCCTCTTCAAAAGCATCAAAAGATTCTCGTTTATTTTCTACGAAAGTGGTGAGTGATTCGTAGAGCTTGGAAACTACCTCTAATTTTGCGTCGATACTTTGTAGAATTTTGGAAAGTATATTAAATTGTTTTCCCCAAAATTCTGATAATATGGCTATTTCTAGGGAATTAAGTTGTGCCAATAATCCTGTTGCTTCATTTTAAACCAAAGCTTTTTGTTGGGCAGAGTCACTTTTTATAGCTTCAAGAGCCGCTATAATTTGGTTCCAATCTTTATTAAGGCTGGCACAGGCATCGCCCCTGGCTGACCATCGCGTATGTGACAAATTTTTCACAGTTACATTTTCAGGCTTAGTCAAAAATAATTGCAGTCATTTCGTGCGTTCCGTTGATGCTGTAAAAAATACGTACGGATTTTGTAGTAACCCAAAAAACTTTGTAGCTTCTGGCCAACATTCAGCTGCCGATGATCCGATAAAGTTTAACGAATGTGCGGCGCAAGGTACGTATGTTGCATACTGACATTTTTCTTTTATCTTAGCCTGTAGGCCATTATACTGCCCATACATATTCCTAGCATTGTCATAAGATTGGCCTCTGCAATTGTCAATGGCGATATTGAGTGATTTGAAGGTGTCCATAACGGCTAGCAACATGTCTTCTGCTTTGTGACCAGTGTTTGGCAGAAAACAAAAGAATCGTTCAACTGGTTCTGCATTATCTTGAACAAATCTCACAATTAAAGTAAGCTGATCTACATTTGTTATCTCAGGAGTTGAATCTACACTGAAAGAAAAGTATTTAGCCTTTTGAAGTTGTTCCATTATTGTTGTTGTGACTTTAGATGCCATATATTTTATTATTTTTTCGTACGTAGCAAAATACAGGTATAACATGTTGCCTTTCCCGGGATTGCCGAAACTTTGTATATGTTTAGCCAGAAACGGATCAAATTCGGAAATTGCTTCTAAAACCATCATAAAATTTCCGTTATTTGTAGATCCAAATGTATCTGTCTTGCGACGGAACGAAATACCACGCGTAGCTAAAGATTTTATAGCCACAACAACTCTAAGCAACACATTACGCCAGTATTTTCTTTCATCTTCTAACTACTCAAATAATTTGCAATCAATTCTGGCTTTGGCTTGCTCTCGATTTTTCATTTTCAGAATACAATTTTTGTGCCCTAAACTTGTTTCATGAACATGAAGTCTTTCATTTGCATGTTTCTAATCACTGAAGCCTTGATCCGAAGCAAGTGGACTTTTTCCACTATCAAAAAGACCACATGGTCCGCAAAATACAGACCTAAGTGACTTAAATAAAAGTAAATTAAATAATTTCGAGAAACTTTTTCCCCGTTTATAAGATTCGTTTTAAATAAATCTTTGTGTAAATAGCGATATCGGTCATCGGCTCTTCGTTTAGATTTCGAAAAATTTTCATCTTCAATATTTTGTTCAAAGCTATTTATTGAAAAATAATCTATTTAGTCTTCATTTACTAACCATAGATTTGGATCGTTTTCAACTACAAAAGTATTTTTACTTTGAGGTTTACTGGTGGAAACATAATCTTCGTGCAAAGGTGCAGACAGCAAAGCAGTTGAATTTAAATCACTTAAGGATGCAGAGGAAGTCACAGTATCAGCAGCAGTGTTAGAATTGTTAGTAATGTTAGTAGCTACTAGATTTTGCGTAATTAACCCTCCGGCTGTACACTGGGTCTTTTAAGGAACAGTCAAAATTTCAAACTTCAATATCTCTCCTACGAATGGGGGGCGGGCTTGTGCTACCTCGCCTAAAAAAACTAGATATGAGTTGGGACTAAAGGCTCAAAGGGCACCCGGGTATGACAATTTTCTTGCAAATGCCAGCAGATTCAAGTTGCGTCCGTTCCCTAAATGGGTCAGTGTACAGACGGCGTTAGTGTTTTCTAAGGTAAATGGATACTGTTTTTTGGCTTTTTTCGTCTTTTCATGGCTAAAATAAATGTTTCATATAATTCTAGGCTTTTTTGATTATTTTTATGTCAAAATAATCTGCCGTGTGCCACGGGACTTTCTTATACATAATAATGACAGTGAACAGTGAATATGGCAAACACATACACTGTTCAATCTCTGTAATACGTATAAGAAAGTCCCATGACACTCATGGCAGATATTTCTTCTCTGTTATGAACCATTTGAAATGTATTTAAAAACGGATACTTATTAAAAAATATTTTTTTTTTCGAAAAAATGAATAGAACATAAATTATAGACAATAATGTAAGCTACAATTTTCAACTTGGATATTTTTCTCTAATTTGCACTGTTTCAATGTAATTCGAAAAATTCAAAAATCGATGTAGGTAAACATCCATTTCCGGTTGAAAAATCGTTTTCAAAAATAGGAGGTTTTCTTCCCAGGCAAAAATTAATCTTAAGTATAAAGTTTCGCCTTTCTACGATTTGTCGTATTTGAGTTACAGCGTCTACAGACAGACCGACAGACAGACAGACACACAGACATCATGGCGAAAATAGTCAGAATGGATTCAGGGAAGGTCAAAATTGATAATTCAATCAAAATCCGGATTTCGAAAAAAATCGCGTTTACTATACTTACTTATACTATATGTATATTTCATATACATGTGTATTATGTATAAGTAAGTAAAAATTTATCTATGATAATTCATAGGCACACCTACAATTTATTTATTTTTAACATCTATTCTACAATATATATTTTTTTCAAATTTTTTACCAATGTGACGTGATTGTACTTTAAGTTTGAGTATATTACTCTGATCTTTCACAAACTGGACATTAATTGCTCCTGATTCGTCCATTTTCTCTGCCAAATATGAAATTGCTTGTTTATACTGATATGTGTCAGTGAATAAAATTTTAAGATCTTGCTCCGTCAATTCTGGAAAGTCGCTTATTTCATCTGATGAAATTGTTTGAAAAGGAAGTTTTTTTTCTTAACCAACCTTTTTAATCAGCTTCTTCAGTTAACGTATTTTCATCATTTTTTGTAGATTTCATCTTTTCAATTATTTGTTCCGAGATCTTCACATCGGATATTAAACGTTTTCCAAACTAATTCTGGATGAAACATGCGATTTTAAAATAACTAGCAACTTTTGGAAGCATTTTATTATCTATCTGTAGTGATTGTCAAATAGACAAAACATGTATTTAGAATAAGATTAATAACATATAAAAATGTAGTTAGTCTATGTATAAAGGAGTATGAAAATAGACAGCGAGAAAGTAAGACGTATTAAGATATAGCCTGTGTGGCATGTAATAATAGTTATTAATAAAGTATTATATTTACTGAGTGTTCTTATTTAATATAAAATATAACACTATCTTTCTGTCGAGAAGTGAGAATTTTTGTTTAATTATTCCATGAAACGCTTCAACAAACCAACGAATTTTGGTGACAAACCGAGTTAAATTTGATTCAGCAGTCGTTAATTGCTTATTTTTACCTTTTAATGCAGGCATTAACACTTGATTCCTGTATTTTGTAACTCTTGTTTTATATCACGAAATCCTCGATCAAGTATGAATATATCTCCACGTTTCACCAATTTTCTTAAACCTGCAGTTGAACTATTAATAACTTCCTTTATTATAACTGCATCGTTTTTATTGGCTTGGTATGGACCTAAAATATCTACCACATAATCATCTGTTGTGCATATTGTGAATGGTTTGCACAGAGGAACTTTTTTTTGGCCTGAATATGATTTCCTTTGATACTCATTGTTTGAAATTTTTTGGTGACGAGCATATGTTCCATCACAAATTAACATCAAACTATCGGAAGTATTATAAAGATCTTTCGCTACTGTTGTTGTATGATGTTCGATCAAGTCTTCTCTATTTGCTGATGCACAACCGAAATGACAAGGTAGTATGTCTTTTTCAAACGATTGGATTACGGATGCTAAATATTCAGAAACAATTTGTTCTCTTTCAAGTTGTAAAAATGATGATATTAGTTTGTTTGAATTGCCGGTGCGTAGTTAAAATAATAAATTGGCAGGCACGAGACTTTTTTATACATCATGTCACCGAAGTATTAATATGTGATTACTTTTATAATTTAATATTTGATTTTAAAATTTTTTACTTACAAAATGATTTTCAGTTAATGAAATTGATACATTCTATTTAATATTGACATTAAATATTAAACGAAATCAATTAAAATTAGTGATTATTCGCAGTGTGCACGATGACAGCGCCAACTAGCGGCTGCAACTAGGGTGGACTCTGACATATTAACAATTAAATAATTTAAATAAAATATCGTAATATATACATTTTAGACGATTATTTATGACTATTCGCTATGTGTACGAAGTCTACTAACGCCGTTAGCGGGTAATAGAGAAGGATTGAACTCTCTTTTTATCATTGTTTAATATGTTTAATACCGTGAAATTTTTTTTAAATTTATTATTTAATTTAATTGTTTGAATATAATATAAATAGTATAGCATAAAAGGTACGTGAAAATTATTTATTTTGGGTATTTTTTCTCTTTAATTATGACGTAAAATAGAGAAATAATTAATTCGTTTACATTGACAACATAACCTCAAACTATGGCGCCGATGATTTTACAATGTTGCTCACCACGAGCAACATTATTTCTAACTCCACCCCCTTGCACATAGTCTATAGTGGGGTTAACCATGTTGATCTTTCTATTTTCAGTTAAAAACGAGCCTATTAAAAATGACAGTTAGTCCACCCAAAGTGTTCTTTTTCGCCACGTCGTGCGCTGTAATCGATTTCGTTTCCCCCACTACCTACTTTGCACCCTACGAATTGTATTAACAAGTATTTATTTTGCTAGATTTCAATTTTGACACTTCTAATTAATAAATGCCAAAATTGTCATAGATAACTAGATTTTTTTTATTTTTCAAATCATTTTTAAATTAAAACCATTAAAACTAAAATTATTCTTTTTTTGGTCAATTCATAAGATACAAAAAAAAGAATAGAACATAAATTATAGAAAATAATATTCTCTACAACTTGTATCTCAAACATTTTTTTCTAATACCTACCGTTTAAAAAATAAATCGAAAAATTTAAATTTTTTAAAATGTCGATTATTTCCTAAAACAAATTTTTGGGGGGAAAATGAAGAGAACATAAATTATAGATAAAAGTCCCCTCTACAACTTTATTTTAAATATTTTTTTCTACTGCGCACCGTTTCAAAAATAATTCGAAAAGTTCAAAAATTGACACCAGTAAACATCCGTTTCCGGTTTAGTGATGGTTTTCAAAAATAGGAGGTGCACATCTAGAGTATACAAGAACCTTAAGTTTAAAATTCCACGTTCGTAAGTATTACAGTTTTGGCTGTAGAGCGTTCACAGACACACACACACACACACAGACGTCATTGAGTTAATGGTTGTATATGATTCAGGGACCCTCAAAACGTGTAATTCCGTTAAAATCTCGAGTTCGATTTTTTTCGTGATCACTATACTTTATTTATACATTACATTTCATGTATGTATAAAAAAGTAAAAATATAACAATAGCTTGTATTCAGTGGCGTCGCTAGTGGAAGTGACACCCGGGGCGAAAATCGAGAGTGTCACCCCTCCCCCTCCATTAATAAATATACTTTTTTTGCACATTAAGTGGATGTCACCCCTTGTGGATTTTTAACGACAGATTTTTTTTTTAATAAATTTAACGGTTATCATCACCCCTAACACTTTCAATTACCAAAAAAGTCAATTAGTTAAAAAAAACTTACACATTTTACCCCATGAAAGCTTAAAATATCCCAAAAAATGTGGTCTATAAGCTTCATTCGTTAACATGAGACTAGTGTCACCCAGAAGGGTGTCACGCCTTGAAGGTTAGGGCAAACGATAAAAAAGGGCAATATGTTTTACTATTTGCATATGAAATCGGTGTCACCCCTTGAAGGTCAAAGTAAACGAAAAATAAACTGCCTTGGCAGGCACGGGACTTTTTTATACATCATGACACCAAAGTATTAATATGTGATTACTTTTATAATTTAATATTTGATTTTAAAATTTTTTTACTTACAAAATGATTTTCAGTGAATGAAATGATACATTGTATTTAATATTGACATTAAATAAATAATAAATGCCAAAATTTTCATAAATAACTAAATTTTTTGTATTATACAAATCATTTTTAAATTAAAACCATTAAAACTAAAATTATTCTTTTTTTTTGTTAATTCATAAGATACAAAAAAATAGAACATAAATTATAGAAAATAATATTCTCTACAACTTGTATCTCAAACATTTTTTTACGTCCTGGAAGTTGCACCAGCCAAATCAGCACAATCAAATAAAAGTAGTATGGGTTTTTCTTACTTTTTTATTACTAATTTATTACCACTAACAGGATTTTATTACCCTTGCCAGTATCGAGTTACAGCCATATGATCCAGCTTACCGTTGAAGCTGCACCAACCATTACGTAACTTTGGTTCGTTTTATGCATTCGGAATGAAACCTATGTCATTTTTTATTACTTTTTTATTACTCTCGAATGATACCAAAAAAATTTCAACCCTTAAACCAAAAAATTAAAATTTATGAAATAAAATCACGAGAAAACGATAAAAAAACAACTACATAACATATTTATTAAATCAATCGTCTAAAAGAGTGCTTCTCAAACTTCTTTAATCGCGAAACCCCAACAGAATTTTTCAAAATTTGAGGGGCCCTTATCCAAAAAACTAATCAATACTTTTTTAAACCAACCCAATAATTAAAAATATATTAACATTTGTCTAATGGAAAGAAATATCTTTAAAAATTCGAAAATAATTTTTTACCCCCCGCCCAATCAACTAAAATGTATTCATAAATATAGTTTAATGTCTAATAAATAATATTATGATAAAATAAACAGTTTAACGAAGGCCAATAATTAAAAATATATTAACTTTTTCTTAATGAAAAGAAATATCCTTAAAAATTCGAAAATAATTTTTTACCCCCAGCACAATCCACTAAAATGTATTCATAAATATTGTTTAATGTCTAATAAATAATATAATGATAAAACAAACAGTTTAACGAAGGCCAATAATTAAAAAAAAAAAAAACTTTTTTCTAATGAAAAGAAATATCCTTAAAAATTCGAAAATAATTTTTTACCCCCAGCACAATCAACTAAAATGTATTCATAAATATTGTTTAATGTCTAATAAATAATATAATGATAAAACAAACAGTTTAACGAAGGCCAATAATTAAAAAAAAAAAAAACTTTTTTCTAATGAAAATAAATATCCTTAAAAATTCGAAAATAATTTTTTACCCCCAGCACAATCAACTAAAATGTATTCATAAATATTGTTTAATGTCCAATAAATAATATTATAATAAAACAAACAGTTTAACGAAGGCCAATAATTAAAAAAAAAAAAAACTTTTTTCTAATGAAAAGAAATATCCTTAAAAATTCGAAAATAATTTTTTACCCCCAGCACAATCAACTAAAATGTCTTCATAAATATTGTTTAATGTCTAATAAATAATATTATGATAAAACAAACAGTTTAACGTGTCATGTATATTCTTGTTAGTAATTATAATCCATACGCACGTACCCTTCTAAGATCAAACCAGTTGATTTCAGATGTTCTTAGAATCAAGGTCTTTGCTTATTGTTAACAACTAATGTAACTTTTATACTAAATATATAAACAATATAAACTTATGTCTTGACATTATTTACAAGTACATTACATGGTGGCAGCGGTAAAGCGATATATTTAGCGGTAAAGTGATATATTTAGCGGTAAAGTGTTAAATTTAACGGGTTAAAGTATTAAATTTAATAAAAAACTTTAAAACATTAGTGAATGTTATATAACATAAAATTTAAGTTAACATGGATGCAAAATTACCAGATGAATTAGTTTTTAAAGGTAACATAGCTGAGAATTGGAAGTTATGGAAACAAAAATTCAATAACTTTTTAATTGCAAGCGGTAGATCTGAAAAAACGGAAGCAAGAAAAATTGCAACCTTTCTGAACGTGATAGGTGATGAAGGCTTGACAATCTTCAACACGTTTGAATACAGTGAAGGTGAAAATGAGAACAAGTTGGAAACAGTCATCAGCAAATTTGACAAATTTTGCAACCCGATAAAAAATTTAGTGTTTGAACACTATAAATTTTTTAAAAGAGATCAACTCGATATTGAAACAATAGACCAATTCGTAACGGAACTGAAAAAATTGGCTAATAGTTGCGAATTCGCTGAAAAGGATGTAATGATCCGGGATAGAATTGTTCTAGGAATTAAGGAAAAACGGATTCAAGAAAAACTTCTGCAGTCCGCTGACCTCAATCTCCAAGATACAATCAAAATCTGCCAATCAATGGAAAGTAGTGTCAACAAAATGCAAGAAATAAATAATTCTAGTAAAATCATGGTTGGTGCGGTTAATAAAAAATTCAAAAATAAAAATGAAAATAAAAGTAAACACAATAATTATAAAACAAATAGTGTGTGTACAAACTGTGGAAAAGAACATGAACAGTTTAAATGTCCAGCATACTATAGAATGTGCACGAAGTGTAAAAAACGTGGACATTATTTTAAATATTGTGGTGAAAACAAAACTACACAAATACATGTAATTGAAGAAAGTGACAAAGAAGAAGATAATAATGAACTTATAGTTTGGACAGTACAAGAAAATAAATCAAATAAACTAGAATGGTTTGAAAACATTAAAATAAATAATATAACATTATCTCTAAAAATTGACACAGGTAGTGAAGCTGATATTTTAAATTATCGTGATTTTAAATTATTACAAGATCATAATACAAACATTAAAATTGAAAAAAGCACAACAAAGCTAAAGTCATATAGTGGTCATGTTATAAAAACTTGTGGTATTGTTCATTTAAAATGTTATTTTAAAAATGTCAATAAAACTATTAAATTTCATGTTTTGTGTGATGATGATTTTCAATCAATTTTAGGATTGAAAAGTGCCTTAGAATTAAATATTCTATATAAACCTGAGTGCCAAGTATCTGAAGTTAAAAATGTGTATGAAACTGCACATGAAATAATTAATAAATTTAAAACAGTGTTTGAAGGTATCGGAAAAGTTAATAATAAAATGTGTAAAATTAGTTTAGTTGAGAATGCAGTCCCTAAAGTTGCAGCCATACGAAAAATACCAGTGGCGCTTCAACAGAAAGTGAAAGAGAAAATAGAGCAGCTAGTGAAGGAAGATATTTTAGTACCAGTAAATGAACCAAGTGACTGGGTAAATCCGATTGTTGTTGTATCTAAACCCAACAATGATATACGTATATGCATGGATCCCAGGTATTTAAATAAATTTATAAAACGTGAGTACTTTTATATACCTACATTTGATGATTTAGTTTCAAAATTAGCTGGTTCACAATATTTTACTCTATTGGACGCATCGTCAGCATTTTTACAATGTCCCTTAGACTATAAAAGCTCGTTATTATGTACGATAGGAACACCGTTTGGAAGATACAGGTATAAACGACTTCCATATGGGTTATCAACGGCACCAGAATATTTTCAAAAAACAATTGTTGAGATAATAGGTAATCACAAAGGAGTTATTACGTATTTCGACGACATTTTAGTGTATGGAAATACACTTGAAGAACACAACAAAAATTTACATAATGTGTTAGAAAAAATTAAAAAATCGGGATTAACTTTAAATAAAAATAAATCAAAAATTGCTGTTACAGAAATACCATTTTTGGGTCATATATTAAATAAAGAAGGTGTAAAACCGTGTCCTGAAAAAACGTCAGCAATTGATAATATGAAAGTTCCCAGAAATAAGAAAGAATTACAACGCTTTCTTGGAATGATAACGTTTTTAGGCAAATTTTTACCTAATTTGTCTCAAGAAACAGCTACATTAAGAAAATTATTAAGTGATAAATATGAGTGGATATGGGGTAATGCTGAACAGAAAAATTTTGAACACTTAAAAAATTTAGTAACTACAGCTCCCATTTTATCATTTTTTAATCCAAAACGAAAAATAGTTTTGACGGTAGATGCAAGTCAGTACGGCTTAGGAAGTTGTATTTTACAAGATGGACACCCCATCGAATTCGCATCTGTTTCATTAAATGACGCACAACAGAGATATAGTCAAATTGAAAAAGAGTTGTTAGCTATTGTTTTTGGTTGTCAACGTTTCAATTATTATCTCTTTGGCCAAGAATCATTTGACATAGAAAGTGATCATAGACCTCTTTTGAGTATAGTCAAAAAACCATTGGAGGAATTATCACCTCGTTTACAGCGATTAATGTTAAAATTATTAAGATATAATTTTAATTTAAAATATGTACCAGGTAAAAAAATGCTAGTTGCAGATCAATTAAGTCGCGATCCAAATAATGAAGTATTAGATACTTATTATATAGATAACGATTTGAAAGTACATTCTATCTTAATGACGACTAGAAAAAATGCTGAACGTTTAGAAAAAAGTATAAATGAAGATCCAACATTAAAACAAATAAAATCTTATATTAATAATGGTTGGCCAGAACACAAAAAATCAGTCAACCCTGAAATTAAACAATATTGGTCAATTCGTAATGATATTTATATTCATAAAAATATATTATTTTACAAAAAACGTTTCATCATACCTCGTGAATTAAGAAGTGAATTTTTAAATTTAATTCATAAAGCTCACCAAGGTGTAGTTTCATGTAAAAAACTAGCACAAGAAATAATTTACTGGCCGGGCATATTAAACGATATTGAAAAAATGGTGTTATCGTGTGAAATATGTCAAAAGTATTACGTAAGTAATCAAAGAGAACCATTAATGCCACATAAAGTTCCTCAAATTCCATGGCAAAAAATCGGCATTGATTTTTTAGAAATAAAAGGAATTAATTTTCTAGTAATGGTCGATTATTTCAGCAAGTTTGTTATTGTAAATAAACTGAAAAGTAAAACAGCTGAGGCTGTAATTAGTTGTTTGAAAAATACATTTACGTCACATGGCATTCCACTAGAAATTTTTAGTGACAATGGTCCGCCATTTAACTCAAGTGAATACAAAGCATTTGCACAAAAATATAATATTGAGTGTTCGACATCAAGTCCAAAATATTCACGATCGAATGGCATGATCGAACGCCATATACAGACAATTAAATGTTTATTAAAAAAGAGTATTGAAGATGGTAATGATATGTTTTTAACTATTTTAAATTATAATATTACACCTAAAAATAAATTACCAGCTCCTTGTTATTTACTGATGGGTCGAAGATTGAGAACGACCATGCCAGTAACCAAGTTTGCATTGCAACCGAAATTTCCGGTTAAAAATGCTAAAAAAATATTAATTAAAAATCAATTAAATCAAAAATTAATTCATGATAAAAGATCTAAACGATTAACAGAATTAGTTAACAATCAGCCTGTTCTCATTCAAGAAAATATAAGAATGTGGAAACCGGGTGAAATAAAACAAAAAAGTGGACCCAATGATTATGAAATTGAAACCACTGATGGAGGTATTTATAGAAGAAACCGAATACATATACGACCTCAAGTTTTGAAAAGAGAATCTATAGTAACACCAAACAGTGTTAATGATACTAATTTAGATGTGAATAAATTAAATAGTGATTCCCCATTGAGTGATAATAAAAATGAAGTTGTTACTCGTACAGGTAGAGTCATTAGACCACCTGATAGATTAATGTATATGTGAATTTTTAGTTATAAAAATAATTTGCTTATAAAAATTAAAATGTATCTTTTTAATTGAATTTATTATTAATTGAATGTTAATTTAAGTTGAAATATATTTTGAATTTTGTAATTTCAAAAGGGGCGTGTCATGTATATTCTTGTTTGTAATTATAATCCATACGCACGTACCCTTCTAAGATCAAACCAGTTGATTTCAGATGTTCTTAGAATCAAGGTCTTTGCTTATTGTTAACAACTAATGTAACTTTTATACTAAATATATAAACAATATAAACTTATGTCTTGACATTATTTACAAGTACATTACATAACGAAGGCCAATAATTAAAAAAAAAAAAAAAAACTTTTTTATAATGAAAAGAAATATCCTTAAAAATTCGAAAATAATTTTTTACCCCCAGCACAATCAACTAAAATGTATTCATAAATATTGTTTAATGTCTAATAAATAATATTATAATAAAACAGTTTAACGAAGGGCAATAATTACAAAAAAAAACTTTTTTCTAATGAAAAGAAATATCCTTAAAAATTCGAAAATAATTTTTTACCCCCAACACAATCAACTAAAATGTGTTCATAAATATTGTTTAATGTCTAATAAATAATATAATGATAAAACAAACAGTTTAACGAAGGCCAATAATTAAAAAAAAAAAAAAACTTTTTTCTAATGAAAAGAAATATCCTTAAAAATTCGAAAATAATTTTTTACCCCCAGCACAATCAACTAAAATGTATTCATAAATATTGTTTAATGTCTAATAAATAATATAATGATAAAACAAACAGTTTAACGAAGGCCAATAATTAAAAAAAAAAAAACTTTTTTCTAATGAAAAGAAATATCCTTAAAAATTCGAAAATAATTTTTTACCCCCAGCACAATCAACTAAAATGTATTCATAAATATTGTTTAATGTCTAATAAATAATATTATGATAAAACAAACAGTTTAACGAAGGCCAATAATTAAAAAAAAAAAAACTTTTTTCTAATGAAAAGAAATATCCTTAAAAATTCGAAAATAATTTTTTACCCCCAGCACAATCAACTAAAATGTATTCATAAATATTGTTTAATGTCTAATAAATAATATTATAATAAAACAAACAGTTTAACGAAGGCCAATAATTAAAAATATATTAACTTTTTTCTAATGAAAAGAAATATCCTTAAAAATTCGAAAATATTTTTTTACCCCCAGCACAATCAACTAAAATGTATTCATAAATATTGTTTAATGTCTAATAAATAATATTATGATAAAACAAACAGTTTAACGAAAGCCAATAATTAAAAATATATTAACTTTTTTCTAATGAAAAGAAATATCCTTAAAAAATTTTCTAATGGATAAAAATATCCTTAAAAATTCGAAAATAATTTTTTACCCCCAGCACAATCAACTTAAATGTATTCATAAATATTGTTTAATGTCTAATAAATAATATTATGATAAAACAAACAGTTTAACGAAGGCCAATAATTAAAAAAAAAAAAAAACTTTTTTCTAATGAAAAGAAATATCCTTAAAAATTCGAAAATATTTTTTTACCCCCAGCACAATCAACTAAAATGTATTCATAAATATTGTTTAATGTCTAATAAATAATATTATGATAAAACAAACAGTTTAACGAAAGCCAATAATTAAAAATATATTAACTTTTTTCTAATGAAAAGAAATATCCTTAAAAAATTTTCTAATGGATAAAAATATCCTTAAAAATTCGAAAATAATTTTTTACCCCCAGCACAATCAACTAAAATGTATTCATAAATATTGTTTAATGTCTAATAAATAATATTATGATAAAACAAACAGTTTAACGAAGGCCAATAATTAAAAAAAAAACAAAAACTTTTTTCTAATGAAAAGAAATATCCTTAAAAATTCGAAAATATTTTTTTACCCCCAGCACAATCAACTAAAATGTATTCATAAATATTGTTTAATGTCTAATAAATAATATTATGATAAAACAAACAGTTTAACGAAAGCCAATAATTAAAAATATATTAACTTTTTTCTAATGAAAAGAAATATCCTTAAAAAATTTTCTAATGGATAAAAATATCCTTAAAAATTCGAAAATAATTTTTACCCTCAGCCCCCAATCAACTAAAATGTATTTTTTAACAACAATGCTGAATTATTTGAAATAATATCAAACATTTATTTGAAATAATATGATAACAATTAAAAATATCTACTTTCCCCACTACTTGAAAATACGGTTGAGAGTATTGTATATACAGATATGTATTTCTGTTACATATTTTTTAACGGTACAACAGTATTTCTACTTTAAACGAGAGAATTTTATATTAATTTAAATATGTGCATCGAAATGCAGTAAATGGATAAATAAAAATTTTATATAGTTGTTACAACACGTGTTTAGTTAAGATATTTGCACTAGTGTATTTTAATTTTTATTAAAAATGAGTTTGCAACGTGGACGCAAGCGTTATATTGACACTCAAAAATTCGTAGACGTTATTTTATCTTTTAAAAACGATTTAATTGACTTTCATCATGGTACTGTAGTATCAAAAAAAAATTGTGTTTGGAAGAAAATTTCTGAAAAATTAGATGGAGTTTATTCTGATACTTCTTTGTATCCTATGGTAATGGGTAATAAATATGGTGTTTTGGATTTGTTGATAGGCAAAGAAAAAGTAGTAGATAATGAATATGCATATAGTGAAGAACAAGAAATAAGTATTAATAGTGGGAATATCAGTTATGACAGTAATGATTCAAACATAGTTGAAGATAATATAAAATTTGATTTTTATATTTCTATGGAAGAAATGGATAGCATTGTTGAAAAAAAATACTATGCTCGATCCACTTCGACTCATGGAAAAAAAAAACAATCTAAATTATGGAATGTTTTTCGTCCCGGAATTTATCAATATTTTTTTTCTAAGAAAATTTGGGACTCAACAAACTTAAAATGTGGATTTTTAATTGAACATTCGTACGTTAACCTACAAGTTAGTTCAGCCGCCATTCATGGTATGTTAAAATAATATTTTATTAAGTACTAACTGATCTAAATTCCATAACTAATCCCTAGATATTATCACATAATTAATACCCCATTTGAAAGTGCTTGCAAATTTGTTGGCTCCTTTAGAATACCGGATATGGTCTTATTTTATACCTAAGAAGAAGGAGATACGCGATACCACAATAGCATCAAACAATTATTGATTGTTTATAATTTTTATTGATTTTTTTTACTTTACCTCAATAAAAAATGTTCTTTGAATGTCTTATTAAAATGAAGGATATAATATAAATATGTTTAAGATTATGGAATTTTGAAAAATCATGTTAGGGTCCGCTATAAAATATTTGTTCTATCAAAAGTAAATTTTATATTATAGCTTATTGTAAATGTGGATCATCTCTTATTATTTCCATCACTCAATTACTGCAATCAAAAGATTATATAGCTAACTGTACAGTTACTCATGGATCAGGAAAATGTGGTAAAAGACCTTTAACAAATCCTATCAGACGTAATGTAGCTAAAGAGCTAGAAAGTATAAGTGTTGAAGCTTACAGAGCTCAGAAAGGCAAAGAACTTATGCAAGGAAGAGGTGATAATATTCCTGAACCTTCAATTATTTTTTCTAAAGATGTTTTACATACTGTACGTAAAGAAGGACTAGCAAGCACATATTTAGATCTGGATCTATTCAAGGCATTGCAAAAAATGAAATATGAAAAATTTGCTAACTGTATTCATGATATAGGGTATAATCCTTTTTATGTACATTACGGCACTAACGAGCAGCTAAAAGTATACAAAAATCTTTTTTCGAACAAAAATAATTTAGTTTGTGTATGTATTGACAGTACAGGAGGAGTTGTGAAGAAAATTAAAAAGCCTGATAATATCTTATCAAAACATATATTTTTACACATTGCTGTGGTAAATATAAATTCACAACAATTTACGTTATCACATATGCTCTCTGAAGAGTCTCACACTCCGTCAATAGCATATTGGCTGCTAATGTGGTCAAGATCAGGAGCACCGATACCACATATGATTGTCACTGATTGGTCTCGAGCTTTACTTAATGCTGTAACAATATCGTTTACGAACTTTCGAAATATTGATGACTACGCGGATGTTCTCATAAACGAAAATCATCAGCCTTATCCATATATTAGGATAGATGTTGCCCACACATTGAAAAAATATTCAAGATATTTAAGTGGATTACGTAAAAAAATTAAAATTTTTTATTTAGCATGTATAGGAGAATTAATAAAGTCTGAAAATATGAACGATGCTAAGGGGTTGATACAGAATATTTTTACTGTATGCACATTTGAAAATGAAGGGTTTTTAACAAATGGAACTAAATCAGCGTGTGAGAAAGCTAAAAATATATTAATGGCTAGAATTGCAGGTGAGTAAATTCATAATTTAGTTTAATAGATTCTTTATTGAGACGTCAGCTGTTTTAATGTTGTTTGAGGAACCCAGTTATAGAGTGCTTGCTGAGTTTTGTAAAGATTAACAATTTATTAAGCAGAAATATTTTATAGCTTATATTTGAAACTTTCAGATTAAAATCAAGTACCTAGTAGATTCAAATTCGTGTTTTATTAACTTCCCAATAGGGAGTTATTGTAATTGGTCCGAAAATCGAAATCAAAAATTTTAACATATTTTCATGTTTCAAGGGCATTAGAGTATATTGACACTATTTTTAGAAAAATGTCTGTGTGTGTGTGTGTGTGTGTGTGTATGTACGTACGTACGTACGTATGTACGTACGTACGTACGTGTCATTTTTTTCCGGGACGAAATCTCGCGAACAAAAAATGCTATTGACTTCGTTGGGGTGCTAATCGAAGCGTCTTGACGTGAATATGATCTGAAAGAAAGGATTTTTCGAAATTCAACCCCTACGGGGGTAAAAAGGGTGTTTTTTTCATTTTTATTTTTTTTCTTGGTCGAATTTAGTCGGAACTTAGAATAAATACTATACAATACAAATAATGAAACGTGTATTTCAGTATTTATTTTTTATATAGGTCCAAACAGCCATTAAAGGGATGAAAACCACCATCAAAATTTGAATTTCATACTAATAAATACATCTAATAATTCATGTTGCCTTGGAAACAACACAATTCAAAATTCAAACTGCCAGATTAGTTTTTCTAAAAATGTGCATTATATTATTGACATTATTAGGATATTAGAAAACTAATATTCAGAATACAAAGGGTGAGTTTTATTTCTGATAATTTCCATTAAAATTTTTCATACACATATTAAAAAAAAATATTTACAAACTATAACATAGTAATATTAATTATGGAAACAATAAGTAATCAGTATTCAAGTATTGTAAGTCATACCATGTTGGGAAGTTGATTGTGTGGACCTAAAGGATCGCACCCCACAGCATTATACGTTATATAGTTTAATTTTATATCCCCGGGTATAATTGGATCCGACAGCTAGTTTTTCTTTCTTATTTCATCTATAGCAGCGGTTCTAAAACTAGGGGCCGCCAAATTTTTACGGGGGTCCGTGAAACATTTTTGGCAAAAAATTAATTTACATAAAGTACTTTTATATTTCTATTTATCTGTGATTAATTAGTATATAACGACCTTTTTTGTTTTTCTATCAGGGATGGGGGTCCTTGAAAAATAATTGTTCAAAAAAGGGGTCCCTAGACCGCATAAGTTTAAGAACCGCTGATCTATAGCATACCTTTTTTTACTTTCTTATAATAATATGGGTCATACGTATATATAATTTACAATTAGTAGTGTTGTAAAACTTGTAAAGCCAATTTATTTCAAATTCTGAATTTTGATGAAATTATCTATTTTGGCCTTTTCTCTGAATCCTTTCTGATCTTATGAAGTATATATATTCATATGAATTTTAAACTTGCTGCAACTTTATATAACCGATTGCCGCTTACAGATGTTACTTTACCCGATGGTATTATTGAAAATCATAATATAATTTCAAATGAAGATTTGGAAGAAGTCGAAACTAATGAGACAGCCACACGTAATAAATGGACTGAATGGGGAAAAACAATATTAATATATGTAAAAGAAAAATGTAAAGATGATGGCGATAGGATAAATGCTCAATATTTTATAAAATTAGCAGATTATCTAATAAAGGACATTACTTTGCTTCCTTTGTGGACAAATATATGTGCAGAGAAGTATAATTACTATAAAGATACTGCTTCAAGTGCAGCAGTTGAAGGTGAATTCAACAAGATAAAAAATGTAATATTTAATTCAAGAGATTTACCAATGCGAGCTGATTTATTTATTGAAAAGCATATCAATTATTTACAAGGTAAACTGCCTATTGTTAATGCAGCTCTGAATGAGAATGCAAATGAAGAAACTGTTGATGATTTAGTTGCTAATGATAATTTAGAAAATGGAGGAAATGAAGAGGGTGCTAGTGTAAATAATAACCCTCATGACTTGTTATTTGCTGACGCAAATAATGATTTTACAATTTGTGAAGTAAAATGCCCAGCGTGTACTAATAATCATCTTCCCAATGGAGCACACGTATGTATGTATTGTAATAAAGCAGTACATGCTTTGACTGAATGCTCACAACCAGTTGGAGAAGAAGGATTCGGGCAGAAACGAATTTGTTCTTCATGTATAAAAAAGCAAGTAAGAGAAACAAGTGCTTCTGAACAACAAAACTGTAAGGTTTGTACTGGCAAGATAATGTCGCGTGTAAAATGCTTTATATGTAACGAAAATATTCATGAAAAAAGGGAATGTTCAGAACCCTATGAAGGCGAAAGGATTTGCCTTCATTGTTCAAAAGATACCAATACAAAGAATATTCTTGCTTTAAATGAAGCGGACAACTGGAGAAATTTAGCGAAAAAAAAAATAAAAAAACTGAAGAATCTTGCGCAAAAGGTAACTTAATTAATGAAATTAAAAAAGTATTGAATTTCAAATTGTAGAGATACATTGAAATATAATTTTACTATACCCTGTATATTATTACTGAATTGTATATGTATGTTTTTTTTAACAGGTGTTACACTCCCTAAGCAACGTAAAGCCTTGTACTTGGGAGATTCTAAATGCAAGATAAGAGACAAACTTACTATTGATAAACACATGAAAATACCTGTCCTGAAAAATGCTAATAATTTCGATATTGGTTTAACAAATATTAAAGGAAAAAAAGTATCGGTGCAAAATACCTGTGCTTTTGATAGTATCTTTCAAATTATGTTAGCAGCGTCATTTGATTATGACACTTTCTTAGAAAAAGTAAGAGTATTTTATTTAATCTTTCAGTTATAATATTATTTTAAGGAAATTTACTAAAATCTAATATGTAGTACATTCAAATAGAAAAAAAAAATCTGCTTCTATGGAAAATTTAAAAAAATAATCATAGTTTTTTTAAACCTCTTGAACAGTTTATAAGATATAATTTTATTACAGGTGCATGTATTAGAAAAAAAATATGATTTCTTTAATTTAATAAAATATGTTAAAGAAAAGGGAGTGACTGCAAAAGCTTACCAAAAGAGGGCCGAAATATTAAATATGTTTTTTCATATATCACATCATTCTAATATTAATTCATTGCTAGTAATGAACTGCAATGAAAATGTAGTTTTTCTTGCAGAAAAATTACTACCGATAATAAGTTATACAGAAAAATTGTTTTGTACCAAAGGGTGCCGAAGTACAGAAGAAAATTATAATAATTATTCGGTACCCATTACACACATTTTAGAAAATGGTACAGAGCAACTACTCACAAAGATATGGAGCCAATATTTACCTTGTACAAAAACTGGATGTACAGGGATTATTAAAAGACAACATTTGCTAGGTACGTAAATAAATTTTCAACATCATAAAGGTTAATTTCTTTTGAGAAAAACATTGTAATTTTAAAATCTTATCTTTCCCAACGTTCATATTTATAGAAGACTTGTATAATAATAATAATTAATAAATAATTATAAATTCGGTAAATAATTATAATTTCACTATAATTACTTTCAGGTGACATTGTTTTGATAAATGTGTACGATACAGAAAGCGATATTGAAATATTAATTAAAAATATCCCCACTACAGTTATAATTCCTGAAGATAATGACAATGTACTACATTTATTAGGGCTAGTGCATTATAAGTGTTATAAAAAAACAAGAAGAGGGGAAGATTCGAATGGGCACTATATGGCATTTTGTTTAAGGAGAGATGGTGAATGGTGCAAATACGACGACATCAACGGAACGTGCATAAATAAACTAAATAAAAAAACATTAATGGTTGTACCAAACTTACTCGTTTATATGCAAGTCAGAAAATAAATTTGTTTTTTGTTTCCTGATTAAATAATTTATGAATACATTTTAAGTGATTGTGCTGGGGGTAAAAAATTATTTTCGAATTTTTAAGGATATTTCTTTTCATTAGAAAAAAGATAATATATTTTTAATTATTGGCCTTCGTTAAACTGTTTGTTTTATCATTATATTATTTATTAGACATTAAACAATATTTATGAACACATTTTAGTTGATTGTGCTGGGGGTAAAAAATTATTTTCGAATTTTTAAGGATATTTCTTTTCATTAGAAAAAAGTTAATATATTTTTAATTATTGGCCTTCGTTAAACTGTTTGTTTTATTATAATATTATTTATTAGACATTAAACAATATTTATGAATACATTTTAGTTGATTGTGCTGGGGGTAAAAAATTATTTTCGAATTTTTAAGGATATTTCTTTTCATTAGAAAAAAGTTTTTTTTTTTTAATTATTGGCCTTCGTTAAACTGTTTGTTTTATCATAATATTATTTATTAGACATTAAACAATATTTATGAATACATTTTAGTTGATTGTGCTGGGGGTAAAAAATTATTTTCGAATTTTTAAGGATATTTCTTTTCATTAGAAAAAAGTTAATATATTTTTAATTATTGGCCTTCGTTAAACTGTTTGTTTTGTCATAATATTATTTATTAGACATTAAACAATATTTATGAATACATTTTAGTTGATTGTGCTGGGGGTAAAAAATTATTTTCGAATTTTTAAGGATATTTCTTTTCATTAGAAAAAAGTTTTTTTTTTTTTTTTAATTATTGGCCTTCGTTAAACTGTTTGTTTTATCATAATATTATTTATTAGACATTAAACAATATTTATGAATACATTTTAGTTGCTTGTGCTGGGGGTAAAAAATTAGTTTCGAATTTTTAAGGATATTTCTTTTCATTAGGAAAAAGTTAATATATTTTTAATTATTGGCCTTCGTTAAACTGTTTGTTTTATCATAATATTATTTATTAGACATTAAACTATATTTATGAATACATTTTAGTTGATTGGGCGGGGGGTAAAAAATTATTTTCGAATTTTTAAAGATATTTCTTTCCATTAGACAAATGTTAATATATTTTTAATTATTGGGTTGGTTTAAAAAAGTATTGATTAGTTTTTTGGATAAGGGCCCCTCAAATTTTGAAAAATTCTGTTGGGGTTTCGCGATTAAAGAAGTTTGAGAAGCACTCTTTTAGACGATTGATTTAATAAATATGTTATGTAGTTGTTTTTTTATCGTTTTCTCGTGATTTTATTTCATAAATTTTAATTTTTTGGTTTAAGGGTTGAAATTTTTTTTTTTTTAATTTTTTTGGTATCATTCGAGAGTAATAAAAAAGTAATAAAAAATGACATAGGTTTCATTCCGAATGCATAAAACGAACCAAAGTTACGTAATGGTTGGTGCAGCTTCAACGGTAAGCTGGATCATATGGCTGTAACTCGATACTGGCAAGGGTAATAAAATCCTGTTAGTGGTAATAAATTAGTAATAAAAAAGTAAGAAAAACCCATACTACTTTTATTTGATTGTGCTGATTTGGCTGGTGCAACTTCCAGGACGTCATTTTTTTCTAATACCTACCGTTTAAAAAATAAATCGAAAAAATTAAATTTTTTAGAAAATCGATTATTTCCTAAAAACAAATTTGGGGGGGGGGAAATGGATAGAACATAAATTATAAATAAATACCCTCTACAACTTTGATCTAAAACATTTTTTTCTAATGTGCACCGTTTATACATCATGACACCGAGTATTAATATGTGATTACTTTTATAATTTAATATTTGATTTTAAAATTTTTTACTTACAAAATGATTTTCAGTGAATAAAATTGATACATTCTATTTAATATTGACATTAAATATTAAACGAAATCAATTTAGATTAGTGATAGTTGTATTAACATGTATTTATTTTCCTAGATTTCAATTTTGACAGTTCTAAAAATAAATTCCAAAATTTTCATAGATAACTAGATTTTTTGTATTATAACATCATTTTTAACATAAAACTAATATTATTCATTTTTTGTTCAATTCATAAGATACAAAAAAAAGAATAGAACATAAATTATAGAAAATAATATTCTCTACAACTTGTATCTCAAATATTTTTTTCTCATACCTACCGTTTAAAAAATAAATCGAAAAATTTAAATTTTTTAGAAAATCGATTATTTCCTAAACCAAATTTTTGGGGGGAAAATGAATAGAACATAAATTATAGATAAAAGTTCCTTCAACAACTTTAATCTGAAACATTTTTTTCTACTGCCCACCGTTTCATAAATAATTCGAAAAGTTCAAAAATTGACACCAGTAAACTTCCGTTTCCGGTTTAGTGATGGTTTTCAAAAATAGGAGGTGCACATCTAGAGTATACAAGAACCTTAAGTTTAAAATTCCACGTTCGTAAGTATTACAGTTTTGGCTGTAGAGCGTTCACAGACATACAGACAGACAGACACACACACAGACAGACACACAGACGTCATTGAGTTAATGGTTGTATATGATTCAGGGACGCTCAAAACGTGTAATTCCGTTAAAATCTCGAGTTCGAATTTTTTCGTGATCACTAACTTTATTTATACATTACATTTCATGTATGTATAAAAAAGTAAAAAGGTAATATGTTTTATTTTTTGCATATGAAATGGATGTCACCTCTTGAAGGTCAAAGCAAACGATAAAAAAGGTAATATGTTTTATTTTTTGCGTATGAAATGGATGTCACCTCTTGAAGGTCAAAGCAAACGATAAAAAAGGTAATATGTTTTATTTTTTGCATATGAAATGGATGTCACCTATTGAAGGTCAAAGCAAACGATAAAAAAGGTAATATGTTTTATTTTTTGTATATGAAATGGGTGTCACCCTTTGAAGGTTAAAGCTAACGATAAAACGAAATGTACCAATTTTTTGAAAAAAAATGTACTCCGTCATTTTTTTCTAGCGCCACCCCTATACGAAATTGTCTATTAACGGGACTAATATTATTATATTATTAATTTATTTTAGGATGGATTTCCCTTAACAGATTCAGAAAGTAAAGATGAAACTGAACCATGGAACATAACAGATAATGAAACACTACTTCAATCAACAGAATGGCAATGATACATTTAAAAAATATAAATACGATCAAAGTTTATGATCGAGAGTTTAATAAGGCAGATTATGGCATTGATTTGAATAAAATAAAAATGTCGATAAACAATTATTCAGTTAATAAATGGCGAAGAGAGTTGCTAGACTCATCGAAAGGACGAGCTACATTTTTATTTGTGCCTGATGCTGCAGCTTACATCCATGAGCGTCCCAAACTATCAAGAAAGCTAGTTTAATTATTTACGGGACACGACGAGTTTAATACTCATCTAAAAAGGATCGGTAAATCACATTGTGGATTGTGTCAATGCTGTCGATCCTCAGATGACACTCCCGCGTACAGAATTATCGAGTGTCCAATGTACGATGATGCAAGAAACGAACTGAACTTGTGCATTGGGGATGACATCCGCACAGTCTGCTTGCATGAAAAGATTAACGCTTACAGTCCACAAGAAGTTCTAAATGCGCTCCTGCCGTTCACGGACCCGCCAATCATGCAGGAGGAAGATTAATAGAATATTAGAATATATTAGTTAGGTTAAATATAGGAAACTTGGCATTCCAACACTTGTTGGAAGAAAATACTATATATAAATAAATGTAATTCTCTCCCCCAGTTAGGCCAGTTAGATATATAGGCAGGTTATGGTACTGCCAAAAATGTTACATACATACACATGTTTTGTATTATAAAATTAACATTGTGCGTATTTATTGAATTAAATAAACATAGCTTACTTATTAGGCGGTAGCCTGGTAAGAAGAGCTCTAATAGCCATTATATTTGCACCTGGTGAAGCAGAAAAACCACTGTCATTGTTTCATGACACCTACGTTGAGGTAACGAGTTTTAATGAATTAGAAATTTATGGAGGCGAACTCATTAATAGTCAGACCGTTTGCGTTACCAGAACTAGGTTAAGTTCGAAATCATGAGATCTAATCATCGATGCGCTTCTGTGACCAAACTATTTTTTTCAGCACTGAAACTAAGAGTGCAAAAAATAACAGCAAGTATTAATTTATGCTTGTGAAAGTCAAAATCATAGAAGCCAGTTAGTCCTCGCAATCTTCTTAGCGATGCATTCGTAAACGATTTGGTTTCACATGACAGTGGTTTTAAAGTTTTTTTACCCGATCGAGGATCTCTAGTATTTTGTGAAAATAAAGTTTTTGCGATGATTCGACAACTTGGTCCACCAAATTTTTTCTTGGCGTTATCACCAGCAGAAACAAAAAGGCAAGAGTTGCTCGTAATATTAAAGAAATTTGTCGACAATATTGTTATTATGGAACTAGAATATGAAGAAATAGTTCGGTCAATAAGAACCGACCCTGTGATATGTGCTGGATACTTTAACTTTCGTATAAGAAAACTCTTTACACTTCTATGAACAAAGAACAGCGTTTTCTTGGAACATGATGTATAATTGATAGCTACATCTGAGTTGAATTTCAACAACGAATATCTCCCCATGTGCACTAGGGTGTCCCGAAAAATTTTTTTTTTGTTTTCCTTAACGCAAGACCTCTTGAAATTTGTGTAATTGATTACCAAAATAATTTTAAAAATAAAATTAAACTATATCTTTAGGGTTCTACCGATTTTCAAAGTTTTGAAAATTTGTCATTTTTATGGTAATATTTCGTTATTCTTAATTTCGGCTCCTGAACTAAATATAAAAAAAATATTTACTTTTGTTCTATTTAGGTGTAATACATACACGACGTTTCGATTTGTATGCAACAACACGTTACTAGCTACTTCGAATTTGTTAGGTTTTTTTAACCTGCAAATTACCTCAAATTTTAACTTGTTTCGAGGATTTGACTCACGAGTGTTTTCTTCGTAGCCAAAGTAATTTTTATGCTATAAAAGTACAATTGCGATTATTAAAGTGTTAAAAGCGGATTTTGTGAATTTTAAATAATGAATTCGAGGCGTAGTGAGACTAATTGTGCTTTATTGGGACCATACAAAGAACTTGACGATCGGCAGCTACCAATTATAAGGGACGCCATTAAATTTATTTTATTTGTCAAGAACGAACTGAAATTAAAGTATAATAGCAAAGATCTATCCAATTAAGATATATACGCGATTGTTTATGAAGAGATCAATAATATTTGGACCAAAGCTTCGATTCCAATCGTAATTAAGGAACGAGTTATTCAATTACTGAAATCCTATTTTGAAAAGTACCTCAATTTGAAAAGATACCCCAAAATCAAACGAAACGATAGTTTTGAAAACAAACGAAGTTTTTCGACGTTTCTGCTTGTAAATTCACTTCATTTGAATCTTTTTCGTGTTTAAAACCTAAGAAAGTTCCCATCAACGAGAGAAGAACTAACACCGGTTGGAAGGGTGGCGTGATTCAATATTTAGAGGAGTATTTGGAGAGACCGTTACAATGGTGTGTTTGTATGCTTCATGCCAATGAGTTACCCCTTCGTCATTTATTTTTGACCTTAGGTTGCACTTCGAGCCCTAGAGAATATTCCGGACCTATTGGCAAACAATTAGCTGATTGCGAAAATAAAATAATAACCCAAGCGCGTGGCTATCCAATACGTGCGGTTCACAATACCACGGTGTCTTTTTGTGCGGTGGCTGGTAATTTATCTGACTTGCCGAAAAATGTGGTCGATGAACTAAGTACGGATCAAAAATATCTTTATGAGATATGTCAAGCTGTATCGACTGGTTTCTGTACTCCTGAGCTGGCAAACCGTCAACCTGGAAAAATGGTGCGCTCGAGATAGCTTACTTCTGCTAATCGTATACTCAGATTTTACGTAAGTACTCTTAATCCATCAGAAAATTTGCATTTGCTTGTAAACTACGTGGTTATCCGATTTGGTTCCTAATCAAGCAAAAGACGAATTTTAAGGACGGAGCCAAACCTATTTTTCAACTGATTTTGTACTCTCGATTTTTACCCGAAAATATGATATCTGTTATGGATTCTGTTATCAAAAGATACGCTTTTTTGCGCACCCAGAAAACCTACTTGTATATTGTTTGATGATAGAGACCACATTCGGGAGCTGGCATTGCAATGAATAATAAAAGCTAGAGAAGCTGAAAGTAGCACTAAACGTAGGATATTTATACCACCAAAAATTAACTTCTCTGCTAGAGATTACACCGAAATTATTATGTGGCACGAGAGTCAAGTTACAATACCGCCAGTTCTTCAACATATTTCTAGTGAGGACCTTCAAATCATGGTAAAAAATAAGAGCTTGGGAATTTTTGACTTTCCTTGTCACACACAATCTGTGAAAATATGTTTTAAACTGGTAACAGAGGCTTCACAAAGTGTAACTGACGCTACTTCTAGAGATGGCTTCATTAGAATCAGGTTGCAATCTCTAGCAGAAATGCCATATTTTAGACACAAAAATAAGTTTAAATTCTAAGTTTTTTTCATTGATTATAAGCTCTATTTTGTTTATTTTGTTTTCTTGTGCTTTGTTTAATTAATTTTAATAATAAAATGCCTTTTAAACTTGGTTTTATATTATTTTAGGCATATAGCTTAGGTCTGAAAAAACGTAAAATTTACAAAACTTCAAAGTGCGGTAGAGCCCTAAAGATGACATGCAATTCTAGTTTTTGTATTTTTTGCGTAATCTGTGTACAATTACACAAATTTTGATACCTCTTGCGATAGTGTAGCCCGAAAAAAAATTTTTTTAATACATTACGGGACACCCTAATGTGCACTGTCTTTTATGAATGAAAAATGTCCCAGTTTATAAGAGAAATAAAAGCTAACAAGAAGTTGTCAATTTTATCGACAGATTCATTTTAGTTGATGGTGGGCTTGAAGATAACCTTCTTACATATCAAATTCACAGACACACTTTTACCTGTAGAAGGAAAAGCCATAAAGAAAGGGAGTGCAGATTTGGGATACCCTTCTTTCCTATCAGGCAAACTTGTGTTCTTGAGCCTTTATGTAAGGAGAGCATCGCAGAGCAGGGGCTGAAAAATTTAAAGAAAAAGTGACAAAATGTTCAAAAAACAAGAAAGAACAACGGACCATTAACTTTAACGAATTCCTGATTGAAATAAACATGAACGAGGAAGAGTGGTTTTAAACGAGAAACTGTATTATTGAAACGTCAACCAAATGAATCGCATATAAATCTTTTTAATCTAGACATTTTACGACTATACGCCTTGAACATGAACATACAATTCATATAAGATATGTATTCATTTGCATGGGCGCCGGCAGGATTTCTGTCAGGGGGGTGCATCTAGGTATATTAAATTAAATTTATTTAAGGTACTTGACCACGCTGGAAAGCAAAAAATACATTTTCAATAATTTTTTTCAGACCCTGTAAAACAGGGCTTCTTAAAGTGCTGGCCACGGGCCCCTAGGGGGCCTTGGTCTTCTCACAAGGGAGCCTAAAAAAACACGATTATAACAAATAAATTTACTACCGTTAAATAAGTTTAAATATTCAAATATGCACTTTCTAAAATTATATAAATGAAATAATAATTTATTTTAACCCTTCTGTATTTCAAAAAAGGGGGGCCGTGAGTTATCATTATGAGCTGCAAGGAGGCCGCGACGTCAAAAAGTTTAAGAAACACTGCTGTAAAAGAGATTACAATGATTTTTTTAAACATTTATTTGAAGCTTCTGGAATACAAAAATACTTGATTTTTTTAAGTTTCATTTTTTAACAACTATCCAGGAGGCGCCAAAGTCGAGGCCACAAAAAAATGGTGTCCCATGGCGGACAGTTAATCTCAGGATTGGTGAATTTGAAAAAAAAACGGTATCTTCAAAAGAAAGGTCCCTTACGTGACAATTTACCATAGTTTGCCAAAAATAAAAAAAATAAATAAAAAATGGCGGATGTTTGAAAAGCACCCCTCTGCTAAAAAAATGTTATAATTAATTTTTTCTACAACCGTGTTAAAAAGTAGGCTTTTTTCATTGTCATTTCAGTGTGTAAAGTAGTACTTTAGCGCTCGCCGTGCGACAATAGTATATTGTGCAACTAGTGCTAAAAGTTGTCGATTGCCCACGAGAGCGAAGTTGAGCGCACGAGCGAAGCGAGTGCGCTCGTTCGCTCGAATTTACAAATTCTGTACACTGTACCGGTTGAAAAATAGTAGCGGATACCTCAGACACCGAAGGAAAAGCAGGATTATTCAGTATGTTCGCTTCAATAAGGAAACCCACGAAACCGATTGATACCACGAACATCTGATGTTATTCCTGCCATGAAGAAATGACAACGAAGATCTTATAAAAATCGATCACAAAACTATTTTCAACCAGGAAAGAAATAAAATTTTCACAAATAAAAAAATCATACGTTAATATTCTACATTTAAATAAGGCAAGCATGTTTTCTTTTTTAACGTTTCTCAATTAATTTTATCTTCAGTTCGAAATGGACTGCTCTGTACTCTAGAGTCTAGACTGTATACCAAATTGTTACAGATGCGGTAATAAACACATTAGTTACCTAATGTAATAAACTGTAATAACTATTTATGTTATTTTAAATAATAAAATAAAGTAAATCCACTTTCACAAATCAATAATTTTTTACAGGCCATATATCATGAACAAATGCATTGGTTTTATTTTTATTCCACCGACTAATTTTTTTAATTGTTATAATAAATATAGTATTGTCGCCTTGAAAAACAATCGAAAAAAATTTTGAAAGAGGTGAAAACAAAAAGCACAGGGGAGAAAAAAATAAGTTTTTCGAACATTATAGTAACAAACAGTGACTGGTTTATTTTGTTTAGAACAAGAAAAGAAAGGCGATCAGCACGTTTTACATAATCTTTGATATTAGTACAGTCAATATACACAAAATTTTTCAAAATCTAGAAATAACCCGATGGTCAATAAAATTGTTGTATTTAGATAGTTTAGTAATAGAACTAAATATGCAATCAATTTTCTCCACGGAAAGTTAACTCTGTTTGCCTATGCACACCTGTATTTACATGAATTTTTAATTATTTCATTATAACTTAAAAAAATGGAAATACAAAAAAAAATTCTGACAAAAATTGTAGCTCATACCTCAAGCTACAACTTTTATTTGAAATTTTTTAAGCTATCTTTATTTTTTATAAAGGTTAAACGGATTTTTAAATTAGGTTAATCGTACAGTTGTATAAGAGGTCCCCTTTTGTACCAACATTAATTCATCACAACTCTTTAAAAAAAGAAGATAGGCAAAAGTTTTCAAATAAAACTTATAGCAAAATTGTAAAAGTAATTTTTTTTATATTTTAATGAATTATACCGGGTGTCTCGGATAATTTTTCCAGCATGGGGATCTCAGTATCTATAAGAGATACAGGTTTGGTTAAATGAGATGAATTATTTGTAAGAAAGGGTATTACTACATAAATAATTATTCATAATTCTATGTGGTTTAGGCGGTATATCCAAAAAACTGAAAATTCGGAATTTCTTTAAATGGCTATAACTTTTTTGTCAAAGTAGATATATACTTTTTGTAGACGGTTTCTTAAATCACTTTTTATGTAGAATCGATTGGTGCATTTAGATTTTTTATATCACTTTTAGTTTCCGAGCTATGAGCCCTAACATTAGTTTTTCTTATGAGCCGCTAAGTTGGCTATGGCATATTTGAACGTGTTTTTTACTCTACTTTACAACGACAGTATGCCACTTGCCATACTGTCGAAAAAAAAATATAATATATTTTTTTCAAATAGTTCATTGTTTCAAATATTCATTTGTTATTTTGATTGTTGTTATTGTGATTTTTGTTTACAATTTTTGTTTTTCATGGCTCACTTAAATAATTGTAATAAAATACTTAATAAATTTCATTGGCATTTATATACATCACTACCAAAAACAGATCTGACTTCCGATATGTGAAGATATAACACTATTAAGAACAAGTTAACCGACCATTTAAGGCCAAAAGTTAACACCAGTTTTGAAAATTTCAATTTTAGAAAAGCTAAACAAGATAACGAGAGCATAGATCAGTTTTATACCCATTTAATAAAACTAACGCCAACTGCAAATTCGTAAACAAGGACGATGAAATAAAACTCAAATAATTAATAACACCAAACAAACAAATCTGCGGCGTTTAGGGTTAAGAGAATGTTATATATTGATTATTAAAAAATAATCAGCTATGAATGTAAAACAAGTATTGTATTTAATATAAAATAATGTATGACAAAATTGTAAATTGAAAAGACTAATAAATAAAGATTAATAGTAACGTGTGCAATTAATACAATGTATTAAAGGAAAATACATAACAGAGAAGAACCCAAACTAGAAGTTTTATTAGAACAGGGATGACTCCTGGAAACAACACAATTGCAAGTCGATGCAATCGAACAAGACAACAATGAAACAGGTCGCAGAGATCGAGTCGATTTTAAAAACAAGAAACAAGTTGACCATAACAAACACAAAATTTTTTCAAATGTGCCTAAAAAACACAATGGTGCAAAAACTGACAAACATGCCCAGCATTTAATGTTACATGTTTAACGTGCGGGAAATGCGGATATTTTTCAAAAGTTAATCAAAGAAAAGAAAAAAACACGTGCAAATTTCACCAAACAAAGTACTGAAACGACTAAAACATTTAGTTTGAATTTCGGAACTTTTTTTAACACAATACAAATAATACATAGAGAGATCATTCACATGCAACCGTCCATCCTGTGTTCTCGTTGCAAACTAACTGCTTACTTCATGTTAGTACCACCATCATACATTCTCTATGTTGGTACTAGACATGCTGGACACTACACTTATAATTGAAGGTTACACAGGCAGAAATCACCTAAAAAGATGTGAGACAATATCGCCCCGTACATGGAATGTTGGCATTCTGTCGAAACATTGAAAATTTTAATATACCCGTCAATACAATATAATATACAGCTGAATTGCCAAGTGTGACAATGCTAAATGAACATCTTGTAACCTTTTAGTAGTTGTTATGAAAGATGTCACAATTTATGGTTACAAACCACCATCTTCACCATATTAAGCCATCGATAACAAGTTGCATGAAATGTTGAATGTAGCTCCTAAGCAAATACTGTTAAGGGACTTCAATGTAGACCAAATAAAAGGTGATCTTTTTAACCAGATCCTTGCTGCTTATAACCTCTATAACACTATGAACAATAAAGACATATCATTTTCAAATTTTAACGTCTTTACACAATATTATGAATCATATTTTAGCTATAATAAGCCGATCTTATGCATAATAGTATTAGACTACTGTTATGTATAGGGTTTTCGCTATTTGATGTTACTCACTAATGTAACCATCTTAACAATGATTAAAAAAAGATCTCTTGCATTGTGCCATTCGTACAGAGTAGTTTCATTTAAACGAGCTCCCGCAATAACTTAACAATGAAAATGCCTCTAGAATACAATATTGTTCCACCATCGTAAATTCATGATACACAAGAAAGTTGCAGTCTTGCAGTAACATAATAGTTAATAGCAACCGATTTTATAATATCTTCAAATTAACTCCTTATGCCGATGCGGTGCACACAAATAATCTATACATAAAATAAATTATAAGATTTTTACGGAATAATAACAGTGCTCTGATTGGTGATGAATAGCAAATATCAATAATTAGACCAATACTTGCGAATTATTATAAAACTATAGAAACAATAGGGGATGTTAATTGTTTTCATTATGCAATTTTAAGACATTTGTGGAGAGGAAACTCTCATGAAAACACTTCGTGCAGTGCTTGCGGCTCGTGTTATAGTTAATCCAGAATACTGTCAACTTTTAGGTCAACAATAAGGCAGGTGTAAGAACAAGCATAATAATTAGATTAGTTAGTTACAAGAGTAGGCCAGGCTGTCAAGACAGAAAACAATAGACAGCGCCAGTAAGCTGAAGCAACATAAATATAAATACTTAATTAATTATAATTTGTAATAAATACAAACAGTTTAAATAAATACACATATGTTAATCATAAACGTGTTACAGCAGGTACATCATTTACAGTCTAAGAAATGTTAACGTTGGGTACGTAGAGACTGTAGGGTAGGATGGTGCAAGAGTGCACGGTGTACAAGAGTATGCAAGGCCATTATTTAATCACAGAACAGTGTTTTACGGCTAACTTCAGTTACCAAGTCTCCTGGCATGGCAAGTACACCGATAATAAATGTTATATGTTTTTATAGTCATTTACAGATTTAGTTAAAAAAAGTGATTTTGACCACTGCGATGTAATATTTCGTTTTTATAAACAGGATTGTACTAGAGCAGCCATGGGCAACCCAAAAGTGTAAAAGGGCCAAATTTTTCAAAACCCAATAAGTCGGGGGCCGCAATCAATTTTTACTCTCTTTTTTTAATACGTTAATATTTGGGTTATATTGGTTAGAAATATAAATTTTTGTTACATGTTGATGTATTTTTAGCACTTTTTTAGTTTAAAAAAATTAATATTTGTATGGCAAGACAGTGTCAGTAGTTAAAAGACAGAATATTATAATGTATACATACATATTTTTATGCCACTCAATCACTCATTAGATTTATTACAGATAATATTACGAAACAGCATCAAATACATACATTATTTATTTTTGATTGTTTACAATTTTTGTCAACAAACACATTTTTTAAATACATATGTATATATTCAGTTTTAAGTCATCCAAAAATAAAATGAATGAGCAGTCAGTACCAAGAAAGAGTTTTTTACATATTGCCTATGTATTGGAAGATTGATATTTATTAAAATACATATTATGTATTTAAAAAATGTGTTTGTTGACAAAAATTTTAAACAATCAAAAAAATTTTTAAAGTGAAACTTTTATTACATCGTCTCAAACTTTTTGGTCTGTGTGTTGCATGTCGCTGACAAGCTGGAACAAGCAGCCATTCATTGTATGACAGTTTATGTACTGTGTGCTATTATACATATTTAGTAAGTTTGAATTGTAATTTGTCAGTGTTTAATGTAAATGTTGTTATTTATTTGCTTTTGGTAAACAACGACACAGCTAGTGAGTCCAAAAAACTGATCAACGAGGAAAAAGCAAAGAATAGTGCAAAAATGAATGACGATGAATTAATTTTACGCCGTAAAAAACAGAACGCCGACAGAGCACGTGCTTATAGAAAAAGGAAAAAAGATCTTGGTTTTTATATAGAATTTATTAGAATTATTAGAACTTTTTGCTGGTGCATGTTGTTGTTTATGGATTTATTTCAATTTTGAGTGCTTGAATTTATTATTCCGAAAATTTTTAGTTAAATGTCTATAATGTGAAAAAAAGTTTCACTTTTACCGTGGTTTCATAAAACCACACAATCCTTTTTTTTAAATTAACGTAAAATTTATGTTTGTTATATAATTTTGAAAATGTTGAAGGGTCGCAAATAAGAGTGCCATGGGCCGCATGCGGCCCGAGGGCCGCGGGTTGCCCATGGCTGTACTAGAGATTATAAAGGTAATCTACTTTTTCCTGTTTATTTTAGTTACATTACTATCGAACTATTTGTTGTCCGAGTTATTTGTGGATTCCTTTCAATAGGTGGTACTAGTGACGTTTCAAATTTGTTTGGTCAGGGAGTGCAAGAGTGCGCAGTATCAAAACGTACAAGAGTGCGCGTTCACTATTGTCCAATATTTCGTTGACAATAAGACAAAGAGTAACTCAGAGGAAAAAAATTGGATCCAAGTGTATTATAAGAAGCCAAAAACTTCTAAAAAAATCAATAAATAAATAAAGCTAAACCCAAACTGCAACAAAGAAAAAAATATGGGCACGTCCTGGCTGCTCAGAAATATTCAAGGAACGAATCGTAGAAGACTAGATAGAATATATTTCTTGCATAGACTGGTGATACAAGAAATGCACAGCGTACTCAAGTCGTAGTCACTACAAATGTAACGTTTGTAAGTTATGCGCACTCTTGTCCTCATTGGTAGTGCAAGAGTGCGCATTCAGAAGGCCTTAAATATTTTAAATAGTTCCTAAAGCGTTATTTATAAATTAAATAATATGTTTTACTTTGGTAGTTAGATTACCTAAGATAATAAATAACTATAACATCCTCTCTGAAATCTTTCTATTTAGTTCCATAAAATGAAACAGCGAAAGTGCGCACTCCTGCACCACCCTACCCTATGTAGAAGATTATTATTATCAAAGAAAATTCGCTTACCGCGGTGGTTTCGCGGACAAGATTTTTACTTTTTTAATCACATGTATTAAGCTGTTTACTGCCAAAAAGACACTTAGAAATGAAGTCGTGACTAACGAAATATATAACAGGCTAAGACATGGTGGAATCTAGCTATCGATTTTAGAGACGATTTAAAACGTCGACAAAAAATTATCAAACTTAAAAAAACAGAGACCGTTTACATAAAAATTTCCAAAGAAGTCTTTAAAAAAATTAAAGATTCTTTACTTCAGACATTTGTAAAGTTTTCAAGCAAAAATTAATGAAAGAAGAATATACTAAACAAAATATAGAAAACGTAAGATCTTCGTATTATAAAAGCAACATTGTAGAACTTTTAGACGAAAATTTTGTTTTCTATTCACGCAAAAGTAAAAGCGATATTTTAGTTTCAACATATTTTATCGACCGCAAAATGACTGGAAAATTTAGAAGAATATTTTGATTAAGTTCATTTTATAACTGTAATATAAATTGTCAAAGTATTGCCGTTTTGTATATTTTTATACATTTTTTAAACATACATTTTACATGTGACAACTAATGCAAGTAATAATTTACAAATTGATGAAAATGAGGAGAGAGTACTGCATCAGAATGCACAGTATACAGTTGTGCCGAAGAAAATGTCGTTATTCCACCTGTACATTACGGATTTGACTTTTATTTACACCACGAATATTCAAGTAAAAATCTCATAGGTTTTTGTTACATATTTGAAGAAATACGACGTTTTCTGACAGCAACAGCTGAACAAGAGTCGCAAAGGAATTCAGATGTTTGTGTTACTTCTGGTATTGTTCACAGAAATTTGGGCGGCAGTTGCATTCAAGAAGAAGATGATAATGTAGATATAAACACTGAAACTATTAATGGAAAAAAATAGCAATCATAGTATGGCGAGAACATTATATCAAGTACAAAGTATAAATTACAAGCCTGATATTTCCCGTTTACCACGACAAAAAAAAGGATTGTGTGGTTTTATGAAACCATGGTAAAGGTGAAACTTTTTTTCACATTATAGATATTTAACTAAACATTTTCGGAATAATAAATTCAAGCACTCAAAATTGAAATAAATCCATAAACAACAACATGCACCAGCAAAAAGTTCTAATAATTCTAATAAATTCTATATAAAAACTATGTTTACTCACCAAGATCTTTTTTCCTTTTTCTATAAGCACGTGCTCTGTCGGCGTTCTGTTTTTTACGGCGTAAAATTAATTCATCGTCATTCATTTTTGCACTATTCTTTGCTTTTTCCTCGTTGATCAGTTTTTTGGACTCACTAGCTGTGTCGTTGTTTACCAAAAGCAAATAAATAACAACATTTACATTAAACACTGACAAAAACAAACAAAATAGCGTGGAGCACTGGCACAAATGAGTAATAGTCTATACACTACACGGTCAGCTTATGCCGCCATATTGGCCTCGGCTGCTCTGACCATAGACATAGAGAAATGGACAGCGCATTCGTATTTAACATAATGGTGTAACATTTGTTCTGTAAGTGAAAGAGAGATGCAAGTTGTTTGGAACATATATGTAATACAGTATTACATATATGATATTTCCAACCAAACAATTTCTGTCTCTTTCATTTGACACGGCTCTTTTTTCGAGTCAGATGCACTGTCCATTTCTTTATGTCTATGGCTCTGACGTATTTATCCCTACTCTGCGGCCGAGCGTCACGCGACATGCAACACACAGACGAAAAAGTTTGAGACGATGTAATAAAAGTTTCACTTTAATAAAACATAAAATTTCAAAAATACTAAACAATTTCAAGTATTACCTTTTCAAAAACCAAATAAGCATTCTGAACCTAAAAGAGTTGATAAAGCAGTAAGTCTAATTATTCAAAAGATGGATGGTTCTGATCCATATTTTATTTGAAACATTATTTGGTTACAACTTCGGTTAGTCTGCTGTCATGTTTATGGTAAGAAAAATTAATCTCAACAAACAATTCCCTTCTGAGTTGACTACAAAACTATGTAACAGCTGCTTGTTATTTATCTGCTATTGATGCCCCTATTGATACTGCATATACGACTCTTAAAAAGGTCAAATGCAGGCTTAAGCTTGTAGACAAAATTATCATGTTCATACTTTTGATTTACAACTAGGTACATACTCGTACATATATGCGATTGCTCAACGTATCATATTTGCATCACCTACAGAATTTCCTTTAGTGGTTGTTCGACTTGGAGGATTTCACACCTTATCTTTGGGGTGATGGTGGATTAAATGATATTTTAGTTGAAACAGAGGTATATGCTGAAATTTCAACTGATCGAATGCTTAAAGGCAAACAATTTCATCGTTCTGTTCGTGGACTAACTTTATGTTACGATGCGTTATATCAAATATGTTTTGACAACTTTTAAAAATGGATGGAAAAAGGGCAGAAAAAATGAATTAAATAACTTTTTCACAAATGTTTGGTAAGATGGGGGAATGGCAGTTAGCGGGCAATACCGGCCACTGTCAAATATATGATTTTGAGAATACTGCACTGCCATTTACTATACGGCCAAGTGAACTAATTTACGAAGTAATGCTATATTGCATCAACTACAGTACGAGTAACAGTTGTGCACATAGTAAATCATATTTTGCTGTAATAAATTGGAAATTTCAAACAAAGGTTAGCAAATAATACTTTATACTAATAGATATTTTTAAAATTACCAATTATTACAATAAATGTATTAGTGCATATTGTAGGTGGGTTTGAGTTCAAACAAGTTTTTCGTGACGGACCAATAAAAATTGTTTTTGTCATTATGGGGTAATGCCAGTCATTCGAAGTGGGTAATACCAGTCATCAATCGGTATTGTACTTGTTTAAAATGATAGGAAAGGAAATTAAGAGAAAAGAAAAACTGTCAAAAACATCTCAAGACAGCAAGAAAATCGACAAAAATCACAAAGAAAAGACAAACCAAGAACAAATCTCCAATAAAAGAAGAAACATGTTTCATCTGTAAAGAGATCGAAAAGACCGAGGTTTGGTATAAATGTCGAGGTTTTCTGCATTAAAAACGGTTTTCTTTAGGAAGCACAGCGAGTTGTTTTCGAGCGATCGGTATTACCTTGATTAGTGACCGTCATTACCCGCATGTAAAATGTATGTTTTAAAAAATGTATAAAAATATGCCAAACGGCAAAAGCTTGGCAATTTATACCACCCAGTTATAAAGTGAACTTAATAATCTATGTGAAAGTTCGCTTACTTTTGAAATAAGTATTTTATTTATGGAGTTATTTTAATTACCGTTTAAGTGACCGCCATTCCCCCATCTTCTCCTATTGCTGAGTTGTCGCAATTATTTTAGTTCTAGTCAACTAAATATTAAAGATGAAGTCAATAAATAAAAACACAACGAAGCAAAAGTTTAATATCATTTATAAAAGAATTTTGCGATGAAGTATCTAAAGCTTCAATTACCTTTTGTTTCTGGAATGATATTCTAAATACTTTACAACTAATGATGAACTATATACATTCCCAAAGAAAGGGAATCTCTTTGTGAATGACATGTGTTATTGATGGCTGCAATGTTACCTTTGTTTCGCTTGTGACAAACAAAACATCGAGGCGGTAATTCGCAGAAGGTCTATGTATGTTTATTTGTTTGTCAAACAACTAGAGCCTTACATCTAGAACTCGCTTCAGATTTATCGGCAGATACGTTTATAAATTGTTTCAAGCGATTTATAGCTCGACGCGGCACTATAAACACGATTTATAGTGATTGTGGTACAAACTTTGTTGGCGGTAAATCCGAATTAGACGAAATTTTTAGGTTTATTCTGTCGATAAATTTGGTCGTGAATTTGCTAACCGTGGTATACATAGTACCTCAATACTCTCCAAGCGCGCCAGAAATGGAATACGCCGTCTTGCCCAGTTAGAATTCGAATGCTGGTGTTAGTTATTCAAGACAATGTTGTTCCTCTGCATTAGCCCATGGGAGCAATAGACCAAGTTTTTCCAGAAAGTGATGGAGTAATACGTTCCGCTTTAGTACGTACCAAAACAAGTACCTATAAACGCCCGACGCACGGTACGTTTGTGTCCACTACCGACACAGTAATATCAACTTTAGAATATAATTAAAATTAGTTAGGTTAGTAGTTAGTTTAATTAGTTTTCTCTCTTCTCGTACACCGATAGGTATTTACTTTTTGCATACTAATGAGTTCTTTTTTGACATAGAATTTGGAGTAGCTAGGGTTAATAAAAATAATCTTTCATGGGCGGGAGAAATAGTTGCGCCATGTCTAGATGAAGGAGTAGTTAGGATTGTTGTTTTCCTAAACTGGTGAAACAGCCTTATTCGGTGTACGGATCTAGTGACGCGGCGAGAAATAAAAACAATGTTTTAAAATGTACATAGCAACAAAAAAAAATAGTGCGAGCGACCTGAAAAAATAGACATATTGAAAAGTAATGATAATGGTCTGAGTGGTGTATATCGATTGCTAGGGATCGATGAGGTAGTAAATTGTGATTTGGAATTTGTGGAAGTGTCGACATAATGGAGTTGACAAACTTGGACTTTCAACGATACAGTGGAATCGACTAGAAAGTGTTGGTAGAATCGCACGAGTGGACAGATCAATTGACTAAAGGAGTTCGCAAGGTTAGTGTAGTGTTGTTGGTTGATTTGTTGCTATCGTGGAAAACTAGATATAATACAGTCCGCTGGCTCTACACATTATAATAGAGAATAAAGAATCCGACATTTCTGTACAAGACAGTGAAGAAAATAACATCAGTGATAAATTCAATGTTTGTGGTAAATTTTGTATATACCATGCACAACAAATATATGTTGTCATTTCTATAACAAAAGCGTACACACTGCAAATAAATACTCTGTAATATTTGACAACAATAAGCGTGTATATAACTTACACAAAAGTTAAACAAGTGCAGAAAATGATAGATTCTACTGAAATCGAAAACTGGAAAGGCAGGGAGGGCCCCACAAAATAAAAAAACATTGAAAAAAAGTGTAGATTATTTATCAAATACCGACGACATAGTCCAAGAAGAGAACATTGACAATCCGTATGACGCAGCTATTGACTCTGCGCAAAATAGTCCATGTCCAACATATAATTCAGATAATCTTCTAGGAGAAGAACAAATGTAGTTACTGTCAGAAAGCTGTGCATATCATTTTTAAATAATGGTCCGTTACCAGATACCGGGGAAGGATATGGCGCAAAACAAATATGCAAGTACAAGTGCTACTAAAAAAATGACAAATGTAGTCTTAGTTGCCAAGAATAACTTCTGTCAAGCTAAATATCTTCATCAAAGATTAAATGACATCAAAGATGGATTAAGATGGATGGAGCATCACTCAATACCATTAATTAAAAATGGCAACTCGCCTCAATTGTCAGCTGTTTATTTGAAAGGAACAACTATACGTTTAGCAAATACATGTGCTTTTGACAAAGTCATGTATCCATCGTTTATTGCTGCTCTTGATTATGATGAAATTTATGAAAACGTAAGCAATACAATTATTTATACAAAAAACAGCAATATAATCGTGAAATAATACAAAACAAAAAGTTCTATGAGTTGAACGCACTATATTTTCAATAACTTTAACTATATTATACAGTTTTTTTTCATTCGATTCTTTTTTTCAAAATACTACACAATTACAATGTTTACAAATACTTATTTAAATAGATTTACAGATTTTAAATAATATTGTCAAAAATAAACGTAAATATACGTTATTAACTGTTCATGGTTAGGAAAACCTCGACAGGCCTAACCTCTGGGAGCAAAACTGGGAGTTTAAAATTTTAACCGATATCGTCACAATATTTCTTATATTTATTTATGTTATACAAGCAAATTTTTGCACTAACAATAAAAAAATTCTTAATTTTGATATTGTGGATATTGACTAGATATACTCGCATGTATTTGCATTGGAATTTGTCAATACTATTAACCCTTCTGTCAACCACAGTTCTAAAACCTTTCCGTCTACCATATAGGTCTGGCTGGACCTTCATATATTTTGTATGAGAATGAAATAAAATAAATGGAAAAAATTAATAAAACTTTTTTTATAGATTAATTTGAATATAAAAATATATATTTTCTCTTATTTTAATACATTTTGAATTTTATTTAAATTTTTTTTGGTATTTTTATTTATCTTCTAGATTTACACATTCGTGACATTTTAAATATTGCCGGCTATGTTGCAAACATACCGGGTCTGCGCAAGCATTGCACGTGAATCTTGTTTTTCTTTGAAATTTATCATTTACTCGGCAAATCTTGCAGGATTTCTTCTGTTTTGCTGCTGTTATTATAGCGATTTTAATGACGATTTGTTAAATTACAATATATCATAATGTAACTTATTATTACCCGTTTTTTATCTGAATATTTACATACCATGTATCTCTGTATAACATACACATTATGAACACTTAAATTATGATTATTTAGATATAAATTTTTCTTTTTTAAATCAAACGATTTTCAAGACATAAATTTATTTGTTTAATTCGATTGTATAAAAATATATCATATCATGTATTTTGTACCTGTTTGTAGATATGCTTATAACTTTTCTTTCGGTGTATCAATAAATGGGGACTTTCATACAGACGTGGGAGATATATTAGTGAGTGCATCTGAAAAAGTCCTCAAACATTGGAGCCATAGGAAAAAAGTTACAGTTGTTTTATAACTACATTGTGGTAAATTATGATCTATATAACTTATTTACAGTAAATTTATTTATAGGTTTTTTAGTTCTAATTCAAGTTTTTTCATTTCAAATTAAATTTTTTTCATTTCAAATTCAATATTTGAAAATAAATTGATATTTACTTTTTAATTTTTTAAACTGAAGAAACTAAGTATTTTTAAACAAAACAAATATATTGTTAAACTGGCTCTATTTAGTTTAACAATATATAATTTAAGTGTTCATAATGTGTATGTTATACACAGATACATAGTATGTAAATATTCAGATAAAAAACGGGTAATAATAAGTTACATTATGATATATTGTAATTTAACAAATCGTCATTAAAATCGCTATAATTTTTTTTCCACATACCCAATTCGTGAGGACTTTTTCACACATGTAAAGTAATATAAGTACTACATATATGCACAATTTTACGGCACTCTGATTTTGTTCTACTCTAATATCCGTATTTTAAAGATAAAATCAAATATCTTGAAGATTCATATTTAAAACTATTAAATCATACAATAATATTCAATCGAGGGGCTACAATGTACACCTCAGTACATTGTAATCATAATATGTTATTAAAGTCTTATGGAAGTATTGGAATTATAATTTACCTTTATTTTCATTAATTTTCTATAATATTGTGTTATTTTCAATGTAATACTAATTTTCATAGCATACTATTTATATGATTTTTTAAATTAATTTTGTTTTTTCGACTACCTAAAAAAAGAAATATCTAATAAATATTCACACTTTGAATATTGCAGTTTACATAAAAATATGTAAAATTTTATTCTCTATAACTTTCTTACAGGTCATTTATTTCTATTATCAGTTTTAGGAGCTCAAAAATCCATTTAAACATATTTTTTTAATTAAACGCGCCTAATTTCTGGATTCACGGCAACTTTTCAGCAATTTAGGTGCACACATCGGAATAAATTTTGAAATATTGTTGAAATGCAAACATTTTTGAAAATTTTGATATAAGGCACGCCTCCGTATCTTTATTTGTCTTGAAGTTATTCAAGAATAACAAAATTAAACTTCAAACGGCTCTAAAAAATTTTCCACAAGGCCTATAGATGGGGACTTTTGTGTACAGACGTACTTTAATGTATACTACATTGGTACCAAATTTCATCGCACTCCTAATTTGTTCCAAGAACAGGGCAATTATTCCATTCATTGCCTGTACTATTAACATTTTGTTTATGTTTTTTCTCCAGTAAGAAACACCGTAAAATCAGTAAGGAACACCCTGTGGTGAACACTAGGCAATATTAGCAAAATTATGTATATACTATTGACACAAAAGTGATTATAAAATAAAAAATCACAAACCGTCAACCAATAGCGTGAAACTACCGTATGAGACAAACTCTTAATCACAGAATATACTAATAAGCAGAAGGAGAAAAACTACGTGCTTATATGTATACAAATATTTAGCTTCGCCCAGCACTCAAATTTACAAGCAATGAGCACGCTCTTATGTGTCTATATAAACTGGGGGGAAATAAATTTGCGCCAGTATTCAACTTTTGACTGTTGTTCATTTTGTTTGTAAAGCACCAAATAATTCTTAAGTTGTGTAGTTTTTATTTAAAAAAAAGAAACTCTTATTGCCATCTGAAGTAGCAAGACTTGTATTAGGTAAGAGTAAAGAATTATGTTTTGTTTATAGAGAACATGTTTCTAGAATAGTGTCATGCAGTTTTGAAATAACCTGTATTTCAGAGGCGGATTAAATGTCGAGAGCACCCTATGCAAGCACCTCATCGGCGCCCCTCTAGCCCCATATAATTTTCTGACATTCGGCTTGACCCCTCCCTTCCACTGTTACTCTGTTACGTAACTTTCCATATTAAATATAACAATGAAATTTCCGAAATTCAAATCTTTTCTTATTGTTGCGTCTATATTTTCTTTGTTAAAAATTTTATCACATCATCTTTTTGTGCACACAAGAATCTTTTTTAAAAGCTTTTATTTAACATCACTTGTTTGTATGTTTGTTAGTTAGTTAATTAAGATCAAATATTGCAATCAAAATTTCAACTAGTTCTAATTAAGATAGAGCTTTGAAATTTTGTATACGTATATGAGTCCGGTGACAATGCAATATAGTATATCTAATATTGTTCTAAATCCAATATGGCGGACGTCCCAAGATGGCGGATTACCTTTTTCTTTATGATCATTTTGATATGGGTATCAAATGAAAGGGTTTGACGGGTAGAATAATAATAATAATAATGTTTTATTTGTTTTGTTGTACTGATATTATTACAGTGTAAAATTCAATACGATGACTTATGTGACGTCATTCTAAATCTAATATGGTGGACACCCCAAGATGGCGAATTACCTTTTTCTTTATAATCATCTTGATATGGGTATCCAATGAAAGGGTTTGACGAGTAAAGTACGATTAGCTATGTGACGTCATTCTAAATCCAATATGGCGGACGCCTCAAAATGGCAGATTACCTTTTCTTTATAACCATCTTGATATGGGTACTTATCAAATGAAAGAGTTAGTCGAGCTTTACCTGTTAGTATGTTAGCTAGTTAGTCAATCAGTAACTAAAAATTTAAAAATAAAATTATATAAAAAAATACTTTTTAAAAACAATACTCCACTGCAATTAGACTGAAAAACATCAAAATGATAAAATCGGGCCTCTATGAACCGATTTTAATGAAACCTTTTGCATTTGGATTGTTTCGATGGGTAGGTCAAAGTTTATATTTTCAAACTCTACGCTAGGCCCTAAATATTTTTTTAGGGCCATTCCATTAAAGAGCCATCAATGAGGTATACAGTGACCTATCAGATTTTGTTTAAATTTTCATATGTGATGTAGGCAATCAACAGGTAAATACATTCATCAAAATTTTTGCGATCGGACACACCGTTTGCCCGTTGTGAGTGACGCTTATACGACCATTTTAAGTCCGCTTTACTGCTGCCTTGTAGTTACACAATTAATTCTGAAAAGTACATGATTGTATTACACAAGGGCTAAACTAATAATATGTGTCATTAGATCCCGATATTAAGTATTAAGAGTGCCCCTTAGACCCCATAAACTGATAAAATTTTACTAAACTTTAGATCTGTAAATTTTCCAGGAAAAAAATATTTGTTGGGTTTGTCATTTATATACGATAAAGTTCCAATATACTACAACATAATTCAGCAGGAATCATATCCCGCAGTATCTTTAGCTCTGAGTATAGTACAGTCAATGGCGTAAATAAAATGGTAACTGTGAATTTCGGGTAGGCTGTGATTTTCAAGATTTTGGGGGGAGGGGTATCGAAGGGTTATCAGAAATGAGTTAATAACTTATTTTTATAATAATTTTAAACTTCAATTGAGTGGGGGTGTTATTATTTAGCCGCCATCTTGAAAACACAGCCTACCCGAAATTCACAGTTACCATTTTATTTACGCCAGATTGACTGTACTATACTCAGAGCTAAGGATACTGCGGGGGATGATTCCTGCTGAATTATGTTGTAGTATATTGGGACTTTATCGTCTATAAATTACAAACCCAACAAATATTTTTTTCCTGGAAAATTTACAGATCTAAAGTTTAATAAAATTTTATCAGTTTATGGGGTCTAAGGGGCACTCTTAATACTTAATATCGGGATCTAATGACACATATTATTAGTTTAGCCCTTGTGTAATACAATCATGTACTTTTCAGAATTAATTGTGTAACTACAAGGCAGCAGTAAAGCGGACTTAAAATGGTCGTATAAGCGTCACGTGACGATTTTCGTCACTCACAACGGGCAAACGGTGTGTTCGATCGCAAAAATTTTGATGAATGTATTTATCTGTTGATTGCCTACATCACATATGAAAATTTAAACAAAATCTGAGAGGTTACTGTATACCTCATTGATGGTTCTTTAATGGAATGGCCCTAAAAAATATTTAGGGCCTAGCGTAAAGTTTGAAAATATAAACTTTGACCTACCCATCGAAACAATCTAAATGCAAAAGGTTTCATTAAAATTGGTTCATAGAGGCCCGATTTAGTGAAAATATCTAATTGCAGTGGACTACAAGCTTTTATTAAAAATGCACTAAAAAGTAAAAAATAAATTTTCAGTTATCAAAAAAAATTCAGGTTTTTATGACTAAAACCAATAAAAGCGCGGGGCGAAATAAAGACAAATATATGAATAAAAAAATTATGCAATTAATTAAAAGTTATACATTTGCCTTCGTGAGCGCCCCGCGATTTTTTTTTGTTTTAGTCATAAAAACCTGCAATTTTTTGATAACTGAAAATTTATTTTTTACTTTTTAGTGCATTTTTAATATAGTGCAATTTTAAAAGCTTGTCTTTAAAAAGTATTTTTTATATAATTTTATTAATTGTGTAAGTAGGTACTTATTGACACAATTATTTTTTTATTTTTCAAAAAGGACCCCGCTATATCCTTATGGGAAACTGACTTCCGCTAAATTGGTTGAATTTTTGATATGTTGTGTATTTTATCCCTCTGATCAAATGTCTCAATGGGCAGAAACTCCTTAAGCTTCAAGGTTTTGAGATACAGTTGACTGAAGTTAGAATTTTCATGCATTTATTGTTAGATGCATTCATTTGGGTTAAAGCTGCCTCATTTTTTATGTTGTAGTGGTTGAGAAGTTTTAAAATACCTCCTAACTTTCACAAATAATTGATTTAAATATATTATCATGTTTCTGAAACGTCTATATGTCATATGACGTCATAACATGATATCACGCGTTATGACGTCATATGACATATGGACGTTTCAGAAACATGATAATATATTTAAATCAATTATTTGTGAAAGTTAGGAGGTTTTTTAAAACCTCTCAATCACTACAACATAAAAAATGAGGCAGCTTTAACCCAAATGAATGCATCTAAATGCACGAAAATTCTAACTTCAGTCAACTGTATCTCAAAATCTTGAAGCTTTAGGAGTTTCTGCCCATTGAGACATTTGATCAGAGGGATAAAATACACAAATCAAAAATTCAACCAATTTAGCGGAAGTCAGTTTCTCATAAGGATATTGCGGGGTCCTTTCACGTGCGCGAATTAAGTTTCTACAATTGAATACTTAATAAAAAAATATTTTATTTTTCAAAACAACACGGGTTACAGCAATAAGTTACAAAGTTTTGACAATGATTGACTCTGACATATGCCGAGAGGAAGCTTATATACGGCTTATCTGGCATTTGTCATTACAAATGGAATAGTACAGAATGTTCTAGCATCCGTTAATGATTTGTTTAGGACGAAGTCCTTATCTTGTTGTTACATTGAAATATTGAAAATATGCAAATGACAAATAGAAATATATATATGAATGACAATACATATTTAAAAATACTCTGCTTTGTAAATGCACGATGCTTCCTCGTGCTAAATTCATCAAAGGTAGTTAATTATTGAATAATTTAATTAAAAACCGATAAAGTATTCAGATGAACTGCCTGTCATTGGTTAACCATTTAATTTTCATACGATTTTAATAAAAAAATTTAATTTTACATTTTTCTTAATACGCGCCTGGTTATTATCTCGTATATTTTGAATTTTTTGACAATTTTAAATTAAAATCATTATTTTTCTGCTATACGAATGTCAAAATGACATTTAAAACGTCAAAGTGACATTTAATATGTCAAAGTAAATGGCAATTTAAAAAAACAAATGACGATTTTTATTAAGCAAATTGAGATAAATCTTTGTAAGAGAATATTTTACAACAAACGTAGGTGACCTATATTATTGAAAATTGAATGCTCTACAAAAAAGGCTTCTATAAAGTTTTCACGCAACATGTATTTTTCTTGAGATATCTTCAAAAAATAAATCTTTTGGGATGTCACCCCTCCCCTTACACACAAATTTAATTATTTTGAAATGGGACCGTCCTCAACCCAGACCCAACCAACCAACCAAGTTTCATCAATATCGGTTCAGTGGTTCATGAGTTAAGCGTGTGACAAGGATTGGGGGACAGACACACACACACACACAGGCAGACAGACAGACACGGAACAAAGAGTGTATTGTTGAAAAACAATAAATGTCAAAGTGATAGGATTTGAAATTAATATATGAGAAAGGTAATAATCAAGAACCACAATTGAAAGGCTACGTAGACGCAGATTGGGCCAATGACAAAAAGGACAGAAAATCTGTAACTGGTTATTTATTCAAAGTATTCGGATGTACCATCAGCCCCACAATTCGTCTGCCATACGAAAGGTCAAATTCGCTTACAGCAAATTTTACTATTAAAACAAGCATCATCGGTTATCTTTTTCTAGGGCGGAGCTTATGTAGTTACATGATTTTGAATAAAAATACACATTACAAAATTTTATATCAAGTTTAACATATTTAACCCTTTCGTTGCTCGCAAACCGTATATACTCGTATAATTAAAATGTGTCCCATACGCTCAACATGACTATTTGGGCTGTGTTTACGTACAAGTCAAGTACTTTCGAGTCACACGTTACATTAGTATACTATATCTACTTATTTATGTTGATTGCGTATAAATATGGTAACAAAAGCAGTCTTTTAATGTATAGGTTATATAATTTTTTAATATAAAATAAATTAAATATACACGTGACCGAAAATCATTAACCGTTCTTCACGAATAAACTTGCAATCATCGAAATACGTACACACAGCGATAACGAAATCTCAAAGGGTATTGCGCAGTGAAAGGGTTAACTACTAATATTCGAAATATCCAATATTTAAATTGTTATACAATTTTTAATAGATTACATGATAATTTAAAAGCACAAATATATATGAGTACTATAAACAAAGAGTACTTCTTTATCTAGCAAATGAGTTTCAAATTATCTATCTTTGTTTGGTACATGGAGAAATGATTTAAATATTATTAAAATCAAATGGGCGTGGCTACTCAGTTACTGCTTTGCGAGTTTGAATTGAAACTGATCGAGGACTTATGGCGTTGGCTGTACAGTGGCGTGGGCATCACGCAAACAACAAACAGTGGCTCTATCTTCCACGGAGGCAGAATATATGGTATTGACTGCATGTGTATGCGAAGGAATATGGATAAAGCGTGTATTAGAAGATATGGGGATTGACTTTAAAGAAAAACTAATCACTATACCGGGTGTCCCAGATAACTTTTCCAGCATGGGGATCTCAGTATCTATAAGAGATACAGGTTTGGTTAAATGAGATCAATTTTATATATGAAAGGAGTGAGTATTATTACACCAAAAAATATTCATAATTCTATGTGGTTTAGGCGGTATACTCAACAAACTGAAAATTCGGAATTTCTTTAAATGGCTATAACTTTTTTGTTAAAGTAGATAGGTACTTTTTGTTTGCGGTTTCTTTAAGCACTTTTTTGTGTAGAATTGATTGGTGTATTTAGATTTTTTATATCACTTTTAGTTTCCGAGATACAAGCCCTAACTTCAGTTTTTCTTATGGGTCGCTAAGTTGGCTATGACATATTTGAACGTGTTTTTTACTCTACTTTACAACGATACGTCACTTGCCATATTTATTATCGAAAAAAAAAATTATAATATATTTTTTCAAATAGTTCATTGTTTCAAATATTCATTTGTTATTTTGATTGTTGTTATTGTGATTTTTGTTTTTCATGGCTCACTTAAAAGTTAGTAATAAAATACTTCATAAATATCACTGATATTTAGTATTTCGACTTTTTTTCGATAATAAATATGGCAAGTGGTATATCGTTGTAAAGTAGAGTAAAAAACACGTTCAAATATGATATATTCAACTAAGTGGCCCATAAGAAAAACTAAAGTTAGAGCTTGTTACTCGGAAACTAAAAGTGATATAAAAATTCTAAATACACCAATCACTTTAACAAAAAAGTTATAGCCATTTAAAGAAATTCCGAATTTTCAGTTTTTTGGGTATACCGCCTAAACCACATAGAATTATGAATATTTTTTCTGGGACACCCGGTATATGAAGATAATCAAGGGTGTATTTTCTTAGCTAAAAACCCATGTGATTTTCGACGATCAAAACATATAGACATAAAATACCACTTCATACGAGAAAAGGTCAATGATGGAATTATAAAACTCGTTTATGTACCTACCGAAGAACAAGCAGCTGACAGCTTGACAAAAGGTTTAAGTGCTACGCCCTTTGAAGTTTTTAAGAATTCAATTAAATTAGTTAAAGATAAAGACGTGTGCAACTGACATTTAATTGAGTGGGGGTGTTGAAAAACAATAAAATGTCAAAGTGATAGTGTTTTTCATTTGTATAAGTTGTATGAAAAAAGAAGAAGTACAGACTATAATTTTATTTATAAACAAGTGAAGAAAACAATTAAAGTAGTTAATAAAATAAACAAACTTGTATAACATCTTCTTGTATATAATTGATAATCACTGTACTGAATAAATAAATAAATACATCACAATCACACAATCTATCTTAAATCATCAGCAAAGATAGATGAAGTCGACATTATATGCCATCTATTGTTAACTTTGCCTAGAACCTATGAAATGGTAGTAACTGCGATTGAAACACTTGGAAACAATATAACTTTGGAATTTGTCAAAGGAAGATTACTCGACGAGGAAACCAAACGCAGGTCAAAACCACAGAAGTTTATAAACAATTCTGTTGCTTTTTCTGGAAGAACAAGTAATAATAATAATTTTTCTCGGAACAAAAATTATGAACAAAGAAATTTTGGAACATCAACACAACATAAATACCCATTTAAATGTCATGGTTGTGGAATTTATGGACATAAAAGAATTGACTGTCTTAAATCAAAAAACAACAATTACAATAATCAAGGAAATAAAAATACAGTTTATTCACAACAAAGAAACACTAGTGCTAATAGTGGAATATTAAACGAACAAGAAAAGAAAGAAGAAGACGTTGTTTTTATAGCCGAGGCAGCAGCTGTTAGTGAATATAACAATATATCAGTTTGGTATCTAGACTCTGGTGCTACTGATCATATGATTAATAGTGATGAATATTTTTACGAGTCCTGGGATTTACCGAAACCAATATCATTATCAGTTGCCAAAAGTGGTGAAAGCATTATTGCAAAGAAGACAGGAAACATTAGAGGTTACGTCAACACTGAAAAATGAATGAAAATTTGTAGAGTGGAAAATGTATTATGCGTACCAAATCTTAGTTATAATTTACTTTCTGTGCGAAGACTGGAAATGGAAGGTCTAAATATAGTTTTTGAACGAAAAATGGCACAAATACAAAAAGGTGATACGATTATAGCAACTGCAAAAAGGAAAGAAAAATTATATGAATTAAATATTTTTGTGGAATCGACAAGTGAATCTCTTGCAAAAATAGCTCACACAGAAACAAGTAATTTATGGCACAAACGATTAGGTCATATTGGAATTGCAGGTTTGAAACAATTAACAAGACACAATATGGTTGTAGGTTTGGAAAATGTAAAAATTAATGAAGACTCGTTCTGTGAAACATGCATTTATGGAAAAATGACCAAGTTACCTCATTCAAACACTAGAGAACGTGCAAAGTACCCACTAGAATTAATACACTCAGATGTGGAAGGACCTATTGTCCCAGTAGCATGGAATGGAATCAAATATTTTGTTACATTTACGGATGATTATACACACTTTAATCAAACGTATGTTATGGAAAGGAAGAGTGAAGTGCTTGAAAAATTTAAAATTTATGAAGCTAATGTTACAAGTCATTTTAATAGAAGCATATCAAAATGGAGGAGTTTCAGAAAGAATCAATAGAACAATACTAGACAGAGCAAGAACTATGATGTTGGGAACCAATCTTCCTCAAAATTTATGGAACGAAACTGTTCTCGCAGCAGTATACATCATTAACATAAGTCCAACATCTGCTCTAATGAATAAAACTCCAGCAGAACTATGGAATAAGAGGAAACCTGATCTGTCAAAACTACGAGTTTTTGGCTGTATAGCATATCTACATACAACAGATAATTTGAGAGAGAAATTCGATCCAAAATGTGAAAAGTTTATTATGGTTGGATATACGTCAAATGGATATCGACTATGGAATCCGAGAAATTACAAAAAAAAAATAACGTGAAACATGTCGATGGAAACAGAAAAGTATCGTGTACCATTGTTTGATGGAAATAACTTCGACAATTGGAAATTCAGAATTACAGTATTATTGGAAGAAAAAGAATGTATAGAATGTTTACAAGGAATACCAGCAACATATAAAATAATGGAAACGGATGAAGCTAGGAAGAAAACAGAAAAAGAGAAGAAAATTGCGGAATTTATGAAGAAAGATCGGAAATGTAAATCATTAATTACTAAATTAGTGGCAGATAGTCATTTAGAATACATCAAAGACAAAGAAACATTTCAAGATATGTGGAATTCGTTAATAATTACTTTTGAACGCACTGGAATTTCCAAACAATTGTTTTTAAGAAAACAACTTCTACAATTAAAAGAAGTTAATAAAAAAAAACAAACTTGTATAACATCTTCTTGTATATAATTGATAATCACTGTACTGAATAAATAAATAAATACATCACAATCACACAATCTATCATAAATCATCATGTATTCGGGAACCATCATTTGTACTATATATTTAAGTTGGCAATACGTAAATTGGACGGGCTCGTGTTCGGATTTGAAAACGGGCGTTTTAAAACAAAACAGCGCTGATATGATAAACAGAAAAATACAAGTGTCAACAAAATTATATTTATTATTACTTAAACTAATAATACGTATATGCAAGTTTATCTATATCAGTTTATATCTTGTTCTAGTGCATAAAAATACAAAAACTATAAAAAAATGTAAGTAAAAATAATAACTTTTTACCTAAAACGTTTTTTCATAAATAATTTTTTTCTGGAAATTAAATAATACAAATAAAAATAAATTTTAATTTTGAGAATCTTCATTTTACTTCTCAGCCAAAAAAAGAAGACTACAATTTAAAAATATGGCAGGAGCTTTAGTATTAGCATTGGATATTGTTTGTACTTCATCTTCAAGCTCCGAAGATGAAGAATATGATAGAGATATAGATGCGAGATGTCCCTGTAATAACAGGGCAATTCCTCGAGTGGCTGACTTCATTGAAAGAGTTGTTGATTTATACAATGAAGTTGAGTTTAAACAAACATTCAGGTATATATTGATAAATTTTTAACATAGTACTATAAAACTGTTTAAAAAAATTAACAACTCATTCTTTAAATTTGAGGGTTACTCGAACAACTTACGAATATTTAGTTAATTTACTTGCTCCTGATCTTGTAAACCAAGCTGATCACGAAAATGTAGTTCATCCCAGCAAACAGATTCTAATTGCACTGTGGTATTTTGCAACTCCAGACTCATATCGGTGTGTATTTTAAATATTTCATAAGTGCATTTAAAATAAATAAATTCTTATATTTTAGATCCATTACAACCAAATTTTGTGTAGCCAATGCCACGGCCTGGATGTCTGTTTTTATAGTAGCCAAGGCATTGTATAACTATAGAAATTATTTTATTAAGTGGCCAAAGGAGGAGAATCAGCAAAGAACTGTTGATAGAATACGTGAAAGATATGGGTTTCCTGGTGTAATTGGAGCAGTCGATGGTAGCCATATACGGATCTGTGCCCCTCTAGAAAATAGAGAAGCTTATATAAATAGAAAAGGATTTGCTTCTTTGCAGTTACAAGTAAAAATGTTTATATATTCATACACATACTTAACTATGTCTACATAATAAATAAAGATTTAAAAAAAATTTTCTTTCAAATTGCAGCTTGTTTGCAATGATAAATTGGAAATTTTGAATTGCTATGTCGGTTTTCCTGGATCAGTGCACGATGCACGGGTTTTCAAGTACTCTGGGGTTCAAGATAAATGTAATGAACAATTTTTTATTTCCAATTCCCATATTTTGGCAGATTCTGCTTATTCCATTCAAGAAAATGTTTTGGTACCTTATCGTGATAATGGCTATCTGACACCAGAGGAAATACGCTTTAATACGATCCATTCTCAAGTACGTATGATGGTGGAACGATGTATAGGTTTATTAAAAATACGATGGAGATTTTTATTAGATAAAATGCATATGAGAAGAGTAGATCTCATACCATATTATATTTTAGTATGTTGCATTCTGCATAATTTGTGTTTAACACCTTACGAAGTATTAGAATATCCAGTATTAATTCCTGAAGCAAATCATAATATGGGTCCACTTGAGCCAACCCTTATTCAGTGTGAACGCGGAAGGCGTGAAAATATTAAAAAATTATTAAATTAAACTAATTAATTATTAAGAAGTGTATTAAGTCTCCACCAAATTTGCCCTGGGTAAATATCCCACAGTTCTCCAGGCAGAAATCATCGCGATAATAACCTGCGCAGAAGAAAACCTCAAACGAGGATACAAAAGCAGACATATCTACATTTGTTCCGACAGCTAAGCGGCCATAATGGCCCTACTCTCTCCCAAGATAGGGTCACGATTGGTCGAAGAATGTCGACAAAAACTCACAAAACTCTCAGTTGAGAACTATGTGAAGATCCTATGGGTACCAGGTCATAGTGGTCCAGAACCAGCCTTCGGAATATCCCCAAAAAACACGAGGCACGAGATCTGGAACTACGCAATTGAGCGGTTTCAGCAATCTTGGACTTCTAGATAAAGACCCTAGGCAAACAAGATCCTTCATTAAGGACTACTCGTCTAAGACAACAGAATATCTTTTGAACCTAAGCAGAAGACAGTTTAAAATCGTAACGGGCCTCCTAACAGGCCACGGGTACATGAACAGCCATCTCCACACTATAGGCATAGTGCCTAACCCACAGTGCAGGAAATGCCGCACAGAGGAAGAAACCTTAGAACACATCCTTTGCAACTGCATAACACTTGCAACACTAAGGAACAAATACATTGGCTCCCCTTTTCTCGAGTCAAACGACATTCAAGACATACCGATGAACAGAATCATATCCTTCGCTGAAGCAACGGACCTGTTCAACGAGTCTTAGCTAATGCTGCTAACCAGGTGAACTCACGACATTGCTTCCACCATCACCTATAAACACCAATACATCAACTGTCTCCTATGCACCACAAAGCATCCACCATCGCCACTTAGGAAAACCACCAAGTGTTTCAAAAATCAAAACAAGCAGCAAACAATTCAGGTTCATTTTCGCAGCCACTGAAGTAGGCAAATATTAAACCCCATTGATATTTATTAATTATTGTCACCTATGGCCGGCGAAGGCATCCCACACATCCTTATCTTGAATGTTGATGCATTTTTTAAATTGTTTATATTTATATATTATTTATTGATTTTTTTATATTATTATTTTATATATTAGATGTTTGAATTAATAAACAGCATAATAAGAAAGTAAATTAAAGAATTTAATTTTTCATATCACATGCATAGAAACAACTAGTTTTGAACCCTGTTTTGACAGTCGAAACAAGACAATTTCAGACCAATGCGATTGTACCGAGCAGAAACAAAGAAACAACGTTGTTTCTGACTAGCAAATTCATTAATTTTAAATCTGTCAGAATCGCATTTGTAATAAACAAAAGCGAATCTTATTTCTGAATAATTCTATTATTAAAATAGTATAAGATATTACTGCGCTATTTGTCTGAAATAGTCTTACTTCGACTGGCTACAGAAATCAAAACTCGTTGTTTCAATGCATGTGATATGAAAAATAGCGTGTGTGGCACGGGATGAAACAAAGACGATTTTAGACCAGGGAGATGACAACCCTCGCTTCGCTCGGGCAGTCAACTCTCGCCCTCGTCAGAAATCGTCTTGTTTCAACCCTTGCTACACAATATACTATTATTAACATAAAAAAATTAAAATACAATTTTTTTCCTTTACAATAGTAGTTAACAAAATTTGTATTTAAGAAAATATTATTATTTGTATCTTAAACACAAAAAATAAATAAATAAAATTTATTATTTGTTGTTCTCAACCTTGCTTATGAGCTCGCGAAGCAAATCTAATTTTGCAGCTCTGTATATTCTGGTATCAATCAATTTTTGCTCTTGTAAAGCCATAAATCTGTCTGAATATTTTGTACGTTCTAAAAAGAAAAGCAATTTAACTCTTTTTTAACTCGGTGGGGGAAGGGGTCCAAAAATTCTAAATAAAATTATATGCATCACAAATGAATTGCAGTTGTGAATAAGAATCAAACTTACTGCAGGGTGGTTTTACAATGTTCTCATCAATATTCATTGATGGAGACTCACCAGCTACAGAACACGGTTTCACCCACGGTTTTGCTGAAAACAAGTCATCCGTTTCCTAGAATTTTTTTGTTGTAAAACTGTGTTCTTTAAATAATAGTTAGTTTTAAGTTAGTGAATTTCATGTAGCTGCGTACTTACTTCAAAGAACTCGCAAAGTTTCGGTGCAGCTCCTGATCGGTTATTATTGTCTTTTATTGTTTTGTATATTTTTTTCAAACTGTCAATTTTATTTTGGCACTGCTTTATATTTTTGGAAATACCTTTATTATTAATTTGCCCCATAATGGCCTTCCAAAATTTGTTTCTGTTAATTGAAAATAAATTTTCAGACTTTTTATAGGCGACAAGCAAAAATTTTGTGTGCTGCTTGAACCATTTAGCTATAAATTTATAAATAAGATTATTAATAATAAGAAAGTATTTCAGTTTGTAATGCGGGTGTGATCTGCTCAGATCAGGTTAGATCTGATGAAACTTTTGATGAAAATTTTTTATATCCAATTGGGTAACTATTTTACGGATCTGAAAAAAATTTAGATCCAATTGGATCTGATTGTTTTTTCTTGGGTTGGTTGAAAAATAAAAAGTTCAATCTCAACAATCAGATTATGTATATTTAATTCTTTACAAATATAAGAATACAAATAATAATATTAATGATATATGAGTTATTCAGTTCACGCGTTGGTTTCCAGTGCTCAGTACCTTACCGGTTGCAGAGACAAAATTATCTGTGTGCGTCTACTTATACCCATTACGGTCGCTGATAATAACTGGTGCCTAGGGTGATAAGGAAACTCCGGGTTTCGTTACAATTTCCAGGTTTAGTAAAAATGATGAGAACTAAAAAAAAGGCCCAGCAGTAAAAAAGTCTTCATTTTCATCTCGCAGAACCAAAAGTTTGATAGGTATTATCATATTATAAAAATTTGATATGTGTGATGTATATTATAAATATTTAATATGTATTAACGCGGGCAATTTTTTTTCTCAGGGTTTGCCAGGGTTGGCGTAATCTAAAATCAGGGTTTACATGATCTGAAATCTAGTCACCCTACTGGTGCCTGAGTGGGGTTGCGCACTGTACTGGCGCAGTGATAGTATGACTGTAACAAGTTTATATTATTTTACCTGAAGTTTCTATCTCCATTTCATCCTCACTCTCACACAAAACATCATTACTAGATTCACTAGTTTCACTATTTGTATGTTCAATATTAGTGTTGATGGACACATTTTTCTTTTTAATATTGGCTATTACTTCAGCCGCAACTTGTGAATCTATCAAAAAATTTAATTAGAATAAGAAGAACTGTACTACTTTAAATTTAGTGTAATTAGTAAAAATGTTACCTTCTTTTGATGCACAATATATTTCTGGTGTTAGCTGCGCGATACATACGTTATTAGTGAGTGGATCTAAAATACTTAAAGGAGTAAGAAAATCTTCAACAGCGTACCCGGCTGATTTTTTTTTACATGCCAGTAAACATCTGGCGTAGTTAAGATCTGGAAAACATTACATGTAATTTGTAGTTAATTAAATGAATATTAAAAATACATTTTACAAACCTGTACTTGCTAAATTTGCACATTTTTTGATACATTTGCTATCAATGTTTCTTGGGACTCCTCATCAAGTAATCGCAGTTGAATTATTTCTTCCCTATGAAATTTACCATTATAAAAAAATTATTTATGAAAAAACGTTTTAGGTAAAAAGTTATTATTTTTACTTACATTTTTTATAGTTTTTGTATTTTTAAGCACTAGAACAAGATATAAACTGATATAGATAAACTTGCATACACGTATTATTAGTTTAAGTAATAATAAATATAATTTTGTTGACACTTGTATTTTTCTGTTTATCATATCAGCGCTGTTTTGTTTTAAAACGCCCGTTTTCAAATCCGAACACGAGCCCGTCCAATTTACGTATTGCCAACTTAAATATAGTACAAATGATGGTTCCCGAATACACTCAAATTTTCTGCTAAACAAATGTCAAAATGACATTTAAAACGTCAAAATGACATTTAATATATCAAAGTAAATATCAGTTTTAAAAAAACAAATGACGATTTTCTTAAGTCAAATTGAGATAGATCTTTGTAAGGGAATATTTTACAACAAAAGTAGGTGACCCATATTATAGAGAATTGAATGCTCTACAAAAAAGGTTCTATAAAATTTTCACGTAACATGTGTCTTTCTTGAGATATCTTCAAAAAATAAATCTTTTTGGATGTCACCCCTCCCCTTTACACACAATTTTAATTATTTTGAAATGGGACCGTCCTCAAGCCAGACCAAACCAACCAACCAAGTTTCATCAATATCGGTTCAGTGGTTCATGAGTTAAGCGTGTGACAAGGATTGGGGGACAGACAGACACACACACAGACAGACGAACAGACACGGAACAAAAAGTGTTTGTCTTGACCTGAAACGGATAAATAAAGTAAAATTTTTGAAATCAGAGAACAATTTTTTTTTCGTTTTAAAACGATAACGAAGCTTCTCGTATCTTCGATATTGCGAGGAAGCAATAATATGTACTTTACAGCTTATGTTAAATGTAAAAATACGTTAAATGAAATATATGTGAGAAATATAATATAGTTATATAGTTAGAACAACGTATATTAAGTTGGAAATGCCCTTATAGCAACCTGCAAAAAAAATAGGTGGAGATTTTGTAGCTTTTTTGTACCAATTTTGTACGCCTATAATTAATTTTGTATCTTACCCCGTTTTCGAGAAAACTCAAAACTGCTAACTTAAATATTAAGCTAGCAGTCCGCGCGATATCTTTGGTTCCAATTTATCTAGAGCTACGTGTGTGGTACCTGAATTTGTGTTTTTGAAAGTACTTACCGAAAAAGTGGTCAAAAAAAAGATTTGATTTATTTTCAACCTCAAAATCAGCCAAAAATAAAAAAATTATCCACATAAAAAAATAAAATTAAAAATTAAATTTTTTTTCATGCTACCGAGTAATTAGTACTTAATGTAATTTGTATGCTAGCAAACACTGTTTTTATCAAGAAGGATTACAAAATATAGGTATCAATCTGTAATTTCTACTAAAAACTCTTCTATTTAGTAAAATTTATCCGTACAAATTATCCTATGACTCATATAACTTTATTAAAGTTTACTAAATACAGTACATATATTTTTAGTGCAGGTTGTTATGTAAAACAAATTAAAAATTAGTTTGAATGACGAGAATCGACAAAAATTCTACCGCGCGAATTTAAAAAACTCGTTTAGTTTATAAAAAATATACGTACAAATTCTCATATGGCACATAGAACCTTATTAAGGTTTACTAAATACAATACATATATTTTTAGTGCAGGCTACTATGTAAAACAAATTAAAAATTAGTTTGAATGTAGAGAATCGACAAATATCCTACCGCGCGAATTTTAAAAACTCGTTTAGTTTATAAAAAATATACGTACAAATTATCCTATGACTCATAGAACTTTATATAGGTTTGCTAAATACAGTACATATATTTTTAGTGCAGGTTGCTATGTAAAACAAATTAAAAATTAGTTTGAATGACGAGAATCGTCAAATATCTTACCGCGCGAATTTAAAAAAATGTTTTTAGTTAATAAAAAGTATCCGTACAAATTATCCTATGACTCATAGAACTTTATTAAGGTTTACTTAATACAGTATATATATTTTTAGTGCAGGCTGCTATGTAAAACAAATTAAAAATTAGTTTGAATGACGAGAATCGACAAATATCTTATCGCGCGAATTTAAAAAAATGTTTTTAGTTAATAAAAAGTATCCGTACAAATTATCCTATGACTTATAAAACTTTATTAAGGTTTACTTAATACAGTATATATATTTTTAGTGCAGGCTGCTATGTAAAACAAATTAAAAATTAGTTTGAATGACGAGAATCGACAAATATCTTACCGCGCGAATTTAAAAAAATGTTTTAGTTAGTAAAAAGTATCCGTACAAATTATCCTATGACTCATAGAACTTTATTAAGGTTTACTTTATACAGTACATATATTTTTAGTGCAGGTTGCTATGTAAAACAAATTAAAAGTTAGTTTGAATGTTGAGAATCGACAAATATCCTACCGCGCGAATTTTAAAAACTCGTTTAGTTTATAAAAAATATACGTACAAATTCTCATATGGCACATAGAACCTTATTAAGGTTTACTACATACAATACATATATTTTTAGTGCAGGCTACTGTGTAAAACAAATTAAAAATTAGTTTGAATGACAAGAATCGACAAATATCTTACCGCGCGAATTTTAAAAACGCGTTTAGTTCATAAAAAATATATGTACAAATTATTCTATGACTCATAGAACTTTATTAAGGTTTACTAAATACAATTAATATATTTTGAGTGCAGGTTGCTATGTAAAACAAATTAAAAATTAGTTTGAATGTAGAGAATCAACAAATATCCTACCGCGCGAATTTTAAAAACTCGTTTAGTTTATAAAAAATATACGTACAAATTCTCATATGGCACATAGAACCTTATTAAGGTTTACTTAATACAATACATATATTTTTAGTGCAGGTTGCTATGTAAAACAAATTAAAAATTAGTTTGAATGACGAGAATCGACAAATATCTTACCGCGCGAATTTTAAAAACTCGTTTAGTTTATAAAAAATATACGTACAAATTATCCTATGACTCATAGAACTTTACTAAGGTTTACTAAATACAATTAATATATTTTAAATGCAGGTTGCTATGTAAAACAAATTAAAAATTAGTTTGAATGTAGAGAATCGACAAATATCCTACCGCGCGAATTTTAAAAACTCGTTTAGTTTATAAAAAATATACGTACAAATTCTCATATGGCACGTAGAACCTTATTAAGGTTTACTTAATACAATACATATATTTTTAGTGCAGGTTGCTATGTAAAACAAATTAAAAATTAGTTTGGATGACGAGAATCGACAAATATATATTCTTACCGCGCGAATTTAAAAAAAATGTTTTTAGTTAATAAAAAGTATCCGTACAAATTATCCTATGACTCATAGAACTTTATTAAGGTTTACTTAATACAGTACATATATTTTTAGTGCAGGTTGCTATGTAAAACAAATTAAAAATTAGTTTGAATGTTGAGAATCGACAAATATCCTACCGCGTGAATTTTAAAAACTCGTTTAGTTTATAAAAAATATACGTACAAATTCTCATATGGCACATAGAACCTTATTAAGGTTTACTTAATACAATACATATATTTTTAGTGCAGGTTGCTATGTAAAACAAATTAAAAATTAGTTTGAATGACGAGAATCGACAAATATCTTACCGCGCGAATTTTAAAAACGCGTTTAGTTCATAAAAAATATATGTACAAACTATCCTATGACTCATAGAACTTTATTAAGGTTTACTAAATACAATTAATATATTTTTAGTGCAGGTTGCTATGTAAAACAAATTAAAAATTAGTTTGAATGTAGAGAATCGACAAATATCCTACCGCGCGAATTTTAAAAACTCGTTTAGTTTATAAAAAATATACGTACAAATTATCCTATGACTCATAGAACTTTATTAAGGTTTACTAAATACAATTAATATATTTTTAGTGCAGGTTGCTATGTAAAACAAATTAAAAATTAGTTTGAATGTAGAGAATCGACAAATATCCTACCGCGCGAATTTTAAAAACTCGTTTAGTTTATAAAAAATATACGTACAAATTCTCATATGGCACATAGAACCTTATTAAGGTTTACTTAATACAATACATATATTTTTAGTGCAGGTTGCTATGTAAAACAAATTAAAAATTAGTTTGAATGACGAGAATCGACAAATATCTTACCGCGCGAATTTTAAAAACGCGTTTAGTTCATAAAAAATATATGTACAAACTATCCTATGACTCATAGAACTTTATTAAGGTTTACTAAATACAATTAATATATTTTTAGTGCAGGTTGCTATGTAAAACAAATTAAAAATTAGTTTGAATGTAGAGAATCGACAAATATCCTACCGCGCGAATTTTAAAAACTCGTTTAGTTTATAAAAAATATACGTACAAATTCTCATATGGCACATAGAACCTTATTAAGGTTTACTTAATACAATACATATATTTTTAGTGCAGGTTGCTATGTAAAACAAATTAAAAATTAGTTTGAATGACGAGAATCGACAAATATCTTACCGCGCGAATTTTAAAAACGCGTTTAGTTCATAAAAAATATATGTACAAACTATCCTATGACTCATAGAACTTTATTAAGGTTTACTAAATACAATTAATATATTTTTAGTGCAGGTTGCTATGTAAAACAAATTAAAAATTAGTTTGAATGTAGAGAATCGACAAATATCCTACCGCGCGAATTTTAAAAACTCGTTTAGTTTATAAAAAATATACGTACAAATTATCCTATGACTCATAGAACTTTATTAAGGTTTACTAAATACAATTAATATATTTTTAGTGCAGGTTGCTATGTAAAACAAATTAAAAATTAGTTTGAATGTAGAGAATCGACAAATATCCTACCGCGCGAATTTTAAAAACTCGTTTAGTTTATAAAAAATATACGTACAAATTATCCTATGACTCATAGAACTTTATTAAGGTTTACTAAATACAATTAATATATTTTTAGTGCAGGTTGCTATGTAAAACAAATTAAAAATTAGTTTGAATGTAGAGAATCGACAAATATCCTACCGCGCGAATTTTAAAAACTCGTTTAGTTTATAAAAAATATACGTACAAATTCTCATATGGCACATAGAACCTTATTAAGGTATACTACATACAATACATATATATTTAGTGCAGGCTACTGTGTAAAACAAATTAAAAATTAGTTTGAATGACGAGAATCGACAAATATCTTACCGCGCGAATTTTAAAAAAAATTTTTACTTCATACAAAATATATGTACAAATTATCCTATGACTCATAGAACTTTATTAAGGTTTACTAAATACAGTTCATTTTAGTGCAGGTTGCTATGTAAAACAAATTAAAAATTAGTTTGAATGACGAGAATCGACAAATATCTTACCGCGCGAATTTTAAAAACTCGTTTAGTTTATAAAAAATATACGTACAAATTATCCTATGACTCATAGAACTTTACTAAGGTTTACTAAATACAATTAATATATTTTAAATGCAGGTTGCTATGTAAAACAAATTAAAAATTAGTTTGAATGTAGAGAATCGACAAATATCCTACCGCGCGAATTTTAAAAACTCGTTTAGTTTATAAAAAATATACGTACAAATTCTCATATGGCACATAGAACCTTATTAAGGTTTACTACATACAATACATATATATTTAGTGCAGGCTACTGTGTAAAACAAATTAAAAATTAGTTTGAATGACGAGAATCGACAAATATCTTACCGCGCGAATTTTAAAAACTCGTTTAGTTTATAAAAAATATACGTACAAATTATCCTATGACTCATAGAACTTTACTAAGGTTTACTAAATACAATTAATATATTTTAAATGCAGGTTGCTATGTAAAACAAATTAAAAATTAGTTTGAATGTAGAGAATCGACAAATATCCTACCGCGCGAATTTTAAAAACTCGTTTAGTTTATAAAAAATATACGTACAAATTCTCATATGGCACATAGAACCTTATTAAGGTTTACTTAATACAATACATATATTTTTAGTGCAGGTTGCTATGTAAAACAAATTAAAAATTAGTTTGGATGACGAGAATCGACAAATATATATTCTTACCGCGCGAATTTAAAAAAAATGTTTTTAGTTAATAAAAAGTATCCGTACAAATTATCCTATGACTCATAGAACTTTATTAAGGTTTACTTAATACAGTACATATATTTTTAGTGCAGGTTGCTATGTAAAACAAATTAAAAATTAGTTTGAATGTTGAGAATCGACAAATATCCTACCGCGCGAATTTTAAAAACTCGTTTAGTTTATAAAAAATATACGTACAAATTCTCATATGGCAGATAGAACCTTATTAAGGTTTACTACATACAATACATATATTTTTAGTGAAGGCTACTGTGTAAAACAAATTAAAAATTAGTTTGAATGACGAGAATCGACAAATATCTTACCGCGCGAATTTTAAAAACGCGTTTAGTTCATAAAAAATATATGTACAAACTATCCTATGACTCATAGAATTTTATTAAGGTTTACTAAATACAATTAATATATTTTTAGTGCAGGTTGCTATGTAAAACAAATTAAAAATTAGTTTGAATGTAGAGAATCGACAAATATCCTACCGCGCGAATTTTAAAAACTCGTTTAGTTTATAAAAAATATACGTACAAATTATCCTATGACTCATAGAACTTTATTAAGGTTTACTAAATACAATTAATATATTTTTAGTGCAGGTTGCTATGTAAAACAAATTAAAAATTAGTTTGAATGTTGAGAATCGACAAATATCCTACCGCGCGAATTTTAAAAACTCGTTTAGTTTATAAAAAATATACGTACAAATTATCCTATGACTCATAGAACTTTATTAAGGTTTACTAAATACAATTAATATATTTTTAGTGCAGGTTGCTATGTAAAACAAATTAAAAATTAGTTTGAATGTAGAGAATCGACAAATATCCTACCGCGCGAATTTTAAAAACTCGTTTAGTTTATAAAAAATATACGTACAAATTCTCATATGGCAGATAGAACCTTATTAAGGTTTACTACATACAATACATATATTTTTAGTGAAGGCTACTGTGTAAAACAAATTAAAAATTAGTTTGAATGACGAGAATCGACAAATATCTTACCGCGCGAATTTTAAAAACGCGTTTAGTTCATAAAAAATATATGTACAAACTATCCTATGACTCATAGAATTTTATTAAGGTTTACTAAATACAATTAATATATTTTTAGTGCAGGTTGCTATGTAAAACAAATTAAAAATTAGTTTGAATGTAGAGAATCGACAAATATCCTACCGCGCGAATTTTAAAAACTCGTTTAGTTTATAAAAAATATACGTACAAATTATCCTATGACTCATAGAACTTTATTAAGGTTTACTAAATACAATTAATATATTTTAAATGCAGGTTGCTATGTAAAACAAATTAAAAATTAGTTTGAATGTAGAGAATCGACAAATATCCTACCGCGCGAATTTTAAAAACTCGTTTAGTTTATAAAAAATATACGTACAAATTCTCATATGGCACATAGAACCTTATTAAGGTTTACTACATACAATACATATATATTTAGTGCAGGCTACTGTGTAAAACAAATTAAAAATTAGTTTGAATGACGAGAATCGACAAATATCTTACCGCGCGAATTTTAAAAACTCGTTTAGTTTATAAAAAATATACGTACAAATTATCCTATGACTCATAGAACTTTACTAAGGTTTACTAAATACAATTAATATATTTTAAATGCAGGTTGCTATGTAAAACAAATTAAAAATTAGTTTGAATGTAGAGAATCGACAAATATCCTACCGCGCGAATTTTAAAAACTCGTTTAGTTTATAAAAAATATACGTACAAATTCTCATATGGCACATAGAACCTTATTAAGGTTTACTTAATACAATACATATATTTTTAGTGCAGGTTGCTATGTAAAACAAATTAAAAATTAGTTTGGATGACGAGAATCGACAAATATATATTCTTACCGCGCGAATTTAAAAAAAATGTTTTTAGTTAATAAAAAGTATCCGTACAAATTATCCTATGACTCATAGAACTTTATTAAGGTTTACTTAATACAGTACATATATTTTTAGTGCAGGTTGCTATGTAAAACAAATTAAAAATTAGTTTGAATGTTGAGAATCGACAAATATCCTACCGCGCGAATTTTAAAAACTCGTTTAGTTTATAAAAAATATACGTACAAATTCTCATATGGCAGATAGAACCTTATTAAGGTTTACTACATACAATACATATATTTTTAGTGAAGGCTACTGTGTAAAACAAATTAAAAATTAGTTTGAATGACGAGAATCGACAAATATCTTACCGCGCGAATTTTAAAAACGCGTTTAGTTCATAAAAAATATATGTACAAACTATCCTATGACTCATAGAATTTTATTAAGGTTTACTAAATACAATTAATATATTTTTAGTGCAGGTTGCTATGTAAAACAAATTAAAAATTAGTTTGAATGTAGAGAATCGACAAATATCCTACCGCGCGAATTTTAAAAACTCGTTTAGTTTATAAAAAATATACGTACAAATTATCCTATGACTCATAGAACTTTATTAAGGTTTACTAAATACAATTAATATATTTTTAGTGCAGGTTGCTATGTAAAACAAATTAAAAATTAGTTTGAATGTTGAGAATCGACAAATATCCTACCGCGCGAATTTTAAAAACTCGTTTAGTTTATAAAAAATATACGTACAAATTCTCATATGGCAGATAGAACCTTATTAAGGTTTACTACATACAATACATATATTTTTAGTGAAGGCTACTGTGTAAAACAAATTAAAAATTAGTTTGAATGACGAGAATCGACAAATATCTTACCGCGCGAATTTTAAAAACGCGTTTAGTTCATAAAAAATATATGTACAAACTATCCTATGACTCATAGAATTTTATTAAGGTTTACTAAATACAATTAATATATTTTTAGTGCAGGTTGCTATGTAAAACAAATTAAAAATTAGTTTGAATGTAGAGAATCGACAAATATCCTACCGCGCGAATTTTAAAAACTCGTTTAGTTTATAAAAAATATACGTACAAATTATCCTATGACTCATAGAACTTTATTAAGGTTTACTAAATACAATTAATATATTTTTAGTGCAGGTTGCTATGTAAAACAAATTAAAAATTAGTTTGAATGTTGAGAATCGACAAATATCCTACCGCGTGAATTTTAAAAACTCGTTTAGTTTATAAAAAATATACGTACAAATTCTCATATGGCAGATAGAACCTTATTAAGGTTTACTACATACAATACATATATTTTTAGTGAAGGCTACTGTGTAAAACAAATTAAAAATTAGTTTGAATGACGAGAATCGACAAATATCTTACCGCGCGAATTTTAAAAACGCGTTTAGTTCATAAAAAATATATGTACAAACTATCCTATGACTCATAGAATTTTATTAAGGTTTACTAAATACAATTAATATATTTTTAGTGCAGGTTGCTATGTAAAACAAATTAAAAATTAGTTTGAATGTAGAGAATCGACAAATATCCTACCGCGCGAATTTTAAAAACTCGTTTAGTTTATAAAAAATATACGTACAAATTATCCTATGACTCATAGAACTTTATTAAGGTTTACTAAATACAATTAATATATTTTTAGTGCAGGTTGCTATGTAAAACAAATTAAAAATTAGTTTGAATGTAGAGAATCGACAAATATCCTACCGCGCGAATTTTAAAAACTCGTTTAGTTTATAAAAAATATACGTACAAATTCTCATATGGCAGATAGAACCTTATTAAGGTTTACTACATACAATACATATATTTTTAGTGAAGGCTACTGTGTAAAACAAATTAAAAATTAGTTTGAATGACGAGAATCGACAAATATCTTACCGCGCGAATTTTAAAAACGCGTTTAGTTCATAAAAAATATATGTACAAACTATCCTATGACTCATAGAATTTTATTAAGGTTTACTAAATACAATTAATATATTTTTAGTGCAGGTTGCTATGTAAAACAAATTAAAAATTAGTTTGAATGTAGAGAATCGACAAATATCCTACCGCGCGAATTTTAAAAACTCGTTTAGTTTATAAAAAATATACGTACAAATTATCCTATGACTCATAGAACTTTATTAAGGTTTACTAAATACAATTAATATATTTTTAGTGCAGGTTGCTATGTAAAACAAATTAAAAATTAGTTTGAATGTTGAGAATCGACAAATATCCTACCGCGTGAATTTTAAAAACTCGTTTAGTTTATAAAAAATATACGTACAAATTCTCATATGGCAGATAGAACCTTATTAAGGTTTACTACATACAATACATATATTTTTAGTGAAGGCTACTGTGTAAAACAAATTAAAAATTAGTTTGAATGACGAGAATCGACAAATATCTTACCGCGCGAATTTTAAAAACGCGTTTAGTTCATAAAAAATATATGTACAAACTATCCTATGACTCATAGAATTTTATTAAGGTTTACTAAATACAATTAATATATTTTTAGTGCAGGTTGCTATGTAAAACAAATTAAAAATTAGTTTGAATGTAGAGAATCGACAAATATCCTACCGCGCGAATTTTAAAAACTCGTTTAGTTTATAAAAAATATACGTACAAATTATCCTATGACTCATAGAACTTTATTAAGGTTTACTAAATACAATTAATATATTTTTAGTGCAGGTTGCTATGTAAAACAAATTAAAAATTAGTTTGAATGTAGAGAATCGACAAATATCCTACCGCGCGAATTTTAAAAACTCGTTTAGTTTATAAAAAATATACGTACAAATTCTCATATGGCACATAGAACCTTATTAAGGTTTACTACATACAATACATATATATTTAGTGCAGGCTACTGTGTAAAACAAATTAAAAATTAGTTTGAATGACGAGAATCGACAAATATCTTACCGCGCGAATTTTAAAAAAAAATTTTAGTTCATACAAAATATATGTACAAATTATCCTATGACTCATAGAACTTTATTAAGGTTTACTAAATACAGTTCATATATTTTTAGTGCAGGTTGCTATGTAAAACAAATTAAAAATTAGTTTGAATGTAGATAATCGACAAATATCCTACCGCGCAAATTTTAAAAACTCGTTTAGTTTATAAAAAATATACGTACAAATTCTCATATGACTCATAGAAACTTATTAAGGTTTACTACATACAATACATATATTTTTAGTGCAGGCTACTGTGTAAAACAAATTAAAAATTAGTGGGGGTGACACCCGGGGCGAAAATCGAGAGTGTCACCCCCCCCCCCATTAAAAAATATACTTTTTTTGCACATTAAGTGGATCTCACCCCTTGTGAATTTTTAACGACAGAATTTTTTTTTTAATAAATTGAACGGTTATCTTCACCCCTTACACTTTCAATTACCAAAAAAGTCAATTAGTTAAAAAAATTTACACATTTTACTCCATGAAAGATTAAAATATCCCAAAAATGTGGTCTATAAGCTTCATACGTTAACATGAGACCAGTGTCATCCAGAAGGGTGTCACCCCTTGAAGGTTAAGGCAAACGATAAAAAAGGGCAATATGTTTTATTATTTGCATATGAAATGCATGTCACCCCTTGAAGGTCAAAGTAAACGAAAAAAAAGGTAATATGTTTTATTTTTTGCATATGAAATGGATGTCACCTCTTGAAGGTCAAAGCAAACGATAAAAAAGGTAATATGTTTTATTATTTGCATATGAAATGGATGTCACCTCTTGAAGTTCAAAGCAAACGATAAAAAAGGTAATATGTTTTATTTTTTGCATATGAAATGGATGTCACCTCTTGAAGGTCAAAGCAAACGATAAAAAAGGTAATATGTTTTATTATTTGCATATGAAATGGATGTCACCTCTTGAAGTTCAAAGCAAACGATAAAAAAGGTAATATGTTTTATTATTTGCATATGAAATGGATGTCACCTCTTGAAGTTCAAAGCAAACGATAAAAAAGGTAATATGTTTTATTATTTGCATATGAAATGGATGTCACCTCTTGAAGTTCAAAGCAAACGATAAAAAAGGTAATATGTTTTATTATTTGCATATGAAATGGATGTCACCTCTTGAAGTTCAAAGCAAACGATAAAAAAGGTAATATGTTTTATTATTTGCATATGAAATGGATGTCACCTCTTGAAGTTCAAAGCAAACGATAAAAAAGGTAATATGTTTTATTATTTGCATATGAAATGGATGTCACCTCTTGAAGTTCAAAGCAAACGATAAAAAAGGTAATATGTTTTATTATTTGCATATGAAATGGATGTCACCTCTTGAAGTTCAAAGCAAACGATAAAAAAGGTAATATGTTTTATTTTTTGCATATGAAATGGATGTCACCTCTTGAAGTTCAAAGCAAACGATAAAAAAGGTAATATGTTTTATTTTTTGCATATGAAATGGATGTCACCTCTTGAAGGTCAAAGCAAACGATAAAAAAGGTAATATGTTTTATTATTTGCATATGAAATGGATGTCACCTCTTGAAGTTCAAAGCAAACGATAAAAAAGGTAATATGTTTTATTATTTGCATATGAAATGGATGTCACCTCTTGAAGTTCAAAGCAAACGATAAAAAAGGTAATATGTTTTATTATTTGCATATGAAATGGATGTCACCTCTTGAAGTTCAAAGCAAACGATAAAAAAGGTAATATGTTTTATTTTTTGCATATGAAATAGATGTCACCTCTTGAAGGTCAAAGCAAACGATAAAAAAGGTAATATGTTTTATTATTTGCATATGAAATGGATGTCACCTCTTGAAGGTCAAAGCAAACGAAAAAAAAAGGTAATATGTTTTATTATTTGCATATGAAATGGATGTCACCTCTTGAAGTTCAAAGCAAACGATAAAAAGGGCAATAAGTTCTATTTTTTGCATTATGGTATGGGTGTTACCTCTGTAAGGTTATAGATGATGACTAAGAAAGGACATTTTTGTGAAAAAAATATTAATGACTGACAATTTAAAAACAAATCAAGAGACTGTAACCGACAAAATATATAAGATGGGTGTCACCCCTTTAATGGTGACACCAGTTGCGGCCCCCTCTAGCGACACCACTAATATTAAAAGTCTTTTTTATAAAAATTTGTCTTTAGATATTTACCTATAACTTGAATAATTTAAAAATAATCATGGTCAGACAGAAACCATTATTTAGGGTATTAAATGTTCTATAGATTCCTAACTGGAATTTATTTTATTCGGTGTAGGTCTTCTCTGGAGTCGTCGCAAAACATGAATAATTTTCTTTAAATTTTTGTAATATCAAGAACTTTGAGTGCTTAAAACTCAAACATTTTTCAAGATTCCGACATTGGGTGTCGAGTATTATTTAGGGCACTCTTTTCTCTATTATTATAATTTAAAATTTCATTTTGAAATTCAATTAAATACATATTAAATACAGCGGTCGAACGTAACTCTACATTTTAGGCGTGATCTCCAAACGACGTCGCTAAATGATTTTTTTCGCGGGCTCTATTTCATTAACTATTTATGTAACATAATTTTTAAAAACACTACTTTGTTTGTAATTTTATCAGCTTTAAGATTTATTAAACCTGTTTTCTTCTAAAACTGACAGCCCCAGTGGTATACCCGATCTTAGACAGCATTGTAAGCCCCTAGAAAGTTATGCACCCCCCTGTGAAGGGGGGGGGGGAGTTATCACCATGTTCTATACATCGAAATGTACCAATTTTTTGAAAAAAAAAAAAATGTACTCCGTCATTTTTTTCTAGCGCCACCCCTATACGAAATTGTCTATTAACGGGACTAATATTATTATATTATTAATTTATTTTAGGATGGATTTCCCTTAACAGATTCAGAAAGTGAAGATGAAACTGAACCATGGAACATAACAGATAATGAAACACTACTTCAATTAACAGAATGGCAATGATACGTTTAAAAAATATAAATACGATTAAAGTTTATGATCGAGAGTTTAATAAGGCAGATTATGGCATTGATTTGAATAAAATAAAAATGTCGATAAACAATTATTTAGTTAATAAATGGCGAAGAGGACGAGCTACATTTTTATTTGTGCCTGATGCTGCAGCGTACATCCATGAGCGTCCCAAACTGTCAAGAAAGCTAGTTGAATTATTTACGGGACACGGCGAGTTTAAAACTCATCTAAAAAGGATCGGTAAATCATATTGTGGATTGTGTCAATGCTGTCGATCCTCAGATGACACTCCCGCGCACAGAATTATCGAGTATCCAATGTACGATGATGCAAGAAACGAACTGAACCTGTGCATTGGGGATGACATCCGCACAGTCCGCTTGCATTAAAAGATTAACGCTTACAGTCCTTAAGAAGTTCTGAATGCGCTCCTGCCGTTCACGGACCCGCCAACCATGCAGGAGGAAGATTAATAGAAGATTAGAATATATTAGTTAGGTTAAATATAGGAAACTTGACATTCCAACACTTGTTGGAAGAAAATCTACTATATAAAAGGAAGTGCCCTCACTGACTCACTGATAATCATTTTTTAGCGTATTTCCACGCATCGTAGAAGGTTCAAATTTGGCATACAGATTCCAGGTGGGATTATAAGAACAACTAGTGGGCCTTTTTTTGGATAAGTTCAAAAATGGGGTAGATAGGGCCCCCCAATTTTTCAAATAAAACGTCAGATTTTTTTAATTATTTTTTTTGTTTTCTTTGGGTGATACAATGTACAGATTAAATGTTTGCCTTTTTTTAAAAGGGCCTTTAAGGGGGGCCCCAACTTGTGAGATGAATTACTATTAGAAGGAAAATCGATATAAGATTTATTTATTTTTTATCAAATGCTTCGGTTAATTGACAACCATAAACCAGTGTTTGATTTTTGAAAAAGATCCATTAACGGGGGCATAATAAATAAATAAACGCCCCGTGTTTACATAAAATCCGTTTAATTCGTCTATTTAATTAATTTCATATTTTGTTACCATGGAAACATATATTTTTATTGATTCGTATAGAAAATTTTTTGGCAGGTCGCCATCTTTAATTTAATGTTTTAAATCAAATAATAAAGAAATACAAGATAAAATAACTACTAAAAAATATTATAAAACATTTTAAACTGTTATAATCGACATTGAGGTTAGTAAAATAGTTTCAGATTAAAACTGACGTTTGAGGTATTTTCTATTATGTAGTTTTAAATATGTAGCTAATATTCTATTCAAATACTACAAATACAAAAGCATGTAAACGATTTAACTAAGGTAATTGTTAATATATATCAACACAGTTCAAATTTTTGTACATACGATTATTAAAAAATATGTTATAAATGTTATTGTTGCAATAATATTGCAAAATCAGCTGTCAATAATTGTAACTGTCAATTGAAAAAATGCTTTTAAATATTATAATTTTGAAAAAAACTAGAATAACTGTACGAATAAGGTTTTTAATTAAATAAAGAAGACATGGAACTAATAAATAATACAAAAACCCATATTCAGGTTTGTAATATGTAATATTTTATACGTCAAACAGTTTTTGAAAAAAGTATTCAATTTCAGAACTATTAATGTCAAGTATTCAAATTATGAGAAATGTGAATTGAAAATATCAATATATTTACATACATAGAGGAATTGATTGTTATAAGTTTTTGAAATACATGAGCAGAAAAACCAAAAATGAAATTATTTCTACTAATATTCATAAAATGTTATTCCAAATCATGTAAGTGCATAATGTTATTCAATATATTTAAAAGATTTATTCCATTAGGTATTATAAAAAAGTAATTTCCATCTGTAGGCTTTCTTTCATATATGAACTTGGTTTCTGAAGTAATGTCAAATTTGAAGTATACGATAGCTAAGATTAAATATTTGTAATATGAGCGTTTGGCCGGCAATATGAAATACGATGCAGTTCGTTGAGTGAAGCGAAGTTCTTTGTGTGAGTCGCGTAATGAACGAACAGATTGTTCGTTGTGCGCAGTGCAGCGTTCGTTATGCGAAGCGTTTGTTGTGCGAGGCATCAATGTATGTACATATCACATTTACTTAAATATGTATAAGACAATATAGATATTAGATATTGGATTTAATTTTACTTTTGGTTTGCGCTCAAGCTAATCTTCCTGCAACTAAAGGTTTGTAGTAGGTTATTTGGAATATTTTTAATTTATGAATACAGTTGAACATTGTTACTGGCTGTTCATCATTATTGTCCGACTCCTAATCTCATTATTGTATGATTGTTTACCACCTTCTGAATTTTTATTTCGTTTAAAATACACTAACGTATACACTATATGGATAGAGAATGGGAAAGTTTGACACATTTGTGTGCATGTTATTAATAATTGTAAACAATAACAAGTTTTCCGATTACAAGGTAAAAAAATGTTCAAGTATGAGGTTGGCGACAGTACCTACTATATGATCGGGTAACTTTGATATTAGACATTAGCGTTTAAAACACTAATACGTTTTTTGTCTTTAGTACCAAATTTTCTAAATAAATAATGGTTATTTTTAAGTTAGCGAACGTGAACATATACCATAAATAAATTCAGGTGTAAGTCCCCGACTTAAACAATATGGTTGATAAATAAATTTACTTTAAATAAAAAAAAGAGAAAATTGATTCATAAAGTGCTTTTCTTATTTCCTGCCATATTTTATGTTTCATTCTGACCTTTTTATAATCAGAATTATTCAGATCAAATAAATTGAATACAATTTCACTGAATCTATCAACTTTTCTATGCATATTTTTGTAGACGGTTTACAGTACACGGTGGTCAACATTTAATTATATCACTGCAATACCGAAATATCTCTTAAGTTGAAAAATATCGCAGTAGCACTATCGCTACCTATAACGCTCTGATTTAAGAGGACCTTAACCCTTTCGCTGTTCAAACCGTATATATTCGTAAAACTAAAATGTGTCCCATACACTTAACACGACTATTTGCTCTGTGTTAACTTACTTTTGAGTCACGTTATACACATTTTTATTATAAAATAAACTGAATATACACGGGACCGAAAACTGTTAACAGCTTTTCACGAATAAACTTACAATCATTGAAATACGTGCACACAGCAATCACGAAATCTCAAAGCGAATTGCGCAGTGAAATATATTTATATCGAGCCGGTTTCGCTCCAACAATATATAAATAAACAATGAAATCATTTACTTATATTGCCCAGGGCTCAGGTATCGATGCAATCTCTCTCCGATAAAGCATAGTACAAAGAATATTTTAAGTAAAATTTTTGTACTACGCTGTATTAGAACGAGATTGTGCGATTCCTATACAGGCAGTGTGAATGATTTCAATGTTTATTGTTTATTTACATTTGATTAGAGAGAGACCAGCTCGATGGATGATTTAAATTTAGTTATTAATTTTATATATTTACAAAATAACCAAGGTGTTCCATTTAAAATTTTAGGATTTGTGAAGTGTTCTGTCGTAGGACAAGTTTGGGAAACGCTGTTCTACATCATACTGTAATATCAATTAAATTGACATTGACCCATGTCCCATAAGATTTGCTTAACTATTTCGATCTATTCGTTAAGTCTGAGAATATAGCGTCATAAAATTGGTAAAAAGTTTCAACAATGGAAATTGAAGTATGAACAATAGAAATAACATTAAGTTAGAGAGGGTGAAAATATATTGAAGAAACTATATTTATTTTTAGTAAAAGAGGTTTTGTAGGGCTCAAAGAGAAACAAAAGAATTTTGGTTTATCGAGGTTCGACTTATAAAGATTCTACTGTAATAGGTGTGTTTTTTTAATTCAAATATTTAGGTATGTATTTTGTTTTAATTAAAATTTTGAAAATAGTTAACATTGAAATTACTATTATAATCCAATAAAAAATTAATTTAGTTGAAAAAATATTAGGCAGTTTCTATTTTACAAATAAAATTTATAAACCCGGGTCTAAAGTGCTATACATTATATTAAAACCTTTATAAATTACATCAAAATAGATATATAGGAGAGGGAAAATTAGTTTCATATACATCCCTATGCCAACGACTAGAGCGCAGATAAAATTTAGTTTCATATCTAAGTCAACGACTAGAGCGCAGATTTGCATGAATTATAAAATTTTGCTATTTTTGTCACCGATTAACTTGCAAGTTACTCCTAAGACCTGGAAATTGTTATATTCCAAAATATATCTCGATAGTAAAGGATTAAATGTGCATTATTGTAAAAATGTCATTTTCTTCTGTAGCTTTTTTATGAACTTGATTTTCGGGCTGTTTTTTGTTCTGACATATCTACCACGTGGGAGTCTTTTTTAGAAGCGTTTCAAAACAGCTATTAATAAGTATACAGGGTGAGTCATATCAGGTGGAACAAACTTAAACTGTTGATTGAGAAAAATATTTCAAGCAAAAAAGTTTATATAAACATGTGTCCGGAAACTCTTCGTGAGGGAGCTACAGACACCCAAAGATTTTGACTAAAATTGGTTTTTATTTAATATCTGGAGAACTCATTGTGATACAGCAATGAAAATTAATAACTGGATTAGTAATAATACGTGTTATCGATTTCCAGTATCAAACAATGGTTATTTAGACCAGGGATATATGGGGCCTGTGTGTATTTTGTATCATATGACCTTATAGAAATACCAAACATAAGGAAAAAGTGAAGAACAAAAAAATATTAAATAAAAATCAGAGGGCCCACAGGCCCCATATACCCCTGGTCTAAATAACCATTGTTTGATACTGGAAATCGATAACACGTATTATTACTAATCCAGTTATTAATTTTCATTGCTGTATCACAATGGGTTCTCTAGATATTAAATAAAAACCAATTTTAGTCAAAATCTTTGGGAGTCTGTAGCTCCCTCATGAAGAGTTTCCGGACACATGTTTATATGAACTTTTTGCTTGAAATATTTTTTTCAATTAACGGTTTAAGTTTGTTCCACCTGATATGACTCACCCTGTATAATGATGGAATAAATCAGAATTATGGATATTTGATTATATTTATGAAGTATCTACATAATATGTATTTGTTTATCTCGATATGCTATCATATGGTATGTATTATTATTTTTTTATGATAATCTCAGTGTTAAATTGTCCATACGATAAATTGTTTTACGATAAATTGTTGTTACGGTAAATTCTCCATACGATTAATTGTTTTACGATACATTGTTGTTACAGTAAATTCTCCATACGATTAATTGTTTTACGATATATTGTTGTTACTATAAATTCTCCATACGATTAATTGTTTTACGATACATTGTTGTTACAGTAAATTCTCCATACGATTAATTGTTTTACGATACATTGTTGTTACAGTAAATTCTCCATACGATTAATTGTTTTACGATATATTGTTGTTACTATAAATTCTCCATACGATTAATTGTTTTACGATATATTGTTGTTACTATAAATTCTCCATACGATTAATTGTTTTACGATACATTGTTGTTACAGTAAATTCTCCATACGATTAATTGTTTTACGATACATTGTTGTTACAGTAAATTCTCCATACGATTAATTGTTTTACGATATATTGTTGTTACTATAAATTCTCCATACGATTAATTGTTTTACGATTAACTGTTTACAAAAAATTGACCGGATCTCGTGCTGATATCCAAGGTTGTGGCGTATGAAAAATAGATTATAATTTTTTTTTAAAATAGTTATAGGGGATGGAAATTTTGTTTCACATATTACTTTGTATAAGTCAACGACTCTAGCAATAAATAGTGACGTTTTTAACTTTTATACAAAATCTTAAGCACAGATAAATATTAATAAATTTTTTAAATTTAGCTACTTTTATCACCTATTTTATTGTCTTGCAAATTACTCATAATCCCGGGTTACACCAGGTATTTGCGCTACACATTATACCAAAATCGTGATAATTTTCATCAAAATTGTCATAGGGGAGGGAAATTTAGCTTCATATAAGTCAACGACTCTAACAATAATTTGTGACATTTATAACTTCGATACAAAATCTCAAGCATAGATATTAATGAATTTTAAAATTTAGCTACTTCTGTCACTGGTCTTTCAAGTTATTTCTAAAACCTATAAAATATTATTTTTGAATATAGAAATAATTTAAATAAAAAAAATATTATAGCATGGTTGTATGTTAAATATAGTTTAATTTAATATCCCCGGGTAACACCGGGTCATATGGCTAGTACTATATATAAAGAAATGTAATTCTCTCCCCCAGTTAGGCCAGTTAGATATATAGGCAGGTTATGGTACTGCCAAAAATGTTACATACATACACATGTTTTGTATTATAAAATTAACATTGTGCGTATTTATTGAATTAAATAAACATAGCTTACTTATTAGGCGGTAGCCTGGTAAGAAGAGCTTTAATAGCTATTATATTTGCACCTGGTGGAGAAGAAAACCCACTGTCATTGTTTCATGACACCTACGTTGAGGTAACGAGTTTTAATGAATTAGAAATTTATGGAGGCGAACTCATTAATAGTCAGACCGTTTGCGTTACCAGAACTGGGTTAAGTTCGAAATCATGAGATCTAATCATCGATGCGCTTCTGTGACCAAACTATTTTTTTCAGCACTGAAACTAAGAGTGCAAAAAATAACAGCAAGTATAAATTAATCCTTTAAAATTCAAAATCTTAGAAGCCAGTTAGTCCTCGCAATCTTCTTAGCGATGCATTCGTAAACGATTTGGTTTCACATGACAGTGGTTTTAAAGTTTTTTTACCCGATCGAGGATCTCTAGTATTTTGTGAAAATAAAGTTTTTGCGATGATTCGACAACTTGATCCACCAAATTTTTTCTTGACGTTGTCACCAGCAGAAACAAAAAGGCAAGAGTTGCTCGTAATATTAAAGAAATTTGTCGACAATATTGTTATTATGGAACTAGAATATGAAGAAAAAGTTCGGCCAATAAGAACCGACCCTTTGACATGTGCTCGATACTTTAACTTTCGTTTAAGAAAACTCTTTACACTTCTATGAACAAAGAACAGCGTTTTCTTGGAACATGATGTATAATTGCTAGCTACATCTGAGTTGAATTTCAACAACAAATATCTCCCCATGTGCACTGTCTTTTATGAATGAAAAATGTCCCACTTTATAAGAGAAATAAAAGCTAACAAGAAGTTGTCAATTTTATCGACAGATTCATTTTAGTTGATGGTGGGCTTAAAGATAACCTTCTTACATATCAAATTCACAGACACACTTTTACCTGTAGAAGGAAAAGCCATAAAGAAAGAGGGAGTGCAGATTTGGGATACCCTTCTTTCCAATCAGGCAAACTTGTGTTCTTGAGCCTTTATGTAAGGAGAATATCCCAGAGCAGGAGCTGAAAAATTTAAAGAAAAAGTGACAAAATGTTCAAAAAACATTGTTTTGCAGAAAGAACAACGGACCATTAACTTTAACGAATTCCTGATTGAAATAAACATGAACGAGGAAGAGTGGTTTTAAACGAGAAACTGTATTATTGAAACGTCAACCAAATGAATCGCATATAAATCCTTTTAATCTGGACATTTTACGACTATACGCCTTGAACATGAACATACAATTCATATTAGATATGTATTCATGTGCTGTGTACGTGCTTAATTATTTAAATAAAAGCAGACGAGGATCATCTAAACTTCTTTATTATGCAGTTGAGGAAGTAAAGAAAGGAAACTTCACCATTAACGATTCCTAGACAATAAATTTCTCAATCCCAGTGAGTTTTCTGCACAAGAAGCCGTCTATTATATATTATCAATGTCACTGTCTAAATCTAACCGGCAATGCATTTTCATAAATACAAGTTCTCCAGAAAAAAGAGTATCCATTGTAAAATTCAATTACCAAGTCCGTCAACTTCCAGAAGATTCCACAGATGATTACGTTAAAAATCTTCTTGATCATTACGCAAACCGTCCAGATAAACTAGAAAAACGTGTCTAGCAGACTTTTCTTTGTGGTACACGTATTTCACAAAACCAAAAACATCCGGAATACAAGACAATGAATTTGAAGAAGAAAATTACAAATTCTGTATACTGTACCAGTTGAAAAATATTAACAGATACATCAGACACCGAAGGAAAAGCAGGATTATTCAGTATGTTCGCTTCAATAAGGAAACCCACGAAGCTGATTGTTACCGCGAACATCTGATGTTATTCCTGCCATGAAGAAATGACAACGAAGATCTTATAAAAATCGATCACAAAACTATTTTCAACCAGGAAAGAAATAAAATTTTCACAAATAAAAAAATCATACGTGTATTGCGAAGAATGGGATGAAGAACTTCTTGGAGCAGTAGCAGAATAACAGCAACATTTTCTTGTTTGTAGTTCAACATCTTTCGCAGGGGGTGAAAATGAATATGCTATCTTGGATAACTGTCATCATGAAGGAAATATCTTACATGATATAGGAATACCCACTGTTGAGGACAACGCTGCACTCTGCGCCTGTGACTAAAGTTTACAATCCAATTCCCTACCTGATTCCTAGCAATGAATATTTAAACCTGTTACGTGAGTTGAGCGAAAAGCAGAACTGTTATCTGCTCCACGTGTTACACTGCTTTAAAATTAACTCGACATCTCGATACGAGTGCATATTAGGTGGTGTGGGAGTTGGGGAATCAATATCAATAGCTGCTCTTCAACAGTGCTTGATCCATTACTTCAGTTCACAACTCGGCACTTCTTTGAATGACATGCAGATACTCCTATGTGCTCCGACCGGTAAAGCTGTATTCGGTAATAAAGGAATGACTCTACACTCAGCATTTGTATTACCACTAAACCAATGCGCAGGGGATATAGTTGCTCAAAGTTCTAATGTAGCTAATTCTATTTATACTCAAAACTATACAAGCTACAATTCATTATTATGGCAAGTTTGCATTTGGTGTTACATTTGAACGATTAGTAGCACGCTAATACTTCTACATTTAAATAAAGCAAGCATGCTTTCTTTTTTAACGTTTCTCAATTAATTTTATCTTCAGTTCGAAATGGACTGCTCTGTACTCTAGAGTCTAGACTCTATACCAAATTGTTACAGATGCGGTAATAAACACATTAGCTACCTAATGTAATAAACTGTAATAACTATTTATGTTATTTTAAATAATAAAATAAAGTAAATCCACTTTCACAAATCAATAATTTTTTACAGGCCATATATCATGAACAAATGCATTGGTTTTATTTTTATTCCACCGACTAATTTTTTTAATTGTTATAATAAATATAGTATTGTCGCCTTGAAAAACAATCGAAAAAAATTTTGAAAGAGGTGAAAACAAAAAGCACAGGGGAGAAAAAAATAAGTTTTTCGAACATTATAGTAACAAACAGTGACTGGTTTATTTTGTTTAGAACAAGAAAAGAAAGGCGATCAGCACGTTTTACACAATATTTGATATTAGTACAGTCTATATACACACAATTTCTCAAAATCTAGAAATAACCCGATGGTCAATAAAATTGTTGTATTTAGATAGTTTAGTAATAGAACTAAATATGCAATAAATTTTCTCCACGGAAAGTTAACCCTGATTGCCTATGCACACCTGTATTTACATGAATTTTTAATTATTTCATTATAACTTAAAAAAATGAAAATACAAAAAAAAATTCTGACAAAAATTGTAGCTCATACCTCAAGCTACAACTTTTATTTGAAATTTTTTAAGCTATCTTTATTTTTTATAAAGGTTAAACGGATTTTTAAATTAGGTTAATCGTACAGTTGTATAAGAGGTCCCTTTTGTACCAATATTAATTCATCACAACTCTTTAAAAAAAGAAGATAGGCAAAAGTTTTTCAAATAAAACTTATAGCAAAATTGTAAAAGTAATTTTTTTTATATTTTAATGAATTATACCGGGTGTCTCGGATAATTTTTCCAGCATGGGGATCTCAGTATCTATAAGAGATACAGGTTTGGTTAAATGAGATGAATTATTTGTAAGAAAGGGTATTACTACATAAATAATTATTCATAATTCTATGTGGTTTAGGCGGTATATCCAAAAAACTGAAAATTCGGAATTTCTTTAAATGGCTATAACTTTTTTATCAAAGTAGATATATACTTTTTGTAGACGGTTTCTTAAATCACTTTTTATGTAGAATCGATTGGTGCATTTAGATTTTTTATATCACTTTTAGTTTCCGAGCTATGAGCCCTAACATTAGTTTTTCTTATGAGCCGCTAAGTTGGCTATGGCATATTTGAACGTGTTTTTTACTCTACTTTACAACGACAGTATGTCACTTGCCATACTGTCGAAAAAAAAATATAATATATTTTTTTCAAATAGTTCATTGTTTCAAATATTCATTTGTTATTTTGATTGTTGTTATTGTGATTTTTGTTTACAATTTTTGTTTTTCATGGCTCACTTAAATAATTGTAATAAAATACTTAATAAATTTCATTGGCATTTATATACATCACTACCAAAAACAGATCTGACTTCCGATATGTGAAGATATAACACTATTAAGAACAAGTTAACCGACCATTTAAGGCCAAAAGTTAACACCAGTTTTGAAAATTTCAATTTTAGAAAAGCTAAACAAGATAACGAGAGCATAGATCAGTTTTATACCCATTTAATAAAACTAACGCCAACTGCAAATTCGTAAAGAAGGACGATGAAATAAAACTCAAATAATTAATAACACCAAACAAACAAATCTGCGGCGTTTAGGGTTAAGAGAATGTTATATATTGATTATTAAAAAATAATCAGCTATGAATGTAAAACAAGTATTGTATTTAATATAAAATAATGTATGACAAAATTGTAAATTGAAAAGACTAAGAGCCTTTTCACACATGCACGGCTGCCGGGTACACGGCGCCGTTTACCCGGTCCTTGGTGTGGTAACTAAATGAGCGCTTTCACACGCGCCGGCCGCCGTGTACACGGCACCCGGCAGCCGGATGGTCGCCGGGTCTCCCACTACAGTACACGGCTGCCGGAACCGTCTACACGGCGACCGGCTTGATAGTGGGACATAAGATTCAATGAGTGTTTTCACACGTGCCGTCTTAACTCATCCGGTTTTTAGTTTTTCGTGTTTGTTATTTTTTTTTTGTTAATTAAAATGATGTCTGCTGCGATCGAAGTTGACCAACTAATACCTATCATTAGTTGGCCTGTATTATTATGGGACAAAATAGTACCGGTGTATAAAGATCGCAATGATACAAAAAATGCGTGAGTGGAGATATTCATAGAATTGAAGAAGGTTTTTGAAGACATGGAGGATAAAAATACTTATGGTAAACTCAACAATTTGTATATTTCCGATTAAAAGTATAGTTCAAAAGCGCTCCCTGGCCCCCGACAGTATAGCGACCCTACAAATGCGTCAAGAAAAATCATAATTTTATTTTTCTCATGCGCATGCATTTACAGTTACAATTATCTTAATAATATAGGTAGTCAATATATTTATTAATCATACATAAATAAATTATTGTAACGGCAATTTCACGTATTTTCCAGAATATTCCAGAAATCGAAGTTAAAATTGAATTCAAAATGAAACAATTAAATTATTTTTATTTATTTTATGTGTGAAATGTTAAAATATATTAAAATATACTATATGGGCCCTAGTGGCCTAAGTGCCGGAGCCTCGGCTCCACCCCTCTTACGAAATTCATTCAAAATATACTAGAATACGTATATTATAGTTGAAGTACGTTATTTAAAAGTAAAGAATCAAATTATTTTATTTATTTTTATAAGAATACTGATTAATTCCAGATCGCCGGCCTTCTATAAGACGGTGAGCCGGACAAGTGTGAAAGCGTCAGCTCGGAAACCGAAACCGGGTAAACGGCGCCGTGTACACGGCAACCGTGTATGTGTGAAAAGGCTCTAATAAATAAAGATTAATAGTAACGTGTGCAATTAATACAATGTATTAAAGGAAAATACATAACAGAGAAGAACCCAAACTAGAAGTTTTATTAGAACAGGGATGACTCCTGGAAACAACACAATTGCAAGTCGATGCAATCGAACAAGACAACAATGAAACAGGTCGCAGAGATCGAGTCGATTTTAAAAACAAGAAACAAGTTGACCATAACAAACACAAAATTTTTTCAAATGTGCCTAAAAAACACAATGGTGCAAAAACTGACAAACATGCCCAGCATTTAATGTTACATGTTTAACGTGCGGGAAATGCGGATATTTTTCAAAAGTTAATCAAAGAAAAGAAAAAAACACGTGCAAATTTCACCAAACAAAGTACTGAAACGACTAAAACATTTAGTTTGAATTTCGAAACTTTTTTTAACACAATACAAATAATACATAGAGAGATCATTCACATACAACCGTCCATCCTGTGTTCTCGTTGCAAACTAACTGCTTACTTCCCGTTAGTACCACCATCATACATTCTCTATGTTGGTACTAGACATGCTGGACACTACACTTATAATTGAAGGTGACACAGACAGAAATTACCAAACAAGATGTGAGACAACATCGCCCCGCACATGGAATGTTGGCATTCTGTCGAAACAATGAAAATTCTAATATACCCGTGAATATAATATAATTATTGAATTGTCAAGTGTGGCAATTCAGCTGTGACAATGCTAAATGAACATCTTGTAACCTTTTAGTAGTTGTTATGAAAGATGTCACAATTTGCTGTCGTTCTAAACCACCATCTACACCATATTCAGCCATCGATAACAAGTTGCATGAAATGTTGAATGTAGCTCCTAAGCAAATACTGTTAAGGGACTTCAATGTAGACCAAATAAAAGGTGATCTTTTTAACCAGATCCTTGCTGCTTATAACCTCTATAACACTATGAACAATAAAGACATATCATTTTCAAATTTTAACGTCTTTACACAATATTATGAATCATATTTTAGCTATAATAAGCCGATCTTATGCATAATAGTATTAGACTACTGTTATGTATAGGGTTTTCGCTATTTGATGTTACTCACTAATGTAACCATCTTAACAATGATTAAAAAAAATCACTTGCGTTGTGCCATTCGTACAGAGTAGTTGCATTTAAACGAGCTCCCGCAATAACTTAACAATGAAAATGCCTCTAGAATACAATATTGTTCCACCATCGTAAATTCATGATACACAAGAAAGTTGCAGTCTTGCAGTAACATAATAGTTAATAGCAACCGATTTTATAATATCTTCAAATTAACACCTTATGCCGATGCAGTGCACACAAATATTCTATACATAAAATAAATTATAAGATTTTTACGGAATAATAACAATGCTTTGATTGGTGATGAATCGCAAATATCAATAATTAGACCAATACTTATTTTAAAGCTATAGAAACAATAGGGGATGGTAATTGTTTTCATTATGCAATTTTAAGACATATTTGTGGAGAGGAAACTCTCATGAAAACACTCCGTGCAGTTCTTGCGGCTCGTGTTATAGTTAATCCAGAATACTGTCAACTTTTAGGTCAACAATAAGGCAGGTGTAAGAACAAGCATAATAATTAGATTAGTTAGTTACAAGAGTAGGCCAGGCTGTCAAGACAGAAAACAATAGACAGCGCCAGTAAGCTGAAGCAACATAAATATAAATACTTAATTAATTATAATTTGTAATAAATACAAACAGTTTAAATAAATACACATATGTTAATCATAAACGTGTTACAGCAGGTACATCATTTACAGTCTAAGAAATGTTAACGTTGGGTACGTAGAGACTGTAGGGTAGGATGGTGCAAGAGTGCACGGTGTACAAGAGTATGCAAGGCCATTATTTAATCACAGAACAGTGTTTTACGGCTAACTTCAGTTACCAAGTCTCCTGGCATGGCAAGTACACCGATAATAAATGTTATATGTTTTTATAGTCATTTACAGATTTAGTTAAAAAAAGTGATTTTGACCACTGCGATGTAATATTTCGTTTTTATAAACAGGATTGTACTAGAGCAGCCATGGGCAACCCAAAAGTGTAAAAGGGCCAAATTTTTCAAAACCCAATAAGTCGGGGGCCGCAATCAATTTTTACTCTCTTTTTTTAATACGTTAATATTTGGGTTATATTGGTTAGAAATATAAATTTTTGTTACATGTTGATGTATTTTTAGCACTTTTTTAGTTTAAAAAAATTAATATTTGTATGGCAAGACAGTGTCAGTAGTTAAAAGACAGAATATTATAATGTATACATACATATTTTTATGCCACTCAATCACTCATTAGATTTATTACAGATAATATTACGAAACAGCATCAAATACATACATTATTTATTTTTGATTGTTTACAATTTTTGTCAACAAACACATTTTTTAAATACATATGTATATATTCAGTTTTAAGTCATCCAAAAATAAAATGAATGAGCAGTCAGTACCAAGAAAGAGTTTTTTACATATTGCCTATGTATTGGAAGATTGATATTTATTAAAATACATATTATGTATTTAAAAAATGTGTTTGTTGACAAAAATTTTAAACAATCAAAAAAATTTTTAAAGTGAAACTTTTATTACATCGTCTCAAACTTTTTGGTCTGTGTGTTGCATGTCGCTGACAAGCTGGAACAAGCAGCCATTCATTGTATGACAGTTTATGTACTGTGTGCTATTATACATATTTAGTAAGTTTGAATTGTAATTTGTCAGTGTTTAATGTAAATGTTGTTATTTATTTGCTTTTGGTAAACAACGACACAGCTAGTGAGTCCAAAAAACTGATCAACGAGGAAAAAGCAAAGAATAGTGCAAAAATGAATGACGATGAATTAATTTTACGCCGTAAAAAACAGAACGCCGACAGACAGGGTTGGCAAAAACCCGGGTTTTTTTAAAAAAGCCCAGCCCAGCGGGTTTTATTGGGTTTTAAAACCGGGTTTTTTTGGGTTTTATTGGGTTTTTTTAAAATTAAGTAAAGACATATAATATATATTTTAAACACAAAAAAATGTATTCAAATGATGTTGATTGATGTAATTGCGTCTAAAAAAGGAAAATTATCCTCAGTAGGTATTTTCGTTATATAAAAAAGGTCCTTCGAATTTCCAAATATAGTTTTCTATAATATATCTTTTTTGAATTTCCTAGTAACAAAATAAAAAAAAATCCATTTTAATATGTTAATTAATTAACTGTTCGAAATGGTATCTGTTTTTTTGAAGACCTATTTTGAAACTCGACAAACATAATTAAATGTTTATCTGGTAATGCCCAGTATTATTGAATAAAAGATTTAACAATAAATACATAAAAATATTTAAATTTAATTATAATTTAATATTCAAAGTGGGTCTGGAAGACAAGAGATAATAAAGAAAACCATACATGACTTTCATGTTCCATAATATTTTTCTTATACTATTTAAAATATTTTTTAAAATATTAGTTCTGTAATATCCTCAATAACACAAAAACAAAAATGTAGAATAAGATTCTGAAAGTTTGAATTAACTTGCATTAGGAAACGTGAATTAGAAAATGTAATATTTTATTATTTAAAATTAAATTTTGAGCATGTTTTTCTCTTTTTTTAATAGCTGCTTTCGATCTATAAATAAATAAATGTCCTTTAGGTTCAATTGAATTATCAGTTTAATATTAGGTACAAAATTTTAAATATTTCCAAAACCCCTAATCCGATAATCCCAAAAATCAATAGGTCTAAAGTACAAACATTTTCCCCAAAAGTAATTCAAATTTTTACAATATACTTATCGTGAAAATTCTTCACCCAGACAGACACATGCATAGCCGCCATACGGAAATATCAGTTCTTTACATTGAATTTATATGTATAATACAATCAGAATCTGCATTTATCTCGGACACAATTTTTCGACGGTATTACAAAACTTCCATTTCATACAGAGAAAAAATATTTAAATCCTTTATTCGAGAATGTTGGTTATTTCTAGAGAAATTATTTAAAATATTTATTTATCATGAGTTTTAAAACACACCGTTTATTTTTGAGAAATAAATGAACATTTGTCATTACAGTTTTTTTATTAATCCAAAGTTATCCATCCTAATTGTAGTAAAGAGGGTTAGTATTAAAAAAATGGGGTTGCCGTCATTCTAGATCTTCTCTCATATTGTCGAAACGAGTGATATTTGATAACTTTTTTAGGTCTAGACAAAAAGTTATTTGTTTTAAACTTTTCAAATCACAGAGTCTGTATGTATAGGTAGGTACAATTAGTGATTACCACTGTTATTGTAATTACAAATAAAATATACAGGTCTGGAATGATTGTATTACAATTATTTCGTTACAAAATAAAATATTTCATTCAAATATACTGTAAAATAATGAAATTTAAAAAAACCCACTGGGTTTTTTTAAGTCAAGTTGCCCAAAAAAACCCGGGTGGGTTTTTTTGGGTTACCCAGTGGGGAGCCAACCCTGCCGACAGAGCACGTGCTTATAGAAAAAGGAAAAAAGATCTTGGTTTTTATATAGAATTTATTAGAATTATTAGAACTTTTTGCTGGTGCATGTTGTTGTTTATGGATTTATTTCAATTTTGAGTGCTTGAATTTATTATTCCGAAAATTTTTAGTTAAATGTCTATAATGTGAAAAAAAGTTTCACTTTTACCGTGGTTTCATAAAACCACACAATCCTTTTTTTTAAATTAACGTAAAATTTATGTTTGTTATATAATTTTGAAAATGTTGAAGGGTCGCAAATAAGAGTGCCATGGGCCGCATGCGGCCCGAGGGCCGCGGGTTGCCCATGGCTGTACTAGAGATTATAAAGGTAATCTACTTTTTCCTGTTTATTTTAGTTACATTACTATCGAACTATTTGTTGTCCGAGTTATTTGTGGATTCCTTTCAATAGGTGGTACTAGTGACGTTTCAAATTTGTTTGGTCAGGGAGTGCAAGAGTGCGCAGTATCAAAACGTACAAGAGTGCGCGTTCACTATTGTCCAATATTTCGTTGACAATAAGACAAAGAGTAACTCAGAGGAAAAAAATTGGATCCAAGTGTATTATAAGAAGCCAAAAACTTCTAAAAAAATCAATAAATAAATAAAGCTAAACCCAAACTGCAACAAAGAAAAAAATATGGGCACGTCCTAGCTGCTCAGAAATATTCAAGGAACGAATCGTAGAAGACTAGATAGAATATATTTCTTGCATAGACTGGTGATACAAGAAATGCACAGCGTACTCAAGTCGTAGTCACTACAAATGTAACGTTTGTAAGTTATGCGCACTCTTGTCCTCATTGGTAGTGCAAGAGTGCGCATTCAGGAGGCCTTAAATATCTTAAATAGTTCCTAAAGCGTTACTTATAAATTAATTAATATGTTTTATTTTGGTAGTTAGATTACCTAAGATAATAAATAAACTATAACATCCTCTCTGAAATCTTTCTATTTAGTTCCATAAAATGAAACAGCGAAAGTGCGCACTCCTGCACCACCCTACCCTATGCAGAAGTTTATATCTTATTATTATCAAAGAAAATTCGCTTACCGCGGTAGTTTCGCGGACAGGATTTTTACTTTTTAATCACATGTATTAAGCGAGCGGTTTACTGCCAAAAAGACACTTAGAAATGAGGTCGTGATTAACGAAATATATACAGGCTAAGACATGGTAGAATCTAGCTATCGGTTCCACCATGTACCAGAGCCGAATTTACCATTAGGCCTGTGAGACTCGGACCTAGGGCGGCAAGATTTTAGAAACGATTTAGAAAGTCGACAAAAAATTATCTAACATAAAAAAAAAACAGAGACCATTTACATAAAAATGAAACAGCAAAAGTGCGCACTCCTCCTGCACCACCCTACCCTATGAAAAATTCGCTTACCGCGGTGGTTTCGCGGACAAGATTTTTACTTTTTTAATCACATATATTAAGGATGTACTGGAGGTACAATTGTAGGAAAAGTAACTCATATTCGAGTCTGATGAATATATACTTTGGCATAGTATAAGAACTAAAAATTGCTAGTAAATGCATATATATATTAAATTAATAAACAGAAATGTGTTTTTTTTAATTCCTGTTGCTTATTTCGATAAATATTGAAAATTATAATTATTATTTTTAACTTTTTAACATTTACTATACGTCAAATTCATTTTGAGAAAACGAATTTTTCGTTTTGTTTTCATGGCAACATGAATTTATTGGTATTTAAAATTTAAAATTTGAGGATGGTTTTCACCCTTTCAGTGGCTATTTCGGCAGATTTATGAAATAAGTGCCCCTTAGATTGAATTGAACTACATATACATAGGAATACATATTGTATATATTCCTATGTCCGTGCAAAAAATACGTTATATGCCACGTTGCCAAATATAATATCAAAATTTTCGCAGAGCGCGAAATTTGAAATTTTGTTGTATTATAATTATTTTCTCAGAAATGGTTTAGTGAATACTAATGATATTGTGCATAAATGTTCTACTAATCAAGTACCACACGCTCCCCAAAAATTAAAAAAATGACATTATTTTATCAATGTGTTTTAACAAAAAAATGGCAAAAAACATCAGTTTTCCATAAGAACACATGTTAAATTAAAATCAGTATATTTCCTAAACGGCGTAGACAAACAATTTAATATTTCGTTTATAGCATCAGAATGCTATTGAGAACATTCCCACCAATTTTCATTCATTTTTCATTATTTTGAGATACCTCCAGTACATCCTTAAGCTGTTTACTGCCAAAAAGACACTTAGAAATGAAGTCGTGACTAACGGAATATATAACAGGCTAAGACATAGTGGAATCTAGCTATCGATTTTAGAGACGATTTAAAACGTCGACAAAAAATTATCAAACTTAAAAAAACAGAGACCATTTACATACATAAAAATTTCCAAATAAATATTTAAAAAATTAAAGATTCTTTACTTTCGACATTTATAAAGTTTTCAAGAAAAAATTAATGAAAGAAGAATATACTAAACAAAATATAGAAAACGTAAGATCTTCGTATTATAAAAGCAACATTGTAGAACTTTTAGACGAAAATTTTGTTTTCTATTCACGCAAAAGTAAAAGCTATATTTTAGTTACATATTTTATCGACCGCAAAATTACTGGAAAATTTAGGAGAATATTTTGATTAAGTTCATTTTATAACTGTGTAATATAAATTGCCAAGGTATTGCCGTTTGGCATATTTTTATACATTTTTTAAACATACATTTTACATATGACAACTAATGCAAGTAATAATTTACAAATTGATGAAAATGAGGAGAGAGTACTGCATAATGCTGCTCGTATTTTAAGAAAGTATATTAAAGATATTCCTGCAACAGTCATAATAAAACTATATCTCCATCAGAATGCACAATATACAGTTGTGACGAAAAAAATGTCGTTATTCCACGTTTACATTACGGATTTGGCTTTTATTTACACCACGAATATTCAAGTAAAAATCTCATAGATACTTATTTGGTTTTTGTTACACATTTTAAGCGATACGACGTTTTCTGACAGCGACAGCTGAACAAGAGTCGCAAATGAATTTAGATGTTTCTTCTGGTATTGTTCACAGAAATTTGGGCGGCAGTTGCATTCAAGAAGGAGATGATAATGTAGACATAAACACTGATACTATTAATGGAAAAAATAGCAATCGTAGTATGGCGAGAACATATCAAGTACAAAGTATAAATTACAAGCCTGATATTTACCGTTTACCACGACAAAAAAATAAAACATTAAATTTCAAAAATATTAAACAATTTCAAGTATTACCTTTTCAAAAACCAAATAAGCATTCTGAACCTCCAAGAGTTGATAAAGCAGTAAGTCTAATTATTCAAAAGATGGATGGTTCTGATCCATATTTTATTCGAAACATTATTTGGTTACAACTTCGGTTAGTCTGCCGTCATGTTTATGGTAAGAAAAATTAATCTCAACAAACAATTCTGGGTTGACTATAAAATTACGTAACAGCTGCTTGTTATTTATCTGCTATTGATGCCCCTATTGATACTGCATATACGACTCTTAAATGTCAAATGCAGGCTTAAGCTTGTAGACAAAATTATCATGTTCATACTTTTGATTTACAACTAGGTACATACATGTATATTGCTCAACGTATCATATTTGCATCACCTACATAATTTCCTTTAGTGGTTGTTCGACTTGGAGGATTTCACACCTTATCTTGTTTCATATCATGTATTGGTAGTGATGGGCGATTGTGAGATGTTTTAGTTAGTCGATTGTCTCGATTGTTCAAATATCTCGAAACCTCTCGAATGTTGTTACGAAAACACTCGATTGTCGTGTCACATATAAATTTTAAAATTTATACAGGGTGTCCCAGGACTGTGTCAAAGCTCAATATTTCACATTATTATAAGAATTAGAAGAAAACTTTAAATGCAAAAGTTGTCAGGCTAGAGCATCGGCATAGTTTGAAATTAGTTACATTTATACAGGCTGACCCATAACTGCGTTACAAATCAAAGTTATGTTTTTTTAAATACAAACTATATATTTTTATTTGATAATCTAATAGCATTCATTTTTCTGAGTATTTTGATATATCATTATTGGATTATACAGAGGGGCTTAGAAATTATGACCAATTTTGTAAGAAAATGGGAATATTTTCAACACCTTGTAATTTTCTAATTACAACAAAAAAAAATTGTTTTCTGTTTGAAGTAGTTTTGGCATATTCTCTATTATTGCGGTATTATGTCAAACATTTACAAAATTGTATTATTTGTACAGGGTGTATCAAAACACTAAACTTAGTTCTTTTCAAAATTTTCAAATGGAACACCCTATATATTTTTACATTTTCGAATTGCTTGTTCAATTCTCAACACATTTTTCAAACCATGTTCTATACCTAAATCCAGCCGTTAATAAGTTATTAATTTTATTTTAAAATCTTAAGATTTTTTTAAAAACAATACAACTTTATTATAATCAATAAAACAGTTCGATTAAAAATAACTTAACAAACTAATAGAACTTACAAACTTCAATAACATAAAAATTTAATTATTTTGTGGAATATAATAAAGTTGTATTGTTTTTAAAAAAATCTTAAGATTTTAAAATAAAATAAATAACACTTCAACGGCTGGATTTAGGTATAGAACATGGTTTGAAAAATGTGTTGAGAATTGAACAAGCAATTCGAAAATGTAAAAATATATAGGATGTTCCATTTGAAAATTTTGAAAAAAACTAAGTTTAGTGTTTTGATACACCCTGTACAAATAATACAATTTTGTAAATGTTTGACATAATACCGCAATAATAGAGAATATGCCAAAACTACTTCAAACAGAAAACAATTTTTTTTTGTTGTAATTAGAAAATTACAAGGTGTTGAAAATATTCCCATTTTCTTACAAAATTGGTCATAATTTCTAAGCCCCTCTGTATAATCCAATAATGATATATCAAAATACTCAGAAAAATGAATGCTATTAGAGTATCAAATAAAAATATATAGTTTGTATTTAAAAAAACATAACTTTGATTTGTAACGCAGTTATGGGTCAGCCTGTATAAATGTAACTAATTTCAAACTATGCCGATGCTCTAGCCCAGTGGTCCCCAACCTTTTTGTACCTAAGAGCACATTCTAGAATACTAGTTGGGCGGCGGGCACCATTTATTTTTTAAGGTGCCCGCATCAAAATCACGATTTTTTTATGGAAAATTTTGTAATCTACAAAAAGGTTCAGAGGCATTTTTTCATATATTTTTTAGTTCCTACCTAAGCCGTGACTGATAAAAAATGCTATTTTTAAAACTTTAATCATATACTATTGAAGTGTTGAACGAATTTGTGCAATGTTTGATATATGCACAAATGTTTTTTATTAACAAATCTGTACCACAATATTTTTAATTTATCTTTAGAATTAATGTTAGTGATTTTTGTAATTGCGTATAGCAAGAAAAAGATTAAATGGTTACATATTTTTCTAGCTGTACTACGGTATACGTTAAATTTGAGAGAACAAATGTAAATTTATATAATATATTTATAACAAATTATTTTTTTAAATACGCTTATATTGCTCTAATTATTTACTAAAAATAAAATATAAATTACATAACATGTAATTGAAAACTTTTTTTTTTAAGTTCACTGTCGTCGGCGAGCACACGTTAAACGGTCAGCGGGCACAATGGTGCCCGCGGGCATAGGGTTGGGGACCACTGCTCTAGCCTGACAACTTTTGCATTTAAAGTTTTCTTCTAATTCTTATAATAATGTGAAATATTGAGCTTTGACACAGTCCTGGGACACCCTGTATGTGACTCGACAATCGACTATCGAGTGATTTCGTTCCAATAATCGAATTAAAATTTAAATCGATTATTGAAAGGAATGTTGTCGGAGTCAGACAATCGCAACAATCGATATTTGAGGTCGATGATTGAATTTTATGCTTATGAATTATGATCTATTTCTTACTGTATTAGAACACTTATCTTTTGACAGTTTCGGTTAATAATGAAATAGTATTTTTGTAACAAATTAAAATCTACTTTTGTAAAGTATAATAAAGAGAAAAAAGACATTACCATAAGTACCAAATTTAATTATTGATTAGTTTCAGTATAAATTAAAATAGTTAATAAATCTTGTCTTGACAGCTTAATATAGTTAAGTAAATATCTGTACATAAAATAAATTCTAAATAAATAATAAAAAAAAATTAATTACTAATACATTTATTTATAAGTATAAATTACAAAAATGTATAAAATTACAAAAAAAAATGTTTGCTACTTTATTATTTTATAAATTTCTATTAAAAAATTCCCAAACTATAGACTTTTTAAAGCAGCGCGGCATTGTTAAAACGTTCAATATTATAACGGATTTATTGCAATGATAACCGACTAAACTCGACAGACTGAACGTCGAGTACTGTCTACTCGAAACAAATTGTTATTCTAAACGATAGAAATAGTTTCGATTGTAAAGGCTAGTCTACACGGCGACATTTTAATGTCTAGACTAAGTCTATACACTAGTATACACTGAGTGTCATCGTGTGGACATCCCCTAGAATAATGTAGCTACATTAAATTTGAGGTGTCTGCAACTAGAGTCAGTGTCGCCTTAGTTACTGTGTGGATATATTAAAAAAAAGTTTCAGATGATTGGAAATATATTGCAAGTGTCACATAAAATTATCAAATACCATCGTCAATTGTTTGTCGATCTCTGATTAATTTTCATCCAGTGTCTAATTACTTAAATAATTTCTAAATATTAACAAAAAAGCAAAATAAACACAATAATTTCTTCATCAACGAAAATTGGTACAGATCGATTGAAGTATTGTAAATGTGTTTTTTTTTGCATGGGCTTTACTACATCCTGGGCCTTATTATCCATAAGTACTTAGTTGACAAATGGGTCTAGAGATAGTATTGCAGGAGATGAAAGGGATTCCAGGCAAAATATGTTTTAACCCCCCACCCTCTTTTTATTTTTCTGAAATACAATTTAAAAAAATTATCATTATTTAATAAATATGTGAAGATCTTTTTTGCTCAATCATTTAAAAAAGGTCTTCACCATCAAAATTATTTAAAAACGTAAAAAGGTCCTCACTTTTTTTTATCTTCAACTTGGGACCCTGGGCTAGTGCCTAAAGTGATTACTGAATAATGCACCACAGATTATGAATAAGTAATAACTTAGTAAAAAAGGATGAATAAATTTTAAGCATGCAACGTTTTAAAAACTAATATATGTTACGTATTCATGAATTTTTGACCTTCTAGCATGTTTCATTGATCTTAAAAATGCCCATAAAATAGTATATTTTCCAGTAAAAAGATAAAAACATTACAGTTATTACGGCCACTTTTACGCGTTCGTTCATTTCGACATAATCAAATTGCAAGTGTCAAATATTACTAATACCACGTGTAGACACATGGGACACTGATCTAGCAACACTCGCTCTAGTCAAGTGTCCTAGATTGATCTAGAGTTGAAAAAATGTCTACATGTGGACAGTAACGACATTTATCTAAACAAAAATGTCGACACTAAATGTCTACGTGTAGACCGGCCTTAAAGAATATCTCGCAATTGTATGTCGCTACGCAACTACAATCGAGTTGAACAATCGAACATCTCGATTGTAAAATCGAAAGGCGAGATAATTGTTCACTCGATTGTTATTTTAGTCGATGACGATTGTTTCGATTGTAGAAACATCTCGCAATCGCCCATCACTATGTATTGGTAAACTTTGGGGTGATAGTAGATTAAATGATATTTTAGTTGAATCAGGTATATGTTGAAAATTCAACTGATCGAATGCTTTAAGGCAAACAATTTCATCGTTCTGTTCGTGGACTAACTTTATGTTACGATGCGTTATATCAAATATGTTTTGACAACTTTTAAAAATGGATGGAAAAAGGGCAGAAAAAATGAATTAAATTACTTTTTCACAAATGTAGGGTAATATAGGGGAATGGCGTTTAGGGGGGCAATACCGGCCACTGTCAAATATATGATTTTGAGAATACTGCACTGCCATTTACTATACGGCCAAGTGAACTAATTTACGAAGTAATGCCATATTTCATCAACTACAGTACGAGTAACAGTTGTGCACATAGTAAATAATATTTTGCTGTAATAAATTGGAAATTGGAAATTTCAAACAAAGGTTAGCAAATAATACTTTATACTAATAGATATTTTTAAAATTACCAATTATTACAATAAATGTATTAGTGCATATTGTAGGTGGGTTTGAGTTCAAACAAGTTTTTCGTGACGGACCAATTGTTTTGTCATTATGGGGTAATGCCAGTCATTCGATGTGGGTAATACCAATCATCAGTCGGTATTGTACTTGTTTAAAATGATAGGAAAGGAAATGAGAAAAGAAAAACTGTCAAAAACATCTCAAGACAGCAAGAAAATTGACAAAAATCACAAAGAAAAGACAAACCAAGAACAAATCTCCAATAAAAGAAGAAACATGTTTCATCTGTAAAGAGATCGAAAAGATCGAGGTTTGGTATGTCGAGGTTTTCTGCATTAAAAACGGTTTTCTTTAGGAAGCTCAGCGAATTGTTTTCGAGCGATCTGTATTACCTTGATTAGTGTCCGTCATTACCCGCATGTAAAATGTATGTTTAAAAAAATGTATAAAAATATACCAAACGGCAAAAGCTTGGCAATTTATACCACAAAGTTATAAAGCGAACTTAATAATCTATGTGAAAGTTTGCTTACTTTTGAAATAAGTATTTTATTTATGGAGTTATTTTAATTACCGTTTAAGTGACCGCCATCTTCTCCTATTGCTGAGTTGTCGCAATTATTTTAGTTCTAGTCAACTAAATACATATTATAGATGAAGTCAATAAATTACACAACGAAGCAAAAGTCTAATATCATTTATAAAAGAATTTTGCGATGAAGTATCTAAAGCTTCAATTACCTTTTGTTTCTGGAATGATATTCTAAATACTTTACAACTAATGACGAACTATATACATTCCCAAAGAAAGGGAATCTCTTTGTGAATGACATGTGTTATTGATGGCTGCAATGTTACCTTTGTTTCGCTTGTGACAAACAAAACATCGAGGCGGTAATTCGCAGAAGGTCTATGTATGTTTATTTGTTTGTCAAACAACTAGAGCCTTACATCTAGAACTCGCTTCAGATTTATCGGCAGATACGTTTATAAATTGTTTCAAGCGATTTATAGCTCGACGCGGCACTATAAACATGATTTATAGTGATTGTGGTACAAACTTTGTTGGCGGTAAATCCGAATTAGACGAAATTTTTAGGTTTATTCAGTCGATAAATTTGGTCGTGAATTTGCTAACCGTGGTATACATAGTACCTCAATATTCTCCAAGCGCGACAGAAATGGAATACGCCGTCTTGCCCAGTTAGAATTCGAATGCTGGTGTTAGTTATTCAAGACAATGTTGTTCCTCTGCATTAGCCCATGAGAGCAATAGACCAAGTTTTTTCCAGAAAGTGATGGAGTAATATGTTCCGCTTTAGTACGTACCAAAACAAGTACCTATAAACGCCCGACGCACGGTACGTTTGTGTCCACTACTGACACAGTAATATCAACTTTAGAATATAATTAAAATTAGTTAGGTTAGTAGTTACTTTAATTAGTTTTACTCTCTTCTCGTACACCGATAGGTATTTACTTTTTGCATGCTAATGAGTTCTTTTTTGACATAAAATTTGGAGTAGCTAGGGTTAATAAAAATAATCTTTCATGGGCGGGAGAAATGGTTGCGCCATGTTTAGATGAAGGAGTAGTTAGGATTAATGTTTTCCTAAACTGGTGAAACTGCCTTATCCGGTGTACGGATCTAGTGACGCGGCGAGAAATAAAAACAATGTTTTAAAATGTACATAGCAACAAAAAAAAACAATAGTGCGAGAGACCTGAAAAAATAGACATATTGAAAAGTAATGATAATGGTCTGAGTGGTGTATATCGATTGCTAGGGATCGATGAGGTAGTAAATTGTGATTTGGAACTTGTGGAAGTGTCGACATAATGGAGTTGACAAACTTGGACTATCAACGATACAGTGGAATCGACTAGAAAGTGTTGTTGGTAGAATCGCACGAGTGGACCAATCAATTGACTAAAAGAGTTCGCAAGGTTAGTGTAATGTTGTCGGTTGACTTGTTGCTATCGTGGAAAACTAGATACAATACAGTCCGCTGGCTCTACACATTATAATAGAGAATAAAGAATCCGACATTTCTGTACAAGACAGTGGAGAAAATAACATCAGTGATAAATTCAATGTTTGTGGTAAATTTTGTATATACCATGCACAACAAACATATGTTGTCATTTCTATAACAAAAGCGTACATACTGCAAATAAATACTCTGTAATATTTGACGACGATAAGCGTGTATGTATAACTTGCACAAAAGATAAACAAGTGCAGAAAATGGTAGATTCTACCGAAATCGAAAACTGTTAAGGCAGGGGGGTTCCATAAAATAATAAACAATTCTAAATTGGAAAATAGTGTAGATTATTTATTAAATACTGACGACATAGTCCAAGAAGGAAATATTGACAATCCGTCTGACGCAGCTATTGACTGTGCGCAAAATATTCCATATCCAGCTTGTAATTCAGGTAATCTTCCGGGCGAAGCACACACATGTAGTTACTGCAAGAAAGCTGTGCATATCATTTATAAAAAATGTTCGATACCGGGGAAGGATATGGCGCAAAATAAATATGCCATCAATGTGCAAGTACAAGTGCTACTTAAAAAATGACAAAGAGAGTCTTAGTTGCCAAGAATAACTTCTGTCAAGCTAAATATCTTCATCAAAGATTAAATGACATCAAAGATGGATTAAGATGGATGGAGCATCACTCAATACCATTAATTAAAAATGGCAACTCGCCGCAATTGTCAGCTGTTTATTTGAAAGGAACAACTATACGTTTAGCAAATACATGTGCTTTTGACAAAGTCATGTATCCATCGTTTATTGCTGCTCTTGATTATGATGAAATTTATGAAAAGGAAAGCAATACAATTATTTATACAAAAAACAGCAATATAATCGTGAAATAATACAAAACAGAAAGTTCTATGAGTTAAACGCACTTTATATTTTCAATAACTTTAACTATATTATACAGTTTTTTTTCATTTGATTCTTTTTTCAAAATTCTACACAATTACAATGTTTACAAATACTTATTTAAATAGATTTACAGATTTTAAATAATATTGTCAAATTTAATAAACGTAAATATACGTTATTAACTGTTCATGGTTAGGAAAACCTCGACAGGCCTAACCTCTGGGAGCAAAACTGGGAGTTTAAAATTTTAACCGATATTGTCACTATTTCTTATATTTATTTATGTTTACAAGCAAATTTTTGTACTAACAATAAAAAAATTCTTAATTTTGATATTGTGGATATTGATTAGATATACTCGCATGTATTTGCATTGGAATTTGTCACTACTATTAAGTGCTGAAGACAACAAAAAAAGAAAAAAAAAACGAAAAAAACGCAAGTAACAAAATTTTTTTTTCAAGATAAAGTAAAAAAGTTGTAATCGATTATTCTCATTGATCACTGACACAATAGAAACCTGACTACGTGCACATTTATAAAAACTTACAGCAGAAATGTTATTTGATACTATGGTCATATTAGCATCACAGCTTACGAAGCATATGACAAAAATTAATTGTGACAGCAGTCTACCATAAATGATGTCAAAACTATATGCCTAGCTTCATAGAGATTGTGACATGTGATAACTGCTCATGTAAAAATGAAAGACAATTAAGGGTAAATAAAGTACCAGATTATAAACTAGCTAAGGGAAATTTTATCACCGAACACGTCACTACGAAAAGAAAAGCGAGTTTAACCCTGAATTGCCTTTAACTATTCATTGGGATGGCAAACGATTTTAGTGTCGAGACACGGGATCGATCAGCTGCTGGCGGTTTCAAAACTTGATTACGGAAAAGGCGAAGCATGTGCATCAGCTGTCTATGAAACAATATTGTCATGGGGCTGAAGTGATACAATAAATTGTGTATGTTTTGACACCACTTCTGTTAACACCGGATTAAGAAATGGGGCATATGTTCTTTTGGAGCAGAATATGGAAAAAGATATGCTTTGGCTTACATGTAGTCATCACATAATGGAAATTATACTAGAAACAATGATGAGTCAATTGCTTGGTTTACTACTGATCCTAATATTCAATTGTTAAAAAGGTTTAAAAACAATTGTGATAATTTTGACCAACATGATTATAAGACAGTGACTTCCGACGCCTCGTCTATAAAAGTAGTTGAAAATGTTGCTGCAGATACGATTTCTTTTGCACAGAATCAACTTAATCGATACCAACCTCTAGATGGGTATAAGGAATTGCTTAACATTTTGTTTATGTTTTTTCTCCAGTAAGAAACACCGTAAAATCAGTAAGGAACACCCTGTGGTGAACACTAGGCAATATTAGCAAAATTATGTAGATACTATTGACACAAAAGTGATTATAAAATAAAGAATCACAAACCGTCAACCAATAGCGTGAAACTACCGTATGAGACAAACTCTTAATCACAGAATATACTAATAAGCAGAAGGAGAAAAACTACGTGCTTATATTTATACAAATATTTAGCTTCGCCCAGCACTCTGAAATTTACAACCAATGAGCACGCTCTTATGTGTCTATATAAACTGTGGGGAAATAAATTTGCGGCAGTATTCAACTTTTGACTGTTGTTCATTTTGTTTGTAAAGCACCAAATAATTCTTAAGTTGTGTAGTTTTTATTTAAAAAAAAGAAACTTTTATTGCCATCTGAAGTAGCAAGACTTATTAGGTAAGAGTAAATAATTCTGTTTTGTTTATAGAGAACATGTTTCTAGAATAGTGTCATGCAGTTTTGAAATAACCTGTATTTCAGAGACGGATTAAAAGTCGAGAGTGCCCTAGGCAAGCACCTCATCGGCGCCCCTCTAGCCCCATATAATTTTCTGACATTCGGCTTGACCCCTCCCTTCCACTGTTCCGTAACTTTCCATATTAAATATAACAATGAAATTTCCGAAATTCAAATATTTTCTTATTGTTGCGTCTATATTTTCTTTGTTAAAAATTTTATCACATCATCTTTTTGTGCACACAAGAATCTTTTTTAAAAGCTTTTAGTTAAAATCACTTGTTTGTATGTTTGTTAGTTAGTTAATTAAGATAAAATATTGCAATCAAAATTTCAACTAGTTCTAATTAAGATAGAGCTTTGAAATTTTGTATACGTATATGATAGAGATCAGATCGGGCCGGCCCGGCCCGGATTTACCCCGGCCCGAATTTCGGACCGGGCTTAATTCTTGTTTGTTACGTTTGAACTGGGTCAATTCGGACCGATCCGGGATTGGTATACATCGGACCGGACTGGGTCGGATCTTACCTTAGTATAAATCGGACCGAGCTGGACGGACCTTACGAATAAATAAAAATATTATTTTCTCAAAACAAAACTTTTACTTTTAATAGTTTAATGTTAAATTAATAAAAATTCAGTTATTAACAAAATTATAATTTATACACGGGTAGAAAGAATTCTCAAACCAAGAAAACATATAAGAAAACATTATAGATCAATTCGGGCCGGGCCAGCACGATCCGGTCCGAATTTAGCCCGACCCGAATTTCGGATCGGACCGGACTGGGCTTGATTTTTGTTTGTAACGTTTGGACCGGGTCAGATCGGACCTTAGTATAAATCGAACCGGATTGGACTGGGTCGAAAAAAAGTTTCGGAACCAAATCGGGTCGGCAAAAATATTTTTTGAAGATATCTCAAGAAAGACACATGTTACGTGAAAATTTTATAGAACTTTTTTTGTAGAGCATTCAATTCTCTATAATATGGGTCACCTACTTTTGTTGTAAAATATCCCCTTACAAAGATCTATCTCAATTTGACTTAAGAAAATCGTCATTTGTTTTTTTAAAACTGATATTTACTTTGACATATTAAATGTCATTTTGACGTTTTAAAGGTCGAAACGAACTAGAGCGGCTCGGCCCTTCACTACACTACACTACGCGTCGCAACAAAATATTCTATTTAATGTTTTAAATGAACCTAGTTGCACATGGGCGACACTACGCTGCACGGTGCGTTACGTGCGATTGGTTAAAAAAATGAAGTGTAGTGTAGTGAAGCGTCGCGCCGCTCTAGTGCGTTCCGACCTTTAATGTCATTTTGACATTTGTTTAGCAGAAAATTTGAGTGTATTCGGGAACCATCATTTGTACTATATTTAACCCGTTTCATGCCAAATGGCATAATTTTTTTTACTGTTTTCAATCGTTTACTTTTCAGTGAGTCAATCAACCAAAGCTTTCTAAGAAACATTTTCTATCGTAATTTTTTCTGCTCTTTCCGAATCCGGCGACAGAATTTTTCTATCTGCCGCCATTTTTTAAATATGGCCGCTGAAAGCAAAAAAAATGTGAAATTTCTAATACTTTTTTCCAAACAATCGTAAATTTGAACAAGAAGCACTTACGGTAGGAGGCTAATTCCTCATATCTGGTGGAATAATCGATTTTTCTTAAAGATAGGACCGATAAAGTAAGAAAATTCAATATGGTGGATTTAAGATGGCGGCCATAACTACGCAAAAAAATACGATTTTTACGAAGTCAACCGATTTGGACCAAATTTGGTATATTAGGGTTTTCGGGGTCGCTGATCATGGATTTTAAGTCGGATTTGCAAAATCCAAGATGGCGGATCCAATATGGTGGACGAATTTTCCAAATTTTAACTGATTTACGCTAAATTTTGTATATAAGGATTTTCGAAGTCGCTGGTCACAAATCTCAAGTCAGATTTACAAAATTCAATATGGCGGATTTAAGATGGCGGCCATAACTACACAAAAAATTACGAATTTTACAAAGTCCACCGATTTGGACCAAATTTTGTATGTAAGGGTTTTCGGGGTCGCTGATCATGAATTTGAAATCGGATTTGCAAAATACAAGATGGCGGATCCAATATGGCGGACGAATTGTCCAAATTTTAACCGATTTACGCTAAATTTTGTATATAGGGGTTTTCGGAGTCACTGGTTACAAATCTCAAGTTAGATTTACAAATGCCAAGATGGCGGATCCAATATGGCGGACGAATTGTCCAAATTTTAACCGATTTACGCTAAATTTTGTATATAGGGGTTTTCGGAGTCGCTGGTCACGAATCTTGAATTGAGATTTGTGACCAGTGACTCCGAAAACCCCTATATACAAAATTTAACGTAAATCGGTTAAAATTTGGACAATTCGTCCGCCATATTGGATCCGCCATCTTGGATTTTGCAAATCCGACTTCAAATTCATAATCAGCGACCCCGAAAACCCTTACATACCAAATTTGGTGCAAATCGGTGGACTTTGTAAAAATCGTAATTTTTTGCGTAGTTATGGCCGCCATCTTAAATCCGCCATATTGAATTTTGTAAATCTGACTTGAGATTTGTGACCAGCGACTCCGAAAATCCTTATATACAAAATTTAGCGTAAATCAGTTAAAATTTAAAAAAATCGTCCACCATATTGGATCCGCCATCTTGGATTTTGCAAATCTGACTTCAAATCCATGATCAGCGACCCCGAAAACCCTAATATACCAAATTTGGTCCAAATCGGTTGACTTCGTAAAAATCGTATTTTTTTGCGTAGTTATGGCCGCCATCTTAAATCCACCATATTGAATTTTCTTACTTTATCGGTCCTATCTTTAAGAAAAATCGATTATTCCACCAGATATGAGGAATTAGCCTCCTACCGTAAGTGCTTCTTGTTCAAATTTACGATTGTTTGGAAAAAAGTATTAGAAATTTCACATTTTTTTTTGCTTTCAGCGGCCATATTTAAAAAATGGCGGCAGATAGAAAAATTCTGTTGCCGGATTCGGAAAGAGCAGAAAAAATTACGATAGAAAATGTTTCTTAGAAAGCTTTGGTTGATTGACTCACTGAAAAGTAAACGATTGAAAACAGTAAAAAAAATTATGCCATTTGGCATGAAACGGGTAAAGTTGGCAATACGTAAATTTGACGGGCTCTTGTTCGGATTTGAAAACGGGCGTTTCAAAACAAAACAGCGCTGATATGATAAACAGAAAAATACAAGTGTCAACAAAATTATATTTATTATTACTTAAACTAATAATACGTGTATGCAAGTTTATTTATATCAGTTTATATCTTGTTCTAGTGCTTAAAAATACAAAAATTATAAAAAATGTAAGTAAAAATAATAAACTATTTACCTAAAACGTTTTTTCATAAATAATTTTTTTCTGGAAATTAAATAATACAAATAAAAATAAATTTTAATTTTGAGAAACTTCATTTTACTTCCCAGCCAAAAAAAGAAGACTACAATTTAAAAATATGGCAGGAGATTTAGTATTAGCATTGGATATTGTTTGTACTTCATCTTCAAGCTCCGAAGATGTAGAATATGATAGAGATATAGATGCGAGATGTCCCTGTAATAACAGGGCAATTCCTCGAGTGGTTGACTTCATTGAAAGAGTTGTTGATTTATACAATGAAGTTGAGTTTAAACAAGCATTCAGGTATATATTGATAAATTTTTAACATAGTACTATAAAACTGTTTAAAAAAATTAATAACTGATTCTTTAAATTTGAGGGTTACTCGAACAACTTACGAATATTTAGATAATTTACTTGCTCCTGATCTTGTAAACCAAGCTGATCACGAAAATGGAGTTCATCCCAGCAAACAGATTCTAATTGCACTGTGGTATTTTGCAACTCCAGACTCATATCGGTGTGTATTTTAAATATTTCATAAGTACATTTAAAATAAATAAACTCTTATATTTTAGATCCATTACAACCAAATTTTGTGTAGCCAATGCCACGGCCTGGGTGTCTGTTTTTAGAGTAGCCAAGGCATTGTATATGTTCACGCCGCCCCTATTTACTTAAGTTAAGTTAAGAATCCTAACGCCAGAGAGCGTATGATGCGCAAGCAATTTGCATACGATAAGTTAGTAGTATTACGTTAACCGAACAAGTAGTATTACGTTAACCGAACAAGTAGTATTACGTTAACCGACCAAGTAGTATTATGTTAACCGACCAAGTAATATGTTAACCACCAATTAACCAAGTATAAAAACAACCACCCAAGTGTGTATGTTAATAACCAACAAATAACCGAGTAGTATGAAAATAACCACCCCAAGTGTGTGTTATAAATCACCGAAACCGAGTGTGTAAAATAGAATATTACCATAACCAAAATATATGTATTTTTGACATAGTTTAGTTATATAGTGATTAAATTTGCAATAAGTAAAAAAAACACTGATCAAGTGCTCTGTGTATGTGTGAATTAGTAAAACAACTGGAGACCACAAGTTTGTCTACGAAGGAGTCTGCGATCTGGAATAGTCCTAATATATATATATATATCCTTTATCCAAAAGCTTTCCCATATTTCAGAAAGCAGGAGAATTTGGCGACACACGAAACAACAAAAGGTCAGTCAAAACTTTCAATTATACAGAGCATTTATATACAGTCCGCTATACGAGGGTTAACGCCAAATCAGTATAACTATAGAAATTATTTTATTAAGTGGCCAAAGGAGGAGAATCAGCAAATAACTGTTGATAGAATACGTGAAAGATATGGGTTTCCTGGTGTAATTGGAGCAGTCGATGGTAGCCATATACGGATCTGTGCCCCTCTAGAAAATAGAGAAGCTTATATAAATAGAAAAGGATTTGCTTCTTTGCAGTTACAAGTAAAAATGTTTATATATTCATACACATACTTAACTATGTCTACATAATAAATAAAGATTTAAAAATTATTTTCTTTCAAATTGCAGCTTGTTTGCAATGATAAATTGGAAATTTTGAATTGCTATGTCGGTTTTCCTGGATCAGTGCACGATGCACGGGTTTTCAAGTACTCTGAGGTTCAAGATAAATGTAATGAACAATTTTTTATTTCCAATTCCCATATTTTGGCAGATTCTGCTTATTCCATTCAAGAAAATGTTTTGGTACCTTATCGTGATAATGGCTATCTGACACCAGAGGAAATACGCTTTAATACGATTCATTCTCAAGTACGTATGATGGTGGAACGATATATAGGTTTATTAAAAATACGATGGAGATTTTTATTAGATAAAATGCATATGAGAAGAGTAGATCTCATACCATATTATATTTTAGTATGTTGCATTCTGCATAATTTGTGTTTAACACCTTACGAAATATTAGAATATTAATTAATTCCTGAAGCAAATCATAATATGGGTCCACTTGAGCCAACCCTTATTCAGTGTGAACGCGGAAGGCAAAAACGTGAAAATATTAAAAATTTATTAAATTAAACTAATTAATTATTAAGAAGTGTATTAAGTCTCCACCAAATTTGCCCTGGGTAAATATACCAAAGTTCTCCAGGCAGAAATCATCGCGATAATAACCTGCGCAGAAGAAAACCTCAAACGAGGATACAAAAGCAGACATATCTACATTTGTTCCGACAGCTAAGCGGCCATAATGGCCCTACTCTCTCCCAAGATAGGGTCACGATTGGTCGAGGAATGTCGACAAAAACTCACAAAACTCTCAGTTGAGAACTATATGAAGATCCTATGGGTACCAGGTCATAGTGGTCCAGAACCAGCCTTCGGAATATCCCCAAAAAACACGAGGCACGAGATCTGGAACTACGCAATTGAGCGGTTTCAGCAATCTTGGACTTCTAGATAAAGACCCTAGGCAAACAAGATCCTTCATTAAGGACTACTCGTCTAAGACAACAGAATATCTTTTGAACCTAAGCAGAAGACAGTTTAAAATCGTAACGGGCCTCCTAACAGGCCACGGGTACATGAACAGCCATCTCCACACTATAGGCATAGTGCCTAACCCACAGTGTAGGAAATGCCGCACAGAGGAAGAAACCTTAGAACACATCCTTTGCAACTGCATAACACTTGCAACACTAAGGAACAAATACATTGGCTCCCCTTTTCTCGAGTCAAACGACATTCAAGACATACCGATGAACAGGATCATATCCTTCGCTGAAGCAACGGACCTGTTCAACGAGTCTTAGCTAATGCTGCTAACCAGGTGAACTCACGACATTGCTTCCACCATCACCTATAAACACCAATACATCAACTGTCTCCTATGCACCACAAAGCATCCACCATCGTCACTTAGGAAAACCACCAAGTGTTCCAAAAATCAAAACAAGCAGCAAACAATTCAGGTTCATTTTCGCAGCCACTGAAGTAGGCAAATATTAAACCCCATTGATATTTATTAATTATTGTCACCTATGGCCGGCGAAGGCATCCGACACATCCTTATCTTGAATGTAGATGCATTTTTTTAAATTGTTTATATATATATATTATTTATTGATTTTTTTATATTATTATTTTATATATTAGATGTTTGAATTAATAAACAGCATAGTTAAGAAAGTAAATTAAAGAATTTAATTTTTCATATCACATGCATAGAAACAACTAGTTTTGAACCCTGTTTTGACAGTCGAAACAAGACAATTTCAGACCAATGCGATTGTACCGAGCAGAAACAAAGAAACAACGTTGTTTCTGACTAGCAAATTCATTAATTTTAAATCTGTCAGAATCGCATTTGTAATAAACAAAAGCGAATCTTATTTCTGAATAATTCTATTATTAAAATAGTATAAGATATTACTGCGCTATTTGTCTGAAATAGTCTTACTTCGACTGGCTACAGAAATCAAAACTCGTTGTTTCAATGCATGTGATATGAAAAATAGCGTGTGTGGCACGGGATGAAACAAAGACGATTTTAGACCAGGGCGATGACAGCCCTCGCTTCGCTCGGGCAGTCAACTCTCGCCCTCGTCAGAAATCGTCTTGTTTCAACCCTTGCTACACAATATACTATTATTAACATAAAAAAATAAAAATACAATTTTTTTCCTTTACAATAGTAGTTAACAAAATTTGTATTTAAGAAAATATTATTATTTGTATCTTAAACACAAAAAATAAACAAATAAATAAATAAAATTTATTATTTGTTGTTCTCAACCTTGCTTATGAGCTCGCGAAGCAAATCTAATTTTGCAGCTCTGTATATTCTGGTATCAATCAATTTTTGCTCTTGTAAAGCCATAAATTTGTCTGAATATTTTGTACGTTCTAAAAAGAAAAGCAATTTAACTCTTTTTTAACTCGGTGGGGGAAGGGGTCCAAAAATTCTAAATAAAATTATATGCATCACAAATGAATTGCAGTTGTAAATAAGAATCAAACTTACTGCAGGGTGGTTTTACAATGTTCTCATCAATATTCATTGATGAAGACTCATCAGCTACAAAACACGGTTTCACCCACGGTTTTGCTGAAAACGAGTCATCCGTTTCCTAGAATTTTTTTGTTGTAAAACTGTGTTCTTTAAATAATAGTTAGTTTTAAGTTAGTGAATTTCATGTAGCTGCGTACTTACTTCAAAGAACTCGTAAAGTTTCGGTGCAGCTTCTGATCGGTTATTATTATCTTTTACTAGGGGCTGTGCCCCTGGGCGCTTCGCGCCCCAACCCCCTTTGACGCCATATTTTTACACAAATTTACTCGGGTCTGCGACCCTCGTATGTGTATATATCATACTCGTTCCACTATTTTTTGATAGTTAATTTTTTCATTTGGCGGAGATAATCAATATTACAATTTTCAGTAATTTTACATGTACAAATTACCTAATCACAAATTTACTCGGGTCTCAGCCTTCGGCTGCGACCCTCGTATGTGTATAATATAATAATTTTCCAATCTTTTTGCTGATACTCATTTTATTTCTTAAATTGGCGGTGATAATCACATATCAATATTACAATTTTCAATAATATTACATGTATAAATTACCCAACCTAAAATGTACTGTTATTTATTAAATGGTTAACTTTTTATTTTTATATATTCCTGAAGTTTTTAATTTTTGTTCAATTTTAATCAAAATAATTTGTCTACGTCACATTTAAAAAATAGCAATTTTAATTATTTTCATGCGCGCCCCTGACTTAATTATAATTAAAAAAAAAAAAAAGATTAATATATCAATCTCAACTTTCAAAAAAATAATAATTCATAAATAATTTTTTTTGGGGCGCTACTGATCTATATTATAATTTTCATATTTTTTTGAAATTTCTAATTTTTGAACATTTAAAAAATTTTTTTGAGACGCTACTGACTTATTTATTTTTAAATGTGAACTTTTGGATAAATTGCATCAATCACCTACAACAAAACTATTAAAAATTATATTTTTATACAATTTCATTAAAAAAAAACACAAATTTAAAAATATTAGAAACGCCGACCCTGATTTAAATGTAACATGTATAAATTACCCAACCTAAAATGTACTGTTATTTATTAAATAACTTTAAAAATTGCATTTTTAAAAAATAGCAAGTTTAACTATTTTCATGCGACGCTCCTGACTAAATTATAATTTTAAAAAAATTATTAATATATCAATCTCAAAACTTTCAAAAAAATAATAATTCATAAACAATTTTTTTTGAGGCGCTACTGATTTATATTATAATTTTCATATTTTTCTGAAATTTCTATTTCTGAACAATAAAAAATGTTTTTTTAAGTTTTTACAAACGTTACGAAATATGACAGTTCCCAAAAATTTCATATATTTAAAACGACACCAGCCCCTGACTTAATTATTATTTTTAAATGTAAAAATTTGAATAAATTGCATCAACAAAACTATTAAAAATTCTATTTTTATACAATTTCATTAAAAAAACACAAATTTAAAAATATTTGAAACACCGTCCCTGATTTAAATGAATAATTTCAACAATTAAAAAAAATTCAACAACTTCACTCAAAATAATTTTTTTACAAACATAATATAAAAAATATGTCACATGTAAAAAACCACGTAATTATCAAATCTAACGTCATCAAAAATTTTCTCACTCCTAATAGAAAAGGATAGAAAACCTTCCCTGTCATCTGTCATCTGTCAAATTTAAACTAATTAGAAAAAAAGATTTTAAATATTTTTTAATTCGCCGCTCCTGACATTATAGTTAACAAAAACCTTTTAATATTATCTATAGATAATTATACTAATTATATCAAATTACCAATCAATTTTGGTTAAAATTTAATTTATAAGCAATTTAATCAAAATGTACAAAATAACATTTCTTTACACGCTCCTGACGTTAATAAGATAAAAAACAGCTGTTTATAATTTCATCGTTTAACAATTTCCGTATATATATTTTCCTGTATTTTTTAACCATATACACGCTATCATATCTAGAGGTTCAAGGTGTTCCTCGGGGGAATCAACCAATTTGGCGCCCTTCTAAATAATGTCAATCCAATGTATTAATCACTTTTTTCAATTAATTCATTAACCTACACCACAACGTTTTTTTTTTGTATATTTTCTTCTTTTTTTAACTACCTCCCCCCTTATCCACTGTTAGCCGGCCGGGTATTTCACGCCGTTCGTGACCAATCAAAATTTACGTCGCAACTTTCTTATCACCATTACTCCCATCTCCTCTTCAGTTGTTTAAATATTCATTTCTCCATCGCCAGCTCGAAACTTAAGTTCACCGTCTGTCAAACGAACAAATAAAGATATAATCGATAAAATGAAGTTAAATATATGATCATTAAAAAAAAGAAAGGAAGAGACGCTGTTGGCGCCACTGTCTATTTTGTTTTGTTTTTGACCATCTGCACAACGCAGAATGCTCGCGCAGTTCTTGCTGAACAAGTTGGAATGAGAAGTAGTTGAGCCCGCATTAGTAGTAAAAACGTGTTTTACGTTAACCGCAAAAAATCGTAGTTAATCCCGCATTTGTAGTACCTAGTAATTGTGTATTTGTGCTTGAGTTAAAACCGCTGCATAGTTTTCGTGTCTCGTTATTTGTGTAGTATTATATATGACAAGAAGTTTAACCAAAGTTTGGAAAGAACCGAGCCGAGTAACGGTAGAGCCGACCCGAAGGTATTAAATCCTTTCTCCACATTTTTTCCTCTCCCAGATAAATATCTTAGGCAGTTGGAGTCATCGAGCGAGGTAAGTGTCTTGACAAACTTATCCGACATTTTTCGAGTGATTCGGTTTGAATCAGCGTTGGTAGTTTTTAGCGTTTGAGCTGAATGCTACAGTTTCTGCTACAGGAGAACTTGTCTCGGCGTACACAGGTCGGATTTTCTATGTTTGCAGATTTTTCGAGTGTGTCTTTGCTGGTGTATCGGGTACCCACACTATATGTGTTTGTTTAATTCATGAAAATATGAAGCTCATATTTGACGGTGCGAAGCTAAGGAACATAAAACTTGAAAATGGAGACCAACCTTTGACTTTATACAGAGATTGCTTGGAAATTGTTATTTGTAAACCACCTTCAGATGCATGTTACTTCGGTACATGCAACGATTGCCCTGGAACTTCGAATCTCAGACAAATGATTGATGGTTATTTTAATGAAAATTTAATCGATGAGATAACATACAGACAATGGCTACAGGTAGACCGATGCTCGCTGGAAATTCTGATCAAACCTGTGGATAATTTAATTGATACTTTTGTGGAAAATATTCCAAAAGTTGTCAAACATGACTTTACAGTGAAACAGCAATCCAAGTTTTATAGATCCACTAAAAACAATTTCAAAAATGGACAAGTACTTGTCGTTACTGACTTTTCTGAAAATTACACCTTTGTTCTTCAGAATAGTATACAATGAGTACATTGGAATAATAGACAAGCAACTATACACCCATTTGCTTGCTATTATAGGCCTAGTGACGATAAAGATATAGATCCTCTCAATTTGGTAATTATATCGAACTTTCTAACACATAACACCATTGCTGTACATACCTGTTGGTATCCCTTAGTACAGTGTTTCCCAACGTGGGGCCCATGCAATTCGATTGTTAAGGGGGGAAATTCGAAAATGGACTTATCCAGAGTTTAAGTTAACCGTATGCCATGGCTTTGTGAGGAAACCGAAATCAAATATCCAAATGCAACCAAATGTGCAAGAGAACTATTGTTACCGTTTCCATCTTCATATTTTGCTGAATGCGGATTTAGTGCCATAAATGATTTGCTGCTAAAAAAAATAAATCGGCTGGATATAACAAAACAAGGAGACTTGAGACTGAAATTAACGAAATTGGAACCTGGCACAAAATCTCTTTGCGCAAGGATCTCATTAAATTTAAATAATAAATAATTACTAATAATTAAAATAATACAGAACAATCTTTCAAAAAAATTAGAAAAAAAAACTTTTTTAAAAAACAAGCTTTTATATACATATAATATACATGTGCACTAAAAAGTAAAAAATAAATTTTCAAACTATCGCTTTATTTTTCAGCTCACAAAGTCTTCCAGAATTATTATGACTAAAAAAGCTTGTGGCGTTCATTTAATATTTAATGTCATATTTAGAAATAGAAAATGTTATTAAAAGATCAACAAAGGAAAACTTGCATTTTCTACTGTAAATTAATAATATATTAAATTGTACTTATTTATATTATGTCAAATTGTACATTATATTAATATTTGGAATTCTTAATTCAAATTATAAATTTTAGAAAGAAAAAATACCTTTAGCTACATTAAATTACTGTTTCATATATTACATTAAATTCCAGGTTTCACTAACAATCAGTAAAGAAATATTTAAAATTCGCTTGATTCAACATAGGAAAAAGTGTAGGAGTTAAAAAAAGTATATTATCTACCTTCAATTAATATTTCAAAATATTACATTAAATCATCAAATGTTAAATTGGTGCATTACATTAATATTTGGAATTCTAGATTCAAAATAAAATTAAGTTTTAAAAGTTTCTCAAAGGAAAACTACATTTAGCTACTTTAAACGAATATTTCAAAATATTACATAAAATTCCAGGTTAATTTCTTCTAGATTCTACATGAATAGTTACCGAAAACAAACTACCTTATATATTTTCAATTAATTTGTCAAAATATTACATTAAGTTACATTTTGATTTCCTACATTACATACTTGGTATACTAGATATTTCTAAATATTAAATGAACGCCACAAGCTTTTTTAGTCATAATAATTCTGGAAGACTTTGTGAGCTGAAAAATAAAGCGATAGTTTGAAAATTTATTTTTTACTTTTTAGTGCACATGTATATTATCTAAATATATAAAAGGAAGTGCCCTGACTCACTCACTCACTGATCGAAAATTAACAATCAACCGTACGGTATCTTCCACTGTTCATAGAAAGCTCAAATTTGGAATATATATTCCTTGGTCAGCGTAGGTAAATGTGACGTCGCGATTTTTGGAAAAAAGTTCAGTAGGAGGGTTAAAAAGGCCCCTCTAAATTTTAACGCCTACTAAATTATATTCAAATGTCATGTCGTAACTATGGTTACAGTTTATTTTATTATTTATCGGTGAAACGTCATGTCAGTTTAATTTTATAGTTATAATAAAGTGAATGTGTTTAATATAAAATAGAATACAATAATAAAATAAATATAGAGATTATAACGCATTAAAATAAATGCACAACTGAAAGTAATGAATAAATGAAATTTTTACACATTTGTCGAAAAACATGAAGATAAACCATCACGGTTACAAATATACAAAACAAAGGTTGGTACATATAATTTTCTTTAGTAGGTACCTACTTATTTTCGATTTGAAAACATTATTAATTCTTAAGGTTTGTTCAATTTATATTTTAATTATATTTTAACAGGAAAAAACGGTAAAAATTCTCCTGGAAAACCGGGAAAAGTCAGGGAAATTTGTTCCAGAGAAATTCTGGCCACCCCTTTAAATATAGTTTAATTTAATATCCCCGGGTAACACCGGGTTCTATGGCTAGTATGTATATAAAAGCTTGTTTTTTAAAAAAGTTTTTTTTTCTAATTTTTTATTTTGGGTATTCATTTTTAGCCATAGGTCATTTAATTCTTTTAATTATACTTATTACATATTCATTACATCAGAAGACTAAAAACCATATTTTGTTTTGAAAACCTCATCGGAATATATTCATTGAAATATAATAAAAATTACATTTTGATGAAAATTAAAATATCAAAGTTTATAATGATTACTTATTATTTAATAAAAAACTCACTATTTGGCTTCAAAACGACACAATTGTGAAAAATATATTCAAACAATAATCTATTTTATCTACTGTCTTTTTATTTTATTTTATTTTGTTTTATTATTCATCAATCAATTTTATTGTTTACTACCATCTACAGTTGTAGCGTATGTATACGTTAACATATAGCAAAAACATAACCTCACCCTAGCACTGGCTATGCCAAGTTGGGTGAGACAAATTCCGTATATGAAAATGTAAATAACAATGTACAGAAAGTTTTAAGGAATAAATATTATTATTATTATATATTTATTATATATTATTATATTATTTACTTATTAATTTTTCTTATTTTAAGAATCTTTTTAATTTCAAACAAATAAATATTTTTAACGTCACTAAATCATTATTTATATATTTGCATAAGCATCAGGTTTTAAATACATGAACATCGTTTACGTAAATTAAAATATAATTTGTGAGTTTTGAATCAATTTTCATTGAAAATAAAATTTACAACATTATAGAAAATAGTTATGAATATTAAAATTTTAATAAAATTATTAATATCTAACAAAAACACTTTCTGCCAAAAACAAAGTGGCTTAATTGAAGAGAAAATTATTATAAAAAACAATATTTTATATAGAACTATCTAATTAACCAATCAAACGACTAAAAAAATAAGAATTACTTATTTTCGAATAAAAAGAAATAAATTCAAAATTACAAATAAAGGATGAATTAGAACTATAGTTAAAGAAGTTCTTAACAGTGGATTGAGGATGTTATTTTAAGCAAAAAACTTCATATGAATATGTTTCCGAAAATTCTTCGTGAAAGAGCTACAGCCTTCCAAAAATTGTACCAAAAATTTATGTTAATATCTAGAGAACCCATTGTCATATAGTTATGAAATTTTAATTTTTTTGCTTAAAATAACATTCTCAATCTACTGTTGAATTTTTTTTACGTTAGTTATTAATCCCGTACATTTTTCTTTGCGAACATTAAAAACGTTGATATCGAAATCAGCTATAACTGTAAAAGTGTCTATGAATACATAAAAATCTTACCTTACAATAAATTTCCAATGTTTCATTCCCTCGTATGTGGATTTCTTTTAATACAATTGTTATTTTGCCAAATTTTTATTTTAACTACACTAAAAATTGACATTATGGAACTCAAGTCGTAAATTAAGTATTTATATTTTTTAGCACTTCATAAAGTAACTTTTAAATTTAAATTTTAGAACTATACAAACAACTTAGGGCTACAAACTAAAATAACCGCTACTTTTAAATTGTATTTGACATTCGACATAATTATTTTTATTATAAAAAATAACCATGGCTACGAAAAATTATAAACGCAAGCATATTATTGGATGTATTAGATACATCAAAAAAGACCTTATAATAAAATAACATAGCTATAAAAATGATAAAAAAGTGCATTGTCACGGAGAATACACCATATTTGAAAATTTGACGAAAATCGTACGACGGGAAGTTCGTTAAAAATCGGTCGCAAGATTTGCGTTCCGAGACATAGTTACATAGCATTTGAGTTAAGTAAAAGCTTGTAAATAAAAATAAAAAAAAAAAACTTTTTTAAAAAACAAGCTTTTACGTATAATAAACCTACATATGCACTAAAAAGTAAAAAATAAGTTTTTTTTTCACAAAGTCTTCCAGAATTCGTATGACTAAAAAAGCTTGTGGCGTTCATTTAATATTTATGTAATAAATGGAACTTAATGGTATATTTTGACAAATTAATTGAAAATATAAAAGGCAGTTTGTTTTCGGTAACTATTTTACATGTAGAATTTAGAAGTAAAAACATTCCTGTAATTTTTATAAAATTAACCGAGACTATTATGAAAAAAAATTTGAAATATAAAATTAAAATAAATGGGATAGCTACTTTAAAAAATGAATATTTCGAAATATTACATTCAATTCTAATTGTAAGTTAATTTGATATAAATCTCTAAAAGTACTCGTAATCAAATTAACCTGGAATTTTATTTAATATTTTGAAATATTTGTTTAAAGTAGGTAAATGTAGTTTTTCTTTGAGAAACTTTTAGCACTTAATTTTATTTTGAATCTAGAATTCCAAATATTAATGTAATGCACCAATTTAACATTTGATGATTTAATGTAGCTAAAGGTATTTTTCCTTTCCAAAATTTATAATTTGAATTAAGAATTCCAAATATTAATATAATGTACAATTTAACATAATATAAATAAGTACAATTTAATATATTATTAATTTACAGTAGAAAATGCAGGTTTTCCTTTGTTGATCTTGTAGTAACTTTTTCTATTTCTAAATATTACATTAAATATTAAATGAACGCCACAAGCTTTTTTAGTCATACGAATTCTGGAAGACTTTGTGAAAAAAAAACTTATTTTTTACTTTTTAGTGCATATGTAGGTTTATTATACGTAAAAGCTTGTTTTTTAAAAAAGTTTTTTTTTTTTATTTTTATTTTGGGTACTCATTTTTAGTATCAAACAATGATTATTTAGACCAGGGATGTATGGGGCCTGAAGGCCCTCTGATTTTTATCTAATATTTTTTTGTTCTTAATATTTTTCCAATGTTTGGCACTTTTATATGGTCATATGTCACAAAATACATACAAATATACTTTGTTGATTTATCATAAGATCAACCGTTTACGAGAAATACGATGGTAAAGATAATACTTCAGGCCCCATATATCCCTGGTCTAAATAATCATTGTTTGATACTGGAAATCGATAACACGTATTAATACTAATCTGGGAATCAATTTTCATTACTGTATCACAATGAGTTCTCCAGATATTAAATAAAAACTGATTTTAGGCAAAATCTTTGGGAGTCTGTAGCTCTTTCATGAAGATTTTCCGGACACATGTTTATATGAACTTTTTTACTTATAATATCTCTCTCAACTAACTGTTCAAGTTTGTTCTACCTGATATCTACCCTGTATATTCATGGCATCATAAGACCAGGCCCAGATAGAGGGGGGAGGGGCTAAGAGGGCCATATGACCCGGGCCCCCTGAAAATTATTTATACTTTACATTTTTACATATTTTTTTGATACTAATACTATTTTTAATAGAGATTATTTAAAAAACATAAATATACTAAAAAAAGACCAAGCACCGTTGAAGCTCTCTCAGGGCCTGCATAAGACTAAAAACCATATTTTGTTTAAAACCTGATCGAAATATATTGATTGAAATACGTAGAATGAAAACTACACTTTTATGAAAATTAATATACGAAAGTGTCTCTGAATATACATAAAAATATTACCTCATAATCAGTGTCCAATGTTTAATTAGTCTCATAGGGTTCAAGGAAGGAGGCATTTATAACATCAAACGTGACTCGCAGTTTAGTTGGTCATTTATTTATAATAATCAAACGTCTGACTTCAAATTTTAGTTTTTATTTAATATGAACACTAACGTTTTGATTGTATATTAGCTTCTTTAGAAATGAAGCGCAGATCCAGGGGAGGGGGCATGGTGAAATGACACCCTACACAAACCTAAAAAAGTAAATCAAATTAAATAGAAAAATGCTTATTAAATATACTAAAGTAACTTTTTTTGTCTATTTCACAGACCATGACCCCCTCCCAAATTTAGACTCGCGTCTCTTAGAAAAACAATACCTATTTAGATCTACAAAATTACACTAACATAAATTAATTTATATTTAATATTTTTCAATAATGCCATAACAATATAATACATATATGCATATAGGATGATATAATAATAATAAAATGGGATACTATAATACATATTTATATATACATACATTTATATGAAGAAATAAAGCTAAAACTCAATATAATCACTTAACTATAAATAAAGTTTATAATACATACCTGATATTTATATAAAAATCGATAATTTTTCAATAATTTTCTTCAATTTATAATTTATGATCTTTACTCAGCAGTTTTCATTTGTATTATTATAAATTATTTGTATTCGAATATTATAATGTAAAATATTTTGACAAGACATAATAAATGATATTGTCGAAGCAAACCATGGTTACGAAATAATTTGAATTATGAAATAATACTTGATCACGAAGGCAAGTTATTTTATTATATTAGATACATCAAAAAGACCTTATAATAAAATAACATAGCTATAAAAATTATAAAAAAGTGCATTGTCACGGAGAATCCACCATATTTGAAAATTTGATGAAAATCGTACGACGGGAAGTTAGTTAAAAAACGGTCGCAAGATTTGTGTTCCGGGACACTCATACATAGTTACATAGCATTTGAGTTAAGTAAAAGCTTGTAAAAATAGTATTTTTACTTGAATTTCAGCTCTCCATTATATGTTTTGAAAATTTACTTACGTGTAAACTCAATAATTTCCTAGTGATTTCTTCCTAAAACATATAATTCAAGTTTATTTAATGAACATTTCAATTTTTGAATATTAAAATTTATGTATGTGTTGGGGGGGGGGGGGGGGGGTATAAGAATTTTAGAAGGACTTAGGTGGGGCATAGCACAAAAAAGGTTGGGAAACACTGGTCTAGTGTTTCCTCGTTGAGGAAATATTGCAACGTATTCGGTTTGCGTAGCGACAGTCGCGAGACGGACGTCCTTTGTTGACCGTGGATGATTTTCTTGTAGGCGTGGACGTCTGAAGTTTAGACGGTGTTCCTGATCCTTGGAAAGGTAAATTTTATCTTCTAAGTAGCTTCGTTCTTCTTGAAGGCGGTCCTGTTAATGCAGGCGGCGTCGAGTTTCTTGGAGTCGGCGGTTTTGTGAAATGAGATAGCGTAGAGTTTTGCATTAAGTAATGTTATATATTTTCTTCCAGGTCCAGTGATCAAATAAAGAAGGCCACGAGACGATGGTCGAAACGTCAAATAATAAAAAAGTGCGTCATGGGACAAACCCCAAAAATGAAACTATTATACAATCACACAACCGCGAAAGCTTACGTACAAAAACATTTCTTGAATTTACGGTTATTTTACAATATTTACTTTGTTAATATTAATCATTAACTTAACAAACAACTTTTTATAATTAACTTCTTAAACAACTTATATTTCACATCTACCTTTTTCAACGACTCTTTACTACCTATCCCCCTCTCCTATTTTCCCTCTCTCCATCGGTTACCTTAACTCTATCTACTGAATATTTTAACCCTCTTTCTACCATTCTTATTCTGTTTCTCAATTTTAACCTTACAGTGATATATTTATGATATATCACAATGACACTACACACTCGGGTAACAGGTGTGTATTCTTTCGTCTAAAATATTCAGTTGTCCGAAGCCTTTATAAAATGTAGAAATACAGTTCCCTGGCGAGAGTTAAGTTTGTTATTTTTTACTCTTTTTTTATTAAATCTTAATTATTGTCAGTATGTTAAGGTGACATCTACGTATCTAAATTTCATTCCAAAACGTAGAAGCATATAACATATTTTTTTTGTTTTTCGTCCTTTGGCATTTTTTGCACAGTATTATTGATATTGCCTACAAAATATTTAAATTGTTTTTTGTTGTATAATTTCGAAATATACACTTTTTGTAAGATAATATCAATAATATTGAGCACAAAACAAACCATTCTCATTGACTTTAAAACAAAACCATATTCATGATTTTTCTGAATTTTCAAATTAACCTCACATTTTTTTATACAACTGTTACATTGAAATATGGTAATTCTTATTGGTTATGTTTATATCGACTTTTTCATCAATTTTCGAGAAGACTTGTTGGTTATAGAAAAAACCCTGACTGACATCGAAATTAATAATGATCAAGAAGAAACTGAAATCTCAAAAGAAACAAAAACGATGCTGTTTTAAAATCAAACAATGTACCTTTCTACAAACAAATCTAAACACGAAACCGATTAAAGTATGACTAGCCTATCTAAAATATATTCTAATTGCTGCAATGTCAATATGATAAAGTCTAAATACAACCAGTGCATGTGTCCCTTTGAGGGGGTCAAACATTAATAATTATCAAAGCAGTCATCAATGAATATAACTTTAAATGCGACCACTGTCAACTGAAAAATACATTGAACGAATACAAATAAACCTATTCCAAAAAATAGCCATTTAAATGTGACCTTTGAGAAAGATGTTTTAAACAGACAGATGCGTTAAAAGAACACAAATATACCCATACCAATAAACGGCCTTTCAAATGCGATCAGTGAGAAAGTTGTTTTAAATAAAATGTATATTTAAAACACACAAATAAACACATACAAATAAACGACCATTTAAATGCGACCAGAGCAGAAATTTGTTTTAAATCGAAATGTGTATCAAAAGGCAATAAATAAATACATATATCAATTAACGATCATAATGCGAAAATTTAAATGCGATCGGTAAGTAAGTAACTTTAAACAATTTGCAATAAAATATAAAAATTAACATATGTATGTACAGTGAAACTTGATTAAGTGGGACTTGGATAAGTTGGAAACTTCTATAACTAGAATTCATACTTCCGTCATCTATTTGCTTCTCTATAACTCGGTAAATGAAACACCTCTTTAAGTGGAATAAAATTACTGGTCCCTCGAAGATTCCAGTTAGCTAGGTTTTCACTGTAGATCAATAAACGTCCATTTAAATATGACAAGTATGAGTAGAACATAAATTAAAAGAACTATTTACATAATGTATAAAAAGTTAGCAAGTCACTTTTAATAGGACTAAAAAATACTAAGTATGTTATTTTTTTATTGCTATTTTGTAACATTATAAACCTAAAGTTAGTAGACATCGTGATATATCAATATTTCGAATATGTCTTCGACAAATTTTTCAGATGAGATGTTTCTTCCGTTGAAATAGACATTGTGCACAATTGAGTGTATTTTGCTGAAAATCAGTGACCAATGTACCAACATGAGAAGTAATTTTTAACCAGTTATTAGTTTCGAGCAAATTATTTCAGGGCTTCAGTTATGACAAAAAGTTTTATAAAATATAAATGGACTTTTATGAGTGCAATCTACAGCGAAAACAAAATATAAGCATTTTTATCATTTAAAATTGACAAAGGACCCCCATTCAACTATGAAATTTAGTTCTCGACCAAATTTGCTGACACTTTAGTATGTTATTCATTATAACTTCCTGATCAAAAGTTTCAATGGACACAAGGTCCAAAAATAAATGGTTTTCGAGATATTGAGCTTCAAAAGTTTAATTTTTAGTTATTTACGACTACATCGGGTTTATGCTCTCAATTAATAATCCTGTAACTGTATAAACCCTATGAGGGCGATAAGTATTGAATTTACAAGTATACTGATTTTCAAAATCAGTATACTTGCCTCATGTTTACAGTTACCTGATTTCGTCATTCACTTGCATGTCAAAAGCTCAATATCTCGAAAACTATTCATTTTTGAACTATGTGTCCATTGAGACTTTTGATCAGGAGATCATGATGAATAAGATACTACAGTTTCAGCAAATTTGGTCGGGAACTAAATTCCACTGATTTGATGCGGAGTTCTTTCCATTGTATCTTACCACAATATTCGTGCATAAAATAAATATTTTTCGAGAAACAAATTATTTCTGACTCAAAACCACTTTAACAAGACCAGAAAAATACTACAGTTACTTGAGTAGATACATTATGTTGATAGAAACAATATTATTTTGTCCTATAAAATTGACGAATATTTGTTTTTTTGACCATTATACGTATATAAAAATAATATTTTTTGAGAAAAAACTGTTTCAAGCTTTCAGTTACTTAAATAAGATCAGAAAAACATAAATGCCCTGATTCGAGAGCAGTTTGCATAAGGAACCAAACTAAACGACCATTTTATCCTATTAAATTGATGATTTTTATTGTTTACATACCATCTTTTAGATAGTACATACTTTCATACTGGTCGCATTTATATGGTCGTTTATTTGTTTGTGTTAATTCATGTATTTTTAATATACATTTCAGTTTAAAGCAACTTTCACACTGGTCGCATTTGAAAGGCCGTTTATTAGTATGGGTAAATTTGTGTTCTTTTAGCTCATCTGTCCGTTTATAGACGTCTTTCGCAAAGGTCACAGTTAAATGGATGTTTTTAGAATGTTTTTTTTACGTATGTTCAATGTATTTTTCAGATCACAGTGGCCGTATTTAAAATTATATTCATTGATGTTTGCTATGATTATTAATGTTTGAGCTTTCTCAAAGGCTCACATGTACTGATGACATTTAAATTTCATCATATTGACACTACATCCATTAGAATATATTTTGGATAAGCTGGTCATACTTAAATCAGCTTCATGTTTAGAATTTGTTGTAGAATGGTTCGTTATTTGATTTTAAAACAGCATCGCATTTTCTTTCATTTGGGATTTAAGTTTCTTCTTCGTTATTATTAATGACGATGTCCAGACAGGATTTGTTCTTGAACCAACAAATCTTCCAGAAAATTGTAAAACAGTAGAATAAAAAAATTTGACATTAATTTAAAAATTCAGAATATAATGTGGAATTAATGATATTTAGATAATTCAACAAATTAGTAATGTAACGCCGAACTACAAGGGCAATTTTCGAATCGTTAATCAATTTATTGAATTATTTAGATATCATTTTATTAATTAACTTTTGGTTACTAATTGTTATTTACGTTCTTTACACTTCTTAAATCTCCTTTGTAACCTCACTGCTGTTACAAAATGCATATTATAACTTAATAAGTAATTCAGAAACCATCATAATCACATGGACAAAAGCCGCAATTATCAAATGAAACGAGGAATAAATTGTTGAAATACCTTCATTTTAAATTGTCATTTTTATAATAAAATTAGATCACAGCACTATGCTGAATTAGATTAAGAAATTTCAGCATAAACGAAAACTAAACCTTAAAGAGTGCACATTACTTAGCAAACTAATGCAACCACAATATTTGAGTAAATTATTAACTAACGACGAAAGAAGAAGGTTCAAAAAATCTATTTTTATTGCATAAATCATTAGCTTAACTATCCATAAATACGTTGTCAAAATTTCAAAGCAAAATTCGCATTTGTTTAGATTTTATTAGCATAGAACCGAGCGCTGTACTTTACATGGCGTCAGTTTTGATTTAACCTGCCACGAGTGAGTTTGTAATTAACTAACAATAAGAGTGAGAAATGTCTTCGTATCCGAAAAGTGACCGTGCGACTAACGAACGCCACAGTAAGCCACGTACGGGAACCAGCACGACAATGAAAAGAGTGATAATAATGAAGATCGAAATGCTAGTGCAAAAAAACTCGGCAGTTCTACGAGTGAAAATGTGAATCTATCGTTTTTCACAAAATGATTTTTTTTTTCACTTTTTCAGGAAGTCGAACTCAAAGAGTAATTAACCGATCATTACGAAATAGCGAAATATATGAACCAACTTTTGAGATGATATGATTTTAAGAGTGTTTTTTTTTTAATTTGCATAATTAGTGAAAAAAACGCCTGCATAATTTTTAATTTTCATTACTTTCACCTGCATTGAGGTTCGTTTTCTTAGAAAATAAGTTAAGAAAGTAAAATGAAAACCTTTTAGATTTTAGATGAAAATTAGAATGACTACACGTCCCGCAATTGGAGAACTCTACTTACGACCTTCAGCGGACATCAGTGCAAAATTTCTTATTCTTGGCTTAACTATTCAAAAAAATTCACAAAAGTTCTTCGAAATATAAATAAAATGATGTCAAAATTTGACTGAATTCTAATTAATCGTAAAAAGGAGCCTCCTAATGTGGTTGCCCCCTTGAATATTCAAGTCATTGAATACTTTTCTGAATCCATGTTCAATAGCGAAGACGAAAATAATAGAATTTTAAAATAAGACAACAGTTGAATGTTATCTAATGAAAATTTACTGTTAATTCAGATTACTCAATTTTTCATCTCTTTATAATTTTTCAGTGTGTATTGAAAGAATATTTTTGACATACGGCTTAATTTGGAACAAATTACAAAATATACTTGATTTTATCTTTTTTAGGTTTTCATGGCCGGCGTTTTGAACATTCCGTCGCTCTTGCAAAAACAATTTATTTGACACTGCAATACAGAATGTATGGCAATTAAAAAGAAAGGCTGGGGACGATACAAGCCATTTACAATTTAGAGGAGATGTAGCTCAAACGTACTTCGTACGTTATGGTACACTATCTCAAGCAGGTCGTTGGTCAATTCACGTAACAACAAATGTTTACCTACAACTACGGTACGATGGATTAAATCATTAAATATAATGAATTTAATTTTTTATGAGTGATTTCAATGTCAAATACACATTGTTTTCTTGTACAATTTTTTTATAAGAATCTATGAGCTACTTTCAGCAGGGATGTATCATTTTGCTTTTTTAGAATCGGTCTGTTTAATACAAGTTTTAATTAATAAGACTGATCGAATACATTATATATTTCAATGTGTATTAACGACTTTTTTTAGCAGAAACTAAAAAAATGCATTACTATGCAATAGTAAAGACCACAAACGAAGAATATTTATTGTCCCCAACGAGATATATTTACGAGGTAAAGATATAATGAGGTAAATTAGTACCATTTGAAAAATGTGCTAAAGATATGAGAGGACTTATTTTGAAATTAAGTGGTAAAGTAAATCAGGAAATTGAAATTATAGACACTGATGGTAAAAACTTGTGAAAGAAAATAATATGATTTGAATTATTAATAAATGGAACTGGTTTTTTGAATATTTATTTCATGTTCGACTTCTTTTGAAAATATGCTTACTGGTCAGTAGTCATTTTATATTCATGTTTTTATCACTCTCTTCTAAGATAAACATTCATCATGATGAACATGAAATAAACCTTTTTTATAATACGTGTAATTAGACAGAACATGTTTTCCATGATTTCAGATGATCAAGCTACCCTTAAGGCACGACTACCAAAAGTTGTAAGACTCCGAACGGTTAAAAGACATAGCTTTACCCTACACGATAAGCCATTGAAACGAGCTGAGGAACTAATGGAAAAAAAGAACAGAACAAAGAAAACATTGAAAGAAGGGTATGTTTTATTATTTTTAAAATGACTTAAGTAATCATTATTAAAATATGAACGAAAATAACATGATCAGTTCGTTGTTGAAAAAATATAAAAAAAAATTATTAATCAAATGTAGAAAGAACAATACTTAAAGTTCATAAAATATAAATTTACAAAAAAGATGAAAACACTTATCTTTCTTAAAAATATTGCTACAATTAAAATACATACAATTCTTTAACTATTATATACACATCAAAAATCATTGATATTAGCTACATTCTTAAAATGAAATTTTATTTCGTTATTGTTAATAATCGCACTGGGATATGATATTTAAATACAGTCGACCTACTTACAATTATATGATATTTTTTATTAAAATCATAACATTGAGTATTGACTTTTGCAAGTAGGGCAGCTGTCAGTCGCGAACAATTACAAGATTGGTAACTTAGAAAATAAGAAACTATTAAATATACCTCCGTCTAGAATTTTCAACTGTGATGAAAGTAGTATACTTTTGTGCCCTGACGCTGAAAGTGTGTTGGCTGAAAGAGGATCTCGTGCAGTATATAAAGTAGTTGATGGCGGTAAGGAAGCCCTAACTGTTCTCTTTATGTATAGAGCTGATGGGACTCGTGCTCCTCCCATGCTTATGTACAATTATAAGAAAGCTGTACCCAAGAAAATAGTTGAAAATACTCCTAAAGGGTGGGGTATTGGAGTGTCGGAGAGTGGTTGGATGACCGCTGAAACTTTCTATGAATACATTACGAATGTGTTCTATCCATGGCTAATCGAAGAAAAAACAGAATTTCCAGTCATTTTATACATGGATAACCATTCATCTCATCTCAATTTACCCTTGGTAACTTTTTGCAGACAAAAACAAATTGAATTGGTCATGCTACCTCCTAATTCTACCCAGGGCCGGATTTAGGGGAGGGCAACCGGGGCTACAGCCCCGGGGCCTCCACAAAAGAGGGCCCCCCATAATAGAGACTTCGGAAAAAAAATTCAAATTCAGACTAGTAAACAACTTTTCCTTTCATTTTTTTATTATATTCGATTATATTTATATGTTCGTTAAATAATAAAAGAATCTATACTTGGGTTCACAATAAATTATTTATTGGAAAACTCGACTGAAAACAATTGTTCATTTTATTTGGAAAATAATTTGGGGCCAAGGGGCCTCCACTCCTTTGTTGCCCCGAGGCCTCCAGGCCTTTAAATCCGGCCCTGATTCTACCCACATTATGCAACCATTAGATATTTCATTTTTCCATCCCTTTAAAGAGACGTGGAAAAAATGTGTACCAAAATGGAAAAATGAACATGGTGTTGGACAAATTAAGAAAGAAGACTTTCTTCAAGTACTCAAATTCACTTTGGACAATATGAAAAGTGAAGAAAGGGTTGTCGTTAGTGGCTTCAAAGGATCTGGACTATACCCATTCGATTCAAATGCGGTTGATTATGATATTTTACAGAAAAGTAAAAAATCCAAACAACCTACTGATCAACTGGATAGTAATTGTTCAGAAATAATTGAAAAACAACAACAATTCTTGCAAAATTTTGAAAAAAATTTATCGGAAGATACACTGAGTGAATTCTTACCGCTAGATTATCTACCAAAAAAGAAAAGAATGAAAATTGAAAAAACAGGTAAACCAAAATTGCCATCTGTGGGAACGTCTGATGAATGGTACCAGCAACAATTAGAAAAAGATGAAAGATGAAAAACAAAAAAATAAAAAAAAGCTGCAAGAAGAAAAAAAATATTGATGGCCAAAGTTAAAGAATTGCAAGAGAAATTAAAAAAGAAAAATAGATTTGAATCAATAATAATCTTTGTTAACTAGTCGTTTACTTTATAAAAATTTTGTAATTTTCATTGAAATGTCAAGGAATTATTTTTGTAATTGTAATGATCTCAAATTAAATAAATAAATATCATCAAATCAATTTTGATAAACTGTCTCAAATATAGGGACCGGTCTTATGAGACACTGGGGCCATAAACCTTTAGAGTGTCTCATAAATACGGTCATAGAGGTTCTCTTCGAAATTCCCTATTTTAATTAAATTTTAATTAAGAATGTATTACCAAATATTAATATTGATTCGTTAATCATAAAATTATCACATATTAATGCAATAAAAATTATATTTTCGACTTATTCGAATATTGGTGGAAATGTTCAACCTACCCTGAAATGTGTCTCATAATACGGACTTTTACCTTAACGCTTGTTTTAACTTAAAAAATAAAATCAGTGAATTTATTAAAGGTTGTTATGACACGTACTTAACCCGCAAGCGCATAGATCAAATTTTACCCTGCTCAGTGGAGATGGGGGGGGGGGGGGGATTTGTAGAAATAAGAAAATATAATTATTAAATGACTTTATTATTATAATTACAATTTTTATGGGCGCCACATGGTTTGCCCCGAGGTATACCATGAACCTTGGCCTTACAGCGAGTTGAAAAGGGGTCTGTATGATTGTGATAGGAAATATAATATTATATATGTACGTTGCAGTAATTGACAATCAGAATATAATATGTACGTTCAAAATTTAACAAAACAAAAAAACCAATTACAATAACAATTCTTTAACGCAATTAATACAGAACCAAAACAAAATCCTAAACATTAAAACTATGCACACCTTAATCTTAACTTAATTAACACAACACAAAATCGGGGTGGTTTTTGGGCGACACAAAATACCACCTTCACTATTCCGCACTTTACTTTACAAAACCCACGGTTAACACTTCACTTATTAACTTCACTTTTTACACTATCTTTCGGAACCCAATCCACTATATCTTGTGCAAAACCTCACAAAAAATCAAAAAAAGGCAACAGCCAACTTTACACGTGTACATATATCTTATCAGTCGCTCGCTGTTCTTGTCCCGGCGCGATCCCGGCCGCTCGCCGTCAAGTTCCAGCCGGCCTAGTTCGCATGCATGTGCTTACGGCTGATTTTTAAGTCACTATTTGTACCCATTATTTTGTATCGTTACAGTTATTCTTGAAAAGTTATTATTGTTATTATTTACATATATAGTTGATAGTTAGTGGTTATTTCAAATGTTTTTGCATATTTCTGCAATTTTCATTAAAAGTTAATTTTGATTTTCTTGGTTTGAAATTCAAACAATTTTGTTCATTAAATACATTTATTTTGTTGCTTATTATATTTACATATAATATAGTTAATAGTAAGTGGTTATTTCAATTGTTTTTGAGTATTTCACCAATTTTTATTAAAAGCTTATTTCGATTAGTAATTAATATTTTTTATTTACTCTAACTGAAGCGCGAAAATTTTATTGGCATGGCTAACTATGTTCCGTCCCAGCGGGGTGAATATAAACTTCATTATCAGGGGTATATTTACTCAAAACATCGATGTAACGAAGTAAAAACTTCTTGGCGTTGCGAGAAATTGCAGAAAGGACGCTGTTCGGGTCGAGCAATTTCTCAAGATAACACCGTCATCGTTACACAACTACACAACCATGACCCAGCTCTCAGGTTTCTGAAGTTGCTGCAATGCTCGAAAATATACGGGAAACTGCAACAACTAACCACAAAACTGTTCGAACAATTGTAAATTGCTGCTCTTGCAGGAGCATCACAGGCATCGATTGTGAGAGCTCCTAAATTTCATTCCATTGAAAAAACTGTTTTGCGAGCTCGTAAAAGGCAACATCCGATGCTCATTCCCCATTCTAGATCAGAAATAATTGAACCGGCCGAACTTTTACTGTACCAGAAAAATTTTTACTGGCGGATACGGAGAATGAAGATATTAACCGAATTATTATTTTCGGTTCGCTTTCAGACCGGATTTTACTGTCACAATGTCAAACATGGTTAGCTGATGGAACCTTTAAAGTTTGTCCTGAAATGTTTTATCAACTATGGGTTATACATGGTATATTTGATAATAGAGTTTTACCTTTAATTTATTGTTTATTACCAAATAAAACTCAAGAAACCTACAAACGAGCTCTACAATTAGTAACTGAGTCAGATGGTTTAGTTAACACTCAACCAAATACTCATATAATTGACTTTGAAAAAGTGAAGAAAATGCTATAAGACAATTATTTCCAAATGTTCATGTACATGGCTACTATTTTCATTTCGCCCTGGGAATTCGGCGTACAATACAAGAACTCGGTTCGGAACTGACGTTACATTCAATTCTTTTATCCGTAAATTCGTGGCATTATCATTTTGCGAAGAAGCAGATGTTTCGGGTCGTTATGAAAATTTAGCAGGTCAGTTGTTGGGTAATTATGGAAACACTGAAGAACATCAAAATTGTTTACAATATTTTGAAAATAATTGGATTGGTAGTGTTCGACGAAATCCTCGATTTAGTATAAATATGTGGAATTGTAAAAACATTACGTTAGCCAATCCTTTCCGAACAAACAACAGCGGTGAATCATGGCATAAAGCATTTTAAGCATCATTACGTTGCCATCGTCCTAACATATTTTCACTAATTGAGGCATTACGATCAGAACAAGTAAGATCAAATGCCATTTATCAGCGTATCAATGCCGGAGAAATTATACCGTTATATTCACGGATAGAATACTAACGCGCAAATGAGCAGCTTTTAGCTGTTATTCAGCAATATAATGAAAACCCAGCTGATGAGTATCTTACTGCGTGCGCACATTATGTTGGTGAATAATTCAATTGTTTTTGCGTATTTCAGTAATTTTTATTTAATGTAAATTTCCATTTGTTTGATTCGAATTAAATTAAAACATTTTTGTTTGTTTAAAACGTTTATGGTGTTGCTTATATTATTTACATTTGTAGTTAATAGTGAGTGGTTATTTCAATTGTTTTTGCGTATTTCTACTGTTTTTTTTTTAAGTTAATTTAATTTTCTGAAACATCACTGGGATCTGGAATGTTCAATTCACCACTCTGTAGTTTTGCAAAAAAATTAGTATTTAGAAGAGCAACTCCATCGGAAACTCGACCAAATGTTCCAAAATGTACTAACAGCAATCGATACCTTACATCCATTGTCGCTAGGTTGGTAGTACCATGCAATGTCTGCCTTTGTAATCGTAATAAAAAGATATGGAATTTGATGTAAGGATTATGTATATATGTTTCCCTTCATAACCACCTTCATAAACAATTTAGAACATTCTTCCCTTTTTCCGCAGAACCAGGAAACTGGAACTAACACAAATAAACAAATGTATTAGTAATTTTAGTAAAGATACACATACCCTTACATGCAGACACACATACAACCTTTTTTTTATAAAACCTGTTACAGGGCAATGGATTTTATTCTGGTTATATTAAGTGTTATTCAGCCTAAAAAGTTGGTAACATCACCAGAAAAAGATCTTCGTGGAATGGTTCCAAATCTGTTAAAAATTAACGATGAATTTTCAGTAGAGGACATCGTGTTGGAGATTCTACGATTGAGTAAAGGACATATTACCGGCCAACGCAGCAGATATTATAAAATGGTATGAAAAACGGTCGCTTAAGAACTGCTCGCCACAAAGAAATTAGAGTGTCTTCACTATTCCCACCTTCATTACGGTTTATATATGAAAACAATACAAATGGTGTACCGAGGACCCAGAACGCGGTAGATAGTTGGCACCGTAGGTGGCAAATCTTGGTAGGAAGAGTTCATCCTGTAGTTATTTTATATTATCAAACATCTTAAGGTACTCGACTACCTTGGAAAGCTAAAAAATACATTTTCAATAATTTTTTTCAGGTCCTGTATAAGATATTACAATGATTTTTTAATGTACTTTTATTAGAAGCTTATAGAATACAAAAATACTTGATTTTTTAATTTCAATTTTATCCAGGAGGCGCCAAAGTCAAGGCCTCAAAAAATGGTGTCCCACGGCGGACAATTAATCTCAGGATTGGTGAATTTGAAAAAAATAAATAAAACGGCATCTTCAAAAAAGGGTCACTTACGTGGCAATTTACCACAATTTGCCAAAAATAAATATATAAAATGGCGGCTGTTTGAAAAAAAGTTGAAAAAATACATTTTTTGGCAAAATGTGGTAAATAAGCATACAAAACATCTCAACGAACAAAACAAGATCAAAATCATTGATATCAGCCGAGTAGTTTCTGAGATTAACTGTCTACCATTTTAAGTTTCGAGAAGCAGCTGCCTGCAACAGAGTTAGCAAGTATGGAGTAATGGAAGCGCGCGAACACTCACTAATTTACACATGTTAGAATTCGAATTAAAAAATATGGGGGTGATTTTTAGAAGTACAAAGATTGAAAAAATGCCAAAAAAACGCCTTTTTGAAATTTATTAAATGGTCAAGTACCTTAAATATTACAAAAGAAATTTATTACTTGACATAAATAATAATAAAATCTTATACTCTTTCAATACATGTAATTAAATACAAACTATTTTATTTGTAGCCGGTCGCCTTAATCGAATATGACGGCCCCGACTTATTATTTACAAAAGATCTGAATAATAAAAATGACTTTGTTTTCGATATTTATGATCCTAACAATGATCCTGAATTCATTGTAGAATACAAAAAATTAAGAAAGGTATTTGATATAACATATTCAGATATTCTAGATAATTTAAATTGCCAGTTTGGGGCGACTTAAATATTACAAAATTTTATTTGTCGCCGTACACCTAAACCGAATATGAAGGTCCCGAGTTTTTATTTACAGACAACAATGGTAATATATATTAAGATTTTCTAGTTAATCATAATTGCAAATTATTGATCAATTTTAACAGTCAAATACCTATTTTATTTTAATGTTTTCCCAAATTAAAATTAATTCCCGATTAAAAAACAGTAAGGTAAATAATCAGAAGAGCTGGGCGATTTTTATTCGATTAAAAAGTCAAACAACTATCGGCCGACTGGCAATCAATATGGCAAAAAATCTTATGTAGGTATGTTAATATTTAATATATGTATTTGATTTAATACAAAATTTTATTTGTAGAACGTTTCTGAATCGAGAAAAAGTTTAATTAGTACACTTCGAAAAAAAGATAACTATTTAATAAATTCTGCAAAGTGCACGAAGTCAGTAAAAAAATCTAATTCAGAGAATATGTTACCTTGTGTACATTGCTTGGGGTATTATTTCAGTGAAGTTTTATGGAATGTATGGGTCTATTAATACTATCCCGCAGTTTACATGAGATGGATTTAGTGTTCAATGATATTTTGGAAGTAATGTTAACCAAAGATGAAAATTCGATGAAAGAAAACTATGGATATTTGGTTTGTGAGCAAAAACGAAAAATAGAAGATGTGAAAGATATGTTTGCTGGTATTACAATAAGAGAAGAAAAAGAAAAATGAAGCAATATATGCCAAGTCTCCATTTTATAATCGATATTGGACAAAATTTGCCATTGCAATTAACTGATTAATTGCAAATTCTCGAATACATATCTGATTTGATACCGAGTAAAAATTATCTTGCTGTTCTTGTTCGGCCTTCCTTTAAACAGATTCAGTAACTAAATGTAAAGTTTCATCATCTAGCTTTGCTGGAAGTAAATAGATGATTTTACGAAATTATATATTTCAGTATAGGCTCGAGTACCATATTATGGATTTGGAACCTTTTTTGCATAAGTTTTCCTATTTTCTTTAAAAAAATAGTAAGTTATTAAAGGAAAAGTTTTGATGCATTTTTTGAACGCCCTATGTTTTTTCTATAACGCCCTGTTACCAAAATTCAATTAAAAATAATATTTTTCACGCAATAAGAAAAAAAATTTAATGATCAAATGTCTCCTATCATTAATCATGATTTTTGCATTGGCGTCCTTGTTCCATACTGCTCAGCTGTAATCTGATTTGTTTTCAATAAAAAGTCGTAGATTCTCGTTGCTATGTCAATCACATGTACAACACATATGATTGATAAAATGTATTTGTTAATGCAAATACAAATGCAAATGCTATTCTGGGGCTTAAAACTTGCGAGACGTTAGGTTTAATAAAGAGGACTATTATTAAGGACCTATCAGCTGTGGTTGCCTCAACTGAGAAGAACGATATAACAACTGACTACAATTTCGTAAAAGCATGTGAAAAATGTAATAGATTCTACAACTCTAATGTGAAGGAACCCATGATCTCGTATCCGCTACCAGATAGGCCCTGGAAAAGAATTTCATCAGACATTTTAACGTACGGTAATAATGACTATTTAGTTGTATATGATTCCTTTTCTAAATGGCTAGAACTAAAAAAACTCCAAGAGAAAACAGCAGAGGCTATTATAAAAGAAATTAAAATTCTATTCGCGCAGTTTGGATATCCGGATGTATGTGTATCGGACAACATGCCTTATGGAAGTAGTGAATTTCGACAATTCGCTGCAAGTATAGACATGGAGGTGATCCCATCGAGTCCATACTACCCTAAATCAAATGGGCTCTCCGAAAAAGCCATCGCCACTGAAAAATCAATTTTAAAGAAAAATGCAGCAAACATAACAAAAAACTACACTATCGAAATTCAGTGATTGTTTCATTGAATGCATCGCCGGCCCAATTATTACAATCGAGAAACCTCAGAGAGTCAATTCCAATTCTAGAATCTAAATTTAAATCAGAAATATTAAATTATGATGATCTGGAAAAATTACAAATTAAAGCTCAAGAAACCCAAACACATTATTGTGATCGTGGTTCAGAATTAAAAAAAGGGCAAAATATATACATTCAGAAAGGAAGAGAATGGAAGCCGGGAGTGGTTCTTGATAAATTAGATTCTCTACGTTCGTATAACGTACAAGATACAACGGAAGTATTATCAGGAGAAACAGAGTTCATCTAAGAGAAAGAGAAATGTTAGAATCAAGAGATGTTGGAAAGGAAAAGATTGAGGAAGAAACAACAGAGCAGAGTGATAAGAGTTTGGAGGAGCGTCCTTGCAGAAATAGAAAACTACCATCCTGGTTAAATGACTTTGTGATGGAAAAGAAAAATATAAATAAATAAACATACAATAAAAGAAAAAGAAAATCAAGAGGTGTAAAAACAAGCATAATAATTAGATTAGTTAGTTACAAGAGTAGGCCAGGCTGTCAACACAGAAAACAACAGACAGCGCCAGTAAGCTGAAGCAAGATAATATAAATACTTAATTAATTATAATTTGTAATAAATACAAACAGTTAAATAAATACACATATGTATGTTAATCATAAACGTGTTACAAGTCACATAACTAATAAATGGTAACAATTAGATAAATCAAAATTTAATTGCTACACAAAATATTCAAACAATTAAAAATATTTCTAAATTCAAAATACAGTTATCATGATATGTTAAATATTTTATATTTAACATAATAATCCCTGCTATAATGTATTATTATATACGAGTATTAAATAGCTTAATATATGGTGTTATCAAAATTTAAAACACGTCCGTGTCAATCACGTGTACAATACATACATATATGTATGAGTCACATGTCACATGACTAATAAATGATAACAATAAGATAAATCAAATTTTAATTGTTACACAAAATATTCAAACAATTAAAAATATTTATAAATTCAAAAATGCAGTCTAGAAGGTGACAAGTTTACTTCGTTGTTAGCCGATTACATTGCCTGGTGAATTTTACCAATAATACAAGCTTGACCCTAAAGATAGTAGCAAATCAATGATTAAGTTGAGACAATATTCAGAGGACTGCAAACGAGTCTTGGGTACTGTTTACAGCAGCCGTGTTTTCATCGAATCGTTTATCGAAGGCGTTCATTGTAACCAGACTGTTACTAGGTCAAGATTCGATAGTCTAATCTCTGGGCATTTAGAACAATATAAGTAGCCGACCAACGAGATTATAGAAAAAGCTAATGTTGCAAATACCAAAACTCCAATCATTTTATAACAATATTTAGTCCGGACGTTAAAAACTTGTCATCTGCACTTTTTGATAGACGCATGAAAGGCTCTAGCCCATTAAGATGGTAAAAATCCCCCCTCAACGGATTTGGCTGAAATTAGGTACACTTATTTGTCATTATAAAAAAATAATTTCTCCCGAGTTACAAGACCTGAAACGCCCTCTGTCGTCCATAACCTCAAAAAATGTGTTTTTTCTTTAATATTTTTTTTCTCTGCGAGTTTTTAACCGAATTACTTGAAATTTGGACTGGTAATATATTTTATAAAGATGAATGACCACATATTTTTAAATATATTTTTGGCGCGAAATTTGAATTTTTATAGCAATAATAAAATTTAAAAAGGCCATATCTCGGCTCTCAGGGCCCATGTAGGCTAGATACTGCAATTACATATGTATCTTATCAAAAACTAACATCTTGATTTTTTTCATAATTTTTGATTTGGTGCGCCGTTCTCAAAAATTCAAAAAACCGTATTTTTCTGATTTTTTAGTTTTTAATTAATGTGATGAAATTATAAATAAAATTTGTATAATCATATTTTCTCAAGAATGGCTTGCTCAAAAAATGACCAAAAAAAATTATTGCCTCAAAAAAATTTCAAAAATCTCAAAAAAAGGTTTTCATCAATTAAATAAGCATTTAAATAAATATGAGTTAATCGTCCAGCAAAAGTTCTGTTTTTATTTGTATATATAAGGTTGGGCTAATTTTCTAACTGACCTCGACTACCCCCCCCCCCCCCTATAGTGCTCTCAATTCTAAGAAAAAACGCCCATGGAACTATACCTCTACATTTAACTTTAGTTCGCCGCATTTTTGAAAATTTTATGTTTGATTCCCTTAAATTCAATATGTATACATGTTTAATATACATGAAAAGTTACAATTTTGCATTGATTTTTTTTTAGCAAAACAGCAACCCAATGGTTCTTGGGTACGAGGATTCCGAATTTGACATCCATTTTTTTATTTTATTCTTGAGCGTCACCTGGTTGCCCAAGCAATAGACTGAAAAAAGAGGTCAAACTAAGAAAAAAAATACACCAAACTGAATTTTGGTGGAGACTTTTATTTTGATATTCTAAGCATAAACTAAAAAATAGCCCTAATTTTGGCAATGGGTTTTCGTTTTTAAGGGGTAAATGGGGCAAATTATATTTTAAAATATTAATATTTTAACCAATGAAAATCGTTTCTTACCCCTAAATATTACCGACTTTCATTGGTTAAAAAAGTAATATTTAAAAAAAATATGGTTGATCATTATTTTTTAGAACTTCAAGAACAATTTGAGGCCAATCAGGATTTTAACAAAAATTATTAATTTTTAAAATAATTTCTCCGAAATAGCATCTTTACGTCTTTTAAACCCTCGAGAAAGAGTATTCCATATACAAAATCTGTATTTGTGGTACCAATCGATTCGTCCATCGTGATAGTGTCTCCAACAAATATCAATCATAAAAACACCCCGTCATCGATTTTGTGAAAAATTGAAAAAATGTTTGGAAACGTGGTTTTCATCCTTCAACATTTATTTTAAGGGAGTCGCACCACTTTTCACCAGACCGAGTTATTCTTTTCGAATTATACGCCCAAAAATCTATAATAATCAACCATAAAATTGCTTGCCCCTATAAATTCGGATTTTTCACCGCGCTCTTAATTATAAATATCTTATTTGTGTAGAATTTTATAAGCTACAATTTTCTTCATAACTATGTTCCTTGAAAAATTGGTAATTTTTGAGATATTTGCAAATATTATATAATTTGCCCCATTTACCCCTTAAAAACGAAAACCCATTGCCAAAATTAGGGCTATTTTTCAGTTTATGCTTAGAATATCAAAATATCTCAAAAATTAGTAATTTTTGAGATATTTGCAAATAAAATATAATTTGCCCCATTTACCCCTTAAAAACGAAAACCCATTGCCAAAATTAGGGCTATTTTTCAGTTTATGCTTAGAATATCAAAATAAAAGTCTCCACCAAAATTCAGTTTGGTGTATTTTTTTTCTTAGTTTGACCTCTTTTTTCAGTCTATTGCTTGGGCAACCAGGTGACGCTCAAGAATAAAATAAAAAAATGGATGTCAAATTCGGAATCCTCGTACCCAAGAACCATTGGGTTGCTGTTTTGCTAAAAAAAATCAATGCAAAATTGTAACTTTTCATGTATATTAACATGTATACATATTGAATTCAAGGGAATCGAACATAAAATTTTCAATCAAAAATGCGGCGAACTAAAGTTAAATGTAGAGGTATAGTTCCATGGGTTTTTTTTTCTTAGAATTGAGAGTACTATAGGGGGGGGGGGGTAGTCGAGGTCAGTCAGAAAATTAGCCCAACCTTATACATACAAATAAAAACAGAACTTTTGCTATTTAAATGCTTATTTAATTGATGAAAACCTTTTTTTGAGATTTTTGAAATTTTTTTGAGGCAATAATTTTTGTTGGTCATTTTATGAGCAAGCCATTCTTGAGAAAATATTATTATACAGAGTTTATTTATAATTTCATCACATTAATTAAAAACTAAAAAATCAGAAAAATACGGTTTTTTGAATTTTTGAGGACGGCGCACCAAATCAAAAATTATGAAAAAAATCAGGATGTTAGTTTTTGATAAGATACACATGTAATTGCAGTATCTAGCCTACATGGGCCCTGAGAGCCGAGATATGGCCCTTTTAAATTTTATTATTGCTATAAAAATTCAAATTTCGCGCCAAAAATAATTTTAAAAATATGTGGTCATTCATCTTTATAAAATCTATTACCGGTCCAAATTTCAAGTAATTCGGTTAAAAACTCGCAGAGAAAAAAAATATTAAAGAAAAAACACATTTTTTGAGGTTATGGACGACAGAGGGCGTTTCAGGTCTTGTAACTCGGGAGAAATTATTTTTTTATAATGACAAATAAGTGTACTTAATTTCAGCCAAATCCGTTGAGGGGGGATTTTTACCATCTTAATGGGCTAGAGCCTTTAAACTTTTTGGTATCAAATATAGATAATTATACTAATTACATCAATACACCAACCAATTTTGGTAACATTTTAATTTATAATCAATTTAATCAAAATGTACAAATTTAAAACATTTCTATACACGCTCATGACGTATTTAAGATAAAAACAGCTGTTTATTTCAGATTATGACAGCGACTTGTCATACCCACGTGGAGTAATCAAAAATTCAAACGAAATGTCAATTTCCGACCAATAAGAGTGACGAAATGCTAGAAATTCTGAAACAAAAGCCTATGGTCGAAATTCCTAAATTGAATCTGTTAGATAAATTTTGTGACTTTTTCACGTAGTGTCTCGCGAAAAAAATCATGTCACAAAAACTATTATAATGTTATGGAAAATTAATAGCCTAAGCACTGTATCAAGGACGAATCTAGATATTGTGAAGAAATGAAAAAAATCCAGTGAAACGTTTATGAATCCATAAATTTATAGTGACCGGACAGACATATAAATATATATATATTAGGGTTTATATTATAGTGAGGGATATACGCAGGGTTTAGCGAAGCGATAAATATTGATTTTTGTCAGGTAAATATTAAAAAAGTCTAATGAATTTAAAAAGATAAATTATTACTTTAATAATTTGTTATAATTCATAAGTCAAAAATGTAAATATAATTAGTTAGAACGATATTAAGAACCCCCCCCCCCCAATTTGATAAAATTATATTATTATTTTGTAACATAATTTAAAAATTAATTTAACCAACGATTCTGATCAAACGTATTTACCTTTCATTGCCGTAATAATCTACAAAAATGGAGAACCATCGACATCACAAGGTAACTATAATTTTCTATTTTTTTTATTACATATGTATTTGATAATTAAATTTATTTTTCTAAAAAACTCATGGACATTTTTTGAAATAACTTTTGGAATTCAGTGATATTTTATAGACAAAAAAACACACACACACACACACATTTTACACGGGGTTATCTGCTTTAGGGTTCCGTAGAAACCCTATTGATCTCATTTTGTTGTCCGTTCGCCCGTCCTTTTCACTCAAAACGCAATATCTCGTAAACTATATAAGCTAAAACCATGAAATTTTTACTGAACATGTAAAATAAAACCCTCTAGTAAAATATGTACAAATATATTTTTTAGGGGGGGGGGGGGGGGTGCTAAGAAGTCAGGCAAAGAAAATATTTTTTTAATACCAATACATGTGACAACAAAATGTGTAACAAACTAGTGTAACTTGACTCTCTTTCTTATTTTTTTCTAAACCAAAAATAGCGCCTGCAGGTGACTCCAAAGTAAATAAAAAAAAAATTATTCCAAGGCGTGTGGGGTATCAAATTGTAGATCTCAATGATAGATAGAGTATATGACTATATTTTTTATTAAGTACATTCTAAATTTAAAATTATTTTATGTAGTAAAGATTTTTACTTTTTTTTAATTTCTGGTTAACATTTTGTTGTTTAAAATCATTAAATAAAGAATATCTCTAGATAATACATTTTTAATTTTCTTTAACATACGTGTTGTATATAGTATTATAAGCAACACCTGTGTATTCATGAGAAACGTAAGTAGGTAATACCTATAATATATAAAATAACATTTTCCATAAATCGGAAATTATTTTAACTTTAAAAAAAATGGATGAATACTTTCTTTAAAACGAAAAAATATATTATATCAGCTGTTTGCTAGGTTGGCAAAATCGTAAAGACGCGTGAATGCTTATTTCGAATATATTTACGATATTCGTAGTTTCATTACATTTTAGCATACAAAATTCACAGCAAAATTCATTGTTTCTCATAGATTATTTTCCCGCCTAATCTTTATCTTTTATAGTTTCTGAGAACCCCATACAGTAACCTTGTTTTTTATACATCCTGTATTCATAGGCGCCGACTTTTCATTTTAAGTAGGGGAGCGAGATTTTCATAAATGTGGGGGGGGGGTAAAATTGTCATTAAAAAATGTGCAATATACAACTTTCGTAATAACGATCGAACGATTACAATAAAATAGGAAATAAAGCTGAAAATCTACCTAAAGATTCTTTAACCCATTGTAGCTCAAGATCTTAAATATTAAAACTATGTTGATAATAAGACAAGTTTGGGCATATAAAAAAACGTATTTTTCAGAAATTTAAAAATATTTATTAAATATTAATTATTTATTTGACTTTTTTGGGAGTGATATTACTGTGAGTTAATCGTAAAAAAAAACACTTATGTGGTATGGCAGAATTTGAAACATTTTTTTGTTTGTTGTAGCATACATAATGCTACACCGCATTTTTCGCAAATTGTTTGTGAAACACCAGTACACTGGGGAAACTTACAACATATTCTTTTTTCTACCCAAATCGGCCAGTAGTCGATCTGGTTCTGCCTTACTGCCAATAGTTACGTAATAATACGTAAGTCAATAGGTTAAGCCATCTGTGAATTTTACTTGATACTAAGTTATTGAGTGGTAGGTATGTTACAGTAGTGTTACACATATTACAATATATTTAGTACGTATATTAGCGGGATTATTGAAGTATGTTACAGAAATGTCACATGGGGCTACAAAGGGTTAAAATAATTATTTTCATTTGCATCTTAAAAAGTTACTTATAATAAAAATTTTGCGTCAAAAATTTTCAAAAAATACAACTAAGCGTACGTTGAGTGTAAAAATTTGATTACAATTTTTTCATCAATTTATTGAAGTTTTCAGTTAAAATCGTCGTAAAACCGACCATGCAACATCCCCTTGGATAACACTAATGCCGACGATACAGTTCTATTATCCATACTGTAGTTTCGATAAAAATCAATCAATTTGCAATTATTCGAAATACATATTTGAAAAGTGGACTCTTGAATTTTTCAAATCTTTATTTTTATTTTTACAATAATTTGTTTAACTTACAGAGGCCCATGAAGCGCAAACAACGATTTTAGCTGAAAACTTCAGTTACTTGGAAAAAATCGTAGAAAAAAAATAATTTTTTTCGGTCTTTCTAAGCTATCAAATAGTTTGATATAGCTGTAACAATAACAGGGGGCGAAGCCCCCTTGGTATTACATCGAGGGAAGGGGCTGTTTGCCATAGGTAACATCATGGGCGTAGCCAGGGTGGGGCAGGGGGGGGCGCTTGCCCCCCCCCTAGCTTGTGGACAAAAAGTAATAAGTAAATCAGTACATTGTCTAAACAGGGATATTTCTAGATTTCTATGATGTCCATTGAATTTTTGAACGTAAATTTATATTTTGGATCCAGAAAATCAAATATCAAAGTTTTTTTTTAATCACAATAATAAATACCATATTTAAACAGGCCAGGATTTACCATGCAGGCAGTGTAGACACATGCCTAGAGCGACAAAAATTAAGGGCGGCAAATTTTGGGGCGGAGATTAAAAACAGAAGAAAGTCATCACAATTTTAAAAAAATAATTTGAAATAACTAGACAATTTCGTATAGGGGTGGCGCTAGAAAAAAATGTACTCCGTCTTTTTTTTAGCGCCGACGGAGTACATTTTTTTCGAGAAATTGGTACATTTCGATGTATAGAACATGATGATAACTTTTCCACCCCTTCAAAGGGGGGTGCATAAGTTTCTAGGGGTCTTCAAAACTGTCTAAAATTAGTAATTTGGGTATACCACTGGGGCTGTCAGTCTTATAAACAGTCTTCATAAAACAGGTCTATTAAATCTTAGCTGATAAAATTACGAACAAAATAGTGCGTTTCAAAATTATGTAACATAAATAGTTAATGAAATAGAGCCCGCGAAAAAATCATTTAGCGACGTCGAGTTTGGAGATTACGCCTAAAATGTAGAGTTATGTTCGACCGCTGTGTTTTATATGTATTTAATTGAATTTCAAAATGAAATTTTAAATTATAATAGAGAAAAGAGTGCCCTAAATAATGCTTGGCACCCAATGTCGGAATCTAGAAAAATGTTGTAGTTATAAACACTCAAAGTTCTAGGTATTACAAAAATTTAAGGAAAATTATTCATGTTTTTCGACGACCCCAGAGAAAACCTTCTACAGATTCTACACCAAATAAAATAAATTCTAACAGGAATTCATAGAAAATTTAATGCCCTAATTAATGGTTTCTGTCTAACCATGATTACTTAAAAATTATTCAAGTTATAGGTAAATATCTAAAGACAAATTTTTATAACAAAATTTTTTAATATACACTGTTTTTTAATACAATTGTGATTATTACAACTTTAATTATGTGCTTTATATTTTTTCCAATAATTTGAACAATTTTATCATGGTCGGACAGAAACCATTAATTAGGGCATTAAATTTTCTATAGATTCCTGCTGGAATTTATTTTATTCGGTGTAGAAGGTCTTCTCTGGGGTCGTCGAAAAACATAAATAATTTTCCTTAAATTTTTGTAATACCTACCTAGAATTTTGAGTGCTTATAACTCACACATTTTTCGAGATTCCGACATTAGGTACCGAGTAATATTTTTAGGGCACTCTTTTCTCTATTATAATTTAAAATTTCATTTTGAAATTAAATTAAATACATATTAAACACAGCGGTCGAACGTAACTCTTCATTTCAGGCGTAATCTCCAAATCTGATTTTTTCGCGGGCTCTATTTCAATAACTATATACGATACATAATTTTTAAAAACACTATTTTATTCGAATTTTTATCAGCTTTAAGATTTATTAAACCTGTTTTCTTCTAAAAGTGACAGCCCCAGTGGTATACCCAAATAACTGATTTTAGACAGCTTTGTCTAGAAAGTTATACACCCCCTTTGAAGGGGGGGGGGGGGGGAGGAGGAATACATTGGAATCTACCAATTTCTTGAAAAAAACGTACTCCGTCATTTTTTTCTAGCTCAAATATTATAATGACTGGAAGACTATTAGAATGACGCGGAAGATCCACGGAAATTAATTTTGACCTGATTTTTTTAAACTAAAATATGTTACATAAAAAAAAAGTTTAACATGTGAATTCCCCCCCCCCCCCCCCCTAAATAAAATCCTGGCTACGCCCATGGGTAACATGGGTCTTTCTTATACATATCACTGAAAATAAACAGTGTGGGTTATTCTAAATAATTATTTTTAAAAATTCTTTCTGGCTAAATCATAATTGTTGGAAAAAATGTATGGGGAATAAATTATAGATAATAACATACTCGATATTTTTTGTCTGAAACATTTTCTCTTATTTCAAAAATAATTTAAAAAATGACAAGAGTAAACATCTGTTATTACGTTAAACAAAATTCATTTGACACCTACATAATATATAAAATAATATTTCTATAGTTTATGTCCCATTTATTTATTCTATCTTTTATTAGTTTGTCATAAATATGTTTCAATAAAATAAGAAATCACGTACACTGTTCACTGTTTGTATTACGTATAAGAAAGTCCCGTGACACCCATGGCAGATATTTTCATCCGGTAACACAATAATTGATATTTTAAATACGATTTATTTCTTATTGTTAATATTAACGGTTTACGAAAAAGGAAGACTATACCTATGTGCCCCTTACTTCACCAGCCACTGCCTCTATATGTTTGTTGTGCTGTGGTTATGTTGTACAGTCAGAGTATGGTCAGAGCCTACGTGACATTAACAGTTTGTGTCTTGTTGCGTTCAACTTACTCAACGAGTTAATAAACGACTGTTCTACATCAAATATTGGAAATATTTTTTTCTAATAGGTAAGTGGGATCTGTGAGATTTTTTTACCAACTTATTGTGCTTCATTAATAATACCTCAATTATTTATATTTATGTAGGTATATTTATTATTAAAATTATTTTAAGAATTTGACAATTGTATAAAATATTTATTATTTTTTTTATATAATTTATTTGCAAAATATCGAATCTGTGTACATCGGGCAAACCAAATAATACTTAACCAATATAATTAATGCCCACAAATATGATTAAGAATCAACTTTAAAATTACACTTTATTGCAGTGGTTTACAAACTTCAAGTAACTACACCTCCCTTATTAATACAATATCTAATACTTTTTATAATATAATGTGCTAATACAAATATTCAAAAATATATACGTATAATTGATAAAATAATAACAAGGTTTTTCTATACATGATGTTCCAGACTATGTTTTACGCCCAAACTATTGAAGATAGTTTTATTATGAAACATTTATTATAATACAGGATGAGTCATATCCAGTGGAACAAACTTTAATCAGTAGATCGAGAAAAATATTTAAAACAAAAAATTTCATATAAAACTTGTGTCCGGAGAATCCTCGTGAGGGAGTTACAGATCCTCAATGATTTTGCCTTATATAAGTTTTTATTTAATATCTGTAGAACCCTTTGTGATACAGCAATAAAATTTGTTACCCAATTTAGTATTAATACGTGTTATCGATATCCAATATCAACCAATGATTATTTAGACCAGTGGTGTATGGGGCCAACGGGCCCTTTGAGTTTTATCTAGTATTTTTTTGTTCTTAATGTTGACGCCACTGCCGTGTCAAGTACGTGGATATGTGGCGCCTATGGTGTTAACATTTAAAATTTAGTTTGAAACGTTTTAACTTGTTTTAAACCTATTGTATGTTCATGCCTCAACCGGTTTTTATAAGACACTTGAGTCAGAATAGTCCGTCGGGATACATTATTGTTGTAATAATTCATTTGATTTATTCATTCTGTATTATCGATATTGGGAAATCGCTCTATAGTCCGACCAACTATATATTTATTGTAAATTATAGCGAATAGTTTTCGGGGTCATTAAAAATATTATTATAGTCTATTGCAGACTTAAAATTAAGAATAACGAACATTTAATTTGAATATATTGACAAGTGATTTATGTATTTAAATATAATAGACAGAATTGTGTTTTGTGTTGCCTTATTTGTATATATTATGTGTTATGTGTGTGTAATGAGATGACAGTACCAGTCTATCGCAGTCACAGGAATTAGGCAGCCCCTGGATAACCGGGCCCCAAAATTACAGGGAACCCATATGAAAACAGTCCTGTCAGAATCCTATCCTAATTGTTTGAAAGGGTATTTTTCAGAATCTACGGCTGTTAATATCAAGGTAAGCCTATATTTTTGTAACTTGAAATATAATCAACCTCATATAAAATTACCTTTGCTGCATTTCGTCCCAAACAACACCATAGTGGACATTTATTATTTAATTATTTTTTTGGATGCGTCATAGCCTTAAATTTATGAAATATTAGAACCAGCCGAAGGATTTGAAAGGCTTGGCGCGTTTATTGGTCCTTCTCAGCCGAATCTATTCAGATGATTCAGATAATTGTTGTTTTTTGTAAAATTAAAAAAGACACGTGTTGAGTTATTTTGTTTTATCACGATTCAAGATAAAGCAGGTTGATTGTATTTTGAGTGTTGCGCATGACAGTCTGTGCTGACGTCACGCATTCGCATATATTCACACATGTACCAGTGCGCACGCGCGGTTCTGTCTGTCATATGTCAATTGAACATATGTTCAATAGCTGCCATTTTAAAACAGTTGTTTATTATTTTTAAAATCATTTGTCAGTGTAGTTTGAGTTTGATTGTTATCAAATTGGTTTGTTTTGGGACCCGTGTGCTTAGGTTTAAGTACATATATAGCGGATTATCTCTCACTACCGATTTAAAACAAGTTAGAATATCTAATTGTATTAGAAATATTCATTGTTTTGAAAAACATTTAGTTACCATATTTTGTATTTTAATATTGCATTTTATTTACAAGGTTAACTGTTTAACACATTTGTGTTATTGGGAATAACATACAGTGCGTTATTGTTTATTTCAAATAGGGTTGTACAAATTACATGCATTTTTATTTTGTTACAAAATAACTCTTTTCACATTAGTTAACGTTCTTAATATTTTGAATTTATTAACATAGATACCTGGTGTCGTTTACACATTTTAGGTTATGATTACATTTCGACGGAAATTGTAAATCTATTGTTTTGGTTCAAAATTTAAGCGAGTTTGATGCATATTGATTATTGCATTTTGTATTTTAGTTTACGGAATTACCGAAATTTTGGGTTTTAAAACCGTAGCTTAATTGATACATTGATTTACATAGTGATTTATATCAGCTGTTATTCTGTTCTTTTTATGAACATTTTTTGATTTAATAAATAATTATTTTTAAGTCGTGTTGAACAGTTTAGGAGACCAGTGGTTCTCAAACATTTTATTTTTGTGTATTTACATTTAAAATAAATATAGTAAATAATTATTTAATTATTTACAGGGGTGAACAAAGTACTATTTTAATATTTTTTATAGTTTCATTTGAGACTATTATTAAAAATAGTTTTTGGGATAGTTAATAGTTTTTACAGTACTTTAAAATTATTTTTAGTTATTTTCGAATTATATCGGTGTTTTTAAATATTTTTTGGATTGGAACGTGACGATTAGCGTTTGTTTATTCGTCGTAGACCTGGTTAAATTTAAATTCTTTTATTTATCTACGCTTGTATAAGTTATTTTATTTGCGGTATCATGGCGGAATCCGAGGCTAAAACGGAGGTAGAAAAGAAAGTCGAGGTAGCAGAGGGTTTAACCGATACGGTAAAGGTTCTTGAATCTAGAAGACAATTGTTTTATGGTCGAATGCAGAAAATTCAGGAGCATTCGAGAAAATTGGATCAAGAATCTTCCTTACTGTATTTCATTGCGAGATTAAATAGCTTAGAGCGAACTCGGGCCGACTTTGAGCGAGTAGCTAACGAGATTGATTTAATCAAGTCACGAGTAGATCCCGCGTATGTTCCAAATCTAAAGATGCTTGAGTCTTTTGATGAAATGTACTGCTATATTGTGATGGCCGCAGCCGATCCGCGCGTCAAACCTCCTGCAGTTGCGGAAAGCACGAGTGTCAGACCGACGGAACAAAGCGAAGTGCGCGCATCTGTTCCAAATCTGCCTAAATTGATCCTTCCCCAGTTCAGCGGAAATATTAAGGATTGGCCGACATTTTATGAACTTTTTAAAAGTTTAATACACGACAATGACCGATTGACGGACATTGACAAAGTGAATTATTTAATGGGACAGCTCAGTGGTAAGGCGGCGGGAGTTTGCACTGGCTTAACCCCCACTGGCGCTAATTATTCAATTATGTGGCAGGCGCTCGTAGATAAATATCAAAATCCGCGTGTTTTAGCGACCAATTATTTGGATCAAGTGCTTGATTTTAAACCCATACAAATCGCGTCTGCTAATAATCTAAATAATATTATTGAAAAATGCGATAATGCGTTTAAAGCTCTTGGAAAGTTAGATATCCAAGTATTAGATTTTATTAAAGCCTATTTGTTATGGACTAAACTTGATTCAGATACTCGCTCATTGTTTGAAAATCACCGACGTAAAAGTGATATTTTCACTTACGACGAAGTTTTGAAATTTATAAAAGAACAAGCTCAAATACAAGCAGTAGCTCCAACGCATCATACAGCGGCTGGAGATAGTTCTAAATCAAAACAAGTATTTTTTATCGAAAATAAAAAGGCAAAGAACGGTAAATGTTTAAATTGTACTGCACATCATTTACTGATTAACTGTAAAACATTTTTAGCGAAATCACCCTTTGAACGCTTTCAACTATTGAAAAACAAAAATCATTGCATCAATTGTTTTGGCCCTCATAGGTCCAACGCGTGTAAACGAAAAGTCGCGTGCAAGGTTTGTAAAGCGAAGCATCACACTCTGTTACATTTCGTTCGAAATTCACGTGAAAATCAAACGACGAGTGGTGATGTACAACCTTCGACTAGTGCGACGTCGGATACCGTCGCGACGCCTGAAATGGCGGGTCAATCGGCCTTTTGTTCGACAACAATGTCAACGGACTCTGGTTTGACTGTTTTATTATCTACAGTAGTAGTAAACATGTCTGATACGTTCGGTAAACAACATAGGGCTAGATTTTTGTTAGATTCTTGTTCACAAGCGCACTTTCTCACTATGAAATGCGCCAGACGACTTAAATTAAAAATCAATCCGTGCAACTACACGATAACCGGCGTAGGTACGCGTGGTAGTTCAGTTGCCGGCCAAACTAAAGCTATTATTTCTTCGCGATTTGACGAGAATGTTAGCTATAAAATTGAGGCTTTATTAGTTGATAAGATAACTGATGAAATGCCTAGCTGTAGAATTAATCCTGATTATATAAAGCATTTGGCGACTATTCCCTTAGCGGATGATAAGTTTGATCAGCCCGCGCCTATTGAAGGCATTTTAGGGGCTCAATTATTTTCAAAATTATTAGAATCTGGTATGGTTACCGGAGAAATTAATTCTCCGATCGCCTATAAAACTAAATTTGGGTTTGTCGTTGCGGGAACAGTTCCAAATCAACCCAATTGTGGAAAATCGATTAATTCTTTTAGCACTCAAGTACGAATAGAACCGTCATTAGACAATTTAGTGGCAAAATTTAGGGAAGAGGAAAAATTTCCCCTTCAACGGTTCGAACTTCCTGACGACGTGGAATGCAAGAAAATACATACTGCTTCCACATATCGTGAACCATCAGGACGTTATGTGGTCCCTGTACCATTTAAAGCCAATCCTGCTAAATTAGGGGATTCATATGCCACGGCTTTAAAACGTTTATTCTCATTTGAGAAAGAATTTGAAAAGGCGTCTGACCTTAAAATTAAATACAACACCAATTTTAAAGAATATTTGGACTTAGGTTATATATCGTTGATTGCATCGGATAAAATAATTTCTCCGAAGTATTTTACCCCGCATCGCGCTGTTTTTAAACCAGAGAGTTCCACTATACTCGAACGCGGACACTTTAAATTTGAATTCGTTATACGTTGTTCTTGGACATTATTAATTCGGTTCACGGTTGACGTGTTCCGCTTAGAGCGTAGTTTAAAATTCTTTAAAAATAATACTACCACCGCCTTACAACCGGTTGGAAGTTACTTAATTACAGTCATACAATGGCGTTATTTTAAGTCAACCCTAACCGCCTTACAAACGGTTGGAAGTTACTTGATTACAGTCCTACGTTGGCTTTATTTTAAGTCAGATATAATCGCCTTACAACACCATATACCAGTTTCAATTTTGATTCGTCATTTAAATCCGTTTTTACACGATGGTGTGCTACATGTCGGCGGACGAATCAAGAAATCGGGTATCAAATACGAACAAAATCCTGTGCTCTGGCCGCGCAGCGATTATTTTGTCGAGTTTTTTATCGACACTGGCCAAAAGCGTCCCTTTGAACGCTTGTGTACATTGCCTACGCAATAAGTACATCACTTTGTGAGTGAGTAGAATATTTTATTATTTTTTTTTGTATTTTTTTGCGTTAGGTTAAGTTAGAAAACTTTTAGTTTTTTTTTGTTGCAATTAATTGCAATTTGTACTCCCACGGTTCAGGAATATCTTCCAGGCGTAGGGGTATGTTGACGCCACTGCCGTGTCAAGTACGTGGATATGTGGCGCCTATGGTGTTAACATTTAAAATTTAGTTTGAAACGTTTTAACTTGTTTTAAACCTATTGTATGTTCATGCCTCAACCGGTTTTTATAAGACACTTGAGTCAGAATAGTCCGTCGGGATACATTATTGTTGTAATAATTCATTTGATTTATTCATTCTGTATTATCGATATTGGGAAATCGCTCTATAGTCCGACCAACTATATATTTATTGTAAATTATAGCGAATAGTTTTCGGGGTCGTTTAAAATATTATTATAGTCTATTGCAGACTTAAAATTAAGAATAACGAACATTTAATTTGAATATATTGACAAGTGATTTATGTATTTAAATATAATAGACAGAATTGTGTTTTGTGTTGCCTTATTTGTATATATTATGTGTTATGTGTGTGTAATGAGATGACAGTACCAGTCTATCGCAGTCACAGGAATTAGGCAGCCCCTGGATAACCGGGCCCCAAAATTACAGGGAACCCATATGAAAACAGTCCTGTCAGAATCCTATCCTAATTGTTTGAAAGGGTATTTTTCAGAATCTACGGCTGTTAATATCAAGGTAAGCCTATATTTTTGTAACTTGAAATATAATCAACCTCATATAAAATTACCTTTGCTGCATTTCGTCCCAAACAACACCATAGTGGACATTTATTATTTAATTATTTTTTTGGATGCGTCATAGCCTTAAATTTATGAAATATTAGAACCAGCCGAAGGATTTGAAAGGCTTGGCGCGTTTACTTAATATTTTTCCTATATTTGGCACTTTTAGAAAGTCATATGCCACAAAATATACAAAATTATACTTTTTTATTTATATACCTTAGTATTATTATATCAAAATTACACTTCTGTTAACTTTTCGCGCCTCCCGAAAATCGCTGCATTAATGAAACATATCGCGAATTTAATTTTAAAGATAGCAAAATTTTTTTAAATGTCCAAAATGAATAATTTAAAACATTACAATATTAATATTACATATCATTTTTAACAAAAATTCTATTAATTTTACAAGTTACACTGAATATTTGTAACAAAAATATAGTAACTTAACTCTAAATTAATGTGTTACTATTTTTATTTACGTAAATAAATGAAATATAAAAATTATTTAAAAAATATATCTATTTAATTGTAAATTGATAATAATTTATAATTTAGTGAGTTTTATATTTTTATACATATATGATTGTAAATTAGTACATATACAGAGTGTCCAAGATAAGCGTGAACTGCATGGGGATATCCTAAACGGTAAGAGATACAGATGTGGTTAAATGAGATTAATTATTTGTGAGGAAGGAGCGAGTATAACTACATACAAAAATATTAATAATTTTATGTGGTTTAGGCGGTATACCCAAAAAACTGAACATTCGGAATTTCTTTAAATGGCTATAACTTTTTTGTCAAAGTAGATAGGTGCTTTTTGTTTGCGGTTTCTCAAAGCACTTTTTTGTGTAGAATTGATTGGTGTATTTATAATTTTTATATCACTTTTTGTTACCGAGTTACAAGCCCTAACTTAGCTATGGCATATTTGAACGTGTTTTTTACTCTACTTTACAACGATATGTCATTTGTCATACTTATTATCGAAAATAATTCGAAGTACTCAATGCCAGTGATATTTATAAAGTATTTTATTGCAAACATTTAAGTGAGCCATAAAAAATAAAAATTGTTAAATAAAATCACAATAGCAACAATGAAAATAACAAATGAATATTTGAAAACAATAAACTATCGTTTTTACTTTTTTTCAATAGTAAGTATGACAAGTGACATATCGTTGTAAAGTAGAGTAAAAAACACGTTCAAATATGATATAGCCAACATAGTGGCCTATAAGAAAAACTAAAGTTAGGGCTCATAACTCGGTAACTAAAAGTGATATAAAAATTATAAATACACCAATCAATTCTACACAAAAAAAGTGCTTTGAGAAACCGCAAACAAAAAGCACCTATCTACTTTGAGAAAAAAGTTATAGCTATTTAAAGAAATTCCGAATTTTCAGTTTTTTGGGATTACCGCCTAAACCACATAAAATTATTAATATTTTTGTATGTAGTTATACTCGCTCCTTCCTCACAAATAACACTGGTTTACAAAAAAAAAAAGTTTATGAATATTTGACGAGACTACTGGATTCTTATGTATTTTGACCTCCTGAATCCGAATCTGAGGTCCGTTGACCTGGGTCACGTCAGGTTCAAGGTCATTTCAAGGTCATTTTTTTTAAAAATCGCTAAATGAATCTGGTAAAAGGTATAAATAGCCTTTACTGATCGCTGATTCTGAATTTGACGTCCGTTGACCTCTACGAGGTCAGATTCAAGATCATTTCAAGGTCAAAGTGGGAAAAAATGCTCAAAAATACTGACAAAACAGTACAAATAGGTTTTTGAGGTTGCTGAATCAAAATTTGAGATCCGTAGACCCCTACAATGTCATTAATTTCAAGGTCATTTTAAGGTAAAATTTAAAAAAATCGTTATAAATAAATCTGGTAAAAGTGTTATATGTAGGTTTCTTGTACGCTGATTCTGAATTTGACGTCCGTTGTCCTCTATGAGGTCAGGCTCAGGGTCATTTCAAGGTCAAAGTGGAAAATCCGCTCGAAAATTCAATTTTTCAAAATTTGACATGCAATGACCTTGAAACTGACATTGTAGGAGTCTACAGATTTAAAATTTTGATTCAGCAACCCCAAAAACCTATAAGTACTGTTTTATCAGAATTTTTTAGCGATTTTTCCCACTTTGACCTTTAAATGACCTTGAACCTGACCTCATAGATAACAACGGATGTCAAATTCAGAATCAGCGACCAAAGAAACCACATATAACACTTTGATCAGATTTATATATAGCGATTTTTAAAAATTTGACCTTAAAATGACCTTGAAATTAATGACATTGTAGGGGTCTACGGACCTCAAATTTTGATTCAGCAACCTCAAAAACCTATTTGTACTGTTTTGTCAGTATTTTTGAGCATTTTTTCCCACTTTGACCTTGAAATGATCTTGAATCTGACCTCGTAGAGGTCAACGGACGTCAAATTCAGAATCAGCGATCAGTAAAGGCTATTTATACCTTTTACCAGATTCATTTAGCGAAGTTTAAAACAATGACCTTGAAATGACCTTGAACCTGACGTGACCCAGGTCAACGGACCTCAGATTCGGATTCAGGAGGTCAAAATACATAAGAATCCAGTGGTCTCGTCAAATATTCATAAACTTTTTTTTTTTTGTAAACCAGTGTAATTAATCTGATTTAACCACATCTGTATCTGTTACCGTTTAGGATATCCCCATGCATTTCACGCTTAGGGGAAGGTGGGGTAAGACGGGGTAGCGAGGTAAGATGGGGACCGTAACAAAACTGATGATACAATGTAGCTAGAAATGTTCTTCTATCGCCATGTGACGGTATTTAACAAAAGTTATTAATGTCACAAATAGTTTGGTCGAAGGTGTGCACGTTGTGATTTTGTAAGTATTTTTTAAAATTTTTAGTGATTAGATCCATTAGATCTAATTTTTGAGGTATATAAAGTGCGTGACTGTTCAAAATGTATGGTGTACAAGATGTATGTCATATTTTTTTATTGATATTTGTTTATTTTACTATTATAATGACATTAACTCGTTCCGGTTTGCTTCGATTTATAACCTCAAAAAAAAAATACAACTTGGGAATCCAGTTTGGGAAAGATGGGGTACCTACTTGCGGGTAAGATGGGGTAGGTATGATTCTTTGGATAACACAACATTCGATCTGGTTAGCCCGAAACAGTTAATGCCGTATCCACGAATTTCCGAAAAAGGCCAAGACAAGTTCGAAGAAGAGGAAAAACAGCTATTATTACTGCGTCTCCATATAAAACAGAGTTAGAGGAAAGACAAAACAGTAAGAAACCAAAACCAAAGGTAACAAATAAAAAGAAATTGAAAAAAAAAACAAGTAAAAGATCTAAAAGAACCAAGAAAGCTGATGAGTTCTGAGGCCGAAGATACAGAATGTATGTACTGCCACGGCTTGTATTATGAGTCTGTACCCCATCTTACCCAAGGGGGTACCCCATCTTGCCCTATAGGTGGGGCAAGATGGGGTAAATTAGTTATTTTTTTCAAGTTGATATTTCTATAAGAAGAATTATATTTTTTTGTTTTCACTGATTAGAATTTAAGGAAGAAAGGCTGATTATTTTTTTAATAAGAGTTCCTACAATGTGCAATCAAAAACAAAGGGTTTTATTTATGAAATACCTTAAGGTCCCCGTCTTACCCCACCTTCCCCTATCTTGGACATCCTGTATATACCTAGGTAGTAGGTATGTATGTATACATACCATATATGTATATATTTTTTAGCACTGAGGAAAGAACGGTTGCTCTATAGCGTATGCTTATAAATATTTGTATATTTAATATAATTTTTTTTTAATAAAAAAAAATAATTATAAATAATAAATTTATTATTAAACTGAATTACAGAATTCAGTTAATGAATATAAATATATTTTATTTTATATATTTATATTTTACATTTTAAAACTAATAGCAGTAACTGGTATTGGAGACACTACAATCTCTAATTTAAATATTTGACATAAAAAATTGTTAAAACAAATAAACTTTCTTGTTAATGATAAAAAATACATTATACGTAAACGTTGGCCAAATTGATGAGACTTACTCATTGTCAATAACCTATTATACATGCAAATTCAGTTCGCAGATAGATTTTTAATTCAAATTAAATATTTTTAGTTAAATTTGCTATGGTAATGATATAACAAACATTGATAATAAAACATGGCCTTGAATGGTGTGTGCTATACCAGCTATTAATAAATTCATAGAACGTTAAACTATCTCGCGCGCTGACCAACGGGAGGATGACATAGGCGCCGAAATAAAACAAAAAAAAAAACAGTTTTATAAGGTGTCACCCGCCAGGTAATATTTATTAATGTACTAATAATTATGCGATTATAATATAAACTATTTAGAAAATTAATTTATTTAGCTGACTTATCAATGTGGTTAATTCTATTTAAGACAATATTTTAACTGCTTATTTTAGTAGTGCTGTTGAGAGCATATGTGTTCAAAAGAAAATATTTTTTTTTAGAAAACAATAAATATAATTTTCCCCACAATGGCCACAATTATATCTATAGTTTTATATAACTATATTTGCTTTGGTCGCTGATTTTTTTCCGAAAACTCTTTCTTCAAAGTTTTAAATAACAATGGTATAGTATATTTTATTATTTAATGGATACGTGCTAAGTAAAAAAACAACGCTCTAAAAGCAGTAGTGATTGATGTACACCATAGAGAGGATGATAACAGTATTGCAGAATTATGATTTTCTATTTGTATACATATAATTCAGAATGATTGGACAATCTGTAAAAAGTATTTGGATCAGGCCTGCACAACATAAGGCCTGCGGCATCTACTTTGCGGCACGTGAAGACTTTAGTGAAAATTCATAATATTGTAAGTTGAAAATAATATTCCCCAGCTTATTGACTTATAATTTATAATATTACGAAAGGTGTACCTATACAGGATGAGTTTGTTATCTTGAGACTGCTTAATATCTAGAAAACTGTGGATTTTTACCAAAAATGTTTGGTACATAAGTTTTAGGATTTGGAGGGGCAAAACCAACGAACGTCACAATTTTTACTTTTGATGGAGATTTAAATGTCATTTTGGAGTAAACTAAATAAAAAAAACTAATTGATTTCTTACAGATTCGTGCTTTTAAAAACAATTAATGTAAAAAAGATAAAAAATTACATCAAATTGAAGTGTAAAAAAAACTCCCTTTTTAGTCAACTGCAATTAGACTGAAAAACATCGAAATGATAAAAAGGAGACATGACCCCCCCCCAAGAATAAAAAAGATACATTAGATATTATGAAGAAATCTGAAACATAGTTTAATATAATTAATTTTGAACATTACTAAAATAATTATTTTATGAGTTACAAGAAATTGATTTCATTTGATTTCGAGTTACCATATTGTGTATCTCTCTCTAGTACCTTTTATTGCAAAATTCAAATTTTAAGATATTAATGTTTTTTTTTTTTTTTTTTACTTTCATTACTGATTATTAAAATTTTATTTAAGAATTTGCAGTCAAGAAAATGTTTGTCAACTAATATCTCGCAAACAACAGCTCTAAATAAATTTTGATTTACAGATTATTAAATCTGTGATGTATATAAAAGTATATGTAAATAAAATATAATGTCTAAGGAAATTAGTAATCTATTGTATATGTATAATGATTGTAAAGATAAGATTTACTTAAGAACGAACTGGGAAAATATATCCATTCGGCACTTGCATGAATTGCGTGCAACATTCATTACTGTAAATATTATTATTTATATCGAATAAAACGTTTAGTTAGTAAAAGTTACAAATGTTATTTATTACCACCTCAGAACATTACAAAATCAATGAATGATGAAATACTTTGAGATTAATTATATATGTTTATTTAAAATATACTTACATATGTTGCTATTAGTCGATATAAGCACCGATTTTGATGTTTTTTTAATGTTCGTTTTATCATATTATTTGAAATCAGAAACGTTAGACTTCCCCCCCCCCTTAATTTTGGAAATTTGTATAATTTACTGATTTCATACATATATTCAGCGTTTCTCAACCTTTTAGTATTTGCGACCCAATTTTCAATCACAATTCTTCATAATTTTTTCTCGATATGCTCGCACCCCCCATTCAGGTTGAGAATCGCTGCATATATTAAGTCAAATTTTCAACAAGAAAATTTCACCAGGGGGTTTTGGGGATCGCTGATTACATTATCAAAATAACGATTTTTTGGGAATTTTTTTTACATTTATTTTTGTAAATTTATTAAAATTTTTGCAATAAATGTGTATTCGAGGTGTTTTTTTAAATAAATATCATAAAGCTATACCAAAATTTACAATTTTTTTTAAAATATTTAATATTTAATTTTTAATTTGTGAGTAAAAACATTGTATTATTGAAATAAAATTTGTTAAGACATACACTAGTGTGACGTCCATGAAGATAGCAGAGCAATGTCAGCAAAACAAAAACTCACTTGACTAATAATTAAGTGCTAATTAAATGCTAATTAAATGCGCAAAAAGAAAATTTAATGCTCTTCAAATAAAAAAAATATTACATGTTTTGCTAGCTTCAGATGAACTCAGCAGAACAATGTGTCAAAAAACAGTTAAAGTTGTATGTAACTACACGAAATGCTTCAGAAAATTAAATGCTAATTAAATGCGCAAAAAGAAAATTTAATGCTCTTCAAATAAAAAAAATATTTCATGTTTTTCTAGCTTCAGATGAACTCAGAAAAACAAAGTGTTGAATAACAGTTAATGTTGTATGTTACTAAATAAAATGCTTCAGAAAATGAAATGCTAATTAAATGCGCAAAAAGAAAATTTAATGCTCGTCAAATAAAAAAAAATATTACATGTTTTTCTAGCTTCAGATAAACTCAGCAAAACAAAGTGTTGAATAACAGTTAATGTTGTATGTTACTACATAAAATGCTTCAGAAAATTAAATGCTAATTAAATGCGCAAAAAGAAAATTTAATGCTCTTTTTAATAAAAAGTTACATGTTTTTCTAGCTTCAGATAAATTCAGCCGAACAAAATGTCAAAAAACAATTAAAGTTTTATGTAACTACACGAAATGCTTCAGAAAATTAAATGCGTAAAAAAATTAATGCTCATAAAAAAATAAATAAATATTAACTGGTCGGCATGTATATTAACAAAGTTGGACGACAGAAAGTTTTGTTTTTGCTGGAACAAGTCACGGGGATTGAATATTTATTTCAAAACGTGCAACGATCAGATACTATAATACTTTTCATTGTTTACAATTTTTGTCAACAAACAATTTTTTCAAATATACGAACAAAAAACAGACTGTGCCGTGTGCGCATGCATCAACAAACGTTCAAAATACAAATTCATCAAAATACTATATACTACTTATATATGTATATAATTTTTTTGAGCATTTAATTTTCTGAAGCATTTCGTGTAGTAACATACAACTTTAACTGTTATTCAACACTTTGTTCTGCTGATTTCATCTGAAGCTAGAAAAACATGTAATATTTTTTTTATTTAAAGAGCATTACATTTTCTTTTTGCGCATTTAATTAGCATTTAATTTTCTGAAGTATTTCGTGTAGTTACATACAACTTTAACTGATTTTTGACACATTGCTCTGCTGAGTTCATCTGAAGCTAGCAAAACATGTAATATTTTTTTTATTTAAAGAGCATTAAATTTTCTTTTTGTGCATTTAATTAGCATTTAATTTTCTGAAGCATTTTATGTAGTAACATACAACTTTAACTGTTATTCAACAATTTGTTCTGCTGATTTCATCTGAAGCTAGAAAAACATGTAATATTTTTTTTATTTGATGAGCATTAAATTTTCTTTTTGCGCATTTAATTAGCATTTAATTTTCTGAAGTATTTCGTGTAGTTATATACAACTTTACCTGTTTTTTGACACATTGTTCTACTGAGTTCATCTGAAGCTAGCAAAACATGTAATATTTTTTTTATTTAAAGAGCATTAAATTTTCTTTTTGCGCATTTAATTAGCATTTAATTTTCTGAAGTATTTCGTGTAGTTACATACAACTTTAACTGTTTTTTGACACATTGTTCTGCTGATTTCATCTGAAGCTAGAAAAACATGTAATATTTTTTTTATTTAAAGAGCATTAAATTTTCTTTTTGCGCATTTAATTAGCATTTAATTTTCTGAAGTATTTCGTGTAGTTACATACAACTTTAACTGTTTTTTGACACATTGTTCTGCTGAGTTCATCTGAAGCTAGCAAAACATGTAATATTTTTTTTATTTGAAGAGCATTAAATTTTATTTTTGGGCATTTAATTAGCATTTAATTAGCACTTAATTATTAGTCAAGTGAGATTTTGTTTTGCTGACATTGCTCTGCTATCTTCATGGACGTACTAGTGTGTGCCATAAGGGTTCCGAAGTATATACTACGTGGACCGATTTGAACCATTTTTTGAGGTAAAAATAAATATAAAAATAGGATCATATTCTATTAATTAAAATCTACATTTTGACACCCCACAAGCCTAGATATGGAAATAAAAAAAATTCCATGACGCCCCTCCCTATTTTTTCAAAATTTGAAATGATATTGTTGATTTTAGTATTTGTTCATTAAAACCCCATTACCAATTTTTTTCAGATTTTTTGAGCCAGTAGTTACCGAGCTAGAGAGGGGGTGGTCAAATTTTTGTTTTCTTGAAGCCCCCTGCAGGCGCCATTTCTGATTTAAAAAAATATAAAAAATAGTTTTATATTCTACTCATTGAGATCTACATTTCGACACCCCACATGCCCAGATAAAAAAATATATATTTTTTTTTATGACACCCCTTTTCTCCGAAATTTGAATTGATATTGGTGACTTTAGTATTTGTCGTTGGTAGTCTCACCAAAGTCTCATTACCTAATTTTTTTTAGATTTTTCGAGCCAGTAGTTACCGAGTTAGAGGGGGGGGGGGGGCAGACAAAATTTTTGCTTGGAACCCCCTGTAGGCGCCATTTTTGATTAAGAAAAAAGATAAAAAATAGTGTCATATTCTACTCACTGAGATCTACATTTTGACACCCCACACGACTTGGAATACATTTTTTTTTTTTTTTTTTTTTAAATTGCTTTAAAGCCCCCTGTAGGCGCCATTTTTGATTTATAAAAAAATAAGAATTAAGATGAAATTACACTAGCTTGGTTACACATTTTGATGTTTTTTTGACTGACTTTAGCCTCTTAGCACCCCCTCTAAAAAAATATTTGTACATATTTTACTAGAGGGTGCCATTTTACATATTCAGTAAAAATTTCAAGGTTCTAGCTTATATAGTTTACGAGCTATTGAGCTTTGAGTGAAAAGGACGGACGACAAAGTGAGATTAATAGGGTTTCTTCGGAACCCTAAAAATTGCGGCAAACGTTTATTATTTTATAAGCGCGCAAGCGGATATGAAATTTCGGAGCAAAACGTGTAAAATCAAAATTAATAAACGTAAAATTATTTACTCTTAAATAAGGGTATTTCAATCAATTTTGCAAAATTTCATCAATATTCAATAAAATCTAAATATGTAAGTATATTAATTTATAATTGTTGGTATTTGTTACTTTTATATTGGCAACACTGATGAGTATGTAGTAGTAGACAGATAAGATGGCTGAAGTGAAAAGAAAGGTGTAAAATGATTGTTAACTAAAACTTTTTCTATAAATGAAATATATAAAAGATAAGACAAAGAGTTTCATTAGTAATAATAAGAATAATTTTTTACGTTAAAATTGCAAAGTTTATTTATTAAACAAATTATTTAAATTTACTATGAAAAAAAAATTTTTTTTTATCAAATATCATCGAAATGTTTATTTACATACTTTTTTTTATATTTCGAACAAAAAAATGCTTTTTTGAGTCCGATAACTGGAATGTTTCTGATTTCAAATGATATGAAGAACATATTAGAATGTTTTTTTCTAAAAAAAATATTTCTGTTTGACCCCACCCCCCCGAGAGGTTAAGCTATATACGCGCCTGAAGAACTTATTGATAAAGAAATACATACATGTAAATACAAATTACAGTTAGAACGATATTGACCCCCCCCCCCCCATGTAATAATAGTAATTATATTATTTATTTGTAGCCTTGTTCTATAATCATTAATTAAACCAACGATTCTGATTAAACGTATTTGCCTTTGATTGCTGCAATAATCTACAACAATGGAGAACAAACCATCAACTTCACAAGGTAACTATAATTTTCTATTCTTTTATTACATATTTGATAACAATTTATTTTTCTAAAAATCTCGAGGAAATTTTTGGAAATAGCGTCGGTAGACCAACTGTGATTAATTTTGGACTAATAGAGATTGAAAGAAAAACTATACACTTTTTAAATTCAAGAGTATCTTGTTAAACGTTTGTATGACCACACCACTGTAGACAAAAAACATTTTACATTAAGATATCAGTTTTTTATTTTAATTTCAAGATAACCAATTTTTCAGGAAATTTTATCAGCTTTAAAAGGCTTTAAAACAATTTTTGTAGCATTCTGTAGTTATGAGATATTCGAGTATGACTTAAAAAAGTGTCAAAAATCGACCATAAAGGGCCTAATTTTAGTCAATTAAAAAAAAAGATTAACCATTATGTTAATGAATAGGTACCCGTGTATCGTTTCATTCTACTAGTTTTGTACGTATAATGTATATACAGTAGAAATCGGTTATAACGACATAAAAGGGACCTGTCATATTTGGTCTTAAAAGCGGACAGTCTACTGGCTGCATTGTCTTCTTCCAAGAATGTGTAAAAAATGCATTTTAACTTTTAAAGATTGGTACAATGTAATTTACATCTGGGGTGTATAAACCTATCAGCATAGAACTAGCAACATTACAGTGACAATATATGTAGGTAGTACCTGATTACATTTCTTTTTACATAGATCTGAATATTAAATATCTATGGCCATAATTTCGCAATAAACACTTATCAACCTACCTATAGTACCTATAGTTTTTGAATGGTGAATTATAAGTTATTAATTATTATGGTTGAACATAAATAAAAGTGTTAATAAAAAATATGTGGAATTAATTAATTAGTGCACAAGAATTTTCTGTGTGAAAATAGATACTTTTTGCTGGGAGTGGTGAATGGACAATCTGCAAAATGCAAAACATTTAACAAAGAATAAGGTTCCACAAAAGGATTTAAATTCTATTTAAAAAATCAATTTATTATTTTTCCACAAAAGCTTACTGTATAGATATTTTTCATAATCAATAGTTTACAAGTTATTAAATGGTTAAATAATTTTTTTTACAAATAAAAATTCAAATGCCGATATCTATTTGGGATTTGGAAATTGTCCATTCTCGAAATCCTGCGATTGAAAATTTTGATCGGGATTACTTTCCCTAATTTGCACTAATAACACATTTTTTCCTTTAAATGGACGGGGAGTGACGGGGGTAAAATTGGACAAATGCGTTATCCTTAATCCTTAATATATATAAAGCTCAACGTCTCTCTGTCTGTCTGTCCGTTAGTGCGCTTATCACTCGAGAACCACTTATCCGATTTACGTGATTTTTTTTTTAATTCATAGGTACATTCTCTGGCCAGGTTATAGGCTATATTTTATTAAGTTAGGTAACATAACAACTAAGCAGTGACGATATTAGTAAATCAAGTCGGAAAAAATTTCACCGACGGCGCGCTGTTTTGCGATACGCTGCCTAAACCGTTGAATATAGAACAAAATAATGTATTAAAGAGTTGTGTAGAATCAAAAGTGCTACAATAAAGTCCGCGACACCATATGTCTAACTTTTATATTTAAACCACAATGACTGCTTTTATGTTACAAAGAAAACATAAAATATTTGGGTTCGGTTTATATGGAGTTTTGACCTGCAAAACTTCAATCCTTATTGAAATAAATGATTTCATCGTCATAAGTACTTAATGTAGATATAATTTGCCCTTTACAGCATCCAATTTGGTGGTATAGTTTAGGAAATAACATTAAATAAGTTTTATACGGTAAAATATTATTAATTACGCGCGAACTAAATACGCCGGTATTCGATCTCCCTCGGCTCGGCCGTTGTCATTTGACCGTCAATTTTGTTTCAATAATTAAATTTAAATTTAAGTGTTGTTTTTATTATTACAATAATAACTAATCGTGTTTGTACTTAATTTGTACCTACTTAATGCGAGCGAAGCCGCGTGGGTACATCTAGTTGGACATAAAACGCATTTGGACTTTTTATCGGGTAAAATGATAAATATGTTTAAAGTCCTTGTTTTGCCTTTTGACAGTTTTTGAGTAGTGGCACTCTTGCTCCGAGGTGACGGTATGGTGAACGATTGACATACGGATAAGTATACATACATATGTAGGTTATGTCCAATAACGCATTTGTCCATTTTTCAATTTTCAAAAATGTACCAAAATGATAAAAAAGCAAAATAGTGGAATTTATTGACATAATGATGAAACGACTTGCAGATAAACGTCAGTTTTTCAACTCGATCTGGTTTTTTTACTTTGTAACATTTTTGAAAATGCATTTAACCTATTCTCAATATAGAAATGTTCAAATGATCATAACTCTTCGAAAAAAATCGTAGAGATTTCTACAAGCCCGCTTTTTTTTTATCTCGGTAAACCCTTTCGAACGAGCCCTCACTCAACCCCTTATGTCATTTAAGATTTCTTTGCTCCCCCCTCCCCCGTCTCACGGGGATATGCAGGTGGGTGTTTTTGTAGTTAAATAATAGATTTGGTGATCACATTGTATTTCTATAAATTTCAATCCTATATTTCAAACCATTCAAAAATTATTTAGGTAGTCTTGAACTTTTGAAAGACACTGTTATATGTGTTAGGTTATATGGTAAATTAATTATGTTATATTTTAAAATGTTAATAAAAAATTACTCATTACAGATATAGTATCTGAAGAAGTTCAAATGAAAAGATCTAAAGACTCAAAGATGAAACCAAAAAAAGGTAGGATATTTTATTACTTTAGAGTTTTTTTTTATATTTTTCGTTAAAATTGTTTATAAATTATAATACAGTGGTCCCCAAACTACTAATAAATTTAAATAACAATTAATTTGAAATAATTTAAAAAAATTTATCAACATCCAAAATCTTAATTAATTCAATAAATGTTCAAATTGGATATTAGTAAAAAAATTTGAATTATTTGATAAGAAAATAAGCCTAGTTTGTTTTAAATTTGAGTTGTAAATATTTGTTTTATTGATTTATGGTATTAAAAATGTAAATAACATGAAAACTATAAATATTTGAAAAAAAACAAACAAAAAGCAGCTTGTTTAAAATGAAAAAAACTTATCAAATGAGGTATCACTGACCTTATCATGCTGTTTAAAATTTTCATAGCGCTGAGGGTTGAAAAGATTAGCTAGGCTGTAATACTGGAAAAACAACTAAAATATTGAGATAGTCAAGTTGTTGTTAAATAATTTTTTGTAGAAAACATTTATATAGTTAATATTTTACAGTATAGAATTAATGACTCTTACTTTCTAGTCATCCTGTATACGTATAAATATAAAAAAAATTAATTCATATTTACAATATTTTCCAAAAATTATATTATTGGAAAATATTCAAACATAACAGAATTGATGTATAATGGGAACAGTGAATAGATTTCTAAACAAATCATAGTTCGGCATAAATCAATCAGTTTTTAGTATTGTAATTTTTACGTTTTAGCACTCATTTTTCATATTGAATTTATTAATACCTTCATAAATGTTTTTTCTTATTATTTCCTAAATCGTAAAACTTTGTTACCTAGATACAAAGAAAGATGTCGAAAAGGACAGCGGGATTGCCGGAAACAAACGTGGTATTGACTATCACTACTACGTGGCGATGTGTTTGTTACTGGAGGGGTACAAATACAAACAAGACAATCCCAAATACGAGTACATTCTAAGTCAAGAAGATAATAAGGCCGGCATGTTTGATGATTTAGTTTATCAATATAAAAACAACATAAGTGAACCTTGGACACGTCTACTCGTACAGATTAAGAATAAAAAATCGGACAACAAGATCAAAACTAGCAATCTTCTTCACGATGACAAGAAAGAGACTTACAGTTTAATAAAATTCTTGAATTCTTCTAAAGAAATCAAAGACACTGAGAACTGTTTCTTTCTGTTGTACACGAATGCTAGTTTTGAACTTGAAGAAAATGGGCACCTGAGAAAATGTTATAAAAAAGATATAAGTTTACAACCTTCGCAAGTAAATTCTATTCCTATAATTGATACTGGGTGTCAGTATCAATTTGATAAAGATATAAACGCTGATATATTTCATCAACACACAAACATTCCTAAAGAAGAGTGGAAAAGATTCTTTAGCAAATTTGTATTTGTTGCCGGTCAACCGGACCTTGAAGAGATGAAAAGTGCTGTAGAAAAGAAAATAGAAGATATTCTACCTAAAGGAACTGAAATAATATGGCACAGATTGTACGAAATGGTGAATGCTTCTTTACTTAAAAAATATCCAATAAGTTTAGATAAAATAAGTAAATTGATTGAAAAGTCCAAAACAGATATTCAAATGCCCTATGATAATAAATACGAAGAAAGTGTAATTGAGTTTAAATGTAATATTCCACTACGCGAATTTTTCCTTTCAAACACTAGTACAACACTACCTATCAGATCTAATAATTCAGAATTCACTCTTTATAAAGTAAGCAAGATAATAAAACAGTTAAGAGAAGAGAAACCCGACGTAAAACAATACACAATGAAGCACGTCTATAGTATTAAACAAGTTATGGATATACAAACCGCTACTGCATTTAACCTTTTAATTATCAACATTAACAATGATATGTTACTTCAATTATTTGCTTATATACCGAAAAAGAACGGCCAAAAATATATCATCATTATTCCAAATGAAATGAATTTGTCAGAAATTCCAAACTGTTATCAAGTTTGTGAAGACGAACAAAACAGTTTTCAAATGTTAACAGCTGAGTCCAAGAAATATATTTTAGAGAAGAAATGTGTATTACTTAATGATAAGAAAACAAGTTTTAGTGATATTCTGAAAGTTCATTTTAATGATTTAAAACAAGAACAAACGGAAGAGTTGAATGACGTGATAACAGAAGATGTTATTCAGTGTTTCCTAAGTGATGATTATAGGGATTTAAAAATAGAATACAACCGTCTCGGAATTAATGATTTAGGCAAATACAATTATATTCAAAGGTATTTGTATTATTCAGTGATAATAGAAGAAAATAAAATTAAAGAATTTAAAGAATTACACATAATTGATAATTTAGACAAATTTAAGAAACAATGCAATGAAAATCCTGACCGTACCTGTCATCATTTCAAAAAATATAAAACATTTTTGTTTTGGAATCAAAGTAATGGCGATTTAACATACTTAAGAGAATTTGTCAACAAAAACAGAGCTTCAGATACAATTAGTTTACAAACATTGTGGGAAGATGAATTGATAACATTTGCAATAAAGGAAGATAAACTGTGCAATTTACATAATATGTATAATACAATACTTATTGCAGACAAACCTGGAATGGGAAAGACTCTGTTAATGAGTAATTTGTATTACAATCTACAGAAAAATGATCCCAGTTGTTTAATTATTAGACTTAATCTCAACGACCACACGGACGTATTTAATAAAAAAACAAATTTTAGTAATCTAGAAACTATACTAGCATTCTTAAAAAATATATTAATTGAAACAAAATCTTCAAAACTGTCACAGAATGTTTTGAACTTTGTACTAAAAAATCAGCACCATATATTTTTAATACTGGACGGTGTAGACGAGTTATGTCCAGAATATAAAAATACAGTATTTAATTTTATTAAAACACTGAATGATTTAAAAATTGTAAGACTATTTGTTACAACTAGGCCAGCACAAGCAGTCAGCTTAGAAGAAATAACGTCTCAATTTGCGTTATCAATAAAACCATTTACTAAGGAAGATCAGTTGTCATATTTGAATAAAATACTAATAAATAAAAAAACTGATACCGATAATTTACTCAAAAAAATTAATGAAAACTCTAGTTTAAAGGACTTGCTAGGAGTCCCTCTCTTATTAAAAATTGTTGCTGAAATTATTAACAATTCAAATGACGATGAATATAATATCGAATATATTTTAAATTTGTCGCAACTATTTAATATATTTGTTAATCAAAAGTTTCATATTTATTCAATAGAAAAGAAAAAACAAGTAGCAACAAATCCAACCGTAATAGGTGATGAAATAACACTGCAAAAAATATATAGTAAAAATCACGAAATCTTGGCGTTGAAGTTAATTTTTGTACAAGAAATAAAACAAGATAAATATGATGAAAACTTGAATGAACAAATATTAAAAATAGGAATAATTACAAAAATAACTAATCAAAAAGCGGAGTTTATTCACAGGACCTTCGCAGAATATTTTATATCAACGTATATTCAAAAACAATTCAATGAAGAACGAATCATGGAGTTAATATTTACAAATATACTGACTGAAAATGATTTATCAGGGTTAAGAAAATTCATTAACAATTATATACAGTCGGAATTTAAAAACAATGAAATCAAAAATAAATATAATGATTTTGCAACAAATATTCATACAAATGTGAATGAAGATAGTAAATTATTAAGTATTTTATTTACAGCTGCGCATGAAAACAATAAAGAAACTTTAGATTTTATATTTGAGTGTTTTTCAAAAAATACAAATTGTTTAGAAAAAATGCTATCTTATGAATCCAATAACACTAAAACAATACCTCTCCAAGCTGCTATAAGGCAAGGTAACATACAAATAGCAAAACAACTCATAACTTATTGTTTAGAAAACGATATAAATAAAGAGAGTAAAGCATTCAAATACATGTTAGGTATTGGTAACATATATGGTTATACGGCTTTATATGATGCAGCTCATTACGGTCACACAGACACAGTGAACTTATTGTTAGATGGAGGTGCATATGTGAACATAGGTAATAATCACGGAATAACAGCATTATATATTGCTGCTCAAAACGGTCACACAGACACAGTGAATACACTGTTAGATAGAGGTGCAGATGTGAACATAGGTAATAATCATGGGTTGACAGCATTGCATATTGCTGCTCAAAACGGTCACACATACACAGTCGATACACTGTTAAATAGGGGTGCTAATGTGAATATAGCTAATAATAACGGGTTTACAGCATTATACGTGGCTGCTCAAAACGGTCACACAGACACAGTGAATTTACTGTTAGATAACGGTGTGGGTGTGAACATAAGTGAAAACAACGGGTTTACAGCATTACACAGTGCAGCTTATTACGGTCACATAGACACAGTTAATACACTGTTAGATAGAGGTGCTGATGTGAACATAGGTATTAATGACGGGTCTACAGCATTATACATTGCTGCTCAAAACGGTCACATAGACACAGCGAACATACTGTTAAATAGAGGTGCTGATGTGAACATAGCTAATAATCACGGGTCTACGGCATTATACATTGCTGCTCAAAACGGTCACACAGACACAGTGAATACACTGTTAGATGGAGGTGCTGATGTGAACATAGCTAATAATGACGAGTATACAGCATTACACAGTGCAGCTCATAACGGTCACACAGACACAGTGAATTCACTGTTAAATAGAGGTGCAGATGTGAACATAGGTGATATTGACGGGTATACAGCATTATATAGTGCAGCTTATTATGGTCACACAGACACAGTGAATACACTGTTAGATAGAGGTGCAGATGTGAACATAGCTAATAATCACGGGGTAACAGCATTATGTATTGCCGCTCAAAACGGTCACAGAGACACAGTGAACATACTGTTAAATAGAGGTGCTGATGTGAACATAGCTAATAATCACGGGGTAACAGCATTATACATTGCTGCTCAAAACGGTCACACAGACACAGTGAATACACTGTTAGATGGAGGTGCTGATGTGAACATAGCTAATAATGACGAGTATACGGCATTATACATTGCTGCTCAAAACGGTCACACAGACACAGTGAATACACTGTTAGATAGAGGTGCTGATGTGAACATAGCTAATAATCACGGGTCTACGGCATTATACATTGCTGCTCAAAACGGTCACAGAGACACAGTGAACATACTGTTAAATAGAGGTGCTGATGTGAACATAGCTAATAATCACGGGTCTACGGCATTATACATTGCTGCTCAAAACGGTCACACAGACACAGTGAATACACTGTTAGATGGAGGTGCTGATGTGAACATAGCTAATAATGACGAGTATACAGCATTACACAGTGCAGCTCATAACGGTCACACAGACACAGTGAATTCACTGTTAAATAGAGGTGCTGATGTGAACATAGCTAATAATGACGAGTATACAGCATTACACAGTGCAGCTCATAACGGTCACACAGACACAGTGAATTCACTGTTAAATAGAGGTGCAGATGTGAACATAGGTGATATTGACGGGTATACAGCATTATATAGTGCAGCTTATTATGGTCACACAGACACAGTGAATACACTGTTAGATAGAGGTGCAGATGTGAACATAGCTAATAATCACGGGGTAACAGCATTATATATTGCCGCTCAAAACGGTCACAGAGACACAGTGAACATACTGTTAAATAGAGGTGCTGATGTGAACATAGCTAATAATCACGGGTCTACGGCATTATACATTGCTGCTCAAAACGGTCACACAGACACAGTGAATACACTGTTAGATGGAGGTGCTGATGTGAACATAGCTAATAATGACGAGTATACAGCATTACACAGTGCAGCTCATTACGGTCACACAAACACAGTAAATACACTGTTAGTTAGAGGTGCATATGTGAACATAGGTAATAATCACGGAATAACAGCATTATATATTGCTGCTCAAAACGGTCACACAGACACAGTGAATACACTGTTAGATAGAGGTGCAGATGTGAACATAGCTAATAATCACGGGGTAACAGCATTATATATTGCCGCTCAAAACGGTCACAGAGACACAGTGAACATACTGTTAAATAGAGGTGCTGATGTGAACATAGCTAATAATCACGGGTCTACGGCATTATACAGTGTGGCTCAATAAGATTACATAGACACAGTGAATATATGTACGGTTAGATAGAGGTGCAGATGTGAACATAGCTAATAATCACGGGTCTACAGTTCTACAGCATTATACAGTGCGGCTCAATAAGATTACATAGACACAGTGAATACACGGTTAGATAGAGGTGCAGATGTGAACATAGATGATAATAACGGGTCTACAGCATTACGCATTGCCGCTCAAAACGGTCACACAGACACAGTGAACATACTGTTAAATAGAGGTGCTGATGTGAACATAGCTAATAATCACGGGTCTACAGTTCTACAGCATTATGTCACAACAGTGACAGTAAATAAATATAATTATTAATAGTTGCACTTCAGACATTTAATTATTATTTATTGATTTAATACATTTTTATTAGAATTAATAAAAATGTGTTTTGTACATAAAGAAAGATGGAGAACGATTATCCCACCCCCAAAAATGTATACACATTTAATAACAATAAGGTTAAGAAAACATTTTATCGAAAATGTATTGCAAATATTTTTAAATAATTTTTTATTTTATAAAGAAGCGAAATAAGGATTGTAGTTTAATTACAAGTACATGTGTAAGCTAACATTGGCACGCGTGCCATCTGTTATTTTGCTACAACATTGTGGTTGACACGTGTAAAATATTTATTTGTAAATATTTAATATTGTCAGTTTAATTTTATAAGAACATAAACTTTTTTATTTAGAATATTTGTTCATATAAAAAATTACAGTTATGAAATATTTAATTATTATTTATCATTATAATGGTCGTAAGATTATACAAAAAATACTAATGTATATAAATATAATCTATTTTTTTAATAGAACTAAGACTAGAAAAAACTATAATATTCAATATTTTTTATATTATTTAAAATTATATTAGTTTACAAGTAGCGCAAGTGTTACTTGTCAGAAACAATAGTTAGACACTATTTGTGTTTACTAACACAATTCACTAACAAGATATACTCGTATATATATATATGTTAGTATTTTTAATTTACTTTATTAAATGTTCTTTATATTTTATTAATATTTAAAAACAATAACAGTAATATTTACAGTTTTGAATCAAGATAAATCAAAGTTTAACATTTTATTATATAGAATAGTGGTGTCAAATACGTGGCCCGTTGGACCTCAAAATGTGGCACGGGGACAAGCTTGTAGTTTGCGTATTACTTTTTTATATACAGGGTGATTCAGCACTGTCGTGCCAAACTTAAACCGTAGATTAAGAAAAATATTTTAAGCAAAAAACTTCTAATAAACATGTGTCCGGAAATTTTTCGTGAGGGAACTACAGGCCTCCAAAGATTTTACTAAAAATGAGTTTTCATTTAATATCTAGAGAACCCTTTGTGATAAAATTATGAAATTTGGTATTCTGTTTAGTATTAATAAGTGTTATCGATTACTCATATTAACTAGTTATAATTTAGACTAGAGATGTATGGGGTCAGTGGGCCCATCGATTTTAATCTAGTATTTTTTGTTCTTTATTATTTTTATAAAGTTGGGCACTTATTTAAGGTTATATGATACAAAATACACAAAAACATACTTTACTTATTTGTCATAGGATAAACCGTTTTCGAGGAATATCGATGGAAAAGAAAGCATGCAGAATTTAACTTAACAGGGATGCTTCAAATTACAAATAATAAATTTATATTCTTGTTCTATGATAAAAATTAAGACAAAAAGTTAACATAAGTATACCTCAAAAAATGCATCCTTATCAACAAATAGCCATTTTTAGTTTCGTTTTTTAGTCAAATTATTAAAGTACATAATACAGTATTACTACTGGCTATAGATCTTAAAGGATTCATATTAGGAGGTTTCTTTATATGAACTTTTTTTCCTAATTTTAATCATAGAACAAGAATATAAATTTATTTTTTGTAATTTGGAGCATCCGTATTAAGTTAAATTCTGCATGCTTTCTTTTCTATCGATATTACTCGAAAACGGTTTATCCTATGACAAATAAGCAAAGTATATTTTTACGTATTTTGTGTCATATAACCTTAAATAAGTACCCAACTTTATAAAAAAATTAAAGAACAAAAAATACTAGATAAAAATTGATGGGCCCACAGGCCCCATACATCCCCGGTCTAAATTATAATTGTTTAATATGAGAAATCGATAACACTTATTATTACTAAACAGAATACCAAATTTTATAATTTTATCACAAAGGGTTATCTAGATATTAAATAAAAACTCATTTTGATGAAAATCTTTGGTGGGCTGTAGTTCCCTAACCAAAAATTTCCGGACACATGTTTATTGGAAGTTTTTTGCTTAAAATATTTTTCTCAATCTATGGTTTAAGTTTGGCACGACAGTGCTGAATCACCCTGTATACATGAAATGTAATGTATAAATAAAGTATAGTGATCACGAAAAAAATCGAACTCGAGATTTTAACGGAATTACACGTTTTGAGGGTCCCTGAATCATATACAACCATTAACTCAATGACGTCTGTGTGTGTGTCTGTCTGTGTGTGTGTCTGTGAACGCTCTACAGCCTAAACTGTAATTCTACGAACATGAAATTTTAAACTTAAGGTTCTTGTATGCTCTAGATGTGCACCTCCTATTTTTGAAAACCATCACTAAACCGGAAACGGATGTTTACTGGTGTCAATTTTTGAACTTTTCGAATTATTTTTGAAACGGTACGCAGTAGAAAAAAATATTTTAGATTAAAGTTGTAGAAGAGACTTTTATCTATAATTTATGTTCTATTCATTTTCCCCCCAAAAAATTGTTTTTAGGAAATAATCGATTTTCTAAAAAAAAATATTTTTTCGATTTATTTTTTAAACGGTAGGTATTAGAAAAAAATGTTTGAGATACAAGTTGTAGAAAATATTATTTTCTATAATTTATGTTCTATTCTTTTTTTTGTATTTTATGAATTAACCAAAAAAAATAATTATTTTAGTTTTAATGGTTTTAATTTAAAAATTATTTGAATAATACAAAAAATCTAGTTATCTATGAAAATTTTAGCATTTATTATTAGAAGTGTCAAAATTGAAATTTAGCAAAATAAATACTTGTTAATACAATAATCACTAATCTTAATTGATTTCGTTTAATATTTAATGTCAATATTAAATAGAATGTATCAATTTCATTCAGTGAAAATCATTTTGTAAGTAAAGAATTTTAAAATCAAATATTAAATTATAAAAGTAATCACATATTAATACTTCGGTGTCATGATGTATAAAAAAGTCCCGTGCCTGTCAAGGCAGTTTATTTTTTGTTAATTCATAAGATACAAAAAAAAGAATAGAACATAAATTATAGAAAATAATATTCTCTACAACTTGTATCCCAAATATTTTTTTTAATACCTACTGTTTAAAAAATAAATCGAAAAATTTAAATTTTTTAGAAAATTGATTATTTTCTAAAACAACTTTTGAGGGGAGAAATAGATAGAACATAAATTATAGATAAAAGTACCTTCTACAACTTTGATCTAAAACATTTTTTTGTACTGTGCACCGTTTCAAAAATAATTCGAAAAGTTTCAAAAGTTCTCTAGTAAACATCCGTTTCCGGTTTAGTGATGGTTTTCAAAAATAGGAGGTGCACATCTAGAGTATAAAAGAACCTTAAGTTTAAAATTTCATGTTCGTAAGTCTTACAGTTTAGGCTGTAGAGCGTTCACAGACACACAGACACAGACAGACAGACACACAGACGTCATTGAGTTAATGGTTGTATATGATTCAGGGACCCTCAAAACGTGTAATTCCGTTAAAATCTCGACTTCGAATTTTTTCGAAACTACGTACTATACTTTATTTATACATTACATTTCATGTATGTATAAAAAAGTAAAAAGGATTCACAACCCCAATTTATAAAGGCCAAAGCCTAACTTAACTTTGCATTTTCGTACTATATCGATTTATTATCGAGAACCCTTTTGAAACGTGCAATAAACAAAATATATTAAAAATTGCACTAAAAATTAATAATTTTCAATATGTCGACTTTGCAGTGAGCCATGTGATTTTACAACTTAGAAAACTATCTAATTGTTATTTTTTCGTCGCGTTACCCTAGATAAAAAAAAAATGAAGATTCTACGATCATTATAAGCCGAGATATTGCAAATTTTTCAAGAGCGTGTCATTTTGAAGTTATACTTTTCCCGCGAGTTACACTTCTCAAGCGTCGAACTTAAACTATATTGACGCGACTATAGGGGAAATTTGCTATTCCTCACCATCCCATCATCGTAGGGTTAAGGGTATTAACTTAGCTTCATACAATTATGTACTCTAATAAAATGTTGCTTTATTTAAAAAAAAAGTCAAACCCATTATTTTTTTGTGGAATCCTTTTGTAAAACCTAGCAAAGAAGTATTATACTTTTTTGAATGCATAAAAAACGGTAAATATATTTTTTTATAAAATTAAAAACATATACATACATTTATGTATTTGTTGCAGCTCTAAAGTAAATATCAAGCAAATGGAAAATAAAAAAAAAAATGCCTCACATTTCCTCCCACCTTACCCTACTAGTAGATGTTTATATTGAATATTTTAAGCCAGTGGTCCCCAACCTTTTTGTACCTAAGAGCACATTCTAGAATACTGTGTGGATGGCGGGCACCATTTATTTTTTCAAGGTGCTCACATCAAAATCGCGATTTTCATTCTGGTGTTTCTCACGCCTAAGCTAAAAAAAGTCAGACATATAAAAAGGTTCAGAGGCATTTTTCCATATATTTCTTAGTTCCTACGTAAGCCGTGACTGGTAAAAAATGATATTCTTAAAACTTTGATCATTGTTTATATATTGTTGAACGAATTTGTGCATTGTTTGATATATGCACAAATGTTTTTATTAACAAATCTGCATCAACAAAATATTTTTAATTTATCTTTGGAATTAATGTAATTGATTTTTGTAATTGCGTATAGCCAGAAAAAGATTAAATGGTTACATATTTTTGTAGCTGTACTTTACAAATATTTTTTTCAAATAAATACGTTTATATTTCTCTAATTAGTTACTAAAAATAAAAAATAAATTATATAACATGTAATTGAAAACTTATTTTTTTTTATCGTTCACAGTCAGCGGGCACACGTAAAACGGTCGGCGGGCACAATGGTGCCCGCGGGCATAGGGTTGGGGACCACTGTTTTAAGCCATTAATCAGTGGCGTACAAACTTTAAATTAATTCAATATTATTAATATCTGTTTCTATCAAAAATAACAATTTTCAGGTTATTACAAATTTGATTTTGCATCGAGCCGTAATAACGAAACTCCGTTAGAAATTCTCCATTTATTATTTTACTAGGGTTTTAAATTTTTATTTATACAAGTTTAAGTCCTGACCTATGTTTGAGCCAGACAAACGTTAAAATTACTTACAAATGTCCAACAGTGGATAAAGCATGTATATTTGTATTGTTATCAATAATATTTTTATTCTAATTCAAAATGCAAACTTTAACATTTTCAGTTTTTATGCTCTACTGAAATGTTACTTACATTTGTCTGGTTTTGAGGTACAGATATTTAATAAATATATACATTTATTGTTTTAATAATAATAAGAATAGAAATTATATAGTAATTTCAAAATTCATGATATTTTATGTCAAATTAATTTTTTGTGATATAAAAATTATATTAATGTTATAGATATTTAAATTAAGTTATTATAGAAAATCATAACAATATGTTACTTTAATGTTAGTTTGTTATTATGCAAATCGGGGGGAATTTACTCCCTAAAGTAAAAATATAACAATAATATTTATTTCGTTTTTGTTAATCATAATATTTTTATCTTTTATCTATGAATTTCCACTTCTATAGAAATTTGTCTACTTTTCATCACTTAAGTTAAAAAAATAAAATAAAAAATATTTGTTTTGGTCGAATATTGATTATTTTTTCGATTTAAAATCAAAAAATGAGCAAAACTGGTTAAATATAAAACCTGAAAATTGGTACGTTTTTATTTGGTTATTAATTTATTTTTAGTCATGTAAATTTTTTGATGAAAAAATATCACGGTAATTATACAAAATTCATCACAAAAAATTGTAAATTTCGGTTCAATGTTTGGAAGGCAGCTATTACACTATCAAATAAATGTCATATTTCTTTGATCAAAGAAATTTTATCACATTTCTTTCTTAGTGTAATATCCGCCTATGTTAAATGTGACAAAATTTCTTAAGTTAAAAAAATGCAGTGTAATAAGTCGTCTTTTATAATATTCATAATATTTCTCTGATCATGACAATCTCAATGTTTGATCAAATATGTCAAAGATCTTTAACATATTTATTTGGTAGTGTAATAGCCGCCTTACACAAGTCAACAGATTCTTGTTTTATAGTTGACTGTTGCTATGGTTACTGCAACCATAAACAAATGACTGTCCATTTTTACCCCCGCCCTTCTAGGTCCAACTAAAGGAAAAAATAGAAAAAATACTCTGCCTTGTAAATGCACGGTGCTTCCTCGTGTTAATTCATCAAAGGTAGTTAATTATTGAACAATTTAAATAAAAACCGATAAAGTATTCAGATGAACTGCCTGTCATTGGTTAACCATTTAATTTTCATACGATTTTAATAAAAAAATTTAATTTGACATTTTTCTTAATACGCGCCTGGTTATTATATCGTATATTTTGAATTTTTTGACAATTTCAATCAAAATCATTATTTTTCTGCTATACGAATGTCAAAATGACATTTAAAACGTCAAAGTGACATTTAATATGTCAAAGTAAATAGCAGTTTTAAAAAAACAAATGACGATTTTCTTAAGTCAAATTGAGATAGATCTTTGTAAGGGAATATTTTACAACAAAAGTAGGTGATCTATATTATAGAGAATTGAATGCTCTATAAAAAAGGTTCTATAAAATTTTCACGTAACATGTGTCTTTCTTGAGATATCTTGAAATCAAAAAATAAATATTTTGGGATGTCACCCCTCCCCCTTACACACGCTTTTAATACTTTTGAAATGGGACCGTCCTCAAACCAGACCCAACCAATCAACCAAGTTTCATCAATATCGGTTCAGTGGTTCATGAGTTAAGTGTGTGACAAGGATTGGGGGACAGACACACAGACAGACACACACACACACACACACAGACACACAGACAGACAGACAGACACGGAACAAAAAGTGTTTGTCTTGACCTGAAACGGATAGATCCGGTAAAATTTTAAAAATCGGAGAACAAATTTTTTTTCTCGTTTTAAAACGATAACAAAGCTTCTCGTATCTTCGATATTGCGAGGAAGCAATATGTATTAGTGAAGAATGTGGGGTATTTATGAGAATTTCTATAAAATATTTTTTTTTTAAATTCACTTCATTAAAATTTTCGAAATTTTAGACCTAATTCGTAATCTCAAGATATTGACTATATTTTAAAAAAATGTTTCTTTATGTATGTATTAATGAGAGTGACTATTACGTTTCGATCCGCGAAACTTTCCTTAATTTAACCCAGCCTACAACATACAAGCAATACTATAAATGTATAATTTATATGCATACTATAGAAATAAGGGTCAGTAAACATATCGAATTTTCCACCCAATGTAGAAATTTGAAAAAATATGTGTTTGTGCATAAGAAGGGGTTTTTATGACAAAAATTTCGTAGGTGTACCAGGCCATTTAAGCAAAAAAAATTTTTTTTTGAAAATTTGGAATTTCAAAATTTTTATTTATTTTTTAATGGGAGATTTTTCAAAAAAAATTTATATGATACTACCAAGGTACAGCTACAAGATATATCACAGAGATCGACATTTATAAAACCGTTATAGCAACAAAAAATTTTTTTCGAAATTACATTTTTCAAATTTTCTGGAAAATTAATGGGGGCAGAGGCCCTTTTAGTCATACCTTCTTATAAAAAAAATATCGACCCAACTTTCCCCAGGGGCAGATCGCCAGGCTTACCCTCGTGTTTTAAAAATGCCCCACGTATTTCAATCATAATTTTACTTAATTTAAGGCATAACTTCATATACTTATTACGATATAAATTTATTCTGCGATGATTTATGAGGCACATGTTGAGTCTCTTCGTTCAACCAAGGCTCTATGATAATAAATAAGATTTTTTATTTGTCATATATTCTGAATATTTTCAGTAGATGATCATATCACTGGGAGTGTCTTTCTTTCGTATTTTCTAGATATTTCCGTAATAAATAAAAATAAAAAAGTCACTCATATGTGGTTCTCATACTCGGGCGTTTTATATGTGAACCAAGTGGGCGTTTTGCAAATTTTGCTTTTTAAAATGCCCCACCGAGACACTAGCAATTAATTCAAATTTATAACGCTCGACAAAATGCGGTTAGGTAATTTACCTATTTTACATACAATGGTGCGAGTGAGTTTGATACAAAACATAAAGTATTTTAAGTATATGAATTTGTTTGAAACTTACCACAAATTGTTTGGACGCCAAAAACTAATAATTTCAATATTTATTAAAACCAGCAAAGAAACTGCGTTGATATTAGCAATGTTGCCGATCGACTGTTATGTAAGCATGAGCGTTACATCTGCTTGTGCAAGTGCTAGGACAATGGGGCGTTTTGTCACCTAATATTACCTAGTTTTCCCCTATTATAAATTATAAAATTTTCATTTATAAAAGATAACTTTTCGACGAGAAAATTTTACTATATGGGCGAAGGGTCGTTGTTTAAGAATAAGTTATCTAAATAAGAAATTTCCAAATTGTTTTTTTTTTACCTTAAGATTCTAAATATAAATTTTTCACGAACCAAAAAACCTGGTTCGGTTCTCGCAAGTCCTGTATAAACAACGGGGGACATTTAGCTATAATCAATTCCCAAGAAGAACAACAAGATATTCAAGCATTTCTAACATCACAGACAGAACAAACGATCTGGATTATGGATTCAAATGGAGTTCCACATGTTATTCGGAGGAGATGTCGTTCATTTATTTGGTAAATATAATATTCTTATTCAAAACATTTTCTCTGCGAGTTATCAAAAAATGATTATTAAATGTTAGTTATTAATGATTAAGTAGAAATCAGCGGTCTAAAAATAATGGTTATAGGTGTCTGTAGTGGGTGTGGGCAAAAGGGGTACTTGACCCCCCCTACTCTTCAATAAATAAACGTTTATTAATATTATTATTTGTTTTAAAAGCTTTGCCTCCCCTACCTCTGGAAAATGCGCACGCCTCTTGCAGTAATGATTGGTGTACACTAAAGTGTGGAAAAGGTTTTAAGGGGTACGTGGCGTACTTCTCAATATTTTTTAATATTTTGTAATTTTGTATTTCGAACGACAAATTCAGCATAAATAAGACTTTTATATATTTTTTTTTATTTCGTTATTTGTACTAAATTGCAATATGTAATGAATTTTTCAAAATTGATACTTTTTTTACTTCGTATGTATGAAACTATCTGTCAAAAAATTCAAGAGAACTGTCATAAGTTTGATACCCCATTTGAGAGTGCTTGCAAGCTTGCAAATTTGCTAGGTCCTTTATAATATCGGACATTAAATTATTATAATTTTTTAACACTGCTCTAAAATCCTAAGCAAATTGATAAAGATTTGACACCCTGTAGAAGGCGTTTTATTTATTTATTACACAGTCCTATAAAAATACATAAACGTCTTACACTTACTCGGATATAAGTTTTACTTACGTATTTTTGGAAATATTAAAATAAAATTGACATTAAAAAACTCGCTGATTACAATTTTTTTTAACAACTTTGAGGGCCTCCATGAGCCGTGATAAATTTGTTTGGTCAAATCTAATAAATAACACGTGTAGATCAGACTATTATCTTGACTTTGCTTTTGTATAACACTACATGATTAATTTGGATCGAGTTATAAAGAAAAAATACTTTTAATTTTCTAACAGATTTTTTTTACGTTTGATACTAAAAATATTATTTTTGTTTTGGTTGCTAACTCAATCAAAAATGGTCGTACGGCAATAGAAAAAAGGTAAATCGAAGAGAAAAGTATTATTTAAATAAGCCATTAATTAAATTTGGTCAAATAAATTTATCACACCCTGTAGGGGCTTTCAAAATTGATATAAATATTCAATTTTTTAGGAAATCTTTAATTAGGAAATTCATATTCAGTGTCTTATTAAAATACGTATGAAAAACAGTCCGGTCAATTTTTAATGATCTGTGTTTTTACTTTTTTATACATACATGAAATGTAATGTATAAATAAAGTATAGTGATCACGAAAAAAATCGAACTCGAGATTTTAACGGAATTACACGTTTTTAGAGTCCCTGAATCATATACCACCATTAACTCAATGTCTGTGTGTGTGTGTGTGTGTGTGTGTGTGTGTGTGTGTGTGTGTGTGTGTGTGTGTGTGTGTGTGTGTCTGTCTGTCTGTGTGTCTGTGAACGCTCTACAGCCAAAACTGTAATACTTACGAACGTGGAACGGTGCACATTAGAAAAAATGTTTTAGATAAAAGTTGTAGAGGGTATTTATCTATAATTTATATTCTATCCATTTTCCCCCCCAAAATTTTTTTTTAGGAAATAATCGATTTTCTAAAAAATTTAATTTTTTCGATTTATTTTTTAAACGGTTATAGGTATTAGAAAAAAATGTTTGAGATACAAGTTGTAGAGAATATTATTTTCTATAATTTATGTTCTATTTTTTTTTTTGTATCTTATGAATTAACCAAAAAAAAATAATTATTTTAGTTTTAATGGTTTTAATTTAAAAAAGATTTGTATAATACAAAAAATCTAGTTATCTATGAAAATTTTGGCATTTATTATTAGAAGTGTCATAGTTGAATTCTAGCAAAATAAATAGTTAATACAATAATCACTATTCTTAATTGATTTCGTTTAATATTTAATGTCAATATTAAATACTATGTATCAATTTCATTCAGTGAAAATCATTTTGTAAGTAAAAATTTTTAAAATCAAATATTAAATTATTAAAGTAATCACATATTAATACTTCGGTGTCATGATGTATAAAAAAGTCTCGTGCCTGCCAAGGCAGTTTATTTTTATTAATTTCAGGAAAGGAGTTAGTATTGAAAAACTGGGATATAGGACAATCAGATTCAACTTTCAAATAAGAAAAATGTGGTTGAATTATGAATATTAGAACTCTCCTCAATGATATAGATTGTGGAGGTTTATATACATACATATGTGAATTCCCAACTGATAAAAAGAGTAAGTATTCTAAATACTGTTTAAATACAAGACATGTTGATACTATAGGGTGCGGGGACTGGCTATGCGGGGAACGGTGCGGGTAAGCGCTTGTGGATAAGTATAGAGTGAAGGCAAGGCGTGTCTCTCTATTTTTTTCACACACTTATCATTTTTTAATTAAAAAACGTGGTTCCTAATCATTCTAAAAATGTACAGATATAAGTATTTGTAAATAAATAAAGAATGTATATACAGTGGTGATCATAGAAATAGCACACTCATTAATATTTTTTTTGAATCGCAATTTAAAGTCAGAATATTGCATTTAATTATTATGTTGCCAATGTAAGATCAAACATGTCAATGCATTGTTAAAATTTGCATTATTTGGGTTTCGTGTATTTCTTAGAAAAAAAAATAAAAATTATTTTTGTGCGAAATCAACGTAAGATGCTGCTCAGAGAAATAGCACATGTTAATATATGATACAATTTCAATTAGAAATTTCAATTTTTTCAAATAATATTCTGGGGTGAGTACACGAAATAGAAAATTATGAAGTATTCCTTAACATTAGATTTTATTTTTTTGCGGTAATTTGCCATGGGACGGAATAAGCACTGTTTGTAGAAAAAAGAAAAATAATTTTACAAAATAAATCAAATTGACTCAATATTTCGGAAATCTCACATAAAATCCAGGAAAATAGTTCAAAATAGGGTTAAGCATGTTGAAAAATTTAAATCCGTTAATCTGAATCGTCAAATTATTAGAATCTCTAAACGTCCACCATACCGCGAGGTCTGTGAAATGTATGCTTCTAATCATTGTCGTGCATTAAAATCCATTTAACGGATAGATTGTCATCTGCATATGGTTACATAACATTGTCTAAAATATCCTTGTATTTATATTGGCCCATAATACCATCAATCTTGAAAATCGGACCGACGCCGTACCATGACATTGCTCGCAAAACCTTAACATTTTCACCACCATTCTTTACTGTCTTTAAAGTATATAATGGGCTGTTTTCTTGGTTCATAGGATGCTTGACATATATTTTCCCATCAGACTGGACACAATTAAACTTTAATTCGTCAGTTCATAACATTTTTTTTCCAAAAGGAAACATTTTTATTTAATTGCATTTGTATGTGTACCACTGTATGTTCAAATTTTCATCAATTTCTCTCTGTCACATCACTTTGAAAAGTCCTGTAATGTCTCATGTCATTATGCAGTTCTCATAAGAATGCATGTTAATTTGTTTATTTCTATGGTGTGGGGGCAAAGAGTCATATGTACGAATTTCTACTTTTTCAGTACAGCATATTTAATGTTGAAAGCATAATAATAAAACATATATTTGATATTGTAAATTTTTTAATGTTGATTAAACAACATTAATACTATAACTTTAGTTATGTCAAATTTAAAATTTAAATATTGGCCCAGTAACAAAATTGAATGACATATGATTTTTTGAACATATTTTTTGAACAGGTAAAATGTCATAAATACATATATTACTTTTTGAACATTAATTTATTATATTATTTCAAGTTTTAAGAATACATGTGATTTTTTGAATATACATAAATAAGTGATATTTATACATTTTACATAATAGGTGCATTTAACAAAACTTCAACCGATCCATTTTTTATGCGACAATTTTCGCGTTTTCTTGTGAATCTAATGTATCTGTGTTTTATATACGTATATTGATTTCAAATGATAAAAAATAGCGTAAAAATATTTTAAATGTTAAAATTGCGCTTTTTTGTGTCAAAATGTTCTTAATTCTTTATTTTCCTAAATATATTATTTAATTTTCTGCACTATTATAAAAGTCATTTTCATCAATTTAATCTGGGATCTGTATTATATTATTATGTTTCATCTTCTGGTTTTAAATTTAAATAAAAACCATGATATATCCTATCAATATATGGTAATAATTGAATTAAATCTTTTTTTTCTCATTGCTAATAGCTAATAGGTAGTGTCGTGTCTTAACATTTATCTATAACCATTTCATCAATACATTTTTTTACAATTATAGGAAACAATATTCCTGTTTCTGTAGAATAATCGGGCTTTTGAGATATATTACTATTCGTTTCTTCTTTTGTAACATCTTTTTCACATCTTAATTTTAAACAATTATAATTAATAAATAATGTTCTTTTATAATATAAAAATTTAATCATACCTGCAAATTTTTTCTGTACCATGTTTATCATTTTTTTGGGTACGATTGATAAATTTATTTTCAGCGTTATCACACATTATTACTGTCAAAATATATAATAGTTTGTTTATTGTTAGTATTAATATTTAAACTACGAATTTAAATAATCAAACCAATTCGTTCACTATCGTGGTACAGACTGATATGTAGGCACCTTTATAAAAAGTTACAATTAAAAACCGTTACAAAATTTTAATTAAATCAACAATAATACAATAATTATGAAAATAATTATATGTATTGACAAATTATTATATCCCAATATAAACTAAAGTCGTGTTATGAACACCAAACAACTCTAAAAATACAAACAGATTTATCATAATAAGTTTATAAGACACTTCTTATTATACAAATGGTCATATTTTAAAAATCGTTATCAAATTAATCACTTATCAAAAAGTAATAACTCAATGTATGATTATTATTGCAAAGTAAATATTTTTTTAATTTCTTACAGTTAAGAATAAACAGAAAGTCATAACTGGATATGTTACCTTAATATCAACTATAAACCAATATAGAAAATGAGCAAAAGATCATAATTTCACTTATGATATTAAATATTATTTTACATAAACGGACATAGAGTCTTAATTACAAGTATGCTTTTTTACTTGTGACAAAATTGTATTAAAATGTAAATAATATAGATACATAAATCATCTTATAACACATTTAAAAAAAATATGTTATAAACAAAAAGTAATATGTGATATATGTTCTTTTTACCATTGAACAAAACAAATATTAGTAGATATGATCATTTGACCATATTCATATCTTTGGAAGTATTATTCATAGAGATATGATCTTTTGCCTAAGCAGAGAGTTTGAATTTTTAAATAGATTAGTGTAAAAATGTCAATTTTGAAAAAAAATGACATATGACTCTTTGCCCCCACACCATAGATTTAATATCTGTTAAAGTATTCTAATGACTAAAATATTGCAAGTATTTTTTTTTTAAATATAAATATCTTGTTATTCTCAAAGTTTCAACGAAATCTCTCTGTTATTTTTCTATGGTGTCAACCTCTTTAAATGTTATTTATTTTGAAAAAAAAACTTTTTTTTACTTAGAAAAAAAAACCGTAACCAACCCCTCGAAAAAATTTCAGAAACAGATCATATTGAATTTTTTTTTACTAAAACTGGACATTTATGCTAATATATTTTTTCGGATCTATCTTTTCCCGAACTTTCTGAAGAAAATATTTACAGAATAAACAAACAACTATTAACATGGCCGGCGGCTAGGAGGTTTTGTAGAAACAATGGAGGCCATCTTGTAATATTCCAGACCAAAGATCAAGATCTTGGTGATGTTATAGATAACAATATTCAAATTGTTCTTGAAAATGGTAATAATTATAGAGGGTCCCTTCTATCATATTCAAAACTATATTTCTCATTTGTTTAGGGTAGGTTTTACCCCTTCAATGGTACAAACCAAAAATACGTGTCATTTAGATTCAGTTGAATCACACAGTTTCATAAAAATCAGTGCAATATTCTTTTATGATGGAGTGTGTTATGCACTAATGTATCACTTAATCATTTAATTTTTAAATTATAAATGCAGTTTCATTCAAAATATAGAAAATTGTTCATTGTTATTAAAAGGGTTATATACAGGGTCCTCCAATAGTGTGCCCGGCATTGTTTTACGCCCAAACTATTGAAGATAGAGTTTTAGGATAAAAAATTTATTATATATATTGACCCTAAAGAATTTCAGGAAAATATTTTCAACCCCATAAAACCGCTCTTTGGGGGGTAGTTTGAGGGGTACATGCCCGTTTCTCAGTAAAATCAAATGGAATGGTATATCAAAAAGTACATATTTGTAAAGATCATAAAAAATAAGAAACTTTCGTAAAACAAAAGTTTTCATACTTTCAATTGTTTAAAAAATATGGCGACTTGTTCTCAAATTTTAGGGTTTCACTAAAAGTGCTCTAATTTCGTTAAAAATTAATGGAATTTTATTATTTTTTCAAATTTAGAAAGTAGAAATAATGAACTTTGTAATGATGTATGACTATTTGTGATTTTGATAGTTTAAAGTGTCATACGCGATATATCAAAAATTCAAAAGTTCTACTAGGGATAATTCGAAATTTTCAAATACGACGGTCTATCAATTAGTACTTTTTCTTAAAAAGGATATGTAAATAAACAACTTTTGTTAAGAAAATTTAAAATTTAAAATTATAATTTTAAAATTGAAAACTGAAAATTAAAAATTTTAACCTTCATCTCATCCTTGTGTAGAAAACTACACAAATGCCACTCTTTTTTTATTTTTTTTCATAAACCGTTAATTTAAAGCTAATGGGATTTCGTGACTTTGTTTCTACCATCATTCTAAGAAAAGAAAACTGTTTCTCGATAAAAATTACATTCTTTTGTAGGCGTAATTTTAAGTTACGTTGTTCTCCATATGTGTAGATTTCTACACATATGGACTTATAGTGTTATTTAATGAACATTCTAGTTCTTTTAGTTAATTTTTTTCCGGACTGTTCGATCACAGTTTATTTATTTATACATATATATTGGATTGTTGAATTTATAATGTATAATTAAATTGGTTATTTATTTTGTATTACTTTTTTTAATTGAACTATATACACTGAAGCGTGAATAACTGGAATCTCAAGAGACCAGTTATTTTATCCCATTTAAAGAGGTGTCCCATTTATCCAGTTTCCCAGATATATTTCCAGATGTGACGGGACCTCAGTATGGATTCTAGTTGTAGAAGTTTCCCACTTATCCAAGTCCCACTTAACCAAGTTTCACTGTAAATGCAAACTGCTACAATTTTAATTCGTTATTACTTATTTATAGCTAGAATCGATATTTATAAATGTACATATATGTATATTTGCAATAATCATTTATTTTATTAAATCGAACCCTCGATACATATGAAAATTTTGAAAAACCATCAATGATATATTATTTATATAGGTTGTTTATGTAGGTATATCAATTTTAGCAATATATTTCAATTTAATAAAAATTTGTGACATTTCGTTTTTCATTGTCATAAATAGTGGCATAGTAAGAAATTTTTTCGGAGGGGTTAGTACTTTTCGGGGGGGGGGGGGTATTTACATATGTGTTAAATTTTGGAAGATATTTTGAACTGATATTTTTTTTAAAACATACGTTTTTTAGAACATTGAACATTTCGGGGTGGGTTTTGCCCCCCCCCCCCCCCCTGTTACTACGCCGCTGGTCATAAAATAATATAAAAATCACATATTGCATTGATGTGAACGTTAATTAAAATTTAAAATTTTAGTTTTCGTGTGGGTGCGCTTTTTATTTTCGTTCATGAACTATACAAATCTAATGAATATTGTGAATTCTGCATCTTCAACACATTCATCATCAATTCCACCAAAGAGATTAAGGAGCGTTTCACCGCAATCGAAAGGCAGAGCCAGATGTTACGTTTGCTACGAAGAAAATTCTAGTACAAAAAATAATGTAGGTATATGAAACTATCTGTTGTTTTTGTGTAAACGCTGCTTGTTAAAAACAACATAATCGCAATGCATGTCTAAAATGCACTGAAGAAAAATTAATTTGAATCTTTTTTTTTATTAAAATAAAATTATAAAACCAGTTACATTTTCATTTCAATCTCAAAAAAGCAGTTAACCATTGAAAACACACTGAAATTCCATATGCGTAGAAATCTGCGCATGAGGGTAGACAACGTAAGTTTTTTTGAGGATGAGATGAAGGTTAATTTTAATTTTTTTTTTATCAAAAACTGTTTATTTACATATCTTCTTTAAGAAAAAGTACTAATTGATATACCATTGTATTTAAAAATTTTGAATTATCCCTTATTGAACTTTTCAATTTTTGGTATGTCGAGTATGACACTTTAAACTATTAAAATCTCAAATAATCATACATCTTTACAAAGTTCATTATTACTACTTTCTAAATTTAAAATAATAATAAAATTCCATAAATATTTAACGAAGTTAGAACACTTTGAGTAAAACTCTAAAATTTGATAACAAGTCGCCATATTTTTTAAACAATTGAAAGTATGAAAATTTTTGTTTTACAAAAGTTTCTTATTTTTTCATTATCTTTACAAATATGTACTTTCTGATATACCATTCCATTTGATTTTACTGAGAAACGGGCATGTACTCCTCAAACTACCCCCCAAGGAGCGGTTTTAGGGGGTTGAAAATATTTTCCTAAAAATCTTTAGGGTCGATATATATAGTAAATTTTTTATCCTAACTCTCTATCTTCAATAGTTTGGGCGTAAAACAATGCCGGACGCACTATTGGAGGAGCCTGTATAATTGCACTTAAATTTAACTAATCCACTTTGTACATTAGATTATAGGATATCAGTTTTAATACTTTGCATTAAATTTTAACGTTACAATTGTCAAACATCACGTATAGTTATTCAGAATAATGTTGATTCTCTAATTACAGACCTGCACAACTCAAAATGTAATACTTTATGAGAAACTTGTGCGGCCGAAAAAAAGGACGAGGGTAGGGATCTTTTATCTGACAAAACTATTGAAGAAAAGAGTTTTAGGATAAAAAATTTACTATATATATCGACCCTAAAGAATTTCAGGAAAATATTTTCAACCCCCTAAAACCGCTCCTTGGGGGGTAGTTTGGGGGGTACATGCCCGTTTCTCAGTAAAATCAAATGGAATGGTATATCAAAAAGTACATATTTGTAAAGATCATAAAAAAATAAGAAACTTCAGTAAAACAAAAATTTTCATACTTTCAATTGTTTAAAAAATATGGCGACTTGTTATCAAATTTTAGAGTTTTACTAAAAGTGCTCTAATTTTGTTAAATATTAATGGAACTTTATTATTTTTTTAAAATCAGAAAGAAGAAATAATGAACTTTGTAAAGATGTATGATTATTTGTGATTTTGATAATTTAAAGTGTCATAGGCGATATATCAAAAATTCAAAAGTTTAACTAGGGATAATTCAAAATTTTTAAATACAATGGTATATTAATTAGTACTTTTTCTTAAAGAAGATATGTAAATAAACAATTTTTGATAAAAAAAATTAAAATTAAAAATTTTAATTCTCAGTTTTCAATTTTAATATTATAATTTTAAATTTTAAATTTTCTTAACAAAAGTAGTTTATTTACATATCCTTTTTAAGAAAAAGTACTAATTGATACACCATTGTATTTGAAAATTTCGAATTATCCCTAGTTAAACTTTTGAATTTTTGATATATCGCGTATGACACTTTAAACTATCAAAATCACAAATAGTCATACATCTTTACAAAGTTCATTATTTCTACTTTCTAAATTTGAAAAAATAATAAAATTCCTTTAATATTTAACGAAATTAGAGCACTTTTAGTAAAACTCTAAAATTTGAGAACAAGTCGCCATATTTTTTAAACAATTGAAAGTATGAAAATTTTTGTTTTACAGAAGTTTCTTATTTTTTTATGATCTTTACAAATATGTACTTTTTGATATACCATTCCATTTGATTTTACTGAGAAACGAGCATGTACCCCCCAAACTACCCCCCAAGGAGCGGTTTTAGGGGGTTGAAAATATTTTCCTGAAATTCTTTAGGATCGATATATATAGTAAATTTTTTATTCTAAAACTCTATCTTCAATAGTTTGGGCGTAAAACATAGTGGACGGGTGGTCTGGATCAGCCTGTATATACACAGGGTTTATATTATAGTGGGATTTTTCTATATAATAATAATAATAATTTTTTATTTTGAAGGTGTACATAGTACATAAAATACGTCAAATACAATACAATATAATACAATATAACATTTACATAACATTTTTATATGATGGACACAGAAAAATGATATATTTCTATACTATATGTGTAGCATGTAACCTTAATTTAGAAATTCGTGAATATTATAATGAGGTGTTTGTTTGATAAATTCTGTTAGTTTTTTTTTTTAATATATTTGTTGGTGACATTTTAATGTTGTCTGGTACTTTATTATAGATTTTAATACAATTGTTAACTAACCCCATTATATATAAAGGCTTTTTTAGTTTGTTCTTGTTTAATGTTATGTTTAAATCTTGTTTTGTATGAGTGTATCAGATGATAATTTTCAAATAAATCGGGATTGTTTTTGACAAAATTTGCACATTCAATAATGTATATATCAATGACTGTAAGGATGTTAATTTCTTAAACAAAGGTCTACAATGTTCTCTAGAGCTGGAATTATTTATTATTCTTATACACCTTTTTTGCGTTTTAAGGATTAATTCTATTTTAGGAGAGTGACCCCAAAACAGAATTCCGTATTTTATGTTGGAATATATGAAGGCATAATAAACCTGTAATAATAAATTTGTAGGAAGTTTATCGTAAAGAACTCTTAATGCATAAGTAAATTTGTTTAATTTGTTGTTGATATACTCAATATGATATTTCCCATTTAAATCCTTATCAATTATTATGCCTCAAAATTTGACTTGTTCGGAAAGATTGATTTCACCAAAATCTGTTACGTCTAATGATTTCATTGTATTGTTTTTAAAATACAAAGCTTTGGTTTTATTTATATTTAGTTTTAGGGAATTATGGTCAAACCATAATTTAACATTTTTTAGTGATTGAGTGATCGAACTTATGAGTAAGTTGTTATTCGGGTTATGATAGAAAATTGATGTATCATCAGCAAATAGAACTACCTTTTCCGTAATTGTTTTTGGTAAGTCATTTATATATATTAAAAATAGGAGTGGTCCTAATATGGAGCCTTGAGGGACCCCTCTGGTTGATGGTTCAAAGGACGATGTGCATACATCTGAGTTACTGTATTTGATTTTTACACATTGATATCTTTCTGTCATGTATGAGTTTAGTAATTTTAAAGCTGTACCTCTTATGCCATAATGGCTTAATTTATATAAAAGTAGGTCGATATCAATACAATCGAATGCTTTGCTAAGGTCTAAAAAAATAGCTATAATATCTTCGTTATTATTTAGTGCTTTTAAAATTTCAAAAAAGGATTTGAAGACAGCTTGGTCAGCGGATCGTCCTTTGATAAAACCATGTTGTTGTGTCGATATAATGTTAAAAGTTTGAAAAAAGTTTATTAGTCTTTTATATATGATAGTTTCAAAAATTTTGGACATCGCTGGTAATATCGAGATTGGTCTGTAATTGTTAATTTTTAGGCTATCACCCTGTTTAAAAATAGGCATAATAATTGATTTTTTTAAGGAATTTGGAAATTTACCCTCACTAAGACTTTTGTTTATAATTATACTAAGAGGTTCTGATATAACATGGGCACATCCTTTAATAAATTTTGGAGATATTTCATCCCACCCTTCACTGGTTTTATTTTTTAAGTTACAACAAGCGTTATAGACTTCTGATATACTACAAGGTTTTAAAAATATACTTTTATTGGTATTCTCGATTACGTTATCGAAAGCAGGTTTACTGAGTTGCAGTTCATCTACAATGTTTAAAAAAATAGTTATTAAAAATTTTTGGTATTTCGTTTTTATTGTGTATTGTATTTAGTGAATCGTCAAATATTTTGTCAATATAATCCCACAAAAAACATTTCATGTAAAATGTTGCCAAGACTGTCAAAAAGTTATCAGATCTCATGTAGAGCCAACCAAGCTTCTACACCTTAGTCAAAATATGTGGCTTGGCCATTTCATTACTATAAGAACTACATATTGTATAATAGAAAAGTGTTGTGTACTGCCATTTAGTGAACTAATTTTGCATTAATAAATATTAATTAAACAATTTATTCCATTTTATACATTACAAGACTATAAGTGCTAACTACATACATACAATAAGTGTTGTGTTAATAACTTCGGTAAGTGCATATACTATTTAAATACACAACAAAAAGTAATGAACAGTGAATAGATTTTTCACTTTACTCACATGTGAATGTAACGAAATGGCCAAGCCACATATTTTGACTAAGGTGTAGAAGCTTGGTTGGCTCTACATGAGATCTGATAACTTTTTGACAGTCTTGGCAACATTTTACATGAAATGTTTTTTGTGGGATTTCACTTCTTTTTGTAAGTTGCTTATGACAATATTTTTTTTATTTTAAATCAGTAGGAAAACGATTACAGATGTCATTAATTAAATGCAATATTCTGTTCTGACAGTTTGAATTTATATTTGTCTGTTTCTATGGTAACAAGAACTCTAGCATCAAAATTTGCGAAAATCTCATACAAACTTCCATTCTCTAGTTTAATGGGTTGGGGGGTAAAATTTCCAAGTTTTATAATTTTTTTGTTGTATGTGTACTAATACTAGCTTACATACAAAATTTCAGCTTTCTAGGACTTCAGGAAGTACCCTATGAATTTTGATGATCAACAGTGAGTGAGTGAGTGACGAAATCGGGTTTTTTTAGATATCAATAAAATCTAAAGTATAAGAGCTATGCAATTGAAACTTTATATGTTTAATAAGTCCACTATTGTCATCATATCCCGAGAATTTTGTTTATCTGGTATAATTCAAACCCAAGTTATGAGGGTTCAAAAAAACGACGAAGCGTTTCGAGAAAAGGTAGGTAGTGCTTTTTTCGTTTTGTTGCGCTTCGCTTTCCTGTCTTGGCGGGGTGCATTACCGTGCACCCAGATACAGGCTGAGTTTTTATTTTTTTATACATATGTACCTACATTAAATGTACTGTATAAATAAAGTAGATATAGTGATCACGAAAAAATTCTTTATATATTACTATCTTTATAATATATCTTATTTATTATTATAATTATTTTTATAATATAATATATTTATTATCTTTATATTATGTATGTAACACACTCAGGCGTGTAGCTAGGATTTTATTTGGGAAATAATACTTTATAAAGAACATAAGAATTTTAATGATTTTTCAGATACATTCAAATTGTTTCTCTTTTTATAATAGATATAACAAATTCGAAGCGAAAGTTCTTAGAAATTATTGATAAAATAGCATTCTTTATAGATACGCGCCTGAATGTATTTACCATTACCTATACATTAATTATTTACATTATTGAAATCAACCCCGTACGTATCCAGTGTTCCCATATATTTCCTACAGGATAGGGACTCCAACTAAACAGTTATATACCGGCTATGGCTGTTCGACTATTAGGATCGAAATTGCTAAACGGACCCTAACAACAAGCACACTCTATATAAACAATTATCCTTTTCGCTAACAGGATATAAAGGTGACAGGCTCGTTATAATTAATTGTACATTTTGGTTTTTGGTGGTTTGAGAAATGCCCCTTCCTTCATCAGCCACTGTCTATATATTTTTGTTGAGCTTCAGTCAGAGCCTACGTGACTTAACATTCAGTGTGTCTTGCGTTCAAATTGCTCAACGATAGTTATACATAAAATATTGAAAATATGTTGTAATAGGTAAGTGGGATTCTTATCAATGTATTGTGCTTCATTTATAATAACTAGAGATTGGAAAAATAGTTGTTATTTTATACGAAATAGTTACTATATAGTTGGTTTTTTTCTCGTAAAATAGTTGGTAAATAGCTGATTTTAATCAAAATAGTTAGCGAAATAGTTACAAAATTGTTTACGATAGTAATTTTTGAAATTGACTATTACTACAAACAAGTGTACAACACTATTACTAAAAAAAAGAAAAAAAACATTCTATAAGCAAGTATAATATACAACTCGACTATCAGGCTAGTACCTTTTTGAAAAATCAAATTAATAAAATTGTGAAATGGGGTGATTTTTAAGGGTTGAAAGTAAGTTTTCGCGATTTTCGGCGAAACTTGATCTTATAAATTGTTATCAAAAAATCAATATTAATAATTAGAATTATTTCAAAGTTTGTCTCTATGATTTTTTTTCAATACAGAACTTTTAACGTTGGTTAAAAAAATCAAATAGTTGAAAAGGTAAAATAGTTGCAAATAGTTGATTGCAAATTGGGTTCAATCAAATCAGTTTCCTGAAATCGATGGAGGTATGTAATAAAAATTACAATAGTTACATTTTTTGCAATAGTTGAAAAACTATTTTTCCAATCTCTAATAATAACACAGTTATTTATATACTTATGTATGTGTGTATTTATTATTAAATTGAAATAAAGAATTCAGACAGCGAATGAACATACAAATATTTTATTATCGGTTGACAACTGTATTATTTTTTATATATTTTAAAATTTCAAACCAGTGAATAACAGTAAATAGTGTTGGAGACAACTACAATCTCTAATTGAAGTATTTGATGTAAAAAAGGTGAAAATTCATCATTATCCCATTACTTCCCAGTGTCCTATTTATAGGACATCATATTTTCTGAATTTTTTCTCTGACATAATAACGTTTTTATTTTGATTTACATTACTAATATGTTTTTTAAGCCTCTCTAACGAACAATAATCTTAAAAACGAACTCTAATTATTATATAATAATTATTATATCTTATATTGAATTTATATTTTTGGTTATATTTTTAAACTAAAATCAATAAAAGCGTGGAGCTTTCTCTTTCTGAAAACCATAATATTTTTGTCTTTTACAAAAGCTATACATTTGTATACATTTTTTTTTAAATTGTTAGTAACTGCCGACTAACTAACATATTAACTGGCAAAGTTCATCAAACCCCAAAAAAAGTATTTTAGCGATTTTTTGGGGTATTTTGGGTCAGGGAATCGAAATCTGTCATAAAAGTAGGGGGTTCCCATTTAAAAATTACGAAGGGGGAGCGTTCCCCTCGAGGGCAGATCCTCCCCCACAACTGGCATCGCCATGCGGTAGCTAGGGAAAAATGCTAACATTTTCATCGGGAACATTTTTCCTGATAATTCCTCCCTGTCGACTTACGCAGGTGTATCCATCTTTTTTCAACACCCTGTATAATTACAAATAAGTTGGTAGACTGTCTGGTGTGATGTGAGTTGTATACAGTTGATTTAAAAAAGTTAATTGTAGTCTTTTTCAGTTAGTCTGTAATTAGAGTCGATACATGTGGTTTAGTTGTGCAGTTGTATTTTTTTTATTGCCACATAAAATCATATACATAAATATAATAAAGTAATATACTTACTTTAGTTCAAAGTTACTCTTATGTTTTATTTCAAACAGGTCACATTAAAAACTAAAATTACAACAAATAACTCGTTACTTGCAACATTTAACTATACCCGAGTAAAAATAATTATATATAATTGTATATAATTATATATAATTGATTATATATAATTATATATGAGATTTGGCCCGATATAATTGTATATAATTATATAGAAATATATATAATTGTATATAATTATATACAATTATATATAATTGTATATAATTATATAGAAATATATATAATTGTATATAATTAAATACAATTATATACAATTGTATATAAAATATTTATATACAATTTTATATAATTATATATAATTGTATATAAATATTTTTTAATCGGATATACATCCTGGAGTCCCCCCCCCCCTAAACGGGAATGTATTAATTACAACTCGCACGGGGGATCTATAATCAATCACATCATATTATTAATTATTAATATAGCATATATCTTATTACTTACCTCGTACTAACTTACTTGAATACACTTATAGTTATAGTAAAATCGTTGCTTATATAGGTTTCAAACTGAAAACACATTGCTAACGAGAGGTAAATCACAGCTCTTTTTAGCAGATAGTATATATAACTATTACATATATAAAGTACTCGGATATTATTGAATCAATTTAAAAAAAAAATCTAGATGCGTATTAAGTAATATTTGAGGCCTATATTGTTGAAATAAAAATTTACAAAAAGTACATAGAATTATTGTGACTATTAAAGAAATCTGAAACATATGTGCATAATATGAAGAAATCCAATATGTAAAGCACATTTCAAAGAACTCATTCAAGCTATAGTGACATTTGTTTATTAAATATTATTTTTAAGTGATTTTGAGTTTTACAACAAATAGTTCTGTTATAGATTTTGTAATTTTATTAAAATTTTCAATTGTATTGTTAATTACCTTCTATTGACAATTTTGTAATTGAACGTTTCGGTAAAATACCTGTACATGTTAAGTCATTTAAAAACTAAAACTATTGTAACCCAAATAATTCCAACCATTGAAAGTCAAGAATTATTTGCATTAATTAAATGTAATAGTGAATAGTGTATTAATTATATTAATCAGTTAATAAAATTTTCATACTTTCAATTCTTTAATAAATATGATGACTTGTTTTCAAATTTTAGTTTTTACTAAAAGAACTCCAATTTCGTTTAAATATTAATTGAATTTTATTATTTTTTTAAATTTAGAAAGTGCAAACCATGAACTTTGCAAAGATGTATGAATATTTGAGATTTTATTAGTTTAAAGTGTCATACACGACATACCAAAAATTGAAAAGTTCAATTAGGGATAATTTTAAATTATTAAATACAATGGTACCTATATCAATTAGTACTTTTTCTTAAAATAAATATGTAAATAAACAACTTTTGCTAAAAAATTTCAGTTTTCAATTTTAAAAATTTAAATTTAAATTTTCTTAACAAAAGTCGTTTATTTACATATCTATTTTAAGAAAAAGTACTAAATGATGCACCATTGTATTTAAAAATTTTGAATTATCCCTAATTGAACCCCTCATACTACCCCCCAAGGAGCGGTTTTAGGGGGTTGAAAATATTTTCCTGAAATTCTTAAGGGTCAATATATTTAGTAAATGTATGATCCTAAAACTCTATCGTCAATAGTTTGGGCGTAAAACATAGTGGACGGGTGGTCTGGAACACCTTGTATTTATATCAAAATCTATAATGTTATTTATAAAATCTTGAAATAGTTTTGTACAATTTTATATAGTTGTATATAATCTCATTTTGAATTTATATGATATAATATATAAATATATACGATTATATATAATTATATATATTTCTATATAATTATTTTTACTCGGGAAACAATGCAATATATAAATATATATAATTATATACGATTATATATAATTGTACAAAACTATTTCAAGATTTTATATACAATTATATATAACTGTCCAAAACAATTGCAAGATTTTATATACAATTATATGTAATTATATATAATTATTTATGATTATATATAATTCTATATAATTATTTTTACTCGGGTAGTCTTTTCAATTACTAAAGCATTTAGGGGAAACTAAATCGCTCATTACTTAACTAAACTACTGATCTAGTTTGAACAAAGTTTAAGATCTTGGTTTCTGAGTACAAGCCGTGTCAATTTATTCATCTTATAGAGTGCACTTTCAACAGAGCCCTGAAGATGTCCACTGTAATGTGCGGCAAAACGTTGGCTAATAGAACAACCAAATCGATTAGGTTTATACCCAGAAGACAAGAACCTGTAAATATCTAAATTCAGTTTTTCATAGACATTTTATTGAAAAAAAATATTTGTCAATATTTTTATTCATATTTGTGACATAATGATAAAATAAACATTGATAATAAAACGTGACCTTGAATAGTCTGTGCAATGCCAGTTATTTATAAATTCGCGGAACGTTGCTGTATTTCGCGCTGAGTTGTTCACAAGAGGTGACATGAGCGCCGACTTTCAGTTTTAAAATGCATTACCAGGGAATTTTTATTAATGTACTTCATTTTAGTTATAATAAAAATTAATTAGATAATTGTATTTATTTATGTTGGATATATAATTACACACAGGCCCGGATTTAGAAATTTGCCGCCCCTAGGCAGTTTGCGAAAATTGCTGTCGCCCCCTAAAAACTTCTTCAATGGTGGAATAAGTTTGGTATGATTTTATTTCAAAGAATAAAAATCTGTGACTATTTTTAGGTTGTTTTATGTAAAGTTTATTAAAAATTAAATTTAAAATTAAAATTTCCTCCAAAATTTGCCGCTATAGGCACGTGCCTACACTGCCTGCATGGTAAATCCGGGCCTGGTTACAAATAAGTTGGTACACCGTATGGTGTGACATGAGATGTATATGTTACCGGCAATGTTTGAAATCCGGCATTGTATAGAATTCCTAGGTATTCTATAGAATGCCTAAAAAAATCACCAGACAATGCATGAAATGAATTCAATTATATAAATTTCCTAGGCATTGTATAGACTAGAAATATAAACATAAATAGGGTGAACCAAGTACTTTTGGTTCAGGCACAGATATTGGCTTACTTTATGTAATAAAATACTAAAATAATGATTATTTATCTTACTTTATTTACCTTGCTTAATACTGACCTTATATGTTATTAAATGATTAAATAATATCTAATATTTTTGTTATGTTTTTTATTCTTACAATTTTAAACTATATACTTAATATTCGTCTGAACTAATATTTTATTTTATTTAAAACTAACGGAATTCCGCGGCTTCGCTCGCGTAAACTTCAAAATTATTTAAAACCCTCCATACGTGATAGGGGATGACATATTACATTTTTTTTAAATTGATTTTTATTCGTTACCTATAAAAAAACGTAAATATCTGGGATCTTAGTTAAAAATTGTAAAAACTAACCCCCTGGCTACCCCGCCATTAGGGGTTGAATATCGATTTTTTTATTGCAGATTATTTTGCCCGACTCCACCATTATAACATAAGCAGCTATGCAGATAAACATATCAAAAACACAGACCCTGTTTATCCCCGACATTTGGGGTTGAATGTCGAAATTTTTATTTTAATAGATGACTACTTTGCCCGAATTAACCTATGAACGATTATGATTAAGATAAATATATCAAAATTTTACCCCCCCCCCCCTCATTCTCATAGAGGTTGAATTTTCGTAATTTTTATTTGTCTTGTTTGAAACATTTTTTGATTTAATTGATAGATAAAAAAAATTAGGGGGGTGATAAATTAAAATGGGACATCCTGTATATTACTATTCGATTACCCCTCACAACCAAAAATTTTTGACTGGAACATTTTTTTCAAATATGTGGTGGTTATATGAAAAAATTTACATCTTAAATGCTCCTGTATTGTATATGTGCTGAATTTATTTTTCATTGAATTTTAATGATGTAAAGAGATATCCAAACATATCGTGCAAACAAATATTTTTTTTCATGACTTTCAAAATAGCGTTGAATTTGTAAGATGTTTACATACCAAAACCATTTGTTGACTTTTTAATGTTGGGAATTGTCATTGAATTAACTTTAAAGTGTTTATATGGTGTTTTTGTTGAACGTTTTGGTATTTTATATTTTATTTTTAGAATGGCAAATGTGTAAATGAAAAATCATAAAGGATAGTAAATTTTGTAAATCAGGCAGTGTATCACTCAAGTTTTTCTGATTTTTCTGTGTTTTTGTTGGTGGTGTCCATCTTTCATGCCACAAAAATTTGGAGCCATTAATTTTGTTTCTTTTCACAGTATTCAATAAGTTTGGTTCTATCAAACTAATGAATTGGTTTATAATAAAAGAACGTAGGTATGTATCTAACAATTAGATTTAAATGCTACCATTTGCCAAATAATTGAAAAAAACATGTAGCAATCAATTACATGTAAGATGAAATTTTGTATACGGTCGTAGATTGATAACCCAAAAACAGAGATGATAAGATTTTTGGAAAAAAATTTTTTTTAGACGCCCCTTCCATAAAATGAAGTGTTTTGAATTTCACCTACCCCATTGAGCGGGGTGTCGTTAGAAAGGTCTCCAAAAATGCAATAAAAAATGTATCAAAACTTTTTTATTTTAACCCTTCAATCACAATGTGTTTTCTCTCCAAAGTCATTATAAAAGCGTCTCCGAAATATGGTATGTATCACAAATATCATGTATTTATAAATGGAATGAATGTCGGTGTTATCTCTAACACCTCCACCAGTTCTGATCTTTTCTGCCGGAATCATGAACACTGAAAGAACGCATTTGTGTAATGTAGTAGTTGAGGGATTAGACTGTGTATCCATCTTCCTTTCTCAGATGCAGCTCATTTCTCCTGCCATCGCACTATGGGCCAGGATACCCTGTTCTGTGGCCAAAAGTCGAGGAGTTATTCGATTTAATTAAAATTCAGTTTATAAGGGTTTTTTGGGACGCTGATTTCAAATTTTTATAAAAATTCAAAATGGCGGATCTAATATGGCGACCAATATACTTCAAACGTTATCCGATTTTAATAAAATTAATCTTATAAGGGTCTTTTGGATCACTGATTTCAAATTTTGTACAAAAATTACAAAATTAAAAATGGCGACCAATATATTATACATTTTCAAAGTTATCCAATTTAGATAAACATCATTTTAGAAGGGTTTTTTGAGAGACTATTTTTAAATCTTTTATAAAAATTTAAAAATTCAAAATGGCGGATCAAATTTGGCGACTAATATATTTCAAAAAATTATCCGATTTAAGTAAAATTCATTTTATAAGGGTTCTTTGGGACATTGATTTCAAATATTTTACAAAATCTTCAAAATTCAAAATGGCGACCAGTATATTTAAAAAGTTATCCGATTTAATAAATAAGTGTTTTTTGTGAGATTGATTTCAAATTTTACAAAAACATAAAATAAGAAATGGCGGATTGAATAAATAATACGTAACATTTAATTGATATTTTATAATAAAAAAATGTATAAATTTTATATTAGAAATCACTCTTCTTGATTAATTTCTTCTATAACTATATTATTTTTCTTATACTAGCTTACAATATCTATTTTTTAATATAAAATTATAATTTTTACAAAAAGTAAATTTTATTAAAATTTTAATATACCGGGTGGACCATTTTAACCTTTAATGGAGAATAACTCGACCGGTAAGTGAAATAATAAAAAAGTTTTCAGATAAAAGTTGTACAGTTTGGAAAGGGACATAGACGTACTTGGATGAAATTTTTTTAGGTGGTGTTTTCAAGGTGGTATGAAGGTCAACATCATTTTTTTAATAGGAACCTATAGTTTTTATCAAGTTATTTTATTTAACGTAAAGAGACACGAATCTTTCATTAAAAGAATTTTTTTAACAACTTAACCTTTCCAAAATATCTAACAAAATAATTCGAGATTTTGAACTTTCAATATTTTTTTACTCAGAAACCATAAATTTTAGAGAAAAAGTACAAGAAACAAAAAATGTTTATTTTAATCTAATAAAACAAGAATTATTTTTAAAATTTTTAACTTTTTCTAAAAAATGTTTAACATTGTTTTTTTTTTTGCTTAGATAAAATAAATTAAAGAAGTTTTAAAATTTTAAAAATAATTCATTAGTTTTATTAGATCAAAATAAACATTTTTTGTTAATTGTACTTTTTTTTCTCTAAAATTTATGGTTTCTGAGTAAAAAAATATTGAATGTTCAAAATCTCGAATTATTTTGTTAGATATCTTGGAAAGGTTAAGTTGTTAAAAAAAAGTTTTCAATGAAAGATTCGTGTCTTTTCACGTTAAATAAAATTACTTGATAAAAACTATAAGTTCTTATTTTAAAAAATGATGTTGACCTTCATACCACGTTGAAAACACCACCTAAAAAAAATTCATCCAAGTACGTCTATGTCCCCCTCCAAACCGTACAACTTTTATCTGAAAACTTTTTTATTATTTTACTTACCGGACGAGTTATTCTCCATTAAAGGTTAAAATGGTCCACCCGGTATGTATTCAAATAGACCTCTGGTCTAAATAATAATTGGTTGATATTGAAAATGGATAAAACTTATTAGTAATAACCACTCTACCAAATTTCATAACTTTACCATAATGGGATATCCAGATAATGAATGACAATTAGTTGGGGGTATAATTTTTAAGGGGCTTTAACTCCCCCACAAAGAATTTTCGGATACATGTTCATATAACATTTTCTGCTTAAAATTACATCCTCAATCCAGTAATAAAGTTTGATATACCAAACCTGAATAAAACTATATTTTATACATTCGTATATCAATGTGAAATTTTGTATGTATCAATCTTTCATAACTTTTAGAAGGGCTTCAAAGTCAAGCAAATGAAAACGGGCAAAAAGGGGCATATCTAGGCTGAAGTACACATCCTAGAGAAGACATTTGTGAGTCTCATTACTTAATAGAAGGTGGTATCTTGTGTTATTTGCATTTGGAAGTAGGTGCTATGTTGAAAAATCTTGTTTTTATACACTAACAATGTGGTTCTACTTAAGTAAAACTGAAAATAACGCATTTATGTGACATTTAAAATTATTTTTGAACTTCGACGAATGAAAAAATCCAATTATACGGTTTGGAATTTATGAATTTACAATAAATATTGCATTTCACAAACGACAGTAACATTAAATTTTTTTATGCATTTTTCGACTTTGAGCCACTGTCATTTGAACAAGAATTGATTAATCGACATGAAATTTTCACAATAACTACTTCAACTAATGCTGAATGCAGAGATCTAATTTGATTTCTCAAATTCGAAAATAGACTTTTGGCCACAGAACAGGGTATCCTGGCCCATAGTGCATCGTTGAAGGCTTTGTTGTCTTTGAACCTTCTTCAGTTCCCCTTATTTTCCTGGGATTATGTTTCTTTCTTCGTCCAGTTGTTTTTTTCTCTTCTGCAAGCACTTCTATGAGCATCATTCCTGCAATTACACACACAGTATCATTTGTTACTGTGCGGAAGGCGCTGGACACCCTATCGCACTGAGCCGATGAACTGCCGATACTTTCCTCCTGTTGTACTCTTCTTTCTTCAAAGCATAGCTCCAAATGGTTATTCCATACGTGAGTCGCAAGTCATTACTGAGGCCAGGAGTTTCCTGTTGTTCTGTCAAGGACCGCCTGTGTTCGGCATGAGCCGCGTCAACATCATAGCCACTTTCGCAGCTTTTATGGTGGCATGTTCCTCGTGGTGCTCACTTTTCCTCTCTCCTTGCCATGTCAAAACGGGCTTCAAATGTTGCTTCATTTACTTTCCTATATAAAAACTTAATCCAGCTTTGTGTAAGTACATTGATATTTTGTTGGTTAATTATATTATCTTCTTTTTTTGTCTCCGTTCGTTTGCAGTTAGAAACTATTAAAAATACAACAAACCTGTACAATGGCAGCTCCGATAGAAAGTACTGACCCAAATGATTATGATGTAGTTATAAGTGGTATGTCAGGACGCTTTCCTGAATGTGATAATATAGAAGAATTTAAAAAAAATCTCTTCGATGGTGTTGACTTGGTGACTGCTAATGATAAAAGATGGGCTAAGGGTAAGAACTGTCTTGCATTTTAAATTAACAGTAATATGTGGCTATAATTATTTTCCCTTGTTCAGGTCTATATGGATTACCTGAAAGAACTGGAACTCTTAAGGATATTGAACATTTCGATGCTAGTTTTTTTGGTATTTCAAATAAACAAGCTAACTCGATGGATCCAATGATGAGAATATTACTAGAAATTACTTTTGAAGCAATTGTTGATTCAGGTAATACTATTTTAACTGGTTTATTATTAATGACTGCATATTAATAATAATTTGCATGTTGTTAATTCTATATACAGGAATAAATCCAGAAGAAATACGTGGTTCTAAAACAGGAGTATTTATTGCATTATCGTCATCAGAATCTGAAGAGTATTTCAGTCAGGATCCAGAAAATGTAACCGGATATGATCTCCTAGGCAGTTGTCGTTCTATGTATCCTAATCGTGTATCCTATCATTTTGATTTTACTGGACCAAGTTATGTTATTGATACAGCGTGTTCAAGTAGTTTGTATGCACTAGAACAGGCCTTTAGTGCTATGAAAGATGGAAAATGTGATTCAGCTATTGTGGGTGGAGTCAATATTTTGTTAAAACCTGCTACATCTGCGCAATTGCAAAAATTGGGAATGTTAAGTCCAGAAGGTTTGTAAGAATTTATAAATCCATACAATGTATATATATTAATATTGATGTATATCAACAGGTATGTGTAAATCATTTGACGCATCGGGAGATGGATACGTGAGGTCTGAAGCAGCTGTTGTGTTATTTTTACAAAAGGGTTGTGACGCAAGGAGACTTTATGCAACTATAATCAACGCATGTTCAAATACAGTTGGCAACAAAGAACTAGAAATAATAGCTCCTAGTGGTGAAATGCAAAAACAAGTAATGCTTGAAGTATACGAAAAATCTAAAATTGATCCTAAAGATGTTGCGTATGTCGAAGCACATGGACCAGGCACTAAGGTAAATAGATAAAAAAAGGGTTAACGTGTATGACATTTATACATTGTCAATAATTTCAAGAAAATAAAGTGTCACTATATAATTCAGGCATTCCATATATTGCCTAAGAATTCTATATAATGCCGTATGATTTTAGTAGAGCTGTAGCAAACCGTATGTATTCGGTACTGAGTAACGGGTGCGCCATCTAGTACCGAGTAACGAAACGTTACACACAGATACATTTCGTTACTCGCATTTTTCGTACCTAGTACAAATTTAGTAGATTCCGTCAACAGTTCACTTGTAATTAAAAAATAATTATACACTTTACCTGTTAAATCAATCAAACTAAATTTAGAATAATTGTAACAAAAGTCTGATCAATTTTGCATGGAAACAATAGAAAATCCATTAAATAATATATTATTTCGGAATGAGATTTTTGCTTTTTTTGCAGATTGCAGACATATAATTTTATTATTGACTTTTTTATTTTTATTTTTTTTGTCAGTGCAAATTTTTCTACCGCCAAGGCCTCGCAAAATGTACACGGCCCAGGGCCTCGCGTTGGCTAGCGCCGGCTCTGTGTACGCGTACGCAAATACGACTTGATTCGTTGCTCTAACATAATATAATATGTTATGAGGTATCAGAAGTAACGAGTAACGTAACGATACGAAAATAACGAGTCCTAGTTGTTATAGTAACGAATACATACGGGTACGCTTTTTTTTCGTTACTTTTACACCTTTAGATTTTAGGAAATTTATGAAATATTTGTTAAAATAATTTAATACATACTTGGTCTACGCATTATATAGAATGCATAGGCATTCTATAAAATATATGTAATGTAGGATATGTATTTAATAAAAGTCAAAAAGGTACTAATAAATCAGATGTATATTATTTAATAAATTTTAAAAAGTGCAGATTCATACATTTGATCTTTATTATAATAAATAAAATAAAATATTAGTTCAAACGCGTAATAAGTATGATTTAAAATTGTAAAAATACAAAATATTACATCATTATCAATTTTTAATAATCAAATGATTTTATTACTTTCTAGCATTAAAAATATATAATTTTTATTCTATAAAAAATAATAAATAGTAGATAGTACTTATCTACTATAGTACTTAAATTACTGTTGATATTTAATATAACAATATTATGTATATTAATTATTAAATCATATAAAAAAAAACTTTTTAAAAACAAGATTTTATTAAAAATGCACTAAAAAGTAAAAAAAAAAAACAGCTATCGCAAAAATTTCAGAATTTTATGACAAATAAAAGCGCGGAGCGCTCCATGAAGGCAAATGGATAGATTTTAATTAATTATTTTTTTTTATTATTGCATTTATAAAAGCTTTAATCTGAAGTAATGAATTTATAAATGGAAAAATTTTCTATTCTTATATCAATTTACACTTCATTTCTTATTTTACATAAGAATTTTTATTCATACATTTGTCTTTACAGCGCCTCGCGCTTTTATTTATTTTAGTCATAAAAACCTGAAATTTTTGTGATACCTGAAAATTATTTTTTTACTTCTTAGTGCATTTTTAATAAATGCTTATTTTTAAAACGTATTTTTTATATAATTTTATTTTCAAATTTTTAGTTACTGATTGACTAACTAACATACTAACAAGTTAAGCTCATCAAACTATTTCATTTCATACCCATATCAAGGGGGTTATGACGAAAAAGGTAATCCGCCATCTTAAATCGTCCGCCATATTAAGTTTATAATGATGTCATATAGCTTATGGTATTCAACTCATCAAACCCTTTCATTTGATACCCATATTAAGATTGTAATAAAGAAAAAGGTAATCTACCATCTGTGCGCGTCCGCCATATTTGATTTAGAACGATATTTGATACACTATATTGCATTGACACCGGACATGTACATGTATACAAAATTTCAAAGCTCTAGCAGCTCTAGCTTAATTATTAGTACTAGTCGAAATTTCGATTCAAAATTTTGATTTCAAAGAGCAACCATCCTTTTTTCCAAAGCTTACTTGCATTGAATTTAATATTGCACTTGGATGATTAAAGGCGTCTATAAACCACAAAATTTTACATCCAATTTGCAATCTGCATGATCCCCGCAGATTGGATCGTGAAAACAAAATTATTATTATTTATAATTTATAAAATATAGATTGGAGATCCACAAGAAGGAAATGCAATTGATGATGTATTTTGTAAGAATCGTTCAACACCTCTTTTAATCGGTTCTGTTAAATCAAACATGGGTCATTCAGAAGCGGCTGCAGGTTTGTGTTCAATCGTTAAAGTCATCATTTCAATGGAGACAAATCAAATTCCAAAAAATCTACATTACACAACTGCAAATACTAACATTCCTGGATTAGTCAATGGAAAACTACAAGTTGTACAAAATAATACACCGCTTAACGGAAATCTGGTGGCTGTAAATTCAATTGGTTTTGGAGGTACAAATGCGCACGTTTTACTTAAAATCAATCCTAAGGAGAAGTCTGTCAAACCAAACAATACTGACGTTCCAAGAGTTGTTGGGGTATCGGGAAGAAGCACTGAAGCGGTTGTAGCCTTCTTGACCGATATCCAATCTAACGTAAATGATGACGAACTATTATCTTTAATTCAAAAAACCTATTTATCAAATATTCCTAATCATGACTACAGAGGATATATAATCAAAAAACAATCATGTGTAACTAATGTAAGTTGTCTTTCCTGATTACATTAATTTTATATTCTGCTATACATTTCTATAATTTTATTAACAGAAAGTCCAACTTGGTAAAAAGGAGATATGGTACATATTTTCAGGAATAGGTACCCAATGGCCTAGCATGGGTAAAAGTTTGATGAGTATCAACATTTGTCTTTTTACATTAGAAAAATGCGCCAGTGTACTTAAACCTTTTGACATCAATTTAATAGAGCTGCTCACAAACGCAACAGAAATGATGACAAAAGATATTGTAAATTCATTTGTCAGTATTGTATCAATTCAAATAGCACTCACTGATCTTTTGACAACATTGGGCCTTGAACCTGATGGAATGATCGGACATTCTTTAGGAGAGCTAGGTTAGTATTCACACAGCTATTCAATTGCGTATTTTTTTAGTTGGTATTTAATTATAACACTTTTTAGGTTGTGCGTACACTGATGGCACTCTTACAATTGAACAAACTGTTTTGTCTGCATATTGGAGAGGTCGTAGCATTAAAGATTGTAATTTAGCACCAGGCGCAATGGCAGTTGTTGGTCTTTCTCAGAAAGAATGCAAAAAAGAGTGTCCTGAGTCTATCGACATCGCATGTCATAACAATGATGAAAATGTTACGGTATTTATTCAATAAATAAATCTCTGGTATCTTATGATGCACATATATTTACTTTTAGATTTCTGGTCCTCAAACCGACATAAATGAACTTGTAACAAAATTAAGTGCAAATAAAATATTTGCAAAAGTTATAGAAAGCAACAACATTGCTTTTCACAGTAAATATATGCATCAAGTCGGAGAAAAATTACGCAGAGCTTTAGATAAAATAATCAAGTCACCAAAATTGCGTTCTCGTAAATGGATCAGTAGTTCAGTTTTAGAAACGAAAAAAAATCCATTATTGAAATATTCTTCACCAGCATATTTTGTAAACAACCTTCTATCGCCTGTCGTGTTTGCTGAAGCAACAGAGAATATTCCAGCAGATTCTATTGTTATTGAAATATCCCCAGATTCTATTTTCCAAAGTATTATTAAAACTCCTAACATTACATACATTGGACTTTTGAAGAACAATGAGCAAAACTTGGAATATTTATTTGACAATATTGGAAAGTACGTGTATTTTTCATTATTTTATTTTATTGTTGTTAATGTATAATATTTTTATAGAATTTATAACGCTGGCGTTCAAATAAATTTCTCAAAGTTATATCCTGAAGTTAAGTATCCAGTGAGTCGTGGAACTCCGATGACAGCTTCCTTGGTGAGATGGGATCATTCTGAAAAATGAGAGATCCCAGATTTTAAAATTAAACCACTCGGCAACACAAACGTTGCTATTGATATAAATGATGACAAAAATTCATTTCTACAAGGTCATGTCATAGACGGAAGACACGTATACCCTATTTCTGGGTATTTGGTATTGGTTTGGCAAGAATTTGCCAAATTAAGCAACATAAACTATAAAAACTTATCAGTAGTATTTGAAGAAGTAACTTTTTCTGAAGCAATTATTATGCCAAAGAAAGATGCTGTTAAATTTACAGTTAGTATACTTCAAGGCGCAGGAACTTTTGAAGTTCGTGAAAGTGATACTATAATTGTTACTGGTTCTATTCGAGTACCAAATAATGTCGATAAAGAATTTTCAAGTACTTCTTCGTCAGTGCCGGAAAATGCTGGTCCTTTGGATATGAAAACTGCTGATATATATAAAGACCTACATCTTAGAGGTTATGACTATGATGGTTTATTTAAAGGTATATTAGCAATGGATCAACGTGCAATCTTTGGAGAATTAGAATGGAAAGATAATTATACTAGCTTCATTGACACGATGCTCCAGCTATTAATTCTTGGAATGGATTCTAGAGATATGTTCTTACCAACATTTCTACAAAAAGCTGTCATCAATCCAATACTACATCAAAAACAGTTTGAAGAGAAAAATGAGAACAGTATGTTAATTCATAATATATTATCATCTCTTTATTAAAAAATTTGTATTCAATGATGGCATAAATTGTATACAAAATTATTGTTTCAGAGCTTACCGTGCATGTGAATCCAGATACTGCAATTGTAAAATCAGGAGGAATCGAAATGTGTGGAATAAAAGTAAACCTCACCTCACGAAATCCACCATCACATTCACCTCCGATATTGGAAAAATACATATTCATACCTTGTGAAAATGAAAAACCACTTGACGAAAATCCAACTAAAGCTAACATTGATGCGTTAACAACTCTTTTACAAATAGTATTGGAAAATTCTGATGGCGATATAAATCTAAAAATAGCTGAAATAACTCACCAAAATTCAGTCGATAAACGATGTGCTAAAAATATTGCTAACATTTATAAAAGTGAACCGTTAGTATATGCAGATATTATTGTATACACTGAAGTGGAAAACAATTTTAATGAAACTCTTGATCCGCTTGGTATTAAAGTAATCAAGAAAAATATTGAAACCGAATTTAATGAGAAAGATCTACACTTAATTGTTGTTAATAGTGCATTAACTGGTAATGAAGTGGAAAAGATAATCAAGTCTATTAAAGAAGGTGGATTTATTTTGATTGAAGAAACTGTATTAGAAGAATCTTCATTATTTTTACAACACGAGTCTTTAGGTTTTGTTGCAAAACAAACAGGTGGAACTACTACATTTAATTTGATACGAAAACATAAAAAAACTCCAAACCAAAATAAGATTATTTATATTACTGGTTTAAATTTTTTGTGGCTTGAACCTCTTAAACAAGCGCTTAAAGAAGACGAAAGTACTATCGTTATTTACTTAGTTGGTACTGGAGAGGAAATGTTAGGTTTACAAGGCCTATTTAATTGTATAAAACGAGAAGTTAAAAGAAAAAATGTAATAAGTGTTTTTATACAAGATAAAAATGTGGAACCGTTTTCTCTTTCATCACCTGTGTACTCAGAACATCTAAACAAAAATCTTACATGCAATGTATTAAAAAATGGTGTTTGGGGAACCTTTAGACACATTCAGCTAGATAAAATAACTGATAAAAGAATTCAAACTGAACATGCTTATATAAATACTTTGATAAAAGGTGACTTAAATAGCTTAACATGGATAGAAGGACCATTGTCGCATTATGAGTAAGTACTTTTACTATTATATATTTGTTAGTTTGCTAGTACCTACATTTTTTTTACATAATTATCTTCTAGTAAAAATCAAAGTAATCGTGACAATGAACTTTGTTATGTGTATTACTCATCCTTAAACTTTCGTGACAAAATGTTGGCGAGCGGTAAATATCCACAGGATTTACTTCTTGATGATTTGGCTGGTCAAGAAAATATATTTGGGATGGAATTTGCTGGAAAAGATCGCAGAGGTAAAAGAAAAATGGGTTTTGCCAAAACCAGATGTCTTGCTACAACGGTTCTTACCGATTCAAGATTACTGTGGGATGTTGATGAAAAATGGTCTCTTGAAGAGGCAGCAACTGTACCAGTGGCATACAGCACTGTACGTTTACCTTAAACAATTTTACATATGAAATATTTGTCTGATGATGCATTATTTTATTTTAGGGTTACTATGCTTTAGTTATGAGGGCGCAAATAAAAAAGGGAGCTTCTGTACTAATTCATTCTGGTGCAACTGACATTGGACAGGCAGCCATTACCATTGCTCAAGACTTAGAATGTATTGTTTATACGACTGTAGATTTAAAGGATAATACTGAAAAAGAATTTATTACCAAAAAATTCCAAATACCGGAATGCAATATTGGCAATTCTCGCGATACTAGTTTTGAACAACTTATTTTAAATCAGACCAAAGGGTGTGGAGTTGATGTTGTATTTAACACTCTATCTAAACAAAAGTTCAAAGCTTCAGTACGCTGTTTGGCACACAATGGTCATTTTCTCGAAGTAGGAAAATACAATTCATCTATTAATGCTTCATTAGGCATGTCTATTTTCTTGAAAAACATTACATTTCACGGTATATCACTTAATAGTTTGTTTGATAATGATAACTCAGATACAAATAAACTACATAATCTTATCTATGGAGGCATTGTTACCCGTGTAGTGAAACCCTTAACGAGAAAGATATTCAATGATGATCAAATTTCAGAAGCATTTGAGTATATGGAAGCCAAACCTAGCATTGATAAAATTTTACTAAAAATTAGAGATGAAGAATCTCCCGGAGTTAAACCAGTACCTAGGTTTATTAATGCAATTCCAAGAACGTATATTAAGTCAGAAAAATGTTATATTATTTGTGGTGGACTCGGTGGCCTTGGTCTCGAATTAACAAACTGGTTGATAAAACGTGGCGCAACTAAAATCATAATAACATCTAGAAATGGCATCAGCACGGGTTACCAGAAAGATTGTATTGCGAGATGGAAGAAAATGAAAGTATCAGTAAATGTTGTAACAATAGATGCTTCGACAACTGAAGGTGCACAATATTTGATTGAAGAAGCCGCTAGTTTAGGTCCAGTTGGAGGTATTTTCAATCTTGCTGCCGTTCTGTCAGATGCATTGATAGAAAACCAAACAGAAGAAACTTTTAAAATACCAACAAAGCCAAAAATAGATATCACTAAATGTTTAGATAATACTTCAAAAGAGTTGTGTCCCTTGTTAGAACACTTTATCGTATTCTCAAGTGTATCCAGTGGACGTGGTAATGTTGGACAAACAAACTACGGCATGGCTAATTCTACAATTGAGCGTATATGTGAAGCACGCCAGAAAGAAGGGCTTCCTGGTTTAGCTATTCAGTGGGGAGCTATCGGAGACACCGGCCTCACATATGAAATAATTGGTAAAAACAACCTTGAAGTTGGTGGAACATTGCCACAATCCATGACATCTTTCTTACAAACGATTGATTATTTCATGAAATTATCTCACTCTGTAGTTGCTAGTATGGTAGTTGCAGAGAAAGAAAAACCAGAACCAGAACCTGAAAAACCAAATCTCTTAGATGAAATTGCTAAAATTCTTGGACTAAAGAATTTTAACGATTCTGCTGATAGTACCAAGCTAGTTTCTCTAGGTATGAATTCTATGATGCGAACGGAAATAAAGCAGTTACTTGAACGTGACTACAAAATAAAATTATCAGATGAAGACATTCAAAATCTTACCATTGGAGATTTGAGAAAACTCAACGAACAAGATTATACTACAAAATAATTATTTTCTGATTTTTTAATCCACTTGTGCTTTAAATCAAGTCTGTTACTAATAGCAACATCTGCCTAGCAAGTATATCCTATACTTCCTTTCTGATTGGCCGTACAGCTAATATAGAAGAGACAGTTCCCAACAATTTTTGTTTCAAGTATTACGGTCGTTTATAGGCTTACTTGTCTGTTTATGCACGTATAATCCGGTTCGCTAGCCAGACCTTGATATTAGTAACTGAGGTGTAGGTCGACGTTGCTTGCTATTTCTTAGACTATAACTAGTTATTTTATTTCAATAATGGTTTGTTACATCAAACTGTAAATAAGTAGTAATGTAATTTACTTGTAAAAAAACACTGTAATGAAAAATGCAAATTTTTTATATTTCTAAATAAAAAACAGCTATAATCACAATGATATACAGAATGATTCAGCACTGTCGTGCCAAACTTAAACAGTAGATTGAGAAAAATATTTCAAGCAAAAACTTCCAATAAACATTTGTCCGGAAATTATTCGTGAGGGAACTACAGCCCTCCAATGATTTTACTCAAAATGAGTTTTAATTTGATATCTAGAGAACTATTTGTGACAAAATTATGAAATTTGGTATTCTGTTTAGTAAAAACAAGTGTTATCGATTTCTCATATTAACTAGTTACAATTTAGACTAGGGATGTATGGTGCCAGTGGGCCCATCGATTTTTATCTAGTATTTTTTGTTCTTTAATTTTCTTATAAAGTTGGATACTTATTATATGATAAAAATTAAGAAATAAAGTTCATATATAGAAACCTCCTAATATGAATCCTCTAAAATTTAAAGCCAGTTGTATTACTGTAATAAGTATGTACTTTAATGATTTGACTAAAAAACGAAACTAAAAATGGCTATTTGTTGATAAGGATGCATTTTTAAGGTATACTTATGTAAACTTTTTGTCTTAATTTTTATCATAGAATAAGAATATAAATTTATTATTTGTAATTTGAAGCATCCGTATTAAGTTAAATTCTGCATGCCTTTTTTTTCATCATTTCTCGAAAACGGTTTATCCTATGACAAATAAGCAAAGTATGTTTTTGTGTATTTTGTATCATATAAACTTAAATAAGTGCCCAACTTTATAACATTTTTAGTAAAATCTTTGGAGTGCTGTAGTTCTCTCACAAAAAATTTCCGGACAGATGTTCATTGAAAGTTTTTTGCTTAAAATATTTTTCTTAATCTACTGTTTAAGTTTGGCATGACAGTAATGAATGAACCTATATATATCGGCGTGTGAAAGTTATTTCGTTCAAATTGCCGCTCAATACGTAAACTAATCAGAAGTCAGCACCAATAGACACTCAGCAGTTCTTGCGTAATGTTTTGTGTATTCATAATTGTTATAAAAACATTCTGTTATATTTTTTTATAATTTAAAGATCTTGTGACTTAATGATTCATATTGATTAAAGGACAATATTGTGATTTGTATTTGTTTTATTCACGATGACGTAAAAACAGTAGATTTATTTTTATTATTTTATTTTTATTTTTCATTTTTTTTAAATTTTTCCCAGATGAACTTAGACTCGATATTCGGGCTATCATAGATATAAAACAGCATATAATAAATATAATGAATATCAAATTGGTGTTCCATAACTTGACATAAGTATTTTATACAGGCTGAGTTATCATTGCTAAAGGCTGTAGCCGGGTAAGCATGCAAAATCGGCCTTTGCATGGATTTGGCTGATTATTTTTTTGAAAGTCACATTCTATGTAACATTCAACCTGACCAAATATTAGCTTCCAAAAATTTGTAGTTTTCGAAAAAAAATTTTTTTTTGATTTTCAAAAAAAATTTTTTTTTTGATAATCCATCAATCGAATTTGATGGTGCTTGTGGTATATTATAGAGGTACTTATGACTCATCAGAGGTAATTTTATTATGGTCCTCTGTACATAGTAAACCAGAAAAAAAAATTAATAAAATTTAAAAAATTAAAAAACACTATGTTGTTTTCGGGGGGCAATCACCATTTTTTTATAAAATATACCTTGTACGTACCCAAACAACATATCAAAATCCCAAACTGATATGAAGGGTATAACATACTCGTATAAATTCGCATATGGTCGTATTGGCGCGGCGCGCGCGTGACGCGGGTGGACTATATGGAGTGCAAGTGTCTTAATACTTTTAAAACATCTCTAATTTGTTGCTAAACAACAGGGCTGAACTAGCCTGGAGAGATCCGGGGAATTTGAAGGGGCCCATGGCCTGACAAAGATAAAATATAGAGGCCGTAGCCGGGAATGTATGGGAACCTCAATGGCGGTTCCCATACATTCAATTATGCTAATTTTTTCTCATAGGTTGTTTTTTAAGAAAAATGAAATCGCCCTAATTGTATTTGTGCTTCAAAATTTTTATGTTTACTAAGAACATTTTTATTTTGAAAAAAAAAATCCTATCTATAACTTATTATACAAGAAGAGTCGTTAGTTCGCAGCGGCAATGTGATTTATTGCTACTAAAGACGATTATAACATTTCAAAAGCGATCTGAGGCGATTTTATGTTTCTAAAAAGCAAACTATGAGAAAAAATTAGCATAATTGATTCAATGGCGGTTCCCATACATTCCCGGCTACGGCCTCTATATTTTATCTTTGTCAGGCCATGGGTCCCTTCAAATTCCCCGGATCTCTCCAGGCTAGTTCAGCCCTGTTGTTTAGCAACAACTTAGAGATGTTTTAAAAGTATTAAGACACTTGCACTCCATATAGTCCACCCGCGTCACGCGCGCGCCGCGCCAATACGACCATATGCGAATTTATACGAGTATGTTATACCCTTCATATCAGTTTGGGATTTTGATATGTTGTTTGGGTACGTACAAGGTATATTTTATAAAAAAATGGTGATTGCCCCCCGAAAACAACATAGTGTTTTTTAATTTTTTAAATTTTATTAATTTTTTTTTCTAGTTTACTATGTACAGAGGACCATAATAAAATTACCTCTGATGAGTCATAAGTACCTCTATAATATACCACAAGCACCATCAAATTCGATTGATGGATTATCAAAAAAAATTTTTTTTTTGAAAATCAAAAAAAAATTTTTTTTCGAAAACTACAAATTTTTGGAAGCTAATATTTGGTCAGGTTGAATGTTACATAGAATGTGACTTTAAAAAAAATAATCAGCCAAATCCATGCAAAGGCCGATTTTGCATGCTTACCCGGCTACAGCCTTTGTAATTATTGGAGCTAGAAGATCGGTTAAATGAGCAAACTATCAGTATTTTTTTTCGCAATGAATAATGGTAATCTCAAAAAACAATTGAATATCGAATTTAATAGATATATTTAAAAATATATTTTTTAAATGGAAGAACATGTAGGTTGTAGGTATACTTTTAATGTTTAACTACAAATTATGTGTACTTATCGAGATCAAATAAAAAAAAATGCTCTTATGGTCTGTGTATAATTTAACTCATCATTTGAATTTAATTGCAAATTGGTTCTATTTCGTTCAGGTGCTATTACGATTTTTATAAAATCTTAAAACTGTTTATTTCAACCCTGATTGCAGGGGTTGCTCAACACATAGGACTGGGAACTTTTCAGAAAATACTCTTCATAACTATCTCTAAAACTTTGGAAAATATCATTACTCTTGGAATTTGTCCGAACTTTTACACAACTTTCTTGAACTATGTAGAGCATTTGTACGAATAATGTTCGAATGAATACAACCAACAATTTTTTTCCACCCCTTGCAACTCTTCAGGAGTTGAATTTTGGGAAATGCGGATATACATTTTTAATTATTTGTTTTGTAGAGCACTTATGCTAAGTTTCAAGTATGTCCGGCCAAAATAATATTTTTACCCATACAAACATTTGCATCCCCTTTTAACCCCGTAGGGGTTGAAAAATCATTTCTTAATGGGTGCTAGCATCATAAAAGGAAAACACCCATAACATTTATCTTTTCTAGGTCCTGAGGTTTAGGGTCGGCGATGATGAATCAGTACGTCAGTCAGTCAACTAGTTAGGACACATGTTATTTATGTATATAGATTTAACTTAAAAATACAAAAATACATTTAACAATCTTAAAAATAAAATTAAGTAAATGTATTTAAAAAGTTATTTTTCACAAATGAATGTATAGGTATGTGAGCAGCGATAATTAGCAAGTGAGCCACTAGAATGCATATATCCACAGTTGTGGTCACTATATTGAGTGGTGGGATGACCTGGGTCCCATTTAACAAATCCAGTGTCACTCAACCGACCACCTGAAAAAACAATAACACTTTTTTTTTATATTGATATATTTTTTCTAGACCATGACAATTATGTTCTGATACAAATGAAAACGCTAAAATATTAAATTTATAATAAAGTTTCAGTTATGTTTTCATTCAATTATTAAAATAGACAATGTACTGAAAATTTATAATAATGTCCGGTATTATAAAGGACCTAGCAAATTTGCAAGCTTGCTAGCACACTCAAATGAGATATCAAAATTACGTTTATACGACAGTTCTCTTTGAGTTTTTAACAGATAGTTGCATGTGCAGTAAGTTGGTTTTTACCATTTTTTTACGTAAGGTTAGTAGGTAAATACACTTTATTAAAAATATACTGTCAAAACTTCAAGAGAACTGTCTCATTTGAGAGTGCTTGCAAGCTTGCAAAATTTTTAGCTCCTTTATAATACCGGACATAAGTGTTTTGGAGTAACTTTGTTTTTAAAACAAAAGCTCTTTGTTTTTTTCCAAACAATAAGATACTGTAATGAAAAATACAGGTTTCCATTTGAAAAAAAAATGTTGGCTCTATTTGATCATGAAGACGTCTAAAAAATCAAAAATTAATAACGCCATTTTGGGTCCCCCTCAAAACCAAAGAACTTTTATTTGAAACATTTTTTGATTTAATTGATAGATAAAAAAAATTAGGGGGGTGATAGATTAAAATGGGACACCCTGTTTATTCATCACCAGCGTGCCAAACTAAAATATGTTTGGATCTTTCAGGGTGATTCTTTTTTGAGAAATTTTTGTTAAGACTAATTTAAATTGCATAACTGTTTATACTAAATAGTTAACATAACGGCACGTTTAAATGTTTTTTTGGTAAAGAACGGGTTGCTAAAATAACGGTACATCGTCGATAAAGAGTTGTATCACTTGTATCAGAATATAATTGTCTAGGTGTACCTATACTTTAAGTAAATCTTTAGTGAAACATATCAAAATTGACCTAGTTTGGTTACAAATAAAAAACAAAATAAATATCATGAATTGCTAGGCGTTTTTGATAAGTTTCACTGTATTTGATTATTTACCTAAAACAGTTACAAATTCGCTATTCATGGACGTTCTATAGAAACCTAAATGTATCCAACCAACTTTATTTGTTTTCATGATCCCAAGGACCAAATCCGCTTCAGCTTGGGAATTGATCACAAATAAATATGTCCCCTCCTGTTCACAGACGTATTTTGCATTTTGCCAGTTGACCCTATTGTTATGGTATTTGTAATAACCATGTCCAGGATACAAGGTGTAATCATCACGGACTTTTAACACCTTTTCAATTTCCTCTTCTGCCGAAGAAATAGTTATAAAATATAACTTTATTTTTTTATTTACTTTAAGTGACTAAAAACCACCATTTCTCCGTTTTTCCAGTACAGTACGTCTGGTACGTGGCAAATAATGCCAAAACGCTGCATTTTTTGATTGGGGTATGCCACTTTCTGTGGTCATACATAAGGTCAAAATAAAGATTTTCAGATAGGGAACCACTTTAAAATCCGTGTAGAACACTGTTATATGGGCTATCAAAGATAACCCCCATCGGTGTTATAAAATTAGCTTTATCTCAGCTCCTAGTTATCCGATTTCAATTTTCTTTTGTTTATTTTAAAGTTCTTATTGAGAAGATTATTTTTGTCATTGTTATTTTTTCTCTAAATCTTAAGGGATCTCCACAATTTTCGAAAATCTGAAAATTTCACTTTTCTTACGAACTTAATTGTTATATAACTTTTTTGTCGTGCCCAATATCATTTTTTTACTTTTCACATAAAAAAAAAATATAATTTTTCCAGCATTTTATTAATGTCAAAATAATACTATTTTAATGAATAACTTCTTTGGAAATTGCATGTTAAACTAAGAAAAATGGAGTAATTTTGGATTATTCTATGTTAAGTATATCTTTTAGCTTTTTATTATATGTAATTTTTTGTTGGGATCAAATTTTTCATATGGGACAGTTAGAAAATTGTAAAATCTGTCATGATTGTCACTGAACTTTCTTATACAGTAAAAAATTGTACGTATATCTACTATATAAAAAGAAGTGCCCTGACTCACTCACTCACTCACTCACTCACCTATCAAGATTTACAGCATTTCCACTCATCGCAGAAAGTTGAAATTTGGCATACATACTCAAAGTGTGATTATTAGGACAACTAGTGGGCCTTTTTTGGATAAGTTCAAAAATGGGGTAGATAGGGCCCCCAAATTTTTCAAATAAAACTTCAGATTTTTTAAATTATTTTTTTTGTTTTCTTTGGGTGATACAATGTACAGATCAAATGTTTGCCTTTTTTTAAAAGGGCCTTTAAGGGGGGCCCCAACTTTTGAGATGAATTACTATTAGAAGGAAAATCGATATTAGATTTATTTATTTTTTATCAAATGCTTCGTTTAATTGACAACCATAAACCAGTGTTTGATTTTTGAAAAAGATCCATTAACGGGGGCATAATAAATAAATAAACGCCCCATGTTTACATAAAATCTGTTTAATTCGTCTATTTAATTAATTTCATATTTTGTTACCATGGAAACATATATTTTTATTGATTCGTATTTGAAAATTTTTTGGCAGGTCGCCATTTTAATTGTTGACAAGATGCCTCAATACAGTATGTAAATATTATTTCCTTTTAAAATTTGAAAATATAAAATTTTTATTTGTTGCAAATTTAAGTCATTGTTAATTTTTGTATAGGTACATATATAGCCAATTTAACAGCTGTCAGTACTTTAGAATGATTCACAAGAAATATACACATGTACATAGTTAAACTGAAAAACCAATAAATTATACTTAACACGAATGATTTATTGCAAATTCTTCAACTGATAACATTATAAGGTATGACATCTCTTTTTTAATATGATACTGATTTTACTAATATAATTATTTAATGATTTAATGTCATTAATTTTACAGATAATATATGTATTATTTATGTTCATACATAATAATACAATACCTATGTACTATGTAAGATTCATCTCTAGGATTTTATGTTTGTTTAATGTTAACTACAATGTCAGACTCTTTTTAATATAAAATTACAGGTATGTGTAATATATTAATTTGAAATATTTTTAATTCTATATATAGTTATGTCATTAAAGTCATAAAATGATTTTTGTCATTGTCGTATCAGATGGAAATGTCTCATAAGGGATTATTTGGAATATCGAGCCGGTTTCGCTGCAATAATATATAAATAAACAATGAAATCATTTACAATATAGGTATTGCTCAGGTATCGATGCAATGTATCTTCGATAAAGCATAGTACAAAGAATATTTGGGTAAAATCCATGCCAGGTCCTATCACAATCCAGTAAAATATTTTTTGTACTACGTTGTATTGAAACGAGATTGGATCGAAACCTGACGGATACCTATACAGGCAGTGTGAATGATTTCATTGTTTATTGTTTATTTACATTTAATTAGAGAGAGGCCGGCTCGATGGTCTGGATTGACTCTAAGTACATACAGTATACTACATGTCGTATAACTATGCAACGGGCCTTATCAGTTTAAGCGCAAACAATATCCAAATTAATATTCAGTGGTTTTTAATGCTGCGATATGTTCAAATATGTTTGAAAATCATTCGCTGATTTAAATTTACTTATTAATTTTATATATTTACAAAATAACCAAGGTATGTCATTTAAAATTTCAGGATTTGTGAAGCGTTCTGTCATAGGACAAGTTTGGGAAACGCTATTCTACATCATACTTTAATATCAACCAAATTGACATTGACCCATGTCCCATAAGATTTGCTTAACTATTTCAATCTATTCGTTAAGTCTGAGAATCTAGCGTCATGAAATTGGTAAAAAGTTTCAACAATGGAAACCGAAGTATGAACAATAGAAATAGCATATTCATAATTGACATTAACTTAGAGAGGGTGAAAATATATTGAAGAAACTATATTTATTTTTAGTAGAAGAGGTTTTGTAGGGCTCAAAGGAAAACGAAAGAATTTTGGTTTACCGAGGTTCGACTTATAAAATTCTACTGTAATAGGTGTGTTTTTTTAATTCAAATAATTAGGTATGTATTTTGTTTTAATTCAAATTTTAAAAATAGTTAACTTTGAAATTACTATTATATTCCAATAAAAAATTAATTTAGTTGAAAAAATATTAGGCAGTTTCTATTTTACAAATAAAATTTATAAACCCGGGTAACATCGGGTCTAAAGTGCTATACATTATATTAAAACCTTTATAAATTACATCAAAATAGTTATATAGGAGAGGGAAAATTAGTTTCATATATATCTCTATGTCAACAACTAGAGCGCAGATAAAATTTAGTTTCATATCTAAGTCAACGACTAGAGCGCAGATATTCATGAATTATAAAATTTTGCTATTTAGTATGGTTAAAATATTTGTAAGTTAGACAGTATTTTTTATGATACAGAATAAGTTAAAATGTTAAAACCCTTGTCTTGATTTATTGTATTGTAAATAAGGAATATAGTTGACAATTGAAATAAGATTTAAGGAATTTTATGTTTTAGTCATTGTCGTCATGTAAATACATTACATATCTAGCCGAGCCCATTAAGGTACAAATAATAAAAAAATGCAATTTTTTTTCATACGATGTCGCAAAAAATACTGCCACTGAGTTTAATATAGGTACTTGTAAAAAAATGTGTTAATGTATTTCAACACTTAACAAGGGCCCTTAGCACCAAAATAGATAAAAAATATGTTGTTTTACTATCTAATAATTTACAATGTGTAGTTATTGTGCAGGCAGCTCTTTGCTTGCTTAAGTATGTGTAAGTGATCAGGTGCGCGGTAAAAAGTTGAAATATATCAGTAATATTTTTTTATATACGTAATAAATACAGTAGTACAGTTTTTTGTCCTCAAAAAAATACAAAATAAAATAAAATAAAACATTTTTTGGGTCCCATGGGCCCGGCTAGATATTTAAAAAAAATATATTTTTGTGGAATACACTGTTCACATGTGACAACTTTTCCCCACTACCCCCACTTGAAATTCCAAAACAAAAATTTTCGGCCCACCCTATTACACATCTTACTATCTCTGCAAAACAAAAGCATTGGATAATCCTTTGTGCGACTGCAACAGTCGCTCCATATGTGACATTAATCACATTTTATTGAATTGTCCTTTATTTAATAAAGAAAGAAAAATATTATGTGAAAATATTAAAGTTAAATCGCTACTAAATACAAAATAACTATTACAAAATAAATCCCAATACTCTCACATAACCGCATTTCTAAGAAATACCAAAAAAAATTGTTTGATCCCCTATGTGTTTTATGTCAATAATGGCCTCTCCCCATATGGCAATCGCGTAGCTGAGGACGGAAGTAACCACTGATGTCAGTAATTTCCTTCTGTCCTGTCGTGATTCCTGCTATCGCATTCTTGGCTGTACTGACGACAAGATCAATCGCATCCAAGGTGGAGCGGCCTTTTCGAAAACCATATTGGTTGTTGGCAAGTAGTGGTTCGACTGCTGCTTCGATCCTCCTGTGAATTATGCGTTCTAGGATTTTACCAGCTGTATCCAGCATGCAGAGAGGACGGTAGGATGTTGGTTCGTCCGGTGGCTTCTTCCCTTTAGGGAGAAGTACTTGTCTCTGTTGCTTCCACTTTGGAGGGAAGATACCCTCTTCAAGGCATTTGTTGTAGACCTCCAGGAACAGCGCAGGCGCTGATTTGATGGCTACCTTCAATGCGATGTTTGGGATTCCATCCAGGCCCGGAGCTTTGGTATTCCCTACTCTTCTACAAGCTTCCATCAACTGATCCTCTGTGATCGGCGGAATTTCTTCCATCTCGTACTGCTCTGTTGGATATTGAAATTTCCTTTGTTGTGGAAACAGCGCAGTAACAATCCTCTTTAGGAGTTTAGGGCATGTAGGCGATTGCATTGGCTGGCTTTTCAGGTGGGTCATGACCACCTTATACGGCCTGCCCCACGGGTCGTCCTCCACCTCATTGATCAGTTTACTCCAGCATTGTTTCTTGCTTTCACCGATAGCTTTGTTTAATCTTCGGCGTGCCTTTTTGTACTCTGCCACCAATTCTTCAGAGTTTGGTCTTTTCCAGCTACGTTGTGATGCCCTTCTCGTGCTAAGGCACTCTTTACGGAGGGCAGCGATGTTATCATTTCACCAGTGCATCGATGGAAGCCTGTGACGCTAGCATGCCCCGAAAACGCGGCATGCTAGCGTCACAGGCTTCCGTGATTCTCCTCATCATCTCTTCTGCCTTCTTACTGGCATTTCCATCGCTTATTGGACGGGTTTCCAGTGCCACTTTGAAAGCGTCAGGATCAAAGGCGCTTACTTTCCAACCAATAGCATTAGTTTTCCTGTGTGCTCCTCTTGTATTCTGATTGGTAGATATTTCCCATAATATTGCACAGTGGTCACTGGCTGTGTAAGTGTCCATTACCTCCCAGGAGCAATTCCTCTTAACGAGGCTGCTGCTGACGAAGGTGAGATCCACAATGGAAGTTGCTTCTCCTCTAATGAACGTTGGTTTATCACCACTGTTGAGCAAGACCACATCAAGTGTGGACATGGCTTCCAGTAGCGCATCCCCTCGTGCATTAGTCACTTTGCTACCCCAGTCAACTGCCCAGGAGTTGAAGTCGCCGGCAATTGCGACGAGAGAGTGCTGCTTCGCATCCTCGGTAAGTCGATCCAAGAAATCCGTAAATCCGTCGAATGAAAGGCTGGGTGGAGCGTAGCAGCTGTAGAAATAAATTCCATCCAACCTAGCTACTACAAAACCGGCTTCTGTGCTATTAATAGCGTTCTGGAATGGGCACTTGCCACAGGACCAAATGACGGCTTTAGCAGTGCTATCCGTTCCCCAGGATTGGGTGGCGAGATGTTTGTATGGCTCCGAGATCAATGCAAGATCTGGCTTCAGTTCGCGCACGGTCTGCATGAACAAATCGTGTGCATCTTCGCAATGGTTGAGGTTGAGCTGGAGTATCCTCATGCTCGTTTATTCTTCATCTTCTGAAGTGCCTCTTTAAAGACTGGGCATCTATTGCTACCAGCACTATGGGCACAGTACTTTGTGTTGCCTTTTTCGGTGCACAGAGCGCATCGAGCCTCCAGTATGCAGGCGGCGGCTTTGTGGCCTTCTTTTCCGCACTTGGTACAAAGACTGGACCGGTCCACTTCGCTCTTGCAATTAGTGGCGAGATGTCCATAATGCCAGCACTTAAAGCATTTGGTTGGTCTCTCCACAGTTCTTATCCGGCAATTGACCCAGCCAATCCTGATCTTGCCATGTTCACCCAGTACCTTCTCCACCATTGATGCAGCCAATGTCACTGAGGCAGTCTGGGTACCCCCATATGCCTTACGCAGTGACCTGATGGTGTCCAGCGTGATTTCACACTCTTCTCCAGCTGCTTTCCGTAGGGCCGCGAGGACATCCTCCTTTGTCGTCATTTCGTCGAGGTCTCGGATTTCAATATCCTCTTGCGGTCTCTTATTGATGACTTTAGCATCATCCCCGAGGAGATCGGTTATAGTTTTTTGGAGACCATGCCCTCTATCTGTGTTCTCCTTGGTGAGAATGATCAACAAGTCTCCAGTGGTTGTCCTACGGACCTTATCAACTGAAGCACGGACTTGATCGTCAGGGACGTCCTTCTTGATCCGACTTAGTATCTCGGCGTATTTCTCCTTTTCCTTCGGGCAAATGATCAGTGCATCGGGCCTAGTCACTGATTTCCGTGACTTCTTGCGTTGAGGTTGCTTCAAAGGCTGCATTTTACTTCTCTTCTTCTCCTTCCTGGATTTTACCTGCTGCCAACCCATTATCTCCTTGTCGGGGGGCTGTGTTGCTTTCTTGATGGGCGGAGTTGGTCCTGTCTCCTTCCTCTTCTTCGTTTCTTTGTTCCCCGATTGTGGTGACGTCCGCTGCCTCCGTTTGGCCGTGCGGATATCTCGTTTGTCCTCAGTGACTGATTCATTATCAGTGTCGACCTCGGTGTCCATCGTTGTCGTCGTCTCAGTGACGGTTCGACTACGTGGTGTTGGTGGCGTGCACGCAACTTTTGGCGCCAAGATAGCAGGGCGTTGGTATGTGACTCGAGTGTCCTCCACTGTTTTCAGCCTCTTGAAAGCACTACCAATACTGGCCACCTTGATTTTTATCTCTTTGTGGACGTTTGCTTTCGGTTGGATAAACTCTTGAAGCTCACTGATGAGCTTTTCGAGACGGTCCTACGCTTGCGTCCTCTTCATATCAGCACTTGCGTCTAAGGCTGCTTGTTGGGCATGATGCCCGCTGTTACTTCCCTTCTCTTCGGCCACTGGGGTTTTCACCTGGTTTGAAGCGAAGATGTCAACCGGGCGAGACAATATTTTCTTTTTAGGAGGAGTTCTCACAATGCCACCTCTTCCCTTAAAGGGATTTAGCACCTCTTCTTTTTTTCTACCATCGCGCGATTGGCCTCCCCCAAAATCCTTGAGGCCGGCGTCGACCACCGGGGCTTTCACCCGATCGGAATCGACGGTGAGATTGTCCTCTTTATCAGAGGTACTCACTTGGGGTATTCTGTTAAGATCGCCCGCTTCCATGGTTTGGTTTAAATTCGGGGTTCCTTCCCCTAGCTGGTTTTGGTCCGCCCTGAGTATTTTAATTCCCCAGTACCCTCCATATCTGGCGAGCTTTCCCCTATCCGCCACCTGGGGAGGCGCCCGGTTGAGGACCAGCAACCCCGGGCGTGTTGTGTGTGTGTGTGTGTGTGTGTGTGTGTGTGTGTGTGTGTGTGTGTGTGTGTGTTGCTCGAATTTCATCGCGAATTCTTTGCTTCAACTGATTCAGATTTGCAGGAAAGTCAGTGTAAACCTTTGATTTAAGGAACCCCCACAAAAAAAATGAATATGAGCCTCATCACTAAACAGAATGTTATCGAAATTGTCGAAGTTCCGTATCATATGCTGGACAAATGTGACACGAATTGGATAATCTTCCACTTTTAGTACTTGCATAATTTAAATTTTGTAAGGATGAAAGTTTAATTCCTTCTGTAAGATGTTTTCCCTACTCCTACAGGCTCTGGGCCGGCCGATATGGTTGTCACTCACTGTTGTGTCTTCTGCTTCGAACTTTACAACCCAATATCTGATTAAAGGACGCGTCGGAGTTTGATTTATGTCGTGTAAATTAAAATGTGCACGGTAAAGGCGACGAACTTGGACGTAAGAATGGTTGTTTTCATAAAATGCTTTTACACAAAAAGCGCGCTGCGGCCCTGTGTATCGCTCCATTGTTACTGAAATTCCGAGAGACACGCTCACGATTACAACTGGCCAGATCCTCCCACTCCTAACAGTTCTCGTGAAATATAACTTTGAAATAGTAAAAACCTTTTAGGACACCCTATACAGGGTGTTCTGTGTCAGAACATTGTTTACTTTGTTATTATATAATTTATATAATTATATAATCTAAGGGACGTAGTTACCGTTATAGAGAAGGTGTATCAATGATATGATGCTGTTTACCTCATATTAATTATTATTAAAGAAACAGAAAAATTAAGTACGAATTAAAAGCTACATTTTGAAATTTTTTCAGATTTTTTGAATTGATAGTTTCTCTTGATTTTAAAAACGTATAACCTATATATATATATATATATATATATATATATATATATATATATATATATATATATATATATATACAGGGTGACCCATTTTAAGTGCACACCTCTAATAACTTTTTATGGTGAAATGTTATCAAAAAACTTTTCAGATAAAAGTTACACGGTTTGGAGGGGGACATAGACGTATTCGGATGAAATTTTTTTAAGTGGTGTTTTTAGGGTGATATGAAGATCAACATCATTTTTTTAAATTGGAACCTATAGTTTTAATTAAGTAATTTTATTTTACGTGAAAAAACACGTATCTTTCATTGAAAACTTTTTTTGAAAAACTTAAACCTTTCCAAGATATCTAACAAAATAATTCGAGATTTTGAACTTTAAATATTTTTTTACTCACAAACCATCAGGTTTAGAGAAAAAGTATAAAATACAAAAAATGTTTATTTTGGTCTAATAAAATTTAAAGTATTATTCTAATTTTTTTTTTGCTTAAAGAAATGAATTGAAAATTTTTTAAAATTTTTAAAATAATTCTTCATACTTACAAGCTGTCTAAAGAGACCAGCAGGTTTCATAGACAAACCCCCTTTTTATAAAAAAATATATAAAAAATAATTCTTCATGTCTTATTAGATCACCGTGCACCACAAGCAGGTTGCCGATCGGATTTTGCACAATTTAGAGATTTAACCGTGTTCATTAATGAAATTATAAATATTAACAAAATAGAAAACAAAATAATCTCTAAATTCATTCAAAATCGAAGTCGTTCATTGTAATACTAAATTTTGTAAAATAGTCAGTAGTATAACCTGCCATAGTGAAGTTAATACTTTGTGTATTTGCTTATTTATAATTGATAAATAAACAGACAACATGTAAACACTTGTTTGAGCACCTCATGTAATTTTGTCGTGTTCAGTAAATTTGAATCGACCCTTTTTAGGGTCAAATGATGTACAAAATCCGATCGGCAACCTCCTTGTAGTGCACGTCGGGTAATGCTAATCATAACATAGCGCCACAAAAAAGTGTCGTGATCAAGAAACTAAACCACACCTATCCTATGATAGTCCCACCAAAGCCCCATTACCATTTTTGGTTGTTTATTTTGATCTATAATAAGACATCAAGAATTATTTTTTATATATTTTTTTTATAAAAAGGGGGTTTGTCTATGAAACCTGCTGGTCTCTTTAGACAGCTGGTATGAAGAATTATTTTTAAAATTTTAAAACTTTTTCAATTCATTTTATTTAAGCAAAAAAAAAAAATTGTTAAAAAAAATTAGATAATACTTTAAATTTTATTAGACCAAAATAAACATTTTTTGTATTTTATACTTTTTCCCTAAACCTGATGGTTTGTGAGTAAAAAAATATTTAAAGTTCAAAATCTCGAATTATTTTGTTAGATATCTTGGAAAGGTTTAAGTTTTTGAAAAAAAGTTTTCAATGAAAGATACGTGTTTGTTCACGTAAAATAAAATTACTTAATTAAAATTATAGGTTCCCATTTAAAAAAATGATGTTGACCTTCTTATCACCCTGAAAACACCACTTAAAAAATTTTTATCCGAGTACATCCATGTCCCCCTCCAAACCGTGTAACTTTTATCTGAAAAGTTTTTTGATAACAATTCACCATAAAAAGTTATTAGAGGTGTGCACTTAAAATGGGTCACCCTGTATATATATATATATATATATATATATATATATATATATATATATATATATATATATATATATATATATATATATATATATATATATATATATATATATATGACTGCATTATACCAATTGAAACCAATTTCGAGTCATTTGGATAATTTTTAAAATATTTTCACCAAAAATAAGCATTTTTACCTATACAAAATCTTTTAGAAGGGGTCAAATTCAGTACATGTTGTCTCAATCGATTCATCTCAGTGTCCCCAACAAATGTCAACCATAAAAATACCTTATATTGTCTCTTTAGATTTTGAAATAAATTGAAAATACACATAGAAATGGGATTTCACCCTTCAACCCCATTTTTAAGGGTGTTGCATCACTTTTTTCTAGTCTGGTTTATTTTTTTCGAATTTTCCGCACCAAAATCTATAATAATCAACAATAACATTGCTTGTCACTTAAAAGTTCTTGTCAAAATGCTTCCTTTATTAGACTACCATTCATATAATATATTTACGTTACCGTAGACAAATATTATTTTTTCAAAAAAATTTATTATTTTTCATGGAAAATAATAGATATTCGTGATATACTATGACAACATTTTTTATAGATAATTTTATGCTCTACAATAAATGTTATATACATATTTATGCTTATTGCTTTATTTTTTTAATTAAACGCAAAAAACAATAAAACTACCCTATTTGGACTTTTTTCAACCCTAAGTCGGCACGGGAAGGAGTTGGTTGATCATGACCAAACTTAATAGAAATTCAAGTCTCATGATGAAAACAAAGGCTGTAGCCGGGTAAGCATGCAAAATCGGCCTTTGCATGGATTTGGCTGATTATTTTTTTGAAAGTCACATTCTATGTAACATTCAACCTGACCAAATATTAGCTTTCAAAAATTTGTAGTTTTCGAAAAAAAAATTTTTTTTGATTTTCAAAAAAAATATTTTTTTGATTTTCAAAAAAAATATTTTTTTGATTTTCAAAAAAAATATTTTTTTGATAATCCATCAATCGAATTTGATGGTGCTTGTAGTATATTATCCTATCAAAAACATAAATGTGAAAAGAGAGCCAAGTTCATTATGATATATGCCTCGGTTGTTGACTTCAACAACAAAAGAAGTGATATCTAAATGGGTGCCAAGTTCAATGGTCAGTCCTGAAATTTATTTATAACAACATAAAATATTTTATAACAACTTAAAATATCATTTCTTCTTATAACTTACAAGGGAACCTTTTCAGGTCGAAAATTCGTATCGAGTTTAAACTTTGTGTATAGTTAGAGGAGGTTAAGGTAAGTAAGAAAAAAATTATCGTAGCTGCGGTAAAACGGTTTAAGGGGGTGAAACACCCCTATGAAAATGTGCAAAATAATCATATTTTTCAAATAACTCTGAAACTAATGAAGATTTTAAAAAACCTATAATGCCAACTTTTCATGATTTTTTAAGCTCTTTCGAATGGCGATAGTCAAAATTCAAAAAAATAAAACCGTTAACCCCCACCCCCCATCCACCCCATTATTAATTACAGATTTTTTTTTCTGTTAACTAAAATTAATTGTAGTATTTAAAAGTAATCCAAATATATAAGACATATTTCACAAAAAATTGTTTAACCCTTTCATCGTCACATTATCATATTTCGAAAAATATCAATTTATTACGTTAGCGATAAGAAAAGTATTGAAAAAGTGTTGAAAAGTTACCAATTTAGAAGGATATTTACATTTCAGGACCCCTAGAATCCAGTAAATTTTTTTTAGCGAATGTTAGTCTAGAAAACGGCCAGTTAAAATCATTATTAGTTATACGTTTGTTTCTTGTATTAGTCCGATTTACTTTATATGAATTCAATCCAGCTTCAAATATGAATTAATTTTGAATTTTCTTCGAAACTAATAAAAATATAAATAAATGTTTAGTACAACATTTTCTTGAAATTTTGAACTCTTTCGAATGATTATAGTCGAAATTCGAAAAAACGAAACCGTTAACCCTGACCCCATTAATTATTTATCATTTTTATTTCTATTGAATAAATTTTAGTATATTATAAAAGTAATTTAAATCCATCTTAACTACAAATTTTCATTTAAATATTTTAACCCTTTCATTTAAATATTTTAACCCTTTCATTGCAATTAAAAAAAAACAGTTTATTTTTATTTTTCTTATTAAAGATGACAAAATTATTGGTTTCGGTCGAAAATGTTGATGAGAATCCAAACATACAAATGCCAAATGTAAGTCGATGGTTTTCCGGCAAATTATACAAATGATCTCAAAAACGGCCGGAGTTATTAATTTCGACTATAATCATTCGAAAGAGTTTAAAAATTCAAGAAAATGTTGTACTAAACATTTATTTATATCTTTATTAGTTTCGAAGAAAATTCAAAATTAATTCATATTTGAAGCTGGATTGAATTCATATAAAGTAAATCGGACTAATACAAGAAACAAACGTATAACTAATAACGATTTTAACCGGCCGTTTTCTAGACTAACATTCGCTAAAAAAAAATTACTGGATTCTAGGGGTTCTGAAATGTAAATATCCTTCTAAATTGGTAACTTTTCAACATTTTTTCAATACTTTTCTTATCGCTAACGTAATAAAAAATTAAATTAATATTTTTCGAAATATGATAATGTGACGATGAAAGGGTTAAACAATTTTTTTGTGAAATATGTCTTATATATTTGGATTACTATTAAATACTACAATTAATTTTAGTTAACAGAAAAAAAAATCTGTAATTAATAATGGGGTGGGTGGGGGGTGGGGCTTAACGGTTTTATTTTTTTGAATTTTGACTATCGCCATTCGAAAGAGCTTAAAAAATCATGAAAAGTTGGCATTATAGGTTTTTTAAAATCTTCATTAGTTTCAGAGTTATTTGAAAAATATGATTATTTTGCACATTTTCATAGGGGTGTTTCACCCCCTTAAACCGTTTTACCGCAGCTACGATAATTTTTTTCTTACTTACCTTAACCTCCTCTAACTATATACAAAGTTTAAACTCGATACGAATTTTCGACCTGAAAAGGTTCCCTTGTTAGAATAATACATTGAAGCCTAAGGTCTGACTTGGCTAGTTTTCATATACGAATTATATTATAGCTTTCGCAAGTTATAAAGCTCTAAGTTCTTATTTTATTCTTCCGAAAATTTGGCTTGCTGGTAGAAACTAGCCATCGAACATATGGCTCTTCCATGACTGTTTTAGTAGGTACTTAATAATAATTCGTATATAAGAACTAGCCAAGTCAGACCTTAGGCTTCAATGTATTATTCTAAGTTATAAATTTTTAATAATGACAAAACGTTTACATATTTGAATTCCTTTAATTAACAGCTTTTATTTGATACCCCACTCGAATTTGGATAAAAAAATATCGTATCGCATAAACAGATATGCTTAGACGGTGTATAGTCGTATTCCTATATACAAGGTCCTCCAATAGTGCGTCCGGCATTCCTAGCGCATTTCCCGTAGGAGATAGAAAAAAAAGTTTGGTACATAATATTATTGGTTTGGAAAGATCAACGTCGTAAAATTATTTTTAATAATACAGGCTGTCCCATTTTTGCGCTGTAACAAAAACAAACATTTTTTAAATGGAACCCCCTATAAATTTTTCAGTATTCCGATGTCATATTTTAACCTCCACATTACCATCTATTCATTTTTTGATTTAGTGACAGTGTTGCCAAATTAGAATTTTTTTCCCGAAAAATAATCCATAAACAGGGTCAACTTTAAAAAATCGTAGCGACCTCGTTTTTTTGAAGCGATTGATTTTTTTAATAATAATATTAGTCCTGATAAAGAATAACATTTTGGTAATAACCAATTAGAATTTAGTTATACAGGGTGTCCATAAATAAATGTCAAAATTAGCAAATTTAAAAATGATAAAACTCATTTTTTTCAAATGTGACTACCCTTTTTTTATTTCGCTATTCGATGGGGTCTTTTCTCCTTTTCAATTTGTATTGTGGATGTCCTATGTCTAAACCCCATAGTTTCTCAGATATTTAATACTTTTAATAAAATTAACCTTTTTAATACACTTTTATGCACTGAAGTAGGCCGTACTGATGAAAAACAAATGACAAAATGTAGTACTTAAGTAACAATGAAATATTTGATTAAAATTAATAGTTAAAACGGATAATACTGATGTAAATAAATTATTTCTTTTATTTAAAAAAAATATGAAAAGTTACAAAATCGAAAAAATATAGAAGATAAAAGACCAGAATAAATGTTCTAAATGTCTTCTATTTCCATTCCGGCTCAAATCAATTCGCCGGCATTTGTTTTTCATCAGCACGGCCTACTTCAGTGCATAAAAGTGTATTAAAAAGGTTAATTTTATTAAAAGTATTGAATATCTGAGAAACTATGGGGTTTAGACATAGGACATCCCCAATACAAATTGAAAAGGAGGAAAGACCCCATTGAATAGCGAAATAAAAAAAGGGTAGTCACATTTGAAAAAAATGAGTTTTATCGTTTTTAAATTTGCTAATTTTGACATTTATTTATGGACACTCTGTATAACTAAATTCTAATTGGTTATTACCAAAATGTTATTCTTTATCAGGACTAATATTATTATTAAAAAAATCAATCGCTTCAAAAAAAACGAGGTCGCTACGATTTTTTAAAGTTGACCCTGTTTATGGATAATTTTTCGGAAAAAAAATTATAGTTTGGCAACACTGTCATAAATCAAAAAATAGATGGTAATGTGGAGGTTAAAATATGACATCGGAATACTGAAAAATTTATAGGGGGTTCCATTTAAAAAAATGTTTGTTTTTGTTACAGCGCAAAAATGGGACACCCTGTATTATTAAAAATAATTTTACGGCGTTGATCTTTACAAATCAATAGTATTATGTACTAAACTTTTTTTTCTATCTCCTACGGGAAATGCGCTAGGAATGCCGGACGCACTATTGGATGACCCTGTAGATATAGATATTTTTGAGAAGTGAAGAGTAAAATAAAATTAGAAAAAAAAACTTTTTTAAAAAACAAGCTTTTACATATAATAAACCTACATATGCACTAAAAAGTAAAAAATAAGTTTTTTTTTCACAAAGTCTTCCAGAATTCGTATGACTAAAAAAGCTTGTGGCGTTCATTTAATATTTAATGTAATATTTAGAAATATAAAAAATGTCGAAAATATCAATATAGGAAAAACTACATTTTCTACTACAAATTAATATTTTCAAATCTTCCATTAAATTGCATTAATATTATGTTAAAATGCATATATGTATGTATAATGTATATACATTATACATATATGTATACATTAATAATTGGAAATCTAGATTCAAATAGGACAAAGTACCTTCTGCTAGTTTAATTTAGTATTTTAAATTCCTGGTTAATTTATCGCACATGAAAGAAATATTTAGTAATCTAGATTCAAGATAGGAAAAAAAGTGTTAAGAGTATTTTATGTACCTTAAATTTTTATTTCAAAATATTACATGAAATATTTGGAATTCTAGATTCAAAATAGAATTAAGGGCTAAGAGTTTCTCAACGGAAAAACTACATTAGCTACTTTCAATGAATATTTCGTAATATTCCATAAAATTCCATATATTATGTACATAATTTATATCAAATATAATATAAAATATTATATCCTGTGAATATTTTGAAATTATATTCAACATAAAGGAAATACTACCTTATCATCTTTCAATTAATATTTTTAAATTGTACATTAAATTCCTGGATAATTTGATAAACTACAGGAATATTTTGGCTTCAAGATTTATCATGTGAAAAAGGGCTAAGAAATACCGAAAAGAAATACTACCTTATCTATTTTATAAATTAATATTTCAAAACATTAACATACATTGAATTTCAGGTTTATTTAGTATCAACATTACATTAATATTTGATCTACTATAGATTTTTCCAATATTGATATTTTCGACATTTTTTATATTTCTAAATATTACATTAAATATTAAATGAACGCCACAAGCTTTTTTAGTCATACGAATTCTGGAAGACTTTGTGAAAAAAAAACTTATTTTTTACTTTTTAGTGCATATGTAGGTTTATTATATGTAAAAGCTTGTTTTTTAAAAAAGTTTTTTTTTCTAATTTTATTTTATCCATTTTTAGTCAAAAGTTATTTATTTTTTATTATATTATATTCATTGCATCATAAGACCAGGACCAGATAGAGGGGGGGGGGGCTAGGAGGGTCATATGTCCCGGGTCCTGGTATCAGGGGCCTCGGCGTCCTGAAAATTATTTATATTTTACATTTTTACATTTTTTGATACTAATACTATTTTTAATAGAGATTATTTAAAAAACATAAATATACTACAAAAAAAACACACCTTGTAGAAAAAGTACTTAAAAAAACCTCACGGTTTTTAATACTAAATAATATCAGGAAGATATAAGAATTTTACTAGTACGAAAGTTGTTTGGAATGTCCTTACGCTCGGGCGAAGGGGGGAGGGGTCCCTCAAAATGTGGGCTGGCCCAAACCCCGTTGAAGCTCTCTCAGGGTCTGCATAAGACTAAAAACCCTTTTTACTTCCATGTTCGAAGAAATGGCAGTATTGTAATACCGTCAAAAAATTATGTCCGAGATAAGAGCAGATTCTGATTGTACTAACTTCAAAACGCAAAAAAAGTTAATTTCCACAAGGCGGCTGTGCGTGTGTCTGTATGTCTGTCTGTGTGTCTGTCTGGATGTAGAATTTTCTTCCGTTCACGATAACTACTGTAAATATGCACCGATTTAAATTATATTTGGGGAAAATGTTTGTCTCAGTGAGTACTCCAGACCTATTGATTTTGGTGCTAATCGAATTAGGGGTTTCCGAAATATTCGAAATTTTGTACAAATTATCGTCTGAAAAGTGATTAGTATCTCACCAATTTTGATAAGACTTGGTACACTTGTAGTTCAATAAAATCTAAGGAGCCCTTAATTCATAATCGTATCGAAAAAGCCACTAAAGGGGTGAAAATCACCCACAAAATTTTAATTTTAAATACTATTAAATTCATGTTGCCATGGAAAGAAACGCAGTTAAATTCAAATGTCACATAATTATTATTCTACAAAAATGTGTATTCTACAACTGACATTAGAATATTAGAAAACTAATAGTTATAATACAAAGGTGAGTTTTATATTAAAAATTATTGTAAAATATATTACAGAACATGGAAGTCATGATATTTTTTAAATCTGATCGAAATATATTGATTGAAATACCTACATAGAATGAACATTACACTTTTATGAAAATTAATATACGAAACTGTCTCTGAATACATAAAAATATTACCTCACAATCAGTGTCCAATGTTTATTTAGTCTCGTATATGAAGGAAGAAGGCATTTATAACATCAAACGTGACTCGCAGTTTAGTTGGTCATTTATTTATAATAATCAAACGTCTTACTTCAATCTTTAGTTTTTATTTTAAAATGAACACTAACGTTTTGATTGTATATTAGCTTCTTTAGAAATGAAGCGCAGATCCAGGGGAGGGGGCATGGTGAAATGACACCCCACACAAACCTAAAAAGTAAAGCAAATTAAATAGAAAAATGCTTATTAAATATACTAAAGTAACTTTTTTTGTCTATTTCACAGACCATGACCCCCTCCCCCATTGTAAATTTAGACTCGCGTCTCTTAGAAAAACAATACCTATTTAGATCTTCAAAATTACACTAACATAAATTAATTTGTATTTAATATTTTCAATAATGCCATAACAATATATAACATATACAGGTATGCATATAGGATGATATAATAATAATAAAATGCGATACTATAATACATATTTATTATACATAAGATTTAAATGAAAAAATAAAGCTAAAACGGCTAAAACTTTTCTATATGTCAATATAATCACTACAAATAAAATTTATAATACATACCTGATATTTATATAAAATTCGATAATTTTTCAATAATTTTCTTCAATTTATAATTTATAATCTTCACTCAGCAGTTTTTATTTGTATTATTATAAATTATTTGTATTCGAATATTATATTGCAAAATATTTTGACAAAACATAATTTAATGTTATTGTCGAAGCAAACCATGGTTACGCAATAATTTGAATTATGAAATAATACTTGATCACGAAGGCAAGTTATTTTATTATATTAGATACATCAAAAAAGACCTTATATTAAAATAACATAGCTATAAAAATGATAAAAAAGTGCATTGTCACGGAGAATACACCATATTTGAAAATTTGATGAAAATCGTACGACGGGAAGTTAGTTAAAAAACGGTCGGAAGATTTGTACCACGGGACATAGTGACATACATAGCATTTGAGTTAAGTAAAAGCTTGTAATAAACTGCCTTGGCAGGCACGAGACTTTTTTATACATCATGACACCGTATATTAAGTATTAATATGTGATTACTTTTATAATTTAATATCTGGTTTTAAAATTTTTTACTTACAAAATGATTTTCAGTGAATGAAATTGATACATTCTATTTAATATTGACATTAAATATTAAACGAAATCAATTAAGATTAGTGATTGTATTAACAAGTATTTATTTTGCTAGATTTCAATTTTGACACATCTAATAATAAATGCTAAAATTTTCATAGATTACTAGATTTTTTGTATTATTCAAATCATTTTTAAATTAAAACCATTAAAACTAAAATTATTCTTTTTTTTTGGTTAATTCATAAGATACAAAAAAAAATTGAACATAAATTATAGAAAATAATATTCTCTACAACTTGTATCTCAAACATTTTTTTCTAATACCTACCGTTTAAAAAATAAATCGAAAAAATATTTTTTTTTAGAAAATCGATTATTTCCTAAAAACAAATTTTGGGGGGGGGGAAATGAATAGAACATAAATTATAGATAAAAGTCCCTTCTACAACTTTAATCAAAAATATTTTTTTCTACTGCGCACCGTTTCAAAAATAATTCGAAAAGTTAAAGAATTGACATCAGTAAACATTCGTTTTCGGTTTACAGACACACAGACGTCATTGAGTTAATGGTTGTATATGATTCAGGGACCCTCAAAACGTGTAATTCCGTTAAAATCTCGAGTTCGAATTTTTTCGTGATCACTATACTTTATTTATACATTACATGTCATGTATGTATAAAAAAGTAAAAATTTATTGTATATCGACCCTAAAGTATTTCAGGAAAATATTTTCAGCTCCCTAAAACCGCTCCTTGGAGGTGGGGGGGGGCTATTTTGAGGGGTACATGCCCATTTCTCAGCAAAATCAAATGGAATGGTATATCAAAAAGTACATATTTGTAAAGATCATAAAAAAAATAAGAAACTTTCGTAAAACAAAAATTTTCATACATTCAATTGTTTAAGAAATAAGGCGACTTGTTCTCAAATTTTAAGGTTTTATTAGAAGTGCTCTAATTTTGTTAAATATTAATGGAATTTTATCATTTTTTTTTAAATTTAGAAAGTAGAAATAATAAACTTTGTAAAGATGTGTGATTATTTAAGATTTTAATAGTTTAAAGTGCCATTCGCGACATATTAAAAATGCAAAAGTTCAATTAGGGATTATTCAAAATTTTTAAATACAATGGTATATCAATTAGTACTTTATCTTAATAAAGACATGTAAATAAACAACTTTTGTTAAGAAAATTTAAAATTATAATTTTCAGTTTTCAAATTTAAAATTATAATTTTAAATTTTAAATCCCATATTAATATGACCAGTCCCTTCGATGTCGTTATAACCGGTTTCTACTGTAATTTAATAAAACTGTAAAGTAAGAACAAGGAACTTAATTTGTTAAAATAGATAACATATGTTTATTTATAATATAAAATACAATATGCAAGTATAAAGAAATTAACATTCAAACAATACAATAACTTGTATAAATTACATATAAAATATTTCAAATATCCTGTTGCAAATACATATAATAAATATTTGTAGTAATTACATATACTAATTAACAATAAGTACGTCTATAATTTTATCGGATTACTTTTTGATAGGTACCTACATATTAATCATTTGTATAAGATTACAATACAGTTTGAAGCAATATACTGTTCTTTGATAAAGAACATAAAATAAGCTAAAAGTTAAGTAAAGTATAGCATGTTTTAATCACACATTTTGAAAAAAAAAATCGATAAAGTGAATCAATTATACCATTTTTTTAAAAAACGGTTTACATGTTTTTTACGATATTTTATAGCCTATTGATATACATAATAAAAAATAATCCAAATAGAAATTAACTTTCCTCGAATTCAGAAATTAAAACAAGTTTCTTTAAACGAGGAAATACAGTTTTAAATTGTTCAGTATCTAAATAAGGAATTTTATTTCCAGCAATATTTAATACTTCTAAATTTTCCATAGTTTTGAAATCATTTAAATTTAATTGAGTTAAGTTATTATAACTTAAGTTTAATATTTTCAATTTAGTAAAAAAAGGAAAAGTATTTTCTTTAATAACCAATTTATTATAAGACAAATCTAATTCTTCTAAAGTATTTTTTTCATCAAATGAATCATATGCAAATTTACTTATTTTATTATTTCTTAAATTTAAAACTTTTAAGCTGTTAATTTTTAGAAATTGATAACTTGGTATCTGTTCAATTAAATTGTCTTCTAAATTTATATATCTCAAATAAGGATTTAGATAAAAAGGAAAGTTATTATGAATTTCAATTATTTTCGTATTTTGTAAACTGTACGATTTTATATTTGGTGTCGAAGTTAACGCATATTCGTCCACGTACATATTAACCCTGTTATTTTTTATAGTAACATATTCTAACTTATTTAGTTTTTTAAATGTATAGTTTGTTATATTTTTTATGTTATTGAAATTTGAAATAAATTCCCTGATGTTCTTGATATTTTCTGGTGCAAAAATTTTTGGATTTAATTCTGTGATGTCGCTTCTACTAATTGATACAGAAAATAATGGTTCCGGAGCATTTTCTATCTCATCCAAGAACTCATTCAATGTAACTTTATCACATATTAAATAATTATGATTTTCAATCTTGCATTCGCCACTGCAATATAATATTGTATCGAAGAATACGAATGTGACGAAGATTATACAAATACTTTTATAAAGCATTCTGGAAATAATAAAAATAATTAAATAGTTTAAAATTTAAAATGCAAATTAAAATTATTTATTATTTCTAGGGCTGCATGCCGACATAAATAAAGACTAGCTTAAATTAGGACGAAACAAAATTGAAATGATATCTATTATCTACTTCACTTAAAAATATAAAAATTATATACTCATTGATATTAATCTTTAAATGAAGAACTAAATTAAAATAATATTTCAAGAAAAATACACAAAAATAATTTAGTTAATGCACCATTTTTAGTCACAATATTTCTATAATAAATAATTTAATATTAAATAATACATTGCAACCCCCTTTTGAAAATAATAATAATAATAATATATTATCAAAAATTATAAAAATTTCAATATGTACTTACATTAGCTATTTCTTTAAAGAATGCACGATTAATTTAAAAATATAAATTTTTTTAAATCACGCTTGACATTTATACTTATAATTGTTTTCTTATCAGATTTAATTAGTTTTTCGTAGAAAGTATATAATCTACTTATCTGTTTAATCAGTATCTATATAAACCATTAACAAAGCGTTAATAATAAATATGATGATACCATATTATAATGATTATTATTATTAAATAATAGAAAAATATGTCACGTCCTATATTTTATCCTTACATTTAATAAAACACAATGTCTCTCTGTCTGTCTGTCTGTCCGTTAGTGCGCTTATCACACAAGAACCACTTATACGATTTACGTGTTTTTTTTAATTCATCGATATGTTATTTACCTTACAATTAGTATATATTTGGTTACGTTAGGTAACATAAGGAATAAGCAGGACGATAATAGTAAATCAAGTTGGAAAAATTTGCACCAATACGCTACCTAAACCGTCAAACAATGAACAATAAAATGTAGTAAAGAATTGTGAAGAATAATAAATTCTATATGTAATTTTTCAAAAAACCTAAACAATAATTCCGTAATCCACGCGAGCGAAGTCGCGGGCACAGCTAGTATGATGTATATTTATTTACTTGCCTACAAAACAAATCAATACTAAATCATATTTAAAAAATTTTTGTCTATTTTATAAATATATTTACAAATTTAAATTCCTCATTTGCTTTATTCGATAACAATTTTAATATTAATCTATAAATGTTGTTTGTATGTACATATACTATAATAGATATGTATATAGTTTGTATAGGTATATATTTATTTATAAAATTAAATACAATATAAATAAAATAAAAGTTAAAAGAATAAAAATATTTCATATAATTTTCATTTCCATTTTTTTTTCGAATATGTATTGTAATGTAAAAAAATATAAAATATTATAATATAAAAAGTTGGATTTTTAATGCGCCCTCACTGAACAAAAGTTGGGAGATTATAAAGTACATTAAGTCATTTACATTATATTTTACATTTGAATCTTTCTTTAAATGTATATTTATACAGGATGATCCAGACCACCCGTCCACTATATTTTACGCCCAAACTATTGAAGATAGACTTTCATACTTTCAATTGTTTAGAAAATATGGCGACTTGATCTCAAATTTTAGGGTTTTACTAAAAGTGCTCTAATTTCGTTAAATGTTAATGAAATTTTTTTTTTTTTTTAAATTTAGAAAGTAGAAATAATGACTTTTGTAATGATTAATGAATATTTAAGATTTTGATAGTTTAAAGTGACATACGCGACATATCAAAAATGCAAAAGTTCAATTAGCGATAATTCAAAAAATTTAAATACAATGGTACATCAATGAGTACTTTATCTGAAAAAGACATGTAAATAAACAACTTTTGTTAAGAAAATTAAAAATTAAAAATCAAAATTTTAAAATGGAAAATTGAAAATTATAATTTTTAATTTAAAATTTTATTATCAAAAGTTGTTTATTTACGTATCTTTTTTAAATTAAAGTATTAATTGATATACCATTGTATTTAAATTTTTTGAATTATCGCTAATTGAACTTTTGCATTTTTGATATGTCGCGTATGTCACTTTTAACTATCAAAATCTTAAATATTCATAGATCATTACAAAAGTCATTATTTCTATTTTCTAAATTTAAAAAAAGAATAAAATTTTATTAATATTTAACGAAATTAGAGCACTTTTAGTAAAACCCTAAAATTTGAGATCAAGTCGCCATATTTTCTATACAATTGAAAGTATGAAAATTTTTGTTTTACAAAAGTTTCTTACTTTTTTATGGTCTTTACAATTATGTACTTTTGAATATACCGTTCTATTTGATTTTACTGAGAAACGGGCATGTACCCCCCAAACTACCCCCTAAGGCGCAGTTTTAGGGGGTTGAAAATATTTTCTTGAAATTCTTTAGGGTCGATATACATAGTAATTTTTTTTTATAAAACTCTATCTTCAATAGTTTGGGCGTAAAACATAGTGGACGGGTGGTCTGGATCATCCTGTATAATACGTATTGATTAAAATTATCAGTAAAGTATGTGCTCTCGATGATTTTAAAATATTCTATTGTGCCCCCATGGATAAAAATATTACCAACACCTATTGAATAAATATGTAGATTGAAGTGCAGATATTTTATTTGTAATTTCTTAAACCATGACTATAATTTTCACTGATTACTTTGTTTAATTATTTATAATCATTTGTATAAGATTACAATAAGATCAGGTACCTAACAAAGCAAGGAATGAAACATATAAACTTAAATGTAAAAAAAAAATACATAAATAATGATCTATTTGCAAATTTTTTACCATATTTTATAACTGTTCAGTGAAATCCATTGATATAAATAAAAACTAGGGGCTGTGCCCCTGGGCGCTTCGCGCCCCAACCCCCTTTCACGCCATATTTTTTACACGAATTTACTCGGGTCTTCGACCCTCGTATGTGTATATATCATAAATTATCATGTTAATTTTTTAATTTAGCGGAGATAATCAATATTAAAATTTTCAGTTATCTTACATGTACAAATTACCTAATCACAAATTTACTCAGGTATGCGACCCTCGTATGTGTATATTATAATAATTTTCCATTCTTTTTGCTGATACTAATTTTTTTCTTAAATTGGCGGTGATAATCACTTATCATTATTACAATTTTCAGTTATATTACATGTATAAATTACCCAACCTAAAATGTACTGTTATTTATTAAATGGTTAACTTTTTATTTTTATATATTTTTAATTTTTGTTCAATTTTAATCAAAATTAAAACTTTAAAAAAATAGCAATTTTAATTATTTTCATGCGACGCCCCTGACTTAATTATAATTTTAAAAAAATTATTAATATATCAATCTCAACTTACAAAAAAATAATAATTCATAAATAATTTTTTTTGAGGCGCAACTGATCTATATTATAATTTTCATATTTTTCTTAAATTTCTAATTTTTGAACAATTAAAAATTTTTCTGAGACGCTACTGACTTATTTATTTTTAAATGTGAACTTTTGGATAAATTGCATCAATCTCCTACTACAAAACTATTAAAAATTCTATTTTTATACAATTTCATTAAAAAAACACAAATTTAAAAATATTTGAAACGCCGTCCCTGATTTAAATGAATAATTTCAACAATTAAAAAAAATTCAACAATTTCACTCAAAATAATTTTTTTACAAACATAAAAAATATGTCACATGTAAAAAATCACGTAATTTTGGAACTATCATATCTAACTTTCAAAAAAATAATAATTCATAAATAATTTTTTTGAGGCGCTACTGATTTATATTATAATTTTCATATTTTTCTGAAATTTCTAATTTTTGAACAATTTAAAAAAAATCTAATATTTTACAAACGTTACGAAATGTGTCAGTTCCAAAAAATTTCATATATACACTCGACAAATTAATTAAGGGGACACCTAAAAAATAGCATGTTTTCAAATGCTTGTAACTTGGTCAAAAATTGACTTTTTTCAAAACTTTTTTACTATTAAATTGAGTAAATTTACTCTACTTTATGATGGTCTAATTCGTTCCTCAACATCTTTTCATTTTTTAACTTTTTTATGTAGTTATATAAATAAAAAAAAAAACTGCATATTTTGACACTTGATGTAGAGTGCATTTATGTAGAAAATGAAATTTTGAAATAACCTTTTTTTAGAGAATTTTAATACCTTCAAATTTATATTCGTGCGGAAAAAATGTGACAAAAATTCGCAAAGGTATTACAGTTTTAGTGAAAATCAGGAAAAAATAATTCAAATGAATATAGCCGGAGTAATTTTGGTGGTACAGAAAATAAATAAAAATAAAAATGAAGCTCAAAGTATCACCTTTCAGATTATGCAATGTAATGAACGATTTTTTTATGAATTACAAAAAATATTCAAACTTTAAACAGAATAGAAAATATGAGTAATTAGACAGTAAAATTAAAACAAAGAATACATACCCTAAACATTACATTTTAGGTGGCCCGAGCTAGAAGTCTCATTAACAATACATGTTCTTTATAATTCATTTTTATTTTTTTAAATAGGACCATATTACGCGAAGATATTCAACTTTGATGTCTCAACATCAGAAAACCCAAAAAAATTACAAATTTGCAAATTGTTAAATTTTTTTCGTAAAATAAAGCAGGTCATGGAATGTTTAAGAAGTCAAAAAATACTTATTTTTACTAAATATTTATTTTTACATGCACAAATGCATGTATACAGTAAGCACACATATTTAGGTACAATTTTAAAACCATATGGATCATTTTGGGTTATTATTTCAGTAAAATAATGCATTTTTTGACTTCTTAAAATTTTTCATAAGCTGCTTTATTTCGAGAAAAATTTCAATAAATTCGAATTTGTAATTTTTTTGGGTTTTCTGATGTTGAGACATCAAAGTTGAATATCTTCGCGTAATATGGTACTATTTAAAAAAATAAAAATGAATTATAAAGAACATGTATTGTTAATGAGACCTCTAGCTCGGGCCACCTAAAATGTAATGTTTAGGGTATGTATTCTTTGTTTTAATTTTACTGTCTAATTACTCATATTTTCTATTCTGTTTAAAGTTTGAATATTTTTTGTAATTCATAAAAAAATCTTTTATTACATTGCATAATCTGAAAGGTGATACTTTGAGCTTCATTTTTATTTTTATTTATTTTCTGTACCACCAAAATTACTCCGGCTATATTCATTTGAATTATTTTTTCCTGATTTTCACTAAAACTGTAATACCTTTGCGAATTTTTGTCACATTTTTTCCGCACGAATATAAATTTGAAGGTATTAAAATTCTCTACAAAAAGGTTATTTCAAAATTTCATTTTCTACATAAATGCACTCTACATCAAGTGTCAAAATATGCAGTTTTTTTTTTAGTTTATATAATTACATAAAAAAGTTAAAAAATGAAAAGATGTTGAGGAATGAATTAGACCATCATAAAGTAGAGTAAATTTGCTCAATTTAATAATAAAAAAGTTTTGAAAAAAGTCAATTTTTGACCAAGTTACAAGCATTTGAAAATATGCTATTTTTTAGGTGTCCCCTTAATTAATTTGTCGAGTGTATATATATATTTGAAACGACACCAGCCCCTGATTTAACCTCCCCCCCCCCCCGTTCAGCAAAACGATTAAAAATTATATTTAATTCACTTTATTAAAAAATGCAAATTTAAATACTTTTAAAACGCCGTCCCTGGCTTAATTAGTATTAATTATAAATTTTCAGATAACCTGCATCAATTCTACAACTTTTTTTAACAAATTTGAACAAAATGAACAATTTCAATAAAAGTTTAATATTTTTATAAACGTCAAAAACTATGACATATCAAAATGTCAAAAAGCACGTGGTTTTAAGAAAAATGACAGGTCTAACGTCATTTTTAATCAACCAGAGCACGCGTAAATGATAGAAATTTCCAGACAAAACACGATAGCTCTAATTCCTTAATGCGGCCCAAATTACAGTCGGACAGATAAATGTTGGTGAATTTTTTACGTAGTGTCTCGCAAAAAAAATCATATCACAGAAACTATTGTAATGTTGTAAAAAAAATATATCCTATAAACTGTATCAAGAATGAATCTAAATACAGTGAAAAAATGAAAAAAATCTAGTGAAACGTTTATGAATCCATAAATTTATAGTGACCGGACAGACATACAAATATATAAAAAAATAAATATATATATATATATATATATATATATACCGGGTGTCCCAGATAACTTTTCCAGCATGGGGATCTCAGTATCTATAAGAGACAGTTTTAGTTAAATGAGATGAAATATATGTATGAAAGGGGTGAGTATTATTACACCAAAAAATATTCATAATTCTATGTGGTTTAGGCGGTATACCCAAAAAACTGAAAATTGGGAATTTCTTTAAATGGCTATAACTTTTTTGTTCATGTAGATAGGTACTTTTTGTTTGCGGTTTCTCAAAGCACTTTTTTGTGTAGAATTGATTGGTGTATTTAGAATTTTAATATTACTTTTAGTTTCCGAGATACAAGCTCTAACTTTAGTTTTTCTTATGGGCCACTAAGTTGACTATATCATATTTGAACGTGTTTTTTACTCAGCTTTACAACGATATGTCACATGCCATATTTATTATCGAAAAAAAGTCGAAATACTAAATATCAGTGATATTTATGAAGTATTTTATTACAAACTTTAAAGTGAGCCATGAAAAACAAAAATTGTAAACAAAAATCACAATAACAACAATCAAAATAACAAATGAATATTTGAAACAATGAACTATTTGAAAAAATATGTTATAATTTTCTTTTCGATAGTAAATATGGCAAGTGACACATCGTTGTAAAGTAGAGTAAAAAACACGTTCAAATATGCCATAGCCAACTTAGTGCCCCATAAGAAAAACTAAAGTTAGGGCTTGTAACTCGGAAACTAAAAGTGATATAAAAATTCTGAATACACCAAACAATTCTACACAAAAAAGTGCTTTAAGAAACCGCAAACAAAAAATACCTATCTACATGAACAAAAAAGTTATAGCCATTTAAAGAAATTCCGAATTTTCAGTTTTTTGGGTATACCGCCTAAACCACATAGAATTATGAATATTTTTTGGTGTAATAATACTCACCCCTTTCATACATATAATTCATCTCATTTAACCAAACCTGTATCTCTTATAGATACTGAGATCCCCATGCTGGAAAAGTTATCTGGGACACCCGGTATACACAGCGTTTATATTATAGTGTGATAAATTAACAAAATAAGGAATTTTATTTCCAGCAATATTCAATACTTCTAAATTTTCCATAGCTCTAAAATTATTAAAATTGAATTGAGTCAAATTATTATAACTTATGTTCAATATTTTCAATTTAGTCAATAAAGAAAATGTATTTTCTCTAATAATCAACTGATTATAAAATAAATCTAAATCTTCTAAAGTATTTTGTGGATCAAATGAATCAAATTGAAACATACCAATTCTATTATTTCTTAGAATTAAAACTTTTAAGTTATTAAAATGCGTTATTGGTATCTGTTAAATTGTGATTTTATATTTGGTGTTAATCTTAAAGCCGCCCTGCTAGTGTACATATTGACCCTGTTATTTTTAACAGTAACATATTCTAACTTATTTAGATTTTTAAATGTAAAGTTCGTTGTAATTTTTATATTGTTGAAATTTGAAATAAATTCCCTGGTATATCTAATTTTTTCTGATGTAAAAATTGTTGGATTTAATTCTGTAATGTCGCTTCTAATAATTGATACAGAAATAAACTGCCTTGGCAGGCACGAGACTTTTTTATACATCATGACACCGAAGTATTAATGTGATTACTTTTATAATTTAATATTTGATTTTAAAATTTTTAACTTACAAAATGATTTTCACTGAATGAAATTGATACATTGTATTTAATATTGACATTAAATATTAAACGAAATCAATTAAGAATAGTGATTATTGTATTAACTATTTATTTTGCTAGAATTCAATTATAACACTTTTAATAATAAATGCCAAAATTTTCATAGATAACTAGATTTTTTGTATTATACAAATCATTTTTAAATTAAAACTAAAATAATTCTTTTTTTTGGTTAATTCATAAGATACAACAAAAAAAAATAGAACATAAATTATAGAAAATAATATTCTCTACAACTTGTATCTCAAACATTTTTTTCTAATACCTATAACCGTTTAAAAAATAAATCGAAAAAATTAATTTTTTTAGAAAATCAATTATTTCCTAAAAACAAATTTTTGGGGGGGGAGGTTAATGGATAGAACATAAATTATAGATAAATACCCTCTACAACTTTGATCTAAAACCTTTTTTTCTAATGTGCACCGTTTATACATCATGACACCGAGTATTAATATGTGATTACTTTTATAATTTAATATTTGATTTTAAAATTTTTTACTTACAAAATGATTTTCAATGAATGAAATTGATACATTGTATTTAATATTGACATTAAATATTAAATGAAATCAATTAAGATTAGTGATTATTGTATTAACAAGTATTTATTTTGCTAGATTTCAATTTTGACAGTTCTAAAAATAAATTCCAAAATTTTCATAGATAACTAGATTTTTTGTATTATGATATCATTTTTAACTTAAAACTAAAATTATTCTTTTTTTGGTCAATTCATAAGATACAAAAAAAAGAATAGAACATAAATTAAAGAAAATAGTATTCTCTACAACTTGTATCTCAAACATTTTTTTCTAATACCTACCGTTTAAAAAATAAATCGAAAAATTTAAATTTTTTAGAAAATCGATTATTTCCTAAAAAAAATTTGGGGGGGGGGGGGAAAGAATAAATTATAGATAAAAGTCCCCTCTACAACTTTAATCTGAAATATTTTTTTCTACTGTGCACCGTTTCAAAAATAATTCGAAAAGTTCAACAATTGACACCAGTAAACATCCGTTTCCGGTTTAGTGATGGTTTTCAAAAATAGGAGGTGCACATCTAGAGCATACAAGAACCTTAAGTTTAAAATTTCATGTTCGTAAGTATTACAGTTTAGGCTGTAGAGCGTTCACAGACAGACACACACACAGACGTCATTGAGTTAACGGTTGTATAGAATAGAATAGAATAGAATATTTTATTTATTTCATTATGAAATACGTCAAATTACAAAAAAGAGGTACATACTCACATAAACATCCATGTAGATATTAGAAAAAACAAAAAGAATTCTAGTTAGACAATACAATTAATAAAGAAACAATTATGCTTTACGGTAAATAACACATTATAATTAACAAAAATGAGAAAAAGAAAAATATATATATACCTATATGAATTATTCCAACTTATAATTGTATACTAGGGGCTGTGCCCCTGGGCGCTTCGCGCCCCAACCCCCTTTCACGCCATATTTTTTACACAAATTTACTCGGGTCTGCGACCCTCGTATGTGTATATATCATACTCGTTCCACTATTTATTGATAGTTAATTTTTTCATTTGGCGGAGATAATCAATATTACAATTTTCAGTAATTTTACATGTACAAATTACCTAATCACAAATTTACTCAGGTCTGAGCCTTCGGCTGCGACCCTCGTATGTGTATATTATAATAATTTTCCAATCTTTTTGCTGATACTCATTTTATTTATTAAATTGGCGGTGATAATCACATATCAATATTACAATTTTCAATAATATTACATGTATAAATTACCCAACCTAAAATGTACTGTTATTTATTAAATGGTTAACTTTTTATTTTTATATATTCCTGAAGTTTTTAATTTTTGTTCAATTTTAATCAAAATTAATTTGTCTACGTCACTTTTAAAAAATAGCAATTTTAATTATTTTCATGCGCGCCCCTGACTAAATTATAATTAAAAAAAAAAAGATTCAAAAAAATAATAATTCATAAATAATTTTTTTGGGGCGCTACTGATCTATATTATAATTTTCATATTTTTTTGAAATTTCTAATTTTTGAACAATTAAAAAAAAATTTTGAGACGCTACTGACTTATTTATTTTTAAATGTGAACTTTTGGATAAATTGCATCAATCACCTACAACAAAACTATTTAAAATTATATGTATATACAATTTCATTAAAAAACACACAAATTTAAAATTATTTGAAACGCCGTCCCTGATTTAAATGAAACATGTATAAATTACACAACCTAAAATGTACTGTTATTTATTAAATAATTTTAAAAACATTGCACTTTTAAAAAATAACAAATTGAACTATTTTCATGCAACGCCCCTGACTAAATTATAATTAAAAAAATAATATATCAATCTCAAAACTTTCAAAAAAATAATAATTCATAAACAATTTTTTATAGGCGCTACTGATCTATATTATAATTTTCATATTTTTATGAAATTTATATTTTTGAACTATAAAAAATGTTTTTTAAAGTTTTTACAAACGTTACGAAATGTGACAGTTCCCAAAAATTTCATATATTTAAAACGACACCAGCCCCTGACTTAATTATTATTTTTAAATGTGAAATTTTGAATAAATTACATCAACAAAACTATTAAAAATTATATTTTTATACAATTTCATTAAAAAAACACAAATTTAAAAATATTTTAAACACCGTCCCTGATTTAAATGAATAATTTCAACAATTAAAAAAAATTCAACAATTTCACTCAAAATAATTTTCTTACAAACATAAAAAATATGTCACATGTAAAAAACCACGTAATTTTGGAACTATCAAATTTAACGTCATCAAAAATTTTCTCACTCCTAATAGAAAACGATAGAAAACCTTCTAGAACATTCCCTGTCATCTGTTATCTGTCAAATTTAAACTAATTAGAAAAAAAGATTTTAAATATTTTTTAATTCGCCGCTCCTGACATTATACTTTTTAATATTATCTATAGATAATTATACTAATTACATCAAATTACCAATCTATTTTGTTTAAAATTTAATTTATAAGCAATTTAATCAAAATGTACAAAATAACATTTCTTTCCACGCTCCTGACGTATATAAGATAAAAAACAGCTGTTTATAATTTCTTCGTTTAACAATTTCAATCAAAATCTATTTTACGTAGAAATTATAATTGATTCACAAATCTAACATTTTAAAATTAATCAAGTAATTTATCAGTGTGTTTTTTATTCAAATGTCAATAAAAATCCATGTGTTTTCTTCTTTATAAATGTCATATTATGACAGATATAAACAAAAGACAACAGTGATATCTTGTAATTTAGTAAATTATCGTAAAAATAGTATTTTTCAAACGACCATCACACTGTCTGACAAAACAAAAGCCGACACTCGAACCAGCTAATTCAACGTTTTTTCAGTAAAATTTCGATGTACTTTTTCGGAAAAAAATCACAGCTCAGAGACCTTTCATAGCTAAGAAATGAAATCTAGCCTATTGACTGGAAAAAGAGTCAAGCTACATGACGAAAAAAAAATTATTAAAATCGGCCGGGTAATTCCAGAGTCTATAAAGCTATAGTTTCGTGCGGATATATAAATAAATAAATAAATAAATAAATATATATATATTCATACACGTTTATATTATAGTGTGATGCATTTCTTACATAAAAAATCTTTTAAACTATTTTTTAATGATTCATTTTAAGTTTTTACAAACGTTACGAAAAAATTCACATATTTAAAACGATACCAGCCCCTGACTTTATTATTTTTAAATGTGAAATTTTGAATAAATTGCATCAACAAAACTCAACAACTTCATTAAAAAAACACAAATGAAAAAATATTTGAAACGCCGTCCCTGATTTAAATGAATAATTTCAACAATTAAAACCTAAAATGTACTGTTATTTTTTAAATTGTTAACTTTTAAATTTTTATCTATTCCTGAAGTTTTTAATTTTTGTTCAATTTTAATCAAAATTATTTTGTCTATGTCACTTTTAAAAAATAGCAATTTATTTATTTTCATGCGACGCCCCTGACTTAATTATAATTTAAAAAAAATATATTAATATATCAATCTCAAATGTTTCAAAAAAATAATAATTCATAAATAATTTTTTTAAGGCGCTACTGATCTATATTATAATTTTCATATTTTTTGAAATTTCTTATTTTTGAACAATTAAATTTTTTTTTTCAAAGTTTTTACAAACGTTACGAAATGTGACATTTCCCACTTTCATATATTTAAAACGACACCAGCCCCTGACTTAATTATTATTTTTAAATGTGAAATTTTGTATATTGCATCAACAAAACTCTTAAAAATTATATTTTTATACAATTTCATTAAAAAAAACACAAATTAAAAATATTTGAAACGCCGTCCCTGATTTAAATGAATAATTTCAATTAAAAAAATTCAACAATTTCACTCAAGATATTTTTTTTTGTAATATTATAAATAATTTTATTTATAATATTACATGTATAAATTACCCAACCTAAAATGTACTGTTATTTATTAAATGGTTAACTTTTTATTTTTATGTATTCCTGAAGTTTTTAATTTTAGTTCAATTTTAATCAAAATTAATTTGTCTGTCACTTTTAAAAAATAGCAATTTTAATTATTTTCATGCGACGCCCCTGACTTAATTATAATTAAAAAAAATGATTAATATATCAATCTCAACTTTCAAAAAAATAATAATTCATAAATAATTTTTTTCAAGGCGCTACTGATCTATATTATAATTTTCATATTTTTCTGAAATTTCTAATTTTTGTACAATTAAAAAATTTTTTTGGGACGCTACTGACTTATTTATTTTTAAATGTGAACTTTTGGATAAATTGCATTAATCTCCTACAACAAAACTATTAAAAATTATATTTTTATACAATTTCATTAAAAAATGCAAATTTAAAAATATTTGAAACGCCGTCCCTGATTTAAATGAATATTTTCAGCAATTAAAAAAAAAATCAACAATTTCACTCAAAATAATTTTTTTACAAACGTAAAAAATATGTCACATGTAAAAAACCACGTAATTTCAATAACTATCAAATCTAACGTAATCAAAAATTTTCTCACTCCTAATAGAAAAGGTAGAAAACCTTCTAGAACATTCCATGTCATCTGTCATCTGTCAGAATGCACGTAAATCAGACAGAAACATATGATTTCGTCCAATCAGAGCTACAGATTAAAAAAAAATGCCGACGGTATTTTATCATAAAATTTAATTTTAACAAAATTTTTCACGTACTTTTTCGGAAAAAAATCACAGCTCAGAGACCTTTCATAGCTAAGAAATGAAATCTAGCCTATTGACTGGAAAAAGAGTCAAGCTACATGACAAAACAAAAATTATCAAAATCGGCCTGGTGAATCCAGAGTCTATAAAGCTATAGTTTCGTGCGGATATATAAATATATATATATATATTCATACTGTGCCCCTGGGCGCTTCGCGCCCCAACCCCCTTTCACACCATATTTTTTACACAAATTTACTCGGGTCTGCGACCCTCGTATGTGCATATATCATCCTCCTACCACTATTTTTTGATAGTTAATTTTTGAATTTGGCGGAGATAATCAATATTAAAATTTTTAGTAATCTTACATGAATAAATTACCTAATTACAAATTTACTCGGGTCTGCGACCCTCGCATGTGTATATTGTAATAATTTTCCATTCTTTTTGCTGATACTCATTTTTTTCTTAAATTGGCGGTGATAATCACATTATTACAATTTTCAGTAATATTACATGTACAAATTACCCAACCTCAAATGTACTCGGGTCTCAGCCTTCGGCTGTGACCCTCGTATGCATTAGTATATTATATTATAACCCTAAAAATGATCATTGAAAACATTTATTATTATTAATATTTAATTTTTAATCAAAATGAATTTGTCTACGTCACTTTTAAAAAATAGAAATTTTAATTATTTTTATGCGACACCCCTGACTTAATTATTATTTAAAAAAAAATTATTAATATATCAATCTCAAAACTTTCAAAAAAATAATAATTCATAAATAATTTTTTTTAATGCGCTACTGATCTATATTAAAATTTTCATATTTTTTTTGAAATTTCTAATTTTTGAACAATTAAATTTTTTTTTTTCAAAGTTTTTACAAACGTTACGAAATGTGACATTTCCCACTTTCATATATTTAAAACGACACCAGCCCCTGACTTAATTATTATTTTTAAATGTGAAATTTTGTAAACTGCATCAACAAAACTCTTAAAAATTATATTTTTATACAATTTCATTAAAAAAAACACAAATTAAAAAATATTTGAAACGCCGTCCTTGATTTAAATGAATAATTTCAACAATTAAAAAAAATTCAACAATTTCACTCAAAATAATTTTTTTTTTTGTAATATAATAAATAATTTTATTTATAATATTACATGTATAAATTACTTAAACTAAAAATACACCTTAACCACAAAATTTATGTCACTCGATACGTGTTTCGACTTCACAAGAAGTCCTCATCAGGAGCCTAACGATTCCAGACTTAAATGGTTAACTTTTTAATTTTTATATATTCCTGAAGTTTTTACTTTTTGTTCAATTTTAATCAAAATTAATTTGTCTACGTCACTTTTAAAAAATATCAATTTTAATTATTTTCATGCGATGCCCCTGACTTAATTATAATTTAAAAAAAATTATTGATATATCAATTTGAACTTTCAAAAAAATAAAAATTCATAAATAATTTTTTTCGAGGCGCTACTGATCTATATTATAATTTTCATATTTTTCTGAAATTTCTAATTTTTGAACAATTAAAATTTTTTTTAAGTTTTTACAAACGTTACGAAATGTAACAAAAATTTCATATATTTAAAAAGACACCAGCCCCTGACCTAATTATTATTTTTAAATGTGAAATTTTGACTAAAATTGCATCAACAAAACTATTAAAAATTATATTTTAATAAAATTACAATAAAAAAACACAAATTTAAAAATATTTGAAACGCCGTCCCTGATTTAAATGAATAATTTCAACAATTAAAAAAAATTCAACAATTTCACTCAAAATAATTTTTTTACAAACATAAAAAATATGTCACGTAAAAAACCACGTAATTTCAATAACTATCAAATCTAACGTCATCAAAAAATTTCTCACTCCTAATAGAAAAGGATACAAAACCTTCTAGAACATTCCCTGTCAGCTGTCAGCTGTCATCTGTCAAGAAGCACGTGTATGTCGAATCTGACAGAACATACGTCATTTTCGACCAATCAGAAACTCGAATTAGAAATAAATGCCGATGGTTTTTTACCTTAAAATTTAATTTTCAGTAAAATTTCGATGTACTTTTTCGGAAAAAAATCACAGCTCAGAGACCTTTCATAGCTAAGAAATGAAATTTAGCCTATTGACTGGAAAAAGAGTGAAGCTACATGACGAAAAAAAAATTATCAAAATCGGCCGGGTAATTCCAGAGTCTATAAAGCTATAGTTTCGTGCGGATATATAAATAAATATATATATATATATTCATACACGTTTATATTATAGTGTGACTAGGGGCTGTGCCCCTGGGCGCTTCGCGCCCCAACCCCCTTTCACGCCATATTTTTTACACAAATTTACTCGGGTCTGCGACCCTCGTATGTGCATATCTCATACTCCTACTACTATTTTTTGATAGTTAATTTTTTAATTTGGCGGAGATAATCAATATTAAAATTTTCAGTAATTTTACATGAACAAATTACTTAATTACAAATTTACTCGGGTCTGCGACCCTCGCATGTGTATATGGTAATAATTTTTTATTCTTTTTGCTGATACTCATTTTTTTCTTAAATTGGCGGTGATATAACTTATCATTATTACAATTTTCCAGTAATATTACATGTACAATTTACCCAACCTCAAATGTACTCGGGTCTCAGCCTTCGGCTGCGACCCTCGTATGCATGAGTATATTATATTATAACCCTAAAAATGATCATTGAAAACATTTATTATTATTAAAATTTAATTTTTGTTCAATTTCAATCAAAATGAATTTGTTTACGTCACTTTTAAAAATAGCAATTTTAATTATTTTTATGCGACACCCCTGACTTAATTATTATTAAAAAAAAATTTATTAATAAATCAATCTCAAAACTTCAAAAAAAAATATTTATTAAATAATTTTTTTTAGGACGCTACTGAACTATATTATAATTTTCATATTTTTCTGAAATTTCTAATTTTTGAATGATTAAAAAAAAATCTAAAGTTTTTACAAACGTTACGAAATTTCTATTTAAACTAATTAGAAAAAAAGATTTTAAATATTTTTTAATTCGCCGCTCCTGACATTATAGATAACAAAAACTTTTTTAATATTATCTATAGATAATTATACTAATTACATCAAATTACCAATCAATTTTGGTTAAAATTTAATTTATAAGCAATTTAATCAAAATGTACAAAATAACATTTCTTTACACGCTCCTGACGTATATAAGATAAAAAAACAGCTGTTTATAATTTCATCCTTTAACAATTTCAATCAAAACCTATTTTACGTAAAAATTATAATTGATTCACAAATCTAACATTTTAAAATTAATCAAGTAATTTATCAGTGTGTTTTTTATTAAAATGTCAATAAAAATCCATGTGTTTTCTTCATTATAATAAATTTTTCAGTAAAATTTCGATGTACTTTTTCGGAAAAAAATTACAGCTCAGAGACCTTTCATAGCTAAGAAATGAAATCTAGCCTATTGACTGGAAAAAGAGTCAAGCTACATGACAAAAAAAAAATTATCAAAATCGGTCCGGTGGGATCAGAGTCTATAAACATAACATTTAGTGGAGACATACATATATATATATATTCATACACGTTTATATTATAGTGTGATGCATTTCTTACATAAAAAATCTTTTAAACTATTTTTTAATGATTTTATATCGTTTATATTTTTTAAGTAGTCTGGTAGTAAATTGTAATAATTACTACCTTTGCATATAGGGCTATTGCTATACCTGGTTGTCCTATAAAAATCGATATAAATGTTGTCGTTCTGTCTTGTATTGTACTTGTGAATATCTGAGTGAAATTTTAAGTTGTTTAAGTTTTGTTTAATGTATATTATTAGTTCATATATATAGATACTATAGTATGTTAGAATATTATTGTCTATAAAAATTTGTTTGCAACTTTGTCTAAATTCAATATTAAATATAAGTCGTAAAATTCTTTTTTGAGCTCTGAAAATTCTGATCGCTTCTGAGGAATGTCCCCATAAGACAACACAGTATTTAATAGTACTATATGCAAAGGCATAATATACCGAGAGTAAAGAATTTGTTTCAAATGTTTTTTTCAATTGCTTAATATAATAATACACTTTATTGAGTTTATTACACACACTATCAATTTGTACTTGCCATTTCATTTTAGAGTCTATTGCGATTCCAAGAAAATTTGTCTTTAAAACACTGTTGATCTCTTGATTCTTATATATCACACTATAATATAAACGTGCAATATATATATATGTCCGGACGAAATGTTTTTTTTATAGACTCAGCTTCTACTGATCCGATTTTGATAATTTTTTTTTTGTCATGTAGCTGCATTCTTTTTCCAGTCAATAGGCTAGATTTCATTTCTTAACTATGAAAGGTCTCTGAGCTGTGATTTTTTTTCGAAAAATTACATCGAATTTTATCTGAAAAAACGATGAGTCATTTATTACAATGAAGAAAACACATGGATTTTTATTGACATTTTAATAAAAAAACACACTGATTAATTTTATAATGTCAGATTTGTGAATGAGTTATAATTTTTACGTAAAATAGATTTTGATTGAAATTGTTAAACGAAGAAATCATTAACAGCTGTTTTTTATCTTAAATACGTCAGGAGCGTGTACAGAAATGTTGTAAATTTGTACATTTTGATTAAATTGCTTATAAATTATAATTTTACCAAAACCACATACGAGGGTCGCAGACCCGAGTAAATGTGTGTATAAAAAATGGCGTGAATGGGGGTTGGGGCGCGAAGCGCCCAGGGGCACAGCCCCTAGTACAATATATATGTTTCTTGTTAAATTGGGTTTATCGAATACCAGATAATTAGTCTTATGTATATTTAAAATAAGATGATTTTTATTACACCATTCGGTGAATTCAGTCATAATCTTGTTACCTTGTTCCGATAGGTCAATCATTGATCTTGCTGAAAATAGTATTGTTGTGTCATCTGCATATATAATTATTTTTCCAGTAGATATGTTTTCTGGTAAATCATTAATGTATAAGAGAAAAAGTATTGGGCCTAAATTACTTCCTTGTGGTACTCCCTCAGTAATATTATATTTGCTTGATTTTATTCCGCTGATGTCGATTATATTTCTATTAACTAGGTATAATTTGAGCCAGTCATTCGCTTGTCCTCTTATTCCGAGACTATTTAATTTTTCTAATAAAAACGAGTGGTTGACTAAATCGAAAGCTGCCGTGAGATCGAAGAACAATGTGGAGACAATATAGTTCTCATCAAGTTTTTTATGAATATATTCAACTGCATTGCAGCATGCTGTGCATGTAGAGTGTTTAGGTCTGAAGCCATGTTGACACTCTGTTAATAAATTAAATTTTGTTATAAAATCTAATATTCGGTTGTACATTAAACCTTCCATTATTTTAGCAAATGTTGTTATTATTGTTATCGGTCTATAGTTATTAATGTTAAGTTGATCTTCTTTTTTGTGTAGTGGTATAACAATTGATGTTTTTAGGTTAGAAGGAAAAGTGCCCTGTTCCAGAGACAAGTTTGCCAAATGTACGAGTGTATGTACTATCGTATCAGCTGTATATTTTATTACTTTTGCTGGTATTTCATCTATTTCAGCAGACATAGTGTTTTTCAATTTTCGTATAATAACTTTTATCTCGTATTCATCAGTTGGAAATAAAAACATAGTTATATCTTTATTATTTACAGTTGTCGAACCATCCATTGGTAAATTCGCACCATATTCGTTATGTAGTTTTTTTGTAGCAATATTAACAAAATGGTTGCCAAAAATATTTACTATTTCTTGAATGTTATCAGTTACTTCACCTATGCTGTTATGGATTTTTGTTATCTTTTTGCGTTGTTCGTTTTTTCCTATTAAATTTCTTATTATTTTCCATTTCATTTTTGATGTATTTTCAGCATTATCTATGATGTTGGTTAGATACATGCTTTTAGCATTTTTTATATATTCGTTATAATGTTTTTTTTATCTTCGTAAATCTGATGCATGGTGTCTGTATTAAGTGAATTTTTTAACCGATAGAGATCTTTTAATTTTTCACTTTCGTAAATAATATTATCAGTGATCCATTTCTTGTCATTAATGTAATTTATTTTTTCTTTTATTTTGGGGAAGCTGCATAAAAAAGCGTGCATGTAGTTTTCGTGAAAAATGTTAAATGCTTTATCTAGATTAAGTGTGTTATGTACCACTGACCAATCTATGTTCAATAACATCCAGTGCATTTGGTTTAAATTAAGCTGATTAAATTTCCTTTTATAATTTATTTCCTCATTACCAATCTCTCTTATTGTAGAATCAAAATTTAGATTGATTACACTGGTTTACAAAATAAAAAAAGTTTATGCATATTTGACGAGACCATTGTATCCTTATGTATTTTGACCTCCTGAATCCGAATCTGAGGTCCGTTGACCTTGGTTAGGTCAATTTCAAGGTCATTTCAATGTCAAATTTTTAAAACTCGCTAAATGAATCTGGTAAAAGGTATAAATAGCTTTTACTGATCGCTGATTCTGAATTTGATATCCGTTGACCTCTACGAGGTCAGATTCAAGGTTATTTCAAGGTCAAAGTGGAAAAAAACGCTCAAAAATTCTGACAAAACAGTAAATATAAGTTTTTGGGGTCGCTGAATCAAAATTTGAGGTCCGTAGACCCCTACAATGTCATTAGTTTCAGGGTCATTTTAAGGTCAAATTTTTAAAAATCGCTCAAATGAATCTGGTAAAAGTGTAATATGTAGGTTTTTTTGTTCTCTGATTCTGAATTTGACGTCTGTTGACCTCTACAAAGTCAGGTTCAGGGCCATTTCAAGGTCAAAGTGGAAAATCCGCTCGAAAATTCAATTTTTCAAAATTTGACATTGAAATGACCTTGAAACTGACATTCTAGGAGTCTGCAGATCTCAAATTTTGATTTAGCAACCCCAAAAACCTATATGTATTGTTTTGTCAGAATTTTTGAGCGTTTTTTCCCACTTTGACCTTGAAATGACCTTGATGCTGACCTCGTAGAGGTCAACGGACGTCAAATTCAGAATCAGCGACCAAAGAAACCACATATAACACTTTTATCAGATTTATTTATAGCGATTTTTTAAAATTTGACCTTTAAATGACCTTGAAATTAATGACATTTTAGGGGTCTACGGACCTCAAATTTTGATTCAGCGACCCCAAAAACCTATATTTACTGTTTTGTTCGAATTTTTGAGCGTTTTTTCCCACTTTGACCTTGAAATAACCTTGAATCTGACCTCGTAGAGGTCAACGGACATCAAATTCAGAATCAGCGATCAGTAAAAGCTATTTATACCTTTTACCAGATTCATTTAGCGAGTTTTAAAAATTTGACATTGAAATGACCTTGAAATTCACCTAATCAAGGTCAACGGACCTCAGATTCGGATTCAGGAGGTCAAAATACATAAGGATACAATGGTCTCGTCAAATATGCATAAACTTTTTTTATTTTGTAAACCAGTGTTATTTGTGCAAGATGGTCGCTTAAATTTAAGTTTATGACACTGACATCACTAACTTTGGTGTAACTATTTATAATACAATAGTCAATTCCTGTACTTGTATCTTTAGTTATCCTCGTGGGTATGTTTATGATGTTTGTACAGTCATGCGAGTTTATAATATCGAATAGTTGTCTTTTTTGTATGGTGTCTTTTGAATATTTTGTCTCTGAATATGATTCAGGGACCCTCAAAACGTGTAATTCCGTTAAAATCTCGAGTTCGAATTTTTTCGTGATCACTATACTTTATTTATACATTACATTTCATGTACCTATGTATAAATAATCTGCCGTGTGCCACAGGACTTTCTTATACATAATAATGACAGTAAACAGTGTACGTGATAAAATTATAGATAATAATATTACCTACAATTTTCAACTTTGTCATTTTTCTCTAATTCGCACTGTTTCAGTGTAATTCGAAAAATTCAAAAATCGATGTAGGTAAACATCCGTTTCCGGTTGAATGGATTCAGGGAAGGTCAAAATTGATAATTCCATCAAAAACCGGATTTCGAAAAAAATCGCGTTTACTATACTTACTTATACTATATGTATATTTCATATACATACAGGGTGATTCAGCACTGTCGTGCCAAACTTAAACCGTAGATTAAGAAAAATATTTTAAACAAAAAACTTCTAATGAACATGTGTCCGGAAATTTTTCGTGAGGGAACTACAGGCCTCCAAAGATTTTACTAAAAATGAGTATTTATTTAATATCTAGAGAACCCTTTGTGATAAAATTATGAAATTTGGTATTCTGTTTAGTATTAATAAGTGTTATCGATTACTCATTGCTTTCGCCGGGGCCTTCTTGGATGTTATTAGTGGACTGTATTTGTTGGCTGGTTTGAGAAACCACAAATCGGCTCCACATGGGATATTAAAATACAAAAAAGACTCACCCTTTGAAGTTCCACGGCGGGGTTTGCCCGGCCACGATCCCTGTAAAAGGATTGGTTTGAAAGGAACAAGGACGTCGCGGGGTTTACCTCCCAGTTTTAACTTCCAGGTGTTTTCTTTCCTGTACACCGTTGTGGTACTCAGGATTTTCACAACACTCACTGTATTTTCAATACGCACAATTTTCAATGTTTGATAGGTAACTAACTTTTATTTGATAGGTAACTAACTTTATCAATCGCGTTTATAAGTACCACGTTTTTGGTAATTAAAACGTGGTATTTATATCTATATATAAGCGTCCATATATATGTTGGTCTTACCACAGCCCTAGCGCGACTCTTTTCCTAGCAACGATCGGTTGTGTCGTTGCATTTTGACTATGGTCAGCTAAATTTTATCCTATTGTTAATCAGTGTTCGATTTCACGCCTACGGTAAATTTAATCAGTGGCTCTAGATGCAGACAAAACAGGAACGGCGTCAACATTCCCCCCGCCCTGAACAATAGTTTCAGAACCCACTTTTCGATACTGATACTAGTCCTTGGCTGGTCGCCGTACAGGGGTGGTAACTAAATCCAATGGCTATAGGGATCTGGGTCCTACGGTAGGTAAATAAACTAACAAACTAAATCTAACCAAAAATTGAGCCCGCTGATCGGTGTCAGGCGGGATCCAATTTATTCCCAAATCGGAATAAGGTATACCTGAACGAAAGGTTATCGACAAGCATAAGGTAAAGGTAATTGTTCAACTAAAAAACTTAATCTAACCAAGATTGAGCCCACTGATCGGTGTCAAGCGGTATCCAATTTATTCCCAAAACGGAATAAGGTATACCTGGACGAAAGGTTATCGCCAAGCATAAGGTAAAGGTAATTGTTCAACTAAAAAACTTAATCTAACCAAGATTGAGCCCGCTGATCGGTGTCAAGCGGTATCCAATTTATTCCCAAAACGGAATAAGGTATACCTGGACGAAAGGTTATCGTCAATCATAAGGTAAAGGTAATTGTCCAACTAACAAACTTAATCTAACCAAGATTGAGCCCGCTGATCGGTGTCAGGCGGTATCCAATTTATTCCCAAAACGGAATAAGGTATACCTGGACGAAAGGTTATCGTCAATCATAAGGTAAAGGTAATTGTTCAACTAACAAATTAAATCTAACCAAGATTGAGCCCGCTGATCGGTGTCAGGCGGGATCCAATTTATTCCCAAAACGGAATAAGGTATACCTGGACGAAAGGTTATCGCCAAGCATAAGGTAAAAGTAATTGTTCAACTAACAAACTTAATCTAACCAAAATTGAGCCCGCTGATCGGTGTCAGGCGGTATCCAATTTATTCCCAAAACGGAATAAGGTATACCTGAACGAAAGGTTATCGACAAGCATAAGGTAAAGGTAATTGTTCAACTAAAAAACTTAATCTAACCAAGATTGAGCCCGCTGATCGGTGTCAGGCGGTATCCAATTTATTCCCAAAACAGAATAAGGTATACCTGGACGAAAGGTTATCGTCAATCATAAGGTAAAGGTAATTGTCCAACTAACAAATTAAATCTAACCAAGATTGAGCCCGCTGATCGGTGTCAGGCGGGATCCAATTTATTCCCAAAATGGAATAAGGTATTCCTGGACGAAAGGTTATCGTCAATCATAAGGTAAAGGTAATTATTCAACTAACAAACTTAATCTAACCAAGATTGAGTCCGCTGATCGGTGTCAGGCGGTATCCAATTTATTCCCAAAACGGAATAAGGTATACCTGGACGAAAGGTTATCGCCAAGCATAAGGTAAAGGTAATTTTTCCGAAAAAATCAAATAAAAAAATTAAAACTAAACCTAACTAAATTTACACTAACTAATTGTAATTTGTAAGAAAACAAAAAGTTACTGAAATGGTAAAGGGCAGGGCTTAACTAACGGTCGTTTGTACAGCCATGTCCTGGTCTTTACGGTGGCTACTCTTGAGATTCCTTGGAGTTCTATATCGTTTATGGCTCCAATAAGTCTCAATAATTCCTTTTTTCTGTCGCCCAAAGATTCATATCTTGCTCTAACTGTCTCCATCTTGAACTCCAAGGGAATATAAAGTCACAAATAATTTCTAAACTAATTCGTGAATACAAGCCAAGGGTAGGTATATATATTAACTGAACAAAATATTAAATTAACTGCGGTAGCAATTAAAATAATCGAAGGTAACAACAAACACCAATCCAAAATGATATGATAAACAATTATAAACTCTGGTTTACGAGTGAAATAATTTTCAAAAAAATCAAATAAGGTATTTTCCAAGCCAATATACCTCTAAATGATTGAACAAAATATTAAATTAACTGCGGTAGCAATTAAAATAATCGAAGATAACAACAAACACCAATCCTAAATGATATGATAAACAATTATAAACTCTGCTTTACGAGTGAAATAATTTTCAAAAAAAATAATCAAATAAGGTATTTTCCAAGCCAATATACCTCTAAATGATTGAACAAAATATTAAATTAACTGCGGTAGCAATTAAAATAATCGAAGATAACAAGAGTAACAACAAACTCTAATTCAAAATGGTATGATAAACAATTATAAACTCTGGTATACGAGTGAAATAATTTTCAAAAAAAATCAAATAAGGTATTTTCCAAGCCAATATACCTCTAAATGATTGAACAAAATATTAAATTAACGGCGGTAGCAATTAAAATAATCGAAGGTAACAACAAACTCTAATTCAAAATGGTATGATAAACAATTATAAACTCGGGTATACGAGTGAAATAATTTTCAAAAAAAGTCAAATAAGGTATTTTCCAAGCCAATATACCTCTAAATGATTGAACAAAATATTAAACTAACTGCGGTAGCAATTAAATTAATCGAAGATAACAAGATTAACAACAAACTCTAATTCAAAAGTGGCATGATAAACAATTATAAACTCTGGTTTATGAGTGAAATAATTTTCAAAAAAAATAATCAAATAAGGTATTTTCCAAGCCAATATACCTCTATATTGAACAAAATATGAAATTAACTGCGGTAGCAATTAAAATAATCGAAGATAACAACAAACACCAATCCAAAATGATATGATAAACAATTATAAACTCTGGTTTACGAGTGAAATAATTTTCAAAAAAATCAAATAAGGTATTTTCCAAGCCAATATACCTCTAAATGATTGAACAAAATATTAAATTAACGGCGGTAGCAATTAAAATAATGGAAGGTAACAACAAACTCTAATTCAAAATGGTATGATAACGAAACAAATAATTTTAATGTTGATTGTAAACGTACTAAATTTATTTCTTGGTAACGGAACAAACTCAAAAACTAAAATGGTATTTTTCGAACTAATATTTTTTAACAATAACTGCCAAAAATGCTATATTTACTACAAAACTCTAAATATAAACATAATTTCTAAACAAAATCAAAATGCCGATGTAAACGCACTACATACAATCACGCTTGTAAACGCGGTAAATGGTCAACAAATATATCTCGCGCAATCGGCGTGGGTCGGACCACGACAAGCATCTGGTAAGTATATGCGACTGAGAGAGATAGCGTTATGTGTATGTATGTTCATAAACAGTTATTATTTCCAAATACAATTAGGTATGATAAGTTTTTTAAACTGATAATGTGATAAATATTTAAATATGTTACAGGTATTGTAAACTTAAATTTTTCCCCAACAATGATATGATAGGTCGCCTCGATGGTAATATTTTCTAGGACTGTGGTATTTTCAAAAATACAATTTGACGACATATATGGTACGCGCTTACTTTTCGAAATTCCAAGACAACAAAATATGATAGGTATTGTTAAACCGATTTTAAAACAAGGTAGATATGTTTTTAAAAGGTAATTTCGGTAGACACAGGTGTGCATTAAAAAATTATAATTTTCAAAATAATGCCGGTACAAAAATGACTGATGGTTTAAAACTATTTATATTGTTTCACCGATTCTAAAACAAGGTAGATATGTTTCAAAGGTAATTTCGGCAGACAATAGAAACAGGTGTGCACTAAAAACTATAATTTTCAAAATAACGCCGGTACAAATTGGCTGATCTTTCAAAACAATTTATATTGTTTACCGATTTCCAAACTAGGTAGGTAAGTTTTTCAAAGGTAATTTCGGTAGACACTAGAAACAGGTGTGCACTAAAAACTATAATTTTCAAAATAACGCCGGTACAAATTGGCTGATCTTTCAAAACTATTTATATTGTTTTACCGATTTCTAAACTAGGTAGGTAAGTTTTTCAAAGGTAATTTCGGTAGACAATAGAAACAGGTGTGCACTAAAAACTATAATTTTCAAAATAACGCCGGTACAAATTGGCTGATCTTTTAAAACTATTTATATTGTTTACCGATTTCCAAACTAGGTAGGTAAGTTTTTCAAAGGTAATTTCGGTAGACAATAGAAACAGGTGTGCACTAAAAAATTATAATTTTCAAAATAACGCCGGTACAAATTGGCTGATCTTTCAAAACTATGTATTTATATTGTTTACCGATTTCTAAACTAGGTAGGTAAGTTTTTCAAAGGTAATTTCGGTAGACAATAGAAACAGGTGTGCACTAAAAACTATAATTTTCAAAATAACGCCGGTACAAATTGGCTGATCTTTTAAAACTATTTATATTGTTTACCGATTTCCAAACTAGGTAGGTAAGTTTTTCAAAGGTAATTTCGGTAGACAATAGAAACAGGTGTGCACTAAAAAATTATAATTTTCAAAATAACGCCGGTACAAATTGGCTGATCTTTCAAAACTATGTATTTATATTGTTTACCGATTTCTAAACTAGGTAGGTAAGTTTTTCAAAGGTAATTTCGGTAGACAATAGAAACAGGTGTGCACTAAAAACTATAATTTTCAAAATAACGCCGGTACAAATTGGCTGATCTTTCAAAACTATTTCTATTGTTTTACCGATTTTAAAACTAGGTAGGTAAGTTTTTCAAAGGTAATTTCGGTAGACAATAGAAACAGGTGTGCACTAAAAATTATAATTTTCAAAATAACGCCGGTACAAATTGGCTGATCTTTCAAAACTATTTATATTGTTTACCGATTTCCAAACTAGGTAGGGAAGTTTTTCAAAAGTAATTTCGGTAGACAATAGAAACAGGTGTGCACTAAAAACCATAATTTTCAAAATAACGCCGGTACAAATTGGCTGATCTTTCAAAACTATTTATACTGTTTACCGATTTTAAACTAGGTAGGTAAGTTTTTCAAAGGTAATTTCGGTAGACAATAGAAACAGGTGTGCACTAAAAACTATAATTTTCAAAATAACGCCGGTACAAATTGGCTGATCTTTCAAAATTATTTATATTGTTTACCGATTTCAAAACTAGGTAGGGAAGTTTTTCAAAGGTAATTTCGGTAGACAATAGAAACAGGTGTGCACTAAAAACTATAATTTTCAAAATAACGCCGGTACAAATTGGCTGATCTTTCAAAATTATTTATATTGTTTACCGATTTCCAAACTAGGTAGGTAAGTTTTTCAAAGGTAATTTCGGTAGACAATAGAAACAGGTGTGCACTAAAAACTATAATTTTCAAAATAACGCCGGTACAAATTGACTGATCTTTCAAAACTATTTATATTGTTTACCGATTTTAAAACTAGGTAGGTAAGTTTTTCAAAGGTAATTTCGGTAGACAATAGAAACAGGTGTGCACTAAAAACTATAATTTTCAAACTATTTATACTGTTTACCGATTTCCAAACTAGGTAGGTAAGTTTTTCAAAGGTAATTTCGGTAGACAATAGAAACAGGTGTGCACTAAAACTATAATTTTCAAAATAACGCCGGTACAAATTGGCTGATCTTTCAAAATTATTTTTATTGTTTTACCGATTTCAAAACTAGGTAGGGAAGTTTTTCAAAGGTAATTTCGGTAGACAATAGAAACAGGTGTGCACTAAAAATTATAATTTTCAAAATAACGCCGGTACAAATTGGCTGATCTTTCAAAACTATTTATATTGTTTTACCGATTTCTAAAACAAGGTAGATATGTTTCAAAGGTAATTTCGGCAGACAATAGAAACAGGTGTGCACTAAAAACTATAATTTTTAAAATAACGCCGGTACAAATTGGCTGATCTTTTAAAACTATTTATATTGTTTACCGATTTCCAAACTAGGTAGGTAAGTTTTTCAAAGGTAATTTCGGTAGACAATAGAAACAGGTGTGCACTAAAAAATTATAATTTTCAAAATAACGCCGGTACAAATTGGCTGATCTTTCAAAACTATGTATTTATATTGTTTACCGATTTCCAAACTAGGTAGGTAAGTTTTTCAAAGGTAATTTCGGTAGACAATAGAAACAGGTGTGCACTAAAAAATTATAATTTTCAAAATAACGCCGGTACAAATTGGCTGATCTTTCAAAACTATGTATTTATATTGTTTACCGATTTCTAAACTAGGTAGGTAAGTTTTTCAAAGGTAATTTCGGTAGACAATAGAAACAGGTGTGCACTAAAAATTATAATTTTCAAAATAACGCCGGTACAAATTGGCTGATCTTTCAAAACTATTTCTATTGTTTTACCGATTTTAAAACTAGGTAGGTAAGTTTTTCAAAGGTAATTTCGGTAGACAATAGAAACAGGTGTGCACTAAAAATTATAATTTTCAAAATAACGCCGGTACAAATTGGCTGATCTTTCAAAACTATTTATATTGTTTACCGATTTCCAAACTAGGTAGGGAAGTTTTTCAAAAGTAATTTCGGTAGACAATAGAAACAGGTGTGCACTAAAAACCATAATTTTCAAAATAACGCCGGTACAAATTGGCTGATCTTTCAAAACTATTTATACTGTTTACCGATTTTAAACTAGGTAGGTAAGTTTTTCAAAGGTAATTTCGGTAGACAATAGAAACAGGTGTGCATTAAAAACTATAATTTTCAAAATAACGCCGGTACAAATTGGCTGATCTTTCAAAATTATTTATATTGTTTACCGATTTCAAAACTAGGTAGGGAAGTTTTTCAAAGGTAATTTCGGTAGACAATAGAAACAGGTGTGCACTAAAAACTATAATTTTCAAAATAACGCCGGTACAAATTGACTGATCTTTCAAAACTATTTATATTGTTTACCGATTTTAAAACTAGGTAGGTAAGTTTTTCAAAGGTAATTTCGGTAGACAATAGAAACAGGTGTGCACTAAAAACTATAATTTTCAAACTATTTATACTGTTTACCGATTTCCAAACTAGGTAGGTAAGTTTTTCAAAGGTAATTTCGGTAGACAATAGAAACAGGTGTGCACTAAAACTATAATTTTCAAAATAACGCCGGTACAAATTGGCTGATCTTTCAAAATTATTTTTATTGTTTTACCGATTTCAAAACTAGGTAGGGAAGTTTTTCAAAGGTAATTTCGGTAGACAATAGAAACAGGTGTGCACTAAAAATTATAATTTTCAAAATAACGCCGGTACAAATTGGCTGATCTTTCAAAACTATTTATATTGTTTTACCGATTTCTAAAACAAGGTAGATATGTTTCAAAGGTAATTTCGGCAGACAATAGAAACAGGTGTGCACTAAAAACTATAATTTTTAAAATAACGCCGGTACAAATTGGCTGATCTTTTAAAACTATTTATATTGTTTACCGATTTCCAAACTAGGTAGGTAAGTTTTTCAAAGGTAATTTCGGTAGACAATAGAAACAGGTGTGCACTAAAAACTATAATTTTCAAAATAACGCCGGTACAAATTGACTGATCTTTCAAAACTATTTATATTGTTTACCGATTTTAAAACTAGGTAGGTAAGTTTTTCAAAGGTAATTTCGGTAGACAATAGAAACAGGTGTGCACTAAAAACTATAATTTTCAAACTATTTATACTGTTTACCGATTTCCAAACTAGGTAGGTAAGTTTTTCAAAGGTAATTTCGGTAGACAATAGAAACAGGTGTGCACTAAAACTATAATTTTCAAAATAACGCCGGTACAAATTGGCTGATCTTTCAAAATTATTTTTATTGTTTTACCGATTTCAAAACTAGGTAGGGAAGTTTTTCAAAGGTAATTTCGGTAGACAATAGAAACAGGTGTGCACTAAAAATTATAATTTTCAAAATAACGCCGGTACAAATTGGCTGATCTTTCAAAACTATTTATATTGTTTTACCGATTTCTAAAACAAGGTAGATATGTTTCAAAGGTAATTTCGGCAGACAATAGAAACAGGTGTGCACTAAAAATTATAATTTTCAAACTAACGCCGGTACAAATTGGCTGCTGATTCAAAATTTTGAATGCGTGATGTTGAGTGAAAATACAGTGATAAATCGGACCAAATATCCGGTTGTGAAGATCCGGTTCGAAGGACCAAATGCTTTCGCCGGGGCCTTCTTGGATGTTATTAGTGGACTGTATTTGTTGGCTGGTTTGAGAAACCACAAATCGGCTCCACATGGGATATTAAAATACAAAAAAGACTCACCCTTTGAAGTTCCACGGCGGGGTTTGCCCGGCCACGATCCCTGTAAAAGGATTGGTTTGAAAGGAACAAGGACGTCGCGGGGTTTACCTCCCAGTTTTAACTTCCAGGTGTTTTCTTTCCTGTACACCGTTGTGGTACTCAGGATTTTCACAACACTCACTGTATTTTCAATACGCACAATTTTCAATGTTTGATAGGTAACTAACTTTTATTTGATAGGTAACTAACTTTATCAATCGCGTTTATAAGTACCACGTTTTTGGTAATTAAAACGTGGTATTTATATCTATATATAAGCGTCCATATATATGTTGGTCTTACCACAGCCCTAGCGCGACTCTTTTCCTAGCAACGATCGGTTGTGTCGTTGCATTTTGACTATGGTCAGCTAAATTTTATCCTATTGTTAATCAGTGTTCGATTTCACGCCTACGGTAAATTTAATCAGTGGCTCTAGATGCAGACAAAACAGGAACGGCGTCAACACTCATATTAACTAGTTATAATTTAGACTAGAGATGTATGGGGTCAGTGGGCCCATCGATTTTAATCTAGTATTTTTTGTTCTTTAATATTTTTATAAAGTTGGGCACTTATTTAAGGTTATATGATACAAAATACACAAAAACATACTTAACTTATTTGTCGTAGGATAAACCGTTTTCGAGGAATATCGATGGAAAAGAAATCATGCAGAATTTAACTTAATACGGATGCTTCAAATTACAAATAATAAATTTATATTCTTGTTCTATGATAAAAATTAAGACAAAAAGTTAACATAAGTATACCTCAAAAAATGCATCCTTATCAACAAATAGCCATTTTTAGTTTCGTTTTTTTAGTCAAATTATTAAAGTACATAACACAGTATTACAACTAGCTATAGATCTTAGAGGAAGAGACTAAATCAACACTGACCAAAAATTTTAAAAGAAATATCGACGTAATAATTCCACCTAACGTAAGATATGTTGTTGATGGAGGTATTTTACTTCACTCAGTGTTTTGGCCAAAACCAGCAACATATATTGACAGATCTTAAAACTGTATTCTTCGTATATTAAAATATATCTATTTTAAAACACTACGACCTAGATACTATAGTTATATTTGACGGTTATCCAAATTATCCCACAGTAAAAAATGAAGAGCAAAATATGTCGGCATTTTATGCAAATAAATTAAATAAACAAAATTTTATAAAAATTTGAAGACTACATTTTAATGATATCAATATAACATCACATCAAGCGGAAGCTGATGCAGATGTTACAATTGTAAACTTTGGTTTACAATCTTGTACGCACAGTAAAACTATAGTTGTTGGAAACTACACTGATATATTCATTTTGTTAACTTCTCTTTATATAAATAAATATAAAACGAACAATTTTTTACGTCTTACGCCCAGTATTATCAAGTTTAACTAAATGCTCCTTTATCTAACTGTCGTATTATCAATAGATCCAAGCATGATACATTTCATTAATTGGATTTTAAATTTTCTGCAGTATTTTTTTACAACGTATATAATGTAAATTTTTCATTGAGAGCTTAAATATTGATTTAAATCACATTTGCAATACACCAAATTTACTTTAAAGCAGCATTTAATGCTAAATGAGCTTTTTTGCTGATAATACCGGGCATTAGTGTTGGAACAAAATTAATGTTATTAAATAATAACCTTTACATGTAATAGTTGTGAACATTTTGCACATATGTAACTTTTTATTATACAAGGTGTAATTTTTAAAATAATACAAGATACAATGGAATATATCGAGAGCCCTGTATTTGAGCAAAAATATTAATATTAGACATTAAACTAGTAGGTATACAGGGTCCTCCAATAGTGCGTCCGGCATTCCTAGCGCACTTCCCAAAGGAGATAGAAAAAAAAGTTTTGTACATAATATTATTGGTTTGAAAAGATCGACGTCGTAAAATTATTTTCAATAATACAGGGTGTCCCGTTCTTGCGCTGTAACAAAAACAAACATTTTTTTAAATGGAACCCCCTATAATTTTTTCAGTATTTCGATGTCATATTTTAACCTCCATATTATCATCTATTCATTTTTTTATTTAGTGACAGTGTTGCCAGATTATAAATTTTTTTCCGAAAAATAATCCATAAACAGGGTCAACTTTAAAAAATCGTAGCGACCTCGTTTTTTTTGAAGCGATTGATTTTTTTAATAATAATATTAGTCCTGATAAAGACTAACATTTTGATAATAACCAATTTGAATTCAGTTATACAGTCCGTAAAAAAATGTCAAAATTTACAAACTTAAAAATGATAAAACTCATTTTTTTCAAATGCGTCTACCCTTTTTTACTTCCATGTTCGAAGAAATGGAAGTATTGTAATACCATCAAAAAATCATGTCCGAAAAAAAAGCAGATTCTGATTGTACTAACTTCAAAACGTAAAGAAAAGTTAATTTCCGCATGGCGGCTGTGCGTGTGTCTGTGTGTGTGTCTGTGTGTGTGTCTGGATGTAGAATTTTCTTCCGTGTACGATAACTACTGTAGATATGCACCGATTTGAATTATTTTTGGGGAAAATGTTTGCCTCAATGAGTACTCCAGACCTATTGATTTTGGTGCTAATCGGATTAGGGGTTTCCGAAATATTCGAAATTTTGTACCTATTATCGTCTGAAAAGTGAGTATTATCTCACCAATTTTGATAAGACTTGGTACACTTGTAGTTCAATCCAATCTAAGGGCCACTTATTTCATAAACGTGCTTAGATAGCCACTGAAGGGGTGTAAACCACCCTCAAAATTTTAATTTTAAATACTAATAAATTCATGTTGCCATGGAAACAAGCGCAGTTAAATTCAAATGTCAGATAATTATTATTTTACAAAAATGTCTATTCTATGTACAACTGACATTAGAATATTAGAAAACTAATATTTATAATACAAAGGTGAGTTTTATATTAACAATTATCTATTGTAAAAGATATTATAGAACATGGAAGTCATGTATGGTTCTCCATACCGATATTGATGTATCTAATATAATAAAATAACCTGCTTGCGCGATCAAGTATTATTTCATAATTCAAATTATTTCGTAACCATAGTTTTTCTTTGATAATTTTATTTATAATGTTATGTCAATAATAAATTCGACTCATTCAAATTTGAAAGAAAATAATATTATTATAATATTTAACAGGTATGTCTAAATTAATTAGTTTAGTGTATAGTTTTTAGATCTGAATATTATATTTTATTATACGATTAATATACCCACATATTTAATTTATTTTCCAATGATTTAATATGTGATCTTATTTATAAAAAACACATTTTCACCCCCTACCAAACTACCCCTGCACCCCGTAGTCGACTACGCTCAACGGTTTCTTAAAGTTTATGTATAACACTACGTATGTACCAAATTTCGTTGATGAATGAATTTTTGTGTTTATTTTGGAAATTTTTGACTATTTGTACTGTACTAAAAGCCTTTTTCCGTTGAGCGTTGAACCCAACAACAGATACCGGGCGAAAACGAAAACATAAAAATGTTCTCAACTTTTAATCGCAAAATAATTTAAAAATTCAACAGTTCGTTATTCAAAAAAATGTTAGACATCATAACAATAATAAATTAGTAATAATTGTTCTTACTGCATCCTCCGCCAGCAATTTTTTTAAATTTTCATCCATCTCATTATAATATGGCCTGTAAATAGGCGTTATCCTAAAATAAATTTACAGACTGATTATTAATATTTTTTTATATATTTTACAAATCACTTACGAGTTTCTTAGTAATCTTGCTTCGTCGTCGGTAATCTTTTTGTATTTCTCTTTGTCGGTAAGTTCTTTTATGATTACCGAACGTAACCGCGACTTCAACGACTGCCATGTTCTTTTTGTTTTCTGCAAAATAGATCAACATTATACATTTCCCAATAAAACAATTTTGGGCATTATTTCTATATATTATACCAATTGCTTTTCCATCACTTGCCAATAATCGTCACCGCGAATTTTTCCAAAATTGTTTAAAATATATTGTACAATTTTTACATCTTCTTGGCTTGTATATAGTATTATTACTGCATCTTCCGCCAGCAATTTTTTTAAATTTTCATCCATCTCATTATAATATGGCCTGTAAATAGGCGTTATCCTAAAATAAATTTACAGACTGATTATTAATATTTTTTTATATATTTTACAAATCACTTACGAGTTTCTTAGTAATCTTGCTTCGTCGTCGGTAATCTTTTTGTATTTCTCTTTGTCGGTAAGTTCTTTTATGATTACCGAACGTAACCGCGACTTCAACGACTGCCATGTTCTTTTTATTTTCTGCAAAATAGATCAACATTATACATTTCCCAATAAAACAATTTTGGGCATTATTTCTATATATTATACCAATTGCTTTTCCATCACTTGCCAATAACACCGGTCAACACGATTTTTGGGTCTAACTTCTACATGTTAAATTTTGGTTTCTCCTACGACAAAAATAAGGAAAAAATTTTTTTTTCCGATTAAAGTTTGCTTTTGTAGAAACTAGAACAATTTTTCAATTTTTCGGCGAAAATGATTGATTTTTATGTTTTTTCTACACTTCTACTCTAAATTATAATTAGAAAATATTTTTTTAGATAGAAGAGTCTTTTTTATTCAAGATTTGTGATAAACAATAATATATAGATGTAAAATAACAAGAAATTAATGTCTAAAAGTGAATATTTTTCGTATTTCTTTTATGCTCGTATGAGCTCTCTCGTACTAAGCCCCAAATGTAATCTCCCATCATATTCTATATATAGAGTGTGCTAGAGGAAGACTAGGCAATTCGTTTCCGTTGTGGAGCAGAACTGCTTTTAAGCTTTTTGAAGAGCTATCGATAAAAAGCCGCCAGTCAGATGCGACAAATGGTATTCCGATTTCATTAAACAAATCAGTCACGTTGTTGCAGTAACAAATACCGGCTTCTTTTGTGAAAAAACATGAAAAATTTTTATCGCGCTCTCTTTGATCAGTTATTTTTACACCATCTTCAAGCAAGTTCCATTGCTTTAGTCGTGAACCTAGAATTTCTGCTTTATTCTTGGATAAGTTCAGGTCTCGTACTAAATCATTAAATTCACTTGAGCTAATAAAATGTGGCCCAAAACTTTGCGATTTTGTCATGAAATCACTACCATCAGTGTTGGTTAGTGGTGCACTGGATCCTGTTGAACTTTGTGACGCTTGAACTTCAAAGCTATCTAATTCTGAACGTGCCGGCACAGGCAAATTTTCGTCATGAGGTATCGGAGATGATGTTGAAGGAAGATCAGGATAAAAAATCTTTTCTGCATTTTTACCAGATCGACGCTTACTTGGATTAACCATACAAAAATAACAGTCACGGACGTGATCACTAGGTTCCCTCCAAATCCTTGGCATCGCAAACTTCATGTGTCGATTTTCTCCTCGATACCAAGCTAGAAATAACAAAATTACAACCGGTGTAATTAAAATTTGCTCGACAATTTTAAAAATCTTAAATTTTGATTTTTTACCTTCTAAAGTATTTTTACAATTAACACAGGCGAAGTGAGGTACCCAATTTTCATTTTGATCACTGATTTTCAGGTTAAAATAGGCTTCGCAAAGTTTCAAATTTGTCAATAAAGCGAATTTTTTACTTCTAACTTTAATAAATTCACCGCAAATAAAACAAAATGAATCAACATCATTTTTACACTGTTTTGATGCCATTTTCCAACTGAGTAATACACAAATATAGTTGTTACAGCTGTAATAAACAAGTTAACATTCACTACTGTGCCTCTTACGAATAATAATACAGTTTACTTTCGGGTTAATCAAAGTGCTGCCATCTTTTGTTTATGAAATGAATTAAATCATACTTATCGTTGTAAATCAGACCAAAGCAAACTTTATGAACTAAATATGAATATTTAAGTGTTTTTCAATGTCTAGAATCAGAATTTAAACAAGAGAACAGAAACCCAAAAAAAAATATTTTTTTTGTTGACCTGTGTAATCGTCACCGCGAATTTTTCCAAAATTGTTTAAAATATATTGTACAATTTTTACATCTTCTTGGCTTGTATATAGTATTATTACTGCATCTTCCGCCAGCAATTTTTTTAAATTTTCATCCATCTCATTATAATATGGCCTGTAAATAGGCGTTATCCTAAAATAAATTTACAGACTGATTATTAATATTTTTTTATATATTTTACAAATCACTTACGAGTTTCTTAGTAATCTTGCTTCGTCGTCGGTAATCTTTTTGTATTTCTCTTTGTCGGTAAGTTCTTTTATGATTACCGAACGTAACCGCGACTTCAACGACTGCCATGTTCTTTTTATTTTCTGCAAAATAGATCAACATTATACATTTCCCAATAAAACAATTTTGGGCATTATTTCTATATATTATACCAATTGCTTTTCCATCACTTGCCAATAATCGTCACCGCGAATTTTTCCAAAATTGTTTAAAATATATTGTACAATTTTTACATCTTTTACAATGTAAAAATTTGGTTCGGTTGTGGGCACCCTTGGAAAATCTGCTGAAAATGGAAAAATATGAAGAAAAACCACTACGAATATAGAAAACATTTATTTATTTATAGTTTATTTATATTGGAAGCCTTCATTGGGATTACTCATCGTCTGAAGAACAATGTTCACATGTGAAGTAGCTGGCGCGCATATCAGCACACTTTAAATGGACGCGCCGATCGCATTCATTGCAATTGATGGAGTTGTCGGCGGTCAATTTGCGTGGCAAGAGCTCCAAACAAATCATGCAGATGTCCATATCATAGTCAGATGGCGGATACTCCTTTGCCTTGGCGCGCTTGGCCGGAGATGGCTTGGCGCACTTAGCCGATGGTTTGACTGCAGTTAAATTGGCGCGCTTAGCTGGTGTCGCTTTCTTGGCTGACTTGGGGCGCATTAAAATCACTATCGGGCGACTTTTTTTTTATTTATCCTCGGATAAGCTCGATCAACTGTAATCGACTAGCTCGCATTTACAGTTGCCCTATACACCGAGCTATTATTTGTTAGGGACTAAATCTTATTTAATACACGACTCACTTAATTCCGTTATAGTTTTTGTTTCACAGAACACAACTAATAATACTATCGTAATTTTTTTAATCCGGATATTAAAATATTTTAGTAAAAAGGGCTTTAAATTCACCTTAATAGGTGTTTGACTTTAATTTTATATAGTCAATGTTTGATACAACTCTATACATCATGTTATTTATTTATTTTTCTGAATATTTAAAATAATTACAAAACGGGGCTCAAATTTTTCTTAATACGTATCTGACTTTAATTTTATAAAGCCTATAGCGTTCCTCAAAAATATAGCTATCATCTATGTTGATATCAACGACGATATTCCACCATTTAAAAAAAAATACGGGTGTCCACAACCGAACCAATTTCGGTGCCCACAACCGAATTTGGCAGCTATTTTGAAAAGTGGTGAAATTTTTTTTTGGTGTCAACATATCGATTGCAACCGATATCGAATCACAAAGTATAATAAATTTACTGAATAAATATGCATTGCACTCACCTTTTCGATTGATTCACTTCGATTTACAGCACTTTTGAAAATGTTTAAAAAAATTATTGTGATTATTTTCAAGCACAGAAAACTAAATTTGTTAACACCAAAAATCAGACGCGTCTGTTTACTTCGGTATCCGGCACAAAAATAACGTGCTGCCATAAATTACAAATCGTATTGGTCAGTAAAACCAAATCTGTTTTCTGTAAAAAGATACGCAGGGGTGTGCACAACCGAACCATGCCCACAACCGATCACATTACCCTACACTAATATTTGTGAAAAAAAATCATCATTTGAATATTTTTTCAATAATTAGTTTCTAGCTGCCTCGGATTTTTGTTAGCGAACCAGAAAAAACATCCAATAACTTTGGCACATTAAGATATCGTTGTTTTATTATTATTATTCAATATAATACATATGTATTATTATGTGGAGATTTTTAAGATGCATTTTTAAGAAATCTTAAATGGTAGGTGGTTCAAATGTTATGTCCATTGCTCCAGATTACAATAATTTTTATTATTAACGTTTTATAATAATAGGAATTAAGAAATGTACTAATTTAATTAATTGAATTTATAAATAAAAAATAACAAATAAAATAGAGTAAAACAATACAAAAATAAATCGAATTTGTTCCGTAAATATTAAATATCTTCAGACCACATTGGAGTAAGCCAGTCATTAATGTATTCTATGACTGGAATTGGTTTTGCGTTTGACTTTTATTCTAATAAACTTTCTGCTTCTACATCAACATCTTCTTCCAACCAGTCAGTTTGAGAATCTTAAGTAATGCATAATAGTTCGTTATTTCATCGAGATATAATTTTAAATGACTACTCTTTTTATGCCTTTTTTAAGACTTCGTTCTGGATCAATTACTTTAATGTGTAACGTAACTTTTTTATGCAAAATGATTGTAATAATATATGCAAGATCTAAGTCTTCTTGAATAGATGGATAGTGATAATCATGAGGCATTTTTATAAAACCACCTCCAATATATCCTATAGAAATAGATTTCCTTAAAAGTAATGGAGCAAATAAATGGTTTTCCTCAAATTTTGAAACGTCCAAAGAAGTAACACTCTGCTAAAATGAAAATGGAGGGATAAGGAAACCATCAGGCAATAATTGTCGTAGTCCACTCCAGTAAGGCTTGCAACATTCAGAATCTTGACATTTTACAATATAAAAGAAATATTAATATCAAAGTTAAACTTACGAATCAACATAATTAAACTATTCAATTTATTATTTAAAATATTATAATAATATTGATTTTACATGTAGAAGATATTGACTTTCCTGAACATGTTTTGAATATCATTATGGACTTGGAAGAGTTGGTACATTTTTTTCTATTTCAACAGGAATATATTTAGAATTTTTCAATAACCGATTAGAACATTACCATCAAATTCAATTTTTTTATTAGAGTTCTTCGTCAACAGTTTCTCTTATATCATTTAAATGTGTGCCAAATTTGTCATAGGGTATGACTAGGCCCAATAACATTCGACTCAGCGGAGCCATTCACCTTTCTACTCGATTAAATGCGCTTAGATAGGGAGCATTAGTGAAAATATATAGAGCGTCAAAATTAAATTTAAAAAAATGTTGTAGATGTAATCTACTGTACCAATTATAAATCGCGACTGTCTTGGTTAGAGAGTTTCAAAGACATCATGAGAGGAGAACTGATAAGGCCATCAGAAACGAACACTGTAAATATTTAGATTATTTATTTAAGTTTTTTTATTGTTTTAGGTTCCCAAATTATTTTTTGATAACTAAGTATTCGATTTTTTTATGTTTCATTGTTAAAGCCTAATATTTCTTGATTTTGAATTAAGATCACACATGAATATTACAAACCACAGATAAAAATAATATAGAATAATTTGGGAGACTAAAACGATAAATCACATTTACTTGTCTACACAATGTGATTAACAATAACCTTATCAATATTTTAAGTAGGGGAACCCGGGGCGGAATGGGGTACCGGGGCGGAATGGGAAATGGGTGGTGCTCTCCCTATGGACGACGGAGACACGTGTCTTTTGCACACAATGTTTAGTTCGCTGTGCTACATAGTACGAAATTGCCGTTTTCAGTGTAAGATTGCATTTAGTGTGAATTCTACTAAATGTCCAAGAAAAAGCTTACAAATTGTAATTTTTGCTTTACGACACCAAGATAAGTACACTGTATACTATTTTTTATTCAGAAATTTACATTACATGTTTATTTCATCATACTCTTGACTAACTAAAAGTCTAGTGATAACTCAAGGTCAACACATATAACGGCCATAATACTCATGTTATAAAGAACGTTACGTCGGGGGCAGAATGGGGTACACCTAGTGGTGTGCTGGAGCCGGCTCGCGCGAGCCGGTTGTTAAATTATTCCGCGGATAAAAGTTCGGACCATTTCTATATTTTCGGCGAACATATTCAAATGTTGAATTTCAAACATATCTATTTCTTTATTAATTACAAAAGTACAAATTCAACATTGCAAAATCAAAAAAGGTTGTCACAGACAACATAAACTGGACAGTGTCGTGTTGACAGCTTTTTATGATTTTATAATGTCGAATTTGTACTGATAATATGAAGACAATAATAAATAAAGGACTGTTTTTTGCTATTATACATGTATTTATAACATTTGAATATGTCCGCATGAGCGTCAATTCCCACGTGGCCGCGTTTTGCTCTTTTCTTCAGTTCTGCCAATCGTTTTTAAATTTTCTTAACACAACCCATAAAGATAGAGATATGAGATGATCCTCTGTATATTTGTGATACAATTTTATGTGTCACAATATGATCGCGGATGTGGGCGATCTCTCGTGCATGGATCAATAACAATTTCCCATTCCGCCCCAGGGGGTGGGGCGGAATGGGAAATTTCATATTTTTTTTCAGACACCATTTTTTTATTGTTGTTATCAACTTAGATAAGTTTAGCTGTAGTTTTTTTGTAGAGAAATAAATAAATAAAAGTACACATTGACAAATAATGGTGTTATTTATTTCAAACCCTCTCAACTTGTAATCAAAGCTTAGCTACCCCGTTCCGCCCCATGTTCCCCTACATATTGTTATTAAGTATCGTCAGAAAATATATTTAACGAATCATTCGATACTGCCATGATATTTGTCCAGTACCAATAAAATAGTCTGCATACTTTTCTCTTTTTATTTTTAGCTACTTGAAAGTAGTTATTCACATATTGACCATGAAAGTCCATCAGACCATCTCTGGTCGATAGTTTTGATCAATTTCTAATATGTCTATATTAAATTCATCAGTAATATGTGTTCTCATATACGTAGAAGTAGATTTTCATAATCAATTATGCAGAGCGCAAGTAGCTTTTATTATTTTATCGACTGTATCAAGCTTTGGTGCAAGAGGTTTTTCATAAACTCGAAATCTCATAGCTAAAATTCCGAAATCGCGTTCTACCATTCTTCGAGCTCTACTAAGACGATAGTTGAATATTTTCTGTCGTTGATCCAAAACTTTTAATGGATAAGATTTCATAAGATACGTTTTGAGAAGAAATTCACTGTCACCCAATATAACAGCGTTATCAGGAAAATTCAGTGTATTATTTTCAAGTTTGTTGTATAAAATAGATCGTGAAAATACTCCACCATCAGAAGTTTTACCATTACATCCCACACCAATAAATGTAAAACAGTAATCGTCATCAACTAAAGCTAATTATATGGTACTATTTTTTCCTTTAAAATTAATAAAATATGATCCGCAATTAGGAGGTGCATTAAAATGATGTGTTTACCATCAATTGCACCTATGCCTATGCATCCTGGAAAATTCCATTTTGTTCTAAATCCGAGTTCAATAGATCTCTATTCTTCTTCGGATATTGAAATCTAAAATAAATAATATCAGATTATCTATAAACATTAAACAAATTATATTTTGTTACAGGAGCGTCAAACAGAGTCACGTATATTGATGACATGAACATTGAAAAAATAGCTCACTTTTTGCAATAGGAACATAAAACTGTCTTCATTCATACGCAGATGATTTTTGTATGAAGATTTATCTTCAATTGACAATTCTTTTCAATTTTAGTTATTTTGTTTTCAATATTTTTAGTTATTTTGTTTTGAATAGCTTTAGTTTCACTGGCAATTTCTTCTCTAACAAATTTAATTAACAGATTAAAACATACAAAGATGGCTACGGACATGGGCATCCATAGTCTGAAATCAAAGGAAGTAGAGAGGGGAGGACTCCTCTTTTTGGATTAGGTAAATTGATTCAATACTTACTCATTAATTATTCATTGATCTACTTGTAAAAAATCAAATAAAAATAAATTACATATAAGTTTATTGATGTAATTATTTGTGTACACGTTTTTTTATTTGTTGTGGTATACAAGTATACATCTTAATATATAAAACTCTTGGTGCGTATGTACCACGGATCATCAAGCCTAAACCACTGGATGTATTGAATCCATATTCACACCATATATTTGTTTGGTACTCGGGAAGATTTATAGATTTTTTTGAACCCGATAGGTTTTCCACATGAAAATACATCAAAAACGCTGTATTTTTGTATATGCAATCATCATGCCTAAACCTTTGGACGTATCGAAGCCATATTCACACTATATGTTCGGTTGGTGCTCCGTTAAATTTATCTCTTTTTTTGAATCCGGTAGGTGAATCTGGGGTCGAGATATTTACGAAAATGTGAAACCGTAAATTATAGAATTCGTTATTCCATGGCTACTATGTTTTTAAATAAGGAAATATATGACAAGAAAACTAAACACGAATTGATAAAATATTTTTTAACTTTTTGTTAATTGCAACGTAATCATTGGGTGCGTTTAGCGAACGTCAGCGGCTGAGATGCTGACCAAATCGGGTTTGCTAAACGGGCCGCTGCGTACACGCTTCAAGCTGTTGAGTAAATAGGTCAGCACAAAAAAATAACGCTGAGTCGATCAACTTTTAGCTGGCTATCACGTGGCCATTTCCTTAACCTCAAAACTTGTTCATATTTTGACAAGTGTATTCATATTGTAGACCAGTGTATTAGTATTAATTATTATAAAAAAATCATATTTAAGTCGAAGAAAATGAATAAATATTTAAATGATTTCGTTTTTAACATGATCGTTCGTAAAAATGGTAAATATATTCATTTTTTGTGATGCTATTTGTATTATTAAAAATTATTTATATATCCACAATAGAATATGTGGATGAAAACCTTGTTCTTGTCGATGAAGATACCATCACATCAGATCCAGAACATGTGGAAAAAGGCTTTGTCGAAGAAGAGAATGGAGATGGTGAATATCTAGTCGAAATAGATGATGGAAAGTTTAAATGGTCACATAACGCCATTTTACTGTTTTTGGACGAGTATCACCATCGTATCAGTCGGTTTCGTAATCCTAAAGTGAAAAAGAAGATATTGTGGGATGAAATTGCTTGAAATGATAAGTAAAGATTATCAAGTTGATGGAGGATTATTAGATCGTAAAATGAGAAACATGAAATCTACATTTAACAAAATCAAGGATAACAACAAAAGAACACGAACTGGACGAGGTATAATTAATTGGGAATATTACGACAAGTTCAATGAAATTTTTGCTGAAGACAAGACTGTCAATATATGCAACCTTATCGCATCAACGATAACATTAGTTGAAACTCCCGAAGAGCAATCAAACAAAAAAATAATTCAATTGCCCATGCCGTCGCCTGTAGATTCCTTGGCTTCGTCATCTATAAACTTAGACCCTCCAACAAACGGCAGGAAAAAAAAACTAGACATGTACCGCAAGCGACAAATTGAAATTGAGGAACAGAGGTTAGAAGAAGTAAAGAAAATACGAATGGAAATAACTGAAAATAATAAAATAAATCACGAAAAACTTGAATTGTTTAAGAAGTTTATTGGAGAGAAACAAAATTAAATGCAATAATTAAAATTAAAATATTTATAAATAAATTAATTAAAGTAATGTTGTTATGTATCCACGTTTCAATTGTCCTGAATTATTGGGGTCATCGTCATCTAAATTATCTTCTTCTATTTCTATCTTCGTCTAAATCTTCTAGATCATCAGCATTTTCTTCTTCTTCGGAATTTCTTTTAAGTATATAATTGTGTAAAATGCAAGCAACCAAAACTACTTCAGGTATAAGATGATCAAGTGACATGTCTAAATACTTTAATCGCCTCCATTTACCTATAATTAAATAAAACATTTCAGTATATAGCCAATAGTTAAAGAAAACTAAGTACCTACCTTTGAGTAAACAAAATGCTTTTTCAATAACTGATCTTTGACCACTCATAACTTTGTTAAATCTAAGTTGGTGAGCAGTAAGATGTCCGTTGTCTCTGTATTGTTATTATAATATATTTATCAATACAAATCTTACAAGTATAATTTATGACAGGTTCTATATTTATTTTATTCTGATCTACTATTCTTTTTCCATAGACCACTATATATAAATTCCTTTATAATACATCCTCTTTTCTTAGAAAGCTGAACTCTGTGATGCTCTAAATATACGGCCTGATCTAGTGGTATGAAAGGCATGTTCTAATTTCTGTCTATTATTCTGTACAGTTCTTTCTTCCTCTTCCACTATTTTTGACTCGGGTAAAGGTATAATGAACTTCCTGTTTCTTGGTATTATTCCTTTTTCTGTATTAACTTGGTATGATCTAGGACCTAGGATATAAAGATATATTCTCTATTCTTCCATATCTCTCTAAGTCTGGTATCCAAACTCGTGTATTATTATCTAATTTTGATAAATCACGAGCACCCTTATGTTTGTCAAAATTAATTTCTTTTCTTTATTCTATTTTCTTTATCTTTAAACTCTTCAATTCCCTTCCACTCTGGTTCCAAATTTATCGGATGTTGTGGTAATATCGTACGAATTTTTCATCCAAATAATAATTCTGCTGGTGACAATCCAGATTCTAAAGCAGTACTTCTGTAATTAAGTAGTCCAATATTCGGGTCTTTATTTTTATTTAAAATACTCTAGCTATTGCCACTGTTTTTTCTGCTAATCCATTGCTCTGTGCATGTTTAGGGCTTGAGGTTTCATGCACAAATCCGAGACTATTGCTGAATTCTTTGAATTCGTATCCCAGAAACTAACTAAAAAGATTTTCCCGTTATTTTGCAAAAAATCCATACCCCTAATTTTTTCCACGGTCTGTTAGGTATTTTTGACATCATTAGAGGTTCTGCTTTATTGTTCTTTTCTTTTAAACATTGTTCACAATTTTCGAAAATATTTACAAGTTTCTGCTAATTTTGTTAAATCATTTATGAATACTTCTACTGGTTCATAAGGCTGTTGTCTTCGGTTGAAAAATTTTGCACGTTCGAAGACAATATTTTTCTTTGCAATAAAATAATTCGTCAGTTTTTCTTTCACTTCTATATACGATTGCATTACATCACTTGATAAACTCATTGCATTTATAACATCATCAGCTTCTGCACCCATACAGTATAGTAACATATTTACTTGATTTTCACCTGGCTTTAAATGTAACGCTGACGCAATTTTAAATCTTTCAAATCTTTGTATCCAACTTGACCATTTATTTGGTTGTCGAAAATCGAATTCTGTTGGAATAGCTACTTGATATGCAGTATTACTATTACCAACTAAGGTAACGGCACCAGTTATGGCCTCTATAACAGCAAATATTCGGTTTTTTTGGGTTGATGGGCTACTATTTTGTAATTTTAATGAACTCATGCTACTAACATAACAAGTAACTCTTTATTCAACCTATTTAATTACCAAAGTCCGTTAATATATTTTATTTTTAAAATTATGGCCTTTTATTTTGCTTATGTTTTTTCTCCAGTAATGGATAAAGTAAATCCAGTAATGGTAACCCAGTAATGGATAATTACAAAATGATAAGTACTACGACACAAAATTTATACAATAATGAATCGTAATCGATGCTATGATAATATAATAATTAATAAATAGATTCCACTATTATTTAGGACAGGGCCGTATTAAGTAAAATTTATAATTAATATTTAATAATAAATAATTAACTACTTAATTTGATATTAAGCAATGGAAGTTGTAACATCATGTATTAAACAATAATGTATGTTGAATATTTAAGCCAGGCACGTATTAGAAAAAAATTATAATTAGGTAGGTAGAAAATATTTTCCAATAAAAATTGTATAAAAATGAAAATATTAAGCAATTTCAGTTATGACATTAATGTAATTAAATCAAAAATATGTATATGAATAATTTAGTCAGGTGCGTATTAAGAAGATTTTAAAATGTGTCTTTAAACATAAATTTTTTTTAAAAATGAAAATGTTAACCAATGAGTGTTTTTATATATATGTAATTAAATCAATAATATGTATTGGATATTTAAGTCAGCCACGTATTAAAAAGAATTTATAAGAAATATTTTCAAATAAAAAAAGAAAATATTAAACAATTATAGTTATGACAATGATGTAATTCAATCAAAAATGTATATATGAATATTTTAGTCAGGCACGTACTAAGAAGAATTTATAATTGTTTAGTGCTTTCAGTTTTTACTTCAGTTATGATATTGGTGTAATTAAACCAAAAATATGTATATAAATATTTTACTCAGGTACGTATTAAGAAGAATTTATACTTAATATTTGCTCATAAAAATTATATAAAAAAGAACATGTTTACCACCCGTAGTTGTCAGTGGCGTATTAAGAAAAATGTACAAATAATAGATATTATCTAAAAAAATTAAATCACAAATAATAAGCAAGTATTAAACAAACAATTAAATCAATTATCAAATGAATGCCAGTAGGTACCTTATTTCATCCCAATCTGTAATTAATATTATTTCTGCTATAAAAAATTATAGAATGGGAGCCACTGGCGTAGTAAGAAAAATTTTCGGGGGGGGGGGGGGGTAATTACATATGTGTTAAATTTTGGAAGGTATTTTGAACTGATATTTTCTCAAAACATTCGTTTTTTAGAACATTGTGCATTTATTATGTCACTGACGGGATCGAAGCGAGTAGGCCCAACACCATATATCATAAATTTTTTTTACGATAAAATTATTTTTAAAATTTCGTTAATACAGGCCTGCACAAATTGCACAATTCTATGTTTTAGTTTAGTTATTATATTAACAAACTGTCTAATTTTTCCATTATTGTTTTGTATTTTTTTAATATAAAATATTATTTTTTAATTTTTGTTAATACGGGCCTGTCCAAAATAACCAATATTGTAATTTGGTTGAATTATGTTAACATAACAACTACTTAATTTTATTTTTATATTTTTGTATGTTTTTAATATAAAATAGTATTTATAAATTTTCATTAATACAGGCCTGTCTTAGTTTTGCAATATTATATTATGTTAAAATATACTCAATATAACAACTATCTTTCATTTTTTACCTTAGTATATCTAGTTTTTTTTTTTTTAATTTTAAATTTAAATTACTTCCTTAATACGGATCTGCCTTAATTACTCAGTATTTTTTTATTCATTAAACTATTCAAGCAAACATAACAATTACCTTAAATTTGACTTTATGTTTATATATTTTTTTGCATTAAATAATATAAATGTTAAATTGACTATAATACGGACCTGACCAATTTAAATATGTTAATTCCAAATTTACCTTTATAAGTATAATTCATTATATACTAATAATTTCAACCCGCTTGCATAATATTTTTCACACTCAGTAATGAAAACAGCATTTATAAACATCGAATCCATTACTGGATATAAGTAATAAATTAATACCCAGTAATGGATATTGAACACAACCCCCCCCTAGAACAATAAAATTAATTTTGGTGATGAACCTATCTTTTAACTATGTTCAAGAACAACATTATTTTAATTTCACTTCAAAAAAAAAATTAAGCAGCGTAAAAATCACAAATAATCTAACTCGCCTCACTAATCATTTGCATAAGAAAATACACACTTCGTGGATGCCGACTAATCCGCGATGTTTAAATACCCACCATTTTGGCACCCATTGGCCGATTGTCATCAAATTACGCTGTAAGATAGTTAAATGTATATAGATTAATATTCAGTAATGAGAGTAATCAAATATCAACAAATATTTCTAATTCAATACATTTAATTAAATATTGGCCAACACTGGGGTCGTATCCAAGACTGGTGCCGTTACCTTATATCTTTCTTGTTTGACATTTTTTTTTTGCTATTACACGTACCTATAATTATAGTACTTATATATTAGCAGACCGCCGCTGTCATCATGTATTGTTATTATAATATATTTATTAATACAAATCTTACAAGTATAATTTATGACAGGTTCTATATTTATTTTATTCTGATCTCTATTCTTTTTCCATATAAATTCCTTTATAATACAGGGACCCCTCTCGACGTTGTCAATTCAAGCGGTTCAATTACCAACAACGTTGTGAAATCAAGCGATGAGTGTATATATGTATTATTAGGGTGGCCCTCATTTCCAAAAAAAATATTCTTGAATGTCTTATGGTCTCATTTTATGCCTATGGATAAAAAACGAGTTGTGACCAAATTTGAAGTCTGTCGGATAACTTTTAACCGACGCGCAAGCCACTCGAAATCCCAAAAAATGCCAATATTTGATAATTTCACAACTTTTTTGAAGTTAAATGCATTAATTCTTTTTAAACTAATTATTATTTATTACTTTATAAAAGTACATTAAATTACCTTTTCATCAAGTGCAAATTCGAACAAATCGGCTAAGAAATAACGAAGTTATTAAATATTATACCAAGTGGTACAGCGATCGTCTCTTGATATTTGAGCATATACAATTATACAGTGCAAACGAGTTAATAATTTAATTAACAACGAAATCATTTTAAAAAGTGTTTAAATATATGAGCTAATGTCTCAGTCAGTGACGTGGTAACGGAGGGGGGGGGGGGGGGTAACCCTCCCCCCGAAATGTTCAATGTTCTAAAAAAGACTTATGTTTTCAGAAAACATCAGTTCAAAATACCTTTCAAAATTTAACACATAAGTATATACCCCCTCCCTTGAAAAGTACCCCCCCCCCCGAAAAATTGTCTTACTACGCCATTGGTCTCAGTGACCACAAATCTTCGATCTGGTTCTAAAGATATATATATATATATATATATATATATATATATATATATATATATATATATATATATATATATATATATATATATATATATATATATATATATTTTGAATGTAGATATATGACCATTATAAATTATTTTCCTTCGAAATTATTGGGTTGTTTGGTCAAATGAAATAAATAAAAAAACACTTTAGTTTTTTTAATTAATTATTTTAATAAGCATAAGCGCTTTTCGGAAATGTATTTCCTTCATCAGTGATCTGTTGACAATTATCAGGATTTTAATATACATACATATTTCTAATTCTAATATAATTTATATAATATTTAACAAACTCACCATTAATAATTAAATAATACATTATAATATACAAGTTTTATATAATTATTTGCTGTAGCAATTTATAAAAATGCATTAAAAAATTAAAAATGTCAAAAAAATTGTTTTTACAAAGTAAAGATAATTTTAAACTACCTAGGAGACGCTATATATTTTTGAATTTTAAAAGTTGGCTACTATTTTTATTTTTTAAGAAGATTTTGGTAAACTTGTTTTAGATATTCAATATTAGTTCTAGAATTTATACTTGTGGGGTCTTTTAGAATTTGGATTGATTCGCTAATAAGTCGTTTTTTTAAAGATGATTGATAACTTAGAATTTTGGTGTTTTCAAAATCAAATCTATGTCCATATTGTATACTGTGTTGTTTTAGTGCAGTCTCTTCTTTGGCGTATTTGTGAGAATTTATTCTTTTATTTAGATATTGTTTTGTTTGTCCGGTGTAGGTCCTGTCACAGTCAGAGCATGGGATATTGTATATTAAATTTGATTGTTTAAATTTGTCTATGGGAGATTTTAATTTGGAAAAAAATATTTTTGTTGTATAATAATTTTTGTTCACATGGATTAACTCAGAAGATTTGGTGATTTGTTTAATTTTTTCTGATAGACCTGGAATGTATGGAAATGAATACATGTGTGGATTTTTATCGTTGTCAATTGTTTCGTGGTTTGTCTTGTTCGTATCATGTGAAATGTTTTGTTTGTTTATTGTAGTGTTATTTAAATTGTGAAATTTGTGTAATTGTTTATTAATAATGTTTTTAATAAAATTTATAGGATAATTGTTTATAAGAAAAATTTGGAATATTTTTTTAATAATGTCATTTCTGTATTGAGGACTGGTAAATGTTATGGCTCTATTTGTAACGGCAGTTATGACATTTTTTTTGTTATATATTGGTGTATTAGAGTTGTAATTTAAATATCTACCAGACCATGTAGGTTTAGTATACCATATAGTATCAATTTTATTTGAAGAATTAACAATAATTTTAATGTCGAGAAAGTTTATGGTTCTGTTAGTGTCTTCTATTTCAGATGTGAATTTTAGGTGTTGATTGTATGAGTTGAATATTTTAACTAATTTTTCAATTTCGTCAGTAGGAACGCAAGTAAGTATGTCATCTACGTATCTTTTAAAAAATGGTATATTATATTGTATTTTACTTAAAATTTTGTCTTGTAGATCTTCCATGATTATATCGGCTAGAACCACAGAAAGAGGGGAACCCATTGGTGAACCAAAAATTTGTGTATAATATTGATTTTCAAATTGCATATACGATGTTTGGCAGCAAAATTTTAAAGCTTCAATAAAATCAGTTTTGGAGATTGATGTAAATTGTTCAATTTGATCCCATTTTTTATTTATAATGTCTATTGTTTCAGTTATGGGTATGTTGGTAAATAAGGATGTTACATCAAGAGATATTATTTTGTAGTTGTTAGGTATGGTTTGATTTTTAATAAATTCATGAAATTGCCACGAGTCTTTTACAAAATAATCATTATTATTAGTAATATTTTTAAGGATATTGAAGAGAAATTTTGCTAAATTTTGATTAGGTGAGTTGTAAGATGCTACAATGGGACGCATAGGGTAACCATCTTTGTGTAATTTAACTAGACCGTATATTTGGGGTGCTGTGGCATTGTGTATTTTGAGTTCGTCAGCTGTGTTTTTAGTTATATATTTTTTTTCATAAAATTTTTTTACAATATCATTATTTTTTGTTTGGTAAATGTTAGTCGGGTCTCTATTGATTTTTAAGTAAGTATTTTTGTCGTCTAGTAAGTCTGTCATTTTATCTAAATATTGTTTTTTGTCAATTATAACTGTTTTGTTAGTTTTGTCAGCTTTGATGATCTTTAAATTGGGGTTAGCTTTCAAAAAATCTTTAGTTTGTTTAATATTTTTTATAATTTTATTGTCATCTGCACCAATTTTGGGGTTGCTTTTATAATTAGTTACAGCATTACAGAATCTGTTTCTTAAAATATTTTTTTCGTCGATGTCAAATACAGAGTCAATAGCTGTCTCAAACGATATTATCATTTCTTCTATAGGCAAATTATTTTTAGTAATAGGTAGATTGAAATTGTGACCTTTTTTTAAAATATCTACAACAGGTGAAGGTATGTTTGTATTTGTTAAGTTGATAACCCATTCATTGTCGTTAGGAAAAGAATGGCTTTCAACGGAGGTATTTTTGTTATTACTATGTTCATATTTGTTATTTATTTCATTTGACCAAACAACCCAATAATTTCGAAGGAAAATATATATATATATATATATATATATATATATATATATATATATATATATATATATATATATATATATATATATATATATATATATATATATATATTGTTAGCGACATCGGGGACGCCCCTGTCTTCACGTATACGCAGTTAGCATTTAATATTGTGTGATGTTTATATTAACATTGGAGATAAAGATTATAAAAAGATGCTGAGAAGCATAATATAGATAGCGATCAATAGGATCGATTATTAGATGAGATAGTGGTTAGATACTCTTTGTCCGATATATGATATGGATTAATTTGAATTGAATAGAATATAGAACATTGTTTTAAAATCTGAACATGGTGTATTTTCATTTATTGAAATCTGAATAATATAATGTATTAATTTGGAATATTGTGTATTATTTGAAAGAATAATCCGTGCCCCCTAACAGATCAGAAGTGGGATTCGATTAAATAAGTGGAATTCGAAAAATAAACAATTGATTTCGATAAACTTTGTGATTTGAATAAACAATTGAATTCGATAAACAATTTTCGAATAGTTGAATTCAACTGTTGTTATTCGGGCGTGAATGGTGTTTTGAATTTGTGGATTAAAAAAAAAAAAAAGTGGTTATTGTGCTATATAACAAACGTGAATTAAGTCAGTGGTACTTAAACATTTTGTGAGACAGAAATTGAGCTTGAATAAAACTTTTTGTTTGTGTAAACTGATAATTAAATTTAATAATCGAAGATTATTAAAAGTTTATAAATTAAAAAAATTTATAAAAAGTATTTTATCTAAAATGGAGATAAATAAAGAGGAGTGTAAGCGTAAGCGCAAACGTTCAACTTCCTCTAGTAGCTCGAGTTCTTCCTCATCAAGTTCTTCTTCATCAAGTTCTAGTAATAGTGGTGCTTCAAAAAACAATTAAACAAAAGAAAAATGCTAGAATCTAAAATAAAGAGATTGGAATGGAAACTACGTCAGAAAACAAGCCGATACCAGGGTTGTATCGACAACATACCGAGATTTTCTGGAAGTTCTGATAATGTGGATAAATGGATTCATATTATAGACACTACAGGCGATATGTTCGGATGGGATTCCACCGCACGTATCTTTTGTATGACGAATAAGTTGACGCATAATGCCAAAAATTGGTACAACAGTCTAGATAGTAATAATGTTTCGTGGAAAGAATGGAAACGTCTCTTAAAGGAAACTTTTCCACCACAACAGGCTACTTTCGTCAATATAAAACGATTGGTTACGGAAGAACGTGACAAGCGAACCAATTTGTTGGATTTCTATTATACTAAACTAGCATTGGGCCGTACGTGTAATTTAGAAGATTATGCTATTGCCGACGTAATTATCAATACCATAAACGACCCATTCTTAAAATCTGGTGCCCGAGCTTTGGCTTGTGCTGATACTAAGACATTGCTTACTTTTCTGTTGCGTCACAATGACAATTATACAGATACACAACATGTGAATCGCCAGCAAGGACGCATCAATCAACAAGACAAAAGTTATTCGTCTATTCGATGTCATTTGTGTCATGAAATAGGGCATAAGCAAGTAAAATGTCCCAGAAATAAAAGATTTTGTAATTTTTGCAAACTTAAAGGACATACAGAAGCCACTTGCTTCAAGAAAAGAAAATCAGGAAATCCAGATACATCAAAGAGAGTGAATAAAATGAATTGTGATTTCACTGATAGTGGAAATACAAAATATCATAAATTGGTTAAAATAAATAATGAAATTTTAACTGCTTATATTGATTTTGGAAGTCAATGTAATACAATTACATTGGAAACTGCGAAGAAATTAAATTTGAAGATTAGACCTTGCGTAGAAAGTGTTACGCTAGAAGGCTACGGAGGAGCGAAGATACAGCCACTTGGTTTTATAGAAACGGAAATAGAAATCGATCAAATCAAAACTACTTCAACCTTTTATGTTGTCGATAATAAATTACAACATACCCATTTACTAATTGGAAGGCAAATTACGGAGAAACCTAATGTCTACGTATACAAGACTCCAACTTCCTTAAGAATCACTCATGAAAATGTATTGGATTTGCTACCAAACTATGTGCAAGACGATGGTAGTGTAGTTAAAATTCACGTGATGAATGAAACTGTTGTGAAACCTGGTATTAATTTAATAAAAGTGAAAATGGATATGGAAGATGGAGACTATTTTTCCAATAAGTCCGAACAATGTCATAAAGACAGTAATATTATTGTGCCTGTAAATAAAATTAAAGTGCGCAATGGAAATGCTGTTCTTCGTGTGTTAAACTTGAACAATGAAAATGTACATTTTGCAAAAGACATGTGTGTTGGTAGAAGTAATACTACTAATAAGGTAATTGATAGTTTTGAACATTTACCGGCTGACGTGTCAAGTAAGTTAGAAGACTTGACCGAGAAATATCCTAAGTGCTTCACTGACAACGACGAACTTCTAAGCAATATTGATTTAGAAATGGAAATAGAACTGACGTCTAGTATGCCAGTTGTCTACAAGCCATACAGATTATCTCTGTTTGAACGAGAAAAGGTACGTGAAATTATACTTGATTTATTAAATAGAGGTATAGTAGAACCGACAATTTCGTCGTATGCCAGTCCAATTTTACTTCTCAAAAAGAAGTCAGGCGACTATAGGATGGTAGTGGATTACAGAAAATTGAATAGTATTACTGTAAAAGATAGATATCCTATACCACATATAGAAGATGTATTCGAACGACTGTCAGAAAATAAATATTTCACGACACTAGATCTTAAAGCGGGTTATCATCAAATCAGAATGGCACCTGATAGTCGAAAATTTACTGCTTTTGTGACTCCTGATGGGCATTATCAATACAACCGCGTTAGCTTCGGTCTATACAATGCACCTGCTACGTTCCAACGAGCAATTAACATGGTATTGGGACAATACAGACACGAATTTGCAATAGCTTACTTAGATGATGTGCTGATAATGTCTGAAACTATAGAAGAAGGTATTGAACGACTTGAGAAGATATTACTCGTCATGAATGAAGCTGGGTTAGCACTGAATATCAATAAATGTGAATTTTTAAAAGATTCTGTCGATTATTTGGGAAGCGAAATATCAAGTGGTGTCATAAAACCTAGCCCAAATAAATTAAACGCTGTTTCTCAGTTTCCGAAACCATTAAATGTTCATCAAGTACGCCAATTTGTTGGTCTTGCTTCATACTTCCGAAAGTATATTCCTAAGTTTGCTTTGAAAGCAAAAGCGTTAACCAAGTTACTAAAAAAGAATCTTCCATGGGAATGGAATACAGAACAAGATGAAGCGTTTGAAGGGCTAAAGAACGAATTGACAGCAGTACCCATACTTGCAACTTTTAATCATGAACTAGATACAGAAGTTCATAGTGATGCGTCTAAAGACGGGTTAGCTGGTATGTTGATTCAAAAACAAAAAGATAATAATTGGAAGCCTGTTGCTTACATGAGTAAACAAACAAGTGATGCTGAAAAGAAATATCATAGCTATGAACTTGAAACAATGGCTGCGGTTGAAGCTATGAAAAGATTTCGAAATTTTTTGTATGGAAGAAAATTTATTTTAATAACTGATTGTAATGCTATGCGTCTCACTTGGACGAAACGTGATCTTTCACCAAGAATAGCAAGATGGTGGTCAGCTGTTCAGGAGTATGACTTTGAAGTAAAGCATCGACCAGGTACACAAATGGCACATGTAGATGCCATGAGTCGAAATCCTGTGGTGGTACCTGTAAGATTGTTGCAAACAAACAATGATTGGGTCTACGCTATACAGCACCAAGACGAAGATCTACAATTATTAAGACAGCAAATCTTGAATGGAGATGCGGATAAGTGTTTCACAATAGTTGATGAGAAAATCTGCCGAATTGTGAACGAGAAGCCAAAAATATATATTCCTCGTACTGTACGATGGAGAATTGTTAAAATGTTTCATGATGACAATGGTCATCCAGGACTTGAAAGAACGATAGAAGCCATACAATCTAGCTATTGGTTTAACGACATGCGACAATTTGTCAAAAAGTTTGTAAAGAATTGTTTTTCCTGTGCTCGAAGTAAAAAGCCGACAGGTAAACGTCGTGCAGAGTTACATCCAATTGAAAAAGTGATGGAACCGTTTCACACCTTACATATTGATCATGTAGGACCGTTTTGCAAAACAAAAACAGGAAACACTGAAGTATTAGTAATAGTTGATGGTTTTACAAAGTTTACTTGGTTGGAAGCTCTACCGAACACAAAATGTGAACCAGTCTTGAATACTTTGAGACAATTATTTAAACTGGTTCACAGACCAAAGAGAATTATATCGGACAGAGGCAAAGCTTTCAACAACAATAAGTTCAAAGAATTTTGTAAATATCATGAAATAAAACATGTGATGAATGCCGTTGCTTCACCACGAAGCAATGGGCAAGTAGAAAGATCAAATCGTGCCATTTTGGAGGCACTTACTGCATGCACCGATGAAGAATACGAAAAGTGGGAGGAGCACTTAATAACGGTACAACAAGGTATTAATAGCACAATCCACAAAACCACAGGTGTTACACCTAGCGAACTATTATATGGAATACGTCCATTAATGACAAACGAGGTACGCCTAAACGACTCTACAATAGATGTAAGTCAATTGAGAACAAAGGCAAAATTGAAATGCGACGCCAACGCCCGAAAGATGAAAATTAGATTCGACAAGAATCGGATTAAACCATCCAAATTTAATGTCGGAGATGTTGTTTTGGTAGAAAGAACTAAACTGATTAAGGGGCTGACCAGTGGAAAGTTAGTTCCTAAATATATTGGACCGATGGAGGTAGTTGAAGTTTTAACTAATGACCGCTATACGGTTAAGTCATTCTCAAAAGATCGTAGGAAGTTCAACGGAGTAGTTGCCAGTGATCGTCTCAAAATGTTCACACCTCAGACGATTTCTGAAGACGAAGATAAGGGTACAGAAGTTGTTGAACGCGATCAGCATATGTAGCCGCAAACGAGCATACTCTGCTGTTTTCACATTTGTGAGTTTACATGTGTTATAAATGTTCTGTTACTGATGTTGCAGGTATTCGTTAATGCTACTATGTCTTGTACGATTTGGCGGGTGGGAGTTGCTGCCCGTGCGTTGCTGTTCACACCCTGGTTTCAATGCGGAACCTATGCTGACGTGCTGCACAAAGGGGTGCTGAACGTGACTACTGCTGCCGTGATCCCGGATAGCAGATATGTGTTGCTGTACTTGCAACATCTAGCCAAGCTGATAGTCAGATGTTGGTTCTGACTAGCAGATCAGTTTTTATCTAATAATTCATGTTATTTGTCAGAAACGTAATGGTCAGATGGTTTGTTCTGATATTGTAAGTTCGCTGGAAAATTTGTACTGATGATGAAATTGACAGATGGTGAGCTCTGATGTTGTGATTTGGCTGGACAGATGATTCTGATAATGCATTGGGCAGACGATTAGTTCTGATTATTTACGTAGGTCAGACTGTTGGTGCTGGTGAGTTTTGACCAGACAGTAGTTCTGACAGGAATATCAGAAGTGCTGCCATTGCAAAGTTTAGATCAGATGATTGGTTCTGGCAACACAATAGTCAGTTGTTCTGTCATTGCAAAGTTTATATTGTACAATTGGTTCCGGCGGCACAATAGTCAGACACTCTGACATTACAGATGAGAATTTTTATTAATGTAACATGTATGTAATTGATAAAATACCTAAAGAGTTGTCTCTGTTCGATAGGTATTCAATGCTGCTGTGCAGTCTGGTAGACTACGGGTGCTTCATTGAACCTAGCAGTCGCGAGGACGCTCCTGGTGTCAGGAAAGGCCGAATGTTAGCGACATCGGGGACGCCCCTGTCTTCACGTATACGCAGTTAGCATTTAATATTGTGTGATGTTTATATTAACATTGGAGATAAAGATTATAAAAAGATGCTGAGAAGCATAATATAGATAGCGATCAATAGGATCGATTATTAGATGAGATAGTGGTTAGATACTCTTTGTCCGATATATGATATGGATTAATTTGAATTGAATAGAATATAGAACATTGTTTTAAAATCTGAACATGGTGTATTTTCATTTATTGAAATCTGAATAATATAATGTATTAATTTGGAATATTGTGTATTATTTGAAAGAATAATCCGTGCCCCCTAACAATATATTTAGTTGAAAAGCCATTGTATGAGATTGTTGGTATAAAACTGCCTTAAACTTTTCTTTTTTATGAAGTTAAATGCATTAATGCTTTATTGAATTCATTATATGGCAATCGATTACGATAATCCTTTACAACTTGAAGCAAAAATTGTTTCTGAGTTTCATCATTGGTTAATATCTTGTTAAATTCGGTTATGAGATTTACGGCTCTTTCAGCAGAATCGTTAACGACACGAAAGTTATAGCATTTTAGAATGTCTTGTTTATAATCGTCTAATTCCATTCATTTGTCGGGTTCAAAAAGAAAATTGGTTGAAATATTAAATCTTTCAAAAAATAATAATGTTCTTTTAGTAACAAAACTGCTCAAATCATATTCTTTGAACGTGTGTCGAATTTCTAACGGCGTTGTAATGAATCGTCTACGATTTTCGTTGACTTTACCACGTTTTAGCGCATCAACCATTTTTTTCTATATTTTTCTAAATTGTTACATTCTATACAGGGTGTTTGGTTCGGCGATACGAATATTTTGAAGGAAGGTAAAATGAGTCATTTGGAAGTGATTTAAGCAAATATACCTATATACAAAGTGCTACAGTTTTTTTATATCGGCCTTTTTAGTAAATTTTTAAGAAAACCCATATTTATACATGTTAACGTTAATAGTTCAAATGTTAGAGTGCCCATCTTTTTCAAACACGATTTTTATATTACTTAAATGTCTATGCTACACTATCAGATCAAAATAAAATTGATTAATAACATAAACAAAAAAATGGCTGCAGGTTAACATTTGAAAACTTATAAAACTTGAATAAAATTAATTCTTTAAAAAATTATTTTATAAAATCTAGCACACTTACAGATGTTCAAATGGTTTTAAAAACTGCTCTATTTTATACCCTTTCGAAAAACCTGCCGTATTACCTACATGAACGGGCTGCTTTTGTGAAAAAAACATTTACCAAAAACCGACAAAAAGTCATCATTCGTCTGACAGGACCATCATTTTCAATCATTTGCACATGAATAGGTGTTACACTGTCCAAGGAGTAGAAAAAAAATGTTTAAAAAGTATTGCATTCCATTTTTTTACGACTTATTAGGATTAGCATACTAGGATCAACTCACTAGAAAAATGTAGAAATCTTACTTATTTTCACATAAATGTATGTTTTTTTCACAAAAGCAGCCCTTCATGTAGGTAATACGGCAGGTTTTTCGAAAGGGTATAAAATAGAGCAGTTTTCAAAACCATTTGAACATCTGTAAGTGTGCTAGATTTTATAAAATAATTTTTTAAAGAATTAATTTTATTCAAGTTTTATAAGTTTTCAAATGTTAACCTGCAGCCATTTTTTTGTTTATGTTATTAATCAATCTTATTTTGATCTGATAGTGTAGCATAGACATTTAAGTAATATAAAAATCGTGTTTGAAAAAGATGGGCACTCTAACATTTGAACTATTACCGTTAACATGTATAAATCTGGCTTTTCTTAAAAATTTACTAAAAAGGCCTATAGAAAAAATCTGTAGCACTTTGCATATAGGTATATTTGCTTAAATCACTTCCAAATGACTCATTCTACCTTCCTTCAAAATATTCGTATCGCCGAACCAAACACCCTGTATAATTAGAATATTGATTACATTTTATCGGTTGTTCAATTAAAAATTTCTTTTCTACATTTGATTTATTCAAAACTGTGATGTTACTGATAATATATGTGATGATATTCTTTAGCTACATAAATACCTTCTTCTATAATTAAATCTTTTTCAATTACTGTTTCCGGTACTATTATATCTCCATTTTGAATATCTACTGGTAACCTAGCAATTAATTTAGTTTTAGGTTTAATAACGTAAAGACGTGACATATAATTTGGTTTATAAAAAAGAGGAATGTTTGAATTTTTAGTTTCCAAAGTATGTGTTTTAAAATTAATTTTTCCTTCTAGTTGTTCCAAATTATCTAATCCTATCAAACCGTCGAAATATGCGTGAAATTTAAACAATATAAATTTTAACGGTATGTAATTATTGAATTCTACAAAATATGGATATGTAACCTGTTTATTTAATTCGTGTTTTGAAAATACTGTGCTAATTTCTATTGGGTTGATTGTTTCAATATCGTGTTCATTTACAAATTTAGGATTTATAAATGAAACAGATGAGCCTGTATCTATTAAAAATTTCAATGGAGGTGCGTTTTGATTATTTATGTGGACATACGGTAATTTATTTCCGCTATGGTTATTTAAGTCCATGTATCCGATTGATCGCTCGAGGCTATTAACTGAAAATTTGAGTCGTCAATTATATCCTCGGTGTAATTATCTAATTCGTTTTCGTAGCTAGGTGTTTCTTCGTCTATATTATAAGGTTTGAATTGGTCACGATATGCATTTTCATGAGAATAAGAATTTTGAATGTCAGAGTCGTCAGTATGGTCTGATTGAGGTATAGGTGGTTCTACATTAAAAAGTTCTTTACTAACAAAATTAGGTGGTCCTGTTGGTCTGAAGGTGTTATTATGAACGTGTAACCGTCTCGTGTTGCCACTCGAGGTGTCCATAGGTATCGGTCTATTTGGTACATGATTAGATTGTCTATTTATGAAATAATTTGATTTTGATGTATTAGGTTGTGACTTAAAGTTCGGTCTATTAAATGTCGGTCTGTCAAATGTAGATGTTTGTCTGAATGGTGGTTGGTTTCTTGGGACGTTCTGAATTGGTGATGTTTGTCTTTGTGTTTGTATGCTATGTTGATTATACGTTGGTCTTTGATGAGAATAATTATAAGATTGTGGTCTAATTTGAGAATGTTGATGTTGGTGTGTATTTGTTATTTTACGTGTAGATTGTGGTTGTCTACTTTTTATGTAGTATGTATTCTGTTCCGTTAAACAAAATGCTAACGCTTCCGAAAGTGTATTAGGTCGCATAGCCCTAACAGTAGACCCTATTGGTTCCTCCAATCCTATTATAAAAGTACTTAAGCACATTTCCGCGAATAGATTTCTTTTCGCTTCTATAACTAAACTATGTCTTTCATGAACAGCTATGTGATTGCATAGAGTAGAAAATATTTCCATTACTTTAGCATAAAAAGTTTCTATCGAATCCGGCCCTTGCATTAATAAATGCAAATCTCTAATTAGTGACGTTTCATTTCTTTTGTCCGAATAATGAGTTATTAACTTATTTTTTATTTCGGTCCAGTTAAGCTGGGTGCCATATTGATTAAGCGCTTCATTCGCTTGCCCTACAATTTTATTCCTTACAGCCCTAACTAAAAATTTCCCGTACGGCTCTGCCTCGTTTAATGAAATAAGTAAAAATATTTCTTCTACGTTACTAATAAAATCGTATAATAATCGCGGGTTTCCGTCATAATGCGGTATATCTTTTATCGCATCTGGTATTCTCAAATTGTTGTAAGATTCTACCTGATTTTGATTTGTAGACATGTTGAAAGATTTATTTCCTTTTATATTAATATTATAATTTAAATAATTATTTTTAATAGTTTTGTTTTCTAATATGTCTGAACTTAAATTTAATGAGTTAGTCCCTGTAATGAACGATAAACCTTCGTTCGTTAACAATGAACCGTTGTTAATTTTCTTACTGCTCGATTTACTTATGAAATTTAATCGGGAAGGACGTAGTTTAAATGACATCCGAAACAATATCAAAATATACGACTCACCAGTAGGTTGCGAATATCGCTATTTTCATATCGTTGTTGTAGCACGACAGTTCCACGACTTTCCAATGAACCGTTGGAATGATTGTTGCAGCAATCCAAAACAGCGACAATGCCTTGAGTTCCCGTTGCCTTCTTTTGTTGTTGGTTCGTGAGTCTTGAGGAGTTGAAACTCGCCTTCTTTCGATGTACCCTCGACTGAAGTAGACTCTCCCAATTTTTACGTGTTATGATTTTTTATCACCCGATAAACCGTCGAATAATTTTTAAATCTCAACACTTTTACTGGATAACCGTTTATTGGCTATCCTACCGACTGCGCCAATTATGTTTCTCGAAGGCAAAAGATAGTTAAAAAAAATATACTTTATTTTAAAATCTCAATATAGTAACGTCTTACAGCAATAATGTTACAAGAACTAACTAACAACTAAAAACTATTACAAGATCTTATTTATATAGTTTGTGTTTATTTTATGTCTTGCTGTTATGGGCGTCCCGTAACTCGCGCGTACATATGTGCAACAGAAAATAAATACTCAACGTGATAAATGCAATGAAATATCGTACTTCTTCGTAACAAAACTGTACTAATTGTGTCTTTTACTTAACACATCTGGAGTTAATATAAAAAATCTCAAGTATTTTCACCGTCCCCTTTATAATTAAATAAAACTTATAAGTAAAATAAAAACTTAATTTCTGATAAATAATATAATGGTACAACGCGGCAAAGTATAGACATTTGGCACGTTATTTAAAAATCGTACACGCTGAATATATTGTTAATTTTATTTCAAATAAAAATAATAAAAACTATTTCCTAATTATGAATATTTCATAAATAACAAAAAAATGGAAACAAAAGACGGTCCATTATTTAACGGATAAAATTTTCATAAATATTGTAAACAAAAAATCGTTCTATTCGATATTTCGTTGTAAGCAATACCGTTATAAACGGTATATTATAAAAGGTAATTATATGGAATTCAACCGGGACTTTTATTTTGAGTCGTTAAAAGCGATACGTTATATTAATCGATGTTGTTATAATCGGTTTCTACTGTATAACATCCAAATTAATAAATTTTGAATAAACTCAATTTGTAACAATGGGCATGTCTAACGATTTGCAAAAATGTACCGTTCTAATCGTGAATACAGTATAACTTAGTTTATTAGTAAAATACACTAACTTAATTATAATATTGTATGATTGTGGGCCGCCGCCCCCAACGGCGAATGTGCCGCCGGTTTCCACGCTGCCAAACCCCTTGCCCTCGTATACGAACATCCCCGGTAGATGGGGCTGTAGACGGAGAGGTAAACGGGGCGGTAAACGGAGCGGTAGACGAAGCAGTAGACGGGGCGGTAAACGGGGCTGTAGACGAAGCGGTAGACATGATGGCAGTTACAGCGCCTTGTGTTTGCCGCATTGCGGCTATCGCCGCATAATAACCACGCCAAAATTCATTTGGCGTACCAAACCCCTTGTCCTCGTATACGAACATCCCCGGTAGACGGGGCTGTAGACGGAGCGGTAGACGCGGTGGAACTTACAGCGCCTTGTGTTTGCCGCATTGAGGCTATCGCCGCATAATAACCACGCCCAAATTCATTTGGCGTACCAAACCCCTTGTCCTCGTATACGAGCATCCCCGGTAGACGAAACGGTAGACGTGGCTGTAGACGGGGCTGTAGACGAAGCGGTAGACGCGGTGGCAGTTACAGCGCCTTGTGTTTGCCGCATTGAGGCTATCGCCGCATAATAACCACGCCAAAATTCATTTGGCGTACCAAACCCCTTGTCCTCGTATACAAGCATCCCCGGTAGACGGAGCGGTAGACGTGGCTGTAGACGAAGCGGTAGACGCGGTGGCACTTACAGCGCCTTGTGTTTGCCGCATTGCGGCTATCGCCGCATAATAACCACGCCAAAATTCATTTGGCGTACCTCACCCCTTGCCCTCGTATACGAACATCTCCGGTAGACGGGCTTGTAGACGGGGCTGTAGACGAAGCGGTAGACGCGGTGGCAGTTACAGCGCCTTGTGTTTGCCGCATTGCGGCTATCGCCGCATAATAACCACGCCAAAATTCATTTGGCATACCAAACCCCTTGTCCTCGTATACAAGCATCCCCGGTAGACGGAGCGGTAGACGTGGCTGTAGACGAAGCGGTAGACGCGGTGGCACTTACAGCGCCTTGTGTTTGCCGCATTGCGGCTATCGCCGCATAATAACCACGCCAAAATTCATTTGGCGTACCTAACCCCTTGCCCTCGTATACGAACATCTCCGGTAGACGGGCTTGTAGACGGTGCGGTAGACGGGGCTGTAGACGAAGCGGTAGACGCGGTGGCAGTTACAGCGCCTTGTGTTTGCCGCATTGCGGCTATCGCCGCATAATAACCACGCCAAAATTCATTTGGCGTACCAAACCCCTTGTCCTCGTATACGAGCATCCCCGGTAGACGGGGCTGTAGACGGAGCGGTAGACGTGGCTGTAGACGAGGATGTAGACGAAGCGGTAGACGCGGTGGCAGTTACAGCGCCTTGTGTTTGCCGGATTGAGGCTATCGCCGCATAATAACCACGCCAAAATTCATTTGGCGTACCAAACCCCTTGTCCTCGTATACGAGCATCCCCGGTAGACGGGGCTGTAGACGGAGCGGTAGACGTGGCTGTAGACGGGGCTGTAGACGAAGCGGTAGACGCGGTGGCACTTACAGCGCCTTGTGTTTGCCGCATTGAGGCTATCGCCGCATAATAACCACGCCAAAATTCATTTGGCGTACCTCACCCCTTGCCCTCGTATACGAACATCTCCGGTAGACGGGCTTGTAGACGGGGCGGTAGACGGGGCTGTAGACGAAGCGGTAGACGCGGTGGCAGTTACAGCGCCTTGTGTTTGCCGCATTGCGGCTATCGCCGCATAATAACCACGCCAAAATTCATTTGGCGTACCAAACCCCTTGTCCTCGTATACGAGCATCCCCGGTAGACGGGGCTGTAGACAGAGCGGTAGACGGAGCGGTAGACGTGGCTGTAGACGGGGCTGTAGACGAAGCGGTAGACGCGGTGGCACTTACAACGCCTTGTGTTTGCCGCATTGAGGCTATCGCCGCATAATAACCACGCCAAAATTCATTTGGCGTACCTCACCCCTTGCCCTCGTATACGAACATTTCCGGTAGACGGGCTTGTAGACGGGGCGGTAGACGGGGCTGTAGACGAAGCGGTAGACGCGGTGGCAGTTACAGCGCCTTGTGTTTGCCGCATTGCGGCTATCGCCGCATAATAACCACGCCAAAATTCATTTGGCGTACCTCACCCCTTGCCCTCGTATACGAACATCTCCGGTAGACGGGCTTGTAGACGGGGCTGTAGACGAAGCGGTAGACGCGGTGGCAGTTACAGCGCCTTGTGTTTGCCGCATTGCGGCTATCGCCGCATAATAACCACGCCAAAATTCATTTGGCATACCAAACCCCTTGTCCTCGTATACAAGCATCCCCGGTAGACGGAGCGGTAGACGTGGCTGTAGACGAAGCGGTAGACGCGGTGGCACTTCAGTGCCTTGTGTTTGCCGCATTGCGGCTATCGCCGCATAATAACCACGCCAAAATTCATTTGGCGTACCTCACCCCTTGCCCTCGTATACGAACATCTCCGGTAGACGGGCTTGTAGACGGGGCGGTAGACGGGGCTGTAGACGAAGCGGTAGACGCGGTGGCAGTTACAGCGCCTTGTGTTTGCCGCATTGCGGCTATCGCCGCATAATAACCACGCCAAAATTCATTTGGCGTACCAAACCCCTTGTCCTCGTATACAAGCATCCCCGGTAGACGGAGCGGTAGACGTGGCTGTAGACGGGGCTGTAGACGAAGAGGTAGACGCGGTGGCACTTACAGCGCCTTGTGTTTGCCGCATTGCGGCTATCGCCGCATAATAACCACGCCAAAATTCATTTGGCGTACCTAACCCCTTGCCCTCGTATACGAACATCTCCGGTAGACGGGCTTGTAGACGGTGCGGTAGACGGGGCTGTAGACGAAGCGGTAGACGCGGTGGCAGTTACAGCGCCTTGTGTTTGCCGCATTGCGGCTATCGCCGCATAATAACCACGCCAAAATTCATTTGGCGTACCAAACCCCTTGTCCTCGTATACGAGCATCCCCGGTAGACGGGGCTGTAGACGGAGCGGTAGACGTGGCTGTAGACGAGGCTGTAGACGAAGCGGTAGACGCGGTGGCAGTTACAGCGCCTTGTGTTTGCCGGATTGAGGCTATCGCCGCATAATAACCACGCCAAAATTCATTTGGCGTACCAAACCCCTTGTCCTCGTATACGAGCATCCCCGGTAGACGGGGCTGTAGACGGAGCGGTAGACGTGGCTGTAGACGTGGCTGTAGACGAAGCGGTAGACGCGGTGGCACTTACAGCGCCTTGTGTTTGCCGCATTGAGGCTATCGCCGCATAATAACCACGCCAAAATTCATTTGGCGTACCTCACCCCTTGCCCTCGTATACTAACATCTCCGGTAGACGGGCTTGTAGACGGGGCGGTAGACGGGGCTGTAGACGAAGCGGTAGACGCGGTGGCAGTTACAGCGCCTTGTGTTTGCCGCATTGCGGCTATCGCCGCATAATAACCACGCCAAAATTCATTTGGCGTACCAAACCCCTTGTCCTCGTATACGAGCATCCCCGGTAGACGGGGCTGTAGACGGAGCGGTAGACGTGGCTGTAGACGAGGATGTAGACGAAGCGGTAGACGCGGTGGCAGTTACAGCGCCTTGTGTTTGCCGGATTGAGGCTATCGCCGCATAATAACCACGCCAAAATTCATTTGGCGTACCAAACCCCTTGTCCTCGTATACGAGCATCCCCGGTAGACGGGGCTGTAGACGGAGCGGTAGACGTGGCTGTAGACGGGGCTGTAGACGAAGCGGTAGACGCGGTGGCACTTACAGCGCCTTGTGTTTGCCGCATTGAGGCTATCGCCGCATAATAACCACGCCAAAATTCATTTGGCGTACCTCACCCCTTGCCCTCGTATACGAACATCTCCGGTAGACGGGCTTGTAGACGGGGCGGTAGACGGGGCTGTAGACGAAGCGGTAGACGCGGTGGCAGTTACAGCGCCTTGTGTTTGCCGCATTGCGGCTATCGCCGCATAATAACCACGCCAAAATTCATTTGGCGTACCAAACCCCTTGTCCTCGTATACGAGCATCCCCGGTAGACGGGGCTGTAGACAGAGCGGTAGACGGAGCGGTAGACGTGGCTGTAGACGGGGCTGTAGACGAAGCGGTAGACGCGGTGGCACTTACAACGCCTTGTGTTTGCCGCATTGAGGCTATCGCCGCATAATAACCACGCCAAAATTCATTTGGCGTACCTCACCCCTTGCCCTCGTATACGAACATTTCCGGTAGACGGGCTTGTAGACGGGGCGGTAGACGGGGCTGTAGACGAAGCGGTAGACGCGGTGGCAGTTACAGCGCCTTGTGTTTGCCGCATTGCGGCTATCGCCGCATAATAACCACGCCAAAATTCATTTGGCGTACCTCACCCCTTGCCCTCGTATACGAACATCTCCGGTAGACGGGCTTGTAGACGGGGCTGTAGACGAAGCGGTAGACGCGGTGGCAGTTACAGCGCCTTGTGTTTGCCGCATTGCGGCTATCGCCGCATAATAACCACGCCAAAATTCATTTGGCATACCAAACCCCTTGTCCTCGTATACAAGCATCCCCGGTAGACGGAGCGGTAGACGTGGCTGTAGACGAAGCGGTAGACGCGGTGGCACTTACAGTGCCTTGTGTTTGCCGCATTGCGGCTATCGCCGCATAATAACCACGCCAAAATTCATTTGGCGTACCTCACCCCTTGCCCTCGTATACGAACATCTCCGGTAGACGGGCTTGTAGACGGGGCGGTAGACGGGGCTGTAGACGAAGCGGTAGACGCGGTGGCAGTTACAGCGCCTTGTGTTTGCCGCATTGCGGCTATCGCCGCATAATAACCACGCCAAAATTCATTTGGCGTACCAAACCCCTTGTCCTCGTATACAAGCATCCCCGGTAGACGGAGCGGTAGACGTGGCTGTAGACGGGGCTGTAGACGAAGAGGTAGACGCGGTGGCACTTACAGCGCCTTGTGTTTGCCGCATTGCGGCTATCGCCGCATAATAACCACGCCAAAATTCATTTGGCGTACCTAACCCCTTGCCCTCGTATACGAACATCTCCGGTAGACGGGCTTGTAGACGGTGCGGTAGACGGGGCTGTAGACGAAGCGGTAGACGCGGTGGCAGTTACAGCGCCTTGTGTTTGCCGCATTGCGGCTATCGCCGCATAATAACCACGCCAAAATTCATTTGGCGTACCAAACCCCTTGTCCTCGTATACGAGCATCCCCGGTAGACGGGGCTGTAGACGGAGCGGTAGACGTGGCTGTAGACGAGGCTGTAGACGAAGCGGTAGACGCGGTGGCAGTTACAGCGCCTTGTGTTTGCCGGATTGAGGCTATCGCCGCATAATAACCACGCCAAAATTCATTTGGCGTACCAAACCCCTTGTCCTCGTATACGAGCATCCCCGGTAGACGGGGCTGTAGACGGAGCGGTAGACGTGGCTGTAGACGTGGCTGTAGACGAAGCGGTAGACGCGGTGGCACTTACAGCGCCTTGTGTTTGCCGCATTGAGGCTATCGCCGCATAATAACCACGCCAAAATTCATTTGGCGTACCTCACCCCTTGCCCTCGTATACTAACATCTCCGGTAGACGGGCTTGTAGACGGGGCGGTAGACGGGGCTGTAGACGAAGCGGTAGACGCGGTGGCAGTTACAGCGCCTTGTGTTTGCCGCATTGCGGCTATCGCCGCATAATAACCACGCCAAAATTCATTTGGCGTACCAAACCCCTTGTCCTCGTATACGAGCATCCCCGGTAGACGGGGCTGTAGACAGAGCGGTAGACGGAGCGGTAGACGTGGCTGTAGACGGGGCTGTAGACGCGGTGGCACTTACAGCGCCTTGTGTTTGCCGCATTGAGGCTATCGCCGCATAATAACCACGCCAAAATTAATTTGGCGTACCTCACCCCTTGCCCTCGTATACGAACATCTCCGGTAGACGGGCTTGTAGACGGGGCGGTAGACGGAGCGGTACAGGGTGGTAGACGTGGTGGCAGTTACAGCGCCTTGTGTTTGCCGCAATGCGGCTATCGCCGCATAATAACCACGCAAGAATTCAATTGGCGTACCTAACCCCTTACTCTCGTATACGAGCATCCCCGGTAGACGGGGTTGTACACGGAGCGGCAGACGGGGCTGTAGACGAAGCGGTAGACGCGGTGGCAGTTACAGCGCCTTGTGTTTGCCGCATTGCGGCTATCGCCGCATAATAACCACGCCAAAATTCATTTGGCGTACCTAACCTTTTGCCCTCGTATACGAACATCTCCGGTATACGGGCTTGTAGACGGGGCGGTAGATGGGGCTGTAGACGAAGCGGTAGACGCGGTGGCAGTTACAGCTCCTTGTGTTTGCCGTATTGCGGCTATCGCCGTATAATAACCACGCCAAAGTTCATTTGGCGTGCCAAACCCCTTACTCTCGTATACGAGCATCCCCGGTAGACGGGGTTGTACACGGAGCGGTAGACGGAGCGGTACAGGGTGGTAGACGCGGTGGCAGTTACAGCGCTTTGTGTTTGCCGCATTGCGGCTATCGCCGCATAATAACCACGCCAAAATTCATTTGGCGTACCTAACCCCTTGCCCTCGTATACGAACATCTCCGGTAGACGGGCTTGTAGACGGGGCGGTAGACGGAGTGGTAGACGGGGCTGTAGACGAAGCGGTAGACGCGGTGGCAGTTACAGCTCCTTGTGTTTGCCGTATTGCGGCTATCGCCGTATAATAACCACGCCAAAGTTCATTTGGCGTGCCAAACCCCTTACTCTCGTATACGAGCATCCCCGGTAGACGGGGTTGTACACGGAGCGGTAGACGGGGCGGTAGACGGAGTGGTAGACGGGGCTGTAGACGAAGCGGTAGACGCGGTGGCAGTTACAGCGCCTTGTGTTTGCCGCATTGCGGCTGTCGCCGCATAATAACCACGCCAAAATTCATTTGGCGTACCTCACCCCTTGCCCTCGTATACGAACATCTCCGGTAGACGGGCTTGTAGACGGGGCGGTAGACGGGCTTGTAGACGGGGCGGTAGACGGAGTGGTAGACGGGGCTGTAGACGAAGCGGTAGACGCGGTGGCAGTTACAGCTCCTTGTGTTTGCCGTATTGCGGCTATCGCCGTATAATAACCACGCCAAAGTTCATTTGGCGTGCCAAACCCCTTACTCTCGTATACGAGCATCCCCGGTAGACGGGGTTGTACACGGAGCGGTAGACGGGGCGGTAGACGGAGTGGTAGACGGGGCTGTAGACGAAGCGGTAGACGCGGTGGCAGTTACAGCGCCTTGTGTTTGCCGCATTGCGGCTATCGCCGCATAATAACCACGCCAAAATTCATTTGGCGTACCTCACCCCTTGCCCTCGTATACGAACATCTCCGGTAGACGGGCTTGTAGACGGGGCGGTAGACGCGCTTGTAGACGGGGCGTTAGACGGAGTGGTAGACGGGGCTGTAGACGAAGCGGTAGACGCGGTGGCAGTTACAGCTCCTTGTGTTTGCCGTATAATAACCACGCCAAAGTTCATTTGGCGTGCCAAACCCCTTACTCTCGTATACGAGCATCCCCGGTAGACGGGGTTGTACACGGAGCGGTAGACGGGGCGGTAGACGGAGTGGTAGACGGGGCTGTAGACGAAGCGGTAGACGCGGTGGCAGTTACAGCGCCTTGTGTTTGCCGCATTGCGGCTATCGCCGCATAATAACCACGCCAAAATTCATTTGGTGTGCCAAACCCGTTTCTCTCGTATACGAGCATCCCCGGTAGATGAGGCTGTATAATATTTATAACAAGTCAATTGGCAATTCCCATAACGGGCAAAGAACTAAAGTCATTTTATTTTTATCTAAATTCTGGTCTCCCTTTCTTCGCCATCAACCAGGTGGCCAACAAATCTTGAAAACATGTCCATCAACTTCTAGAAACAGTCTGGGGTAATAATATCACGGAATCGCTTGTTGATAATGTTTGAACGAGCTCATCTTTCTGCTCTGAAAACATTGGACAGGCCAAGATACGATATTGTGGTGTGTCTTCACCAGAGTGACAAAACTGACATGTCACTTGCTGTCTTTCTTATTCGTTTTAGGTGTGAACCAAATTTGCCATGTCCTATAAGAATCTCTTCAAATGATTTAGAAAACTTTGATATCTCGTACCTACAAAAAGGTGGTAGCATCTGGAATAAAAAGAACAGTTACACGGCCTTTATAAGAAGACAACCAATCCTGTCTCCAACAGTTTGTATATATTCATTTTAATTCGATAATCTGGCTTTATAAATTTGCCAGATTGCTTTTTTATGCCAAAGTCTTCAACAGCAGTGATATGTGATAGTGTTACCCTCTGAAATATTTGTAAAATATTCCCCTGTAACAGTTTGCCAATTTGCAATTTGTTTCCCCGTTTGAATTGAAAGTAGTGCATTTTCCTTTTGCACATATTCAAAATGTATTTTTACAGATTCATGAGACTGTGCATTACGTATTTGCTCTATTTCATGTTTCACTTGATTTCTTCTTGAATTGCGATGTGATTCAGCATTTCGCTGTCTCTCAACATCGCGATACTCGCGATCTTCACGTAAAACACGATGCGCTTGCGTATTCTTGACTTGCATTTATACTCATATCCTGGTTAAATATCGTGTAGTTGTTTTATTTTTATCACAATCTATTTTTTAGGCAAAGTTTTAGAATGACTTTTAAATGTAAATAGAACAAAAATTATGTTTACTTTTTGTTCTGATTCGCTTTTGTTAGGTAGGTAATTTAAGTGTTGTTTGGTTTTTAAAAGAAAAATAACTAATCGTGTTTCAACTATATATTTTTTAAATCCTAAAAAATAATTCCGTAGTCCACGCGAGCGAAGCCGCGCGGGCCCACCTAGTCTGGTATAAATACCTTAAATCTGTGATGCTATATATTAGTCAATGAAAGACGAATTTTTAAAGGTAAGAAAATCATGTATTCTTTATTAAACTTATATACATAAATATTTAACAAGTAAGAATTAATTATCTGTAGTAAAAATTGGGTCCATATCAGGTGATAAAGTAATAGCACAACAAATTGGTGAAAATGTATTTGATCGCAAGTCTATTTCAGGAGATAAAGATTCATTACAATCTATTTCATTCCACATATTCATAATTATATTTTGTATGTTACATTTTCCTTTTCGTATAATAATATTATTATTACAAATAGCTTGCATACTCCGCTGCTCCGAAGCAATGAATTTCCCAAAAATATCAAATAAATGAGTAATATTTAACTTTTAATGCATCGCCATTTTTATCAGGAATAACACAATGTAGTTTATGGGTTGCTCTTATCGTTTTAGCAGTTTTGTAACGATCACTTAAATTTTAAGATAGCGTTATTATAACTTTCTAACGATGAAAATTTAACTGTTATATTCAGTAAGTTATTTGGTTTGGTAGCCCACGTAAACAATTCCATCGCGGTTATTATTTATAGAAGTTATTTGTTGATCTGCTGGTAGTTGAAGACTGGCTCGTGCAGCTATTCTTTTCATTGTACTGCTTACAGCATCGCAGGGCTCTTTACCATGTGCAGTGGCGAAAAAATGCCATTTAGCCGGTATCCCAAAATCATCTTCATAATAATACAAAATAAAAATTTTGTAGTTTTTAAACTGTTCCATCAGAAAAATAGTAAATTTTAGCAGCTTTCTCAGAAATAGTTTTTACAAAGTTAATAATTATTTTGCAAAACACATGCACAGCAGTGGAATCGTGATTGTTACAGTCTGATATTATAACTAGACTTTTGTGATTTAGTTTATTATCAGATCTAAAATAAGCTTTAACTGGATAGATGGTGCACTGGTTGTTACTCCAATGAAAGCCAGTTGCTGTATTATGTATTACAAATGCGTAATTTTCTGCGAAGTCACACACAATAAGAAAGTTATCTTCTTTTAATACATCTTTCAATGATTTTATGAATGCTGCTTGTTGTTTAGCAATAAAAGAGTGTAGTAAAGGTTCTTATAATTAAACTGATAAAAAAATTAAATTCATTGAAAATACACAGGTACTAGGTTTAAAAAGTTGAAGGAATTGAAAAAAACAACATAATTGTCAATTACTGAAGCTTTTTAAACTAAAATAAAATTAGAAAAAAAAACTTTTTTAAAAAACAAGCTTTTACATATAATAAACCTACATATGCACTAAAAAGTAAAAAATAAGTTTTTTTTTCACAAAGTCTTCCAGAATTCGTATGACTAAAAAAGCTTGTGGCGTTCATTTAATATTTAATGTAATATTTAGAAATATAAAAAATGTCGAAAATATCAATATAGGAAAAACTACATTTTCTACTACAAATTAATATTTTCAAATCTTCCATTAAATTGCATTAATATTATGTTAAAATGCATATATGTATGTATAATGTATATACATTATACATATATGTATACATTAATAATTGGAAATCTAGATTCAAATAGGACAAAGTACCTTCTGCTAGTTTAATTTAGTATTTTAAATTCCTGGTTAATTTATCGCACATGAAAGAAATATTTAGTAATCTAGATTCAAGATAGGAAAAAAAGTGTTAAGAGTATTTTATGTACCTTAAATTTTTATTTCAAAATATTACATGAAATATTTGGAATTCTAGATTCAAAATAGAATTAAGGGCTAAGAGTTTCTCAACGGAAAAACTACATTAGCTACTTTCAATGAATATTTCGTAATATTCCATAAAATTCCATATATTATGTACATAATTTATATCAAATATAATATAAAATATTATATCCTGTGAATATTTTGAAATTATATTCAACATAAAGGAAATACTACCTTATCATCTTTCAATTAATATTTTTAAATTGTACATTAAATTCCTGGATAATTTGATATAAACTACAGGAATATTTTGGCTTCAAGATTTATCATGTGAAAAAGGGCTAAGAAATACCGAAAAGAAATACTACCTTATCTATTTTATAAATTAATATTTCAAAACATTAACATACATTGAGTTTCAGGTTTATTTAGTATCAACATTACATTAATATTTGATCTACTATAGATTTTTCCAATATTGATATTTTCGACATTTTTTATATTTCTAAATATTACATTAAATATTAAATGAACGCCACAAGCTTTTTTAGTCATACGAATTCTGGAAGACTTTGTGAAAAAAAAACTTATTTTTTACTTTTTAGTGCATATGTAGGTTTATTATATATAAAAGCTTGTTTTTTAAAAAAGTTTTTTTTTTCTAATTTTATTTTATCCATTTTTAGTCAAAAGTTATTTATTTTTTTATTATATTATATTCATTGCATCATAAGACCAGGCCCAGATAGAGGGGGGGGGGGCTAGGAGGGCCATATGTCCCGGGTCCTGGTATCAGGGGCCTCGGCGTCCTGAAAATTATTTATATTTTACATTTTTACATTTTTTGATACTAATACTATTTTTAATAGAGATTATTTAAAAAATATAAATATACTACAAAAAAAACACACCTTGTAGAAAAAGTACTTAAAAAAACCTCACGGTTTTTAATACTAAATAATATCAGGAAGATATAAGAATTTTACTAGTACGAAAGTTGTTTGGAATGTCCTTACGCTCGGGCGAGGGGGGGGGGGGGCTCAAAATGTGGGCTGGCCCAAACCCCGTTGAAGCTCTCTCAGGGTCTGCATAAGACTAAAAACCCTTTTTACTTCCATGTTCGAAGAAATGGCAGTATTGTAATACCGTCAAAAAATTATGTCCGAGATAAGAGCAGATTCTGATTGTACTAACTTCAAAACGCAAAAAAAGTTAATTTCCACAAGGCGGCTGTGCGTGTGTCTGTATGTCTGTCTGTGTGTCTGTCTGGATGTAGAATTTTCTTCCGTTCACGATAACTACTGTAAATATGCACCGATTTAAATTATATTTGGGGAAAATGTTTGTCTCAGTGAGTACTCCAGACCTATTGATTTTGGTGCTAATCGAATTAGGGGTTTCCGAAATATTCGAAATTTTGTACCAATTATCGTCTGAAAAGTGATTAGTATCTCACCAATTTTGATAAGACTTGGTACACTTGTAGTTCAATAAAATCTAAGGAGCCCTTAATTCATAATCGTATCGAAAAAGCCACTAAAGGGGTGAAAATCACCCACAAAATTTTAATTTTAAATACTATTAAATTCATGTTGCCATGGAAAGAAACGCAGTTAAATTCAAATGTCACATAATTATTATTCTACAAAAATGTGTATTCTACAACTGACATTAGAATATTAGAAAACTAATATTTATAATACAAAGGTGAGTTTTATATTAAAAATTATTGTAAAATATATTACAGAACATGGAAGTCATGTATGGTTCTCCATACCGATATTTTTTAAATCTGATCGAAATATATTGATTGAAATACCTACATAGAATGAACATTACACTTTTATGAAAATTAATATACGAAACTGTCTCTGAATACATAAAAATATTACCTCACAATCAGTGTCCAATGTTTATTTAGTCTCGTATATGAAGGAAGAAGGCATTTATAACATCAAACGTGACTCGCAGTTTAGTTGGTCATTTATTTATAATAATCAAACGTCTTACTTCAATCTTTAGTTTTTATTTTAAAATGAACACTAACGTTTTGATTGTATATTAGCTTCTTTAGAAATGAAGCGCAGATCCAGGGGAGGGGGCATGGTGAAATGACACCCCACACAAACCTAAAAAGTAAAGCAAATTAAATAGAAAAATGCTTATTAAATATACTAAAGTAACTTTTTTTGTCTATTTCACAGACCATGACCCCCTCCCCCATTGTAAATTTAGACTCGCGTCTCTTAGAAAAACAATACCTATTTAGATCTTCAAAATTACACTAACATAAATTAATTTGTATTTAATATTTTCAATAATGCCATAACAATATATAACATATACAGGTATGCATATAGGATGATATAATAATAATAAAATGCGATACTATAATACATATTTATTATACATACATTTAAATGAAAAAATAAAGCTAAAACGGCTAAAACTTTTCTATATGTCAATATAATCACTACAAATAAAATTTATAATACATACCTGATATTTATATAAAATTCGATAATTTTTCAATAATTTTCTTCAATTTATCATTTATAATCTTCACTCAGCAGTTTTTATTTGTATTATTATAAATTATTTGTATTCGAATATTATATTGTAAAATATTTTGACAAAACATAATAAATGTTATTGTCGAAGCAAACCATGGTTACGAAATAATTTGAATTATGAAATAATACTTGATCACGAAGGCAAGTTATTTTATTATATTAGATACATCAAAAAAGACCTTATAATAAAATAACATAGCTATAAAAATGATAAAAAAGTGCATTGTCACGGAGAATACACCATATTTCAAAATTTGACGAAAATCGTACGACGGGAAGTTCGTTAAAAATCGGTCGCAAGATTTGTACCACGGGACATAGTGACATAGTTACATAGCATTTGAGTTAAGTAAAAGCTTGTAAAAAAATAGTTTTTCCTTTTTTTAATTTTTTTTTAAATATCGTATTATTATCTAATAAATATTTTAATTCTTTTGGATATTCATTTCTTTTGGGATTTTTATTGGAATTTTTTCTTGAAATATCCGTTATATATGGATCTGACGACACTAGAAGATTATTAAACACATCTTCTATATTTTAAATTCTTCTGCTTCTTCTGACAGTAACCCCAAAGGCACTAAACAATTTTCTATTATTTCATTGCAATGAAATAAAATTTTGTGTACAGTTGTCGGGAGGGGTAACCATGGATAATTTTTTATGAATATGACAACTGTCTTTCGACAAAAGATTTTAAACTTATTTGGATTAATGGGAAGTGTACTTGTGAGAGCCAAAAGGATTATAAAAAAGTGATAAATTATATTTTTATTTATGCCTGTTATTTTTGCTGAATCTTCGTAAAAGTGAAAAAAATTTCTAGCCGTATTTCCGTCGTTAGTACTTCCAAATTCGAACTTAGGTTTGTCTACTATGAGACCCATTTTTTCTGAATTCATCTTGAATATTTTTTTCCAATATCTACTTTATTTTTATTTTCTGAACTTCGAATTTGCCACTTGCATACAGAGCTGTCAATACTTCAAGTAAAATACTTGAAAAAGTACTTCAAGTACCAAAAAGTACATTTTTAAATACATCATGTGGTTTTTCAAGTACTTACTTTAACGTTCCGTCGGGCGCGGCTGATCTATTTGATACACTTCCAACTAATTTGAATGCCATCTTGAAATGATTACTGATTCAACCCCTGAACTTTCAATACCTTCCTGTTTGTAATTGTTTTACATGGTAATAGCCATCAGTTGTCAAATTATCACAGATACTGCCAAAAAGACGCTTAGAAATGAGGTCGTGACTAACGAAATATATACAGGCTGAGACATGGTGGAATCGATAGCTAGTACTTAGACCTACATTTTCATGTAATTTTTTTAAATTTGGTTACGTAGAACTTTTTTAAATCGCAAAAAGGTTGATTTTTTGCGTTTTCGTAAATTTCTCATTTTTTAACTTAAACTCGTTGTATTTTTTTCCCCTTTTGAGTTAAGTTAAAATTTTTTTGATCACGATCTTACTTAGTTCTTACCGAAAGTAACAGTGTAGTTTTTAAATACCCAACAAGACTCACTTTGTTATAAATAAATTATTTACTAGAAAAAGTTGAAAATACGGTTAGTTTTTTTCAAACGCTTGGGGAGTCGAGGGAATTTTAGAGTTTATTTTTTAAAACTATATAACACTATGAAGTATGAGTTGATAATGTTTTCTGTAAAAAATTAGATTTTTTAAACAGTACAAAAAAATGGCAAGCATTTTAAAATATACGACGCTATGTGATACGGCGCGACGCGTTTAGTGCGGGCGAAACCTCGGCGCTCGTCCGACAAAACTCATCTAAATTTTAAACGGATTTTTTTATATTTATTTCGAATAGTTTATTAATTAATCCATTATTTTTTTATAATATATCCGTATAAAATAGTGCTGGGCACTATTAATTTAATTTGATTTGTTTTCAGCGTTAGCTCATGTGTTGTTAGGACGGCGTTGGGAAACATGTCACATTATTGAGAAAACAAATGATCTTATATTTGCAGGAAGTACATTATTGAATATATAAAGTGATATTGTGTGTAATTGTAGTGAGTTTTTTTGTATTACATTACATCTTTGTGTGTGTAGTGAATTTTTTAAATATCAAAGGAACTTTAGGAGAAAATAATGATTTCATTTCACGGTTAGGTATTAATTTTTTTTATTATTGTTACTTATCTTTTAAAAATATCTGTTGCTCTTGTTAATAAACTATTTATTACGTGAAATGTATAATAATGTTAAACAAATATAATATATATTTTTTCTACAACCGTGTTAAAAAGTTTTTAAGGCTTTTTCTTTGTCATTTCAGTGCGTAAAGTAGTGCTTTTGCGCTCGCTGTGCGACAAAGTTACTTTTACGCACGGCGAGCGTAAAAGTGTTTCTATAGTAACAGTAACACATACATTTTCATATATTAATTTGGATTTTGTCGGTAGTAGATTTGAAATTACCGATTTTGCAGCTTCCGATATTTCTGGCGGCATGCAATTTTCATTATCACTTTCCATATTATTATAAAATTACAATAATAAAATCACAGAATAAAATACGTGAGTGAAAATAATCCACAAATAATCTGAATATAAATGTCAAACAATAACAATATTCATTTGTTTTTTCAAAATTTAAGTACTTGATTTAAATTTCAATATTAATAATTAATATGACAAGTTATTATAATTTAATTAAAAAATCATATTACATTATTATTAATATTATAATAAGGTTTTAGAAAAAATATTGTGTGCACCTCGGGTGTAAAGTGCGTTTTTCGCACGAGTGGGAATGTTTGTTAATCTCGGCTAGCGCCTCGATTAACAAACATTCCCACTCGTGCGAAAAACAGCCACTTTACGCCCTAGATACACAAATATCTATTTTTAATAAATTAAATCTGTTAAAAAGTACTATGCGATTATTTTTATTTATTTAAGATACTATAATGGTAGAATGAATTATTGTTACAGTTTTTTTCTATTAAGTTAGGAATAGATGTTATTTATCTTTAAAAAATCGAATTTATCAATAATTATTTTTTTAAATTTAGCGGTACTGAACGTCGCATAAGTGTAACCAGTCAAATCTAGGGGCCAAAATAACCATAGTAATCAATCAGTCCCCCTCCGCAATTCGGCTTCACCCCCCTCACCAATAAAGCTAGTTTATGCTCTGTCCCTATATTCCTATGTCCATGATTCTATCCTTCTGTTCACTAAATCACTAAACCGTTTAGTTACTACTTAACTTGATTTTCTATTTGCCTTGCTGTTTATACGTATAAAATTACTTGTCACTTGACTAAATTATTGGTATTAAATGTTCATTCTTCCAGTGTTTTCCAAGAAATGATATCAATTCTTCCTTGAAACGGATATTATTTATACTTTCCATAAAATTTGTGTCTCTATTTTGCGTTTCTCCTGAAAGTTTATAGGGTATATTTTGGACTCCTCGTTTGTCACGTTCCTCATCGTTAATTGAAGGTGATTTATATGTATCAAAAAATAAATGTACTTCTTGTGCTTTGTGGAATAGTCCCCATTGTTCGTAATAAATGAAATCCATCAATCAAGTAAATTAATAGGGATAAAGTCTGGGACATAATAAGGATCCGCATCATCATCATCTGAGCTAAAACTATCTTCACTTTCCTCTCCACACACAGAGAGTACGTTGGCCTCTTAATCTCCATCTTTTGTAATATTTTGATTTCGTTGCATATTTGGTTCTAAAAAATATATAATATAATATACAGCAACGGTTACATCGAACAATGAGCAATTGAGCATATGTACAGAATGGTACTAGAATCAGAAATGATTCCATTCCAATGCATGTTCAAACAATTGATTTTAAATACATTTTTTTCATGGCAGGTTCGTAGTGTACACATTCGTTAACAAAACTTAGTTTTATTGCTCTTTGGACAAGTGCATGATGTAAACATACGTTAAAAAATAAAAACCATAACATAAATATCAGAACCGAAACAAAAAAATCAAATAAATAATATGCAACACAATGTCAATACCTGGTAAACACTACACAATAAGTTAATTAGCAAAATCATGAGTTTTATAAAAATAAGACGATACTTCTTCAGTGATAAATCGGTTACTCTGATAAATGTTACAATATATATTTTTTAATATGCCATCTGTTCATCATTATTGATAAATTTTCAATTTATTAGAATCTATAGATTGGTTTAATACTTGGATAAGTAAAAAATACTGTACATTTTTGCTAATAATAGCTCTGAAAACATTGTTCACGAATGTCAACAAAATGCTCTTAAGGGTTAATCCCAACTAGTTTTTCTTCTACTATTCGAGATTTGTTGAATTCTTTTAAAGCTCGGAAGGCGTCACCAAAAAAAAATATTTTTCATTCCCCGCAGAATGCGAGCTTTATATTCTTTCATGAAAGATTATGCATAAGCATTTGATAATCGAGATAGTGAATTGTCTACAAGATCGAACAACATCACAATGGGTAGTAAGGCATATAGGTTTTGAAAATATGATTTGCGAATATTTCGCAATAATATTTATTAGTGATTTCATCGATGCCTTCATCTTCTTCCTCTATTATTTGTTTTTGCTTTTGTAAAATTTTCCAAAAATGTTGGAAAAATTGAGAATACTATAGATAGCCGTGGTGACAGCACGGCTATCTATAGTATATGATGCCAGAAATTCATAATGTTCATCTGCATCTATATCATCTTGTCGGTTAGTATCGTTTGCAGTTAATTCTTCTGCATGATTTTTGTTGGTTCTAAAGTAGAAATCATTAATAGTAACATCTCTTCGGCATTTTGTTTCCTTAACATTACAGAGAATATCGCCTCTTATACTTCTTCCATTTCTTTTAATATTCGACACAAAATCAATTGTGCCTAAATTCTAAAAAAAAAATTTCACTTTGATTAAATCCGGAATTTTTTAACTTGTTTAAGAAATTATGTGCATGATGAACGCATAGCAACTAAACAAAAATGTTAAATGCTATGGCCTTTTATTTATCGTTATGTAATCATAGCATATGTATTTGCAGGTAAGAATTAATATTTAAATCATTCCAATTGGCCCTGTATTGGTTTTATATAAAAAAAAAAAAAATTTTAATATAATTCAAACAATTAATAATTAATTACATGCCATGTTTCTGCTGGCGTATATGTTTCACCTGAAGTAATTCGGGCCAGTATAATTCAGCAGCTGATAACGTCAAAAAATGTTGGTTTTCCTAATTGACGAATCATAGTTAATAACTCTTGTTTCTTATGTTTCCAAAATGCTGGAGAAGAACGTACATATACATATATTTGAACATTCGATATCCATCATATCTGCTTTAAATTTTTTAATATAATATTTCTTTATCTTTCTTAAACATATGTTTATGCTTGTTTTTTCTAATATTTTTTTGGCACTAAATAAAACCCGTGACGGAATGCAAGATCGGCGATCATAACGCGTTACTTCCGATTTAATGCGATACGTATAAGATACACCTTTAGGCACGTTCATTTGATACCCTGCTATATATTCTTGAAAAGCATAAATCATCCAAATCATCAACTATCAAAAAATACTGGAACGAGTATGATATATACACATACGAGGCTCGCAGACCCGAGTAAATTTGTCTATAAAAATATTGCCTCTTTTATTCGTTTCATATTTATGTCCACGAGCATTTTCATTTCTTTGGATGTTATCGGTGGCAACCATAGCTGTAGTGCACAAATAAAGTTATTCAAGACCAAAGGTTGCGAAAATCGCGTTCATCCAAATATCTCGTAAATTATTGGTTTAACGGCAATCATTCAAATTGGAATTGATAAAATATTTGATTAATTTTTCATGATGCTCTGTCAATCGAAATTTTTGACAGAAAATTGTTTCCAATTGTATCATCAAATTGTACCTATTAAAACTGCATCTGGCTGTTCTCATACTTCTAATTGATCTCTTCTAAGAGCTGGCCATTTGCATTTCTTAACAATGCCCATAACTCCATTTACTAGACCACCAATAACATATATGTTACGACGTAACATGACTCGTGATCCTTTTAATAATTTTATTGTATGTAAAAGTCCACAACAATTGTTTACGTCTGCAGGTGTGACACCGACTAATGGTATTTTTCCATATGTAGATTCATCAACTGCATTAAAATTATAGTCTCTATGAGAATATGATATTGTTTCTGTTATATTAATGTTATAGTCATCGACTATTTCAACGTTGGAAAGATTCTAACAGCAAGACTATCGTCAAATTATCCACACAAGGTACTTTTGGAGAAAAATGTAATTTTCATAAAAAATTTCAACAAAAAAAGATATTTTTCGACTTTGTTGAGCTATAACTCGGAACTGGAAATACGGATAGCAATAACCGTAATACTGAAAAATATGTTAGTTAATTACCTATGAAACTGACTCATTTTGATTGCTCTAGATACGTTACTTTAGAAGTTATAAGATAATCTTTGTTGTAAGAACTACTCTGAAGGATTTTTTTAAACACCCTGTAACTCAGAGGGTGTTTAAGATAGACCCCCACTTCCCGCACAATTTCTTACTCAGAATGAGTCAGGGAATCAGCTCCTAAAATATCTGTATCCCAAACCGGACCATCCTGTATAATGTATTATTTTACCTGTTTATCATGGGTTTCGATATTTTGGAGATTATTGATGTCTTCTATTTCTTCCTGTTTAACGTGAAACATTTTTAACAGAGAATACTATATTGTAACTACATACATACTACGTTTTAGAAATTATTTGTTCAACTTATTTGTAATTATATATCCAACATCATAAACGTTGCAAATAAAATCAGGATTTTCAATAGCTTGATGCAACAACCAACGACTAAATTCTACACGTTGACCATGATTATGTGACTGCAATGATTGTAGACGTTGAACATGGTATGGATAATTTTTTCTCTACGAAGTACTCTGAAAACAAATCTTTGGAAAAGATTTAATTGGATCGCAACACGTCGAATACTGATTCGGGGATCATCAATAACTGCATCAATAACATTTATCTCATTGTTGACATTGTTATCATTTGTCTGAACACATCCAACTTTTTATGTCAGTTCCACATAATCTTTGAAATGTTCTTTATTATCTATTAATACTAGGTGGGCAGAGGAGCTTGCTTATTTATAAATTCAATTAAAAAAAGAATGCAGATATATAGGGTTTTAATACATTCTTTAATTCAGATTCACCTAAAACACCAACAATATCTCGAGCCTTCATATACAATGGCTGATCAAACGTGACAAAACATGTTTTATATTTTGCTTTCTTGGATTCAGCAGCTACAAGGTGTAAAGCAGTATTTATAGTGTCTAAATCAGAGGGTGGTTGGTTAATAAAAGGTAAACAAACTACTCGAGAAACTTCATATGGCATTGTAGAAGTAATTTTCTCCATGTATCCTCTCCTTGGTAGGTTCTTTATGTGAAAATATTTTGCCTACAAGTAAACAGCGTATGATACTGGTTACTTAGTTGGTTCACCAAGTTGTAGTTCGGATACATTCTTGTATTTGATTTGCTTCAAACCTGACCGATTATACTTGTCATACGATACTATTTCAATAGCACCTTTTAAAGCTAATGTTGTTGCTGACGGCATATTTACACATTTTTTAATACGTCCCTCTATACAAAGGGCAGTATTTGGAGTTATGCAACAAATACCTCCTAAACTGTGAAATGTATTTAAACCATCGAATGTGCATACATTGTGGTCAGCATTATCAAATACTATGGCTAGGCCATAAAATGCACACCCCTTAAACATAAAAAAATGTATTAATTTATAATATCAAATAAATACGATACAATATAATTGGTGAAACTTAAAATATTGGAGGTAATTAAATTATATAAATATATAAAATGAAGTTTATCACTCATTAAGATTTTTTAGAAAATCAACAATGAATCTTGATATCAATCGATTATTACCGTTTTTATTTAAATTTAGGATGAATAGTAATAAAACAACAATCATTTTAATTTACAATTTTTATATAAAATATTTTTTTTGTAAAATGTATAAAGTAAATAAATTAATTAATAATAATAATTAGAAAGATAAATACATCCACATATTGCAGCGATAACAGCTGTGTTCACCTGATGTCTAGCAGAGCATTTAAAATGAAACAACAATGTAACATTTATAGGTTATATGTATATGTACATTATATATTTGTTTTAAGAAATGCAAACTTACCAGACTTTATCTTGATTAAAAAGATTGATTGGCTTTGAATAAAATAATTAAAATACAGCACGTATCGATGTACATGTATTTATATATTAATTAACACAATATAATAATTGTAATACTTGGAATTTGAAGTGACGTATGAAGAAATAGCGCCTTACGGTAATCTTATGAACTACCGAGCAACTACTCTATTTGTAAAAATAATTCTTGTCAAAATATGAATTTTTGTTTAAATAAACTGCAAATTTCGTTACTTCTAGTTATCCAATTTTGTTGAGTTTTAATAGGGTTCTATTCTGATAATAGATGAAGTGAATTCAAAAGGATTGGTGCAAATTTATTTCGAAATGTAGCCTACAGTTCGGCGTTTTTATCAAAAAAGCGGGTTAAATCGACAAATTGAACTTTATTTATATTTTTATAACAGAAAATTAAAACCGATCGATATTAAACTAAGTAAAAATGAAGACTGTAATGTTTTCTATCAGAAAATGTAAAAATTTAAGTGGGTTACTGAAGAAATTTAAGATATAATACTCATTTTATCAATTTATATACGAAAAAAAATTTTAGGACGAGAGTAGAACACACTTCCAAGCAGAGCCTGCTTGGGGTGTGCAATAAAATAATAAATTGCAAATATTTTGCATCGCGAAAAAATAGATTTATTTTTGTTTAACATTTTAGAATAATTATGTACACATAATAGGTATATATATAACCTTAAAATATTCAAAACAAATAAATACAACTTTAAAAAATGTAGATTTTTTGTAAATATTAAATGTATGTATATGAATAATAAAATTGTAAGAACTTTTGAGATGCTGTAAAAAAGGCTTACAATAAAATATTTTTTTAATGGGTAATAGTGTAGGTTAAATTTTTAGAAGCAAAGTAGAAACGGATTTAATTTTTCCAGAGAAAATGAGTGTCTTGACCTTTGCTCTTGACAACATAAAGATTAGAAACCCAACAACGAATCTTGATATCAATCGATTAATAATATGTATAACATGCGTTATCATACGTACGTAGTATAATTTAAAAAAATTATATAATTTCTGTTCGGGGAAGTAGATGTATTAATTATAATAGGTAAATTTGCTATATTTGACAGTAATGCAACAATTTACAGCACAGTAATTATATTCATGACTATTCATTTAGTTGTTTTTTTTTATTTGTACACTTATACAGTACCGTAGACAGTATCGACAATTTTTTTGGTGGTATGTGATATACAATGTAATTTCTTTTTAAATCTGATTTCCTTAAAGATAATACAGCAATACAACTTTTGTGTTACAATACAGTAATGAAACTCGTAATAATTTATTTTAAAATAACGGTTATTTATAACGACACTATCAAAATAACGAAAGAAACAAGAAAGAACACATGCAATTCAATGAACACGAGTGAATATCTATCATTCATGATAAAACTAAAACACATTACTGGTAAGCGTTACTCGGTTTAGAGCAAAACGGAACAAATTTGTCAAGCGAGTCTCGTTCAAACATATTAACTAGTTAAATGAAACAAACTAGTTACAATTTTTTTTTTCATTTGCTATAACAATAAAATGTAATGTGTTAATAACAAGTCAAGTACGATAAACTCGAGTTATTTTGGCAGGTGTTTCAATTCCCACTATTCCATTTAGTTCGCAAGCTAATGAAATGTTCTGCGGTTTATATCATATATCGTCACTTATCTAACAACACCGCTCAAGTCGAAAATTAACAGTTTTTACATTTTAATGTCATTGGATAGAGCTACTCATTGCGCCGTCGATCTACCAATCACATTCTAGACGTTTCGGAAAATAAGAGACCAGAATTAAAAAAATAGTGACAGCGCGCAAGCCGCTAGCCTATATAAAACATACATGGTTTTTTCGCTCTCCTGTAATGTTGGTGAAAATGACTTCAGCGGTGTTGTTAGATAAGCGACGATATAGCACTTTCAAATATATATGATAAATGTAATCACAAAGTAATTTGACGAAAGTAACCCTCATGAACTAAAGTAACCCAATTTCATCGTTAACAGTTAAGTATCGATATTATTTTTACTTACCTTATTTAAATTTAAGATGTATTGTAATAAAACAACAATAATTTTAATTTACAATTAAATGTTTATATAAAATATATTTTGTTGTAAAATGTATAAAGTAAGTAAATTAATTAATAATAATAATTAAAAAGATAAAAACATCCACATATTTCAGCGATAACAGCTGTGTTCACCTGATGTCTAGCATTTAAAATGAAACAGTGATCTAAAAAAAAGTTTATAGATTATATATTTATATTTTTGTTTTAAAAATGCAAACTTACCAGATTTTATCTTGATTAAAAAGATTGATTGGCTTTGGATAAAATAATTAAAACACAGCACGTATCGATGTACATGTATTTATATATTAAATAACACAATCAATGTAATAATTATAAATGTCATTTGCAATTCTTTATGAAGTACATACATATGTACATACAGCGCCTAACGGAAATGTTTAGAACTTCTACGGACTAGTAACCTATATTTGTAAAAAAATAAACTGCCTTGGCAGGCACGAGACTTTTTTATACATCATGATACCGAAGTATTGATAATATGGTTAATTTTATTTTTTAACATTTGATTTTTAAATATTTTATTTACAAAATGATTTTCGGTGAATGCAATGGATATATATAATTTTAATAACAAAACAAATTAGGATTATTGATTATTGAATAGGTACTTGTTTTTAATTGAGACTTCAATTTTGACAGTTGTATAATAAAATTCCTCCATTGGCATAGATAACTATATTATTAAAATTATTTTTAAATTAAAACTAAAATTATTATTTTTTTGGTCAATTCATAAAAGATACAAAAAAAAGAATAGAACATAAATTATAGAAAATAACGTTCTCTACAACTTTTCTTAAAAACATTTTTTTCTGATATGAACCGTTTGAAATATAAATTAAAAAAAATGATTATTTCCTTCCACAATTTTTTTTGGAAAAAATTATTAGAATAAAAATTATAGATAATAATATTCTATACAACTTGTATCTCAAACATTTTTTTCTAATACCTACCGTTTAAAAATATTTTTTTTTTTTTTAGAAAATCGATTATTTCCTAGAAACAAATTTGGGGGGGGGGATGGAAAGAACATAAATTATAGATAAAAATACCTTCTACAACTTTGATTTAAAACATTTTTTTCTAATGTGCACCGTTTCAAAAATAATTCAAAAATAATTCGAAAAATAATTATATTTCCGTTTCCGGTTTAGTGATGGTTTTCAAAAATAGGAGGTGCACATCTAGAGCATACAAGAACCTTAAGTTTAAAATTTCATGTTCGTAAGTATTACAGTTTTGGCTGTAGAGTGTTCACAGACACTAAAATTTTGAGGGTGGTTTTCACCCCTTCAGTGGCTTTTTCGTCACGTTTATGAAATAAGTACCCCTTAGATTGGATTAAACTACAAGTATATCAAGTCTTATCTAAATTGGTGAGATAATACTCATGTTAAACGATAATTGGTACAAATTTTCGAATATTTCCGAAACCCCTAATCCGATTAGCACCAAAATCAATAGGTCTGGAGTACTCACTGAGACAAACATTTTCCCAAAAAATAATTCAAATCGGTGCATATTTACAGTAGTTATCATGAACGGAAGAAAATTCTACATCCAGACACACACACGCACAGCCGCCAAGCGGAAATCAACTTTTCTTTACGTTTTGAAGTTAGTATAATCAGAATCTGCTCTTATCTCGGACATGATTTTTTGACGGTATTGCAATACTTCCATTTCTTCGAACATGGAAGTAATAGTCAAAATACACAAAATAATCCTAACAAATTTAACACCATAACAATGAGAAAGAAAGAGCATGCAAATTATTTTTTGGCAAAACAACGTTTGCCGGGGCAGCTAGTTATAGATAAATACCCTCTACAATTTTGATATAAAACCTTTTTTTTTCTAATGTGCACCGTTTATACATCATGACACCGAGTATTAATATGTGATTACTTTTATAATTTAATATTTGATTTTAAAATTTTTTACTTACAAAATGATTTTCAATGAATGAAATTGATACATTGTATTTAATATTGACATTAAATAATAAACGAAATCAATTAAGATTATTGATTATTGTATTAACAAGTATTTATTTTGCTAGATTTCAATTTTGACACTTCTAATAATAAATGATAAAATTTTCATAGATAACTAGATTTTTTGTATTATTCAAATCATTTTTAAATTAAATCCATTAAAACTAAAATTATTCTTTTTTTGGGTTAATTCATAAGATACAAAAAAAAAGAATAGAACATAAATTATAGAAAATAATATTCTCTACAACTTGTATCTCAAACATTTTTTTCTAATACCTACCGTTTAAAAAATAAATCGAAAAAATATTTTTTTTTAGAAAATCGATTATTTCCTAAAAACAATTTTTGGGGGGGATAATGGATAGAATATAAATTATAGATAAATACCCTCTACAACTTTGATCTAAAACATTTTTTTCTAATGTGCACCGTTTCAAAAATAATTCAAAAATAATTCGAAAAATAATTATACTTCCGTTTCCGGTTTAGTGATGATTTTTAAAAATAGGAGGTGCACATCTAGAGCATAAAAGAACCTTAAGTTTAAAATTTCACGTTCGTAAGTATTACAGTTTTGGCTGTAGAGCGTTCACAGACACACAGACACACAGACAGACACACACACAGACGTCATTGAGTTAATGGTTGTATATGATTCAGGGACCCTCAAAACGTGTAATTCCGTTAAAATCTCGAGTTCGATTTTTTTCGTGATCACTATACTTTATTTATACATTACATTTCATGTATGTATAAAAAAGTAAAAATCTAGTGAAAATATGAATTTTTGTTTGAATAAACTGCAAATTTCGTTACTTCTAGTTATCCAATTTTGTTGAGTTTTAATAGGGTTCTATTCTGATAATAGATGAAGTGATTTCAAAAGGATTGGTGCAAATTAATTTCGAATTGTAACCTGCAGTTCGGCGTTTCTATGAGAAAAGGGGGTTAAATCGACAAATTGAACTTTATTTATATTTTTATAACAGAAAATTAAAACCGATCGATATTAAACTAAGCAAAAATGGAGACTGTAATGTTTTCTATCAGAAAATGTAAAAATGTAAGTGAGATACTGAAGAAATTTAAGATATAATACTCATTTTATCAATTTATATACGAAAAACGATTTTAGGACGAGAGTAGAACACACTTCCAAGCAGCAGAGCCTGCTTGGGGTGTGCAATACATATTGAATGAACGCTGATTTGTTGTTTTCTGAATGCATAATAGATGACGCTTTGTATAAAAGAATATTATTTATTATAAGAAGTGCATAAACCCATTCTTGAAAGAACGTCTATTACTAATTTTGAGCCAGGCTTACGATGTAAATATATACCAGTAGCAAGTTGTATAGGTGATATAATATAAATGATCTGGGTCGGGCAACTGACACGATCGCATGTGCTATACTATCGCGTTTAGTTGCCAGATTTTCACTGTTACCTTTTTTTCCTTCTATCATAACATCATCTAAAAAAATTAACAAAGTTTGAGGGATGTCGTTATTAATATCATTTAAAAATTGACATGATGACGGATAGGATGAAGTATCATAAATCCAGCTTCTATTGTCGTATCTAACAATTGCAGTTGCAGCCTTAACAATTCTTATCCGCTCCTCTTATTCGGTACCTGCTCGAGTTTCATAGCACGAATCAATTAATTTACTATGAGCTGCATCGCGAAAACGAATAACAGTTTCTTTTCCATGTCTTTGTAAAATAGTTATATCGTCACCATATCTTTCTTTCAACATGTTATAAGTACTTTATAATATGGAGTGTATTCTTGTGTTATTTCTAGCAGTTCAGATATAGAAAACTGGCAATCATTTTAGTTTTCCATATAGTTACATACATGATCAAAACCACATTCAAATAGGATCAATGTTTGATCTTCCAAATGAATTTCCTGTAGTCACATACATAAAAAATGTATAACAATGAACGTGAAAGCGAGCTTGTGAATACTTCAGTGATGGACTATTTTCAATTCTTTCTTTAACATCAAGTCCCCAATCATCATCCCGAGAAATCGCGATGTTCAATACACTTTCTTTTATTGAACTCGTTGAAACGATACGTACTTTTTTATGTTTTCAACCACTGCTGGTTACATAAAAAACAATTTTCTTGGTAATTATAATATGGTTCAAGGCTGGAATTTTGAGATTTTTTTTCTGGAAAATCTTTTCCTGATGCGAAGTTACGATGCACACTGTATATTTTTCGACATTTATTATGCACAATAATTTCACTAATATTTCTTAGTTGAAGCCACTTTTTGTCCTTTCGTTTGCGACTAATTTCGATAAATGTTTTAATAGATTTTTCCTTCGCTAATTGTACTTCACCATGTTCCAAAGATTCCTCACATATGAAACAATGATCGGAATAAGACATTGTTTAAAGATATTGTCTTAAACAATATTGAAATTATTAAAAACTGAATTTAACCCGTTTCATGCCAAATGGCATAAATTTTTTTACTGTTTTCAATCGTTTGCTTTTCAGTGAGTCAACTAACGAAAGCTTTCTAAGAAACATTTTCTATCGTAATTTTTTCTGCTCTTTCCGAATCCAGAATTTTTCTATCTGCCGCTATTTTTTAAATATGGCCGCTGAAAGCAAAAAAAATGTGAAATTTCTAATATTTTTTTCCAAACAATCGTAAATTTGAACAAGAAGCACTTACGGTAGGAGGCTAATTCTTCATATCTGGTGGAATAATCGATTTTTCTAAAAGATAGGACCGATAAAGTAAGAAAATTCAATATGGCGGCCATAACTACGCAAAAAAATAGATTTGTGACCAGCGACTCCAAAAACCCCAATATACAAAATTTAGCGTAAATCGGTTAAAATTTGGACAATTCGTCCGCCATATTAGATTCGCCATCTTGGATTTTTCAAATTCGACTTCAAATTCATGATCAGCGACCCCGAAAACCCTTACATACCAAATTTGGTCCAAATCGGTGGACTTTGTAAAAATCGTAATTTTTTGCGTAGTTATGGCCGCCATTTTAAATCCGCCATATTGAATTTTGTAAATCTGACTTGAGATTTGTGACCAGCGACTCCGAAAATCCTTATATACAAAATTTAGCGTAAATCAGTTAAAATTTGAAAAATTCGTCCACCATATTGGATCCGCCATCTTGGATTTTGCAAATCCGACTTCAAATTCATGATCAGCGACCCCGAAAACCCTTACATACCACATTTGGTCAAAATCGGTTGACTTCGTAAAAAAAGTATTTTTTTGCGTAGTTATGGCTGCCATCTTAAATCCACCATATTGAATTTTCTTACTTTATCGGTCCTATCTTTTAGAAAAATCGATTATTCCACCAGATATGAAGAATTAGCCTCCTACCGTAAGTGCTTCTTGTTCAAATTTACGATTGTTTGGAATAAAATATTAGAAATTTCACATTTTTTTTGCTTTCAGCGGCCATATTTAAAAAATGGCGGCAGATAGAAAAATTCTGTTACCGTATTCGGAAAGAGCAGAAAAAATTACGATAGAAAATGTTTCTTAGAAAGCTTTGGTTGATTGACTCACCGAAAATCAAAGATTGAAAACAGTAAAAAAATTTATGCCATTTGGCATGAAACGGGTTAAGTATTGTTAGTTTTTATGAATTCGAACAATAAATTTGACATAATAATTAGCACCACCCGAGATAAATACGATTAAAAGACTATACATAATTCGAGAGATTTTATCATTATTTTTTTAATTGTTACTGCGGTGTAATTAAAATAAAAGTAACGATATTATTGTGTTATAATTATGTAGTGAATTAAGAAATATATTTTATTTTTATTATTTATAAATTGCAATAAAATATTATATCGTATCCGTTATAAAAACTTCTTTTATTTGTGTTTACTGGATACAGTAATTATTTAATTTTATGTGCCTTTGCTTTAGCACATATAAAAAATGATACCCATGTATTCTGAAACTGAGAATCAGTTCTGAAGTAGACTCCGACATGAGAGTTGAAACGTCATGTTTGTTAATACGACAACGTGGACAACAACCCGAATAGTTAGCTCTTATGGACAAAGGCCACGAAAGTTTATAGAAGTCAAGATATCCATAGTTATTTAAACTGTGCCATTTTAAAATAAGAAATCAATGATGTAATAAAATTTGTAATCTAACATATGTATATTTTGAAAAAAATATCAACGAATATGTTTATATTGCATATAAATTAACTTAATTTTTACAAAATATAATATAAATTGGTATACAGGATGACGAATTAAAAGTGACCCATTTTTAATTAATAATTGGTAAATCCTCTCGTACATCGAAAAATACGAATTCGTTTTACACTCCCATATAAAATGATGTTTAAAAAACGCCCGTAAAGGCTGTGCCCCTGGGCACTTCGCGCCCTAACCCCCATTCACACCACATTTTATAAACAAAATTACTCGGGTCTGCGACCCTCGATGTGTATATATAATACCATTACCATTATTTATTGATAGTTAATTTTTTAATTTGTCGATGATAATTATCAGACAAATCAAATTAGATATTTAGATGGGATAAATATTCGCCAGGATAATTTTTGCCGATCGATGTGTAATAATGTTCTTAATAAAATATTGAATTTGCAAGGTTGTGGGCCCCCGGGAAATACACAAAAAAATATATAAAAACAAAAAAACTTTACCTCCGCTTGTGTTTAAATCATCGTCGAGTTCTGTAAAGGTGGCTACAGACGTAACTACATGCTTGACAACACCGCTTGATCAATCCGTTTGATCAAGCACGCACAATTTCGCTGCGCCACCACACGCACAAGCATATGCTTGTACAAGCGGCAGTTTGTTATCACATGTACAGCTGCACACAACAACGTTTGCTTGTATAAACATACACGTTCTTGGTACACACGTTGAGACCGCTTGTGCAATCGCGGATTGTACAAGCGGTGTGATTAAAATTCAATCAATCTTCAAACGGATTGTGCAATCATAATGCTTGAACAAAATTATCATACACACGCTACAATATGCTTGATCAAACGGTGTTGTCAAGCATGTAGTTACGTCTGTAGCCACCTTTATACATATATTCAGTGATTTATAGTGTTGATATTTCTGAAATTTTATTGAAATAAAAATGGAGAAATCGATAGAAAACATGATTAAAAAATGACAAGAGATTGCAAACACCAGAAAGGAGGAAATTGAACAAAAATAAACTGCCTTGACAGGCACGAGACTTTTTTATACATCATGATACAGAAGAAGTACATAAGTTAACTCTTTCTATTAATAAATTGAATATAAACTACATATATATGTATATTTTGTATATGTACGTAAATACATACCTATATGTACCTACACATAATATGTATGTACAATTTGTACATATGTCATTATGAAATAGACTTCAATTCTGTTAATGTAAACATGTTACAAAAAGAAATCTGGTTGGCAGTATTGTACGTATACAATATAGAATTTGAATGAACCAATTACGTTGAAATGTTTTCAACAAATTTTGTAATTCTGATTGTCGTCTCGAAATCACGCCAATATTGGGCCAATGATTTTTTTGTGGAATCTAAAAATAAAGATCTGCAGTGATGTATCAGTTTTCAAAGAATATAATTTTAAAAGATACTTTGATCAGATGTATTCCAAATATGACGAATTTACAGGAGCGTCTCGTAAACAAAAAGTGCTAGATTTAAAAATGAATCACATGTTTCAACAACAATTTCGAAAATTAACTTCACAACCTGTTTCACTAGTCAAGGCAAGTTATATGGTGACAAACTTAATTGCAAACAAATTTAATTGCCTCGCGTGAACGATTTTTATTCATTTGGAAGTGCAAATGTACGTTTTAAATGTATTTTAATCAAAAAACAAAAATTGAAGATTTTCTGGTGCGCCAAAATATTGGTTTTTCGGCCCTCTAGAGGTTAACCATCGAACACATGTCAGGTATAGCGACTGATGGCGCATCTGCAATGGATCTGCCGGTAGATGGTGCTGTAGACGGAACGGTAGACGGAGCGGTAGACGGGGCGGCAGATGCAGTAGCAGTTACAGCGCCTTGTGTTTGCCACATTGCGGCTATCGCCGCATAATAACCACGCCAAAATTCATTTGGCGTGCCAAACCCCTTGCTCTCGTATACGAGCATCCCCGGTAGACGGGGCTGTAGACGGAGCTGTAGACGGAGCGCTAGACGGGGCTGTAGATGGAGCGGTAGACGTGGTGGGAGACACAGCGCCTTGTGTTTGCCGCATAATTATTAGTAACCACGCCAAAATTCATTTGGCGTGCCAAATCCCTTGCTCTCGTATACGAGCATCCCCTGTAGACGGAGCTGTAGACGGAGCGCTAGACGGGGCTGTAGATGGAGCGGTAGACGTGGTGGGAGACACAGCGCCTTGTGTTTGCCGCATAATTATTAGTAACCACGCCAAAATTCATTTGGCGTGCCAAACCCCTTGCTCTCGTATACGAGCATCCCCGGTAGACGGGGCTGTAGACGGAGCGGTAGACGCGGTTACAGACACAGCGCCTTGTGTTTGCCGCATTGCGTCTATCGCCGCATAATTATTAATAACCACGCCAAAATTCATTTGGCGTGCCAAACCCCTTGCTCTCGTATACGAGCATCCCCGGTAGACGGGGCTGTAGACGAAGCTGTAGACAGAGCGGTAGACGGGGTTGTAGACGGAGCGGTAGACGGGGCGGCAGACGCGGTGGCAGTTACAGCGCCTTGTGTTTGCCGCATTGCGACTATCGCCGCATAATAACCACGCCAAAATTCATTTGGGGTGCCAAACCCCTTGCTCTCGAATGCGAGCATCCCCGGTAGACAGAGCGGTAGACGGAGCGGTAGACGGGGCGGCAGACGCGGTAACAGTTACAGCGCCTTGTGTTTGCCGCATTGCGGCTATCGCCGCATAATAACCACGCCAAAATTCATTTGGCGTGCCAAACCCCTTGCTCTCGTATGCGAGCATCCCCGGTAGACGGAGCTGTAGACGGAGCGGTAGACGGGGCGGCAGACGCGGTGGCAGTTACAGCGCCTTGTGTTTGCCGCATTGCGGCTATCGCCGCATAATAACCACGCCAAAATTCATTTGGCGTGCCAAACCCTTTGCTCTCGTATGCGAGCATCCCCGGTAGACAGAGCGGTAGACGGAGCTGTAGACGGAGCGGTAGACGGGGCGGCAGACGCGGTAACAGTTACAGCGCCTTGTGTTTACCACATTGCGGCTTTCGCTGCATAATAACCACGCCAAAATTCATTTGGCGTGCCAAACCCCTTGCTCTCGTATACGAGCATCCCCGGTAGACGGGGCTGTAGACGGAGCGGTAGACGGGGCGGCAGACGCGGTGGCAGTTACAGCGCCTTGTGTTTGCCGCATTGCGGCTATCGCCGCATAATAACCACGCCAAAATTCATTTGGCGTGCCAAACCCTTTGCTCTCGTATGCGAGCATCCCCGGTAGACAGAGCGGTCGACGGAGCTGTAGACGGAGCGGTAGACGGGGCGGCAGACGCGGTAACAGTTACAGCGCCTTGTGTTTACCACATTGCGGCTTTCGCTGCATAATAACCACGCCAAAATTCATTTGGCGTGCCAAACCCCTTGCTCTCGTATACGAGCATCCCCGGTAGACGGGGCTGTAGACGGAGCTGTAGACGGGGCGGCAGACGCGGTGGCAGTTACAGCGCCTTGTGTTTGCCGCAATGCGGCTATCGCCGCATACTAATTCATTTGGCGTACCAAACCCCTTGCTCTCGTATACGAGCATCCCCGGTAGACGGGGCTGTAGACGGAGCTGTAGACGGAGCGCTAGACGGGGCTGTAGATGGAGCGGTAGACGTGGTGGGAGACACAGCGCCTTGTGTTTGCCGCATAATTATTAGTAACCACGCCAAAATTCATTTGGCGTGCCAAATCCCTTGCTCTCGTATACGAGCATCCCCTGTAGACGGAGCTGTAGACGGAGCGCTAGACGGGGCTGTAGATGGAGCGGTAGACGTGGTGGGAGACACAGCGCCTTGTGTTTGCCGCATAATTATTAGTAACCACGCCAAAATTCATTTGGCGTGCCAAACCCCTTGCTCTCGTATACGAGCATCCCCGGTAGACGGGGCTGTAGACGGAGCGGTAGACGCGGTTACAGACACAGCGCCTTGTGTTTGCCGCATTGCGTCTATCGCCGCATAATTATTAATAACCACGCCAAAATTCATTTGGCGTGCCAAACCCCTTGCTCTCGTATACGAGCATCCCCGGTAGACGGGGCTGTAGACGAAGCTGTAGACAGAGCGGTAGACGGGGTTGTAGACGGAGCGGTAGACGGGGCGGCAGACGCGGTGGCAGTTACAGCGCCTTGTGTTTGCCGCATTGCGACTATCGCCGCATAATAACCACGCCAAAATTCATTTGGCGTGCCAAACCCCTTGCTCTCGTATGCGAGCATCCCCGGTAGACGGAGCTGTAGACGGAGCGGTAGACGGGGCGGCAGACGCGGTGGCAGTTACAGCGCCTTGTGTTTGCCGCATTGCGGCTATCGCCGCATAATAACCACGCCAAAATTCATTTGGCGTGCCAAACCCTTTGCTCTCGTATGCGAGCATCCCCGGTAGACAGAGCGGTAGACGGAGCTGTAGACGGAGCGGTAGACGGGGCGGCAGACGCGGTAACAGTTACAGCGCCTTGTGTTTACCACATTGCGGCTTTCGCTGCATAATAACCACGCCAAAATTCATTTGGCGTGCCAAACCCCTTGCTCTCGTATACGAGCATCCCCGGTAGACGGGGCTGTAGACGGAGCTGTAGACGGGGCGGCAGACGCGGTGGCAGTTACAGCGCCTTGTGTTTGCCGCAATGCGGCTATCGCCGCATAATTATTAATAACCACGCCAAAATTCATTTGGCGTGCCAAACCCCTTGCTCTCGTATACGAGCATCCCCGGTAGACGGGGCTGTAGACGGAGCTGTAGACGGGGCTGTAGACGAAGCGGTAGACGGGGCGGCAGACGCGGTAGCAGTTACAGCGCCTTGTGTTTGCCACATTGCGGCTATCGCCGCATAATAACCACGCCAAAATTCATTTGGCGTGCCAAACCCCTTGCTCTCGTATACGAGCATCCCCAGTAGATGGGGCTGTAGACGGAGCGGTAGACGGGGCTGTAGATGGAGCGGTAGACTTGGTGGCAGACACAGCGCCTTGTGTTTACCGCATTGCGGCTGTCGCCGCATAATTATTAATAACCACGCCAAAATTCATTTGGCGTGCCAAACCCCTTGCTTTCGTATACGAGCATCCACGGTAGACGGGGCTGTAGACGGAGCTGTAGACGGAGCGCTTGACGGGGCTGTAGATGGAGCGGTAGACGTGGTGGGAGACACAGCGCCTTGTGTTTGCCGCATAATTATTAATAATCACGCCAGAATTCATTTGGCGTGCCAAACCCCTTGCTCTCGTATACGAGCATCCCCGGTAGACGGGGCTGTAGACGAAGCGGTAGACGTGGTGGCAGACACAGCGACTTGTGTTTGCCGCATTGCGGCTATCGCCGCATAATTATTAATAACCACGCCAAAATTCATTTGGCGTGCCAAACCCCTTGCTCTCGTATAAGAGCATCCCCGGTAGACGGGGCTGTAGACGGAGCTGTAGACGGGGCTGTAGACGAAGCGGTAGACGGGGCGGCAGACGCGGTAGCAGTTACAGCGCCTTGTGTTTGCCACATTGCGGCTATCGCCGCATAATAACCACGCCAAAATTCATTTGGCGTGCCAAACCCCTTGCTCTCGTATACGAGCATCCCCGGTAGACGGGGCTGTAGACGGAGCGGTAGACGGAGCGGTAGACGGGGCTGTAGACGGAGCGGTAGACGGGGCGGCAGACGCGGTGGCAGTTACAGCGCCTTGTGTTTGCCGCAATGCGGCTATCGCCGCATAATAATCACGCCAAAATTCATTTGGCGTGCCAAACCCCTTGCTCTCGTATACGAGCATCCCCGGTAGACGGGGCTGTAGACGGAGCGGTAGACGGGGCTGTAGACGGAGCGGTAGACGTGGTGGCAGACACAGCGCCTTGTGTTTGCCGCATTGCGGCTATCGCCGCATAATTATTAATAACCACGCCAAAATTCATTTGGCGTGCCAAACCCCTTGCTCTCGTATACGAGCATCCCCGGTAGACGGGGCTGTAGACGGAGCGGTAGACGGGGCGGCAGACGCGGTAGCAGTTACAGCGCCTTGTGTTTGCCACATTGCGGCTATCGCCGCATAATAACCACGTCAAAATTCATTTGGCGTGCCAAACCCCTTGCTCTCGTATACGAGCATCCCCGGTAGATGGGGCTGTAGACGGAGCGGTAGACGGGGCTGTAGATGGAGCGGTAGACTTGGTGACAGACACAGCGCCTTGTGTTTACCGCATTGCGGCTATCGCCGCATAATTATTAATAACCACGCCAAAATTCATTTGGCGTGCCAAACCCCTTGCTTTCGTATACGAGCATCCCCGGTAGACGGGGCTGTAGATGGAGCGGTAGACGTGGTGGGAGACATAGCGCCTTGTGTTTGCCGCATAATTATTAATAACCACGCCAAAATTCATTTGGCGTGCCAAACCCCTTGCTCTCGTATACGAGCATCCCCGATAGACGGGGCTGTAGACGGAGCGGTAGACGGGGCGGCAGACGCGGTAGCAGTTACAGCGCCTTGTGTTTGCCGCATTGCGGCTATCGCAGCATAATAACCACGCCAAAATTCATTTGGCGTGCCAAACCCCTTGCTCTCGTATACGAGCATCCCCGGTAGACGGGGCTGTAGACGGAGCTGTAGACGGAGCGGTAGACGGGGCTGTAGACGGAGCGGTAGACGGGGCGGCAGACGCGGTGGCAGTTACAGCGCCTTGTGTTTGCCGCAATGCGGCTATCGCCGCATAATAATCACGCCAAAATTCATTTGGCGTGCCAAACCCCTTGCTCTCGTATACGAGCATCCCCGGTAGACGGGGCTGTAGACGGAGCTGTAGACGGAGCGGTAGACGGGGCTGTAGACGGAGCGGTAGACGGGGCGGCAGACGCGGTGGCAGTTACAGCGCCTTGTGTTTGCCGCAATGCGGCTATCGCCGCATAATAATCACGCCAAAATTCATTTGGCGTGCCAAACCCCTTGCTCTCGTATACGAGCATCCCCGGTAGATGGGGCTGTAGACGGAGCGGTAGACGGGGCTGTAGACGGAGCGGTAGACGTGGTGGCAGACACAGCGCCTTGTGTTAGCCGCATTGCGGCTATCGCCGCATAATTATTAGGGACGTACTACGTTGCCGGCAGTTGATATGAATTTTTACCGCTAGATGACTTTACAAATAATGAAATTTTCGAATTTATATTTAATGAGGTACATGTGTACTTACCTACTGTTGTGTATTGAAGGAATAAAAACTTTCTTTAATATTTTTTTCTATATTCTCTAATTTTGTTAGCTTTCAATGATAATAAATATCCTAACCTAATTTACTATAACTTAACGTAACCGAAATTAACCTAATCTCATCTAAACTAACCTAACAGTAATATAATTAAATAATGATATTTGTAATTTTTTATTAATATTTAATGATAGTATATTAATTAGAATCTTGTTACCACACCCCTCTATATGAACATTTTATCAATTGAATTATATCTTATGAAGGGGTGCTCTGCCCCCTAATTTCCTTAAAAAACAGTATATTTATTATAATTGTTGAGATAGAATATTGTGTATACTATTATGTTTGAGGGTTCGCCCCATATACACCTTCTTTCAAAGACACGGTACTATTATGTTTTAAGTTTTATTTTAAATGATCTAAAATAATATGCAAATAAATTAAAAATACTTCTTTTCAACATTTTATGAATTTAATATAAAAATACAGAAAATAATTTGAACTACATAGATATAACATCAATAAACGTCAAATTACATTTTTGAATAAATGAATCTGGTCTTACTTGGTATCAACTCTATTCTAAGTACGTGATTTTTGACAGTAGTGACAGCTTGTACCCCTATTCTCCATATCAACCCAAACATGTGCTGCTACACTATCTGGAAATCTACGAGATTGAATTTTTAATGTTCTGCTGTCTCGTATCCAGTAATTGTTAAAAACCAATTGCTCATATTCCTTAAGCTTTAAATTGAGATGTTCAAAGCTGTTGAATCTATTTCCAATTTTTAACAAATTATTAACAATTATCTACAAATAAATCATAACGTGAATATACAAAATTTTAAATTCACTAACCTCGAAATTATTAGAATTCTAGTTAATTTTCAGTAGAAAATGTACGTCGTCTTTATTCAAAAGAAAATTTTAATCAACTTTGTTTACAAAAAACAAAACACAATATATAATAATCAAATATAAAATTTGGAAACCCAGATACCTGTGACATAAGCGAGTGCCGGCAACGATTCACATTATATTCACGTTGCCGGCGCCGGCATAGGAGACAGTTCTTAATTATTAATAACCACGCCAAAATTCATTTGGCGTGCCAAACCCCTTGCTTTCGTATACGAGCATCCTCGGTAGACGGGGCTGTAGACGGAGCTGTAGACGGAGCGGTAGACGGGGCGGCAGACGCGGTAGCAGTTACAGCGCCTTGTGTTTGCCACATTGCGGCTATCGCCGCATAATAACCATGCCAAAATTCATTTGGCGTGCCAAACCCGTTTCCCTCGTATACGAGCATCCCCGGTAGATGAGACTGTAGACGGAGCGGTAGACGGGGCTGTAGACGGAGCGGTAGACGGGGCGGCAGACGCTGTAGCAGTTACAGCGCCTTGTGTTTGCCACATTGCGGCTATCGCCGCATAATAAACACGCCAAAATTCATTTGGCGTGCCAAACCCCTTGCTCTCGTATACGAGCATCCCCGGTAGTCGGAGCTGTAGACGGAGCGGTAGACGGGGCTGTAGACGGAGCTGTAGACGGAGCGGTAGACGGGGCTGTAGACGGAGCGTTAGACGTGGTGGCAGACACAGCGCCTTGTGTTTGCCGCATTGCGGCTATCGCTGCATAATTTTTAATAACCACGCCAAAATTCATTTGGCGTGCCAAACCCCTTGCTTTCGTATACAAGCATCCCCGGTAGACGGGGCTGTAGACGGAGCTGTAGACGGAGCGGTAGACGGGGCTGTAGACGGAGCGGTAGACGGGGCGGCAGACGTGGTGGCAGACACAGCGCCTTGTGTTTGCCGCATTGCGGCTATCGCCGCATAATAATCACGCCAAAATTCATTTGGCATGCCAAACCCCTTGCTCTCGTATACGAGCATCCCCGGTAGACAGAGTTGTAGACGGAGCTGTAGACGGAGCGGTAGACGGGGCTGTAGACGGAGCGGTAGACGTGGTGGCAGACACAGCGCCTTGTGTTTGCCGCATTGCGGCTATCGCTGCATAATTATTAATAACCACGCCAAAATTCATTTGGCGTGCCAAACCCCTTGCTTTCGTAGTTTTTCAGTTACAGCGCCTTGTGTTTGCCGCATTGCGGTATAGCCGCATAATAACCACGCCAAAATTAATTTGGCGTGTTAAGAATTGTTCTATAAAAAAAAAAAAAAAAACAGAATTCTAATTTAACTCAAACAATCAAGTACGTTAACATATAGCAAAAACATAATCTCACCCTAGCACTGGCTATGCCAAGTTGGGTGTGACAAATTCCGTATATGAAAATGTAAATAACAATATACAGAAAGTTTTAAGGAATAAATATTATTATTATTATTATTATTATTATTATTAATTAATATTTATTTACATACGGTGTTTCTGCCGGCGACATAGGTGCTGCAGCCACTTCTTGCATATTAATTCTAAATAAAAATAAAAATAGTTAATTGATTGGCGATTATAAGATGTTTTTATCAACTGTTTAAATATTTCAAAACCTCTCAATTGTTATTACCAAGACTTGATTTTCAGGTTACATTCAGCATTCTGCTATACGATGGCATCGGTAGTTCAAAAATTCCATTACATGACGACTAATGGGGCACCCACCACGGTGCCGATTTTAACGTTAATTGGTGAATTTAAACACGCAGAAATATTGCAATCACGGTGGTATTATGGTAGGGATGGGGGAAGGTCGATGGTTACAACTATCGGCCAGTTGTGGAATGGAGCGGTTGTGCAGTGGATGGTCGTATAGCAGAGTGCTGAGTGTACATATAGATTTTTAATCAATTTATAGACTTGTAAAGTCATAAGTATTAGGTACCTAATATATGTATTTTGACGCGGTTTATAATATTTTTAAGTAGTAAAGTATTCTTAATAACTGATTTAAAAGTAAAATTTGTGCACGCTCGATCAGATCAACCAAACTTAAAACAAAATTAATTGTTTTTATAAACAATGCAAATGGTTACTATTGTAAGAACATCCTCTCTTTTTCTGCTCTTCTCCTTTCGTAGTAGCTTAGTCTGGATAACCATCAATTACTACAACTGAGTTACCACCATAATGTTTTAAAACATACTTTCCATACATTTCCAGGATTTGGCCATATGCCGCTGGCTTTGGCCATACAACTGAGTGTAATAAATGACCGCCATCTTAGACATATTTCTAATTTGATGGAAATTTTACTCTGGTAATATCTGCAGCTTAAAATATTGTTTTGATGCTGGACTTCGTCCCTTTACGCAGAGAAATAATAAACAAAAACGCGGAATTGAAGTAAATTCAAATTTAAAATAAGATTGAAGCTCATGTGGATTTTTTACAACACATATAATTCGATGTAAGAGCTGCAGGGAATTTATCACAAAAGTTCCACTATTGATTTTGACACCATGCATTTAAACTGCTATAGGAATAATCTTGTGTTTTTTGGAGTAAACAATGTCTGCAAAAAAAATTCCAAATGTGTTTTGCATCAAGAATTCGTCTTTTCTAGAGCACTAGGGGAAAGTACTTTGAGACGGCATACTTTTTGGAAAACCTTTAATTCTGAAAAAAATCGAAAGTATAAAACAAGTTAAATGTAACTCTTATTTTATTCAATTAATCGTTAATTATTACCATTAACAATAATAACAATAACTATTATATTTTTAATTATGAAAATAATCTTTTATGAGGTGCAATGTAGAAAAATTGGTTATAATCTTCACTTAGATGTATTCAGTATTGAAAAAAAGGTCGTATATCAGAATCATCGTATAATTTTCATACTCATGAAGGGCATTGATCCACTGTAATGCCTTGCTTTTGGTGCTTTACTTGTTGTTACCATATTACAATTTTCGTTTATTTGTCTCGATCCACATGGAGATAATTTTTCGGCATTTGTTTGCAAGTTGTTGAAAAATAGATGAAATTGAAATTTTCAACTCATCACCGACTAAAGATTTGTCACCCGGAAGAGTGGGCAAGTCAAACGCGTAATATTTCTGAACGCTTCAAAAGCTCGATACCTTTTCTCTCTTCTCATACTTTGTGCAACAGCTCTTTGTTTATTTCGGATTCTAGACACTGCATCTTTGTTTGAACTTTGAGTTCTAATAGTTGGAATTTCTTCTTATAATTTTCTATGATTCTCTTGAATTAGTCGCACGATTTCTTCATTAATACCACTTGAATTTATTATTGATATCATTTTCGTCTTTTTTTGTAGAACACTTTAAACGTGTTTGCATGGGCGCGGGCACCATGTTTACTAATTTAATATATCTTTGACATTCCAAAAATTTATAGCTACATAGCTATCATATTCTTACAAGTTTTCAAATTATTACCCAAACTAAATAAGTTCGATTCTAGACTGCTAATAACAAGACACATGTATGTAAATAAATGCAGATAGTGTTTTACAACTACTGGTGTTTCCATCCTTTTCTACTCTAACAATTAGTCATTAATTGCTACATTAATCTTTAGTTATTTCCATCCATTGCAGATGCGCCATCAGTCGCTATACCTGACATGTGTTCGATGGTTAACCTCTAAAGGGCCGGAAAACCAATATTTTGGCGCACCAGAAAATCTTCAATTTTTGTTTTTTGATTAAAATACATTTAAAACGTACATTTGCACTTCCAAATGAATAAAAATCGTTCACGCGAGGCAATTAAATTTGTTTGCAATTAAGTTTGTCACCATATAACTTGCCTTGACTAGTGAAACAGGTTGTGAAGTTAATTTTCGAAATTGATGTTGAAACATGAGATTCATTTCTAAATGTAGCACTTTTTGTTTACGAGACGCACCTGTAAATTTGTCATATTTGGAATACATCTGATCAAAGTATCTTTTAAAATTATATTCTTTGAAAACTAATACATCATTGCAGATCTTTATTTTTAGATTCCACAAAAAAATCATTGGTCCAATATTGGCGTGATTTCGAGACGACAATCAGAATTACAAAATTTGTTGAAAACATTTCAACGTAATTGGTTCATTCAAATTCTATATTGTATACGTACAATACTGCCAACCAGCTTTCTTTTTGTTACATGTTGACATTGGATCTTGGCTTCTGGGTGTAAGCCGCGTCGATTTGGTCATTTTACTGGCCAACGTTTCGTCACACATTGCAGTGGACATCTTCAGGGCTCTTGTTGACATTGACAGAATTGAAGTCTATTTCATAATGACATATGTACATATTATGTGTAGGTAGTAGGTACATATAAATTCGTTGATATCATGTGATTTTCCATGAACTATTTGTCTGGGTTTTCTTCTATTGACAATTGTAAACTCTTCCACATCTGATTCTGGTGAGTTTGATTCATTGCTTGTTTTCTTATCTTCATTATTTATAGGAATTTCTTGTGGGTTTTTTGCGTATTTTTGTAATGTAAATTTTTGTTATTACTAATATTTTCACCAACTTTTGTGTTGGGTTTTGTAGATTTAGAAACTTGTGCGTATGACTGTTTCGGAGTTACTGATTGTTTCGGTATCATTGGTTGAGCCGACTTGTTCAGAGTTTGCTTGAGTGAACTTAATTCTGATTGTAACCTTGTATTTGTATCCTCCAATGATTTATTTCTCTCTTTCAAACTTAATAATTCTTTTAACAGATCATTTAACTTGTTTTCCACCGATTTTTCAACTATTTTCATCACTTAGTAACATTTCTTTAACTATAACACTCACAGTATCTTTGTTATCACTGTCATTACTATCATTGTTTTCAGACAAGTTTTTACTGCGTACGCTTCTGGTCGCCATCTTGATATGTATACAACAATGAGTCCAAACAACTCCATGTGTGACGGCGTGAAGACGTAAGTGAATTGCAAAACAACAAATCTTGTATTTAATTTCATATTTATACCCAATAAATGCTAGTAAATTAGCATTACTAAAGATATTCGTAGTTTCATCTAACTGTAAAGAATAATATTGACTTTTTAGCACTCCTGAAATTAACTGCTCTATTATATTAATTTCCATTTCGTCAATCCTATGTTTGACAGAATCATTTGATATTGAAGTTAAATTTAAATCTTTTGACTTTTTAACTGCTACCATTGTCTTGTTATTATTTTAGCAGCTGGTAGAATCAGTTGTTCTGCAATGGTGTGCGATTTTCCAGTGTTTGCTACTGGTAGAGATACTTGAAATGATGCTCTTACTGCATTTTCAAATTATGTTATTAATTTGTAATATTTTTTTCAATATTTTCTATTCATTATTAAAAATGTTTGATTACTTACCTGTACAAAGGGCAAATGCAGCTAATGAGAGTTCTTTTAGAATATGCGGGATATACGCTTTTAAATATTAAAAAAATCTTTGCCTTGTAAATGGAAATGTAAAAATACTTTGCCTTGTAAATGGAAATGTAAAAATACTTTAACTTATTCCAAACATGTTTCGCGGACCCCCGGCAAAAGTTCCGCGGCCCCATGGGGGCCATCTAGGTCTACAAGATCGAATCATTAATAATTACATCTCTTCGGCATTTTCTTTCTGTTTTCTTAACATTACAGACAGTATCGCCTCCCATACTTTTTCCATTTCTTTTAATGTCCGACACAAAATCAATTGTGCCATGAATTCTAAAATATATTTTTTTACTTTGATTAATTCCGGATTTTTTTTAATTGTTAAAGAAATTCTGTGCATGATGGACGCACAGCAACTAAACAAAAAAGTTAAATGCTATGGCTTTTTATTTATCATTATGTAATGATAGGATATGTATTTGCAGTTAAGAATTAATATTTAAATCGTTCCATTCGACTAGAATTGAATTCATAAACACCTAACTCCAATCAACAACAACAACGTTTACAAATGGCCATTTGTTGTTCCATTTTTTTTACAAATGACTTATGCGATTGCTCCGCTAGCTTCCTCTCTTTCAGACCACCCTTCGTACATTACCATCACTTGGATTACTATTACTAGCTGTATTAACAGATGAAACACTAGTCTCTGTGGAGTGGTTGTGCCCAAACTGGCTTGTGTTTGGCGAACTGCGGCTATTGCTGCATAGTAGCCTCGCCAAAACTCACTTAGTGTATTATGAATTGGCCGTATTTGTTTTATATAAAAAAAAAACAGAATTTTAATATAATTCAAACAATTAATAATTAATTTCATACCATGTTCCTGCTGGCGTAGATGTATCATCTGAAGTATAATTCAGCAGCTGATAACGTCAAAAAAATGTTGGTTTTCCTAATTGACGAATCATAGCTAATAACTCTTGTTTCTTATGTTTCCAAAATGCTGGAGAAGAACGTACATATACATATATTTGAACATTCGATATCCATAATCAAATTTGAGTCTGTTTTTTATATTATCTGGATTTAAATCATCATCTACTTTAAATTGTTTAATATAATATTTCTTTATGCTTTATGCTTGTTTTTTCTAATATTTTTTTGGCACTAAATAAAACCCGTGACGGAATGCAGGATCGGCGATCATAACGCGTCACTTCCGATTTAATGCGATACGTATAAGATACACCTTTAGGCACGTTCATTTGATGCCCTGCATATATATTCTTGAAAAGCATAATTCATCCAAATCATCAACTATCAAAAAATATTGGAACGAGTATGATATATACACATACGAGGTTCGCAGACCCAAGTAAATTTGTGTAAAAAAATATTGCGTAAAAGGGGGTGGGGGCGCGAAGCGCCCAGTGTCACAGCCCCTACTATATTAAATATTAGCCAACACTTGTATACCAAATAAGTATTTATATTATAATCATTTCAGCACTCAAGAGTTCAAATTTGAGTTAATGGTTTACAATTGAAGGGGGTATTGGTGAACTGTCAGCAAGTACGGCGATACATGATAATATATGAGTACACAATTCAACATACATACGTGTGATATATGTGACATTACAAATGGTGATAGAATTAAATAAATTAAATAAAATATATTAAATATTTTCAGAAGAATTGTGCAGTCTTATTGAGTATACCTATTTTAAAAATATACAGGGTTTTATAATACTCAAGATCTATATCTAATTATTGATAAAAATTGGACGATAACCTCCTTTGCCTCTTCATCTACCTCTTTTATTCTTTTTATATGTATTTATGCTCACGAGCATTTTCATTTCTTTGGATATTATCGGTTGCAATCATAGCTGAAGGGAGTGCAGCAACCATAGCCGAGGGCAGTATTTTTATATTCTTTTTTATTTATTTAACAAAATGTCAGTATGTTGGATGAAAGTTTTTCTCGCTGATGCAAATGATTTGTTCTATACTGTCTATACATACCTCGTTCAGGGAAGAAAAATTTTTCTTGTTACATGCAGTAGTTTTCAAAAAGAAAAAAAAATGAAATAGAATAGCCCCTTAATAATCTTAATTAAATAGCCTTATATTGTAAGCCAAAAATAAAAGCTTTTCAGCGTTTTCACCCAGTAAGTTAATTCTACGATCAGCAAAAATTTGACCTGCAGCACTGAATAGTTGCTCGCTAGCAACACTGGTTACCGGAACAGAAATATATTTCAAAACTGCTTTTCGTAAATGAGGATATGGACTTGAGTTCCAATATTCATATATGTCGGCATTTCTCTGTAGCCTTGGTTCTAAAAGGTAGCAACGAATAATCTTCTTTAGTGCAGATTCTTGGTCTTCATGAACTCTTCCGTCGAGTAGAAGGGGGGAGTTATCATGAGAATACCGTAATCCGTGGTTTGTTATTTCTATAACTTCTGAAGGCACATTATTATCATTTGTACTATCCAAAGTTTCACCATTGTTTTGCTGTGCAGTTAAAAAATTGGTCTACTTTATCAGAAGTTAGATATTTAGATTTAAATCTCGGGTCTAATAATATCTAATTGTATAGTATAGGTTTTAGGAATAACTTGGAAGACAATCGGTGACAGAAGTAGCTAAATTTTAAAATTCATTAATATCTGTGCTTTAGATTTTATATAGAAGTTATATTTTATATAGAAGTTTAAAATTAAAACTAAAATTATTATTTATAGAAGATACAAAAAAAGAATAGAACATAAATTAAAGAAAATAACGTTCTCTACAACTTTTCTTGTAAACATTTTTTTCTGATATGATGAACCGTTTGAAATATAAATAAGAAAAAATGATTATTTCCTTCCACAATTTTTTTTGGGAAAAATTATTAGAATAAAAATTATAGATAATAATATTATCTACCACTTGTATCTCAAACATTTTTTCTAATACCTACCGTTTAAAAAATAAATTGAAAAAATTAATTTTTTTAGAAAATCGATTATTTCATAAAAATAAATTTTGGAGGGGAAAATGAATAAAACATAAATTATATATAAAAGTACCTTCTACAACTAAAACATTTTTTCTAATGTGTACCGTTTCAAAAATAATTCGAAAAATAAGTATACTTCCGTTTCCGGTTTAGTGATGGTTTTCAAAAATAGGAGGTGCACATCTAGATTATACAAGAACCTTAAGTTTAAAATTCTACGTTCGTAAGTCTTACAGTTTTGGCTGTAGAGCGTTCACAGGCACACACACACACACACATACGTCATTGAGTTAATGGTTGTATATGATTCAGGGACCCTCAAAACGTGTAATTCCGTTAAAATCTAGAATTCGAAATTTTTCGTGATCACTATACTTTATTGGAACTGTCTCCTATGCCGGCGCCGGCAACGTGAATATAATGTGAATCGTTGCCGGCACTCGCTTATGTCACAGGTATCTGGGTTTCCAAATTTTATATTTGATTATTATATATTGTGTTTTGTTTTTTGTAAACAAAGTTGAATAAAATTTTCTTTTGAATAAAGACGACGTACATTTTCTACTGAAAATTAACTAGAATTCTAATAATTTCGAGGTAAGTGAATTTAAAATTTAAAATTTAGTATATTCACGTTATGATTTATTTGTAGATATTTGTTAATAATTTGTTAAAAATTGGAAATAGATTCAACAGTTTTGAAAATCTCAATTTAAAGCTTAAGGAATATGAGCAATTGGTTTTTAACAATTACTGGATACGAGACAGCAGAACATTAGAAATTCAATCTCGTAGATTTGCAGATAGTGTAGCAGCACATGTTTGGGTTGATATGGAGAATAGGGGTACAACCTGTCACTACTGTCAAAAATCACGTACTTAGAATAGAGTTGATACCACGTAAGACCAGATTCATTTATTCAAAAATGTAATTTGACGTTTATTGATGTTATATCTATGTAATTCAAATTATTTTCTGTATTTTTATATTAAATTCATAAAATGTTGAAAAGAAGTATTTTTAATTTATTTGCATATTATTTTAGATCATTTAAAATAAAACTTAAAACATAATAGTACGTGTCTTTGAAAGAAGGTGTATATGGGGCGAAGCCTAAAACATAATAGTAAACACAACATTCTATAACTCAACAATTATAATTAATATACTGTTTTTAAGGAATTTAGGGGGCAGAGCACCCCTTCATAAGATATAATTCAATTGATAAAATGTTCATATAGAGGAGTGTGGTAACAACAGTCTAATTAATATACTATCATTAAATATTAATAAAAAATTACAAATATCATTATTTAATTATATTACTGTTAGGTTAGTTTAGATGAGATTAGGTTAATTTCGGTTACGTTAAGTTATAGTAAATTAGGTTAGTCCCGGTTAGGTTAGGATATTTATTATCATTGAAAGCTAACAAAATTAGAGAATATAAAAAAAAATATTAAAGAAAGTTTTTATTCCTTCAATACACAACAGTAGGTAAGTACACATGTACCTCATTAAATATAAATTCGAAAATTTCATTATTTGTAAAGTCATCTAGCGGTAAAAATTCATATCAACTGCCGGCAACGTAGTACGTCCCTACTTTATTTATACATTACATTTCATGTATGTATAAAAAAGTAAAAATAGGTGGTTTGGAAAAACTAAATAAATTGTAAATAAAATATGTATGCTTACCGCGTTTTGGCTATTTTTTAAAAATAGTAGAATAAAACTAATTGAAGAAGAAGTAGGCATTCAAAGAAAAGCTATTGTTGATTGGTTGATAAGTTTGTATAAATTGGACCCGAAAAAATATTTAAAAAATAAGGGGTTCACGAAAAATCATTGAATTGGACGAAGCAAAAATAGGAAAGCGAAAGTAAAACAGAGGAAGAATTTTAAAGGGGCAGTGGATTTTTGAAGGCATATAACGTGTGTGAGACGGCAAGTAGGTACACCCCTGGTTTTTAGTTTTAAAATCATTTGTTAAATGTAGCTACGTGTAAATTTATAGAAGAGTGGGGGAAATGAACGTTGAAATTAAAAACAAGTTTTAGTCGTGTATGAGATATTGACAGAGATGGGGCGGCTCATGATAAAATGATAAAGAATTTAAAAGAAAAGAAATAGTTAAAAGTAGTGAAGCAGTGTTTAAAAAGTTAAAGAAGAAAGTTTAAAGTAATAGTTATAATAAAATAATAATCGACGCGGCGAATAAAAATAATAAAATATATATAATAAAGTTTAAAACTACGTAAAGTGAAGAACGAAGTTATTTATTGAAGTTATTAAAGTATTTAGTGTTGTGAAAAAGGTGTTAAATAAAATATATATAAAAGTATTTGAATATTAAAGTGAAAAGATTTAAAGAACGAGTAAAGAAGAAGTATTATTAAAATAAAATTTAAACAATGTAAAAAATCTACGATAGTAAGAAGTATTAAAATACAGTTAAAAGTAAAAAGAAATCAACAAAAGTATTAATAAACAATATTATAAAACATCGACAATTAAATACGAAATATAATAAAATTTAAACAATGAACAATATAGTGACAAAACAAATATAAACTAGAGTGAGAAAGAGGGACAATGATATAGATAATAGTGAATAGAACAAAGACAGATAGTTACAAATATAAAACTGAAATCAAATATGGACATATTTGAAATGAAACAAAGTTTTGATGCGGAAGAATAACGAAGAAAGAATCATCGGCGTCTGGAACGGAAAATAGTATTGAGATAGATAAGTTTGAATTTTAGTTAATAAGAATTTTGACTGTTATAATAAATGTAAAGTTAGTTTTTTTAAGATTTAGAATTGAAAGAAAATAAAGTTTAGAATAAAAGATTAGAGATAAAAAGGAATTCCATATAGATTTTGATAGGATAGTTTTAGTTTATTTTAATAAGAATAAATTTTTGTATTGAAGAAAAAGAATATTTTAATGGAAAGAGACAATAAATTCAGTTCATTAGGTTTCCTCAATTTTTATTTCAAATCCCCAAACATTAATTATTTCATTTTTTTTCAATTTTTCTTGTAACAAGGTTGTGGTAGACATTGAGATGCAAAATAATATCATACCCACGAGGCACAGCATGTTACACGTGGTAGTAAAAAAATGTTCATTGTACCTGTGAAAAATAGATCACAAGAAACATTTGTATCAATCATAAAAAAATATATTTCACCCGGTACCACAATAATTACGGACTGTTGGGTGCATACAATATTCTTGACAATAAAGGATATCAACATCTAACAGTGAATCATACGTATAACTTTGTGGATCCAATTACCGGTGCACACACCTATAACATAGAGAAAGTATGGCGCGAAGCTAGAGCCTCTATCCCAAGATTTGGAAATATTCAAGGAAATTATGATTCTTACATAAGTGAATTTCTGTACAAATCAAAATTTAATACACATAAATTAAAATTACACCATTTTTTTAAATAAATAAGTAAATTGTACAAAGGATAAATGTTATGTGATCTGTTGATAATTCTTTATATATATTTATAGTTTAGGAGTCCATCGCGGACAAACATGTGACACGTAATTTATATATATTAAGATAATGTATAATTAGATCTTATGTTAGTAAAAATGTAAATAGTTTACAATAATTAAAAATACATATTCACATTTTTAATTAAATATTTTTACAGAATAGTGAAAAGAACAACATATAACAATTGCTCAAATTTTTGGCGAGGTTATTACCTCGCCAAAGCTGAGGGGGGTTTAGTGTAGCAACTGCACTACCGCAATCTGTAGTTGTAACTGCATTACCGCAATCTGCAGCCGGTACTGACGGATATTGGAAAGGAAATGGCCGGGACCGAGGGATAAGCAGGAGGTTATCAACCTATTATTATTAATGTCACGAATTATTTTAATTATTAATCGAAATGTTTGATTTCATTAAATTATAATTTATAGCACAATATTTTCTGGATATTTAAAATTATGCTGTATTTAAATAGATAACGCAAACTTGCAAAATCTGATATATCCGCGCTCTGACAAGATCCGAACGGGTTGATTTGTCTAACGTGTTCGTATAAACTGGATTTATTTTTACATAGTTATGATTTTTTTGTACATTTGGGGTGTTATAATTATATTGTGTATACGAAATAGCGTATGAATAAGAGATTAGGTATTTGACTAAATTTAACCTTTTCTTGCATTCTAATTTATCTTGTTTAGTATATTTTTAAATGTCCCCTTTCGGAGGTTCCAGTGAGTACGGCTATGTCCGGATATTTTATTTCAAGCATTAAGAAATGGTTTTGACGGATTTTTGATAGGCAAACGCAGAGGTGCGAATAATTTTTGTAATTGAGTGTTAACGTGGGTGAAGCGGAATTCGAGTGTTGTGAATGTCATCGGGTGGTCTCGAAATTGGTGGTCCAGCACGAGACGCAGATTAGTAGTGGCGGAACCGAATACGAACAGCAACACTTCCGAGGAAAATTATATTAATTGGTGGTCCAGAGATAATTTTTCCCGACGCAGTGGCGGAGCAGAAGAATCGGTTGATTACGCAACAACCCCACGGCTCGTCGCCTAAGTTCAGATAAGCCATAGATTTTATTTATATTTTATATATGAACGACCCATTTTGTAGTATCGATGATTATTGCATTAATAGTTTTTATCAATTTATTTTGATACCTAATCGCCACAACGCCCAGCCTGTATTATCAGAGTATTGTAATAAGCAAAGTATGTTGTGGTTTGGATATAACGATTATAACGACTATTAATCTATACACTATCGGATATAAGACTCTATCGGAGTGCGGGTTAGTCCTGGTGGTAGCAAAGGTGTCGTAGATAAGTAACTTTAATAATATCAGTACGGGTGGATCCGGCGGACAGTTGTACGATATTTGGTTTTTGTTTTCTCGACATTTATTTGCTGCCAAAATTTTAGTAGTATAAGTGTAGTAATTTTAAGGTTTAATAATAAGTATATATTTGTGAATATAAGTATATCTTGTTAGGTATATCTGTTTATTCGTGGCGCCGGCCTAATAGGCCATATAAGCTATTATTTGTTAGATAAGTGTATGAATACTGTATCTATAAGAACATTAAAGAACCATTTCATTATTGTTATATGACTGTCCTTTCTCTCAGTACAACCTTGATGTTGCCATATTTAAATTTCGTGGTTTCTAGGAACTGATTGTTAGAAGAGAAATCACGTGGCGCCCATACGAGTAGCATCGGTTGATGTTATTCGGAATAAGACCAAATTTTTACCCCACCCATCTTCACTAGAGCTAGGGCATCCTACCTTTTAGTCATATCGGCAATTAGGCACGTGAAATAATATTTGGAATTCTTAGTTGAAGTTATAAATTTTGGAAAGGCAAAATACACAAAATTCCAGGTTAATTTCACTCAGTAAAATATATTTAAAATTCGCTTGATTCAACATAGGAAAAAGTCAAGGAGTTAAAAAAGTATCTTATCTACCTTATTTGTGACACACAACGTTAGCTGTAAAAAGATTCGCATGTTGAAGAAAAATTATTTTCATGGTTTTCATATACAGTTGCATCAAGAACTAAGCAATGCTAATTTCCAATGACCCGTTCCGAATTTTGTATCTAGGCAAAACTGTGGAAGGCTAATATTTTTTCGATGGTCACCTTAATGGCCCCATTAATTTTTTGCAATATAAACTACCTAGATTAATACATGTACCTCAGTATACAAGTAACAGAATATGGTGACAACAAGACGGGGCATCTGCACATTTTTCGCGAGACATAATGACATATATTGATAACTTTTTCCCCAATCAGTGGATTGGTATGAGTGGACCCACAAAGTGGCATATTAGATCTCCGGATCTGACAAAAATGGATTTTTTTTGTGGGGATACATAAAAGGAATTGTTTATAACAAACCACCGACGATAGAAAGTTTGCAACAAAGAATTGTTAACGCTTTTGCAAGTATTTCCTCTGAAATGTTACGACAGTGCAAATATCTTTTCAGTTATGAATTAAATTGTGCCTGGATGAAAGTGGAAGGTTTGAAATGGAAGAAATAATTTTATTAAATAAGTATTATGCCCATTTTAACTAAAAATTTAAGTTCATCGCAGTGTCAAAAAAATTTTGAAAAAAAAATTACTTGTCTTAAACACACGCAATGACCTTATTGAAAATAATTTTTGAATCAGATGCACCTTCAATATAAAATTTGATTGGGTCTGTGTAATTTCTAATTGTCGACGAATATTTAGTAAACTGACGAATCCTCACGTCCATTTATTATATATAACGACGCTAAAAGTAAAATTAGAGCCCATTTGTCTTCAAAATATCGACTAAGTTAAATTTTTATTCGCTTTAACAATTAATATAGATTAATAATATTGTTATATAGTTAAATAAATAATTGTTTTATTTTATAGAACGCAAGAATGCAGTTCAAATTCTCCAAAAAATGTTGTTAATGAAATTGAAGATAAAAAATCATAAGTATACATAGTTTGTTTATTCAATTATTAAATGTGATAAATTTATCACGTGTATAATTTTTGTTTCATTTCAAGTAGTTTTAATATAGAAATAATATTAAAATCAAGATCAAAATATTTTTGAAGTATAATTTCTCTGTTACGTTTAATGTTAATCGCTCTAATCAATTATCGTTCAATCAATTTAATGTAATTGTAAGGGTATTGTTGAAAAATATTTTTTTTCTGTTTCAGGAGGAGTGGCCAAACAGATGTCGAGTGTGTATCCTTCAAATTTTAATTTATTAATAACTTTACTTACATTAAAACATTTTTTTATAGAACGTATAGAATAATCGAAAATAAAGATTTTTGAAGGGGGTACGATTACGCGATGGCTTGGGTCCGGATTGAAGCTAAACGTACCTACTGGCAGCGAGACCCGAGTCATCGGACAGGAAGGACGCGGTGGGTGAGGTGGACGACAGGAAGGGCGCGGTATAAGAAGAGAAGGTAGCTACGATTGTCGTGGAAGACACTATAGGCGAGGTGGCGGACGCGGGAATGGTGACCGCAAGGGTGACCATTCCCGCGACCAATCTCGCCACGTAGAGGCCGCCATCATATTACCATATATTAATAATTTATTTTATTAATTTTATTTAATAAAATTTAATAAATAATAGTTAATCTTCAACTGAGTTTTATTTATTTAATTCTTTCATTATAATTAGGATGTGCAGTGTACAGGTATTTGAATTAAAGACATGATTTAGCAATGTCTTAGCTACATTATTCTAGGGTCTTAGGAGGTGCGTGGAGAACATACATATATGACCTCTGCTGTAATGTTATTGTCTTGATTATATAAAAGTTGTTACTGAAATTGTATGAATGAAATGATAACATAGGAATAGAAAGCACTGAAAGGAATGTATCATTTTATTGGTATTAAATATTTTAATGAAATTCATTACAATCCTATTTTTTATTAATATTTATTAAAATCCTGGAAATTTTGTCATTTTTTAAATTATATAAATTATGTGCTTACTACCATTCATGAGGATTTACTGATTACTTGATCGAAATGTTTTAATATCAGTTCTATCAGTTTGAACTGAACCTGAAGACATGAACCTAAATGTATGCAACAGACCATTAATAACAGGGCAAATAACCTAGAAGAAATCAAGGTCAAAAATAAAAAGCAAATGGAACGAATTGCGAATCTGGAGACCGAGGTTGCTAATTTAAAAGATGTTTTATTCTTTAAAACCAACGAAATCGAACAGCGTATGCTAGCTACACAACTTGAAATTACTGGTGTCGATACCAAACCCGATGAGAACGTTTATGACACGGTAATTGAAGTATGCAAAAAATCGATGTCAACATCAATCATAAGGATTTGAGTAGCTGCTACCGAGTCTCATATAAAGCTAATTCTCACATACACCTATAATAGTATTTGAAACAACTCGTAAATGTAAGAAAAAAGAAATTCTAACAAACAAAAAAAAGGATTGTGTGGTTTTATGAAACCACGGTAAAAATGAAACTTTTTTTCACATTATAGACATTTAACTAAAAATTTTCGGAATAATAAATTCAAGCACTCAAAATTGAAATAAAAGCATAAACAACAACATGCACCAGCAAAAAGTTCTAATAATTCTAATAAATTCTATATAAAAACTATGTTTACTCATCAAGATCTTTTTTCCTTTTTCTATAAGCATACCCAAAAAACTCAAAATTCTTATAATAACAAATAACATCGTCAATAGTCGACACCTGTTTCAACTAATAGATCGCTTATTGACGATAGCCGTACCTTACGAAAGTTTCGTTGCGTCGTCTATTGAGGACACCCGTAGTTAAAGGGTTAATAACCAAGTCTCCCTGTAAACCGATCACTATTTCACTATCACAATCTGTTTTTAAAGGATCTTCGTTTCCTAGTTGTTTGTTTCTAGTTTCTGGTAAGTATTCTCTTTAACAGCCAAGTCTCCTTGAAATACGTAACACAATACAGTAATAAATTGAATTAGATGTAGGTAATGTTTTATAAATAATGCTAAAAATACGTGTATGTATTACTTACCTCATATTCCTGTTTGTAATATTTAGAATATTCATCATAGGTTTCAATATCCTGAAGACAATCTTTGTCTTCTATTTCTTGTTTTATATCTTCCTGTTTAAATGTGAAACATTTCAACACAGTAATATTACAATACAAACTTACAAAATATGTATAATAGCACACAGTACATAAACTGTCATACAATGAATGGCTGCTTGTTCCGCGCATGCGCAGTCCAACTGTAATGCGACATGCAACACACAGTTCAAAAATTTTGAGATGATGTAATAAAAGTTTCACTTTAAAAGCTCAACTTAACAAAGTCCAACTACAATACAAGGCGTATATTTATGGTATTAATGAACGAATAACGAATAGAAATCGGTATTTATTTAAGCTGGCAAGAGAGCATAAAATGAAAGGTATGTGTAAATATGCATGGATAAAAAATGGTAATATCTATATCAGCAATAGTAGAGTAAGATCCCAGAGCGATAAGACACAACTTATTTTCACATAAATGAAACCTCATGTTCTCAGTAGTGTCTTATGTGCTCAGAATACCTGCGCGCTTGTGGAGCTTGCCGAGTGACACCTGGGCAGGTACCAGGTGTGAAAGGTAACTAAAATTAATAGTTACCTAACTTAAATTTTCATAGCTGATTTTTAAATATATTTTGTAGAGTGTTATTATAAAGTTATACCATAAGCGTCAGACACTTTTCGTGGGCCAGTACTTTTGTCAGACGCTTTAAAGCTCTACAAAAAATAAATTAACTTAACTTATTTTTACATGTCTGACATTTAAATATGTTGTTCAGACAATTGTTACGAAGTTATATTTAATTAGTCAGACAAAATTGATTGACCAAACACCCCCTAAACAGCAAAATTATTCTGCCGTGAGTATGAGCGCGAAAGCATTATAGGTGCGTTTCGGAGCGAGTTAGACGGTCTTACTAACTCAGTTCCCCTTCTCTCATTCGTGTAATTCTTCTGTGTATTGTGTATGTGTCCTTTGGGTACAACCTAATAGTATACAGTATAGTTTGGATCTGTGAGACCACATGTTTTTGTTGTTTACGTCGTGTGATTTGTGAGTTATTTACATTACTTATTAACGTGAAAATCATGGAAGAAACAGAACCAGCAAAATTAACGTGTACATTTTGTGAAAAATCTAGTGATAAATTAGGTTATGTGTCACTCGCTGTTGTAAAATAATTTTACACTTTTTTAATGTTATCTCGGTAAATAATATTAATTTATCACTAGATTTTTCACAAAATGTACACGTTAATTTTGCTGGTTCTGTTTCTTCCATGATTTTCACGTTAATAAGTAATGTAAATAACTCACAAATCACACGACGTAAACAACAAAAACATGTGGTCTCACAGATCCAAACTATACTGTATACTATTAGGTTGTACCCAAAGGACACATACACAATACACAGAAGAATTACACGAATGAGAGAAGGGGAACTGAGTTAGTAAGACCGTCTAACTCGCTCCGAAACGCACCTATAATGCTTTCGCGCTCATACTCACGGCAGAATAATTTTGCTGTTTAGGGGGTGTTTGGTCAATCAATTTTGTCTGACTAATTAAATATAACTTCGTAACAATTGTCTGAACAACATATTTAAATGTCAGACATGTAAAAATAAGTTAAGTTAATTTATTTTTTGTAGAGCTTTAAAGCGTCTGACAAAAGTACTGGCCCACGAAAAGTGTCTGACGCTTATGGTATAACTTTATAATAACACTCTACAAAATATATTTAAAAATCAGCTATGAAAATTTAAGTTAGGTAACTATTAATTTTAGTTACCTTTCACACCTGGTACCTGCCCAGGTGTCACTCGGCAAGCTCCACAAGCGCGCAGGTATTCTGAGCACATAAGACACTACTGAGAACATGAGGTTTCATTTATGTGAAAATAAGTTGTGTCTTATCGCTCTGGGATCTTGGACTATAGGGAATCATCGGAGAGAAAACTTATACGAGACCCATCTGACCTCACCAATGCCGAATAATATACGGGAGTTCCAATGTAGTACCATCGATATATTACCTATCACCGCAAACTCAAATACATTTAATATTATATACCTTAATGCTCGCAGCCTCAGAAACTGTTTTGATGATGTGTTAATAATTCAACACATCATTAATGTGGATATAATATTAATTTCCGAAACTTGGCTTTATCAAAATGAAACAAAATATTTTAATATACCTAACTTTCACTCGGTGCATAGCTGTAGAGAAAAGAGAAGAGGCGGAGGTCTTGCTATTTACATCAGAAATTGTCTTAAATTTTCAGTAACTAAAACCTGTTGCAATGAAGAAAACTCATTTATATGATAGAAGTCACCACCATAACATGGAGTAGCAAGATAAGAGTCGGCGGTGTTTATAGATCTCCAAGTTCGAACTTTGAAGAGTACCTTATTTACCTTGAATCTATACTACAAGAAAATAGATATGATACAATTATTGTAGGTGATATGAACCTTAACCTAAGTGAACAATCTCGTAGAAAAGAGCAGTATACTGATCTTCTAAATTCTAAACAATTCCACCTACAAAATTATCAATAAATCTTTTCCTACAAGAAACGAAGGTACCAATGGTACTCTCTCTCATTGACCATATTATATCTAATGTTAGTACGACAATTTTTGATATTTACAATATAAATAGTGATATAAGTGACCAGTTGCTACTCACTTTGTCATGATATTTTTTTCATTAAATAAATTTAACTTACATTTATAATTTCAATATAAAATAATGTTGTACATATTTCCAAGAATTATGCATGCTCTCTTAAGATAACGTGTCGTCGCGACAATCTGAGGAAACATGATATACTTATTATCATCGTTCTCTGTACCCGCGCGCATAACTTGGACACTACATTTTTATTTATTCATATATTTCTAAGTATTGCATATTATTATCTGTAAAGATCATATTTTTCCATTTGGCTATTAAAATAATGATAATCGTAAATTTACTAAATTATTTTCTTACAAAATTTTGCTCTGATATCTTCAAAACGGCTAGTTTTAATTATTATAAATTATTATAACATTCCCCTCTGTGGAAGTTCGTGTAATTACGGCAATGGCGAGATTTATATTATTCTACACAAGCCAACAGGATGATGAGAAAAATGCAATACAGTTAGTATGGAGTTAGTAAGATCCTGATGTACAAGTTTTGTTGAAAGTGGCATAGTCTAAATTGTGATAGTGGCCAAGGAGAGGACCGGAAGTTCAGGGGAACCAGCTGTCTAGCCTAAGTTAGTGTTAACATAGTGGTGGTCCACTATTAACACACACGCGTCGCGCGGATCCACGGCAGAACAGTGAATTTTGGGAAATATTTTGGTGGTCCATAAAGGATATTTCCCAGTCGCACAAGCGGAACCAAAGGAACCTGGACCCAGTCAGCACATCAACTCCGGCTCACCAGATAAGATATAAAATTATATTTTAATACTATTAACTTTTGCCATCTCGCGTATCAGTGCATCGTCAGAACTCCTACTCACTTTTATTTATACTATCAATGTTAGATATTAAGTACGATTGAATAATTATTTCCTGTTAAAATATCTGTATTTCCCATTTTTCTTTTATTGGTTTGTTAATCACTTCACTTAGATTTTAAGGACAAATTTTAATTACTTTGCATATATTATAAGGACAATTTTATAAATAGTTTAGTGTTTGTTTTCAATCTATTATTGAACTTGGGTCGTTGAATTGTGTTTTTAAAATCATTATTTTTGTTTATTTTTCGATTATGTGTGTAATTTACGATTTTAATAAATGCCCATTTTGTAAACGTACGTCTGTTTGTTTATTTTAATATAACCTGCATATTGTTTCGTGGTTTGTGTTGTATACGCAGGTAGGAGGGTTAAATAAAATCACGTGGCGCCCTTAAAATAAAAATTAACATCATAAATGAACCCCGCCCGTCTGCACTGAGCTAGGGCAACCTGCCTTTGTCACCTGGTGCAATTTAGGCACGTGACACGATATTTAATTAGGATATAGGTTATGTGTTTTTTGATTTTATTTTCATGTTAGTTTAGTTTAATTTTGTTTATTTGTATCGTTTTTGTAAAAATGAATAAAATTGTGATATTTTTTAGGTAAGCGTTGGCAAACCAGAGGCGCAAGGCCTACGACGGCGAGCCAAAATGGAGATAATGAAAAAGTAACAATTCAAGATTTTTGTCTGCGTTTATTTTAAAGCGTAGATAAGCAGGTATTTTATTAAATATTAAAACTATCAATTATCCAGAAGATGTAACGGTAGTGGCTCCATCTATCGACCAAACGCATGAACTGCTTAATTGCGTGATGTCATTAGCCGAGATAAGCTCCGAAATCACAAATTTTGAGTGTTATATAATGAAAACAGAGCTTGTCTCGGCTAAGTTTATTTGTATCGGTAACAGTGGCGCCATCTAGCGGCAAAACGGTAAACTACCGAAAATCGTGACGTCATTAGCCGAGACTTATCTCCGAAATCTTAAAAAGTGAGCGTTATATAACGAAAACGGAGCTTATCTCGGCTAAGTTTATTTGTCGTGCCGCCATCTAGCTAACAAATGATAACTGCAAAATTTCGTGACGTCACAAGCTGGCGAGACAAGCTCCGAAATCTCGAAAATTTTGTGTTATATAATGAAAACGGAGCTTATCTCGGCTAAGTCTAGTAAACAATAACACTACATAATTTTTCATTTGTAATACTAGAGAAAAGTAAGATAGTTTTTAGATTAAAGGAATTTTGGGATAGTAAATGCTTCAATATGATTTTTTATTTCACAAACAAATTATAACGATTACAGTACTATATAATAACACATTATAGTCAATCCATGATGACAATGCCTTAAAACATACTTAAAAACTTAACTCTTCGGCATTATTTAACCCCGTTACATTATATACTAAGCAATACATATAATTTAAATGTATCACAATTTAAATAAACAACACTAACACATATCGTTCTATGTTGTTTCGGTCGAATCCTATCTTCACTTTGAACAAGACTTAAAAATAATATGTATTCTGAAAATTGTCAAATTTTTGACAAGCTTTTCCCCTTAATTATTCTGTGATTTAATATTTTTAAAACAATTTTCAAGTGTTATTTAAAATAACAATTCCAACTAAGCTATTAAAAGTATTATACGTACGTACAAAGTTTATTGAATAATGATTTATAAGAAATAATTGAATTCAGTTGTTATGCAAGTCACATAATACTTACATACTTACGTAACGTTTTCTATAAAAGCGTACTAAAATTTATAAGAACTATTATTCGTTAGTGGAAACTTCTGGTGCACTGGAAGAAATACTAACATCAAAAATTAAGGTAAGTTTTCGAATTGTCTAATTAATTATTATTAAAATAAACGACTTTTTTCATGTATATGAAATGTCTACTAAGACGCGGTAACTAAAATACGACTTTAGATGTCATTTTGCTTATCTACTAATTTGTTTGTTTGTTCAAATATATTAAATAACATATATCACATATTAATTTTTGTTTATAATATTTTAATACAATTTTGTCACAAGTAAAAAGCATTTTAAACTTATTATGAATAAATCTGTTTGTATTTTTATACTTTATTATAACGATAGTGAACGAATTAATATTTATATATAAATATTAATACTAAGCAAACTATTTTGTCAGTGTGATAACGTTGAAAATAAATCGTACGTTAACGAAAAGCCTGATTATTCTACAGAAACAGGAAGGTTTCCTATAATTGTAAAAAATTAGCAATGAGAAAAAAAGATTTAATTCAATTATTATTATGATTGGATGAAAATTTTTTTATATATGGATTAAATTGATGAAAATTGATGAAAATGAATTTTATAGTGCAGAAAATTAAGAACATTTTGACACAAAAAAGCGCAATTTTAACATTTAAAAATAACGCTATTCACAAGAAAACGCGAAAATTGTCGCATAAAAAATGGATCGGTTGAAGTTTTGTTAAATGCTTATTCAAAAAATCACATGTATTCTTAAAACTTGAAATAATATAATTAATACAATTTACCTGTTCAAAAAAAATGCTCAAAAAATTAAATGTCATTCAATTTTGTTACTTGGCCAATATTTAAATTTGACATTATAGTTGTTTAATCAACATTAAAAATTTTACAATATCAAATATTGTAAAAATATACGCTAGGATCCTGGCGCTGCCAAGTGGCAAAAATAAATAATTTCTGTTGAAAGGAAAAAATGGATAATTTCCGTTATATTAAATTTTGTATCAACATTGTTATATTAAAATTTGTATCAACCTAGAATTTGACCCCGAAATTTTCTTATTTTAAACCGACTTCTAAAAAAGAGGAGGTTATCAATTCAATATATGCACCTATTCGGTTGATTTTTGTTTGTTGAGTTTTCTATTTTTTTTCTATTTTTTTATTTAATACTTTATTATGATACATTTCATTATAATCAAATATATGGTTTCAAAGATACAGATTTGGGACATTTGAAAATAAAAAATAAAAATTTGCTTTGAAAAAATTTAGTAAAAATAAAAAATTAATGTTTTTCAAGACCTTAAGTTTTACTGAAAATATCATCCATTAAGTAGAAAAAAAAAGGTTTTCGATTTTCAAATTTTAATTAATTAACAGCTAAAATAATTATTAAAATTAGTTAAAACTTGGTCAAGTACTTCTTCATACATCGGTTTATAGATAAGAAAAAAAATTAACGAAATCGGCTGTCCTTTTTTTTGACTAGCGTATTGTATATTTAAATAATATTATATAAAAATATAATTTTATTTTATTTTAAATAAATGTGAAATAATAACATATTTTATTTTGTATTCTTTCAGCTGTCAAGAATGTTAGAAGAATGAATGGAGCAGCTGAGTCCAAACTTCAGGAGAATCTTGGCTGAGACTAATCGCAATGCTGGAAGAGAACACTAAACTTAAGTATTATTTATATATTAAGTTGTATATATTTTTTTATATACGTCAAAATTCAACCAAATTTCAAAATAACAAAATTTCAAAATTTGCGAAACAGGGGGGGGGGGGCAATAATAATAATTCGGCTATTATAGTTTTTTTTTCGGGATCAATTCCATTCTTTTTTAGATGGTACTTTCAAAATGCACGTTAATGTTCTATAACATAATGGAACGAATTTATAAACATAATAAACCAAATTTCAAAATAACAAAATTTCAAAATTTGCGAAACAGGGGGGTGGGGGGGGGCAATATTAATAATTCGGCTATTATAGTTTTTTTTTCGGGATCAATTCTTTTTTAGATGGTACTTTCAAAACGCACAAATAACGTTAATGACATGGGTCGTGGTTTCTACCCGGCTTCTGTTCCATGGTAACAGAAGCCGATGGGAAAGTACCCTTCCAAGATGTCCTGGTGGAGCGCACTCCTGAAGGTGCGCTAGTGCACAGCGTGTACCGCAAACCTACTCATACCGCAACCTTAATGCGTCGTCGCATCACCACCCCTCCCAATTACGCTCAGAGCGTTCTCCTTGTCTCACCCGACTAACCTCCAGAGTGAACTAGATAATGTCACCTCAGCCCTCAAGCTGAACGGTTACAGAACCCTAAGGACCATACACAACCACACACTGAAGGGGTGTATTCGATTCCCTGCAGCTGTGGAGTGGTGTATATCGGTCAAACCGGACGAACGATAGTGACACGGGTGCAGGAACACGCCAGACAGACCCGTCTAAAACAGTTATACAAATCTGCGTTGGCTGAACATGCACACACGCTGAACCATGACATCCGTTTTGACGAGACCGAGGTCCTGGCGAGAACACCCCGGTATTACCCACGCATCATCCGAGAATCCATCGAGATTCTCAAGAACAAAAACAACATCAACAGAGAAGATGGATCATTCATCATCAGCGACATCTGTTCGCTCGGCGTTCACCTACCGCTGAGACCGGTGTTACGGTGTGAGAGCACAGGCTCGAATCAGGTGCGTCCGAGCCTCCATTGACTTAACTGCCCTACCAGTACTTAAAGGATTAACGCGCTAAGCCTCGTTGCACTTTTAGGAGAGCCCAGATGATGTGTGACGAAAAGTTGGCTGATAACACGACCAAATCGACGCGGTTTACACCCAGAAACCAAGATCCATGTCATTAACGTAGTTTGTGCATTTTAACAAAAATTCTTCCAAATTAAGGGATAATAAAACAAATTATTAATTATCTTGTTTCATTTTTTGGGTTAACGCATTTTGAAAGAGGGTATTGGTGACAGAAATTCTTACAAATTAAGGAATTAAATTATTAATATCTTGTTTAATTTTTTTGCGGGGTGGTAAAAAAAAACAATACAGATGTGTTCTCTTCCTAGCAGTTAGTGTTACTAACTTTTCTTTTAGGTTTTAACCTAATTAAGCTTTTTTAACTTAAGTAATTTCAGCTTAAGTAATTTTAAGAAATAGGTTAATGGAAGCTTTCATTAGTCTTAGTTAAGTTTTAGTTTTAATATATGTATTATATGTAGTACAGAGGTCGGTAAACTGTTTGTAAAATGTTTTTTCCAAATTAAATTAAAATTCGATAAAACACATGCATATTGTATGGTTGATGATAATATTCAAAATTGAGTGAATCGATGCTTGTGGATTATTTGTCACAAATGTTACGACAAACTCCTTCTGTGGGAAATATTGGTACGAGATGGTTTCCGTACAATCGATGATAAGGGAAAAGCCTATGCACCCAAGCATGATGTTTATATTTTAATTAGTAATGAAATGAAAAAACGTGGTTCCATTATAACCCCCCGCCATGTACATACTATTGTTCACAATGATCGTAACCAATTTAAAACGTTACTCATTGAAAAATATGACATCGAAAAGAATACCTGCGCAGATACGAAGGACAGTAGATTTAACTCCACTACAGACACGACTCTTAATACATCAGAAACAATTAGCTATTCGAAGAATATTAAACTCGTTTTATCTGCGAAACATTGGTTACAAATGAAACCAAGAAAATTAATTTCTGGCGAGCGTTTGTACTGGAAACTCAAAGAGGGGTGGACAGATATAATTGCTCACAGAATAACTCAGCAACATAGCGGGATATCATGTATTTTTTCATTTAAAAATAACATTGTTACCCCCACCGCTAATGCACGATGTTATGCAACCATTACGGGTACCTTGTTGAATTCAAAGCATTAATCAAAGGCGAGATACTAAGAGAGCCGAAGATAGACGTCGATGTAACTGTTATGTGTTTTATAAATAATGTCATCCCCGTAGCCCACTCTGGCGGAAAAAAGACAGTTGAGAGGTGCAGAGGGGGAACGAGTTGCCTCGAAATTAATAGATCAGAAAAAAGATGCAGTAACATACAGGCGTGAAGAGGCGAAGCGAATAAAACAATTCGGTGAACAAGAACCACCGACATTACCGAATTGTTCAGTTCTAAGAAAATCAAAAGAACAGCAGTTACTTAAAATATATGGATTAACGTTTATGAATCCTGTAACCAATTTGTTGCATCAGGCTAAGTATGGCAAGTATGCTGGTTCCATACACGCTGTCAGTGCACTCAAATTCTATTGTATATATTGGACGTCTGAACAACAGCAGATATATGAGCCATTCCACGTCAAGCGGGGCAGTTTTTGACCTCATGTTTTCTGATTTGGCTATATTTTTTTTTACAGCTTCTTTGGACCCAATTTATATGTCAAACAATTTTTATTTAATTTTTATCACCCCTAGTTTAGAAGTTACAAGGGGTTGAAATTTCGGAAAAACAGCAAAAAATCGAAAACAGGCTCTCCTTTAACTGCTTATATCTCCGGTTCTATTCATCCTTCAGACTTCAACAAAACAACATTTTAAAGCTCTTGAATGTCACTTTAATAACGTTTTTATTTTATTGTTATAAACAATTTAATTTATTTGTTATAAACAATTATATTATTTAAACGTGGTTTTCAAGGCGAGAACACGCTTTTAAAATTTTGAAAAAATATCAGTGTTTTCCTTGATCAATTCTCTACAAAACTGTTGAGTTACAGAATGGAACTCCGATGAGAACTGTCTCAAAAAAAGTGATTTGTACGAAAAACCGCGCGCGCGCATATCCGCAAGGCTTGTGTCGCGGTATTGCTCAGTAAAGGAAGAATTTTGACAAGGTCATGGTTGATTATTATAGATTTTGGTGCGAAAAATTCGAAAAAAATACCTGGAACTGCCGAACAGTGGTGTAACACCCTTAAAAATAGTGTTGAAGGGGGAAAACCCTGTTCCCAAGGGATTTGCAATTTATCTCAAAATCCATAGCGGTAACGGGGTATTTTTATGGTTGATATTTATTGGAGACACTAAGACAAATCGATTGTATACATGATTGTATACTGTGTTTGACCAAACATTACCCTCAATAATTATATTTAATTGAATTTGAAAAAAATGTATACAACAAAAATTTGGTGAACTTTCAAGTGCACTTGCTTCTGTTCTAGTAATTGAATACTTTTAAGAGGGACTCAATTTGTTTGTACATACGATCATTTTGAGAGTTTATGAACTGCTCAATAGGGAAATTTTTCTCATCAGAGAACACAATGTTTGGAAATTCGCCACGTTCGTGCAAGCGTAACAACTCCTTTGCTCTTTCGAGTCTAACTTTTTTTGCTTTGGTGTAAGATCATGTTAAAACTTGTAAGACTTTACCTCGAGCTCATTTTGGAATATGCGTCGGATGCTTCGCTGGGATATGTTCAGTTCTTTGGCCATTTGATTACCACTACGACGTGGATTACGTTCAAGACGAGCCTTCACTTTCCGAACCGTTTCAGGTGGTGTTGCTGTTCTTTTTCGTCCATCACCATAGCGTTTGGCAATGCTGCATGTATCATTATAACGATTTATGGTGCGATACACAAACATTTTATTCAATTTGAGATGGCTGAGCTCACGAACAATAGCTGGTTGTGATTTTACAGCCAAATATAACGCAATCACACTATTACATTTGAATTCCATTTCGAATAACTTTTGTTCTATAAAACTTAGACGCAAATGCTTGTGGTAGCTTGTAAACAATATAAAGAGCTGTCATTGGTATGAATTTGACATAATTGTCGTTATACCGGTGTGAAATTGGTAACACTTCAATCGCCTAACCCTGTACAATAAGATTGGGAAGGAAAATCTACACTTTCAACGTGAGTAAATACAAAAAGTTAGGTTATAATCTGTTATATTATTAAATTGTGCATTTTATAGAACATGTCATTAGTGAGCATAGACATATTGAACGATGACTGTTTGGTGCAGATATTAGAAATATTACTACTTAAGAATAGATATATGTTGAATTAGTTTGTAAACGACGGTAAATTTTGTGTCGTCAGTTATGGAAATCTGTACAAAAACTTCATGTAGGAGGAATGGATGGGTCTGTATACTATTCATTTTATTTAGGATATAAGATTCAATTGGAACCTCTTTTAAAGTTATGTGGTACAAATCTCAAGTTTCTAACCATTAGAGATGTAGACTGTGGTAATAATAATGTAGTTGAATTGATCGCCAAGTATTGTGACTCCCTCAATAGTTTAACATTACAATGTCTGTATTAATCGCATTACACCCACAACTTACACAAATAAATATATTAATGTTTCTATTGCAGATTGTGCTATAACAGATCCAGGAGTTGAAAACTTTTGTACAAAATACCATTCTTTAACAGAAATAAAATTATGTAGTGTATATATTACTGACGAACAACTAGAGCTAATTTTTATTTCTCAACCAAAACTAAAGTGTCTAGAATTATATAATATATGATTGAAAAAACTCAACATTGATAAATTTATAGTATTTCTATAAATGATTGTATAAATATAAAGAATTATTATATAATAAGACATTTAAACAAATTCAAACATTTAAAAAAATTACATATTGGTGCAACAGAAACTGAAAATTAATTAACTTGTCAGAGAAATACCTCAAATAGAACATTTGTATTTTAGCACACTTTTATTATTCGTATATTCAAATTCATACAATATAAAACACAACTCAGTAACCTGCATAACAATAAAGAAACCTACAAAAACATCCTATCTCTAAAACAATTCGAAGAAATAAACCAACATTCCAAACAACATAAACGAATACAGCAATTTATTTGCAAAATACATTATGGAAAATACGAAAACAATTTCATTTACATAAATCAAAATATTACAAAATGATAATTCTTCTCAATTCTGTTATTTTAGTTTTATCCTAAATACCCATTGGAAATTATAGTTGTTATTGCCTGCACATTCAAGGGATTTTTATAATAAGAATATTTAAATTTTGATTGTCATATTTTTGAGATATTTTTGTTACTTATTATAATTGTAGAATTATCACGTCCATCATTTTATCTATACATTTTTGAAATAAAAAAATAAAAATCATAGCCGGTTAACAGAAATATACCCGAATATAATGGTATCGAACACTAACTCGTTGATTTAAATTTTATACTGCCATGCGGTATTGTTATACGAAGCGACGCAGATCAGAAGTGTACTGTCTGCTGGCCAAAGCCAGACTGGGTCTCTACTCCAGTGTTGCCAGTATGAATTCTGTAAAAAGTACGACAGGCTTACCAAAAAGGTACAAAATTTGAAAAAAAGGTACGGTTTTCATAAAATTTGTATTGCTGTTTAATAGTTTATAAAATAGAAAAAAATATAAGAGGGACTGTGTATAAGATATACACAGATATGTATATGTATATCCAGGTTCGGATTTACAAATTCGCCGCCCCTAGGCAGTTGCGAAAATTGCCGCCCTTTTAATTGAATAAAAATAAAAAAAGTCTACCGGAGATGTTCGTATACGAGGGCAAGGGGTTAGGTACGCCAAATGAATTTTGGCGTGGTTATTATGCGGCGATAGCCGCAATGCGGCAAACACAAGGCGCTGTAAGTGCTACCGCGTCTACCGCTTCGTCTACAGCCCCGTCTACAGCCACGTCTACAGCCCCGTCTACCGGGGATGCTCGTATACGAGGACAAGGGGTTTGGTACGTCAAATGAATTTTGGCGTGGTTATTATGCGGCGATAGCCTCAATGCGGCAAACACAAGGCGCTGTAAGTACCACCGCGTCTACCGCTTCATCTACAGCCCCGTCTACAGCCACGTCTACCGCTCCGTCTACAGCCCCGTCTACCGGGGATGCTCGTATACGAGGACAAGGGGTTTGGTACGCTAAATGAATTTTGGCGTGGTTATTATGCGGCGATAGCCGCAATGCGGCAAACACAAGGCGCTGTAAGTGCCACCGCGTCTACCGCTTCGTCTACAGCCCCGTCTACCGGAGATGCTCGTATACGAGGACAAGGGGTTTGGTACGTCAAATGAATTTTGGCGTGGTTATTATGCGGCAAACACAAGGCGCTGTAACTACCACCGCGTCTACCGCTTCGTCTACAGCCCCGTCTACAGCCACGTCTACCGCTCCGTCTACCGCTCTGTCTACAGCCCCATCTACCGGGAATGCTCGTTTACGAGGACAAAAGGTTTGGTACGCCAAATGAATTTTGCGGCGATAGCCTTAATGCGGCAAACACAAGGGGCTGTAAGTGCCACCGCGTCTACCGCTTCGTCTACAGCCCCGTCTACAGCCACGTCTACCGCTCCGTCTACAGCCCCGTCTACCGGGGATGCTCGTATACGAGGACAAGGGGTTTGGTACGCCAAATGAATTTTGGCGTGGTTATTATGCGGCGATAGCCTTAATGCGGCAAAGACAAGGCGCTGTAACTGCCACCGCGTCTACAGCTTCGTCTACAGCCCCGTCTACAGCCACGTCTACCGCTCCGTCTACCGCTCTGTCTACAGCCTTGTCTACCGGGAATGCTCGTATTCGAGGACAAGGGGTTTGGTACGCCAAATGAATTTTGGCGTGGTTATTATGCGGCGATAGCCTTAATGCGGCAAAGACTAGGCGCTGTAACTGCCACCGCGTCTACCGCTTCGTCTACAGCCCCGTCTACAGCCACGTCTACCGCTCTGTCTACAGCCTTGTCTACCGGGGATGCTCGTATACGAGGACAAGGGGTTTGGTACGCCAAATGAATTTTGGCGTGGTTATTATGCGGCGATAGCCTTAATGCGGCGAACACAAGGCGCTGTAACTGCCACCGCGTCTACCGCTTCGTCTACAGCCCCGTCTACAGCCACGTCTACCGCTCTGTCTACAGCCCCGTCTACCGGGGATGCTCGTATACGAGGACAAGGGGTTTGGTACGCCAAATGAATTTTGGCGTGGTTATTATGCGGCGATAGCCTTAATGCGGCGAACACAAGGCGCTGTAACTGCCACCGCGTCTACCGCTTCGTCTACAGCCCCGTCTACAGCCACGTCTACCGCTCTGTCTACAGCCCCGTCTACCGGGGATGCTCGTATACGAGGACAAGGGGTTTGGTACGCCAAATGAATTTTGGCGTGGTTATTATGCGGCGATAGCCTTAATGCGGCAAACACAAGGCGCTGTAAGTGCCACCGCGTCTACCGCTTCGTCTACAGCCCCGTCTACAGCCACGTCTACCGCTCCGTCTACCGCTCTGTCTACAGCCTTGTCTACCGGGGATGCTCGTATACGAGGACAAGGGGTTTGGTACGCCAAATGAATTTTGGCGTGGTTATTATGCGGCGATAGCCTTAATGCGGCGAACACAAGGCGCTGTAACTGCCACCGCGTCTACCGCTTCGTCTACAGCCCCGTCTACAGCCACGTCTACCGCTCTGTCTACAGCCCCGTCTACCGGGGATGCTCGTATACGAGGACAAGGGGTTTGGTACGCCAAATGAATTTTGGCGTGGTTATTATGCGGCGATAGCCTTAATGCGGCAAACACAAGGCGCTGTAAGTGCCACCGCGTCTACCGCTTCGTCTACAGCCACGTCTACCGCTCCGTCTACATCCCCGTCTACCGGGGATGCTCGTATACGAGGACAAGGGGTTTGGTACGCCAAATGAATTTTGACGTGGTTATTATGCGGCGATAGCCTCAATGCGGCAAACACAAGGCGCTGTAAGTGCCACCGCGTCTACCGCTTCGTCTACAGCCCCGTCTACAGCCACGTCTACCGCTCCGTCTACCGCTCTGTCTACAGCCCCGTCTACCGGGGATGCTCGTATACGAGGACAAGGGGTTTGGTACGCCAAATGAATTTTGGCGTGGTTATTATGCGGCGATAGCCTTAATGCCGCAAACACAAGGCGCTGTAAGTGCCACCGCGTCTACTGCTTCGTCTACAGCCCCGTCTACAGCCACGTCTACCGCTCCGTCTACCGCTCTGTCTACAGCCCCGTCTACCGCGGATGCTCGTATACGAGGACAAGGGGTTTGGTACGCCAAATGAATTTTGACGTGGTTATTATGCGGCGATAGCCTCAATGCGGCAAACACAAGGCGCTGTAAGTGCCACCGCGTCTACCGCTTCGTCTACAGCCCCGTCTACAGCCACGTCTACTGCTCCGTCTACCGCTCTGTCTACAGCCCCGTCTACCGGGGATGCTCGTATACGAGGACAAGGGGTTTGGTACGCCAAATGAATTTTGACGTGGTTATTATGCGGCGATAGCCTCAATGCGGCAAACACAAGGCGCTGTAAGTGTCACCGCGTCTACCGCTTCGTCTACAGCCCCGTCTACAGCCACGTCTACCGCTCCGTCTACCGCTCTGTCTACAGCCCCGTCTACCGGGGATGCTCGTATACGAGGACAAGGGGTTTGGTACGCCAAATGAATTTTGGCGTGGTTATTATGCGGCGATTGCCTTAATGCGGCAAACACAAGGCGCTGTAAGTGCCACCGCGTCTACTGCTTCGTCTACAGCCCCGTCTACAGCCACGTCTACCGCTCCGTCTACCGCTCTGTCTACAGCCCCGTCTACCGGGGATGCTCGTATACGAGGACAAGGGGTTTGGTACGCCAAATGAATTTTGACGTGGTTATTATGCGGCGATAGCCTCAATGCGGCAAACACAAGGCGCTGTAAGTGCCACCGCGTCTACCGCTTCGTCTACAGCCCCGTCTACAGCCACGTCTACTGCTCCGTCTACAGCCCCGTCTACCGGGGATGCTCGTATACGAGGACAAGGGGTTTGGTATGCCAAATGAATTTTGGCGTGGTTATTATGCGGCGATATCCGCAATGCGGCAAACACAAGGCGCTGTAACTGCTACCGCGTCTACAGCCCCGTTTACCGCCCCGTCTACTGCTTCGTCTACCGCTCCGTTTACCGCCCCGTTTACCTCTCCGTCTACAGCCCCATCTACCGGGGATGCTCGTATACGATGGCATGGGGTTTGACAGCGTGGAAACCGGCGGCACATTCGCCGTAGGGGGCGGCGGCCCACAATCATACAATATTATAATTAAGTTAGTGTATTTTACTAATAAACTAAGTAATACTGTATTCACGATTAGAACGGTACATTTTTGCAAATCGTTAGACATGCCCATTGTTACAAATTGAGTTTATTCAAAATTTATTAATAAAATTTATTTAAAATAACAACGGTTCATTGTTAACGAACGAAGGTTTACCGTTCACTTCAGGGACTAACTCATTAAATTTAAGTTCAGACATATTAGAAAACAAAACTATTAAAAATAATAATTTAAATTATAATATTAATATAAAAGAAAATAAATCTTTCAACATGTCTACAAATCAAAATCAAGTAGAATCATACAACAATTTGAGAATACCAGATGCGATTAAAGATATACCGCATTATGACGGAAACCCGCGATTATTATACGATTTTATTAGTAACGTAGAAGAAATATTTTTACTTATTTCATTAAACGAGGCAGAGCCGTACGGGAAATTTTTAGTTAGGGCTGTAAGGAATAAAATTGTAGGGCAAGCGAATGAAGCGCTTAATCAATATGGCACCCAGCTTAACTGGACCGAAATAAAAAATAATTTAATAACTCATTATTCGGACAAAAGAAATGAAACGTCACTAATTAGAGATTTACATTTATTAATGCAAGGGCCGGATTCGATAGAAACTTTTTATGCTAAAGTAATGGAAATATTTTCCACTCTATGCAATCACATAGCTGTTCATGAAAGACATAGTTTAGTTATAGAAGCGAAAAGAAATCTATTCGCGGAAATGTGCTTAAGTACTTTTATAATAGGATTGAAGGAACCAATAGGGTCTACTGTTAGGGCTATGCGACCTAATACACTTTCGGAAGCGTTAGCATTTTGTTTAACGGAACAGAATACATACTACATAAAAAGTAGACAACCACAATCTACACGTAAAATAACAAATACACCCCAACATCAACATTCTCAAATTAGACCACAATCTTATAATTATTCTCATCAAAGACCAACGTATAATCAACATAGCATACAAACACAAAGACAAACATCACCAATTCAGAACGTCCCAAGAAACCAACCACCATTCAGACAAACATCTACATTTGACAGACCGACATTTAATAGACCGAACTTTAATTCACAACCTAATACATCAAAATCAAAATATTTCATAAATAGACAATCTAATCAAGTACCAAATAGACCGATATCTATGGACACCTCGAGTGGCAACACGAGACGGTCACAATTTCATAATAACACCTTCAGACCAACAGGACCACCTAATTTTGTTAGTAAAGAACTTTTTAATGTAGAACCACCTATACCTCAATCAGACCATACTGACGACTCTGACATTCAAAATTCTTATTCTCATGAAAATGCATACCGTGATCAATTCAAACCTTATAAAATAGACGAAGAAACACCTAATTACGAACACGAATTAGATCATTACACCGAGGATATAACACTGGCCGACAGCCATTTTGCTGCAGGGTATACAATAACTTTTTAAGGATAATTTGGACACGCTGAATCCAAAAATGACCACCATTTTGCTCAATCAGCTCTAGTTTTTGCAATATTGCAAAAAACATGTTTTTTTCGATATGCAAACATTCAAATTCGTATATATTTTTTATAAATCAATGACTTTAACCAAATATTATTTAGAATGAAGCTATGGGTCCTGATTGAACTAAGAAGCCTTAAATTATATACATTCATAAAGTTATTCCATTCGAAAATCATGTTTTAAACGAAAAAAATCGATTTTTTAGCAAAAATTCAGCAATTTTCAAAATTCAAAACGCTGTAACACAAACAATTTTTGTCCAATTTTAATGTTATTCACTAAATTTGTAGCTTTATTAACTTCCCAATAGGAAGTTATTGTAATTGGTCCGAAAATCGAAATCAAAAATTTTAACATATGTTCATGTTTCAAGGGCATTAGAGTATATTTACACTATTTTCAGAAAAATGTCTGTGTGTGTGTGTGTGTGTGTGTGTGTATGTACGTACGTATGTACGTACGTGTGTACGTACGTACGTGTCCTTTTTTTCCGGGACGAAATCTCGCGAACAAAAAATGCTATTGACTTTGTTGGGGTGCTAATCGAAGCGTATTGAGGTGAATATGATCTGAAAGAAAGGATTTTTCGAAATTCAACCCCTACGGGGGTAAAAAGGGTGTTTTTTTCATTTTTATTTTTTTTCTTGGTCGAATTTAGTCGGAACTTAGAATAAATACTATACAATACAAATAATGAAACGTGTATTTCAGTATTTATTTTTTATATGGGTCCAAACAGCCATTAAAGGGATGAAAACCACCATCAAAATTTGAATTTCATACTAATAAATACATCTAATAATTCATGTTGCCTTGGAAACAACACAATTCAAAATTCAAACTGTCAGATTAGTTTTTCTAAAAATGTGCATTATATTATTAACATTATTAGGATATTAGAAAACTAATTTCATAATACAAAGGGTGAGTTTTATTTCTGATAAATTCCATTAAATTTTTTCATATACATATTAAAAAAAATATTTACAAACTATAACATAGTAATATTAATTATGGAAACAATAAGTAATCAGTATTCAAGTATTGTAAGTCATACCATGTTGGGAAGTTGATTGTGTGGACCTAAAGGATCGCACCCCACAGCATTATACGTTATATAGTTTAATTTTATATCCCCGGGTAAAATTGGATCCGACAGCTAGTTTATTTTCTTTATTGTGTTAAAATTTCAACGTAATCGAATGAAAATTGGCGAAATGGTACTAAAATCAACTGCGCGTGTCAAAATATAGTAGTTCGGTCATATATGTTTTTTAAATCAAATGCTTCAACCAAAGATCATTCGGAATGTAACTATGGGTTCTAATTAAACTATAAAGCCTGAAATTATAAACATTTTTAAAGTTATTTTCTTCGAAATTCTTGTTTAAAATGAAGAAAATTTGATTTTTTAGCCAAACTTCAGCAATTTTTAAATTTCACAGAGCTGTTACACACAAACAATTTTTGTCCAATTTTAATTAAATTTACTAAATTAATAGCTTTATTTATCTTCTTTAGTGTGTTAAAATTTTAACGTATTTGAATGAAAATTGGCAGAAAGGTATTAAAATTAACCGCCCGTGTCAGAATTTGGTAGTTCGGTCATAACTACTCCTGGCGTTAAATAAATTCATTGAACAAAGTTATGAATTGAAATACGTATTAATTCGTGTTTCGAAACGAAAATTAACGAAACTGTTTCACAAAATTGAAAAAAAAAACTATACAAAACGCTCTTGCCCATAAATTAAAAAAAAAATCATACGTGTAAGAAAAACTTCTTTTTAGCGATTATCTTGACAAAGTAATTATTATTTTCGAAAAAACATATGAAATAAGTAAAAAATTTATTCATTACTTTGTTCACTGAATTTATTTTACGAGCCAAACATTCGCCAGGAGTGAAAATTACCGAAAACTACCAAATTTGACACGCGCAGTTGATTTTAGTACCATTTCGCCAATTTTCGTTCGATTACGTTGAAATTTTAACACAATAAAGAAAATAAATTAAGCTACAAATATAGTGAATAACATTAAAATTGGACAAAAATTGTTTGTGTTACAGCGTTTTGAATTTTGAAAATTGCTGAATTTTTGCTAAAAAATCGATTTTTTTTCGTTTAAAACATGATTTTCGAATGGAATAACTTTATGAATGTATATAATTTAAGGCGTTTTAGTTCAATCAGGACCCATAGCTTCAATCTGAATGATATTTGGTTAAAGTCATTGATTTATAAAATATATATACGAATTTGAATGTTTGCATATCGAAAAAAACATGTTTTTTGCAATATTGCAAAAACTAGAGCTAATTGAGCAAAATGGTGGTCATTTTTGGATTCAGCGTGTCCAAATCACACTTAAAAAGTTATTGTATGCCCTGCAGCAAACAAAAAATTTTATTTTGTCGTCAATTATAATTAACGACTCAAAATTTTCAGTCAATAGCCTCGAACGACCTATCGGATACATAGACTTAAATAACCATAGCGGAAATAAATTACCGTAAGTCCACATAAATAATCAAAACGCACCACCATTTAAATTTTTAATAGATACAGGCTCATCTGTTTCATTTATAAATCCTAAATTTGTAAATGAACACGATATTGAAACAATCTACCCAATAGAAATTAGCACAGTATTTTCGAAACACGAATTAAATAAACAGGTTATATCATTACCAGACACTAGCGAAGATTATTATAGAAAGAAGAGGTTGTGCTTCGCTTGTCGTGAATCTACAGCTGCAAAAACGATTGTTGCTTCGAGGTTTGAGGAAAATTGGAGGGAATTGGGAAAGTTCAAAAAATACTCACATGTTTGATACAATAAACTTTCCTAAAAATTTATCGCATCCCAGTGATGAAGAATGGTTCGTATGGAAATTGAATAACAAACAGCGGAACTCAAACCATAGGAGTTAAAAACAAATGCGCTTTCGACTCAACCTTGCAAGTATTGATACTTGCATTTGTGAAAAACCAGCAACTACGAGAAACTTTCGAAACTAGTCAAAATTCTTTCATACAACTAGCACTATATGTGATTAAAAATGGGTTAAAGGGACGATATGCATACAATGAACGCACGAAAGTACTTCATAAATATTTGGGATACGAGAAAGATCGATTGACTCACGTGGATAATTGTTCGATTTTGGACTGTGCCATAGAAATAGGCACTACACATTTCGTGTAACTACATACAATTTTAACTGTTATTCGACACTTTATTCTGCTGAGTTCATCTGAAGCTTGCAAAACATGTAATATTTTTGAAGAACATAAATTTTTTTGCACATTTAATTAACACTTAATTATTATTAGTCAAGTGAGCTTTTGTTTTGCTGACATTACTCTGCATAATTCATTTTCTTGTTATAGTGAACAATTAAAATGTAATATTTTCATTATTGAATTGAATATTTATATTTATTTCTGTTCTATTAATTCCTTATTTTATGCTGTTCATCGTTCGGTTTTTGTATTGATTTAAATAAATAAATTTATTTTGTATAATATTTTATTATTATTCGTACGATATTTAATTTATACATTTTTTTTTGGTTTTCTGTTCTATATTTCTGGTTGTAACTTATCTAACTCATTATTATTTCGTTTTTCATCTTCGTTTAAATAATAAGTCGATATATTAGTTTTTGTATATTTTTTAAATAGTATGTTAAATATATTGGAATTTCCAGATTTTATAATTGATTAGTTCATAATTGTTTTGATTCACTCTTATTTTGGTCAAGAAATGTATTAATTAAGAAAATCAAAACCACTACAAATGATTGTATAGAACCATCTTGTAGTGAAAGTATTCCTCGTACACGCGACTTAACCTTATTACCGTTAAGTTTTATATCATATTCCTCATGTTCTCCGTCATTTATAGCTAAGATAGGAAATATCAGAAACATGCGTAAAGTGCAGTGCTATACAAAAAAATAAACAAGGAAAACACAAGTTACCTATCCAATTTTATTAGAAAAACACCTTTCTGTACAATTTTTTCTAAACATGCAATTTTTCCACAAAACGAAGCAAGTTGCAAAATATCAGATTTTTTTTGCAATTTCACTGTATTTAAAATCTCCCAAAGCTTACTAATATTTAATAAACATGCATTTCAATATACCATCAGTGAACACTATTCAAAGCTGACTTTGTGTGGTACAGTTTGAAAACAGGGTTTTAAAAAAATAGAACCTCTTTTAAAAACAAAAATATAACTGATGACAAACAAAGAAAAACAATGTGTGTTATGTTTCGATGAAATGGCAATAATAAAAGCATTGACTACAATCCCAAATTAAATATTATCGAGGGGTTTCAGATTTGGGTTCGTTGGGTAGATCTAAAACTCTCAATTCCCATGCACTTGTTTTTATGATTCGTGGTCTATTTTCTGCATGGAAACTTCCTGTTGCCTATTACATTAGCACAGGAATAACAGCTGATAATTTAATGAAATTGCTATATTTGGGAATTGATTGGATACATAAAATTGGATTTTCCATCCGTGCAATAACATACAATCAAGGAACACGTAATCAGTCCGCATTTAAAAAAATGGGTGTAGCCATAAATACTCCATACATAATTCACAATGCGAAAAAGATTCATGTTATGTATGATGTCCCTCATTTAATAAAAAGCGTTCGAAATAATTTAATCAATAAAGATATTATTAAAGTGGATAGTTGTGCATCGTGGAGCGATGTTAAAAATGTATATCAAATTGATTGTGTGTCCCAACCAGCGTTGTAAATAATCAACCAGCGTTGTAAATAATGCATTATTTACAACGCTGGTCCCAACCAATAGCACGTTGTTTAGTTAAAATACCAAAGGCTCATATTTATCCCAACACCTTTCAAAAAATGTGAGTAAAATTAGCAACTCAGGTGTTCAGTCGATCCTATTTATTGCAATCAAATAAGCATGTGCTACAGAACAGATTCAGAACGACACAGTTATTATTACGTGACAATTTTTATAAAAACTGAATGACCTATTTGTTGTTTGAACAGCCATGCTTTATACGATTGCAACAAAAGTGCGCTTTCAGATTCGTCCCCGCTTATTGAAAATATACATTGGAGATGCTATTGATTGGATAAGTTCTTGGAAAGTAGTATCATGTAAAAACAAAACAAAAATCCTCCGTGTTTTGATGGCTTCATTCAAACACTAAAAGCGATTTTAAATTTATGTGAAGATGTCAGACATGACCAGTCGATTAAATCAAGATCCATTGGAACATTTATTTTCAAAAATTCTACAAATGTACGGGTTTAATTCAAACCCTACAACAAAAATATTCAGAATTAATCTACAACAACTGAATCCGTCGAATTGCGAACTTAATTACGATGGGCAGCTGTTAGAAGAATTAGTTTCATCCCAGCCAAACATCACTGAAGAAAATACCACAAATGTTGAAAATATAGATTTAAAATCAAAATGTGGCAATGATTTAATCCCACACATTATTGATTTATCTCCATCTATAGAAACATGTTCAGTGACATATGTGGCAGGATATATAGTAAATTGCACATTTAAGAAATTTAAATGTTTCAACTGTAAGATAAACTTTACTTCTGAGAACACTGAGATTGAAAATAATCACGAAATGTTTATTTTTTAAAAAGATTATGGACTTTCTGATACAGAATTAAACCATTTTGTGAAACCTACAGTTGAAGTTGTGGACATTGTCAACTGCACATTGAATTATTCAAATTACATTACATACCAATTGTTTATACAGAGAACATTCTGGAACAACTCTTCCAGTTGTCGAAATTTAATATAAACACCCGTTATCCAGATTGGTTCAATCGTGAATGTGACAAACACAAAGAATTCTTTGTAAAACATCTGTTAAAAACTAAACTTTTCAAGGAATGCAAATGGAAATCGAAAGATGTGCTGCAGAGTGCGTATGATTCAAGAAAAAAAGTTAATTTACTGAGCAGTTTGTAATTTTTATGTTTTGATTCTAATACATATTAATTCCAATTTTTATCACAAAAAGTTAAAAAATAAGTTACTATCAGGGTAATTTAGAACCGGCAGGACATTAACATAGGGTGAATGCCATTGGTGCATTTTGAAATGCCGTCACAAAATTTGATTAAATAGTCAGTAGTGTTTTGTTTTCACGTTCATAATAATAACAAAAGAAGTAACTATTACAATATGTAATCAGTTATATGAAAAAATATTTCGAGTATGAACTTTCATCGATCTGCTGAAGAAAGAGTTATCAGAATCATGTTACAATGTCTACCAAGCAGAAGGAGACGTAGACTCACTAATAGTAAATTCAGTCCTTGAGAAATCACGACTGTTTGATTCCATAACAATCATCGCTGAGGATATATGTAGATATTCTTGTTTTGCTCACTGCGCTGGGACGAGATCATTCAAACGTTTTCTTATTCAAACCGAGAAAAGGACGTTCACCTGACAAAATATATTTTACATCGAGCCCGAAGCACGGGGAAATAGTGATTAAGAACATTTTATATTGTTATGGGAAAAATGAAATTTATTTCAACTTTTGAAAAAAAAACCCAGAGCTTGCTTATGGAATAGAGTTGTTTCAGCATGAAAAAGTGGATCCCGCTCTATTAAGTGTCAGAAGTGAACGATTTTTTATCGCTTTATATGGCGGTGATAAGCTTGAACAATCGATTGACACAATTTTTTGCAGGTGCAAAACCAAGTGCGGCGCGGCCTGCGGATGCTGTAAGTCTGGCTTAAAGTGCTCTGCCATTTGTCAACATTGCAGTGGTGAAACGTGCGAGAACGTGGTCGAAGTTTTAAAATTGTTAGATGATGAGGAATTTGAGGACGAATGTCCTTCATTACTACACGCGGAGTTTGATAAGGTTCTTTTCCACAAAGAATACGGAAATTCCCATCGATTAAAATCCTGCGATTTTCATTAACGACGAGGTTCCTTCAGAACCTGGCCCTTCGAAAAGAAAGAGATGTGAATAGTGTCATAATTAAGATTCGTGGATTAGGCCTACCGGGGATACCACGTAAAAAACGCGCCATAAACTCTACCTCACGGGTGTCTGGGTGGTGAAGAAAAGAGTTCAATGTAAATACCGATTGTAACATATAAAGTACTGTTTAAAGATGATCGGATAATTTTTTCAACATTTTAGTGTTTGGAGTATGAGGTGCCCTAATATGATAGGTACATTTTTTAGGATGTCTGGATGGTGTGGAAAAGAGTTCAATATAAATATATTCATTAGTCAAAACAAAAGTATTAACAATTTTTTATACCTACGTACCTGACATATTTTCTACTTATCTCCATTGGCAATGCTGAAACATTAATAAAAATAAACCGAATATAAAAAACATATAGTTTAAATTATTTGCTAGAAAATGTTCTATAAAAAGCTAAAATAAATTTTAATAAACATAACAATTTAGTAAATACAATAATGAAATAATTAATTAATTAAAATCTATTCATTAGCCTTCGTAAGCACCCAGCACTTTTATTGGTTTTAGTCATAAATTTTTTTAAATTTTTGTGAGAATTTACTTTTTAGTGCATTTTTAATAAAAACTTTTTTTTAAGTATTTTTATATAATTTTATATATTGTATGGTCAGTAATATCATTATACATTGATAACAGATTCAAACTATGAAAGACAACAAATCCAAACAAATAGAAAATTTGGAGTTAATGTCGAAGAAAAATTTGGATTAGAAAATTCGTTTTGATAAAAAAAAGTTATGGCATGTTAAAATACACTATTTTAACAATATCGTATATATTGGATTTGGCGAGTTATGTAACAAGGTAAGGTGGATGAGACAAGTTATAAAATGATCAATGTTGGGCCAGGCTGAGTTTTGTTTTAACACACAATTTTGATAATTGATTATATGTGATAATACAAGATTTATCAAGTTTAAAACTAGAACAGTGTGCCTTAACACACAAAGAACAGTATCTAATACATAACTAAATCAGTTACTTACGTTTTAAAAACACTCGTCGGGATGATCGGGCAGCCGTTTGACGTGAACCGTTTGTCCACACGAATATCGTTGCGCAGAACATCCCTAATCGCAGACATCATCAACAACATCAGCGACGACGAGGACAACAGGCGCGAAACAACAGGCTCTTATCGAACGGTGATCAAACGTCTCCATGAAACTGGTTTGCAATCAAGACATTCCATCCCGTTCGTGTACCGATGTTAACAGCCAGACATCGCCGAGCTCGTTTAGCATATGTTAACCAACATCAGCAGTGGACTATCAGGTAATGGGGTAATGTTTTGTTCACAGACGAGTCTCGGTTTAGTTTATACGGTAACGACCGACGGCCCCAAGTTTGGCGTCGTCAAGGGGAACGTTTTAAACAAAATTGCACCCACTCGGTTGCTGCTTTTAACGGTGGATCGGTGATGGTATGGGGCGGCGTCTCACGAACATGGAGGGCCCCACTGGTGATTGTTCGCGAAAATTTGACTGCTAGACGCTACATCGACCGAATTTTACAACCGATTGTACTACCTAGACGACGAAGTATAAGGACATTAATTTTCATGCATGATAATGCTCGCCCTCACACAGCTAATGTGGCAACACGATTTTTCAAACAAAACGACATTACACTGTTACTACACCCAGCGATGAGTCCCGATCTGAATATTATTGAGCACGTTTGGGATATAATGGGTCGTCGATTGCTACGGGATTATCCGAATTCTTTCAACTCAGCTGTATTAGAGCTCGCACTCCAACTTAATCAAATTAATCGCACTTAATGTGATATAGGTACATATATAGGTTTTGCACTGATAAGTAAAATCTTCTGAAATGGGTTTAAAAGTACATAATCTTTAAAAAAATGCGTCCCGTGCCTAAAGTTTTAATTAAAAATTTATATTTGAGTTATCTGTGAGCTGCAATAGCAAATAATGAAACAATTGGGATGTAAACTGTTTTTCAAATTCAGCATATTATAAGTAGGTATGTATGTATGTATTAACTCAGTATTATTAAATAACGGTAGGGAGAACCATATATGACTTCCATGTTCCGTAATATATTTTACAATATTTTTTAATATAATGCTCGTACTTTCTAGCTTTCACAATAACTTTAAAATAAAAAGATTTCCAATTCATTATTGTCAACGTAGAGGGATAAAGTATATCAAAATCAATTTCAAACTGTAAGTAAATATAAAATATTTTTATTAAATATTATATGTATTCCATTATTAAAAATTTTAACATAATTCAAGTTGATTCTCAAGGTACATCCAATTAGTTATCAAACTTTTTTAAACACAAAACAGGACTATAATTAACAAAAAGATAATTACTGCTATATAAAAATGGTTGATTTTTTTTATAAAAAAACGAACAATTGTAAAAGTGTATGAAATTTTAAGTGGTTCAAAAAAGACGTAGTCGTCAACATTTACATAAAATCTTTAAAAAGTAAATGGCAAGCATTGTAGTGTTACATTAGCAACTTTTTATTGACAGTCCAATGAAAAACATTTATTAGTTATAGAAATAAATTATTAATCAACTACAACTTATGATGAACAATCTCGAAAATGGTACATATTTTGAATAATTTACCAGCTCGTAATTATTCGTATGGGAGAGCACCGAGTATTTGACGTCCGAGTCGCATTATGCGAGCTGTTGCTTATAACGTAGTGGGGGAAGGCGAGTGGCGATTAAAAACAAAAAGTGTTGTAGTAACTCGGATGCGAGGTACTGACCGACAGACGGTGCAAGTAGCTGCACTGCAGTAACTGACTAGGCCAGCTCGCATGTTAGCTCGCACTGTGGAACCTCGGCTTAAGCCTATTTTCAATATTTTTTTTCTATGTAAAAAATTATTTATTTAATTCAAACTTTTTTCTGTCTTATAGATACATATTTAAATAATAATTTCTTAAATTTAAAAAAAAAATTAAAACTCCTCCATTGTGACGTCATTTCCGGTGACCCCTCGAAAAAAGGTGCGTCCGCGTTGTCAGCATAACTCCTGACAGGATCATCTAAAATGAAAAAATAAAAAGAAGTGTTTTAGTTAAGACCATAAACTCGTGCTTGAACAAAGGAAATAAAAAAAAAGTAAAAATTGGAATTTTGGCAGACATTTTTCCAAAAAAATGAAAATTTCGGTCAAATTTGCTTGACATTTTTTTTTTTTTTAAATAGTTGTAATTGAAAAAAAAATCCTTCGTCCAAGCACGAGTAAATTGTATCTCGAACACCTGTGTAAAATTTCATCAAGATCGGTTGAGTAGTTTTCGAGAACATTTGACAACCGACTTTGAAAACACGGTTCCGAGAAAAACGCTTTTAAAGTTTTGAGTAACAATAAAAGTGGAAAAAAAATGTTTTTTATAACTTACAGTGAATCGTCGATTCCTGGGCCATAAAGTAATGATCCTGCAGCAGTTGCAATGTCCAGGGCATCCTTTTGCTCCTGTCGATGACGGATTCTGGCTTCGCGAGTCTCGCTCGCAGATTTTTTTTCGGCTGCGCACATACGGTTTTCATCCGAAATTCGGGCATATTCGTGGGAGTTTCGGCCTAATTTTAAATCCATACCGTGCATAATCAATAATAAAGCTGATGTTCCTTCATTGAAGATACAAGCAGCGACCAATGCCGCAATATTAACAATCTTTGAACCAGCAGGAAGTATTTTTGGAGTAATTTTCCAGATCAACTGGTTGAAGCTCTCGTTGTTATTTTGTGTGAAACCACCAACACACCGTTCGAGAAGCTCATCCTTACTGAGATCATCATATATTGGTTTCATAGCAATCAAAACTTCATCTGGTAATGGAGTATACTCATGTTTAAATGATGAAAGAGTATTTGTAGCTGATGCTCGTTGCCAAGCGCACCAAGAGTCTGGACCTTTTGGGCAGTTATCGTGCTGAGGTTTTGTATCTGTAGAGCTATAGTGATAATAGGTAGCCCATATAGCGTCTTTCATTTTTTCTACTGATTCACAGTTTTTTCTTATCGCCAAACCATAGTACACAGTTAATTTGTCTATTAGTTTACTGGTCAGTTTAACTTTGCCAGAAAGAGTTTTTTTTGTGTTTTTTTACCTTTTACTATTTTTTCCTCAGTTGTTTTCTTTACTAACTCACGCAAACGGGTCCCCATTCTTTTTTGCACGTGTCCAACGCATTCTTTTTTATTGATAACAAAATCGTCACCGTAAGGTTGGGCTTTGAGAAGACCAGAGTAGGTTTTTGAGTCCCCATCTCCTATATAATTTACGAACCTCAGTCCATATTTGACAATCGAGCGTTTAAACATTTCCATAATCGACGAGACTTCCATGTTTCCTGATGCTCCAGTGTGATTGGCGGTGCATTGATTTGTTTCAATGTGTTCTTCTTTCCATTCTTCATATTCTGCAGTATCTAATTTTTTTTCCAGCTTTCACATAACTTACAATAAGAAGATTTCACCAACACATCCAACACTTTTCCCGAATAATATCCGATTAGTGAACTCACACCATATAGTGATGAGAAACCACGTTTCTTCCAGGTACCGTCACCGGAAACACTCACATCTGTCGTATCTTGTAAATCGTTTTCAATATTTGTAAATTGTTTTTCTTCTTCAGCAGCAGATGAGAATAGAGTCTGAGTAACTGTCTCAATACACTCATGTATTTGATTAATATAAAAATCGTATGTAGACTGGTTTAAAAATGAACTGCTTATGTCCATCAAACTGCAGAATTTCTTGCATCCGGCGAGCCCTAAGCCCAATATTGTCATAACAAAAATGAACCGGCGATTTAGTTCATACATTCTTCCGATTTTTTGACAAGATAAAATATATTTTGGATCACATCGTTCACATTCTACTACGATTTTATATCCCAGACCAAATTTCGAACATTGCTTAAACTGTACTTTACCATTACACAATTGATCTTCATCTTCATTGTCAATAATGTTAGAACACCGCACAAACGATGAGAGAGTTGAGAAAACCAAGGCAAAATCTATGATTGAATATTGAAGCGTGTCCTCTTCTGGCACGTGCTCTTTATCATCACCTTTTAATTTTTTTGCTGAAGTGCTCGTGAAGGAACTATCATCAGTTTCCGGATCTTTAGGATTAAAGGACTGTCTCCTTTTTCTCGGTCTATCTTTTCTACGAGCTCCAAGGGTTAACTGTTTTCTTGAAATTTTATGCATTGTTTATCAACTTCACAAATGACACTAGATAACCACAAATAATACCACGTTTTTAATAAATTATATGATAGAAACTTGGGATAACCTCAAATGAACCTCTCCTTCAAGAAGTAATTACCAAATAAAATATTTCAAACTAGTTTTCCTTAGGAAGTGAAAGTAATATACAACAATGACAGACAAACAATAGAATATACCTGACTTGGAGCGCAACACCTTCCAAAGGCTGTATCTCCGAAACTATTATTCGGATCGACTTGAAAATTTAGGATAATATTCTTGAGATGTTGTAGAAATTAATAAGCAAAAAAAACATTTTTTGAACCCACGAAACCCATGTGACCCCTTAACATATCGCTCAATATTACGAAAACCCAATATTCCAAAGTTATGCAGTTCTTTTTCGAATACAACTTAAAGGTTTTCAAAATACCATTAAAGCAAATTATGTTTATTTCTCTCGCCATGCGTTTCTTCCAATTGTATTGTGATTTGGAGCCACGGGAACATTTAATTGTTGTCGAAACCACATATAAGGTTCCGACAACATTGGAATAAATTCTCAGATTAAAATTAACGTTCCGTGAACGTTGGAATAAATAATTTGTGCAATGTGTCCATTTTCCGATAAAAGTTAAAAATGTATATATGTATTAGATAATGAATTAAATTTTGCCTTTAGTGTGCGCTATCTCTAAAGGTTCATAATACTTTATTTTGATGAACTGTCAGAAACATTTCTATAATTTTGATATATAATAATTTGTTAAAATACTTCAATATTGTAATAAAAATCAGTTTTTATGATAAATACTATACAATACTCTTCAAAGGATTTCTTGCGTAGATGACATCATGTGCACGAAGTCTATTAATTAGTTCGCTTTTGTTCCCTAGCGTCATGAAATTGATGGAACGTTTTGATAACAAAAATGCAAATAGGTACTGTAAAATAACTTTAATTTAGATACAGTAGATAAGTTCAAGGAAAACATTAGAATTAGTATTTCGAGATACGTTAAATAATTACGATACGAAGATTTCGTCTAAATACCATACTGATCATTTTGAATTATAGAGGTGACAAAACGATAACTTCGAATTATAAATAATAAAGAGAAGGGAATGAACATTTTCATCGACTTATAGAGGAATTTGATTTATCGAGAATCGATTTGTAGAGGTTTTTGTTAAAATGTATTGAATAAATTTCATAGCGAGCTTTCGATTTAAATAATCATTGTCAGGCAGTTATGATTTATTGTGAACTCAGTTTAATACTTAATACCTACATAATTTTTTTAACCATTATTTTAAAATATATAAATCTATTGTAAATTCAATTGGCATATTATATTAAATATGAACAATTTTCATACTTCGATTACAAATGATTTTTTTATAATTAGTTCATATTTATGTTTCTTATAGAAAATTAGGGAAACGTTTAGTACATAATGCAAATAAATGTACATAAATAATATAATATTAAGATACGTATTCAATATTTGTTTAAATTTTTATAACAGTTCGATTTATTAATTATGTTTGCTGTGTTGGCAAACTGAACTAGGTATTAGATATTTGACTGTAAAGATTTAATTTTTGTTGTTGAATCTTAATTAAAAACTTTATTAATTTCATAAAAATAGTCATAGGGAATGAAAATTTAGCTTCATATATTATACCATGCATATGTAAGTTAACGACTCTAGCAATAGCCAAATTTTTAACCTATACAAAATCTGGAACACAGATATTCATGAATTTTAAAATTGAGGTACTTTTATCACTGATTGTCTTACAAGATTATATTCCAATATACAAAATAATTTTAACTAAAAAAAATATTATAGCATAATTTTATGTTAAATATAGTTTAATTTAATATCCCCGGGTAACACCGGGTCATATGGCTAGTAATATATAATATGTATTAATGATGTGCCGTGAGTATTTATCAACTTTATGATGTAAATAGTAAATTTATTTGCTAATATATTTTTTGTATAGAACATATTCGTACACCACTACCAGTACTACCACCCAATACAAGAATGCCCCACTATATTGGGTGAGGTATTATAGCAGGGTGGCCGAAGAGGTGACGGGGATCCCTGTAAGAGAGTGCAGCACTAGCAGTGGTCACGGGGGCTGAAGGAGCACCGGTCACGGGGAATGCAGCAGCACCGGTCACAATTGTACCTCTAAAAATTAATAAAGGAAGATACAAAAACAAAAGAGGTGGGAATAAAAGACGGAGGGGTAATCGAGGGAACGTGTATCAATTTTATTCATATAATTGATAAACCCTAAACACATTTTGATAATTTTTATTTGTATTCTGCCTAGAGCCATGGCCGCCGAGAGCCAAACTGGGCCCCGATGCAACATGACAACAAAATTTTTTGGGCCCCCTCTCATAGACTGAAAACTGTACTCAATTTTTTGAGGTTGAGTTGGCTACGAGTTATAGAAATGTCAAAAAAATGTCTTCTATAAAATTTAATTTAAATCAGTTAAAAGGCATATTTAAATAAATTAAACTGTTTTAAAACAAATATAAAAAGGTTCAGAACATCTATACATAAGAAAATCATCATAAAATTGGAAAATAATAGTGAAACTAAAAACATTAATTAGTGTGAAACTTTAAAATTTTAACTGCCAATGTGAACTTTGTGAAAATATTTAAAATAAAAATAAATAAAATAAAATAACATTTTGTAAAGAAATGAAATTAAAACTATTAATTAAAGTGAGTGCTTAGTAAATTAATTTTTAGAAAATAAATAGTGAAGTGTCAAAACATTAAAAACTTATTAAATTAAAGTGAGTAATTTAAACTAATTTAATTATGTATCCATCCTTTTTGAATGAGGAAGACAATCAGTCATGTTCTACCCAGAATATGTCGCAATTTGATAATGTGTATGAATCTGTCTCATCCGCTTTAAATATATTATCAAAGGTTATTAATTCATCTAAAAGGTCAATACAGCGACGCAATGAGATGCAATTTCAAATATCCTCAAAAGTGTGTCTGCCATGCAAGCAATACACTCCAAAGAGAACTTTGGTGACAATATCGATGAGATGATCAATGTTTTTGACAAATTACATTTAACTCCCCCTACTCAATCATATGCAAAAATAACATCCAGCGCTCCAATAGGCAGATCGGTCAGGGTTACGAAACCAGGCAACAATGCCATGGCTCCTAGGTCCACAACCCACATAACTGTAAGACCAGACAATAACTCGGATATTAAAACCAGTGATGAAACTAAAGATCTCATTTTCAAGACTATTACTCCCAATAATTTTGGTCTTAAGTTAGACAAGATTGTAAAAATAGCTAACAAAGGGATATCATGTTGGAATCAAGGTCAGATTCTATCAAAAAACTTATCAATCATCCACACTTAACAAATGCCAAACTAATAGCCCACAACCCAGATAAATTAAATCCCAGGTTAAAAATGTACAATGTTCCGGACAGCGTAAATAGTGAGCAACTTACCAAATGTATAACACAACAAAATCTTCTAGAGGACTATAATATTGATGATACCTCAAACTAATTATAAGACTGACGAAGGCTGGACAGAAATTTGTTAACTGGGTTATTGAAGTCACTCCGGCCATCCGCAATATGCCACTCTCACTTTCTTTCTACTCTCACTACTTCACCTGGATGGAGTTCCATTAAAATCATGGATTACATCCACATTATAAAATGTTTCTAGTGCCAAAAATACGGCCATTACGCCAAAGAATGCCGTGGTTCCGCAATATGTGGTTATTGTTCTAAATCTCATCTCACTAGGGATTGCCCAGACAAAACCTCCCTCTGCTGCCCTAATTGTAACCTTGCAGGATATAAGAAAAACGCTACTCAACATGATTCCAAAAATACCAACTGTCCAATTTACAAACGCATACTAAACTCAATGATTGCAAATATCGATTATGGCAAATAATCAAATAAAAATCATTCAGAATAACTTACAGAGATCTATATTTGCTACCTCCGAGCTAAGAGTATACTGTGAATCTAAAAATATAGACCTCGCAGCAGTCCAAGAACAATACTGCTACAGAGATCAATTACTCAAAAATGGCTTATCCCTGGATTCGGAACTCACTATCGTATTCTGACACCCAATCCAACTACAAGATTTTTCACAGCAATCATAATTCTCAATGAAAATATCGACTGTCTACACTTATCAAATCTCTGCGACATGTATAATCCTTAATATACAGGGTCCTCCAATAGTGCGTCCGGCATTCCTAGCGCACTTCCCGTAGGAGATAGAAAAAAAAGTTTGGTACATAATATTATTGGTTTGAAAAGATCAATGCTTTGTCATTTGTTTTTCATCAGCACGGCCTACTTCAGTGCATAAAAGTATAATAAAAAGTTAAATTTTATTAAAAATATTGAATATCTGAGAAACTATGGGGCTTAGACATAGGACATTCCCTATACAAATTGAAAGAGAGAAAGAACCCCATCGAATAGCGAAATAAATATCGGTATGGAGAACCATACATGACTTCCAAGTTCTATAATATCTTTTACAATAATTTTTAATATAAAACTCACCTCTGTATTATAAATATTAGTTTTCTAATATTCTAATGTCAGTTGTACATAGAATAGACATTTTTGTAAAATAATAATTATCTGACATTTGAATTTAACTGCGCTTGTTTCCATGGCAACATGAATTTATTAGTATTTAAAATTAAAATTTTGAGGGTGGTTTACAAGGTACAAAATTTCGAATATTTCGGAAACCCATAATCCGATTAGCACCAAAATCAATAGGTCTGGAGTACTCACTGAGGCAAACATTTTCCCCAAAAATAATTCAAATCGGTGCATATCTACAGTAGTTATCATACACGGAAGAAAATTCTACATCCAGACAGACACACAGACACACGGACACACAGACACACGCACAGCCGCCATGCGGAAATTAACTTTTCTATACGTTTTGAAGTTAGTACAATCAGAATCTGCTTTTTTTTCGGACATGATTTTTTGACGGTATTACAATACTTCCATTTCTTCGAACATGGAAGTAAAAACAAATCGAAAAAATATCAAAAAATCACATTTTTTTCAAATTTTTACTAAATTGCTCATAAATTTTTTCTAAGTAAAGATAGGTATAGGACATGCTTTGGAGAAAAAAAAGTAGAGGTGACGCCTGTCAAAATATTGAGTCGAAAAAATTTTTTTATGAAAATTGGCTGAGCTATAGTAATTCAAAGTTTACCATTTTTTGTAATTTTTTCTCAAATCGTAACTTAATACATATTATAGGCAATTGATTAGAGGTTTTTGAAAGGTACAATTACGTTAAACGGTTTTTATTGTTTTATGTGTTTGTTTGACACCCACAGATGATGAAATCACAAAGTGCTACCAAATTTACCTTTGCGTTTTTTAGGGGGGTTAAACTATTCACTTTTCAATGTTTTAAGTATAACTCGAAAACTAAGCAGATTTTGACAATTTTACAAGGATAATTTTTTATAGAAAATAAAATTTCCCATCAAAATGGATGATTTAAAAAAAAATTTATGCATGAAATATTTTATAAATTTTTTTAAATATTTCTTGCATAAACTTTTATTTTTGATTTTTTAAATCATCCATTTTGATGGGAAATTTATATTTCTATAAAAAATTATCCTTGTAAAATTGTCAAAATTTGCTTAGTTTTCGAGTTATACTTAAAACATTGAAAAGTGAATAGTTTAACCCCTCCTAAAAAACGCAAAGGTAAATTTGGTAGCACTTTGTGATTTTATCATCTGTAGGTGTCAAACAAACACATAAATCAATTAAAACCGTTTAACGTAATTGTACTTTTCAAAAACCTCTAATCAATTGCCTATAATATGTATTAAGTTACGATTTGAGAAAAAATTACAAAAAATGGTAAACTTTGAATTACTATAGCTCAGCCAATTTTCATAAAAAAAATTTTTTCGACTCAATATTTTGACAGTCGTCACCTCTACTTTTTTTTCTCCAAAGCATGTCCTATACCTATCTTTACTTAGAAAAAATTTATGAGCAATTTAGTAAAAATTTGAAAAAAATGTGATTTTTTGATATTTTTTCGATTTGTTTTTACTTCCATGTTCGAAGAAATGGAAGTATTGTAATACCGTCAAAAAATCATGTCCGAAAAAAAAGCAGATTCTGATTGTACTAACTTCAAAACGTATAGAAAAGTTAATTTCCGCATGGCGGCTGTGCGTGTGTCTGTGTGTCCGTGTGTCTGTGTGTCCGTGTGTCTGTGTGTCTGTCTGGATGTAGAATTTTCTTCCGTGTATGATAACTACTGTAGATATGCACCGATTTGAATTATTTTTGGGGAAAATGTTTGCCTCAGTGAGTACTCCAGACCTATTGATTTTGGTGCTAATCGGATTATGGGTTTCCGAAATATTCGAAATTTTGTACCTATTATCGTCTGAAAAGTGAGTATTATCTCACCAATTTTGATAAGACTTGGTACACTTGTAGTTCAATCCAATCTAAGGGGCACTTATTTCATAAATGTGCTTAGATAGCCACTGAAGGGGTGAAAACCACCCTCAAAATTTTAATTTTAAATACTAATAAATTCATGTTGCCATGGAAACAAGCGCAGTTAAATTCAAATGTCAGATAATTATTATTTTACAAAAATGTCTATTCTATGTACAACTGACATTAGAATATTAGAAAACTAATATTTATAATACAGAGGTGAGTTTTATATTAAAAATTATTGTAAAAGATATTATAGAACATGGAAGTCATGTATGGTTCTCCATACCGATATTTTAAATATTTCTTGTATAAATTTTTTTTTTTTAATTTTTCAAATCATCTATTTTGATGGGAAATTTAATTTTCTATAAAAAATCATTCTTGTAAAATTGTTAAATTCTGCTTAGTTTTCGAGTTATACTTAAAACGTTGAAAAGTTACTAGTTTAACCCCTCCCTAAAAAACGCATGGGTGAATTTAGTAGCACTTTGTGTTTTTATCATCTGTAGGTGTCAAACAAACATATTAAACAATAAAAACCCTTTATCGCAATTGTTCCTTTCAAAAACCTATAATCAATAGCCTATAGTTATAATTTAGACCAGGGATGTATGGGGCCAGTTGGCTCATCGATTATTATCTAGTATTTGTTCTTCTTTAATATTTTTATAATATTGGGCACTTATTTAAGCTTATATGACACAAAAAACACAAAAAAATAATTTGCTTATTTTTCATAGGATAAACCGTTTTCGAGAAATATCGATGGGAAAGAAAGCATGCAGAATTTAACTTAATACTAATGCTCCAAATTACAAAAAATAAATGTATATTCTTGTTCTATGATTAAAGGTAAGAAAAAAAGTTTATATAAAGAAACCTCCTAATATGAATCCTCTAAGATCTATAGCCAGTTGTATAACTGTAGTATGTTCATTAAATTGGACAAAAAAACGAAACTAAAAATGACTATTTGTTGATAAGGATGCGTTTTTTTGAGGTATGTTATGTTAACTTTTTGTCTTAATATCATAGAAGAAAATCGATGAGCCAAGTGGCCCCATACATCCCTGGTCTAAATTATAACTAGTTAATATGAGTAATCGATAACACTTATTATTACTAAACAGAATACCAAATTTCAAAATTTTTTCACAAAGGGTTCTCTAGATATTAAATAAAAACTCAATTTAAGGTAAATATTTGGAGGGCTGTAGTTCCCTAACGAAAAATTTCCGGACACATATTTATTGAATGTTTTTTGCTTAAAATATTTTTTTCAATCTACTGTTTAAGTTTGGCACGACAGTGCTGAATCACTCTCCGCTCTTTGCACTCTACCTCAAGAACGGTTAAATGTATAAAATATTGATTAGTACCAAATTTGTAGAGAATTTTATGCTCTACAGCTTCTCTAATAACTCAAAATGTCATTTAGAGCCAAGAAAACAAGATATTTACAAAAAACCGTTTTTTGTGACCTTTGACTTTGAATATCTTGACTTGCGGACACGAGATACTATGTGACTTTTGAGCCAACTTATAAAATGTCAAAACAAAGATGTATACAAATTTGTAGCTTATTATCTTTCATTCCGAGTTTAAATCCTTATTTTGAATCATATATATACTGCACACCTTTCGATTCACCTGTCAGGTACTTGTGCTCGTTGAAATCGCCTGTCAATTTTTTTTTATACTTTACAGTAAATGAACTAAATCATATTAAAATTTGAAGTTTACAGCGACAAGTTTTTTTTTTTTTTTTAATTTTATTCACACTTTAAATAAACTGCCTTGGCAGGCACGAGACTTTTTTATACATCATGACACCGAAGTATTAATATGTGATTACTTTTATAATTTAATATTTGATTTTAAAATTTTTTATTTACAAAATGATTTTCAGTGTATAAAATTGATACATTCTATTTAATATTGACATTAAATATTAAACGAAATCAATAAAGATTAGTGATTATTGTATTAACAAGTATTTATTTTGCTAGATTTCAATTTTGACACTTCTATTAATAAATGCTAAAGTTTTCATAGATAACTAGATTTTTTTGTATTATTCAAATCATTTTTAAATTAAAACCATTAAAACTAAAATTATTATTTTTTTCGGTTAATTCATAAGATACAAAAAAAGAATAGAACATAAATTATAGAAAATAATATTCTCTACAACTTGTATCTCAAACATTTTTTTCTAATACCTGCCGTTTAAAAAATAAATCGAAACAATATTTTTTTTTAGAAAATCGATTATTTCCTAAAAACAAATTTTTGGGGAGAAAATGAATAGAACATAAATTATAGATAAAAGTCCCTTCTACAACTTTAATCTAAAATATTTTTTTCTACTGCGCACCGTTTCAAAAATAATTCGAAAAGTTCAAAAATTGACATCAGTAAACATCCGCCGGCTCGTATCTCGAAAAACTCGTATGTTGGGGCACTCGTATGTCGAGGTACCACTGTATAACTGTTTACAAATAATTTGAATTACCTACGTACAAATAGCATCTATAAACGTGAAAATACATTTGAAGGGATGCTCTGCCCCCTAAATTCCTTAAAACAGTATATTAATTATAATAATATTGAAATATAACTGTTTACAAATAATTTGAATTACCTACGTACAAATAGCATCTATAAACGTGAAATTACATTTGAAGGGGTGCTCTGCCCCTTAAATTCCTTAAAACAGTATATTAATTAAAATAATATTGAAATATAATGTACTGTTTACAAATAATTTGAATTATCTATACGTACAAATAGCATCTATAAACGTCAAACTACATTTTTTAATAAAACAATCTGGTCTCACATGATATCAACTCTAGTAATAGTAACTATGTATGTGATTTTTGACAAGCTTGTACCCCTATTCTCCGTATCAACCTTAAAAATTATTGTTAAAGAACATGGAAGTCATGTATGGTTCTCCATACCGATATTTTTATTATTAAATTAATTATTGTTTAGTCCAGGAAAAATAGACGTACAACAAGAAAAAAATTTGTAACCGGCTAAATTTTTGCATACACCTAAGTATAAAGGTATGTGTGAAAGTTCCTCATCGATTTGATGTGTGCAAGTGTCAATTTTACATTTGTTATTGTAAAGTAATTAATATTTTGTTTCAGCGTATTGAACATGAATAAGACAAGTTTTTAATTATTTTTATTTATTTTTCAGAAAATGGGTCGGCGCCTATATACAAGCCAAGAAGATGTAAAAATTGTACAATATATTTTAAACAATTTTGGAAAAATTCGCGGTGACGATTATTGGCAAGTGACGGAAAAGCAATTGGTATAATATATAGAAATAATGCCCAAAATTGTTTTATTGGGAAATGTATAATGTTGATCTATTTTGCAGAAAATAAAAAGAACATGGCAGTCGTTGAAGTCGCGGTTACGTTCGGTAATCATAAAAGAACTTACCGACAAAGAGAAATACAAAAAGATTACCGACGACGAAGCAAGATTACTAAGAAACTCGTAAGTGATTTGTAAAATATATAAAAAAATATTAATAATCAGTCTGTAAATTTATTTTAGGATAACGCCTATTTACAGGCCATATTATAATGAGATGGATGAAAATTTAAAAAAATTGCTGGCGGAAGATGCAGTAATAATACTATATACAAGCCAAGAAGATGTAAAAATTGTACAATATATTTTAAACAATTTTGGAAAAATTCGCGGTGACGATTATTGGCAAGTGATGGAAAAGCAATTGGTATAATATATAGAAATAATGCCCAAAATTGTTTTATTGGGAAATGTATAATGTTGATCTATTTTGCAGAAAATAAAAAGAACATGGCAGTCGTTGAAGTCGCGGTTACGTTCGGTAATCATAAAAGAACTTACCGACAAAGAGAAATACAAAAAGATTACCGACGACGAAGCAAGATTACTAAGAAACTCGTAAGTGATTTGTAAAATATATAAAAAAATATTAATAATCAGTCTGTAAATTTATTTTAGGATAACGCCTATTTACAGGCCATATTATAATGAGATGGATGAAAATTTAAAAAAATTGCTGGCGGAAGATGCAGTAATAATACTATATACAAGCCAAGAAGATGTAAAAATTGTACAATATATTTTAAACAATTTTGGAAAAATTCGCGGTGACGATTATTGGCAAGTGATGGAAAAGCAATTGGTATAATATATAGAAATAATGCCCAATATTGTTTTATTGGGAAATGTATAATGTTGATCTATTTTGCAGAAAATAAAAAGAACATGGCAGTCGTTGAAGTCGCGGTTACGTTCGGTAATCATAAAAGAACTTACCGACAAAGAGAAATACAAAAAGATTACCGACGACGAAGCAAGATTACTAAGAAACTCGTAAGTGATTTGTAAAATATATAAAAAAATATTAATAATCAGTCTGTAAATTTATTTTAGGATAACGCCTATTTACAGGCCATATTATAATGAGATGGATGAAAATTTAAAAAAATTGCTGGCGGAAGATGCAGTAATAATACTATATACAAGCCAAGAAGATGTAAAAATTGTACAATATATTTTAAACAATTTTGGAAAAATTCGCGGTGACGATTATTGGCAAGTGATGGAAAAGCAATTGGTATAATATATAGAAATAATGCCCAAAATTGTTTTATTGGGAAATGTATAATGTTGATCTATTTTGCAGAAAATAAAAAGAACATGGCAGTCGTTGAAGTCGCGGTTACGTTCGGTAATCATAAAAGAACTTACCGACAAAGAGAAATACAAAAAGATTACCGACGACGAAGCAAGATTACTAAGAAACTCGTAAGTGATTTGTAAAATATATAAAAAAATATTAATAATCAGTCTATAAATTTATTTTAGGATAACGCCTATTTACAGGCCATATTATAATGAGATGGATGAAAATTTAAAAAAATTGCTGGCGGAAGATGCAGTAATAATACTATATACAAGCCAAGAAGATGTAAAAATTGTACAATATATTTTAAACAATTTTGGAAAAATTCGCGGTGACGATTATTGGCAAGTGATGGAAAAGCAATTGGTATAATATATAGAAATAATGCCCAAAATTGTTTTATTGGGAAATGTATAATGTTGATCTATTTTGCAGAAAATAAAAAGAACATGGCAGTCGTTGAAGTCGCGGTTACGTTCGGTAATCATAAAAGAACTTACCGACAAAGAGAAATACAAAAAGATTACCGACGACGAAGCAAGATTACTAAGAAACTCGTAAGTGATTTGTAAAATATATAAAAAAATATTAATAATCAGTCTGTAAATTTATTTTAGGATAACGCCTATTTACAGGCCATATTATAATGAGATGGATGAAAATTTAAAAAAATTGCTGGCGGAAGATGCAGTAAGAACAATTATTACTAATTTATTATTGTTATGATGTCTAACATTTTTTTGAATAACGAACTGTTGAATTTTTAAATTATTTTGCGATTAAAAGTTGAGAACATTTTTATGTTTTCGTTTTCGCCCGGTATCTGTTGTTGGGTTCAACGCTCAACGGAAAAAGCCTTTTAGTACAGTACAAATAGTCAAAAATTTCCAAAATAAACACAAAAATTCATTCATCAACGAAATTTGGTACATACGTAGTGTTATACATAAACTTTAAGAAACCGTTGAGCGTAGTCGACTACGGGGTGCAGGGGTAGTTTGGTAGGGGGTGAAAATGTGTTTTTTATAAATAAGATCACATATTAAATCATTAGAAAATAAATTAAATATGTGGGTATATTAATCGTATAATAAAATATAATATTCAGATCTAAAAACTATACACTAAACTAATTAATTTAGACATACCTGTTAAATATTATAATAATATTATTTTCTTTCAAATTTGAATGAGTCGAATTTATTATTGACATAACATTATAAATAAAATTATCAAAGAAAAACTATGGTTACGAAATAATTTGAATTATGAAATAATACTTGATCGCGCAAGCAGGTTATTTTATTATATTAGATACATCAATATCGGTATGGAGAACCATACATGACTTCCATGTTCTATAATATCTTTTACAATAGATAATTGTTAATATAAAACTCACCTTTGTATTATAAATATTAGTTTTCTAATATTCTAATGTCAGTTGTAGAATAGACATTTTTGTAAAATAATAATTATCTGACATTTGAATTTAACTGCGCTTGTTTCCATGGCAACATGAATTTATTAGTATTTAAAATTAAAATTTTGAGGGTGGTTTACACCCCTTCAGTGGCTATCTAAGCACGTTTATGAAATAAGTGCCCCTTAGATTGGATTGAACTACAAGTGTACCAAGTCTTATCAAAATTGGTGAGATAATACTCACTTTTCAGACGATAATAGGTACAAAATTTCGAATATTTCGGAAACCCCTAATCCGATTAGCACCAAAATCAATAGGTCTGGAGTACTCATTGAGGCAAACATTTTCCCCAAAAATAATTCAAATCGGTGCATATCTACAGTAGTTATCGTACACGGAAGAAAATTCTACATCCAGACACACACACAGACACACACACACAGACACACGCACAGCCGCCATGCGGAAATTAACTTTTCTTAACGTTTTGAAGTTAGTACAATCAGAATCTGCTCTTATCTCGGACACGATTTTTTGATGGTATTACAATACTTCCATTTCTTCGAACATGGAAGTAAAAAAGGGTAGACGCATTTGAAAAAAATGAGTTTTATCATTTTTAAGTTTGTAAATTTTGACATTTTTTTACGGACTGTATAACTGAATTCAAATTGGTTATTATCAAAATGTTAGTCTTTATCAGGACTAATATTATTATTAAAAAAATCAATCGCTTCAAAAAAAACGAGGTCGCTACGATTTTTTAAAGTTGACCCTGTTTATGGATTATTTTTCGGAAAAAAATTTATAATCTGGCAACACTGTCACTAAATAAAAAAATGAATAGATGATAATATGGAGGTTAAAATATGACATCGAAATACTGAAAAAATTATAGGGGGTTCCATTTAAAAAAATGTTTGTTTTTGTTACAGCGCAAGAACGGGACACCCTGTATTATTGAAAATAATTTTACGACGTCGATCTTTTCAAACCAATAATATTATGTACAAAACTTTTTTTTCTATCTCCTTTGGGAAGTGCGCTAGGAATGCCGGACGCACTATTGGAGGACCCTGTATACCTACTAGTTTAATGTCTAATATTAATATTTTTGCTCAAATACAGGGCTCTCGATATATTCCATTGTATCTTGTATTATTTTAAAAATTACACCTTGTATAATAAAAAGTTACATATGTGCAAAATGTTCACAACTATTACATGTAAAGGTTATTATTTAATAACATTAATTTTGTTCCAACACTAATGCCCGGTATTATCAGCAAAAAAGCTCATTTAGCATTAAATGCTGCTTTAAAGTAAATTTGGTGTATTGCAAATGTGATTTAAATCAATATTTAAGCTCTCAATGAAAAATTTACATTATATACGTTGTAAAAAAATACTGCAGAAAATTTAAAATCCAATTAATGAAATGTATCATGCTTGGATCTATTGATAATACGACAGTTAGATAAAGGAGCATTTAGTTAAACTTGATAATACTGGGCGTAAGACGTAAAAAATTGTTCGTTTTATATTTATTTATATAAAGAGAAGTTAACAAAATGAATATATCAGTGTAGTTTCCAACAACTATAGTTTTACTGTGCGTACAAGATTGTAAACCAAAGTTTACAATTGTAACATCTGCATCAGCTTCCGCTTGATGTGATGTTATATTGATATCATTAAAATGTAGTCTTCAAATTTTTATAAAATTTTGTTTATTTAATTTATTTGCATAAAATGCCGACATATTTTGCTCTTCATTTTTTACTGTGGGATAATTTGGATAACCGTCAAATATAACTATAGTATCTAGGTCGTAGTGTTTTAAAATAGATATATTTTAATATACGAAGAATACAGTTTTAAGATCTGTCAATATATGTTGCTGGTTTTGGCCAAAACACTGAGTGAAGTAAAATACCTCCATCAACAACATATCTTACGTTAGGTGGAATTATTACGTCGATATTTCTTTTAAAATTTTTGGTCAGTGTTGATTTAGTCTCTTTTCTCATCGAAACATCATCATATAACTTGTAATTTAATTTCGATGGAATTTTTTTATAATATTAAAAACTAAACGGCGTCCCATAACAGATGGTAGTAATTAGTGGGATATATATTGAAAAAAGAAAAACGCAATAATGAGAAATTTTATTGGGAGTGCAAACAACAAAATTATAAATTTGAATACACAATATTATACAATATTGCAAATAATAAAACCTTTGAAGATTTGGTTGACGTAGCTACAATGTTAAATGTCCAATTGGCGCAAGAATACATATTGAGTGACTTTGAAAAAGCTACAATAAATGTATCATCCAATGAATTTCCTACGACCATCAATAATGAATGTTTTTTTCACTTATGCCAAAATATTTGGCGGTTAATTCAAAGTATGAATTATTCTGTTTATTAATGAGGCAAATCTTTCTACCCAATGCAGTGACGAAATCCCAGGAGCATTCGATGAACTAAAGGACATACTACCAGCCAACGCAGCAGATACATTTTATAAAATAGTTCGATAAACGGTCGCTTAAGACTGCTCGCCACAAAGAAACTAGAGTGCCTTCACTATTCCCACTTTCATTATGGTTTATATATGAAAATAATACAAATGGTGTACCGAGGACCCAGAACGCGGTAGAGAGTTGGCATCGTAGGTGGCAAATATTGGTAGAAAGAGTTCATCCTGTAGTATTTGCTATTATCAAACATCTTAAGGTACTCGACCACCTTGGAAAGCTAAAAAATACATTTTCAATAATTTTTTCGGGTCCTGTATAAGATATTACAATGATTTTTGAAAGAACTTTTATTTGAAGCTCATAGAATTCAAAAATTCTTGATTTTTTTAATTTCATTTTTTAACAAATATCCAGGAGGCGCCAAAGTCGAGGCGTCAAAAAAATTGTGTCCCACGGCGGACAGTTAATCTCAGGATTGGTGAATTTGAAATAAATAAATAAAACTGCATCTTCAAACAAAGGTCTCTTACGTGACAATTTATTTACCACAATTTGCCAAAAATAAAAATATAAAATGGCGGCTTTTTGAAAAAAAAATACCCCTGTTTTTCACTATTCTCTGCTAAATAAAATGTTATAATACATTTTTTTGGAAAAATGTGGTATTGACATACAAAACATCTCAACAAGACCAAAATCATTGAAATCGGCCGAGTAGTTTCTGAGATTAACTGTTCACCATTTTATGTTTCGAGAAGCAGCTGCCTGCAACAAGTTAGCAAGTATGGAGTAATGGAAGCGCGCGAACACTCACTAATTTTCACATGTTAGAATTCGAATTAAAAAAAATGGGGGTGATTTTTAAAAGTACAAGGATTGAGAAAATGCAAAAAAAAACACCTTTTTGAAATTTATTAGGTGGTCAAGTACCCTAAATATTACAAAACAAATTTATTACTTGACATTAATAATAATAAAATTTTATACTCTTTCAATACATGTAATTAAATACAAACTATTTTATTTGTAGCTGGACATCTTAATCGAATATGACGGTCTCGAGTTATTATTTACAGAAGATCTGAATAATAAAAATGACTTTGTTTTCGATATTTATGATCCTAACAATGATCACGAATTCATTGTAGAAAACAAAAAATTAAGAAAGGTATTTGATATAACATATTCAGATATTCTAGATAATTTAAATTGCCAGTTTGGAGTGACAAATATTACAAAACAAAATTTTATTTGTCGCCGTACACCTTAACCGATTATGAAGGCCCCGAGTTATTATTTACAGACAACAATGGTAATATATATTAAGATTTTCTGGTTAATTATAATTGCAAATTATTGATCAATTTTAACAGTCAAATTCCTACTTTATTTTAATGTTTTCCCAAATTAAAATTAATTCCCGATTAAAAAACAGTAAGCTTAATAAGCAGAAGAGTTGGGCGATTTTTGTTCGATTAAAAAGTCAAACAACTATCGGCCGACTGGCAATCAATATGGCAAAAAATCTTATGTATGTTAATACATATTAAATATATTTGATTTAATAAAAAAAAAAAAAATTGTAGAACGTTTCTGAATCGAGAAAAAGTTTAATTAGTACACTTCGAAAAAAAGGCATCTATTTAATAAATTCTACAAAGTGCAGGAAGTCAGTAAAAAAATCTAATTCAGAGAATATGTTACCTTGTGTACATTGCTTGGGGTATTATTTCAGTGAAGTTTTATGGAATGTATGGGTCTATTAAAACTATCCCGTAGTTTACATGAGATGGATTTAGTGTTCAATGATATTTTAGAAGTAATGTTAACAAAAGATGAAAATTCGATGAAAGAAAGCTATGAATATTTGGTTTGTGAGCAAAATCTAAAAATAGAAGATGTGAAAGATACATATGTTTGCTGGTATTACAATAAGAGAAGAAAAAGAATTGGAATTAGGAGATGAATTTTTGAAATTTTATTATAAAAATGAAGCAATATATACGCCAAGTCTCCATTTTATAATCGATATTGGACAAAATTTGCCATTACAATTAACTGATTAATTGCAAATTCTCGAATACATATCTGATTTGATACCGAGTAAAAATTATCTTGCTGTTCTGGTTCGACCTTCCTTTAAACAAATTCAGTAACTAAATGTAAAGTTTCATCATCTAGCTTTGCTGGAAGTAAATAGATGATTTTACGAAAATATATATTTCAGTATAGGCTCGAGTACCATATTATGGATTTGGAACCTTTTTTGCATAATTTTTCCTATTTTCTTTAAAAAAATAGTAAGTTATTAAAGGAGAAGTTTTGATGCATTTTTTTAACGCCCTGTTACCAAAATTCAATTAAAAATAATATTTTTCACGCAATAAGAAAAAAAATTTAATTATCAAATGTCTCCTATCATTAATCATGATTTTTGCATTGGCATCCTTGTTTCATACTGCTCAGCTGTGATCTGATTTGTTTTCAATAAAAAGTCGTAGATTCTCGTTGCTATGTCAATCACATGTACAACACATATGATTGATAAAATGTATTTGTTATTGCAAATACAAATGCAAATGCTATTCTGGGGCTTAAAACTTGCGAGACGTTAGGATTAATAAAGAGGACTTTTATTAAGGACCTATCAGATGTGGTTGCCTCAACTGAGAAGAACGATATAACAACTGACTACAAGTTCGTAAAAGCATGTGAAAAATGTAATAGATTCTACAACTCTAATGTGAAGGAACCCATGATCTCGTATCCGCTACCAGATAGGCCCTGGAAAAGAATTTCATCAGACATTTTAACATATGGTAATAATGACTATTTAGTTGTATATGATTCCTTTTCTAAATGGCTAGAACTAAAAAAACTCCAAGAGAAAACAGCAGAGGCTATTATAAAAGAAATTAAAATTCTATTCGCGCAGTTTGGATATCCGGATGTATGCGTATCGGACAACATGCCTTATGGAAGTAGTGAATTTCGACAATTCGCTGCAAGTATAGACATGGAGGTGATCCCATCGAGTCCATACTACCCTAAATCAAATGGGCTCTCCGAAAAAGCCATCGCCACTGCAAAATCAATTTTAAAGAAAAATGCAGCAAACATAGAAGTAGCACTACTACACTATCGAAATTCAGTGATTGTTTCATTGAATGCATCGCCGGCCCAATTATTACAATCGAGGAAACTCAGAGAGTCAATTCCAATTCTAGAATCTAAATTTAAATCAGAAATATTAAATTATAATGATCTGGAAAAATTACAAATTAAAGCTCAAGAAACCCAAACACATTATTGTGATCGTGGTTCAGAATTAAAAAAAGGGCAAAATATATTCATTCAGAAAGGAAGAGAATGGAAGCCGGGAGTGGTTCTTGATAAATTGGATTCTCCACGTTCGTATAACGTACAAGAAGACAACGGAAGTATTATCAGGAGAAACAGAGTTCATCTAAGAGAAAGAGAAATGTTAGAATCAAGAGATGTTGGAAAGGAAAAGATTGAGGAAGAAACAACAGGGCATAGTGATAAGAGTTTAGAGGAGCGTCCTTGCAGAAATAGAAAACTACCATCCTGGTTAAATGACTTTGTGATGGAAAAGAAAAATATAAATAAATAAACATACAATAAAAGAAAAAGAAAATCAAGAGGTGTAAGAACAAGCATAAGCCCGGGCGCACATTGAGACGTAGGCGACGCAGCGCAGCGCAGGGCAGCGCAGCACAGTTTTTTACTGCGTGACTTGGGTGTCCGCACATTGAGACGTAGGCGACGCAGCGCAGCATAGTTTTTGCTGCGTTGTGACAGTTGTAGAAAACAATATGGCCGAACTAAACAAACTAGACCTAAGTTCTGAGTCTGATTCAGACAAAGAAATGGACGAACTTTTACTTTTATATTCATTATCAAAACGAAATAAGTCTATTTGGAAAAAAAGCGTATATGAAAAAAAGAAAAAGTCACTGTGAATTCATTCTAACATCGGAATTTTCCGATAAACGATTATATATTATATCTATCTTATATAATATAGAATGAAATATGAATAACTAGCGGGTACCCGCGACTTCGTTCGCGTGGAATTTAGGTTAGTGAAAATTCGTTAATTTCAGTTGGGTAAATAATACAGATAGATAATACAAATTTTTGTATGATAATCAATAAAACAGGTAAAATGTTACACACCCATTATTTTATCTAAAACATTTTTCGGGATATAAGGTAGCATATGTCCTTTCTCAAGATGCAAGCTATCTCCTTGCCAAATTTCATCAAAATCGGTTCAGCGATATAGCCGTGAAAAAATAGCAAACAAACAGAGAGACAGATCCACTTTCGCATTTATAATATGTATTAAAATCTTAAATATCTCGGCTCCTAAGTAAGATAGGTTGCTGTTTTTTCCTTATAACCCCCCACCCCCCATGGTATTTTTCCCGCCAGATCGAATGAAACTTATTACAACTCTTCATATATGAAAGAGGTTGAAATATATATATTTTCATTTGTTTTGATTTATATTCATTATACAAAATCGTTAATATCTCGGTTCCTATGGGAAATAGGGGGTTGTTTTCCCCCCTAAAAGCTCCCACTCCCGTAGTATTTTTCCCGCCGGATCGAATGAAAATAATTACAGCCCTTCATATGTGACAGGGGGTGAAATATTAAAAAAAATGCCCATACAAACATTTCCACCCCCTTGAAATTTCTTAGGGGATGAATTTTTGGGATTCGAAATAGCCTATGTCCTTTCTCAGGATGTAAGCTATCTCCCTACCAAATTCCATCAAGATCGGTTCAAACACACTTTCGCATTTATAATATTAGTATGGATAAAAATGAATAGTAATAAAAACTGCGTGACACGTTTGCAGAAAACTGTGTCATAAACACTGCGCGACGCAGGTTCACGTAGGCACTGAACTGTGCTGCCCTGCCCTGCGTCTCAATTAGCGCGCGTAAGTACAAACATGGGTTACACAAAAACTGTGCTGCGCTGCCCTGCGCTGTGCTGCGTCGCCTACGTCTCAATGTGCGCTCGGGCTAATAATTAGAATAATAGTTAGTTACAAGAGTAGGCCAGGCTATCAACACAGAAAACAATAGACAGCGCCAGTAAACTGAAGCAAGAAAATATAAATACTTAATTAATAATAATTTGTAATAAATACAAACAGTTTAAATATAATAAACATATGTTAACTATAAAATTGTTACACCATGCATCTCAAAAAAATTCTCAGATATACATATGTAAAAAAGATAATGGTAAATATCTAATACTATTATACGATAAAACACATTAAACATATTTATAAACGTTTTTAAAGTCGAACTTCCAGACACTTTTCAAAACACTTTCGTATCCAAATTCACCAACCCCATCTCATCGACAAACTTACACACCAACAACTTCTTACAGACAGCTTCATTCACCAACCCCATTATATCGACAAACATAAAACCGAAGTCTTCAAAACCATAGAAATGTCAATAATATGGTTAAAGATCTTTCCGACTGTCGGGGCCTTAAGCCTTCGATAGGTTCAAATGAATATAAATTAAGGCCACCGTCATACCAAAAAATAATTAAATAATAACGTATCTGATAAGGTGTCGATCTCAGATGAAAGTAGCAAAGGTAGAAGATATATATATAAAGCCGTGGTTGATTGACCCTTCAAATTACAAAGAATAAACGTACCTTGATAATAACTGCCGTAGATCCACAAATTCCCGTTGAAGCCAAAGGAAAAGGATTTTACAAGGGACAGCTTTAATGTGGGTTCCATATAATTTAGGGGCCCATTTATCCAGGGGCGGTTTACTCCTTGATAATGCGATAATGTCGATGCAATGTAATTACACACCAATATACACAAAAACTTATATTTAATTCACAATAGCACATAAACTAAAACATAATTCTGTTTCTATATGTAAATAGATAAATACTTAATGATCACTTGTCAATCTGTTCAACTGTTTAATTGTTTGTTATCAGTTATAAGTCTAAATAGACTATAAAGAAATATATTTAACGACCTCGCAATTCATTCGCTATAATTTACAATAAATATATAGTTGGTCGGACTTTACAATAATCACATCTATTTAACAACAATAATAAAACCCCGTAATGAAGATCCCTCGAACAATTGTTCACTATATTATTACAATAAAGGCGGATCACGGAGATATTAACATGTTATTAAGATTTTAAAAGGCACAAAAGTGAAAGTGGGGCCGATTCTTATGTTCAAATAGTAAAAAATAAAAATAATCAAGCAAATGAAACATTAAATAAAGAAGTCAACAATGAAAATGTTGGAATAAATGAAGATGATGGATTCACATTAGTTGAAAGAAAGAAACGTAAAGTCATTGTTGGTAAAAATGACAACAAAAATATAATAACTTCAGCTGAAAGTAAACTATGGGTATTTCTAGGAAGAGTCAGACCCGACACTAAAATTGAGCAAGTACAACAATTTTTAAAAGAAAAACTGCCGGAAGAAAACTGTACTGTTGAAAAATTAGATACAAAAGGCATAAACTCATGTTTTAGAATATCTGTCAGCAAAAATGCAGAAAATGAAATATATAATGAAGAATTCTGGCCGAGTGGGGTGATAGTAAAAAAGTATATTTTTCGGAGAAGATATTCAGGAAATTTTGACAAATAACAATTCGAATCACAGCAAAAAGGATGCATTTAAAGAAAATAACATCAATAAAGACCTACACACCTTGAACATAGGTCATTCGGCACTATCAGAACATGAATATTGCAAAAAATTATATCAACACAACAAACCAAAAGTGAAAAATAACGAAACAAACTATATAGAAATACTACATATAAATTGCCAAGGCCTAAAAAACAACATTGCTAACTTAGAAATACTAATAAATGAAATAGACAAAGACATAGACATGATATGCATAAGCGAGCATTGGCAAAAGGAGGAAGAAATAAAGTATAGTCAGCTCCCAAATTTCAACTTAACAACTATGTTTTGTCGCAGTGATAAACAAAGGGGTGGTACCTGTATATTTATAAAAAATATTCACAAAACAACCGTATTGGACGTTCATTCTTTCTGCAAAGAGCAAGATTTTGAGTGCAGTGCTGTAGAATTACCTAACTTAAAAGTTATTATATTGTGTGTTTACAGATCACCTCTAGGAAACATAAATAGTTTCTTTGATTCATTGTATGAATGCTTAGATAAAATTTTCAAATTAAAACCTTATTATAAACATATAATTTGTGGTGACTTCAACATAAATGTTTTAGAAAGAAACAACAATTCTGTAAGTACGCTACAAAATATTTTAAACAATTTTAATTTAAATATTGTGATAAATGTCCCTACACGTATATCACATAACTCAGCAACTTGTATAGACAATTTCTTTACAAACTGCAATGAATATTCATATGATATCATAAATAACGAATTCTCTGATCACACAAGTCAATTAATGCATCTAAACTTAAACATTTCTATAAATAGGAATATTTTCTATTATACATACAAACGATCGTTTTCAGAAAATAATATGTTCAATTTTCTTTGGCTTTTGTCACAAGAAAACTGGACAGAAATCTATGATGCCACAACAGCAAATGAGGCTTTTGATAGTTTTCATGAAACATTTTCTTATTACTTCAACATTTGTTTTTCTATACGTAAACACAAAATATATCCATATAAACAAGAAAAACCATGGATCACTGATGAAATAAAAATCCTTTCACATTATAAAAAAGAAACATATATTTTTTTAAGAGAACTAGAAGCTCATAATATAAATTGCATTTCCCTAAAAAATAATTATAATCTTTTTTGTAAATACTTAAAAAAAAAAGTTATTTGTACAAAAACACAATATTACAACAATATAATACTAAATTCTGAAAATAAATCAAAATCAACCTGGCAAATTATCAATAAAACCATTAAAAATAAAAGCTTGAAACAAAGCTCCTCATTTCCATTAAAAACCCAAGAAGATAGTGTAATCAGCGACCCAAACGAAACAGCAAATGTATTCAATAATTACTTCTGTAATATATCAGAAACCTTAAATCTAAAAAAAAGTACAAATTTCACCTCATCAAATTATCCACAAACAAAAACAATTTTTCTTAAACCTAGTACTGAAGTAGAAATTATTAATGCATGTATCACATTAAAAAACAAAAATAGTTCTGGTTGGGACGATGTTTCATCAAAGCTGTTAAAGGCATCAGCATACTATATCTCTTGTCCTCTTAATGTAGTTATGAATAAAATTTTCACTGAAGGAATTTTTCCAGAAATTCTTAAAAAATCGATAGTAACGCCCATACATAAAGGTGGCGATGAGAGTATAATAACAAACTACAGACCTATCAGCATTTTATCAACCTTCTCAAAAATTCTTGAAAAATTAATAAACAATAGACTAACAAACTTTATCTCAAACTATAATATTATATCACCAAATCAATTTGGGTTTGTTAAAGGACGCACCTTAAACCAAGCTGTTTTCAAAGCCTTAAGTGAAATATTATCAGCAATTAATAGTAATGATATCTCCGTTGGCGCCTTCATAGACCTTAGCAAGGCTTTTGATTGTGTAGATAGAGAAATCTTAGTAACTAAAATTGAGAATTATGGCATTAGAGGTATTGCCTCTAAACTTATAAACTCTTACTTATGTAACCGCACACAATGCGTAAAAATTAATAGCAATAAAGATAACATGATAACAAAACATTTTTCACACTATAAAATAAATCCGACCGGTGTTCCCCAAGGATCTGTTCTTGGTCCCACACTATTTATACTTTACATTAATGACATCACTACATATATACAAGAAAAGATAATTCTATTTGCAGATGACACATCCATCTTTTTTCGGGGTCAAAACGAAACCATATTACTAAAAAATATAGAATCTTCATTCCAGAAAATAATTTCATGGTTCGAAAATAATAATTTAAAACTGAATACGAATAAAACCCAATTAATAACATTCAAAAATTTACAGTCTGACTCAATACTCTTGAATCCCTCAAATTCAATTACAATAACAGAAGAAATCAAATTTTTAGGGGTTATCATTGATAAAAATCTAACATGGAAGGGACATATAGATCATACAACAAATAAAATATCAAAATTTATTTATGCCTTAAGAGTTTTAAGTAATATGGTTTCGCAAGACATACTACTTCAAGTTTATTATTCTTATGTTCAATCTGTAATTACATATGGCATCTTATTTTGGGGCCATTCGCCTCAGGTTGAAACCCTATTAAAAATTCAAAAAAAATGTCTCCGAGTAATCGCCAAGGCAGGTCCAAGGGAACATTGTCGTCCCCTATTTAAAAAATTCCAGATATTAACAATAATTGATTTATACATCATGGAATGTATTTTATTTATAAAAAATAATCCAGACTTCTTTACTGCTAATAATTTGGAACACAACTATTTCACAAGAAACAAAGAAAATATGACTCTAGTGCAGACACGTAAAGCAATTGTCTACAAAAATGTAGTTAACAGTGCTATTAAAATATATAATACTACACCAAAATGGATAACCAATCTTTCTAAAGACAAAATTAAAATAGTTCTAAAAAAATATTTAATAGACAAATGCTATTACAGCTTAAAATCATTCTTTATTCAGGGACAGTAAGAGTTATGTACACTCTCTAAAACATTTGTAACACCCATTTATATTATTCATATATGTATTGTATTTGTTCATAGTTTTCTTTTCACACATGACCTTTTGTATGTACTACATGTACCAAACGCAAATAAATAAATATATTATTATTATATTATTATCTCAATGCAATATTTAACGCAAGTGGCTTATAAAAACCGGTTGAGGCATGAACATACAATAGGTTTAAAACAAGTTAAAACGTTTCAAACTAAATTTTAAATGTTAACACCATAGGCGCCACATGTCCACGTACTTGACACGGCAGTGGCGTCAACACCGACCGTATGAGAAAAATAGAAGAACGATTAAAGTCGACGATTTCGGAAGTACCGTTAAATGTAGTATTGTCATATCTGAAGATGACAAAGTGGTAAACATTACAATTTTATTAACAAAATTGTAATTATTACATAATGAGGGATTTTTTTAATTTTAGGTGACTATCGACAATCTCAAAATTAGATTTGAAGAGTACTTTTCTGCAGTTAATGCATCATCGATGCGCAGACGTGTAAACACTATTATGTGTTTCATTTGGGATTCTAATAAAATAGATAAAATGTTGACACGATTTGACCAAAAACGGACAGACTATGAAGTGGTGAAAACTAAGGCTACGCAAAAATAATCAGTAAATAATCATTTATCTATCAGTGAATTGTTTCATACATTTTATCTTGTAATAATAATTCCAAATTACAATTGATTTATTTCAGAAATATGTTATGGTCTACAACGATCGAAAAAATTAGATTCTGCAGGAAAAAATAATCCTACGTCTAATGTAAAATCGTGGTGTAGTGATATCCTAAAAAAAACATAAATCAAACATAAGAATACCACAAGACAACAACACCAGCAGCAGTTACAAGTACAATGAACAAGACAATCACAACAATCAGAAAAAAAAAATTTATTTAATTTTCCATTTATTTATTTACAATATGTAATGTTAAAGTGGAGTCCTCTAAAGAATGATGAGCTGTTTCGGGGAAGCACACAGCCTTCTGTAGTCATTTGAAATGAAAAAATCAAAAATAGTATTATTGTGTAGACCTTATTTTAATGAACTAACCAATAATATACATAATAAAAAAAATAAAATAAAATAGCGGACTTATGAAAAAAAAGTTCTCAAAATGTATTTTTTTTTGTTGATAAAATGTTTAAAAAAATTAATTTATTATTAAAAAATTAAATGTTTTAAAGGTTAGGTATTTAGATATGTGTATGTAGAATAACTAGTTAAATTTTGAGCCAAATCGGTTGAATAGTTTTGAGTCAGTGCTTCCCCGAAATTTCAAAAACATGGTTTCGAGAAAAACGCTAAAACGTTTGTTTCCCATCTTATAGCAATGTGCACTCGTCGAACGATAAATGCCTGTAACTTTGGAAATATTCTAAATTTTGGTCTGAAAATTTAAGAGCATATTTTTAAAATGTGGTTCTTCCGAAAAATGTAAAAAAAATCGATTTTTTTGACCCATTACACCGGTCTACTACCTTAATGCACCTTCTAATTGTGGATCAGATTTTATTAATATTAAAGGAAAATATAGTACCTTATTAATTAGCTTTAGTTACATTCATTGATGTAGGATGTATTGGTAAAGCATCTGATGGTGGGGTATTTTCACGACCTATTTTATATGACAAATTTGAAAATAATACACTGAATTTTCCTGAGAACGCTGTTATATTGAGTGACAATACATTTCCTCTCAAAACGTATCTTATGAAATCTTATCCATTAACAGCTTTGGATCAACGAAAGGAAAAATTCAACTATCGTCTTAGTAGAGCTCGAAGAATGGTAGAAAGCGCTTTCAGAATTTTATGTATGAGATTTCGAGTTTATGAAAAACCACTTGCACCAAAGCTTGATACAGTCAATAAAATAATAAAAGTTACTTGCGCTCTGCATAATTTGTTATGAATATCTACTTCTACGTATATAAGAACACATATTACTGATGAATTTAATATAGATATATTACAAATTGATCAAAACTATCGACCAGATGGTCTGATGGACTTTCTTGGTCAATATGTGAATAATTACCCTCAAGTAGCTAAAAATACAAGAGAAAAGTATGCAGACTATTTTATTGGTACTGGACAAATACCATGGCCGTATCGAATGATTCAATAAATATATTTTCTGACGATACTTAATAATAATACTTAAAATATTGATAATGTTATTGTTAATCACATTGTGTAGACAAGTAAATTTTATTTATCGTTTTAGTCTCCCAAATTATTCTATATTATTTTTATCTGTGGTTTGTAATATTCATGTGTGATCTAAATTCAAACTCAAGAAATATTAGGCTTTAACAATGAAACAAAAAAATCGTTTACTTAGTTATCAAAAAATAATTTGGGAAGCTAAAACAATAAAAAACTTAAATAAATAATCTAAATATGTAATGTTCGTTTCTGATGGCCTTATCAGTTCTCCTCTCATGATGTCTTTGTAACTCTCTAACCAAGACAGTCGCGATTTATAATTGGTACAGTAGATTACATCTACAACATTTTTTAAAATTTAATTTTGACGCTCTATATATTTTCACTAATGCTCCCTATCTAAGCGCATTTAATCGAGTAGAAAGGTGAATGGCTCCGCTGAGTCGAATGTTATTGGGCCTAGTCATACCCTATGACAAATTTGGCACACATTTAAATGATATAAGAGAAACTGTTGACGAAGAACTCTAATAAAAAAATTGAATTTGATGGTAATGTTCTAATCGGTTATTGAAAAATTCTAAATATATTCCTGTTGAAATAGAAAAAAATGTACCAACTCTTCCAAGTCCATAATGATATTCAAAACATGTTCAGGAAAGTCAATATCTTCTACATGTAAAATCAATATTATTATAATATTTTAAATAATAAATTGAATAGTTTAATTATGTTGATTCGTAAGTTTAACTTTGATATTAATATTTCTTTTATATTGTAAAATGTCAAGATTCTGAATGTTGCAAGCCTTACTGGAGTGGACTACGACAATTATTGCCTGATGGTTTCCTTATCCCTCCATTTTCATTTTAGCAGAGTGTTACTTCTTTGGACGTTTCAAAATTTGAGGAAAACCAATCATTTGCTCCATTACTTTTAAGGAAATCTATTTCTATAACTTCTATAACCGAAATACTATATAACTTTGTGAAAATATTTAAAATAAAAATAAATAAAATAAAATAACATTTTGTAAAGAAATGAAATTAAAACTATTAATTAAAGTGAGTGCTTAGTAAATTAATTTTTAGAAAATAAATAGTGAAGTGTCAAAACATTAAAAACTTATTAAATTAAAGTGAGTAATTTAAACTAATTTAATTATGTATCCATCCTTTTTGAATGAGGAAGACAATCAGTCATGTTCTACCCAGAATATGTCGCAATTTGATAATGTGTATGAATCTGTCTCATCCGCTTTAAATATATTATCAAAGGTTATTAATTCATCTAAAAGGTCAATACAGCGACGCAATGAGATGCAATTTCAAATATCCTCAAAAGTGTGTCTGCCATGCAAGCAATACACTCCAAAGAGAACTTTGGTGACAATATCGATGAGATGATCAATGTTTTTGACAAATTACATTTAACTCCCCCTACTCAATCATATGCAAAAATAACATCCAGCGCTCCAATAGGCAGATCGGTCAGGGTTACGAAACCAGGCAACAATGCCATGGCTCCTAGGTCCACAACCCACATAACTGTAAGACCAGACAATAACTCGGATATTAAAACCAGTGATGAAACTAAAGATCTCATTTTCAAGACTATTACTCCCAATAATTTTGGTCTTAAGTTAGACAAGATTGTAAAAATAGCTAACAAAGGGATATCATGTTGGAATCAAGGTCAGATTCTATCAAAAAACTTATCAATCATCCACACTTAACAAATGCCAAACTAATAGCCCACAACCCAGATAAATTAAATCCCAGGTTAAAAATGTACAATGTTCCGGACAGCGTAAATAGTGAGCAACTTACCAAATGTATAACACAACAAAATCTTCTAGAGGACTATAATATTGATGATACCTCAAACTAATTATAAGACTGACGAAGGCTGGACAGAAATTTGTTAACTGGGTTATTGAAGTCACTCCGGCCATCCGCAATATGCCACTCTCACTTTCTTTCTACTCTCACTACTTCACCTGGATGGAGTTCCATTAAAATCATGGATTACATCCACATTATAAAATGTTTCTAGTGCCAAAAATACGGCCATTACGCCAAAGAATGCCGTGGTTCCGCAATATGTGGTTATTGTTCTAAATCTCATCTCACTAGGGATTGCCCAGACAAAACCTCCCTCTGCTGCCCTAATTGTAACCTTGCAGGATATAAGAAAAACGCTACTCAACATGATTCCAAAAATACCAACTGTCCAATTTACAAACGCATACTAAACTCAATGATTGCAAATATCGATTATGGCAAATAATCAAATAAAAATCATTCAGAATAACTTACAGAGATCTATATTTGCTACCTCCGAGCTAAGAGTATACTGTGAATCTAAAAATATAGACCTCGCAGCAGTCCAAGAACAATACTGCTACAGAGATCAATTACTCAAAAATGGCTTATCCCTGGATTCGGAACTCACTATCGTATTCTGACACCCAATCCAACTACAAGATTTTTCACAGCAATCATAATTCTCAATGAAAATATCGACTGTCTACACTTATCAAATCTCTGCGACATGTATAATCCTTAATATACAGGGTCCTCCAATAGTGCGTCCGGCATTCCTAGCGCACTTCCCGTAGGAGATAGAAAAAAAAGTTTGGTACATAATATTATTGGTTTGAAAAGATCAATGCTTTGTCATTTGTTTTTCATCAGCACGGCCTACTTCAGTGCATAAAAGTATAATAAAAAGTTAAATTTTATTAAAAATATTGAATATCTGAGAAACTATGGGGCTTAGACATAGGACATTCCCTATACAAATTGAAAGAGAGAAAGAACCCCATCGAATAGCGAAATAAATATCGGTATGGAGAACCATACATGACTTCCAAGTTCTATAATATCTTTTACAATAATTTTTAATATAAAACTCACCTCTGTATTATAAATATTAGTTTTCTAATATTCTAATGTCAGTTGTACATAGAATAGACATTTTTGTAAAATAATAATTATCTGACATTTGAATTTAACTGCGCTTGTTTCCATGGCAACATGAATTTATTAGTAATTAAAATTAAAATTTTGAGGGTGGTTTACAAGGTACAAAATTTCAAATATTTCGGAAACCCATAATCCGATTAGCACCAAAATCAATAGGTCTGGAGTACTCACTGAGGTAAACATTTTCCCCAAAAATAATTCAAATCGGTGCATATCTACAGTAGTTATCATACACGGAAGAAAATTCTACATCCAGACAGACACACGGACACACAGACACACGCACAGCCGCCATGCGGAAATTAACTTTTCTATACGTTTTGAAGTTAGTACAATCAGAATCTGCTTTCTTTCGGACATGATTTTTTGACGGTATTACAATACTTCCATTTCTTCGAACATGGAAGTAAAAACAAATCGAAAAAATATCAAAAAATCACATTTTTTTCAAATTTTTACTAAATTGCTCATAAATTTTTTCTAAGTAAAGATAGGTATAGGACATGCTTTGGAGAAAAAAAAGTAGAGGTGACGCCTGTCAAAGCTATAGTAATTCAAAGTTTACCATTTTTTGTAATTTTTTCTCAAATCGTAACTTAATACATATTATAGGCAATTGATTAGAGGTTTTTGAAAAGTACAATTACGTTAAACGGTTTTTATTGTTTTATGTGTTTGTTTGACACCCACAGATAATGAAATCACAAAGTGCTACCAAATTTACCTTTGCGTTTTTTAGGGGGGTTAAACTATTCACTTTTCAATGTTTTAAGTATAACTCGAAAACTAAGAAGATTTTGACAATTTTACAAGGATAATTTTTTATAGAAAATAAAATTTCCCATCAAAATGGATGATTTAAAAAAAAATTTATGCATGAAATATTTTATAAATTTTTTTAAATATTTCTTGCATAAACTTTTATTTTTGATTTTTTAAATCATCCATTTTGATGGGAAATTTATATTTCTATAAAAAATTATCCTTGTAAAATTGTCAAAATTTGCTTAGTTTTCGAGTTATACTTAAAACATTGAAAAGTGAATAGTTTAACCCCTCCTAAAAAACGCAAAGGTAAATTTGGTAGCACTTTGTGATTTTATCATCTGTAGGTGTCAAACAAACACATAAATCAATTAAAACCGTTTAACGTAATTGTACTTTTCAAAAACCTCTAATCAATTGCCTATAATATGTATTAAGTTACGATTTGAGAAAAAATTACAAAAATTGGTAAACTTTGAATTACTATAGCTCAGCCAATTTTCATCAAAAAAAATTTTTCGACTCAATATTTTGACAGGCGTCACCTCTACTTTTTTTTCTCCAAAGCATGTCCTATACCTATCTTTACTTAGAAAAAAATTATGAGCAAAATCACATTTTTTTCAAATTTTTACTAAATTGCTCATAATTTTTTGATACTAACTTCAAAACGTATAGAAAAGTTAATTTCCGCATGGCGGCTGTGCGTGTGTCTGTGTGTCCGTGTGTCTGTGTGTATGTCTGGATGTAGAATTTTCTTCCGTGTACGATAACTACTGTAGATATGCACCGATTTGAATTATTTTTGGGGAAAATGTTTGCCTCAGTGAGTACTCCAGACCTATTGATTTTGGTGCTAATCGGATTATGGGTTTCCGAAATATTCGAAATTTTGTACCTATTATCGTCTGAAAAGTGAGTATTATAGTATTATCTCACCAATTTTGATAAGACTTGGTACACTTGTAGTTCAATCCAATCTAAGGGGCACTTATTTCATAAATGTGCTTAGATAGCCACTGAAGGGGTGAAAACCACCCTCAAAATTTTAATTTTAAATACTAATAAATTCATGTTGCCATGGAAACAAGCGCAGTTAAATTCAAATGTCAGATAATTATTATTTTACAAAAATGTCTATTCTATGTACAACTGACATTAGAATATTAGAAAACTAATATTTATAATACAGAGGTGAGTTTTATATTAAAAATTATTGTAAAAGATATTATAGAACATGGAAGTCATGTATGGTTCTCCATACCGATATTTTAAATATTTCTTGTATAAATTTTTTTTTTAATTTTTCAAATCATCTATTTTGATGGGAAATTTAATTTTCTATAAAAAATCATTCTTGTAAAATTGTTAAATTCTGCTTAGTTTTCGAGTTATACTTAAAACGTTGAAAAGTTACTAGTTTAACCCCTCCCTAAAAAACGCAAGGGTGAATTTAGTAGCACTTTGTGTTTTTATCATCTGTAGGTGTCAAACAAACATATTAAACAATAAAAACCCTGTATCGCAATTGTTCCTTTCAAAAACCTATAATCAATATATGTTATAATATAGTTATAATTTAGACCAGGGATGTATGGGGCCAGTTGGCTCATCGATTATTATCTAGTATTTGTTTTTCTTTAATATTTTTATAATATTGGGCACTTATTTAAGCTTATATGACACAAAAAACACAAAAAAATAATTTGCTTATTTTTCATAGGATAAACCGTTTTCGAGAAATATCGATGGGAAAGAAAGCATGCAGAATTTAACTTAATACTAATGCTCCAAATTACAAAAAATAAATGTATATTCTTGTTCTATGATTAAAGGTAAGAAAAAAAGTTTATATAAAGAAACCTCCTAATATGAATCCTCTAAGATCTATAGCCAGTTGTATAACTGTAGTATGTTCATTAAATTGGACAAAAAAACGAAACTAAAAATGACTATTTGTTGATAAGGATGCGTTTTTTTGAGGTATGTTATGTTAACTTTTTGTCTTAATATCATAGAAGAAAATCGATGAGCCAACTGGCCCCATACATCCCTGGTCTAAATTATAACTAGTTAATATGAGTAATCGATAACACTTATTATTACTAAACAGAATACCAAATTTCAAAATTTTTTCACAAAGGGTTCTCTAGATATTAAATAAAAACTCAATTTAAGGTAAATATTTGGAGGGCTGTAGTTCCCTAACGAAAAATTTCCGGACACATATTTATTGGATGTTTTTTGCTTAAAATATTTTTTTCAATCTACTGTTTAAGTTTGGCACGACAGTGCTGAATCACTCTCCGCTCTTTGCACTCTACCTCAAGAACGGTTAAATGTATAAAATATTGATTAGTACCAAATTTGTAGAGAATTTTATGCTCTACAGCTTCTCTAATAACTCAAAATGTCATTTAGAGCCAAGAAAACAAGATATTTACAAAAAACCGTTTTTTGTGACCTTTGACTTTGAATATCTTGACTTGCGGACACGAGATACTATGTGACTTTTGAGCCAACTTATAAAATGTCAAAACAAAGATGTATACAAATTTGTAGCTTATTATCTTTCATTCCGAGTTTAAATCCTTATTTTGAATCATATATATACTGCACACCTTTCGATTCACCTGTCAGGTACTTGTGCTCGTTGAAATCGCCTATCAATTTTTTTTTATACTTTACAGTAAATGAACTAAATCATATTAAAATTTGAAGTTTACAGCGACAAGTTTTTTTTTTTTTTTTTAATTTTATTCACACTTTAAATAAACTGCCTTGGCAGGCACGAGACTTTTTTATACATCATGACACCGAAGTATTAATATGTGATTACTTTTATAATTTAATATTTGATTTTAAAATTTTTTATTTACAAAATGATTTTCAGTGTATAAAATTGATACATTCTATTTAATATTGACATTAAATATTAAACGAAATCAATAAAGATTAGTGATTATTGTATTAACAAGTATTTATTTTGCTAGATTTCAATTTTGACACTTCTATTAATAAATGCTAAAGTTTTCATAGATAACTAGATTTTTTTGTATTATTCAAATCATTTTTAAATTAAAACCATTAAAACTAAAATTATTATTTTTTTCGGTTAATTCATAAGATACAAAAAAAGAATAGAACATAAATTATAGAAAATAATATTCTCTACAACTTGTATCTCAAACATTTTTTTCTAATACCTGCCGTTTAAAAAATAAATCGAAACAATATTTTTTTTTAGAAAATCGATTATTTCCTAAAAACAAATTTTTGGGGGGAAAATGAATAGAACATAAATTATAGATAAAAGTCCCTTCTACAACTTTAATCTAAAATATTTTTTTCTACTGCGCACCGTTTCAAAAATAATTCGAAAAGTTCAAAAATTGACATCAGTAAACATCCGTTTCCGGTTTAGTGATGGTTTTTAAAAATAGGAGGTGCACATCTAGAGTATACAAGAACCTTAAGTTTAAAATTACACGTTCGTAAGTATTACAGTTTTGGCTGTAGAGCGTTCACAGACACACACACACACACACAGACAGACAGACAGACACACACACAGACGTCATTGAGTTAATGGTTGTATATGATTCAGGGACCCTCAAAACGTGTAATTCCGTTAAAATCTCGAGTTCGATTTTTTTCGTGATCACTATACTTTATTTATACATTACATTTCATGTATGTATAAAAAAGTAAAAATATAAGGGCTGATGATGTGTAGGGCTGATGCCTGCCAGGTCGTGGTTTTCGTACTTAGTATGCTATGACTCGGTACTAAAAAAATTACTAGCCTTACAGGACGAAGGTTACTCGGAGGGTTCACGAGCTCTCTAGCTATTAAAAACCTCCCTCAAAATTTTAATTTTAAATACTAATAAATTCATGTTGCCATGGAAACAAGCGCAGTTAAATTCAAATGTCAGATAATTATTATTGTACAAAAATGTCTATTCTACAACTGACATTAGAATATAAGAAAACTAATATTTATAATACAAAGGTGAGTTTTATATTAAAAATGGTAAATACGGAGAATAGGGGTACAAGCTGTCACAAATGTCAAAAAGTAGGTGTTGGTATGTTAGAATGAAGTAGAATTTGTGTTGTATCTATAGTAACGAGTAAAATATGTTTTTTTATCCAATTTTGACATTTACTTATATATTATTTTTGTTATGATGGTTTTCACTTGAAAAAATATTTCATTATTGCAGGTGTATCTACAAATCAATGACAATGATGTTTTTAATTTGACATAATATTTTAGTTTTATAGGTTTTATATCAACTTTCAAAGAAACGAAATGTCAAAATTGTATTAGTGTCTGTCTGTAATTATAGATAAATCATAAACTCACTGTTTTTTTCTTCGTTTATTAAAGAACACCGAACATTATTACAAGATCTTCTATGCAATTAATTTTATGTAATTAATTCAAAGACACCAATGCAAATCACATTTATTTTTATTCAATTTGTTTGTTTGTCAACCTACCTACTTTGTTATTATGTGAAAATAAATAAATAAATACCAATCAGTGAAATATGTCGCAGTTTAGTGTCGTACAAATAGCATCTATAAACGTGAAATTACATTTGAAGGGATGCTCTGCCCCCTAAATTCCTTAAAACAGTATATTAATTATAATAATATTGAAATATAACTGTTTACAAATAATTTGAATTACCTACGTACAAATAGCATCTATAAACGTGAAATTACATTTGAAGGGGTGCTCTGCCCCCTAAATTCCTTAAAACAGTATATTAATTATAATAATATTGAAATATAACTGTTTACAAATAATTTGAATTATCTATACGTACAAATAGCATCTATAAACGTGAAATTACATTTGAAGGGGTGCTCTGCCCCCTAAATTCCTTAAAACAGTATATTAATTATAATAATATTGAAATATAACTGTTTACAAATAATTTGAATTACCTACGTACAAATAGCATCTATAAACGTGAAATTACATTTGAAGGGGTGCTCTGCCCCCTAAATTCCTTAAAACAGTATATTAATTATAATAATATTGAAATATAACTGTTTACAAATAATTTGAATTACCTACGTACAAATAGCATCTATAAACGTGAAATTACATTTGAAGGGGTGCTCTGCCCCCTAAATTCCTTAAAACAGTATATTAATTATAATAATATTGAAATATAACTGTTTACAAATAATTTGAATTACCTACGTACAAATAGCATCTATAAACGTGAAATTACATTTGAAGGGGTGCTCTGCCCCCTAAATTGCTTGAAACAGTATATTAATTATAATAATATTGAAATACAGTGGTACCTCGACATACGAGTTTAATTCGTTCCGCAACCTTGCTCGTATCTCGAAGCAAATTTCCCCATACAAAACAATTGAACTACCATTAATCCGTTCCAACCCCCAAAATGTCACTCCAGTTATTTTTGTTACGTGGTTTTGAATAATAAAAACGTATTTATAAATGACAAATATTTATTGTACAAAAACAAAAAAGAGAATGTAAAGAAATAAATTAGATATCCTCACTGGTCTTTGCCTTTTTCGCTACATTTTTCTCGCTTTCACCTGTAGGCCGTTTAGAAAAAAACACAAAACCGAACTCGTATCTCGAATTTCGCTCGTAACTCAAAGCAAAAAATCACTCGCTCGCCGGCTCGTATCTCGAAAAACTCGTATCTCGAAAAACTCGTATGTTGGGGCACTCGTATGTCGAGGTACCACTGTATAACTGTTTACAAATAATTTGAATTACCTACGTACAAATAGCATCTATAAACGTCAAATTACATTTGAAGGGATGCTCTGCCCCCTAAATTCCTTAAAACAGTATATTAATTATAATAATATTGAAATATAACTGTTTACAAATAATTTGAATTACCTACGTACAAATAGCATCTATAAACGTGAAATTACATTTGAAGGGATGCTCTGCCCCCTAAATTCCTTAAAACAGTATATTAATTATAATAATATTGAAATATAACTGTTTACAAATAATTTGAATTACCTACGTACAAATAGCATCTATAAACGTGAAATTACATTTGAAGGGATGCTCTGCCCCCTAAATTCCTTAAAACAGTATATTAATTATAATAATATTGAAATATAACTGTTTACAAATAATTTGAATTACCTACGTACAAATAGCATCTATAAACGTCAAATTACATTTGAAGGGGTGCTCTGCCCCTTAAATTCCTTAAAACAGTATATTAATTAAAATAATATTGAAATATAATGTACTGTTTACAAATAATTTGAATTATCTATACGTACAAATAGCATCTATAAACGTCAAACTACATTTTTTAATAAAACAATCTGGTCTCACATGATATCAACTCTATTCTAAGTAACTATGTATGTGATTTTTGACATTTGTGAAAGCTTGTACCCCTATTCTCCGTATCAACCGTTTAGTCCAGGAAAAATAGACGTACAACAAGAAAAAAATTTGTAACCGGCTAATACACCTAAGTATAAAGGTATGTGTGAAAGTTCCTCATCGATTTGATGTGTGCAAGTGTCAATTTTACATTTGTTATTGTAAAGTAATTAATATTTTGTTTCAGCGTATTGAACATGAATAAGACAAGTTTTTAATTATTTTTATTTATTTTTCAGAAAATGGGTCGGCGCCTATACAGGGTGATTCAGCACTGTCGTGCCAAACTTAAACCATAGATTGAGAAAAATATTTTAAGCAAAAAACTTCCAATAAACATGTGTCCGGAAATTTTTGGTTAGGGAACTACAGCCCACCAAAGATTTTCATCAAAATGAGTTTTTATTTAATATCTGGATAACCCTTTGTGATAAAATTATGAAATTTGGTATTCTGTTTAGTAATAATAAGTGTTATCGATTTCTCATATTAAACAATTATAATTTAGATCGGGGATGTATGAGGCCTGTGGGCCCATCAATTTTTATCTAGTATTTTTTGTTCTTTAATTTTTTTATAAAGTTGGGTACTAATTTAAGGTTATATGACACAAAATACGTAAAAATATACTTTGCTTATTTGTCATAAGATAAACCGTTTTCGAGTAATATCGATAGAAAAGAAAGCATGCAGAATTTAACTTAATACGGATGCTCCAAATTACAAAAAATAAATTTATATTCTTGTTCTATGATTAAAGGTAGGAAAAAAAGTTTATATAAAGAAACCTCCTAATATGAATCCTCTAAGATCTATAGCCAGTTGTAATACTGTATTATGTACTTTAATAATTTGACTAAAAAACGAAACTAAAAATGGCTATTTGTTGATAAGGATGCATTTTTTGAGGTATACTTATGTTAACTTTTTGTCTTAATTTTTATCATAGAACAAGAATATAAATTTATTATTTGTAATTTGAAGCATCCGTATTAAGTTAAATTCTGCATGATTTCTTTTCCATTGATATTCCTCGAAAACGGTTTATCCTATGACAAATAAGTAAAGTATGTTTTTGTGTATTTTGTATCATATAACCTTAAATAAGTCCCCAACTTTATAAAAATATTAAATAACAAAAAATACTAGATTAAAATCGATGGGCCCACTGACCCCATACATCCCCGGTCTAAATTATAATTGTTTAATATGAGAAATCGATAACACTTATTAATACTAAACAGAATATCAAATTTCATAATTTTATCACAAAGGGTTCTCTAGATATTAAATAAAAACTCATTTTTAGTAAAATCTTTGGAGGCCTGTAGTTCCCTCACGAAAAATTTCCGGACACATGTTCATTAGAAGTTTTTTGCTTAAAATATTTTTCTTAATCTGCGGTATAAGTTTGGCACGACAGTGCTGAATCACCCTGTATACAAGCCAAGAAGATGTAAAAATTGTACAATATATTTTAAACAATTTTGGAAAAATTCGCGGTGACGATTATTGGCAAGTGATGGAAAAGCAATTGGTATAATATATAGAAATAATGCCCAAAATTGTTTTATTGGGAAATGTATAATGTTGATCTATTTTGCAGAAAATAAAAAGAACATGGCAGTCGTTGAAGTCGCGGTTACGTTCGGTAATCATAAAAGAACTTACCGACAAAGAGAAATACAAAAAGATTACCGACGACGAAGCAAGATTACTAAGAAACTCGTAAGTGATTTGTAAAATATATAAAAAAATATTAATAATCAGTCTGTAAATTTATTTTAGGATAACGCCTATTTACAGGCCATATTATAATGAGATGGATGAAAATTTAAAAAAATTGCTGGCGGAAGATGCAGTAATAATACTATATACAAGCCAAGAAGATGTAAAAATTGTACAATATATTTTAAACAATTTTGGAAAAATTCGCGGTGACGATTATTGGCAAGTGATGGAAAAGCAATTGGTATAATATATAGAAATAATGCCCAAAATTGTTTTATTGGGAAATGTATAATGTTGATCTATTTTGCAGAAAATAAAAAGAACATGGCAGTCGTTGAAGTCGCGGTTACGTTCGGTAATCATAAAAGAACTTACCGACAAAGAGAAATACAAAAAGATTACCGACGACGAAGCAAGATTACTAAGAAACTCGTAAGTGATTTGTAAAATATATAAAAAAATATTAATAATCAGTCTGTAAATTTATTTTAGGATAACGCCTATTTACAGGCCATATTATAATGAGATGGATGAAAATTTAAAAAAATTGCTGGCGGAAGATGCAGTAATACTATATACAAGCCAAGAAGATGTAAAAATTGTACAATATATTTTAAACAATTTTGGAAAAATTCGCGGTGACGATTATTGGCAAGTGATGGAAAAGCAATTGGTATAATATATAGAAATAATGCCCAAAATTGTTTTATTGGGAAATTTATAATGTTGATCTATTTTACAGAAAATAAAAAGAACATGGCAGTCGTTGAAGTCGCGGTTACGTTCGGTAATCATAAAAGAACTTACCGACAAAGAGAAATACAAAAAGATTACCGACGACGAAGCAAGATTACTAAGAAACTCGTAAGTGATTTGTAAAATATATAAAAAAATATTAATAATCAGTCTGTAAATTTATTTTAGGATAACGCCTATTTACAGGCCATATTATAATGAGATGGATGAAAATTTAAAAAAATTGCTGGCGGAAGATGCAGTAATAATACTATATACAAGCCAAGAAGATGTAAAAATTGTACAATATATTTTAAACAATTTTGGAAAAATTCGCGGTGACGATTATTGGCAAGTGATGGAAAAGCAATTGGTATAATATATAGAAATAATGCCCAAAATTGTTTTATTGGGAAATGTATAATGTTGATCTATTTTGCAGAAAATAAAAAGAACATGGCAGTCGTTGAAGTCGCGGTTACGTTCGGTAATCATAAAAGAACTTACCGACAAAGAGAAATACAAAAAGATTACCGACGACGAAGCAAGATTACTAAGAAACTCGTAAGTGATTTGTAAAATATATAAAAAAATATTAATAATCAGTCTGTAAATTTATTTTAGGATAACGCCTATTTACAGGCCATATTATAATGAGATGGATGAAAATTTAAAAAAATTGCTGGCGGAAGATGCAGTAATAATACTATATACAAGCCAAGAAGATGTAAAAATTGTACAATATATTTTAAACAATTTTGGAAAAATTCGCGGTGACGATTATTGGCAAGTGATGGAAAAGCAATTGGTATAATATATAGAAATAATGCCCAAAATTGTTTTATTGGGAAATGTATAATGTTGATCTATTTTGCAGAAAATAAAAAGAACATGGCAGTCGTTGAAGTCGCGGTTACGTTCGGTAATCATAAAAGAACTTACCGACAAAGAGAAATACAAAAAGATTACCGACGACGAAGCAAGATTACTAAGAAACTCGTAAGTGATTTGTAAAATATATAAAAAAATATTAATAATCAGTCTGTAAATTTATTTTAGGATAACGCCTATTTACAGGCCATATTATAATGAGATGGATGAAAATTTAAAAAAATTGCTGGCGGAAGATGCAGTAATAATACTATATACAAGCCAAGAAGATGTAAAAATTGTACAATATATTTTAAACAATTTTGGAAAAATTCGCGGTGACGATTATTGGCAAGTGATGGAAAAGCAATTGGTATAATATATAGAAATAATGCCCAAAATTGTTTTATTGGGAAATGTATAATGTTGATCTATTTTGCAGAAAATAAAAAGAACATGGCAGTCGTTGAAGTCGCGGTTACGTTCGGTAATCATAAAAGAACTTACCGACAAAGAGAAATACAAAAAGATTACCGACGACGAAGCAAGATTACTAAGAAACTCGTAAGTGATTTGTAAAATATATAAAAAAATATTAATAATCAGTCTGTAAATTTATTTTAGGATAACGCCTATTTACAGGCCATATTATAATGAGATGGATGAAAATTTAAAAAAATTGCTGGCGGAAGATGCAGTAATAATACTATATACAAGCCAAGAAGATGTAAAAATTGTACAATATATTTTAAACAATTTTGGAAAAATTCGCGGTGACGATTATTGGCAAGTGATGGAAAAGCAATTGGTATAATATATAGAAATAATGCCCAAAATTGTTTTATTGGGAAATGTATAATGTTGATCTATTTTGCAGAAAATAAAAAGAACATGGCAGTCGTTGAAGTCGCGGTTACGTTCGGTAATCATAAAAGAACTTACCGACAAAGAGAAATACAAAAAGATTACCGACGACGAAGCAAGATTACTAAGAAACTCGTAAGTGATTTGTAAAATATATAAAAACATATTAATAATCAGTCTGTAAATTTATTTTAGGATAACGCCTATTTACAGGCCATATAATAATGAGATGGATGAAAATTTAAAAAAATTGCTGGCGGAAGATGCAGTAATAATACTATATACAAGCCAAGAAGATGTAAAAATTGTACAATATATTTTAAACAATTTTGGAAAAATTCGCGGTGACGATTATTGGCAAGTGATGGAAAAGCAATTGGTATAATATATAGAAATAATGCCCAAAATTGTTTTATTGGGAAATGTATAATGTTGATCTATTTTGCAGAAAATAAAAAGAACATGGCAGTCGTTGAAGTCGCGGTTACGTTCGGTAATCATAAAAGAACTTACCGACAAAGAGAAATACAAAAAGATTACCGACGACGAAGCAAGATTACTAAGAAACTCGTAAGTGATTTGTAAAATATATAAAAAAATATTAATAATCAGTCTGTAAATTTATTTTAGGATAACGCCTATTTACAGGCCATATTATAATGAGATGGATGAAAATTTTAAAAAATTGCTGGCGGAAGATGCAGTAATACTATATACAAGCCAAGAAGATGTAAAAATTGTACAATATATTTTAAACAATTTTGGAAAAATTCGCGGTGACGATTATTGGCAAGTGATGGAAAAGCAATTGGTATAATATATAGAAATAATGCCCAAAATTGTTTTATTGGGAAATGTATAATGTTGATCTATTTTACAGAAAATAAAAAGAACATGACAGTCGTTGAAGTCGCGGTTACGTTCGGTAATCATAAAAGAACTTACCGACAAAGAGAAATACAAAAAGATTACCGACGACGAAGCAAGATTACTAAGAAACTCGTAAGTGATTTGTAAAATATATAAAAAAATATTAATAATCAGTCTGTAAATTTATTTTAGGATAACGCCTATTTACAGGCCATATTATAATGAGATGGATGAAAATTTAAAAAAATTGCTGGCGGAAGATGCAGTAATAATACTATATACAAGCCAAGAAGATGTAAAAATTGTACAATATATTTTAAACAATTTTGGAAAAATTCGCGGTGACGATTATTGGCAAGTGATGGAAAAGCAATTGGTATAATATATAGAAATAATGCCCAAAATTGTTTTATTGGGAAATGTATAATGTTGATCTATTTTGCAGAAAACAAAAAGAACATGGCAGTCGTTGAAGTCGCGGTTACTTTCGGTAATCATAAAAGAACTTACCGACAAAGAGAAATACAAAAAGATTACCGACGACGAAGCAAGATTACTAAGAAACTCGTAAGTGATTTGTAAAATATATAAAAAAAATATTAATAATCAGTCTGTAAATTTATTTTAGGATAACGCCTATTTACAGGCCATATTATAATGAGATGGATGAAAATTTAAAAAAATTGCTGGCGGAAGATGCAGTAATAATACTATATACAAGCCAAGAAGATGTAAAAATTGTACAATATATTTTAAACAATTTTGGAAAAATTCGCGGTGACGATTATTGGCAAGTGATGGAAAAGCAATTGGTATAATATATAGAAATAATGCCCAAAATTGTTTTATTGGGAAATGTATAATGTTGATCTATTTTACAGAAAATAAAAAGAACATGACAGTCGTTGAAGTCGCGGTTACGTTCGGTAATCATAAAAGAACTTACCGACAAAGAGAAATACAAAAAGATTACCGACGACGAAGCAAGATTACTAAGAAACTCGTAAGTGATTTGTAAAATATATAAAAAAATATTAATAATCAGTCTGTAAATTTATTTTAGGATAACGCCTATTTACAGGCCATATTATAATGAGATGGATGAAAATTTAAAAAAATTGCTGGCGGAAGATGCAGTAATAATACTATATACAAGCCAAGAAGATGTAAAAATTGTACAATATATTTTAAACAATTTTGGAAAAATTCGCGGTGACGATTATTGGCAAGTGATGGAAAAGCAATTGGTATAATATATAGAAATAATGCCCAAAATTGTTTTATTGGGAAATGTATAATGTTGATCTATTTTGCAGAAAATAAAAAGAACATGGCAGTCGTTGAAGTCGCGGTTACGTTCGGTAATCATAAAAGAACTTACCGACAAAGAGAAATACAAAAAGATTACCGACGACGAAGCAAGATTACTAAGAAACTCGTAAGTGATTTGTAAAATATATAAAAAAATATTAATAATCAGTCTGTAAATTTATTTTAGGATAACGCCTATTTACAGGCCATATTATAATGAGATGGATGAAAATTTTAAAAAATTGCTGGCGGAAGATGCAGTAATAATACTATATACAAGCCAAGAAGATGTAAAAATTGTACAATATATTTTAAACAATTTTGGAAAAATTCGCGGTGACGATTATTGGCAAGTGATGGAAAAGCAATTGGTATAATATATAGAAATAATGCCCAAAATTGTTTTATTGGGAAATGTATAATGTTGATCTATTTTGCAGAAAATAAAAAGAACATGGCAGTCGTTGAAGTCGCGGTTACGTTCGGTAATCATAAAAGAACTTACCGACAAAGAGAAATACAAAAAGATTACCGACGACGAAGCAAGATTACTAAGAAACTCGTAAGTGATTTGTAAAATATATAAAAACATATTAATAATCAGTCTGTAAATTTATTTTAGGATAACGCCTATTTACAGGCCATATAATAATGAGATGGATGAAAATTTAAAAAAATTGCTGGCGGAAGATGCAGTAATAATACTATATACAAGCCAAGAAGATGTAAAAATTGTACAATATATTTTAAACAATTTTGGAAAAATTCGCGGTGACGATTATTGGCAAGTGATGGAAAAGCAATTGGTATAATATATAGAAATAATGCCCAAAATTGTTTTATTGGGAAATGTATAATGTTGATCTATTTTGCAGAAAATAAAAAGAACATGGCAGTCGTTGAAGTCGCGGTTACGTTCGGTAATCATAAAAGAACTTACCGACAAAGAGAAATACAAAAAGATTACCGACGACGAAGCAAGATTACTAAGAAACTCGTAAGTGATTTGTAAAATATATAAAAAAATATTAATAATCAGTCTGTAAATTTATTTTAGGATAACGCCTATTTACAGGCCATATTATAATGAGATGGATGAAAATTTTAAAAAATTGCTGGCGGAAGATGCAGTAATACTATATACAAGCCAAGAAGATGTAAAAATTGTACAATATATTTTAAACAATTTTGGAAAAATTCGCGGTGACGATTATTGGCAAGTGATGGAAAAGCAATTGGTATAATATATAGAAATAATGCCCAAAATTGTTTTATTGGGAAATGTATAATGTTGATCTATTTTACAGAAAATAAAAAGAACATGACAGTCGTTGAAGTCGCGGTTACGTTCGGTAATCATAAAAGAACTTACCGACAAAGAGAAATACAAAAAGATTACCGACGACGAAGCAAGATTACTAAGAAACTCGTAAGTGATTTGTAAAATATATAAAAAAATATTAATAATCAGTCTGTAAATTTATTTTAGGATAACGCCTATTTACAGGCCATATTATAATGAGATGGATGAAAATTTAAAAAAATTGCTGGCGGAAGATGCAGTAATAATACTATATACAAGCCAAGAAGATGTAAAAATTGTACAATATATTTTAAACAATTTTGGAAAAATTCGCGGTGACGATTATTGGCAAGTGATGGAAAAGCAATTGGTATAATATATAGAAATAATGCCCAAAATTGTTTTATTGGGAAATGTATAATGTTGATCTATTTTGCAGAAAACAAAAAGAACATGGCAGTCGTTGAAGTCGCGGTTACGTTCGGTAATCATAAAAGAACTTACCGACAAAGAGAAATACAAAAAGATTACCGACGACGAAGCAAGATTACTAAGAAACTCGTAAGTGATTTGTAAAATATATAAAAAAAATATTAATAATCAGTCTGTAAATTTATTTTAGGATAACGCCTATTTACAGGCCATATTATAATGAGATGGATGAAAATTTAAAAAAATTGCTGGCGGAAGATGCAGTAATAATACTATATACAAGCCAAGAAGATGTAAAAATTGTACAATATATTTTAAACAATTTTGGAAAAATTCGCGGTGACGATTATTGGCAAGTGATGGAAAAGCAATTGGTATAATATATAGAAATAATGCCCAAAATTGTTTTATTGGGAAATGTATAATGTTGATCTATTTTACAGAAAATAAAAAGAACATGACAGTCGTTGAAGTCGCGGTTACGTTCGGTAATCATAAAAGAACTTACCGACAAAGAGAAATACAAAAAGATTACCGACGACGAAGCAAGATTACTAAGAAACTCGTAAGTGATTTGTAAAATATATAAAAAAATATTAATAATCAGTCTGTAAATTTATTTTAGGATAACGCCTATTTACAGGCCATATTATAATGAGATGGATGAAAATTTAAAAAAATTGCTGGCGGAAGATGCAGTAATAATACTATATACAAGCCAAGAAGATGTAAAAATTGTACAATATATTTTAAACAATTTTGGAAAAATTCGCGGTGACGATTATTGGCAAGTGATGGAAAAGCAATTGGTATAATATATAGAAATAATGCCCAAAATTGTTTTATTGGGAAATGTATAATGTTGATCTATTTTGCAGAAAACAAAAAGAACATGGCAGTCGTTGAAGTCGCGGTTACGTTCGGTAATCATAAAAGAACTTACCGACAAAGAGAAATACAAAAAGATTACCGACGACGAAGCAAGATTACTAAGAAACTCGTAAGTGATTTGTAAAATATATAAAAAAAATATTAATAATCAGTCTGTAAATTTATTTTAGGATAACGCCTATTTACAGGCCATATTATAATGAGATGGATGAAAATTTAAAAAAATTGCTGGCGGAAGATGCAGTAATAATACTATATACAAGCCAAGAAGATGTAAAAATTGTACAATATATTTTAAACAATTTTGGAAAAATTCGCGGTGACGATTATTGGCAAGTGATGGAAAAGCAATTGGTATAATATATAGAAATAATGCCCAAAATTGTTTTATTGGGAAATGTATAATGTTGATCTATTTTGCAGAAAATAAAAAGAACATGGCAGTCGTTGAAGTCGCGGTTACGTTCGGTAATCATAAAAGAACTTACCGACAAAGAGAAATACAAAAAGATTACCGACGACGAAGCAAGATTACTAAGAAACTCGTAAGTGATTTGTAAAATATATAAAAAAATATTAATAATCAGTCTGTAAATTTATTTTAGGATAACGCCTATTTACAGGCCATATTATAATGAGATGGATGAAAATTTAAAAAAATTGCTGGCGGAAGATGCAGTAATAATACTATATACAAGCCAAGAAGATGTAAAAATTGTACAATATATTTTAAACAATTTTGGAAAAATTCGCGGTGACGATTATTGGCAAGTGATGGAAAAGCAATTGGTATAATATATAGAAATAATGCCCAAAATTGTTTTATTGGGAAATGTATAATGTTGATCTATTTTGCAGAAAATAAAAAGAACATGGCAGTCGTTGAAGTCGCGGTTACGTTCGGTAATCATAAAAGAACTTACCGACAAAGAGAAATACAAAAAGATTACCGACGACGAAGCAAGATTACTAAGAAACTCGTAAGTGATTTGTAAAATATATAAAAAAATATTAATAATCAGTCTGTAAATTTATTTTAGGATAACGCCTATTTACAGGCCATATTATAATGAGATGGATGAAAATTTAAAAAAATTGCTGGCGGAAGATGCAGTAATAATACTATATACAAGCCAAGAAGATGTAAAAATTGTACAATATATTTTAAACAATTTTGGAAAAATTCGCGGTGACGATTATTGGCAAGTGATGGAAAAGCAATTGGTATAATATATAGAAATAATGCCCAAAATTGTTTTATTGGGAAATGTATAATGTTGATCTATTTTGCAGAAAATAAAAAGAACATGGCAGTCGTTGAAGTCGCGGTTACGTTCGGTAATCATAAAAGAACTTACCGACAAAGAGAAATACAAAAAGATTACCGACGACGAAGCAAGATTACTAAGAAACTCGTAAGTGATTTGTAAAATATATAAAAACATATTAATAATCAGTCTGTAAATTTATTTTAGGATAACGCCTATTTACAGGCCATATAATAATGAGATGGATGAAAATTTAAAAAAATTGCTGGCGGAAGATGCAGTAATAATACTATATACAAGCCAAGAAGATGTAAAAATACTCTGCCTTGTAAATGCACGGTGCTTCCTCGTGCTAAATTCATCAAAGGTAGTTAATTATTGAACAATTTAAATAAAAACCGATAATGTATTCAGATGAACTGCCTGTCATTGGTTAACCATTTAATTTTCATACTATTTTAATAAAAAAAATTAATTTTACATTTTTCTTAATACGCGCCTGGTTATTATGTCGTATATTTTGAATTTTTTGACAATTTCAATCAAAATCATTATTTTTCTGCTATACGAATGTCAAAATGACATTTAAAATATGTCAAAGTAAATAGCAATTTAAAAAAAACAAATGACGATTTTTATAAAGCAAATTGGGATAAATCTTTGTAAGGGAATATTTTACAACAAACGTAGGTGACCTATATTATAGAAAATTGAATGCTCTACAAAAAAGGTTCTATAAAATTTTCACGCAACATGTATCTTTCTTGAGATATCTTCAAAATATAAATCTTTTGGGATGTCACCCCTCCCCCTTACACACAATTTTAATTATTTTGAAATGGGACCGTCCTCAAGCCAGACCAAACCAACCAACCAAGTTTCATCAATATCGGTTCAGTGGTTCATGAGTTAAGCGTGTGACAAGGATTGGGACACACACACACACACACACACACACACACACACACACACACACACACACACACACACACACACACACGGAACAAATTTTCTGCTAAACAAATGTCAAAATGACATTTAATATGTCAAAGTAAATAGCAGTTTTAAAAAACAAATGACGATTTTCTTAAATCAAATTCAGATAGATCTTTGTAAGGGAATATTTTACAACAAAAGTAGGTGACCTATATTATAGAGAATTGGATGCTCTACAAAAAAGGTTCTATAAAATTTTCACGTAACATGTGTCTTTCTTGAGATATCTTCAAAAAATAAATCTTTTTGGATGTCACCCCTCCCCCTTACACACAATTTTAATTATTTTGAAATGGGACCGTCCTCAAGCCAGACCAAACCAACCAACCAAGTTTCATCAATATCGGTTCAGTGGTTCATGAGTTAAGCGTGTGACAAGGATTGGGGGACAGACACACAGACAGACAGACACACACACACACACACACACACACACACAGACAGACAGACACGGAACAAAAAGTGTTTGTCTTGACCTGAAACGGATAAATAAAGTAAAATTTTTGAAATCGGAGAACAAATTTTTTTTCTCGTTTAAAAACGATAACGAAGCTTCTCGTATCTTCGATATTGCGAGGAAGCAATTGTACAATATATTTTAAACAATTTTGGAAAAATTCGCGGTGACGATTATTGGCAAGTGATGGAAAAGCAATTGGTATAATATATAGAAATAATGCCCAAAATTGTTTTATTGGGAAATGTATAATGTTGATCTATTTTGCAGAAAATAAAAAGAACATGGCAGTCGTTGAAGTCGCGGTTACGTTCGGTAATCATAAAAGAACTTACCGACAAAGAGAAATACAAAAAGATTACCGACGACGAAGCAAGATTACTAAGAAACTCGTAAGTGATTTGTAAAATATATAAAAAAATATTAATAATCAGTCTGTAAATTTATTTTAGGATAACGCCTATTTACAGGCCATATTATAATGAGATGGATGAAAATTTAAAAAAATTGCTGGCGGAAGATGCAGTAATAATACTATATACAAGCCAAGAAGATGTAAAAATTGTACAATATATTTTAAACAATTTTGGAAAAATTCGCGGTGACGATTATTGGCAAGTGATGGAAAAGCAATTGGTATAATATATAGAAATAATGCCCAAAATTGTTTTATTGGGAAATGTATAATGTTGATCTATTTTGCAGAAAATAAAAAGAACATGGCAGTCGTTGAAGTCGCGGTTACGTTCGGTAATCATAAAAGAACTTACCGACAAAGAGAAATACAAAAAGATTACCGACGACGAAGCAAGATTACTAAGAAACTCGTAAGTGATTTGTAAAATATATAAAAAAATATTAATAATCAGTCTGTAAATTTATTTTAGGATAACGCCTATTTACAGGCCATATTATAATGAGATGGATGAAAATTTAAAAAAATTGCTGGCGGAAGATGCAGTAATAATACTATATACAAGCCAAGAAGATGTAAAAATTGTACAATATATTTTAAACAATTTTGGAAAAATTCGCGGTGACGATTATTGGCAAGTGATGGAAAAGCAATTGGTATAATATATAGAAATAATGCCCAAAATTGTTTTATTGGGAAATGTATAATGTTGATCTATTTTGCAGAAAACAAAAAGAACATGGCAGTCGTTGAAGTCGCGGTTACGTTCGGTAATCATAAAAGAACTTACCGACAAAGAGAAATACAAAAAGATTACCGACGACGAAGCAAGATTACTAAGAAACTCGTAAGTGATTTGTAAAATATATAAAAAAATATTAATAATCAGTCTGTAAATTTATTTTAGGATAACGCCTATTTACAGGCCATATTATAATGAGATGGATGAAAATTTAAAAAAATTGCTGGCGGAAGATGCAGTAATAATACTATATACAAGCCAAGAAGATGTAAAAATTGTACAATATATTTTAAACAATTTTGGAAAAATTCGCGGTGACGATTATTGGCAAGTGATGGAAAAGCAATTGGTATAATATATAGAAATAATGCCCAAAATTGTTTTATTGGGAAATGTATAATGTTGATCTATTTTGCAGAAAATAAAAAGAACATGGCAGTCGTTGAAGTCGCGGTTACGTTCGGTAATCATAAAAGAACTTACCGACAAAGAGAAATACAAAAAGATTACCGACGACGAAGCAAGATTACTAAGAAACTCGTAAGTGATTTGTAAAATATATAAAAAAATATTAATAATCAGTCTGTAAATTTATTTTAGGATAACGCCTATTTACAGGCCATATTATAATGAGATGGATGAAAATTTAAAAAAATTGCTGGCGGAAGATGCAGTAATACTATATACAAGCCAAGAAGATGTAAAAATTGTACAATATATTTTAAACAATTTTGGAAAAATTCGCGGTGACGATTATTGGCAAGTGATGGAAAAGCAATTGGTATAATATATAGAAATAATGCCCAAAATTGTTTTATTGGGAAATGTATAATGTTGATCTATTTTGCAGAAAATAAAAAGAACATGGCAGTCGTTGAAGTCGCGGTTACGTTCGGTAATCATAAAAGAACTTACCGACAAAGAGAAATACAAAAAGATTACCGACGACGAAGCAAGATTACTAAGAAACTCGTAAGTGATTTGTAAAATATATAAAAAAATATTAATAATCAGTCTGTAAATTTATTTTAGGATAACGCCTATTTACAGGCCATATTATAATGAGATGGATGAAAATTTAAAAAAATTGCTGGCGGAAGATGCAGTAATACTATATACAAGCCAAGAAGATGTAAAAATTGTACAATATATTTTAAACAATTTTGGAAAAATTCGCGGTGACGATTATTGGCAAGTGATGGAAAAGCAATTGGTATAATATATAGAAATAATGCCCAAAATTGTTTTATTGGGAAATGTATAATGTTGATCTATTTTACAGAAAATAAAAAGAACATGACAGTCGTTGAAGTCGCGGTTACGTTCGGTAATCATAAAAGAACTTACCGACAAAGAGAAATACAAAAAGATTACCGACGACGAAGCAAGATTACTAAGAAACTCGTAAGTGATTTGTAAAATATATAAAAAAATATTAATAATCAGTCTGTAAATTTATTTTAGGATAACGCCTATTTACAGGCCATATTATAATGAGATGGATGAAAATTTAAAAAAATTGCTGGCGGAAGATGCAGTAATAATACTATATACAAGCCAAGAAGATGTAAAAATTGTACAATATATTTTAAACAATTTTGGAAAAATTCGCGGTGACGATTATTGGCAAGTGATGGAAAAGCAATTGGTATAATATATAGAAATAATGCCCAAAATTGTTTTATTGGGAAATGTATAATGTTGATCTATTTTGCAGAAAACAAAAAGAACATGGCAGTCGTTGAAGTCGCGGTTACGTTCGGTAATCATAAAAGAACTTACCGACAAAGAGAAATACAAAAAGATTACCGACGACGAAGCAAGATTACTAAGAAACTCGTAAGTGATTTGTAAAATATATAAAAAAATATTAATAATCAGTCTGTAAATTTATTTTAGGATAACGCCTATTTACAGGCCATATTATAATGAGATGGATGAAAATTTAAAAAAATTGCTGGCGGAAGATGCAGTAATAATACTATATACAAGCCAAGAAGATGTAAAAATTGTACAATATATTTTAAACAATTTTGGAAAAATTCGCGGTGACGATTATTGGCAAGTGATGGAAAAGCAATTGGTATAATATATAGAAATAATGCCCAAAATTGTTTTATTGGGAAATGTATAATGTTGATCTATTTTGCAGAAAATAAAAAGAACATGGCAGTCGTTGAAGTCGCGGTTACGTTCGGTAATCATAAAAGAACTTACCGACAAAGAGAAATACAAAAAGATTACCGACGACGAAGCAAGATTACTAAGAAACTCGTAAGTGATTTGTAAAATATATAAAAAAATATTAATAATTAGTCTGTAAATTTATTTTAGGATAACGCCTATTTACAGGCCATATTATAATGAGATGGATGAAAATTTAAAAAAATTGCTGGCGGAAGATGCAGTAATAATACTATATACAAGCCAAGAAGATGTAAAAATTGTACAATATATTTTAAACAATTTTGGAAAAATTCGCGGTGACGATTATTGGCAAGTGATGGAAAAGCAATTGGTATAATATATAGAAATAATGCCCAAAATTGTTTTATTGGGAAATGTATAATGTTGATCTATTTTGCAGAAAACAAAAAGAACATGGCAGTCGTTGAAGTCGCGGTTACGTTCGGTAATCATAAAAGAACTTACCGACAAAGAGAAATACAAAAAGATTACCGACGACGAAGCAAGATTACTAAGAAACTCGTAAGTGATTTGTAAAATATATAAAAAAATATTAATAATCAGTCTGTAAATTTATTTTAGGATAACGCCTATTTACAGGCCATATTATAATGAGATGGATGAAAATTTAAAAAAATTGCTGGCGGAAGATGCAGTAATAATACTATATACAAGCCAAGAAGATGTAAAAATTGTACAATATATTTTAAACAATTTTGGAAAAATTCGCGGTGACGATTATTGGCAAGTGATGGAAAAGCAATTGGTATAATATATAGAAATAATGCCCAAAATTGTTTTATTGGGAAATGTATAATGTTGATCTATTTTGCAGAAAATAAAAAGAACATGGCAGTCGTTGAAGTCGCGGTTACGTTCGGTAATCATAAAAGAACTTACCGACAAAGAGAAATACAAAAAGATTACCGACGACGAAGCAAGATTACTAAGAAACTCGTAAGTGATTTGTAAAATATATAAAAACATATTAATAATCAGTCTGTAAATTTATTTTAGGATAACGCCTATTTACAGGCCATATAATAATGAGATGGATGAAAATTTAAAAAAATTGCTGGCGGAAGATGCAGTAATAATACTATATACAAGCCAAGAAGATGTAAAAATACTCTGCCTTGTAAATGCACGGTGCTTCCTCGTGCTAAATTCATCAAAGGTAGTTAATTATTGAACAATTTAAATAAAAACCGATAATGTATTCAGATGAACTGCCTGTCATTGGTTAACCATTTAATTTTCATACTATTTTAATAAAAAAAATTAATTTTACATTTTTCTTAATACGCGCCTGGTTATTATGTCGTATATTTTGAATTTTTTGACAATTTCAATCAAAATCATTATTTTTCTGCTATACGAATGTCAAAATGACATTTAAAATATGTCAAAGTAAATAGCAATTTAAAAAAAACAAATGACGATTTTTATAAAGCAAATTGGGATAAATCTTTGTAAGGGAATATTTTACAACAAACGTAGGTGACCTATATTATAGAAAATTGAATGCTCTACAAAAAAGGTTCTATAAAATTTTCACGCAACATGTATCTTTCTTGAGATATCTTCAAAATATAAATCTTTTGGGATGTCACCCCTCCCCCTTACACACAATTTTAATTATTTTGAAATGGGACCGTCCTCAAGCCAGACCAAACCAACCAACCAAGTTTCATCAATATCGGTTCAGTGGTTCATGAGTTAAGCGTGTGACAAGGATTGGGACACACACACACACACACACACACACACACACACACACACACACACACACACACACACACAGACACGGAACAAATTTTCTGCTAAACAAATGTCAAAATGACATTTAATATGTCAAAGTAAATAGCAGTTTTAAAAAACAAATGACGATTTTCTTAAATCAAATTCAGATAGATCTTTGTAAGGGAATATTTTACAACAAAAGTAGGTGACCTATATTATAGAGAATTGGATGCTCTACAAAAAAGGTTCTATAAAATTTTCACGTAACATGTGTCTTTCTTGAGATATCTTCAAAAAATAAATCTTTTTGGATGTCACCCCTCCCCCTTACACACAATTTTAATTATTTTGAAATGGGACCGTCCTCAAGCCAGACCAAACCAACCAACCAAGTTTCATCAATATCGGTTCAGTGGTTCATGAGTTAAGCGTGTGACAAGGATTGGGGGACAGACACACAGACAGACAGACACACACACACACACACACACACACACAGACAGACAGACACGGAACAAAAAGTGTTTGTCTTGACCTGAAACGGATAAATAAAGTAAAATTTTTGAAATCGGAGAACAAATTTTTTTTCTCGTTTAAAAACGATAACGAAGCTTCTCGTATCTTCGATATTGCGAGGAAGCAATTGTACAATATATTTTAAACAATTTTGGAAAAATTCGCGGTGACGATTATTGGCAAGTGATGGAAAAGCAATTGGTATAATATATAGAAATAATGCCCAAAATTGTTTTATTGGGAAATGTATAATGTTGATCTATTTTGCAGAAAATAAAAAGAACATGGCAGTCGTTGAAGTCGCGGTTACGTTCGGTAATCATAAAAGAACTTACCGACAAAGAGAAATACAAAAAGATTACCGACGACGAAGCAAGATTACTAAGAAACTCGTAAGTGATTTGTAAAATATATAAAAAAATATTAATAATTAGTCTGTAAATTTATTTTAGGATAACGCCTATTCACAGGCCATATTATAATGAGATGGATGAAAATTTAAAAAAATTGCTGGCGGAAGATGCAGTAATACTATATACAAGCCAAGAAGATGTAAAAATTGTACAATATATTTTAAACAATTTTGGAAAAATTCGCGGTGACGATTATTGGCAAGTGATGGAAAAGCAATTGGTATAATATATAGAAATAATGCCCAAAATTGTTTTATTGGGAAATGTATAATGTTGATCTATTTTACAGAAAATAAAAAGAACATGGCAGTCGTTGAAGTCGCGGTTATGTTCGGTAATCATAAAAGAACTTACCGACAAAGAGAAATACAAAAAGATTACCGACGACGAAGCAAGATTACTAAGAAACTCGTAAGTGATTTGTAAAATATATAAAAAAATATTAATAATCAGTCTGTAAATTTATTTTAGGATAACGCCTATTTACAGGCCATATTATAATGAGATGGATGAAAATTTAAAAAAATTGCTGGCGGAAGATGCAGTAATACTATATACAAGCCAAGAAGACGTTGATTAATAATATAACTTACTAATATCTCGTACTTTTATAATTGTTCTTGTTTAAGGAAAACACATTCATACGCAGCGCAGAAAACAGTAACCAGGTGTGTTAATTAATAAGGAAATCTTTAAATTTTTTTGTTATGTAGAAAAAATAAATTTTGCCAAAAATATTAGCTATTTGTGAAGCTAATATTTTACAGCCGGGATAATAAAATCAAATAAATTACATCAACCTGAAGAATGGTTGAATCTCGTCGCGTCGCGAATAAATTTTTTGTCTTCATGATATGTGGTTTGTTCTTGCTTGTTGTGTATATAAACTTGTTCAAAATGGCGTTGGTTGGCACCGCACGTGGTCGTTGAATTAAATTACTTCAAGGTTGCGGGTAGCGGTACGGTCCTTGATATCAGTTCGGTTTTGAAACTTGGTAAAATGATGTCATCATACTAGTATAATTTTCGATTTCTTTATTTATTTTTTTTGCGAAAAAAGCCTCGGATATAACATTTGTAGTAGGTAGTAGTTGTCTCGTGCAGTGTTATAAACGGATATAATGGTATCGAACACTAACTCGTTGATTTAAATTTTATACTGCTATGCGGTATTGTTATACGAAGCGACGCAGATCAGAAGTGTACTGTCTGCTGGTCAAAGCCTCTCTACTCTCTTGCGCATCACGCAGTCTGCACCGTACGTCTCGTAGTGGTGGGGGATGACCGCGCAGGATATACTTTACAATCTGATACTTGGTGCGTGGCCTCCCCTTTTACACTAACTTGGATTCGTCTGACGTGTTTATCAATGTTATATGTATTTTGACTATTTTGTTGTATAGAAATGTACATATATTTTGTTTTAGCTTTGATTTGCTTTTCTAAAATTCAGACTACGTCGAGTTAACGCTAAGATATCCGACATTAAATGTAAAAGAATCCTTTTGTCTTTGATCATCGATATTTCAGCAAATAATAATTGCACAGTAAATCTAAGGACGGTTTTGAAAACTACTATTTATTTAATTATTTATTTATTTATTTACACAAAATTTAATGTTACATTTGACGTCAATAATAATTAATAAGTACTTTACGGTGTTGGAACCATGTATAATAATTACAATTTAACCGTCAATACACCATTCTGCCATAAGAGCACATGTTAATTTCGTTAATTTAAAAAAATAATTACTCTCAAACTATGTAGTAGAACCTTCTGAAATTTTGTGTGGGTTCTTCAGTTTTATTAAGGAATAACTCCTCCAAATTTAAACCATTTCTCCGGGAAATGAGATACCTGCCATACATCCTTAATTCAAATTACTAACGATACTTATTTATAAAATACTTATTGTTGTCTATTGATTAAAATACATACATATTAGAGATGTAACGAATGTATGATTTTAAACATTCGCGAATGCGATTACAAATATTAGCTGTCGATATTTGCGAATATTGACTGATCGATATTAATTAAAATATTAATATTTTTTTAAATTATGGTTGATCAGTATTCTTTAGATCTTCAAGGACAATTTGAGACCAATTTTGATTTGAACCAAAATTATAATTTCTAAATTTTTCCTCGAAATAAACATTTTTACGTTTTTTTAAATCCTCTAGGAAGAGAATTTTTCTGTCAAATTCAATATTTTTGGTCCCAATCGATTCGTCTAAGTGTCCCCAATAAATATCAACCATAAAAACACCCCGTCATCGATTTAGATTTTGAGAAAAATTGAAAAAAATCTTGAAAACTCCAACTATTGCGGCTTATTATGGTTACACAGAGGTTGTCAGAACGTTGCTGAATAAAAGTGTAGATTATGTATAAAATCTTTTCATAATTCACACGCGTAAGCCGGCACATTGCCTTTGAGGAAGTGTATTATATGTATTATCCTTTATTTACGGTAAAAACAAAGACACATGGTTGTACCAGCTTCGAAAAAAGAAATGGTTGCTGGTTATTCTATACAATTTTCCTTTATCATCAGTTGTGGTAGCGTTTAATAACTTAATACTCTTGTGGAAAACGATGATGGACAAAAGGGATATTCAAGATAAAACAGAGCATTTATTAGGACTGCAGATGTATTATAGTTATATGAACTTGTTACCACAGTTGACGCTATGTGGAGATATTTTAAATTACATACGAATGTTTAAGAATAAAAAAATACTACATATGTTATTTTTTTATTTTGAAATGATGTCGCAATAGCAGAAAATAATTGATGATAATAAATTAAGATAATAATGAAAATACAATGTATTTTATTCTTTGTTTACAAATATGGTCAAAACAAAAACACATGGTTGTACCAGCTTCGAAAAAAGGAATGGTTGCTGGTTATTCTCTACAATATTCTTTTAGAGACAGTTGTGGTAGCGTTTAATAACTTAATACTCTTGTGGAAAACGAAGATGGACAAAAGGGATATTCGACATAAAACAGAGAATTTATTAGGACTGCAGATGTATGATAGTTACCTAGAGGCATTACCACAGTTGGCGCTACAGTTGTTCATTATATTAAACAATGTAGAGCAAGAAACACAGGACACGAGCTTCATGAGTAAGACACAGACACAAGTGAGTGTGACATTATATTAGTTAGAGTGCACTCTTGTTGTAGGTAAATATCTACAACATTGTCTACTACACTACACATTAGTGAGACCCTGTGTTGTAGAATATCTCAAATAACATACATTGTTAACATTACAGACATGTTGCAGTGGGGTTCAATTGCTCTTTGCTCACTGTGGCAAGAGTTACGTATTCATTTGAAACAAGTAACAAAAACGACATTGGAATTATTGAAGAAAACACTTTACTCTGTGTTAGCTATTGCAAGAGTTACATATTCTGTTGCAACAAATCACATAGGCAACATTGGAGTTATTGAAGCAACCGCATAGTTTACTAACACGTTGTTCCTTATTGGTAAGTACTCATTAGCGTGAATGTACAACAATGGTGTGACAAAGTGTGTCTGTTTGAGGGACACACTTAACTAGTGAGATATAGTTAGATATTTGAACAGTGTTGTTGTTGTATTTGTTACAGTTTCACGTATGTTTGTTGTGTCAATGGGGTTCACAGTTTCACCAACAGTGACGGAGGCGTGTCTGTTACTGTACTAGAGTGTTGTAGCTGTGACCAGGTATCGCAAGGACAGAGAGGAACAATACACAGTAACTAGAAGTATCCTAGGCAGTGCAGTGAACGCTACAATAGATATATTCTATTATAATTGGTATTCCCCTGATACTGTTGTCTATAAGAAGTTGCAAGTGCAGTATTCATTTGAAACAAGTAACAAATACGACATTGGAATTATTGAAGCAATCACTTTACTCTGTGTTAACTGTTGCAAGAGTGACATATTCATATGCAACAAATGGTATAGACCATAGGTGTCCAACCTTTTGACCTTTGCGGGCCGCAGAGAGCAAAAAAATAGCGCAAAATTTTGTTAATGGCCGCACAAAAATTTTAAGACCTTTTTTCGTTGGCTTAATTAATTAATTAATATCCTCTGTATTTATACTTTATATGACAAAAAAACTGAAGACCTTTGTTTTTTTACCTAATATCATTAATTATTTTCATATTTTATTTTTTTTAAATCTGATGCGGGCCGCACGAAGAATGCTCGGGGGCCGCATGCGGCCCACGGGCCACGGGTTGGACAAGCCTGGTATAGACAACATTAGAGTTGTTGAAGCAGCCACACAGTTTACCAACACGTTGTTTCTTATTAGTAAGTACTCATTAGCGTGACAAAGTACAACAGTGGCGTGACAAAGTGTGTCTGTTTGAGAGACACACAGACTTTGTGAGAGATAGTTAGACATTTGAACAATGTTGTTGTTGTATTTGTTACAGTTTGACGTATGTTTGTTGTGTCAATGGGGTTCACAGTTTCACCAACAGTGACGGGGGTGTGTCTGTTACAACACTAGAGTGTTGTAATTGTGACCAGGTATCGCAAGGACTGAGAGGAACAATACACAGTAACTAGAAGTATCCTAGGCAGTGCAGTGAACGCTACAATAGATATATTCTATTATAATTGGTATTCCCCTGATACTGTTATCTATAGGAAGTTATCTGTACGCACGTTTACGTACACAATGTACAATGTTGTAAACACAACACTGTGGTGTGCATTAGACAGTAACACACACGGTACTGTCTGGTACTACGTGGTACCTGCAATATCTGTTTCACTATACATACTGTATGTACCACTCATGTCGTTAGAAAGATACTTAAGAAACAAACGTATAACAGTCTAGTTCATTAGAAAACACAAGCCATAATAGAGTGTTGTAGCTGTGGCCGAGTATCGCAAGGACAGAGAGGAACAATACACTAACTACAAGTAGCATAGACAGTGCGTGCAGTGAACACTACAATAGAGATATTCTATTATAGTTGGTATTCCCCTGATACTGTTATCTATATGAAGTTATATGTACGCACGTTTACGTACACAATGTACACATTACAATGTGGTGTGTATTAGACAGTAACACATACGGTACTGTCTGGTACTACGTGGTACCTGCATACTGTATGTACCACTAGTGTGGTTAGAGGGATATTTTGTTAACAAACAAACGTATAACAAGAGCCTAGTTTGTTAGAAAACTCAAACCAATTATAATAATATCTAAATAATTGAAATATTTAGTTTAAAGTTAATTTCTATGAATATTTTGTTTGTATTTTTGTTTTCACTTTATATTATATAATAAATGCAAGTATTTACAACCTCCGTGTTTTATTTATTTATTGTAAATGTTATTGTAGAAGAAAATCTAAGATTATATTAATCCTTAGTGAAATAGTTGAGTTATTATTTATACAGGGTCCTCCAATAGTGCGTCCGACATTGTTTTACGCCCAAACTATTGAAGATAGAGAGTTAGGATAAAAATTTTACTATATATATCGACCCTAAAGAATTTCAGGAAAATATTTTCAACCCCCTAAAACCGCTCCTTGGGGGGTAGTTTGAGGGGTACATACCCGTTTCTCAGTAAAATCAAATGGAATGGTATATCAAAAAGTACATATTTGTAAAGATAATGAAAAAATAAGAAACTTTCGTAAAACAAAAATTTTCATACTTTCAATTGTTTAAAAAATATGGCGACTTGTTATCAAATTTTAGAGTTTTACTCAAAGTGCTCTAATTTCGTTAAATATTTATGGAATTTTATTATTATTTTAAATTTAGAAAGTGAAAATAATGAACTTTGTAAAGATGTATGATTATTTGAGATTTTAATAGTTTAAAGTGTCATACTCGACATACCAAAAATTGAAAAGTTCAATTAGGGATAATTCAAAATTTTTAAATACAATGGTATATCAATTAGTACTTTTTCTTAAAGAAGATATGTAAATAAAGAGTTTTTGATAAAAAAAAATAAAATTAAAAATTTTAATTTTCAGTTTTCAATTTTAAAATTATAATTTTAAAATTTAAATTTTCTTAACAAAAGTTGTTTATTTACATATCTTTTTTAAGAAAAAGTACTAATTGATATACCGTTGTATTTGAAAATTTCGAATTATCCCTAGTTGAACTTTTGAATTTTTGATATATCGCGTATGACACTTTAAACTATCAAAATCACAAATAATCATACATCTTTACAAAGTTCATTATTTTCACTTTCTAAATTTGAAAAAATAATAAAATTCCATTAATTTTTAATGAAATTAGAGCACTTTTAGTGAAACCCTAAAATTTGAGAACAAGTCGCCATATTTTTTAAACAATTGAAAGTATGAAAATTTTTGTTTTACAAAAGTTTCTTATTTTTTAATGATCTTTACAAATATGTACTTTTTGATATACCATTCCATTTGATTTAACTGAGAAACGGGTATGTACCCCTCAAACTACCCCCCAAGGAGCGGTTTTAGGGGGTTGAAAATATTTTCCTGAAATTCTTTAGGGTCAATATATACAGGGTCCTCCAATAGTGTGTCCGGCATTGTTTTACGCCCAAACTATTGAAGATAGAGTTTTAGAGTAAAAAATTTACTATATATATTGACCCTAAAGAATTTCAGGAAAATATTTTCAGCCCTCTAAAACTGCTCCTTGGGGGGTAGTTTGAGGGGTACATGCCCGTTTCTCAGCAAAATCAAATAGAATGGTATATCAAAAAGTACATATTTGTAAAGATCATAAAAAATTAAGAAACTTTTATAAAACAAAATTTTTTATACTTTCAATTGTTTAAAAAATATGGCGACTTGTTCGCAAATTTTAGGGTTTGACTAAAAGTGCTCTAATTTCTCTAAATATTAATGGAATTTTATTATTTTTTTAAATTCAGAAAGAAGAAATAATGAACTTTGTAAAGATGTATTATTATTTGAGATTTTAATAGTTAAAAGTGTCATACTCGACATACCAAAAATTGAAAAGTTCAATTAGGAATAATTAAAAAATTTTAAATACAATGGTATATCAATTAGTACTTTTTCTTAAAGAAGATATGTAAATAAACAACTTTTGATAAAAAAAATTAAAATTAAAAAATTTAATTTTCAGTTTTCAATTTTAAAATTATATTTTTGAATTTTAAAATTTCTTAACAAAAGTTGTTTATTTACATATCTTTTTTAAGATAAAGTACTAATTGATATACCGTTGTATTTGAAAATTTCGAATTATCCCTAGTTGAACTTTTGAATTTTTGATATATCATGTATGACACTTTAAACTATCAAAATCAAAAATAGTCATAAATCTTTACAAAGTTTATTATTTCTACTTTCTAAATTTGAAAAAATTATAAAATTCCATTAATATTTAACGAAATTAGAGCACTTTTAGTAAAACTCTAAATTTTGAGAACAAGTCGCCATATTTTTTAAACAATTGAAAGTATGAAAATTTTTGTTTTACAAAAGTTTCTTATTTTTTTATGATCTTTACAAATATGTACTTTTTGATATACCATTCCATTTGATTTTGCTGAGAAACGGACATGTACCCCTCAAACTACCCCCCAAGGAGCGGTTTTAGGGGGCTGAAAATATTTTCCTGAAATTCTTTAGGGTCGATATATATAGTAAATTTTTTACTCTAAAACTCTATCTTCAATAGTTTGGGCGTAAAACAATGCCGGACACACTATTGGAGGACCCTGTATAACAAATTTTTTATCCTAACTCTCTATCTTCAATAGTTTGGGCGTAAAACAATGCCGGACACACTATTGGAGGACCCTGTATAAAAGTTAGACATTTGGTCTCAGAAAGGTAAGTCGAAAACTAAACGCAACAAGAAGTAAAGTCAACCATCAAATGATCCAAAATCAAACCAAGAAATAAATTCGAAGAAATAAACCAACATTCCAAATCACATAAACGAATACAGCAATTTATTTGCAAAATACATTACGGAAAATACGAAAACAATTTCATTTACATAAATCAAAATATTACAAAATGAAAATTCTTCTCAATTCTGTTATTTTAGTTATATCCCAAATACCCATTGGTAATTATAGTTGTTATTGCCTGCACATTCAAGGGATTTTTATAATAAGAATATTTAAATTTTGATTGTCATATTTTTGTTACTTATTATAATTGTAGAATTATCACGTCCATTATTTCATCTATACATTTTTGAAATAAAAATCATAGCCGGTTAACCGAAATATACCCGAATCCCTTATGGCGGGATTTGAAAGCCGCCCACAGAAAAAAATTATTATATGAATAATGAAAAAAATATACAATATGGTTGATGATAATATTCAAAATTTAGTGAATCGATGCTTGTGGATTATTTAAACACTGGTGTGTTATAGCGTGCTGGCTCACCGAGTCTCTTACTATATTATAGTTTATAATACAAGAGGGCCCAGAGCCCTGTCTTAACATAACGGGTAGGAATTTGATTTGTATGTAATCAAATGATGAAACGCAGTTTTCAATTATGGGAATTTATTTTATTATTTACTATAAACATCTATAGTGAAGACGGAACTTCACTAGCAAGTATACAAAACATATCAATAACTAAACCTAATATATACATAGTAACTAATTCTACTTCTTTAAATTCTTAAGACAAATTCACAGGATACAGTAAATGGGTAAGGCAAAATAGATTTCCGATGCGAGGACAACGAAGCCTGTTACTGTTACATTAATGACGTGAATAGCGAAATGGTTCAATTCAATTCATTTGAAAGATACCATCATATCGTGATAAAATAAAATAATATATATACGTAATTCTAATCTCTTATAGTCGGTTGATATAGGATCAACTTATTTACATTATTACCATTGGGATAATACTGTTATATTTTACAAAATATATCGTTATGATTGTATATAATAGATAGAACCTTTTTCTACGCTTTTACCTGAATGCGAATTATGCATTCATATGTGGTTAGCGAGAGTTCTATTATATTTTACATGTAGCGCAGAAAAACAAATAACAAGGGCATATATTAATAAAATGGCTTATTAATATTTAATTATATAATCATTCTTTAAGGAAAAGACATTCGTACGCAGCGCAGAAAACAGTAACCAGGGACGTTGATTAATAATATAACTTACTAATATCTCGTACTTTTATAATTGTTCTTGTTTAAGGAAAACACATTCATACGCAGCGCAGAAAACAGTAACCAGGTGTGTTAATTAATAAGGAAATCTTTCAATTTTTTTGTTATGTAGAAAAAATAAATTTTGCCAAAAATATTAGCTATTTGTGAAGCTAATATTTTACAGCCGGGATAATAAAATCAAAGAAATTACATCAACCTGAAGAATGGTTGAATCTCGTCGCGTCACGAATAAATATTTTGTCTTCATGATATGTGGTTTGTTCTTGCTTGTTGTGTATATAAACTTGTTCAAAATGGCGTCGGTTGGCACCGCACGTGGTCGTTGAATTATATTACTTCAAGGTTGCGGGTAGCGGTACGGTCCTTGATATCAGTTCGGTTTTGAAACTTGGTAAAATGATGTCATCATACTAGTACAATCTTCGATTTCTTTATTTATTTTTTTTGCGAAAAAAGCCTCGGATATAACCATTATAGTAGGTAGTAAGTAGTTGTCTCGTGCAGTGTTATAAACGGATATAATGGTATCAAACACTAACTCGTTGATTTAAATTTTATACTGCCATGCGGTATTGTTATACGAAGCGACGCAGATCAGAAGTGTACTGTCTGCTGGTCAAAGCCTCTCTACTCTCTTGCGCATCACGCAGTCTGCACCGTACGTCTCGTAGTGGTGGGGGATGACCGCGCAGGATATACTTTACAATCTGATACTTGGTGCGTGGCCTCCCCTTTTACACTAACTTGGATTCGTCTGACGTGTTTATCAATGTTATATGTATTTTGACTATTTTGTTGTATATTGTATAGAAATGTACATATATTTTGTTTTAGCTTTGATTTGCTTTTCTAAAATTCAGACTACGTCGAGTTAACGCTAAGATATCCGACATTAAATGTAAAAGAATCCTTTTGTCTTTGATCATCGATATTTCAGCAAATAATAATTGCACAGTAAATCTAAGGACGGTTTTGAAAACTACTATTTATTTAATTATTTATTTATTTATTTACACAAAATTTAATGTTACATTTGACGTCAATAATAATTAATAAGTACTTTACGGTGTTGGAACCATGTATAATAATTACAATTTAACCGTCAATACACCATTCTGCCATAAGAGCACATGTTAATTTCGTTAATTTAAAAAAATAATTACTCTCAAACTATGTAGTAGAACCTTCTGAAATTTTGTGTGGGTTCTTCAGTTTTATTAAGGAATAACTCCTCCAAATTTAAACCATTTCTCCGGGAAATGAGATACCTGCCATACATCCTTAATTCAAATTACTAACGATACTTATTTATAAAATACTTATTGTTGTCTATTGATTAAAATACATACATATTAGAGATGTAACGAATGTATGATTTTAAACATTCGCGAATGCGATTACAAATATTAGCTGTCGATATTTGCGAATATTGACTGATCGATATTAATTAAAATATTAATATTTTTTTAAATTATGGTTGATCAGTATTCTTTAGATCTTCAAGGACAATTTGAGACCAATTTTGATTTGAACCAAAATTATAATTTCTAAATTTTTCCTCGAAATAAACATTTTTACGTTTTTTTAAATCCTCTAGAAAGAGAATTTTTCTGTCAAATTCAATATTTTTGGTCCCAATCGATTCGTCTAAGTGTCCCCAATAAATATCAACCATAAAAACACCCCGTCATCAATTTAGATTTTGAGAAAAATTGAAAAAAATCTTGAAAACGGGGTTTTCACCCTCCAACCCCTTTTTTAATGGTTTTTCGCTAGTTCGGGTAATTTTTCTCGAATTCTACGCCCCAAAATCTATAATAATCAACCATAAAATTGCTTACCCCTAAAAGTTTGGATTTTGGCACTCTCCACTGCACCCTTGACTGGGTTAACAGTTTACTTAAAAAGTATTGATTATACCTTTTTTGTGTAGAATTTTATAAGCTAAACTTTTCTTCATAACAATTTTTCTCGAAAAATTAATTATTAACTTCCCAATAGGGAGTTATTGTAATTGGTCCGAAAATCGAAATCAAAAATTTTAACATATTTTCATGTTTCAAGGGCATTAGAGTATATTGACACTATTTTTAGAAAAATGTCTGTGTGTGTGTGTGTGTGTGTGTATGTACGTACGTACGTATGTACGTACGTACGTACGTGTCATTTTTTTCCGGGACGAAATCTCGCGAACAAAAAATGCTATTGACTTCGTTGGGGTGCTAATCGAAGCGTCTTGACGTGAATATGATCTGAAAGAAAGGATTTTTCGAAATTCAACCCCTAAAAAGGTAAAAAGGGTAAAAAGGGTGTTTTTTTTTCATTTTTATTTTTTTTCTTGGTCGAATTTAGTCGGAACTTAGAATAAATACTATACAATACAAATAATGAAACGTGTATTTCAGTATTTATTTTTTATATAGGTCCAAACAGCCATTAAAGGGATGAAAACCACCATCAAAATTTGAATTTTATACTAATAAATACATCTAATAATTCATGTTGCCTTGGAAACAACACAATTCAAAATTCAAACTGTCAGATTAGTTTTTCTAAAAATGTGCATTATATTATTGACATTATTAGGATATTAGAAAACTAATATTCATAATACAAAGGGTGAGTTTTATTTCTGATAAATTCCATTAAAATTTTTCATATACATATTAAAAAAAATATATTTATAAACTATAACATAGTAATATTAATTATGGAAACAATAAGTAATCGGTATTCAAGTATTGTAAGTCATACCATGTTGGGAAGTTGATTGTGTGGACCTAAAGGATCGCACCCCACAGCATTATACGTTATATAGTTTAATTTTATATCCCCGGGTAAAATTGGATCCGACAGCTAGTTTTTGAGATATTTGCAAAAAACTAGAATTAGCCCCCTTTACCCCCTAAAAAATAAAAACCCGCCATCCAAATTAAGGGGACTTTTTAGGGTATGTTTAGGACATCAAAATAAAAGTATCCACCAAAATCCAGCTTGGTCGGAATTTTTTCTTAGTTTGACCGTTTTCTTGAGTCTATTGCCTGGGCTATTATGGAACTTATGGAAGTTTCTAATATTATTATATCATTATAAGAGGAACAAAATACTAAGTTTGATAGTAATTGAATTACATTTTTCGAACCAACTCTTTTAAAAATATAAGAAGCTGAAATGATCGGATTTAATTGCAGATACTATACAATAGGCAATACTACAACATTTGTTTCAGATTAGTCAAATCACACTACTTCATTTTCAAAATAATATTTTCTAATAATAAAATCAAAGATTCAGGAACTATTTTGTCAATATCACATAAAAATCCATTACAATGTGGATACGAACTATGTATTATCATGGACCATACATGCAATGTTCGGCTCTTATTATTTCACCAGCTTTTTTAATTATTCTTAAATTTTGTTTATAATTATTAAACAATTCTTTACATATTCATATCACCAACATTGCGAGTCACTAAATGAGCAACTTCCTGTTCAGATAAACGTCTCCTGGCCATGATAAAAAATTTAAAAGTAATTGAAGTTTTGAAAAAAAAATTTCATTAAATCTTTTTTTTACCAAAATGAAAGAGACATTTTGAAAAAAAAAACTGTTTTTAAAAACGTAAGTAAACTTCTCAGAAAACATCGAAAATCAATCTTATCAATGTATGTAAATTGAAACTGAAATTCAGTTCAGGGTATCGGCTTTGCATTTAAATGAAATGCAGATTAGCACAAAATAAGTTGTGTTAAATCAAAAGTCGTCTTTTACCTAAACTGATTTATTGTTAGTTATGTTTAGATACAGTTCTTTGTGTATTCAGGCACACTGTTCTAGTTTTAAACTTGACAAATATTGTATTATCACGTATGAAATCAATTATCAGAATTGTGTGTTAAAACAAAACTCATGTCAGCCTGGTCCAACGTTGATCGTTTCGTAACTTGTCTCATCCACCTTACTTTGTTACATAACTCGTCAAATCCAATATTAACGATATTGTTAAAATAGGGTATTTTAACAATACTTGCCATAACTTTTTTTATCAAAACGAATGTCTTCTAATCCAAATTTGTTTTCGAAATTAACTTTTTTATTTTTTTTATTTGTTCTTCATAATTTGAATCTGTTATCAATGCGTAATATTATTAACCATTAAAGAAATGAAATTATATTAAAAAATACTTTTTAAAAACAAGCTTTTATTAAAAATGCACTAAAAAATAAATTATCAGCTATCACAAAAATTTAAGGTTTTTATGATTGAAACCAATAAATGCACGTGGTGCTTACGAAGGCAAATGTATAGTTTTTAATCAATTAATTATTTAATTATTCCATTATTAAATTTATAAAATTGTTATGTAGTTTATTAAAATTTCTATATATTTATTTGATTTAATGTGAAAATCTACTGTTATCTTATATCAATTTATACTTCAGTTCATATTTTGCATAAGAGTTTTTATTCATACATTTGTCTTTATAGCGCCCCGCGCTTTTATTGGTTTTAGTCATACAAACCTGATTGTTTACTTTTTAATGCATTTTTAAGAAAAGCTTGTTTTTAAAACGTATATTTTTATATAATTGTATTTTCAAATTTTTAGTTACTGATTGACTAACTAACTAACATAATAACATGCAAAGCTCGACAAACTATATGGTTATAAAAAAATAGATTATCCGCCAACTTGGGGCGTCCGCCATATTGAATTTAGAATGACGTTCCATAGCTTATTGTATTCTACTCGTCAAACCCTTTCATTTGATAACCATATCAAGATGATTACGACGAAAAAGGTAATTCGCCATCTTGGAGTGTCCGCAATATTGAATTTAGAAAGATATTAGATATACTATATTGCATTGTCACCGGACTCATACACGTATACAAAATTTCAAAGCTCTAGCTTAATTAGAACTAGTCGTAATTTTGATTGCAATATTTGATCTTAATATACTAACTAACTAACACGTTAAGTTGAATAAAAGCTTGTAAAAAGAAAATACAATTTGTGGAAAATTTTAGAGGGAGTATGCGACTTTTCTTTTACGACTAAATTATGGCATGTATAAACGACTAGTTATTGTTACTTAAAATTTGCAGCAGCTTTCCAAAAAAAAAGCAAAATTATTAAAAAATTGTTAAAACATTTTTTCGAACACCTTCTTTTTATTTAAATGATATTTTGTGTAAATTTGTGGGAAAAGTCGAAATTTTGTATTTTTAATTTTAATAATTATCACAGAATATTTAATTATTTTCAAAACTTTGATTATTTGGAACAGAAAAAACAGTTCGATGAATCTATTTGTAAATTTTCAGGGTTATTATGGGTACATTGAGCTATAAAAATTACATTATTCGTTTCATCAGAATTGGTAAATAGGCCGTAGATTTTCTAAGAACCCGTTTTTTTTCTCAAATTATTGTGGAGAATACGTTTGATGAGCACAATAACTATGCCGAATGGTGTAGGTACCGAGAAGAAAAGGTAAATAAATTATAAACACCATGGATTACCGGGTGGAAAAGGTTTGAAGGGTGATGCTTTGAAAGCTACCCTCCAATCTATCGTTGAAGTGTATGCAAAGAAGTTAGCTGCATGTGGCTCGAGCCAAGCTAATGAGTCATTAAACGCTTTGGTTGCCTCAAAACATCCCAAATCTAAATTTTATGGTGGAAATGGCTCGTATAATGCGAGAGTTGATGCAGCTGTTCTACATAAAAATTATAGCACATCATATGTTGTCGAATTAAATAAAAAATGTGGTGTTTCACCAGGCAAAAATACAGAAAAGTTTAGATAAAAAAAAGACAGCGAAATAAACTATAAGAAATAATTAATTCAACAGCCGTCATATAAAAGTATGTGAAAATTATTAAAAAAAAATTAAGTCAGCAAAAACATCTAATACAGAACGGAAAGAAGGTATTAATTACCAAACAGGTTACGATCTTTCCCAAAATTTCCAGTTTACTGACTTGATTACTCACAATGAAACTGTGCCTGATGACATAAAGTTCGTTTATTTCGATTTAGAAAGCGAAATTTGGAGAAAAAGTATTCAACGCGTATATAACTCCATGAAATTGAATACCAAAAAAATATCCGAACTAAGAAAATTATCTATCCATGATGGTGAAATGTGTGATAATAGACAATCTGTTGTTTCCCTAAATTTATATAATGCTTTTGAAAACTTTTTAAATTTTTTATGTAATATTGGCAATAAAGTTGTGTTGGTGGTCCATAATGGATTTGGTTTAGACAGTCGTCTAATCCTAAGAGACATTAAAATCCATTTTTTTCGTTATTAATGGGGTGGTCAAAGGTTGTTGGTAGTTTTGAAAGACGCATTTTTTGTTATCGTCCATCGAATTAGATACAGGCCCTGAAATGCAAATGATATTTTATATATATTATGCAAGAAGTGCGGAGTCAATAAAACATAGAAGTACCTGCTTCACCCAAAGTTGTCTTTCTTTATCCCAAGCAATTTTCTTTTGTACACTTGATTGGTTCAAGAATCATGTATTCCGTTGCCAACATTCGTGATGAATTTTCGTTTAACAGAATGTCGATATCCATTTGCTTTGTTGTTAAACTTTTTCTCAATAGCTCACAACCACGTTCGCACTCCGAATACTCAACGAGGGTTGAACAGTTGGTGAAAAGTTTTCCAGCTATCCACCCAACAACTATGGCACAATCCAGACTGTACAATTGTACCTTGGGTGAAACACCTCTCAGTTCACATATATCCATTAAAATTGTGGCTCTTTTTATAGGCATTAACATTTATAATCCATTTTTCCAACACAAGTTGAAACAGTGGAACTTCACATTTCACTGATAGCTGAAACAGGTTGAGTTCAGTTTTATGAACGCATTTTACAAGGAAACCTTTTCAAGTCGAAAATTCGTATCGAGTTTAAACTTTGTATATAGTTAGAGGAGGTCAAGGTAAGTAACAAAAAAATGATCATAGCTGCGGTAAAATGGTTTGGGGGTGAAACACCCCTATGAAATCATATTTTTCAAATAACTCTGAAACTAATGAAGATTTAAAAAAATCTTTAATTTTTTATACTCTTTCGAATGGCGATAGTCAAAATTCGAAAAAATTAAACCGTTAACCCTCACCTTCCATCCACCTCATTATTTATTACAGATTTTTTTTATTAAGTAAAATCAATTGTAGTATACAATAGTAATCCAAATATACAAGAAATTTAACCTGTTTTACTTAATAAACTTTTTATTTATTTTACTCAACGTATTTGTATTAAATTTTTCAAGATAATTACTCGCCGATTTTGTACAGCTTCTGTTTTTATTTTTATTTATCTATATATAAAACACATTATATATATATATACACATTATAGATTTTAACAAAATTTCGTTTTAGTTCATAGTATCAAAAATTAATTATTATTAATTGAAACTTACCTGGCTTTCAGATACCATACGTGTGTATATTCATCAGTTTGATTTAAGTAATTAGAAGTTAGTTAAGTTTCGTTATTGGAAATATGTTCATTATATTTCGATTTTTTTTGTAGGAATTCCTTCACCTCACCAATTTTCTAATTCATTTAAAGCTCCTCTTTTTCTTTGACTAGAGTCTGGTTAAATAACTTCTTGATGATCATCTAAATTATGATTTACAAATTTACCTTGTAGAATGGTGAGAATTTTCTTTAGCTTCAAGTAAAACATCTAATCTGGTTTCTTCGTTTACTCGAGGTCGACCTTGCCGAGACAAATCATGGACGGATCCCGTTTCAGTAAAATTAGCAACCAATTTACTTACTGTGGATCTTGCAATAGGCGATCTATCAGGGTGTTCTTGATTGGAAATTTCACATGCGTTCTTAGCTTATCACCATATCCAACCATTATTAAAATTTCTATTCTTTCCCGTTCAGTTAAACGTGTCATTATTTGTTAACGGTAAAGAGAATTCGCTTTTAAAAAACAGATAAGGCACTATAATAAAATATTTTTTTTGATCTATAAAATTCAGGTGTACGCACATTAGCTCCTGTTGCATCAATATGTAAAATTGCTGGTCATGCAGTATTTATAATATTTAGTTGATCTTCTGAATAAAGACACATTCGCAAAGGAAATGTCAACACTTCTATCATAAATGCTCTCTAGTTCAACCACATCTCATTTGCACTGCCACATTGCATTACATGTGTCAATGGTCCTTCGTTCATCCTCGTAACGAGTATTTCTTGCGCCTTAGCATCTTTTAACCTCCATTTTACTGCTAAGTTTTCATTTTATACACCAACCGGTTCCTTTTCCAATCCACTTGTAACTTCGTACAATCCTTTCGCCATCAGTATGACTTACTTGAAACTTCCATACATTCAAATTATTGTTATTTAATTTGTTTACTCTTAAGACTTTTTATTTCCTCCATGTCTGGGCCCATAACCTTCGACAGTGGAATCAATAAATAAACAATAATAACTATAATCGTATTAACTTTATTTTTAATAGTTTCAATATTCCGTACAACCGTATAAAAATACGTACCTATTACAATAATTTTATTTTTTTACAACAAATCACTTTTGTTTTCATCTCCTAGCTACTTTCATATCCAGAACAACTGTGATTGTGGTTTTATCCACTACAAGATTCATCAAGTGATTCAACAGTGTATAAAGAAAAAAAAATTCTATCCTTTTTTTGAATTTTTATTCTGAGCTTATTAGAATAATTTAAATTTGTTTTTTTAATTTTTATATGAACTTTTCTATTCTGATTTTCTACAGAATAGCTTAGATTTTTTGTACTTATAAAGAATTGCTTAAGTATTTTTTTGTGTGATAATATGTAAACATATACGTTATAATTTTGTTTCCGATACATTAATACCAACAATAATAGAATGCAATGGTACTGAAATAAATTTGTGACATAATTTAATTCTGTGTGTGATTGACGGAAAAACCGTCAATGCTATAACTGATACTAAATCTAATCAACGATGTTACCTATGCCATCTGACGTCAAAAGACTTTAATAATGTATCTCTTAGTTTATCCAAAAGAATTGACAACAAAAAGTTTGGAATATCTCCACTACATGCATGGATCCGTCTATTTGAATGTTTGATTCATGTAAGTTATAGATTAGTTATATGCAAGTGGCAAATTCGAAGTTCTGAAAATAAAAATAAAGTAGATATTGGAAAAAAAAATATTCAAGATGAATTCAGAAAAAAATGGGTCTCATAGTAGATAAACCTAAGCCCGAATTTGGAAGTACTAACGACGGAAATACGGCTAGAATTTTTTTTCACTTTTACGAAGATTCAGCAAAAATAACAGGCATAAATAAAAATATAATTTATCACTTTTTTATAATCCTTTTGGCTCTCACAAGTACATTTCCCATTAATCCAAATAAGTTTAAAATCTTTTGTCGAAAGACAGCTGTCATATTCATCAAAAATTATCCATGGTTCCCCCTCCCGACAATTGTACACAAAATTTTATTTCATTGCAATGAAATAATAGAAAATTGTATAGTGCCTTTGGGGTTACTGTCAGAAGAAGCTCAAGAGTCTAGAAAATTTAGAAAAATTCAAAATATAGAAGATGTGTTTAATAATCTTCTAGTGTCATCAGATCCATATATAACGGATATTTCAAGAAAACATTCCAATAAAAATCCTAAAATAAATGAATATCCAAAAGAATTAAAATATTTATTAGATAATAATATGAATATTTAAAAAAATAAAAATTAAAAAAAAGGACAAACTATTTTTTTTCAGTAATTGACAATTATGTTGTTTTTTCAATTCCTTCAACTTTTTAAACCTAGTACCTGTGTATTTTCAATTAATTTAATTTTTTATCAGTTTAGTTATAAAAACCTTTACTACACTCTTTTATTGCTAAACAACAAGCAGTATTCATGAAATCATTGAAAGATGTATTAAAAGAAGATAACTTTCTTATTGTGTGTGACTTTTACGCATTTACGAAAATTACGCATTTGTCATACAGAATGCAGCAGTTGGCTTTCATTGGAGTAACAACCAGTGCACCATCTATCCAGTTGTACTTTATTTTAGATCTGATAATAAACTAAATCACAAAAGTCTAGTTATAATATCAGACTGTAACAATCACGATTCCACTGCTGTGCATGTGTTTTGCAAAATAATTATTAACTTTGTAAAAACTATTTCTGAGAAAGCTGCTAAAATTTACTATTTTTCTGATGGAGCGCCACAACAGTTTAAAAACTACAAAATTTTTATTGTATTATTATGAAGATGATTTTGGGATACCGGCTGAATGGCATTTTTTCGCCACTGCTCATGGTAAAGGGCCCTGCGATGCTGTAAGCGGTACAATGAAAAGAATAACTGCACGAGCCAGTCTTCAACTACCAGCAGATCAACAAATAACTTATATAAATAATTGTAATGTTCTGAGGTGGTAATAAATAACATTTGTAACTTTGATTAACTAAATATTTATTCCGTATAAAATAATAGATACTAATTACAATCGATGTTGCACGCAGTTCATGCATGTGTCGAATGGATATATTTTTCCAGTTCGTTCATACCCGAGTAAAAATAATTATATATAATTGTATATAATTATATATAATTATATAGAAATATATATAATTGTATATAATTATATACAATTATATATAATTGTATATAATTATATAGAAATGTATATAATTATATATAATTGTATATAATTATATATAATTATATATACAATTGTATATAATTATATGCAATTTTATATATTTCTATATAATTATATACAATTATATATAATTATATAAAATTGTATATAAATATTTTTTAATCGGATATACATCCCTAAACGGGAATGTATTAATTACAACTCGCACGGGGGATCTATAATCAATCACATCATATTATATTATTAATATAGCATATATCTCATAACTTACCTCGTATTAACTTACTTGAATACACTTATAGTTATAGTAAAATCGTTGCTTATATACTTTTCAAACTGAAAACACATTGCTAACGAGAGGTAAATCACAGCTCTTTTTAGCAGATAGTATATATAACTATTACATATATAAAGTACTCGAATATTATTGAATCAATTTTAAAAAAAAATCTAGATGCGTATTAAGTAATATTTGAGGCCCATATTGTTGAAATAAAAATTTACAAAAAGTACATAGAATTATTGTGACTATTAAAGAAATCTGAAACATATGTGCATAATATGGAGAAACCCAATATGTAAAGCACATTTCAAAGAACTCATTCAAGCTATAGTGACATTTGTTTATTAAATATTATTTTTAAGTGATTTTGAGTTTTACAACAAACAGTTCTGTTATAGATTTTGTAATTTTATTAAAATTTTCAATTGTATTGTTAATTACTTTCTATTGACAATTTTGTAATTGAACGTTTCGGTAAAATACCTGTACATGTTAAGTCATTTAAAAACTAAAACTATTGTAACCCAAATAATTCCAACCATTGAATGTCAGTAATTATTTGCATTAATTAAATGTTTAATTGTTTATTTTTCTTTGAAATGCTAATTCCAGGGTAGTTACAATTTGAAATATTGTTCTAACTTTTATAGTTTCGATAATAAAGTCGATATCCACTCCTAATTTGTAACCCTGTATACTGTATATATATCGACCATAAAAAATTTCAGGAAAATATTTTCAGCCCTCTAAAACCGTTCCTTGGGGGGGGGGGTATTGTTTGAGGGGTACATGCCGGTTTCTCAGCAAAATCAAATGGGATGGTACAACAAAAAGTACATATTTGTAAAAATCATAAAAAATAAGACACATTTATAAAAAAAAAATTTCATACTTTCAATTCTTTAAAAAATATGACGACTTGTTCTCAAATTTTAGTTTTTACTAAAAGAACTCCAATTTCGTTTAAATTTTAATTGAATTTTATTATTTTTTTAAATTTAGAAAGTGCAAACAATGAACTTTGCAAAGATGTATGAATATTTGAGATTTTAATAGTTTAAAGTGTCATACACGACATACCAAAAATTGAAAAGTTCAATTAGGGATAATTTTAAATTATTAAATACAATGGTATATCAATTAGTACTTTTTCTTAAAATAAATATGTAAATAAACTTTGTTAAAAAATGTCAGTTTTCAATTTTAAAAATTTAAATTTTCTTAACAAAAGTCGTTTATTTACATATCTACTTTAAGAAAAAGTACTAATTGATGCACCATTGTAATTAAAAATTTTGAATTATCCCTAATTGAACCCCTCAAACTACCCCCCAAGGAGCGGTTTTAGGGGGTTGAAAATATTTTCCTGATATTCTTAAGGGTCAATATATTTAGTAAATTTATGGTCCTAAAACTCTATATTCAATAGTTTGGGCGTAAAACATAGTGGACGGGTGGTCTGGAACACCTTGTATTTATATCAAAATCTATAAAGTTATTTATAAAATCTTGAAATAGTTTTGTACAATTTTATATAATCGTATATAATTATATACAATTTTATATAGTTGTACATAATATCATTTTGAATTTATATGATATAATATATAAATATATACGATTATATATAATTATATATATTTCTATATAATTATTTTTACTTGGGAAACAATGCTATATATAAATATATATAATTATATACGATTATATATAATTGTAAAAAAACTATTTCAAGATTTTATATACAATTATATATAATTATATATAAATATATATGATTATATATAATTCTATATAAATATTTTAACTCGGAAAATAATATTATATATAATTATATATAATTATATACGATTATATATAACTGTCCAAAACAATTGCAAGATTTTATATACAATTATATATAATTATATATAATTATATATGATTATATATAATTCTATATAATTATTTTTACTCGGGTAAGTAAATCTTATCTTTACAATCATTATACATATACAATAGATTACTAATTTCCTTAGACATTATATTTTATTTACATATACTTTTATATACATCACACCTCCCCCTTTAAATTACCATTCAATCCGCAATCTATCTGGAGGATTTACATTTCTTTTAGGTTTCACCGTGGTTTCAATTATTTCCTTATTTTTATTTACAGTTACATTTTTTGTATTTACATCATTGTTTTCTCTATGAATAGAGGGTACAGAAATTTCATCATCAATATTTATTTTGTGATCAAATTTCTGTATCTGGTCTACATGTCTTTTAATTATTTCATTGTCAACAGTTCTGATTAAAAAGGTACGCCAACCGATCTTACTTTTAATCGTACCTATTTTCCATATAGGATGATTTATGTCCTTGTAATCTCTATATACTATTCTTTCGTTTGTTTGAAAATTAATTACTCTTTTTCCTTGGTAATTTTTAATTTGTTTTTCTTGTTTTTTTATTACATTATCCTTAACCGAAGGATGGAGCCGATTTAATCTCCCTTTAATTTCATGTCCTAATAATAATTTAGCGGGTGTGACCCCTGTGGTACAATGTGGTGTACTTCTATACTGAAATAAAAATCTTTGCAATTCGGTTTCTAAATCATCATTTTTTATAGTACTACTTATTTTTAATAAAAACTGTTTGACATTTTTAACACTATTTAACACTTCTGCTAACCCATTCGTAGCAGGTCTATATGGTGCACCCCTTAAATGGTTTATACCATTTTTGTTTACAAAATTTGCGAATTCATTTGACGTAAATTGCGGTCCACCGTCACTTACAACTGTGTCGGGTAACCCAAAACGTGCAAAAATTTCCCTCATTATTTTAATAGTATCCATGCTAGTTGGGTGTCTAGTAGACTTGCATTCTACCCATTTACTATGTGCATCGATTACTATTAAAAAGTATAGGCCTTTAAATGGACCAAAGTAGTCTATGTGAATTCGACTCCAGGGTTGTAATGGCCACTTCCACGGTATCAGTGGAGATTTCGCGGGCAAACTTTTGTATTGCGCACATAACTTACAACCTTTACTTATATTTTCTAAATCTAAATTCAATGAAGGCCACCATACAAATGATCTAGCTAAACATTTCATTTTGACGATCCCCATATGACCATCGTGAAGTTCATTTAATACATAATTTCTTAACTTTTGAGGTACAATTACTCTATTACCCCATAGTAACACATTTTGTTCTACTGCTAATTCGTCTTTTTTCTCGTAAAATTTAGCGTAATTCTTATCGTTTTTTATAGCTAACGGCCACCCATTTAATGTATAATACAAAACTTTATTTAAAATCGGATCCCTTTTTGTCTCTTTAGCTATTTGTTCACTTTTAATTATTAAATATTCTGATTCGTTAAAATAATTTAAATAATTATATTTTTCTTCTTTTACTATTTCATCGTGTGTCGGTTTCCTAAATAAGAAGTCTGCTAAATTTTTCTCTGACTTTACATGCTCTATATTAAAACTATAAGCTGATAATGCTACTGCCCATCTTTGGAGTCTGCTGGCTGCCATGATAGGTAACCCCTTTTTAGACCCAAAAACTGACAATAATGGTTTATGGTCAGTACAAAGTGTAAAATGTTTACCTAACAAGTATTGGTAAAAATTTTTACACCCCCAAAAAATACCTAATGCCTCCCTGTCAATTACCGAATAGTTTTTTTCTGCACTTGACAAGGTTCTAGATGCGAAAGCTATTGGTTTTTCTTTACCATCGTGACTATGCATTAACATTGCACCTAAACCTTTGTCTGACGCATCTACATATAATTTTATAGGTAGTTCCGGGTTGTAATGCGTTAATATTGGCGCATTACTTAATAACTCTTTAATTTTACAAAATGATTTCTCACAATCTGCTGACCATTTCCATTTCACTTCATTTTTTGTTAAATAATTAAAGTAATTAGGCACAAACTTAGAATAATATGCAGTCAGCCCTAAAAAACTTTTCAATTCTTTTAAATTTGTAGGTGCTTCTGCCAATTCTATAGCACTATTTTTTTCTTTAGATGTATGTAACCCGTTTTCATCTATGATATGCCCTAAATACGTAACCGATTTTGACATAAATGTACATTTTCGCGCATTTACCGTTAACCCACATTCTTTCAAACGTTTAAAAACATTTTCTAAAATTTTTAAATGTTCCATTTTAGTTTTGGCACTTACGATAATATCGTCTAAAAAACAACTAACTAGATCTAATAATACCGTTTCTATCCTTTTTTGAAAATAACTCCCGCTAGAAGTTAACCCATAAGGTAATCTCATAAATGCAAATAGACCTTTATGTGTAGACATCGTTACGATATCTTGCGACTTTTTATCTAAAAGTAGTTGCTGGTATGCATCTGACAAATCTATTTTCGAAAAATATTTTCCGCCCCTTAATTTAGTGAATAAATCTTCTATCCTCGGTAACGGAGACTTTACAACTTGCAAACAACGATTTACTGTCACCTTAAAATCACAACAAATGCGTACAGTGCCATTACTTTTTAAAACAGGAACGATAGGTGTTCCCCATTCTGAATATTCTACCGGTTTGATTATAATCAATTTTTGTAACCTCTCTAATTCCGTCTCTACCTTCGCTTTTAACGCGAACGGTTACGGCCGTGGTTTATAAAAAATAGGTTTAGAATCAGGCTTTAACTCTAAACTAATAACATCTTTAGTGAATGTGCCTAATTTCTCTGAAAATATACAATTATATTTACGTTTAATATCTTCAATTAAAACTAAATCTTCATTTGAAATAGCATTTACATAATTAATATTAAACATATTTAATTTTAATATTTCAATCCAGGAGCGTCCTAATAAGGGTTTATTACCACCTTTAATAATAAACATTTCTAAATCATATGATTTATTATCGTACGTCACTTTAACAATAATTTTACCAACAGGTTTAATTTTATTGCCTACATAATCGTTCAATACAACATTAGTTTTGATTACTTTAATTTTCCTATCGAAACATTGCGTGAAATAGTTTTCAGGAATACAAGTTAGAGACGCACCCGTATCGATATCAAACATGATTTTCTTATCGTTTATATTTAATTCAATCTTAAACATGTTTTTATCGAATTTTAATTGAAAAATATTATCGTCCTCATCTTCTGTTTCTGTCTTATCGACATAATTATGTACGGTCTTTTTCTTTTTACAAACGGACGACAAATGCCCTTTTATATTACAGTAATTACAAACATAATTTTTATACCTACAACTATCTTTATAATGACCTTTTCGACCGCAACAATTGCATGCCGCTGCTGGAGGTTCTGTTTTCTTCTTTTGATAACTGCTCACCCCTCCTTTTTTCAAGTTACTGCTCAACTTGTTTATTTCCGGTTCCTGTTTCACCACCAGATCCCTGTCGCATACCGAGGCACGAAACTGTCGCGCTGACTCTTTCGCCTTCGCAATTTCCACCGCTTTGTTTAGGGTTAGTGATGTTGCGTCTTCTTCGAAGAGTCGGTCCCTGGTACTGTTTTTTCCCATACCAATAATGAAGATATCTCGTAATATCGCTTTTAGTTCTACTGCCGCAAAACCACAGCTTGCCGATAGCGTCTTTACCCGTGCAGCCCATTCACTCACGGAGTCGCCATCTTGTTTTTTTTGCATTGTAGAATTCGCAACGTTTCGCGAAATATGATTTTACTGGTGCGAATTGTTCTTCGAACATCGATTTTAATTGCTCGAATGTTTTGGTTTCCGGTTTCTCCGGTGCACATAGATTCTTCATTAGTTTATATGAGTCGTAACTTAAATGACTCAATAGTAACGCTCGTTTTTTCTCTTCCCCGTCGATATCAAACGCAATTAATCGCTGCGTGAATCGATCTATAAATATCGACCATTCCATTAATTTATGGTCGTATTCGGTCCATTGTTCGAAATTAGCACGTGGTGCCGGCCTTGCCTCTTCTTGATTCGACATTTTATGTTATATCCACTTTATAACTTTGTTTATTTTAACCCTCGTCGCCGATGTAATGTTCTGAGGTGGTAATAAATAACATTTGTAACTTTGATTAACTAATTGTAAATATTTATTCCGTATAAAATAATAGATACTAATTACAATCGATGTTGCACGCAGTTCATGCATGTGCCGAATGGATATATTTTTCCAGTTCGTTTATAAGTAAATCTTATCTTTACAATCATTATACATATACAATAGATTACTAATTTACTTAGACATTATATTTTATTTACATATACTTTTATATACATCACAATATTCTGGGGAAATTCTACCTCAGTTAAAAACATATTGTTATTACAAAAAAAATGTTTAAGAGCCATGTATAATGTCAGCCCTACCACATCTTGTCGTCCCTTATTTAAGCAGCTAAAAATACTCACAGTATACGATTTGTACATATTTGAATGTTCGATGTTTGCTAAAAAATACCCTCACCTATTTCAAGATAATCTATTACAACATGAATACAACACTAGAAATAAAAATAAGTTAGTAATAACACAGCATTCACTCGCAGTAATCAAGAAAGGACCATTAAACGCAATAATTAAAATATTAAATAACATTCCAAATAACATAAAAGAACTAAACATTAAACAATTTAAAAATAAATTAAAATCTCATCTGCATCTAAAAAATCATTATGATCTACTTGAATTTTTTTAATGAACATTTCTTCTTTTTTTTCATATTCACTATACAGGGTGACCCATTTTAAGTGCACACCTCTAATAACTTTTTATGGTGAAATGTTATCAAAAAACTTTTCAGATAAAAGTTACACGGTTTGGAGGGGGACATAGACGTATGAGGATGAAATTTTTTTTAGGTGGTGTTTTTAGGGTGATATGAAGGTCAACATCATTTTTTTAAATAGGAACCTATAGTTTTAATCAAGTAATTTTATTTTACGTGAAAAAACACGTATCTTTCATTGAAAACTTTTTTTGAAAAACTTAAACCTTTCAAGATATCTAACAAAATAATTCGAGATTTTGAACTTTCAATATTTTTTTACTCCCAAACCATCAGGTTTAGGGAAAAAGTATAAAATACAAAAAGTGTTTATTTTGGTCTAATAAAATTTAAAAAAATATTCTAATTTTTTTTTAACAATGTTTTTTTTGCTTAAATAAAATGAATTGAAAAAGTTTTAAAATTTTAAAATAAATTTTTTAATAAGTCTTATTAGATCAAAATAAACATTTTTTGTATTTGGTACTTTTTCTCTAAAGTCGATGGTTTCTTGGTAAAAAAATATTGAAAGTTCAAAATCACGAATTATTTTGTTAGATATCTTGGAAAGGTTTAAGTTTTTCAAAAAAAGTTTTCAATGAAAGATTCGTGTTTTTTCACGTAAAATAAAATAACTTAATTAAAACTATAGGTTCCTATTTAAAAAAATGATGTTGACCTTCATATCATCCTGAAAACACCACCTAAAAAAATTTCATCCTCATACGTCTATGTCCCCCTCCAAACCGTGTAACTTTTATCTGAAAAGTTTTTTGATAACAATTCACCATAAAAAGTTATTAGAGGTGTGCACTTAAAATGGGTCACCCTGTATAGTCCAGTAACTTTAGGTTTTCACTAGGAATAAATTCGCATAGAGCTGAATTTTTGTATACACCTTCGTTTTACCTTTATAAATAAGTTACCAAAAGTCCCCATCGATCCCCTGTGAGCATACTTTTTTATAGCCAACACAAGGTGCTAACAATTAGTTTTAGCTAGATATCTCTGTATATATTGGCTCTATGACTAAAATAGTCATTATCAAATAGAAAGATTAGAAAATTATCTACAACAAAGATCTGATACCTTTTTTCGTACAAGTAATTGTTTTCACGTAGTATGGGGGTATTCTAGTCTAAAAATGTAAAATATCGATTTTATTTTTTGCATTTTTTGAATAAATAGGAGTTCAAAAAAGATATATACAAAACCCTATACCCAAATTCCCAAAATTGACGAAGTTATAGTGGATTGAAAGAGATATGTAACATTGAATAGCCAACTATACGTAAACTTTGAACGCATTTTTATCGAAACTGAAAACTGAATTTGGCTGCCATAATAACTCAAGATCTATTGAACCGATTGACTTCAAATTTTCTGTGTACACAAGCTATTACTATCTGTAACAGAATTGAGTAAATCAAATATTTTTGTTTTACGGGCAATGAAAGATTGAAAAAAATAGTAACGAAAATTCTATAGACACTTTTCTAAACACCGCCATTTTTTTAATTTAAATTTTTTTTTTTAATTTTTTGCTACCCGCTATAGCCACACTTATGTAGATAAAGAAATTTATTGTTTTTGTTTTTTCGGATGAACAGAAAAGCTATAATCATGGCCATAATTTAGAGACGTTTTTTTCACGTTGCACGTGGTGCCTGTACAAGCGTAATAATTACTTATTTTTTTTTATTTTTTTTTAATTTGTATAGCTTGTCTAAACTTATATAAAAGTAAATACAAAAAATCTATAGTAAAAAGTTTTATACTTTTTTGTAAAAAAATTCCCAAAAAAATCTTAATCAAAATTCATTCCTAAATTATATTAATATAACATATAGTTTTTGGCTATTGTAAATATTATGACAAATGTGTGAGGTGCCAAATTTTGTCAGTAGTTAGAACATACAAAGATGTATATTTTCTGCAAACTCCCTAGTAAAGTAGGCCCCGGAACACCCTCATCGAATAACCCAAAATATCGTTGTATAAGGATTTTATAAACAGGCTGTATCTAATAAACGGAATGTCCGATCAATATCGTCTTTCACATATAAGACAGTTAATTATTTTTTACAAACATTTTGATAGTATTTTAACTAAAAATTAATGAATTGTTTTCAAAATGGCGGCCAAACTTTAAATTTTTCTTAAAAAAAATATTTCACCGCAATTTTGAAAGGCATACAATTTAATTTGGATAAAATATTAATAAAAAGGTTGTAGAAGATTAAATTATCTGTCTAAAATGTGAAAAAAGATGTTGATCGGACATTCCGTTCACTAGATACAGCTGTTCACAAAATCCGTATATAACGAAAATTTGGGGCCTTCGATGGGGATGTTCCGGGGCCTACTTTGCTAGGTAATTTTCAGGAAATATACATGTCGGTATACTCTAACTATTGACAAAATTTGGAACCTCACACAATCGGCATAATATTTACATTAGTCAAAAATTCTACATTTCTTGTGTTAGTAGTATTTGCTTAAGTCGTCATCTTTACATCCAGTTTCCGTGAAAATTATAGTTCGTATGAAAAACTATGAATGACCTTTTTTGTAGAGAATTTTCTAGTCTTCCAATTGTTATATGTCTTTCACTATCGTAAAATCTATAAATACAGAGATATTTACATAAAACTAATTGTTAGCACCTTTTGAGGGCTATAAAAAAGTATGCTCACAAGGGATCGATGGGGACTTTTGGCATCTTATGTATAAAGACAAAAAGAAAGTGTATACAAAAATTCAGCTCTATGCGAATTTTTTCCTAGATACAGCTATTTTTCGTCTAAATGCTCTGGACTAATAGGTTATTATATTGTATCATTATTATATTATATTGTTATTATATTTTTCTTTTCTTTATTGTATTAACTCATTCTATACTGTATTTTAAAACAGTCAAAAGAATAAAGATATATTATTATTATACCCACGCCAAAAGTCAGGCGTTTCTTGTAATGCCTGCCCTTGTACGATCATTCTATAAAAAAAATGACCACGTCCGTCGCCACGACCACGTCCATCGCCACGTCCACGTCCGTCGCGACGACCACGTCCGTCGCCACCTCTACCTCGACTCTCAGTTCGTCTGGTCTCACTGCACAAAGCTTCAATCCGTACCATTGCATATCTATACCCACACCAAAAGTCAGGCGTTTCTTGTAATGCCTGCCCTTGTACGATCATTCTATAAAAAAATGATTTAATGTAAGCAAAGTGATTAATAAAGTAAAAATTAAAGGATACTTACTCATTATATGATTGGCTACTCGTGCTGAAACAGTAAATAATGATATTTTTGAACGATACCTTTACAATTATACTAAATTTTTTGAACGATAATTGATCATAGCGATTAACATTATTTTTTGAAGGTGACCAATTATTTTTGGTACAAAATGAGTAGTTATTATTTATAAAAAAATGCTGTCCAATTGTAATAAGCTATTTTTTATGACGTTTAATTGTAAAGTAATGACATGATCTATAATAATTGTCCATATATTTTTTAAATAATATGAAAATCAATAGTATTCGTGCTAGTTTTTATGTTTTTGGAAGTAGAAAGGAATATAAAATCTCGAAAAGGAGTAGTTTGAGAGTACAGTTTAAAAATGAGTACCGTCCAAAAAAAAGGAGTTCAAAACTCCCTAAAGGAGTGCGTTTGGTCACCTTAGACAAATTCTACTTTACAAATCCTTTTTTCTTGATTGTAATATTAATTCTATATAAAAACTACTTGAAATGAAACAAAAATTAAACATGTTAAAAATTTATCACATTTAAAAAATAAAATTAATAATAAACAAACTACGGGTACTTACGATTTTTTATCCTCTTCCATTTCATAATGGGATTCAGCATTGCATTTAGAATTTCTATAAAATAAAACAATTATTGGATATATTTGATAGATTAAATGATTAAAAATGGTTAAGAAAAGTAATTTTAATATTGAATTGTTTTATTAATTTTTTTTCCAACTAATTCACAATTTTTTTCTTAAACCATGAGTCATCGATCGAAACAGGTGGTAGTCCGAAGAGGCAATATTTGGAGAATACAACAGGTGGGTTAGGACTTCCTATTTCAGTGTTTGTAGATATGTTTGCGACGTGCGGTCGAGCATTGTCGTGCAGCAAAATAACTTTATCGTACCTTTTGCTCCATTCCGGCTATTTTTCCTTCAATACACGACTCAAGCGTATCAGTTGTAATCGGTAATGATCCCCAGTAATGGTTACGTTCGGTTTTAACAGTTCATAATAAACCACACCCTGCTTATCCTACCAAATACAAAGGAGGAGCTTAAACCTATGAATATTACGTTTTGTTACTAATGATGATGGTTGTTCGGGCTTAACCCATGGTTTTCTACGCTAAGGATTGTCATAGAAACAGAATAATGTAATACCAACGCAATTTCTCGTAAAACGCTACGAATTAATTCCAAAACCTAAAATAATTGTTTAATGTCATTCCAAGCTACTTGTTCGTCATTAATAAATAAATTTGTTCATTAAATTATTTCTTAAACTTTTAATCGTGTGCATCGATTACTTTATGTAAATCGTTTGTTTCAAAAGAGATGTTACAATATTCTTGAAATGAATGTATAATGTCTGCTCTCTCAATCTGTCCTCTTCAATCTGTAATAATTTTGCATCGATTTCATCTGGCTGATGTCTTTGAAATATTCTTTTTAATGGAGATTTTTTTTGAGTTCATTCAAGAATCTGTACTTGTATTACTATCCATCCCTTCATAATACATATCCCCATCAGAAATCTCACATGAATTTGAATTTGGTACGGTATTTTTCAGATCTCTTCGAGACATTGTATTTTGAAGAAAAAGCAAAAGCTTAAAATAAGGCCATTTGGAGTCAGGTTCAGCTGCTTGACCAGATTTTTTGTTGTTGGTTTTTTTGAGTTCTTTCCCAAAAGTATCTCGTACTCCTCTCCACTTTTTTTTCAACTCATCAACTGAAAAATAGTAAAATTTATCTTATTATTACAGGTATTTAGCAACTTGGTCATCTTTTAGAACACTTGGGTATTCATTTAGGATTTCAGATAATATTGTTGGTGGTATTGTATATGATACTTGTAAAGCTATTTGGAAAAATCTTTCTGAAGTTCATATGAAGTTTCCGTCAAGCGAAGATATGTTTAGTATAGTTAATGATTTTTTGACAAAATTGAGGTTTCCTAAGGTAAGGCGTACACTACAGACTTTTGATCGGCCAATAGTTTGATCGGTCTTTTAATTACCATGTAGATAATGTGAGTGCGCACACAGCCGATTTTTATGGATCCATATATCTTCAATCTTCATGTTAATTGCAAAACCGATTAAAATATCGGCCGATCAAAAATCTGTAGTGTGCGCCTACCCTAATTGTTCAAACAATATTGATGGCAAACATAGACGGATAATGGCGCCGATGCACTCTAGCAGGATGTTCCATAACTACAAAACCTTTTTCTCAATTAATTGTATTGCAAGCTGTTGTGAATGCAAACTACAGTTGTATTGCTATAGATGTGAGAACCTATGGTAAAGAGAGTAACGGTGAAATATTTTCACATTCTTATCTCGGAAGACAATTGGAAAATGGTGATCTCAATGCAAGCCAGGAAAAATTGTAACCAGGCACTGACATAGCTTTGCCTCACGTCTTAGTTGGTGGTGAAGCATACCCTTTGAAGACATATCTCATGCGCCCTTATCCCCAAAGAAATTTGGGTTCTGAAGACGAAGTATTTAACAAACGTTTAACAAATGCAAGGCAAGTTGTTGAGTGTGCCTTTGGCATTCTTAGTAGCAAGTGGAGATTGTTATTAAAATCAATTGAAGTAAATTCCGACTGAGTCGATGTAATAAAGTGTATATGTTTACTTCATAATGTAATAATTAATAAGGAAGGTGTTTATGATTTGCCTACGGAAACACAACGACCACATCATGATAATAGAAACAGATTCATGACTGCAGGAGAGAATAGAAGTGCAACGAGAGCTCATAATATTAGGGATCAAAATGTATTTTTCTTGAAATAACAATTGACACGACAGTACTGAATCACTATCTATAATCATTTTCTTATTCATAAAGTTATTTTTTGTATTTGAAAATTATTAGCACTGATCAGAAAAAAATGTGATTTATAATATGGTGATTTTTTTTTCGTACAAAAGGTAGGTACTTAAACAATCAATTTGAGATTTCCAGTTCATTTAAATCATTAGAAACTATTGTAATTTGTACTGCACCTGGCAATAAAATTCATAATTCTGAAAAATACAAATATGTAAACTGGAAATGAATTAAAAATCGCATATGGTGTTCATGCGATTAGGCCAATCGTTTTTATCGTTCTAGTTCTCGTCAGTGAGAAATGAATAAGACGTCAAACAATGGTTAATAGCACTAACGCAGCTGCAATCATAGCATTTGTTACTGTGAATCCACAATCCACATGTAAGTAGCAGACAAATGGAAAGAAAAAGTTAAATTAGTCTACTATTATTCCTGAGAGTTTTGCATCAACATAAATTTCATTCATATCACAACATTGTATCAGAATGATTTATTGAATCGTGTAAATTTTTGTAATTTTCTCCGTAGAAAAATGCATCAAGATGAATTATTTCTGAGTAATGTATTGTTTTGTGATGAAACCAACTTTACCAACAATGGAATCATTAACATGCATAACATGCATTATTGGGTAACCATATAATCCCGATGGATGAGTCAGTGTCTTCTCAAACTTATGTTTAACATAAATAGTTTAAAATTTTTCAATAAAGTATATTTAACAAGGGGAACCCTTCTTAGAGCCGCTTTCGATTTTCTTCATATTGAAATATGTTGTGAAATTATAGTTATGAAATTTAATCATGATTTAATAGACAAAATTATGTAATTTGAAAATAATAGTAATGGCTATGATCTTATCACTAGAAAAGATTCAAAAACTAATTGTATAGAAGAAGAATCTTTTGCAAAAATGACAAAGTATATAAAAATATTTCAACATAATATTTGTTGGTAGTGCATGATTTTTAACTGAAACTATCGTAATTCAGGATGGATATTTGGACGATAGTTTACTTCGTAATTTAATAAATATTTGGATGAGGAAAGATTTGAATTGTTCTTGTCCTTTATGTTTCTATGGTGGTTTATGTGCAAATAGCATCAATTTGTAGGATATACAAATTACTTAGTACCAAGTCATAATGCATATTTTAGATTTGATATAATAGAGATTTATGATTATGATAAATATAATTATTGACACAATTCAAGCATTATACTGCTGAAAAAACTCAGACAAGCTCAAGGTCCAAAATACAAAGAATTAAAAAAGTTGCTCAAATATTGCTCAGCAAGAACATTGCAAGAGAAATCTATCATAAATTGTGATCAAATATTACTTCTTGATGGCCATATGAAGATTGCCGACTTTACATAAAAATGTGTCAGAAGCTAGATATGAAAAGCGTTTGAAATTAAAGTCCGTAAAAATATACGTCGGTCATTCCATAAATAACTACACACCCTTTTTGAAATTGTCACCGATTTTTTTTAATTTTACATATGTTTTAGTACTAGCTTAGAGAAAATTTTGAACGGTACTGAAAGTTCGATAAACTTTCTCCCCCCAAAAATATCGACTTTTGAAAATTAGATGTACTTTTTTTTGTAAACGAAATATCTCAAAAACTATCAAAGATAGGTTAAAACTACAAGTTATCAATTTTATGTAAAAATGTATGAAATTTATTAAAAAAATATTTCGCTGCACAAAATTATTATTTAAATAATTTTTTTTTATTTACAAAATTTTAATTGAAAATTTGGGGGACATGTCAACTCTCAATTTTAAAAATAAAAATATATGTTATAGCTTATTCATTCCTGAGTACACTCCACTTTGAAAATTTATGAACATATGAAAACTTTTCGAAATATTAATTTTTTTTAGGTGACGGCGCGCGAGTATCACGCGCGCTCGCGTTGACTTAGGCGCAACACCACACGACTCTGTCAGAGTGCTCTGCATTTACTACAAATAACTATATTTTTGGTTATTTTATAAACATTTTCTAATATTTAACTGATTTCAGTATATTTATGGATATAATTTAAATAATCATATAATGAAAATTTCATTTATATCGGATGAAAACAAAAAATTAATTTAGTGAAATATATTTCATTTTAAATATAAATTATCTTCAATAATACAGTTTTTAAACTTTTTTATAAATCTTTACATCAGGTACGTTATTATTAACTTAACTTCCCGTTAAGCGATATACCCGCTTTGAATGCCTAAATACAGTAAGATTTATTGTTTACTCAGCTTAATAATCACTTAACTGATGTAAGCATTAATAAAAAATGTTTATAAAATAATCGATGACAGCTACTTATTACAGTAAATGCTAAACATCAGCGCGCCCTCATCTAAAAAAATTAATATTTCAAAAAGTTTTCATATGTTCATAAATTTTCAAAGTGGAGTGTACTCAAGAATGACTAAGCTATAACATATATTTTTATTTTTAAAATTCAGAGTTATCATGTCTCCGAAATATCCAAAATAGAATAAATATTTACTTAACTAATAAATTTCATAATTCAATAATAACTTACTTGATGTAAGATTTATAAAAAAAGTTTGGAAATTATATTTTTGAAGATAATTTATATTTAAAATGAAATATATTTCACTAAATTAATTTTTTGTTTTCATCCGACATAAGTGAAATTTTCATTATATGATTATTTAAATTATATCCATAAATATACTGAAATCAGTTAAATATTAGAAAATGTTTATAAAATAACCAATAATATAGTTATTTGCAGTAAATGCAGAGCACTCTGACACAGTCGTGTGATGTTGCGCCTTAGTCAACGCGAGCGCAGCGCGGTGATACTCGCGCGCCGTCACCTAAAAAAAATAATATTTCGAAAAGTTTTCATATGTTCATAAATTTTCAAAATGGAGTGTACTCAGGAATGAATAAGCTATAACATATATTTTTATTTTTAAAATTGAGAGTTGACATGTCCCCCAAATTTTTAATTAAAATTTTGTAAATAAAAAAAAATTATTTAAATAATAATTTTGTGCAGCGAAATATTTTTTTTAACAAATTTCATACATTTTTACATAAAATTGATATCTTGTAGTTTTAACCTATCTTTGATAGTTTTTTAGATATTTCGTTTACAAAAAAAAGTACGTCTAATTTTCAAAAGTCGATATTTTTGGGGGGAGAAAGTTTTTCGAACTTTAAGTACCGTTCAAAATTTTCTCTAAGCTAGTACTAAAACATATGTAAAAATAAAAAAATCGGTTACATTTTCAAAAAGGGTGTGTAGTTATTTATGGAATGACCGACGTGTATATTATATAAGTTGTTGTTAGAGTGTATGGCAAATTTAATTTTGTATAGATCACTAGAAGAAATGGATGAAGTATGGAAAGACATACTATCCGTGATATTGAGGAAATTTAAGAAAGATGTAGAAGCATACATATTGTTAATTAAAGGTAATCTGAATCATAATGAAGACCATGTTAGAACATTTTTTGCAAATGAAAACAACCGAGAAAATGATAATGAAACAAAAGTAAACTATGATTTTTTAAATTCTTATGGCAATAACATAGCTGTTTATTCAAACTCACCATTTAACACAGTTAAATTAGCAATGAAATTGCTCAAATAATTCCTCAAAAAATATAATCTGAAATGGTAAGTTTTGATTTTTAATCATTTACCAGCTTACCGTGTTCTACAAGCAAATTTTATGAAAATCGGATAATATCTGTCTCAGTATTTGCTCATGCTATTTTATACAAAAGTATATAAAACCCCTAGTTTTTGTATGATATTAACAAATATTTTCAAGTACACAATTTATAAAGCTCAAAAACACTATTTAGTAATGAATATTTTAGATAACTTCTGATTGTTATAAAGTTATAACTAAATTTTTTTTAAGAGTACAACAGTATCACGTTTAGAAAGAGCTTACAATTTTTTAAACATCTTTAAATTGTACGATAAACTGCTACGAGATTTTGTGTTTTTTGAGTTACTGATTACGAACATGATCAATGTTTGCACAAATTATTTCCGAATAAAGGCCATTTTTAAGCATTTTTTACATTTTAAGTGAATACTGCCGGAGTTCGGTTGGCACAACGATTACTTGAAAAGGTGAGAGAACTTAACGTTGTAAAAGCACTTTCCATAGTTGACGTTGGAATACTCTAGGGACCTGGCAATTGGAGTATACTAAGTAAGTCTTGCACCATCTTATGTCTAAGATAAACTGCAAAGAGATCCGTAAGAAGTTTTTTTCGATTGAAATGCTGAGAGTAGTTATACATATACCTGAGCGTGAAATAGTAAGAGAGACATTGAGTAATGCTAACATCGACGGTATTGACTTAAAATGTCCAAAAGTGCTAAAAAATGGCCAATATCCGGAAATAATTTGTATGAATATTAATCTAATTAAATTCAAAAAAGATAACAGAAATGTCCAAAATAGCCACTATTTGAAAACAGGATCCAATCAGATTAAAATAATTTCGTATTCATAGTCAACAATACAACAAACATTAAATCCCGTATTATCTTTTTTTTAATTTTTTATTTAATTTAATATAAAAAAACTCAAAAATATGGCCAATATTCAAAAGTTGGGTCAAAATAATTAATCTATTCGTAGTCAGCAACCTAAGAAACCATAAAAATCCTTTTATAATCAGTAAAAGTGTATAAGGTACATTTATTTTATCGATTTTTTAAATGATTTCAGACTCTGTAATATCGAATCTATTGATTTTTGGACTTAGTGCCCATTGAGACTTTTGATCAGAATGGCAGAAAGTATAACTTTTTTCTATACGTTATGAAATATTTTAGCCAAAATGCGGTTTCTTTGGTAAAACAATATTGTATGACGAATCTAGTTTCAAAATATTCCCTATGTAGTTGTGTGGATAACGCTAACGACATCAGTGATACTATTAATAGGAATAATAATTCACGTATCGTTAAGTATTAGGGTCAGGCGGGGTAATTGTAAACAAATTATATCAGCGCCCGTGTGCACATTTTCTGAACTAAAAAACAGTCAAAAGCGAAAATTGAAAACACAGGAGATGCGTTACAACTGTTCTCGCGTTTTTCAGAACAGTTGCTGTCATCGGTTTTCACACTTAGATATGAGGTTATCTTCAAATTTGAAAATCTTACTATGCGTGCTTGATACTTTTTCAGATTCCCGTGATTGAAATTGAAAGTAAATATATTTTATCATTTATTCTCGTAGGCTATTCATTTCTCTAACGAAATATTCTTTCTTTATGCTTCCAAGTATTTTCTTCTTCCAGCAGTTTCTTGTTTACAATTACCCCCTGGATTTAGAAGCCTGGGGTAATTGTAAACATAATTTTGTGATTATGTTCAACCTAATATTTATTATTTTTTTTCTACATTTGATTGGTTTTTACAAGTTGCATCATGTCTAATAACTGTGACGTGTGTATTGATGTAAGTATCTACGACACAGGATGCATCGCACATATGTCAAGAAGCCTTCCCTTCCTATAACGTGCAGGACTTGAAATATGTTTTGAACCAAAATAAAAATTACCGAGAAGCTGAAGAAGCTTATGGAGTTCCAATATCGGTAATATATCATAGAATAAATAAGAGAAAGTGCAGTTCAACGAAAATGAGAGCCAGGCGCCCGAATGCTCTACCTCATAATGTTCTGCTGTTTTGGCGAAATGCCTCAAGATCGCGAATGGGTTTTCCTTGCCACAAAGAGGAATTAAAATCTCTCGTTCATGTATATGTTGAAGCTAATTGTCGGAAAGTAGAAGAAAGAAGACTTATTACCTTATGTGTGCAGAGTCGATGTTAAAATGACTGACATTAAAGTCATTAGTCTAAAAAGCGTGGACAGTGGAAAAACAAAATTTGTTCTTGTGGAAAAAGACAAATTTTCAGTTTCAAAACGTAAAGTCAAGGCCCTTCTACCCTCTCTTCTCTCCTACCCAGAAAGAAGGAAGGAAATATATAAATTTGAGGGCAGAGTTAACGTGAGAGAGATTTAAAAAAAAACATTATTCTAATTAGGATTATTTTATATGATCATACTACTTTTCATTTGTTTAATGCATATCTACTGCTTCTACCAACTTATTTTTTTCTTCAAATAAATACCTATATTTATACTAGAATACCTAATCCATTATAGCAGCCAAACTACTTCTTAACCCTACGACATTTTTTTTTAAAGCTTGCATGACTACTAGTTTTTTTAAGAAATGTATTTTGGAATGAAAATATAAACAAATATGGTAGTGGGGGAAGTGGAAACATCAAATCGGGGTAATTGTAAACATGGGATTAGGACATCCATATTCTTAATGAACTATCTCTTCCATGTACGATGAATGTTAATGGTGTCGTCCTCCATAAATTTGGAAAAATAATAGAGAACGGTGTTTACAATTACCCCTATATAACAGGGGTAATTGTAAAAACGTGGGGTAATTGTAAACAGCCTCAATTATGCAGTAAAAACAACATATGTGATGGTTTCTGGCAACACAGTATGAAAGTAGAGATGTAGACTAATAAGAATGTCAAAAAAAGTTTTGGATAATCGCTACTGGGGGACAACCAGCAGAGTAAGAAAGTGAAACATTCAATTTCTGTTTACAATTACCCCGCCTGACCCTACTGTAACATAACATGCGGAAGTTCGTGCGACTTCATGATACGTAGGAGCGTTCGGGCGGCAAAATTAAACACGATGCAGTTCGTTGTGCGAAGCGAGGTTCGTTGAGCGAGTCGCGCAATGAACGAACAGAAAGTTTGTTGTGTGCAGCGTTCGTTAAGCGAGGCACCACAGTATATTGAAAAATAAATAGGTTATTATTGCTATGTTATTAACTATTATTGTGCATCTTGACATGAACATTATTTTAAGGTAATTCGATCAGTGCCATAGAATATACTACGCTAATGGAAAATACAACTATTTTTTATGCAACATATAGAAAATATATGAATATCTAAAAATGTCTTTTTTATTTACTCGTATCATAAGATTATTCGTCATTTGATTTTTAAACAATTATACTATTAAATATTTAAAAAGTTCATTATTTGACTCTACTTGTTTTCAACTTAAAATAAATCTGGCAACATTGTACCGTTAGTTTTAAAAACAATAAAGAATCGCTGTCAGTTTAAATCATAGACATATCGTACTGGACAGCGTGATCCACATTTACAAATGTACGATACAGATCGCGCTGTCTAGTACTATATGTCTATGGTTTACATAGAATTATGAGAATTATATTTAATAAAAATACGTTATAAATTAAAAATATGTAATATTATTTCATTTTATATTATATAGCATTTTAAATATGAGGACATAGAATATGTAAATCATTTTGTTGTTATTTGTCTTTTCTTTATCTCCGGTTTTGAATGCAATGTTGTCAGATTGTGATGTTAATTAAAATCAAATATGAATGATAATGACATATACAATTTGTCTGATTTTTAAATCAATATTTATCACAAACTAAACGGTAAAAGTACTTTTTTTAATTTTTGAAATAATCTGTTATATTCAATAAATCTATTATTTAGTTTTTTAAACTGTTGTCTAATTTATTTAATCCGATATATGCAAATACATACAGTTGCCGGTATGATTCGCCATATCTCCTATGTTAAAATTACTAACTCTGATAATTAATTTCTTTTAAACTGTACGTTAGATCTTTTTCAAATTGCAAATATCAACGCATTGAATGTTGTTTTATGACATACATTAAAGGATGTGGCTATTTGCACATACACTATGTGCAAGCAATTGGCTATTCGAACATACACTATGTGCAAGCAATTGGCTATTCGAACATACACTATGTGCAAGCAATTGGCTATTTGCACATACTGAATGATCTGAATGTGAACCGAAACCCCTAAATCTAGAAACGTGAAATTTCAGGGGTGTATTTATTTTATGTCGTAAATACCCACTAAGGAAATATTTTGCGAATTTCAGCCCCTACGGGGGTAAAAGAGGGTGTAAATTTTTGTATGGGAAAAATATTTTTTCGATGGATTTACTTGAAACTTAAAATACACACTCTACATTACCAATAATGAAACATGTATTTCAGCATATCCTAAAATTCAACCCCTGAGGGGTTGCAAGGGGGTGTTAATTTTATGAAATTTTGGAATATTAATCTACATAACTGTTTATGATATTGAGGTAAATACGGACAAAGAATGTAATCTATACTAATATTATAAATGCGAAAGTGTGTCTGTCTGTCTGTTTGTTTGTTTGTTACATTTTCACGGCTAAACCGCTGTACCGATCTTGATGAAATTTGGTAGAAAGAACCCTTGCATTCGGAGTAAGGACATAGGCTACTTTAAATTCCAAAAATGCATCCCCTAAAGAATTGGCAGGGGGTGAAAATGTTTGTATGGGAAAAAAATTAAATTTGATTATTAATATTTCACCCCCTGTCACATATGAAGAGTTGTAATTATTTTCATTCGATCCGGCGGGAAAAATACTACAGGAGTGGGGTTTTAGGGGGAAAACAACCCCCTATCTCGCATGGGAAACGAGATATTTGCGATTTTGTGTAATGAATAAAAAAAATATCACGTGACCCGGGGGGGGGGGGGGGGGGTGTAATTTAAAATTATTATATTTTCGCGTTTCGAGGTTGAATTTTGAAATTTGTATTTTTATTGAATACTAGCTGCTACTCGCGACTTCGCTCGCGTGGAATTTAGGTTAGTGAAAATACATTAATTGTAAGTTCAGTTAGGTAAATAATACAGATTTTTGTACACGGAGAAAACAAAACACCAATGAGTATTGTTTTGGAACATTAATCTAGTCAATGTAGTGTTTTTTTATCGTAAAAAACCAAGCATTACGGTTGTGACAGCAATGAGACTGTCAGACACACTATAGGGAAATGTTTTGAGCATCACAACAAAAAAAAGGTAATCGTTTCTGTTTAAACATCGATGAGTCGCGTCACAAATAACACTCGTAACCGTTCTGCGTATGATCTACTCACGGATATAACTAAATTAAATTAAACAGTTATTTAGAGTTGAACTGCTGAACCGATCTTGATGAAATTTGGCAGGGAGATAGCTTACATTTTGAGAAAGGACATAGGCTATTTCGAATCTCAAAAATTCATCCTCTAAGAAATTGCAAGGGGGTGGAAATATTTGTATGGGAAATATTTCACCCCCTGTCACATATTAAGGGTTGTAATTATTTTCATTCGATCCGGCGGGAAAAATACTACGGGAGTGAGGGGTTTTAGGGGGAAAAACAACCCCTTAACTCCCATAGGAACCGAGATATTTACGAATTTGTAAAATGAATGAAAACCAAAATAAAAGAAAATTTATATATTTCACCCCCTTCCACATATGAAGAGTTGTTGTATCTCCCTTATAACCCCTACCCCGTGGTATTTTCCCGCCAGATCGAATGAAACTCATTACAACACTTTATATGTGACAGGGGGTGAAATATATATATTTTCTTTTATTTTGGTTTTCATTTATTTTACAAAATCGTAAATATCTCGGTTTCTATGGGAGATAGGGGGTTGTTTTTCCCCCTGAAACCCCTCACTCCCGTAGTATTTTTCCCGCCGGATCGAATGAAAATAATTGCAACCCTTAATATATGACAGGGGGTGAAATATTTCCCATACAAATATTTCCACCCCCTTGCAATTTCTTAGGGGATGAATTTTTGAGATTCGAAATAGCCTATGTCCTGTCTCAGGATGTAAGCTATCTCCCTGCCAAATTTCATCAAGATCGGTACAGCGGTTTAGCCGTGAAAAGATAACAAACAAACAAACAAACAAATAAAACCAACAAACAGACACAGACACACACTTTCGAATTTATAATATTAGTATAGATTACTTTCTTTGTCCGTATTTACCTCAATATCATAAACAGTTATGTAGATTAATGTTCCAAAATTTTATAAAACTAACACCCCCTTGCAACCCCTCAGGGGTTGAATTTTAGGATGTGCTGAAATACATGTTTCATTATTGGTAATGTAGAGTGTGTATTTTAAGTTTCAAGTAAATCCATCGAAAAAATATTTTTCCCATACAAAAATTATACCCTCTTTTACCCCCGTAGGGGCTGAAATTCGAAAAATATTTCCTTAGTGGGTATTTACGACATAAAATAAATACACCCCTGAAATTTCACGTTTCTAGATTTAGGGGTTTCGGTTCACATTCAGATCATTCAGTATGTGCAAATAGCCAATTGCTTGCACATAGTGTATGTTCGAATAGCCAATTGCTTGCACATAGTGTATGTTCGAATAGCCAATTGCTTGCACATAGTGTATGTTCGAATAGCCAATTGCTTGCACATAGTGTATGTTCGAATAGCCAATTGCTTGCACATAGTGTATGTGCAAATAGCCACATCCTACATTAAATTCACATTTATATCTAATAACTCGTCTAGTGATCGAATGACCTTAAGCAAAAAACTATGTGAATATGTGTCTGGAAATACTTTGAGAGGGAGCTACAGTTTTCCAAAGAGTTTGCCAAAAATGAGTTAAGGTTATTGGATCGTTACTACACTGTAAAAAAGATTTGATTTTGAAAAATTTTGTTTTTAATTTATATTCAGAACACATTTAGGTACATTTAATGGAATATTTTAATTTTAATTTAATTTGAAAATTGAGTTAGATTAAACGATATATAATTGTAACATGTACTGATTTGCTGTAATGGCAGAGCTAGTATTTCATTATTTTGATTAAACTACATGGTAATGCATGTGTTTTATAATTTTAATAGTATTTAAAAGGGTTGAAGTTTGGAATAATCAGTTTTTAAAACGTTTCTGTATAGCCAATCGTGTAGAATTTCAATAAATAGAGCAGTTCCGACAAGTTCTCTCATTTACCATGTGTTACAAAGTCTGTTAGTATCAAATTACTCAAAAACCATACGTCCAATATTATTTTAAAAAAACTAGTAATGTGTATGAGCAATCCATACACAACATATGACTTTTATCAACGCTCCAATAACCTTAAGAATCTATTATGATACAGTTATAAAATTTGATCATCGGTTTAGTATTAATACGTTACCGATTTCTAGTATTAACAAATAATTATTTAGACCAAGGCTGTATGGGGCCAGTGGGTCCATCTATTTTTACCTAGTATATTTTTGTTCTGCTACAAACACTGAATATAACGAATAAACGCCTCCATTAACATAGAGAACAAATTACTTTTTTTGATACAATTTACCAAACTTTGGAAAATTTTTAGCATGTTCATTCCATTCGGAAAATGGTATTGATTGACTAGCCGAAAATTGCTTTGTGTGTTTGGTGCGTTGAGTGTAAAATGCTAATGTCAAAACACCATTATACTTGTATTATTATTACTGATTATAATATCCTATACATTGGTTGTCTCAATGTGTAAAAATTATTAAATGATTTATATATTGAAAAACGTTGATATTTACAAATTTTATTAATAGCTTAAAGGGAAGATTTTAAGAGCTTTTGTTACAACAAATACTGTATCTGAGCATAGAGTATCTTTGCTTTTGTAATAATTAGAGATGAGCTGACTAGTCAGTTGAAAAAAGTGGATTATTTTGAATCTGTTCATAAAAACATGCGACATTTTTTTTTGTGTCCGAAGCAGGGTGTTCAGTTTCTGGAAAACCGGGAAAAGTCAGGGAATTTGGTTGGAAGTCAGGGAAAAATGCAAATTCTGCAAAAATGTTTAAATGTCATGTATGAGACCTTTTTTTAGCTTTTTTATCTAAATTTTAATTATAAAAAACAGGGAAAAACGGTAAAAATTCTCCTGGAAAACCGGGAAAAGTCAGGGAAATTTATTCCACAGAAATACTGGCAACCCTGCGATGTGTTTGTTTGGCATTAGGACGTAGTACGCTTTTGCCCACACGAGGCCTCGAAGTTTACATCTGAGTTAATGTTAACTAAAAGGATTTTTTTATGTTTGTAACGAGTATAATAAAATATTTGTTATAAGTTAGTAATAATTAAATTCAAGCAATGTGACTGATTAAAATGATATTGCCAGATATGCCTTGCTATATTAATTTAATAATAAAAATTTGAAGCTAACTATTCAACATTTTTTGTCGACTAGTCAATCCATCTCAAAGAATAATAATATATAAAAAATAAATAGTTTATTAAATAATGTTATTTACCAATGCTGTTCATTATTACATGTTGATTTTGATAATTGTATTAAAAACTTATATTTCAACAAATAAATATACATTTTTTCTTTTATATACTTTTTTGTTCTTGTTAATAAAATGGAATTCTTATATAAAATTGAACATAAAATTATGTTATTAAAATAAGTGTTCATAATTACTTATTTTAATAATATATTTTTTTATATGAACAAATTTGTTGAAACAAAGATGTTCTCACAAGGACTCCAAAAAATATGTCCTCGTTCTTTCTTATGTGCTAAATTCACAGAAGAAGACAGGGTCGTAGCTTTCAATAATTTTTAGGAAACTGAATCATGGGGGGGGGGGAGAAAAAAGCTTTTATTAAATGTCTTGTTACTAATAAGTATAAAAAAGCGCAAAGACATAAATGATAAAATGCTCAAAAATGAAGGACATTACATCTACCTTCAAAACGGAAATAATAAATTAAGAGTTTGCTGAGTTTTTTTATTAAAGGGTTTTTTAACTATTTGTGTTTTCTCACTATTGTAACTACATTCATAACATGAATAAAGATTCACTTGCATTGTACTATTAGTATAGAGTAGTCTTCATTTAAAGAGCTCCCGCAAGAACCTAACAATTAGGTGAAGATACTTTTAAGAGAAAACCTTAAAGAATCGGAAACTATTAGAGAAGCAGATGAAATTAAAATGACTAAAGACCAAGAAGGTAAAAAAAGAGTCCCGAAAAGAAGAGAGAATGTTAAGTTATGGTTGCAGCAGTTACCTATGGTTCCAAGTCATTACTGTAGAGCCTCTTCTAAAAAAAATATGTCGAGTCTATATTTAGATCACAATTACACATGCAGACTGTTTTTAATTAATGGTGTGTTGTTGAAAACAAAAAGCAAGCTGGAAGGAATATATCTTGTAAAATTTTAGATGAAGAAAATAGAGCAATCCATAAGGCCCGAAAGGATCAAAGTGATCTATGTTGTGGTTTTAAAGTTGGTTCTGTAAGCCACGACAAATATGTAAAACATATTAAGAGAAAAAATGATGCCAGAAAAAATTAAAATGCTGCTAAATTAAGTGCGAACAAGTTAGTTTTGACAATGGACCTTGAAAGCGTGCTATTATAACCACTGATACTTGCGTCTCAAGTTTATTATAAGCAAAAATTACAAGTTTATAATTTTACATTATATGAACTAAATAGTGGAAATGTAACTTTGTACGTTTGGCATGAGAGTAATGGTGGGGTTACAGCAAACGAATTTACATCGTGCATCATAGACTTTATTTTTAAACTTCCAGAAAGTATTAAAGAAGTAACGTTAATATTCAATGGCTGCAACTATCAAAATCGGAATAAAGTTCTGGCAAGTAGTCTCGGTGATTTAGCAAAACTAAAGTCAATTACAATTGAACAGCTTTATTTAGAGAAAGGCCATACGATGATGGAAGCTGTCAATGTACATGCAACTCTAGAAAAATATTTCAAGCCTCCTATTAATTCACCCACAGATTACATCACTTTAATGAGGATTGCTAGATTTTCTAACCCTTATGAGGTTAATGTGTTAGACTACAAATTTTTCCATAACTTTGAATTAATGACCACAAATTTAACATCTTTAAGACCTGGTAAAAAGACTGGCCATCCACTAGTAGTTGATATAAGAGCGTTATTATACAAACCTGATGGTTCAATTATATAAAAATATAAAATTATATTATTAAAATAAGTGTTCATAATTACTTATTTTAATAATATATTTTTTTATGTTCAATTTTATACATAAATATAAAATAATAGTTGTATTGAGAATTTCGCGGGTTTGGCGGGTTTTAAATTTTAGTTCGTAACTTTTGTCACCAGGCGTTGATTTTTAATGAATGCATTGGAGTTGCCTATCTATAGTATTTATTTATCTATGGGCTTTGGCCAGCAGCCAGTACACATCTAACCTACGTCGCTTTCGTATAACAATACCGCATTGCAGTATAAAAGTTTTAAATCAGCGAGTTAGTGTTTGATACCATTATATCCGTTTATAACACTGCACGAGACAACTGCTACCTACTACAAATGTTATATTCGAGGCTTTTTTCGCAAGAAAAGTGAATAAAGAAATCGAAGATTGTACCCGTATGATGACATCATTTTACTAACAATAAGTTTCAAGACTGAAAAGATATCAAGGACCGTACCGCTACCCGCAACCTTGAAGTAATATAATTCAACGGCCACTTGCGGTGCCAATCGCCACTATTTTGAACATGTTTATATACACAACAAGCAAGAACAAACCACATATCATGAAGACAAAATATTTATTCGCGACGCGACGAGATTCAACCATTCTTCAGGTTGATGTAATTTCTTTGATTTTATTATCCCGGCTGTAAAATATTAGCTTCACAAATAGCTAATAGGTATTTATGGCAAAATTTATTTTTTCTACATAACAAAAATTTGAAAGATTTCCTTATTAATTAACGCCCCTGGTTGTTGTTTTCTGCGCTGCGTATGAATGTGTTTTTCCTTAAACAAGAACAATTATAAAGGTACAAGATATTATTAAGTTATATTATTATTAATCAACGTCCTGGTTGCTGTTTTCTGCGCTGCGTACGAATGTCTTTTCCTTAATGAATGATTTTATCATTAAATATTAATAAGCCATTTTATTAATATATGCCCTTGTTATTTGTTTTTCTGTGCTACATGTAAAATATAATAGAACTCTCGCTAACCACATATGAATGCATAAATCGCATTCAGGTAAAAGCGTAGAAAAAAGTTCTATCTATTATATACAATTATAACGATATATTTTGTAAAATATAACAGTATTATCCCAATGGTAATAATGTAAATAAGTTGATCCTATATCAACCGACTATAAGAGATTAGAATTACGTATATATATTATTTTATTTTATCACGATATGATGGTATCTTTCAAATGAATTGAATTTGGGAACCATTCCGCTATTCACGTCATTAATGTAACAGTAACAGGCTTCGTTATGACCATGAACTTTGCGAAGCACCTATTGCAAATCAAATCGAAATTAGGTGGATTATTTGTTGCTAATTAGTTGCTAATTAGTTACGCTAATTTTGATTTTGTTGCTCAATTTTTTCTTTATTTTTTGGGTGCTTCGCTAAGTTCATATGAACTTAGCGAAGCACCCCCAATCAAAACTAGCTAAAAACGAATCAGACTCGGCTGAGAATTTGTTGCTAATTTGTTGCTAATTAGTTACGTTGATTTTGATTTTGTTGCTCACTTTTTTCTTTATTTTTTTTGGGTGCTTTGCTAAGTTCATATGAACATAGCGAGCACCCCCACTGAAATTAGCTTCAAACGAATCAGATCACGGCTGAGAATTTGTTGCTAATTAGTTACGCTGATTTTGATTTTGTTGCTAATTTTTTTCATTCTTTTTTTGGCTTCATATGAACTTAGCGAAGCACCCCCACTGAAATTGGCTTCAAACAAATCAGAACACGGCTGAAAATTTGTTGCTAATTAGTTGCTAGTTTGTTGCTAATTAGTTACGCTGATTTTGATTTTGTTGCTCATTTTTTTCTTTAATTTTTTTGGGTGCTTTGCTAAGTTCATATGAACATAGCGAAGCACCACCACTGAAATTGGCTTCAAACAAATCAGAACACGGCTGAAAATTTGTTGCTAATTTGTTGCTGGTTTGTTGCTAATTAGTTACGCTGATTTTAATTTTGTTGTTAATTCTTTCTTTATTTTTTTGGGTTCATATGAACTTAGCGAAGCGCCCCCACTGAAATTAGCTTCAAACAAATCAGAACACAGCTGAGAATTTGTTGTTAACTAGTTAAGCTAATTTTGAATTTGTTGCTCATTTTTTCATTATTTTTTTGGGTGCTTATGAATTTAGCGAAGCACCCCCACTGAAATTAGCTTCAAACGAATCAGATCACGGCTGAGAATTTGTTTCTAATTAGTTACGCTGATTTTAATTTTGTTGCTCATTTTTCCTTTATGTTTTTGGGTTCATATGAACATAACGAAGCACCCCCACTGAAATTAGCTTTAAATGAATCAGATCACGGCTGAGAATTTGTTGCTTATTAGTTACGCTGATTTTAATTTTGTTGCTCATTTTTCCTTTATGTTTTTGGGTTCATATGAACTTAGCGAAGCACCCCCACTGAAATTAGCTTCAAACGAATCAGAACACAGCTGAGATTTTGTTGCTAATTAGTTACGCAGATTTTGATTTTGTTGCTAAGTTTTTTCTTATTTTTTTTTGGGTGCTTTGCTATGACACTGAAGCTAGCGGCCAGACAGTAATCACGTTCTTAGAATCAAACGGTTAAAACAATTGTAAAAATCATTTCTTCCGCTTAATATTGGTATTAAATTGTAGGTAATTACATACATAATAACATAAAATAGAAATAAAAATTCTAAAAAAATGCTACCGCCTGTAATAATCTATTTAATTGTCAAATAGGTCAGATTTGATGTTTAAATTGATACGAAAGACGTAAAATTCTTTGCTCTGATATCTGGCATGTCTAAATTTATTGCAAATCACGTCTAAATTATTGTTGATAAGAAATAAAAATTCTAAAAAAAATGCTTCCGCCTGTAATAATCTATTTAATTGTCAAAATGGTCAGATTTGATGTTTAAAGTGATACGAAAGACGTAAAATTCTTTGCTCTGATATCTGGCATGTCTAAATTTATTGCAAATCACGTCTAAATTATTGTTGATAAGAAAAAAAAATTCTAAAAAAATGCTCCTGGATTTGGCATTAAAAAAAGTCCTCGCCGCTCGACGCGCGATGTTAAAAACCGCTAAGTAAATTGTAAAACTCAACGCTCCCACTTTATATGGGTATTAAATTGTAGGTATTTACACGTGTAATAACATACAATAGAAATAAAAATTCTAAAAAAATGCTACCGCCTGTAATAATCTATTTAATTGTTAAATTGGTCAGATTTGATGTTTAAAGTGATACGAAAGACGTAAAATTCTTTGCTCTGATATCTGGCATGTCTAAATTTATTGCAAATCACGTCTAAATTATTGTTGATAAGAAAAAAAAATTCTAAAAAAATGCTCCTGGATTTGGCATTAAAAAAAGTCCTCGCCGCTCGACGCGCGATGTTAAAAACCGCTAAGTAAATTGTAAAACTCAACGCTCCCACTTTATATGGGTATTTAATTGTAGGTATTTACACGTGTAATAACATACAATAGAAATAAAAATTCTAAAAAAATGTTACCGCCTGTAATAATCTATTTAATTGTTAAATTGGTCAGATTTGATGTTTAAAGTGATACGAAAGACGTAAAATTCTTTGCTCTGATATCTGGCATGTCTAAATTTATTGCAAATCACGTCTAAATTATTGTTGATAAGAAAAAAAAATTCTAAAAAAATGCTCCTGGATTTGGCATTAAAAAAAGTCCTCGCCGCTCGACGCGCGATGTTAAAAACCGCTAAGTAAATTGTAAAACTCAACGCTCCCACTTTATATGGGTATTAAATTGTAGGTATTTACACGTGTAATAACATACAATAGAAATAAAAATTCTAAAAAAATGCAACCGCCTGTAATAATCTATTTAATTGTTAAATTGGTCAGATTTGATGTTTAAAGTGATACGAAAGACGTAAAATTCTTTGCTCTGATATCTGGCATGTCTAAATTTATTGCAAATCACGTCTAAATTATTGTTGATAAGAAAAAAAAATTCTAAAAAAATGCTCCTGGATTTGGCATTAAAAAAAGTCCTCGCCGCTCGACGCGCGATGTTAAAAACCGCTAAGTAAATTGTAAAACTCAACGCTCCCACTTTATATGGGTATTAAATTGTAGGTATTTACACTTGTAATAACATACAATAGAAATAAAAATTCTAAAAAAATGCTTCCGCCTGTAATAATCTATTTAATTGTCAAAATGGTCAGATTTGATGTTTAAAGTGATACGAAAGACGTAAAATTCTTTGCTCTGATATCTGGCATGTCTAAATTTATTGCAAATTATGTCAAAATTATTGTTGATAAGAAAAAAAATTCTAAAAAAATGCTCCTGGATTTGGCATTAAAAAAAGTCCTCGCCGCTCGACGCGCGATGTTAAAAACCGCTAAGTAAATTGTAAAACTCAACGCTCCCACTTTATATGGGTATTAAATTGTAGGTATTTACACGTGTAATAACATACAATAGAAATAAAAATTTTAAAAAAATGCTACCGCCTGTAATAATCTATTTAATTGTCAAATTGGTCAGATTTGATGTTTAAAGTGATACGAAAGACGTAAAATTCTTTGCTCTGATATCTGGCATGTCTAAATTTATTGCAAATCACGTCTAAATTATTGTTGATAAGAAAAAAAAATTCTAAAAAAATGCTCCTGGATTTGGCATTAAAAAAAGTCCTCGCCGCTCGACGCGCGATGTTAAAAACCGCTAAGTAAATTGTAAAACTCAACGCTCCCACTTTATATGGGTATTAAATTGTAGGTATTTACACGTGTAATAACATGCAACAGAAATAAAAATTCTAAAAAAATGCTACCGCCTGTAATAATCTATTTAATTGTTAAATTGGTCAGATTTGATGTTTAAAGTGATACGAAAGACGTAAAATTCTTTGCTCTGATATCTGGCATGTCTAAATTTATTGCAAATCACGTCTAAATTATTGTTGATAAGAAAAAAAAATTCTAAAAAAATGCTCCTGGATTTGGCATTAAAAAAAGTCCTCGCCGCTCGACGCGCGATGTTAAAAACCGCTAAGTAAATTGTAAAACTCAACGCTCCCACTTTATATGGGTATTTAATTGTAGGTATTTACACGTGTAATAACATACAATAGAAATAAAAATTCTAAAAAAATGCTTCCGCCTGTAATAATCTATTTAATTGTCAAATTGGTCAGATTTGATGTTTAAAGTGATACGAAAGACGTAAAATTCTTTGCTCTGATATCTGGCATGTCTAAATTTATTGCAAATTATGTCAAAATTATTGTTGATAAGAAAAAAAAATTCTAAAAAAATGCTCCTGGATTTGGCATTAAAAAAAGTCCTCGCCGTTCGACGCGCGATGTTAAAAACCGCTAAGTAAATTGTAAAACTCAACGCTCCCACTTTATATGGGTATTAAATTGTAGGTATTTACACGTGTAATAACATACAATAGAAATAAAAATTCTAAAAAAATGCTACCGCCTGTAATAATCTATTTAATTGTTAAATTGGTCAGAATTGATGTTTAAAGTGATACGAAAGACGTAAAATTCTCTGCTCTGATATCTGGCATGTCTAAATTTATTGCAAATTATGTCACAATTATTGTTGATAAGAAAAATTTAAAAAAAAAATGCTCCTGGATTTGGCATTAAAAAAAGTCCTCGCCGCTCGACGCGCGATGTTAAAAACCGCTAAGTAAATTGTAAAACTCAACGCTCCCACTTTATATGGGTATTAAATTGTAGGTATTTACACGTGTAATAACATACAATAGAAATAAAAATTCTAAAAAAATGCTACCGCCTGTAATAATCTATTTAATTGTCAAATTGGTCAGATTTGATGTTTAAAGTGATACGAAAGACGTAAAATTCTTTGCTCTGATATCTGGCATGTCTAAATTTATTGCAAATCACGTCTAAATTATTGTTGATAAGAAAAAAAAAATCTAAAAAAATGCTCCTGGATTTGGCATTAAAAAAAGTCCTCGCCGCTCGACGCGCGATGTTAAAAACCGCTAAGTAAATTGTAAAACTCAACGCTCCCACTTTATATGGGTATTAAATTGTAGGTATTTACACGTGTAATAACATACAATAGAAATAAAAATTCTAAAAAAATTGCTTTCGCCTGTAATAATCTATTTAATTGTCAAATTGGTCAGATTTGATGTTTAAAGCGATACGAAAGACGTAAAATTTTTGCATATATTACTTAATACGTATCTGAATTATTTATACTTTCTTATACGACCATATGGTATGAAAGACATTGTTGCGAGCTGCGGGTTCAACCCCTAGTTGGAAATATCTCAACGTGGGTTAAACCCTGCAACCTCGCTTGTGAACCGCCACTGTATTCCGGTAGCGTGGAAGTTGGTAAATATACAGGGTGGTTCACGGATTTAGGTTCGTCTTTAGCACGTGAGCCTAAAAGTCACGCAACTGGACTCAGCGTATAGCTGTCCAGTTGGAAATCCAAACCTGTAAGGATCTCTGGAAAAACTGGGATATTCTCACAATGAAAAGAACTACATTACTAAAAACTCTTTATAAATTGAAAAAAAATCAAACTACAATGACATTCGAAAAAACACACAATTAGAAAAATTATTAAGACCCCTCAATTTAACAAAATAATAATTAAAAAAAAAAAAATACAATAATGCTATAATAATTTAAACATTTATGAAACAAACCAAAATTACAGATATATGAAACAATTAGAAAAAATTATTAAGGCCCCTCAATTGAACAATATAAGTATAAAAAAAAAAACAATAAATGTTATAAAAACTTACCCCCTTTTTGTATCCCAGACCGGCAGTACACACACAGAAACTTAACATTTTATAACCCCAAACTACCCCCCCCCCCCCTCCAAAACACCCCATCGCACAATTTTAACTAACAATCACCCACTCATTCTAAAAAAACCAAAGACCCTATCTCCGACCGTCTCGCCTCAACATCCCAACCGCCACTGTCCCCTCGCGTCTCTCGCGTCTTCACAGCGACAATCTTGCACCTAGTGCAATTCAGCAAAAACGCATTGATAATTTGCTAACAATGCGTCTAGCTGCAACTAACTACCAGCGGTACTCAACAAATGGGCCCCGCGACCGTTACAATGCTTCCCCCTTTTAAAAAGATAAACACTTTTTGTGTTTATCCTTTTCATATGTACATACCTGCTTTATTGTGTGCTACCGTTCCCGATATGCTATCCCCTTAACCTAGTTACAAAAACTTAATACTACATACGGAAGACGTAGCTTCCTCTTACAGTCCCTAATTTCTTCAACACTGACCCGACTTCAATGGAGACTTACTACAGCGAACACTCACGGCACTACGCGCACTTACGGATTGACTCGCGCACTCCCGGTATTCACTATCTCACTGGTTGAAGACGGTCCGCCGACTTCTTCTGTAACCTCAACATTTGTGCTCGTTGCTTCTGTTGATATCACCAGTGCATTTATCATTCCATGAACCCAACTTTTACGATGTTCGATCACTACTTCCTGTCCCATTATGTCAAACGTTTCGTATTCTGCCTTCTCGGACACCATTACCACTGGTGCAGACCATGGAGATGATGAGGGGAATACGACGCCCGCCTCTAACATCTGCTGTATTTCTTCCTTCGGTGTTTCTCGTTGTGCGTAATGTTATATTTTAAATTTGCTATCTCCGTCACACCCTGCTTTAACATTGTATCTTCTCTCTCCGTCTTACTATATTTAATTGCGTAAATATATTTTAATATTATTGCTTAAACTTTATTTATTATTATAATTTATTTAATATTCTTACTTCTTAATATTTACTTAATTTTATATATTTAATAACTCTTACTTCTTAATATTTACTTAATTTTATATATATTTAATAACTCTTACTTCTTCATCCCTTAGCTATTATATACATGTATTAAACTTATATGTGGGCATAGTTTGTCTTACTAATTTTTATGATTACTTATGTACTTATTTTTTATTGCCTTATTTTATATTTTACTATCATTAACACTTTCTTCCTTTCAACGTCACTTCTACTTTATATCTATATTTATGTTAACTACTTATTACTCCTTTATAGTTTTTTTAAACAGTGGTATTTAAATAAAAATATAAAAACAGGGGTGACTTCTCACAGTATGGAACCCGATATGGCGCCTTGATCAGTGACACCAAATCTTCCATAATTATTCGATGTTTTTGCACCTTTCGCACAACTCAGCAATGTCATTAACTTCTGCCGATCAACACCTCACATGGCCCGACCATCACATCGTGACCTTCATTTTAAATCGAGCAGGTGGTTCTTCAACTTTAACAACGTGCATTCATGTTTCAATACAGACTCGCTCGGCGTATTCTTGTACCCGGCGACATCCTTCAACCAGCTTATCCCTGAGCTCCGTTCGCCTTGCTCCATATTCTATTTATTCTTTCTTCCTTCTTCTTTCTTCTCTCTTCTTTCTTATTTTCTCTATCTTCGTTCTTCTTTCTTCTATTTTCTTCTTGGCTACCAATGCTTGTTCTGGATTCCCCGGAATCTTCAATTAAAATCGTCAAGTTCCCATATTTTATATATTCGGTTTATGATCCCCTGATCACACCAAATCTTCTCGCTTCTTCCCAATAATCTTCTGATCTTCGTAACAGCCCCCAAATTTTTCATGCATGTTACATCCCTGACCAGTCCCACCCCTATCTTCTTTCTTCTGGTAAGACCACCCATTGGATTCGGGTCTTTGCCCGCCGTCTCTCAATGGTTATCTTGAACCCTGGTATCTTCCCTGACCAGTCCCACCCCTATAGTATTTCTTCTGGTTAGATCACCGATTGGATTCGGGTCTTTGCCCGTCGTCTCTCAATGGTTATCTTGAACCTTCGTATCTACGTAGCTGGCCCCAATTTACTCATGCCAGTTACGCCCCAGATACGCCCCAGCCTTATGATAAGCTACCCGTTAGAGTCGGGTCTTTGCCCGCCGTCTCTCGTCAGTAGTCTTTGTCATCGACTATACCCTATTATCGAAGCCTTTTTCCCTGTATCTCTTCTCCTTGACGTCAATTGTGAGGCCCACCTCACGCCTGATTATATCTCTATTGCTTTGAATAGATTTTTATCAAGCCCCAGCTTGAACTGCTTAACCTTCTTGCGTTGTGTCAGCATTGGCACCCGTTACCCCCCCATCCATAATTTATCCTGTCGAAGAACTATTCTTTCTATCGAATAGTGACAACACCCTCATTGTACTCCTTTAAAATTCACACCACCACCGAAAACAACCCCCAGCCAGAATAATTTTTCTTAATATCTTGCTTTGTTTTACCCTATCCCTAGCTTCTGTAGCGGATATTCCATCAACTACTAATTCGCTTGCTGGTACCATTTTGAAAAATATTTAATACAAAACAACAATGATTTATTCATCAAAAATTTAAATAATAAAAGACGACTGACATCCCTATATAATAATTAGAAAGTGAAACTATATTCGGATTAAATTACAAATACCATATTATTTCATAAAATAAAAGAAACAACGGACAGAAAAAAATGAAAATTAACTCTTTTTTTTTTTACAAAAACAATCCCTATTTTTTTTTCAAATGAACCAACAACAATATCTCTTAAAACTCTATGAAAACCAATTCAAAACTACGTTACCAAAACCTTCTATGTAATACAACCCTTATTTGTTTTTCACAAAAATAACCTCTAAAATTTCTTTAAATGGACCCACAACAAAATAATAACTCTTAAAACTCTCTATGAAGACCAATTCACAACTTCAACCCTTAAACTTTTCTTCATATCGACCCAAGACAAACAACCCTCCAAAAAAAAAAAAAAAAAATTCTCCCCAGACAACCAAGAACAACTCTTGAATTCCACAATGATAATATATGACTTCTCTTCCAGACCCAAAAGTAAACTACCCTTATGAAAATTCAGATAAAATTACAAATACTCTTGTATGTAAAACAACCCTTATTTTTTTACAAAATCAAACCCTACATTATCTTCAAATAAATCAACAAAATAACTCTTAAAACTCTCCATGACGAACAATTCAAAACTTCAACCCTTAAACTTCTCTTCAGTTCGACCCAAGACAACCAACCCTAAAAAAAAATCACGCCAAACAACCAAGACAACTCTTAAATTCCACAATAATAATAGATAACTTCTCTTCAAAACCCAACAGTAAACTACCCTTAGCCAAATTTATAATCAGACCCTATCCAGAAAACTACCCTATACGAAAAATCACATTTTCACCAATTTGTTTCTTCAACATTCATTTAACTACTTTAAATTCAAGACAACGCCGAAATCCATCCCTCCATAAAAATTATGACTATAAAACCAATCTTCACACAAACATATACTTGATACCCCTATTTTTTCTATTTGTTATCTTCTGTATTTATTTGAATTCAATAAAAGGAACAAAAATTCCCAAAATAAAATTTCTTCCCTTGTGTACTGCCATACTTCTTTCTGACTTCATTTACGCCGCACCCTATATAATCCCCCCTAAAATATTTATTAACAACCCCTATCTTGTTTCACACGCCAAGCTAATTATTCCACCTGAAAAATATATTCACAAAATACCACATATAATCAACCCTTAAATATATATATTTAAATATAGATAATCCCCCCAAAATATATTTATTAATAACCCCTATCTTGTCTCACACGCCAAGCTAATTATTCCACCTAAAAAATATATTCACAAAATACAACATATAATCAACCCTTAAATTTATTACTGCATAATTCCTCCTGAAAAAAAATTCACAAAATGTCTTTTACAGCCCTTACCTTTTCTCCTTCCTTGAAAAAAATCTCAGCCCCTAAAAAAATATATAACACAAAAAAAAATTTCCAACCCCTAAATTTTTTTTTCACCCCTCCCAATTTTTCCAGTCTGCTAAATACCACCTAGCTGCCACCATTGTTGCGAGCTGCGGGTTCAACCCCTAGTTGGAAATATCTCAACGTGGGTTAAACCCTGCAACCTCGCTTGTGAACCGCCACTGTATTCCGGTAGCGTGGAAGTTGGTAAATATACAGGGTGGTTCACGGATTTAGGTTCGTCTTTAGCACGTGAGCCTAAAAGTCACGCAACTGGACTCAGCGTATAGCTGTCCAGTTGGAAATCCAAACCTGTAAGGATCTCTGGAAAAACTGGGATATTCTCACAATGAAAAGAACTACATTACTAAAAACTCTTTATAAATTGAAAAAAAATCAAACTACAATGACATTCGAAAAAACACACAATTAGAAAAATTATTAAGACCCCTCAATTTAACAAAATAATAATTATAAAAAAAAAATACAATAATGCTATAATAATTTAAACATTTATGAAACAAACCAAAATTACAAAATTACAGATATATGAAACAATTAGAAAAAATTATTAAGGCCCCTCAATTGAACAATATAAGTATAAAAAAAAAAACAATAAATGTTATAAAAACTTACCCCCTTTTGTATCCCAGACCGGCAGTACACACACAGAAACTTAACATTTTATAACCCCAAACTACCCCCCCCCCTCCAAAACACCCCATCGCACAATTTTAACTAACAATCACCCACTCATTCTAAAAAAACCAAAGACCCTATCTCCGACCGTCTCGCCTCAACATCCCAACCGCCACTGTCCCCTCGCGTCTCTCGCGTCTTCACAGCGACAATCTTGCACCTAGTGCAATTCAGCAAAAACGCATTGATAATTTGCTAACAATGCGTCTAGCTGCAACTAACTACCAGCGGTACTCAACAAATGGGCCCCGCGACCGTTACAACATATTTTTACAGTATAAATAAGTAATGATATTTAAATGTATATTATTTTTGCAATACCGGTCTTAAATTTTACTTAATACGTATATGGATTTTTAATTTATTTATTAAGTACGTCTCTAGGTTTTTATATTTTAATGTGAATTTGTTATTTCATTAAGAGGAGTTTCAAATTTGAATGAATCTAATAAAAGTAATGAATAATGTAATTATATTTCAATGTTTAATGCAGATAATTCTTTATTATTATTTATACTAATAAAAACGAATTATTATTTATTATCAAAAACAAATATAGTGATAAAGGTATTTTGCATTTCTTAAATAAATTTAAGAAATATAGATATGTACATTTAGCATACAGCAAATTAAATATGAATCATTCATTTAGTTACGATACATATGTATACTGTGTTTGAGATATCAGCACTTGTGTTTTTGTTCTCACGGGAAACTTGAAGACAGCTATAGTACCCACCTACAAAGTAGTATAGTGCGTAGTTTAATGTTAAATTTTATTTAACAGTATACGTTTCGAAGCATATAACATACTATTTTATAAATTATTTATTTATTATTAGTATTACTAGGTATTCGTTCTTTCACTATTATTATATTTTATCATTATTTTGTTACTTTTTTTATTATCAATAATTTAATTATTATTGTTACTTTTTTATTATTACTGTTTTATGATTAGTATATATTTATTAGTATTATTATTACTCATTTATTATTAGTCTATATTTATTAGTATTATTATTACTCATTTATTATTAGTATATATTTATTAGTATTATTATTACTCATTTATTATTAGTATATATTTATTAGTATTATTATTACTCATTTATTATTATTAATTATTATTCATATATTTTTATTTTTTTTTATTTTTTTATTAAGTATTATTATTATTATTGTTATCGTTATTATTTTCATTATGAAGTTCACAGTGGAACAGATAGCGGAAGCTCTACATTTGTTTATTCCAAACGTAAATTTAAGAGACTTCAAGGTTTCTTCAGAGTGCAATACCTATACAATAGAAAATTGCTTTTTTGAGCTTGTGTCCCGTCACATTTTGGCTCAGGCCGGGTTTACGAATCCGCATAAAAAAACAGTTAGGACGCATACGGCACAGTGTTACTGGATTTTCAGACGACAATTCGAAAAGATCGAAAATATATACCTTCAATATTCTTGTCCATCGATGCTGTCGAGTGAAATAAAAAATATTATTAGTGATAGCAATGATGAAACATTGAATTCCAGTGACAAGGCTGATAATAATATGATGTATGTGGATATTTCCCAGACCTCAGTAGCATTCAGTCCAACTTTCCAGCTTCCTGTTTTTTCAGGAAATAATTACAATGAAACATCTATGGATGAAAATGATTTACATTCTGCCAAATGTAGCGTCACAGGAAATGATAGAGAATATGCTGATACCGCATCTCTTCCCATAGAGCCAACTTCGTGCTCAGAAATATTAATACCACGTGACTTTTGGGAGAATTTTTTAAATGATAAATGGAGGTTACAAAGAGGTTGGACTGATGCATTCAACAATTATTTCAAAGATATATTTCCTTATTGTGTTTTACATTTTTTTGAGCACAAATGCTATGACCAAAAAACAAAAAACACGAAGTATTTCGTTGCGAAAGCGCAGTGCAAAAATAGCCGCTGTACATGTTTCACTTTTATAAGTAATTTTCCTTTAAAGCCATTTCGTGACATCAAGTTAGAAGTGTTATTAGGAGGAAAAATAGATCACGATTCCGTGAATGAAATACACCGGAGGTTCGTTACAGGCAAGAATCGTACTTCTTTCGCGCAAATTTTGAAAGGCCAAAAACCAAACACACTCAAACTGGAAATGCTTGGCGCGGCATCAGAAGACGTGTTGGAATCAGGCAATCGTAATGATGTGTTGAGTACAACTGTTTTACAAAAAATATCTAGTGAAAATAACACCCGTGATGATTTAGATCGTGATCTTATCAATTTTTTAATGAAGTTGAAAGTTCAGTTTGAGATGTCTTGGCCCCATATGACCCACCCTGGTTACATCAGAGCATTTTCTTTGTTACCGTTCTACATTATTTTATTTACAGCTAAACAAATAGAAATTTTGCGCTCTCAAAAATACCCCGTGTTCTTGCATTTGGATGCAACAGGGTCAGTTGTAGCCAAAATACCTGAATCAAAGGGCCGGGTATATTATTATGCACTCACTTTGCCGGGACGTAATGGGTTTTATGGACCCTTACCAATTGCTGAATTTATTTCCACTGTTCACACTACACATTATATATCTGTTTTTCTTGCAACCGTCAATGATGTAATTGTCAGGTTATGCGATCAAAAAATAATTGTGAACAAAGTGGAGACAGATTTCAGCCTTGCTTTAATACAAGGAGTTTTAAATTCGATGTCGCTACTCATATATTTAAAAAAAACGTATCAATTAGTTTTGGAAGGATCGTGTGGTAATCTACCGTTCACAGCTGTACATGTATGTTCTACACATCTGTTAGGTGCAATCAGAAAAAAGTTGAAAACTTGTGTGAGAGACCGTGATGTTCAAAAAGTCGCCTTACATTTCGTCTCACAGCTTATACACTGCGAGAATTTAAATGATGCTAAGTCAATTTTTCAACAAGGTTGTATATTATTTGGTTGCGAATGGGAATACGAAGATACATCGTCAGCTGTCAAATTCCTATTGAGACATGAAAATGAGCCAATAAATACAATCGATGATATCGAAGAACCGCCTCCAACTTACGATGTAACATTTGAAAAATCGGAAAAATTACGCCACGGGTCACCATTCCACGGCTTCTTTAATAATGTGTACGAGTTTATTAAGAAAAGAGACAAATTGCAAAACTGTAAAATAGAAAATAAATATTTTGCACCTGATTTTTTTGGATATTTAATAGAGTATGTGCTACCATTTTTTTCGCTGTGGTCAGCAATAATTACTGGACGTTTTGGATGTCGTCGATATTCCAATGCCACTTCTGAAACGTGGTTCCGGATTGTTAAACATATTCTATTTGATAACAAAACGAATATACCTGTCCCTCGCTTTATAATGGCTATTGAGAAATGTTAATTGGGAAGGATGAGGGAGCGCATTTATTCCACCATCACTGAGCGACAAAAAAGTAATAAAAAAAGAAATGCGGAGTCTGATTGGTCATTCGCTGAAGAGGGATGGAATAGAAGTAAACACAGAGTGTACTTCACACAACATAAAAACAGTCGGATTTTAAACCAGATGACTGATGTAAAACCTGACCATGGAATTAATTATGAGAGTGACGAAATGGCGCAACCAATTTTAGTGGATGATTCCTGTGACTACAGAACAGCGAAGGAATTATTTAATCAGTCTGAATATCCAAAAGACTTTCCTCATATGCAAAAAAATGTGTATGGCATTATATTGAATCGTCTTAGTTGGGAGACTTTAATGCCAAACGTCGAGCTAGACGATAATATAATTAATGCATCTTTCTTGTTTCTGCAAGACGTAGCGCGTTTGAATGACTTTAAACTTGTCAGCTTTGAAACATTCTTTTCAACAAGAATAATAGAACGTGGTGAAATTTCAGTAGGATTTCGCAACTGGGCGGCAACGGTTAATATCAGTACATACGATACATGGCTTGTACCAATTCACCACGCCAATCATTGGAGTTTATTAGTAGTAATTCCACGGCACAAAACATTTTTATACCTAGACTCCCTTCATTTACAACCCCCTAAAATTTTAATTAAATGTTTTACATCTGTCATCATCCTTAACTGTTTTAAAAATAAAAAGGCAAATCAAATCAATAATTCTAAAGGCTGGAAATTAATACGACCACGCGACGTGCCACTACAAACCGATACTAAAAGAAATACTAATAATAACTGTGGAGTGCATGTCATTACGTGGGCTCATATAATTGCCACAAGTTCTTACTGTCCATTCAATGAGGACTTTATGCCTGAAAGTCGTAAAGGAATCGCTTCTATGTTATGGAAAGAGAAAAATATAGAACGAAAGAAAACAGCGACCAGTCATTTACGTGGACTGATGTTTGAAGACGACGAAAAAAATTCACTGACGCTCCCCACATTTGATTGGAAGACAGAAATTGAACCTCCTTTTGGGTCACAAAGCACTTTTGAATATTGTTCCTCGCTGAAATTCCTCCTTTCAAATGACTCATATTATTCAACCCGATCACAGGGTGACTAAAATTTTAATAAAATCACCTATATATACAGGGTCCTCCAATAGTGCGTCCGGCATTGTTTTACGCCCAAACTATTGAAGATAGAGAGTTAGGATAAAAATTTCACTATATATATCGACCCTAAAGAATTTCAGGAAGATATTTTCAACCTCCTAAAACCGCTCATTGGGGGGTAGTTTGAGGGGTACATGCCCGTTTCTCAGTAAAATCAAATGCAATGGTATATCAAAAAGTACATATTTGTAAAGATAATAAAAAGATAAGAAACTTTCGTAAAACAAAAATTTTCATACTTTCATTTGTTTAAAAAATATGGCGACTTGTTATCAAATTTTAGTGTTTTACTCAAAGTGCTCTAATTTCGTTAAATATTTATGGAATTTTATTATTATTTTAAATTTAGAAAGTAGAAATAATGAACTTTGAAAAGACGTATGATTATTTGAGATTTTAATAGTTTAAAGTGTCATACTCGACATACCAAAAATTGAAAAGTTCAATTAGGGATAATTCAAAATTTTTAAATACAATGGTGTATCAATTAGTACTTTTTCTTAAAGAAGATATGCAAATAAACAACTTTTGATAAAAAAAATTAAAATTAAAAATTTTAATTTTCAGTTTTCAATTTTAAAATTATAATTTAAAATTTAAAATTTTCTTAACAAAAGTTGTTTATTTACATATCCTTTTTAAGAATAATTACTAATTGATATTGATATATACTATATGATATTTAACGAAATTAGAGCACTTTTAGTAAAACCCTAAAATTTGAGAACAAGTCGCCATATTTTTTAAACAAATGAAAGTATGAAAATTTTTGTTTTACGAAAGTTTCTTATTTTTTTATTATCTTTACAAATATGTACTTTTTGATATACCATTGCATTTGATTTTACTGAGAAACGGGCATGTACCCCTCAAACTACCCCCCAATGAGCGGTTTTAGGGGGTTGAAAATATTTTCCTGAAATTCTTTAGGGTCGATATATATAGTATAATTTTTATCCTAACTCTCTATCTTCAATAGTTTGGGCGTAAAACAATGCCGGACGCACTATTGGAGGACCATGTATTTATATATATATATATATATATATATATATATATATTAGGGTGGGCCGAATTGTATTGACAAAATTTAACCGACCTCGGCTACCCCCCTATGTGAAAGTACTATCAATTCTAAGAAAAAACTCCCATAGAACTATACCTCTACATTCAACTTTAGTTCGGCGCATTTTTGATTGAAAATTTTAAATTTGAGTCTCTTGAATTCAAATAGGTTAAACTAGGAAAAAATTCCCATAAAGCTGAATTTTGGTGGAGACTTTAATTTTGATTTTCTAAGCATATCCTAAAAAGTACCTATAGTTTGGGCTAAGGGTTTTTGTTTTTTAGGGGGTAAAGGGGGGCAAATTCTATTTTTTTGCAAATATCTCAAAAAATATCAACTTTTCGAGGAAAATAGTTATGAAGATAATTGTAGCTTACAAAATTCTACACAAAAAAGATACCTAAATTTTTTTGTATAATCAATACTTTTTAAGTAAACTTAAACTTTTTAAGTGTCCAGTTCAAGTTGCCGTGAAAAGTGCCAACATTCGAACTTTTAGTGGCAATCAATTTTATGGTTGAGTATTATAGATTTTAAGGCATAGAATTCGAAAAAAATAACCCAAACTGGCGAAAAGTGGTGCAACACCCCTAAAAAACGGGGTTGAAGGATGAAAACCCCGTTTCCAAACTTTTTACATAAAAAGTATTGATTATACGAAAAAAGTATAGTTATCTTTTTTGTGTAGAATTTTATACGCTACAATTTTCTTCATAATCATTGTCCTCGAGTCCCTTGAATTCAATATGTATGTATGTTAATATACATGAAAATCTACAATTTTTCATTCTTTTTTTCTAAGCATTACACCAATCCAGGGGTTTTTGGGTACGAGGATTCCGAGTTTGACATCCATTTTTTTCTTGAGCGCCACCTGGCGCTAGTTTCGGAAACAAACATCAAAGTTTTTTAATTTTACCCAAACAAAATACCAACCTATGCTATTTTCGGTACGATAATTCCGAATCTGAAGTTCATTTGAAGCCACTACTGATTTTCAAATTTTGATTTCATCGTTACAATAAAAAAAATAGAGATACAATTCATAGCAGAATAGAATATGAACAATACAAAAAAAGTACTTTTAACTGAAATAATAAAACTGATAATTTTTATTTCATAAAAATATATATTATAATAATTGTAAATTGTGTTTATAACATTGATAATTGTTTATGAGAAATCTTTTTTGCTTTCAAACTTCGGTCGCTTTGCCCTGGATTCTAAAGTAGTGGCTATATATCCGGTCCTGTATTTACCAGTAACCCTTTTTGAAACTTTCGTCAATAATTGAACATGTCTTTCTGTGGCTTGAATGTGACATGGTATTTTCGGATCTTCTAATAATGGTGCACCATTTTCAGAATCCAGTTCTTTATACTGTAATAAGTGTTCGTATGGTATTTTCTTCGTAAATGGCGGTTCAAATAAATTTCCGTCATCTTTTAAATCGATCATATTAACATAATCAGTACATTCAAAATTAATTTTTTTACATATTTTCTAATTTTTTGTGGATCTTCTAAATTATTCCTAATGTACAATATTTTTTCAAAAGCTTGTTGCCTTATAGATATTCTTTCATCAAAAAGCATAGAAAGTAGAACGTTTTCTGAATGTGCAAAATATGAATTAGTTGTTATTACTTTATTAATAACACTGCGCAAATCACTCGGTAAATATTGAGTAAACCGTATAAATTTGGATAGCAGCACACTTCCATGTATGACAGAATAGTAATACTTTACATTAAAATACATAGGAACATATACTTTCATTATGTAAATAGATAGAGTTCGTAAATTATTTGATGGTTCATTTGTAGTAACATATAAACGTAGTATTCGACTTGCTTTTGTCAACCAACGTGCATGATGAATTTTCCCGGGTTTTTTATTTGCTAAGTCTGCGGAACAAGCACCATTGGAAACTGCTTTTGCCATTTGAAGTAAATACTTTGCATCGGTTGACAGTTCCGTTTCGTTTTCGATGGGTGGCGGCATATTTTCCAAAGGAATCGGCTGAAAATCGGTTGCTACCTAAATCGTTTTAAAATAAAAAATTTAAAAATTACAATTATTATAATTAATTCGAAGTACTTTGGTACATATTTAAACAGAAAAAGTTAAGGAATTTTTTTGTTTGTTTTACCTGCAATTTTTCGCATTCGTTCAAACTATTTGCTAGTTGTCCAGTTAAGCTCCGAGGTCCTTTGGTAACAGAATGTTCCAATGCGTTATACAAATGAACAAGTGGTAGTTCATTATAATGTATAAGACACACAAACCAATGCAAAGGTCTTTTTAAATGCATTTCTAAATTTCTTATTACTCCATTGTCTACGCCTGTGTTTGCTGGCTCACCGTCGCTGCATACACCTATTAAATTTTCAAGAGTTATGTCTTTTACAGTGAAAAAATCAATGATTTTCTTTGCTTTTACGGAAGAAGTTTCACTTGGCAAAGTAACGTAGCCAAGAAATATCGACTGGGGTTCTTTTAAAATCACCAAATGAGGCTCTTTCACCATGCAAGGATGAAATTTTTCATCAATTTTCTCTCGTGTTATAGAGTCATCTTTTCTACCATCAAAAGAGAATGCTCTTGGAGAAGTATCATCATATCGTCGGCGTAATGTGTCATCTCTGATTTTGTTTCTTTCTCTTCGAACTTTGTTTTTATCTATAACTACAATCCTTCCTTGTTCATCTGTTAACCCAATATCTTTAAAAAGTGCAGAGGCTAGGCTTGCCGCAACTCTGTCATGAACTCCAAACCTGTCACACTCTATTGCAAAAGCTGGAATATTATATCGTGGACTATATAGAGAACGTTGGAATGTAGAAGGCAGGTCATCGACGGACATCATTTCAAAACTTTCTGGTTGATAGGTCTCATCCAAAGCAGATGGTATTGTTGGAAAAGGTGTAATAACGGTTGATTCCATCTCAGGCAGAACGAAGTCACTAATTTTATATTTTCGTTCGGTTTGTTGATCTAGTATAAATCTTCTTAGATAACGTGAAATATTGCTACACTTGCATTCAGCTATTTGAATATTACATGTGCATTTTGAAATGTAAAATAATCTTTTCAATGAGTCAACAAAACTATGAAAAGAACTTCTACCAACATTTTTTTTTTCTTTTTTATAACGATCAATGAATGCATTCAGTTTATTGATAATTGACTTCTGTTGTATAATTTCAATTCGTAATTTTTTCCAAATATAAACCACTTTATTGAACACGTTGGGAGTAAATATTTTATAGCTCGTAAGCTCATTTTTATCTAAAGAATTCTCAAACAATAACATATAATATCTTAATATATCTTCAAAAGTTGGCAAATATTCTTCATTTAATTCACACGGTGCACCGAAATATTCAACATTTGGTCGTGGCGTTTGCTTATAACGCGTATCAATGGAAGTTGATGGCTCCATATTAAATGCACTGTTATTTTCACTCAGTTTTTGTAAATTAAATAACGATGTTCTGGACGTACAATCTGAGGCAAAAATAATACAAATCTAAATGATACGACAGATCAAAATTAAATTATGAATTATTCACTTTAAATGCTTGTAGGAAAATCAAATTCGTTTTTAAACTACATAAACAATATTAGTACTTATGTTTAAAACCTTATTTCGTATTTTAACTGTTATTGTAGCCAAAAAAATGAATATATTTGTTAATGATATGAAAAATTATGTTTGTGAATGTCATTTAAATTCATCTATCAGTAATAAAAACCCCCAAATATTTTATTATTATAAATGATTTCATAAGTGAAAGTACTATTAAATAACACAAGAAATATTATTAAATAACACTCTTTAGAACATAAAAATGTAATGAAAATGATAATATAATATAAAATGATATGAAAAATAAACTGCCTTGGTAGTATTGATATGATTAATTTTATTTTTTAACATTTGATTTTTTAAAATTTTACTTACAAAATGATTTTCAGTGAATAAATTAGAGACTTTATAATTTTAATATTGATATAAATACTTAAAAGAATCAATTAAGATTAATGATTAATGAATACTTACGTTTTATTCACAGGTTTTATTTTCTTAGACTCCAATTTTGACAGTTGTAATAATAAACTACTTCATTGTCATAGATAACTAGATCATTATTAATATTAATAAAATTCTTTTTAAATTAAAACGAAAATTATTATTTTTTTGGTTAATTCATAAAAGATACAAAAAAAAGAATAGAACATAAATTAAAGAAAATAACGTTCTCTACAACTTTTATTTTAAACATTTTTTTCTAATACCTACCGTTTAAAAAATAAATCGAAAAATTGTAAATTTTCATGTATACTAACATACATACATATTGAATTCAAGGGACTCGAACTTAAAATTTTCAATCAAAAATGCGCCGAACTAAAGTTGAATGTAGAGGTATAGTTCCAATGGCTTTTTTTCTTAGAATTGATAGTACTTTCACATAGGGGGGTAGCCGAGGTAGGTTAAAAAATTGGCCCACCCTAATATATATATATATATATATATATATATATATATATATATATATATATATATATATATATATATATATATATATATATATATATATATATATATATATATATATATATATATATATATATATATATATATATATATATATATATGAGGGATCCGGATGGCCACTACTGCGTTCAGTTTTATATATTATCATTTATTGCTTTACTTCTTTTACAGCTTATTATTATTGCTTACAACTTAACAACTTTGTTTATTTATAAAAATACTTCTTGACAACTTATTAATCACAACTTAACTACTTTACAGCTTTAATCAACTTAACAACTTAATATTTCAACTTAATTCAACAGCACAACTTTGTTCGACTTCTACTGCTTTTCACCATCTTGCTGCTCCTCTCCCACTACTACTTCTTCTTCTTATTGTCTACATTTTTCAACCCTTTTACTACTGTTTATTTTTTCCCACCCTACATCTCGGCCGTCCTGCATTGAATTCGCCTCGAATTCATCTGTGTCTACTTGTTCATCATCGTATTCACCGTCTTCGTCGTCTTTCTTGCTCCACTTCTTCATGTAATTCTGGTTTTCGTCTTCTTCGTTTGTATGATTTGGGAATTGGATGTAAAAACCCTTCTTGTTTGCCTTCTTTTCTGTTGGCGAGAATGCATGTTACACACGTAGCTATGTACTCTTCTACTTTCTTCGTTAACTTTGGTATATAATAATCTTTCTGTACGGCTTCTTGCGTTTTCTTCACAGAGAAATGCCCGATCTCATGCGCATTTCTGATCAATTCTGTCTCCATCTTCTTAGGTATCACCAACAACTTTTCACCATCTTTCTCTTTGTATAGTATGTCATTTTCAACTACATAGTCTTCATATTCTTCTGTTTCTAAAATTTTTCTGATAGCTCTCAACATTTTATCTGTTTCTTGTGCAACTTTTATCAGCAGGTCAGACAACGGTTTTGCTTTTGGTTCTGGAAATTTAACAACTGCTGCTGTCTTGTGTTCTGATGGTTTCATTTTGCCTTCTTCAATTTGTTTGTCCACTTCCTCCTTTATTTCGATTGCGGCTAGTTTTCTTGGGTGTTGATATACTGGTATATCATCCTTCAGAATAATTTTAGTTTTGATGTTAGTACTTTTCTTCTCCGTCGGCTCACAATCTTCAACAATTTTCATTATTTGATTCTTCAGATTAATAGGGCAGCTCTCTTCAATATTCAACTGGGCTTCATTCGTAACTTCAATTTTAAATATGTCTACTGGTTCTGTTTTTTCATCTGGTGTCGCAAATTTTACATTTCCTTCATTTATTACAACTTTAGCTTTGCGTATCAACTCATTGCCTATTATTACCTCATAATTTATCATATTCGAGTCAACTATGTAAAATTTAGTAAAGAAATTCTGTCGATCTACCTCTATCTCGGCTTCAATATATCCTTCAGAAATAACTTCAAAATTACCAAGTCCTTTCAACGTTAATTCATGTCTTTTATACTTGGCAGTAGGTAATTTCATAAATGTTCTAAAAGTTATCAAATTTATGTCACTTCCGGTGTCTACTAGCGCTTCATACTTTTTATCGTAGATAGAAATCGTTTTCAGCATAGGAGGCTTCGTTGAAGTTAGTAGAATTTTTTTATCATCAACATTCTTATTACATGTTTTCGCCATATGCCCATAGTCGTTGCATTTAAAACATTTAAATCCTTCCTTCTTTGATGGACAGTTCCCTATCAAATGCCCACTTTGTCCACAACTGTAGCATCGTTTTGTATTTTCTGCATTCGTAGAATTTTTTGGATATTTGTAACATGATGTTTCATTCTTGCTACTGACTACTGGTAAACGCTGTTTAGTTTGTACAATAGTGTTTTCATAATACTTTATTTGACTTAACAACTCAGGAACATCGTCAAATCTTCGCAGGCACAACGATTTAACCAATTCTGTGTCACGCAGTCCCGCTATTATGTATTTTATTATGGACTGTGTACTGAAATTTCCTTTTCGTCCGATGGCTTCCATTTCATAAACGTATGATTCGTAACACTCTTCACTCTTCTTAAAGCGTTTTGTTAATTCGAAATGAATGTCAGATTCATCTGTCACTGTTGGAAAAGCGGTTATAATTTTCTTACAAAAATCGTCCCACGTTATTATAGAATTTTCAGATGCCTCATACCAAAATTTTGCTGCACCTTTTAATTTTGATATTGCACGTAATAATGTTAAACGTTCATCCCAACTGTATAAAATACTAATGTCTTCAACTTTACGTAGCCATTGTTCAATTGTCACTTTATTTGTTGCACTTGGTTCGAATTCCGGCAACACTGATTCTATTAAATGTAACGGCATATTTGAGACATTATTATTACTAACGCGGCTAGTATTATTTATAAGTCTTCTTGATTCATCCAACATTGCTTTTTCGCGCTCGATCAACTGCCACTCGCGATCTAAAAGTTCTCTTTCACGCACTTCAATTGTTTTATTGTTGTTTTTATTTACACACATTGTTGATGTAAACATCGTCTTTCCACATAGTGGTGTACGTAATATGTCACTTAAACGTTTTTTTGAATTTAATGTAATGTCTACTTCACTATAAAATTTTCGTTCCATTTTGAAATATTTAAAAGTCAACAATCAGTATTTCAATGTTCTCTTGCACTCTGGTTCACAATAAACGCAAACGTTGAGCTCTTTTCACTATAAAAAATATATCATATACTCAATAAGTAATGTTCTATCACTCTTCTTTACGTTCAGTTCAATCACAAGCGTCACACTCTGTCGCGCACTTATGTTTTGTCACTTTTCTTTACACGGTCACTTCAAGAGTCGCGCTCATTTTCCATCCCACTTCTGATGAGGGATCCGGATGGCCACTACTGCGTTCAGTTTTATATATTATCATTTATTGCTTTACTTCTTTTACAGCTTATTATTATTGCTTACAACTTAACAACTTTGTTTATTTATAAAAATACTTCTTGACAACTTATTAATCACAACTTAACTACTTTACAGCTTTAATCAACTTAACAACTTAATATTTCAACTTAATTCAACAGCACAACTTTGTTCGACTTCTACTGCTTTTCACCATCTTGCTGCTCCTCTCCCACTACTACTTCTTCTTCTTATTGTCTACATTTTTCAACCCTTTTACTACTGTTTATTTTTTCCCACCCTACATATATATATATATATATATATATATATATATATATATATATATATATATATATATATATATATATATATATATATATATATATATATATATATCTATTTGACTATTAGCACTTCTTTGTAAATGCGCAATTTTTTTCGATAAAATTTAGTAGTTCTTTAATGTTTTTCCATGTGTGTATTTGCTTAAAGTATATGCATTCAAAAATATCTCTAAAGAATTTCAAGTATAAATATAAAAAATTTACGAAGATACAGCAAGAACTTTTTTCTCTGATCGTTATTACCAAAATAGCTACATACCTATATGTTATGAATATTGTACAAAATCTCGTCAACACGGGTAAAATGAAATATTGATGCATATGAATATAGTGGATATATTATTTATTGTCCTCACCTGATCATGAGGGCTGCTACATATATATTCTTCGTTGTCGATTAAAATTGATTTCGTATCGGACTGAACCAAATTAATTGTATATATCATTTGAATTAATAATATAAAAATAGCGAACTTCATTTTTATGTTAAATACTAAAATTGTAAATTTTAATTATTAGGGCTATTAAATATAACCACTAAAAGCAGAAATATTTAAAAAAATACTTACACAAATAGTTGAGAACGTAAGTTTTATTAAATGATATTTATTGTGTAAAGTACACCTATCACTTATAGAGTTATTGTAAACCTATATTTTTTAAACATTTATATTTATAGACATTTAGTTTCACGTAATTATTTTTTTTATAATAGGTATTTATAAAAGCACTTGTGGTTTGATAAAGTGAAAAACTCGAGGGAAACTTATTAATAAATATCGAAATAAGTTATCAATGTTGAAAAAATTAAAGATGTCTGAAGTAACAGAAAGTAATATAAAAATAACAACTCATTATATTTATACTTTAAACTGGCTAAAAGTTAATCGTGGTTCGTGGGAGCTAGTTAAAAGTCATTGGAAAAATACAGAGACATATCGTCGTAAAAATATAATGGAAAATACAAATATTAAAATTGGTCTAATCTTTGACAAATGGCCTATTTTAACAGATCCAAGAGGATACGAATTAATTGATTTAGATTTTACATCACTTAAACTAACACGCTTAGACAACAATGAAAATTCATGGAAATTATTTTTTAACCGTATTTTAAAAATTTCCAACATTAATGTAAACGATCTCCTAGATTTATTCGAATTAAAAGATATTAATAATGGTAAGAATTTTTTTCTATGCCATATTTTTTAAGTAAAAACGAAAGATTGTAGGTATGTAGTGATGAGAACATCGCACCTTTACTTACTGAAAGTTATCTCAAAAATAAACAATTAATTATTTCATCCTCTGTAATGTCTTTCCTGGTACAAAATTTAGGATTTATAATTGATGACCTTGTAAAACTTAACAATAATGTTTGATGTTTATACAGGGCATTAAGGGAAATATTTGTATTATGATGGCATCTGTTTTTAATCCTGAAACCCCACAGTAGTAGGGTAGTCGTATGCGCGGGTCATGACCTCGGGTTTCATATTACCATGTGAGAAGAATATGTGTTTTTGCAGGTGTTAGCGTGGGAATGGAATGTGTCACATGCTCAAGTGTGTCACGTGCTCGGGGGGGGGGGGGGGTCACGTGCAGATCTTGCTGCAGGTGTCAGGTATCAGATTTCGGGGTATCAGATTTCGGATTTCCGAATTTCAGAAGTCGGATTTTTGAAATCTGATGCCTGATGCTATGTTTGTAACAATGCCAGTAAATTATATAATTTATACTTAATATTTAATTATTTGTTACTTTATTATTAATTATTTATTAATATATCTATATACCTTATACCAAGATTTGAAATCTGCCGCTATTGTTGATTTTTTATGTTTTTTACAATGTATTGTTGTGAATATTTAAGTTTGTAAACTAAAGTATAATTTATACTTCATATTTAATTATTTAAAATATTCATACATATGATAATAAATATATTTTTATGTATAGACAAAATAAAACATAAAATAAACGAATATGTAAATTTAATTAATTTAATTGTTAAATAACATTTGGATTATATTTATATGTGTATGATAAAGAATAACATACATACATATTATCAGAACTATACGTATCATATTGTATTAAAGATGTTCAACCGTCAGCAAAATACAAAAACTAAATCTGAAAGTAAGGTATGAGAAGAAGAGGTGTTTTTATAAAACGTCTGAGAATATTATATATCATTTTATTAATTTATAAACGAATAAGTATAATGTATACTTAATATTTAATTATTTAAAATAAAACTTACATGTTTTTTATACAGATAAAATAAAATAATGATATCAATAAAATATATCTAAAACAATTAATTAGAAAATAATCATATAATAATAATAATAATTTGTAAAAATATATACGAAACAATGATATGATTAATTAATTAAGTAAATATAGAATATAAACAAACAATAACAATTTTAAACATTTAAATTGAAAATACAGTGGTTAATATTAATTTGTAAAATATGTATATGCACTTACACAGAACTTGGATGTGTCAAATATAGAGTATAACTAAACAATAACTCAAAATCTCTTAAACAAGTAAATTAAAAAAATAGCAGATAATAATATTATGCAAGTACACTGAACAATGATATGAACAATTGAATATTGTATACATACGATAGTGTGACATAATATTTCAATTATTCGTTAGAATTTAACCATGTACCAGAGGCTGTTACTTAACATACATATGTTATAACTTATGACTGAGAATATAAAATAAAAATTAAAACATTTATTTATTTATTTATGTATTTATGAACATAACAATATTTCTAACATGAAACATACGGTGAACTGAACAATATTTAACTTTAAAATTACAAAGAGGTACATGGATTATACAAAATTGTTTTATTGAACACTATTGAACAGTAATTAAAACCATAAATAATAATTAATATATGTATCATATATGATTATGATACTAGCAATATACAAACATAAAAGAACATATGCAATATAATAATAATAGACATAGATCAAAAATATAATTAATTAATCAAAGATTTTTAAAAACTTACATGTTATATTTTGATTTTAATAATTGATAAACTTTTAAATGATCTCTCACATCGTTATAAGGACAAGATCCTCGGTATTCCTTGTATTTGCAAACACAATCTCTGTTGTAATACAAACAACTGTTTTCAATATTATATAATAACCAATCACATATATGTTTATCTTTTCCTGCAGGATCGAATGATAATTCAATGTTTTTCATATCTGCTATTTCGAATATAGTTTCTAATAATTCAGTTCGTCTGTAGTTAACAGCACGTTCTACACATTTGTCTAATATTTTCAAATGTTGTTCTGAATCGTCCAGTTTCAACATCGTAAACAATGACATAAAAATATTCTTCGGGGTATTCCATTGAATACAATCCAATAGAACACTATCATCGGTTATTTGATGATTATCTATAATATGTTGAATCGATGTGTGATCGTTACGTACAATGGCTGTATTCAATTTTTCCATCACTGATTCCATATTATAGTTGAATAAAAATTGTAGGTTAAATAAAAATGTCTTATTATGTATATGTTACATATACAAACGTTTATGTTGCTGAATATGTACTTAATGAAAAATATTAAGAATAATTAAATTATTGTTTTCCACAAGCATTATAATTTCCCCCTCCTCCCAACCTAATTCAGATGGCTATCTCTTATTGGCCATCTTGATAATAACATATTCTAAAAATAGATTGTGACATCATTTCATCCCTACTCTTCTGAAGTCCCCCCACCACTTTCGTCTATTATGATATATTAATATTTAATATTAAGCGAACACTAATATAATAGTATCTTACAAAAATAAAATAATATATTATATTCTCTGACGTTTTATAAAAAAAAAAAACCTCTTCTCTTACCTTACTTTTTCAGTGCAAATACAACTACATAGTCCTATACAAAATTCAAGTTTCTAACTCAATGCATAGTTAGTAAATTATTATGATCTACTAAGTCACTACTTTCTAAATAATCCACCAAATTTTTTGGAAGCATTAAAATTAAAGTCGTGTTTATTCATCACAAATCATTTTAAAGCTTATAATAATAATAATAAATAGTAACACATAATACATAATTATCGTAATTAATATATACACCTGTTTACATCTCACACATATGTTTTCTCAAAATAGTTTTGTATTTTTCATAATTCACAATTAATTATATTTTTAATTTTAATTTCATCTAAAATTTCTAGCATACAACCAATGTTCTTGGACAATATTAAAAAAAAATCATTTGCGTATAATTTTGGAAATGTATTCTTGTATTTCAGTATTGTAACAACTTAAATAAAGCATCCCCGAGGTATTCATGTAGAATTTATTTATTTTATACAGGGTGTCTGTTAAAAAACTACAAACTTTCAAAATCAAAGTTACGAAAGTCAATTTTAAATGTAACACCCTATATTTTTGTGTCTTAAAGTTTATAACATTCAATTATCTGCAATTTTTTTCTGTATAATTGTATCTATAATTTATTATCTAGTTAGTAAATTTTCAGTGCAACTACAGTCACATAGTCCTGTACAAAATTCAAGTTTCTAGCTCAATGCATAGTTAGTAAATTATTATGATCTACTAAGTCACTACTTAATTTTAAAAGTTACTTTCTAAATAATCCAACAAATTTTTTGGTAGCATTTAATTTTGTCATGTGTTTATTCATCACAGATCATTTTAAGGTTTATAATAAATAGTAACACATAATACATAATTATCGTAATAATATATAAACACTATCATATCATTACGGAATCATATTCGCTTTATGTAAAAGACATCTACCGTTAGCGAATTAAACATCAATGTTAAATGATTCATCGGACAATTTTTAACTTGTACAACTAATTTATTCGTATCTCTCTCTCTCTCCGAGATTTCGAGGAACACGTTAATGTAGAACATTGTCGTAATCATAAAACCATTGCTGAGTTAGACATTTATTTGAATTAATAAATAAATAAATAAATAAATTAAATATTCACAAAAACAACCCTAGAGAATACGGTAAAAAAATATGTTGAATAATTATTCAATTGGTAGGTACTTAAATCGTTTCGAAAACTAGAAAATAATAAAAAGTACAAAGATACCTAATAACTAAACGTAAAATATAAACACATTATAATAGTGCCATACATACATGTTTTACAGCTACATACGAGTATATCATATTTCCGAGATAAGATGAAATAAGCATCTCCTGACTTGACAATTTTATCATGCATATGTCTGTATGTATCTACAATATATAGAATTTTTAAATTTAAAATATAACTAGTAATAAAACAATTATTTATTTACACATTCAACACGGTTTATAAAGGTATTAAGTAAAACTAACATATGTACATAATATTTGGAGTACCAACAAGAGAGAGAGACATGCAAAGACATTAAAAAAAAAACCCATCGAATATTAACTTTTCCGAGTATATACATATGTACATACAGACATACATACATACATACATGAGTTAATAACTTATATACATCAGAAATTTTTTTACAATACATAGAGAAGTTATAATGCAAGATCGAAATATACATATTATTTCTTACATAAAACAAACTTCTACGAGAAAACCCCTATTTTGGGTAGTTACAAAATCTATAAAAATTACCGGAGAATATAGAAAACGAAAGATTTGCTAATTTTAAAACAAAAATTAAAAGTTATTTGCCGGAATTGGTTCTGTATGAAGTTGTTGAGATAGTGGAATTGTAGTTCTGCATATTTTATTTATTTTTTATTATATTACCGTTGTCTTGACGTTTGTTTACTTGTAGAAGTCTTTGTCAAATAAATTATTATTATTATTATTCAAGTCTTAAGTCTTCCGCGATGATCTTGATATGGATCTTGGTTTCTGGGTGTAGATCGACTCGGTTTTTACTCAGAAACCAAGAGCATATTATTATTATTATTATTATTATTTTTATATATGTTACATGCATACGATCTATTTATATAGTTTTGTTGGTTGTACGGGGTAAATGCTTCATCAGCTAAATTTCTGATTTGTACAAATTAATTTATTCATAGCTCTTTTGAGGCAGAGAGTAAGATTTCATGGAGTATGTTAGAATAAAAATTACCTTACATAATCCAATAACTGGGTGTACACAGTAATATAGCACTAACACATATCACATATAAACACATTCGACCAAAAAGATCACATACAATTTTAAGGTACATTATTATATTCATACAAAAACATCTCAAATAAAATTACTATACCATAATTTAAAACACTATCGAACTAATTGTAAGACACTACCGCTATGAATGGTACATATGTATGTCTGGATAAAATTATTTACTCATCAGCAGAATTGTGATTATCACAGCCCACAACATCCACACAGATCTGTATATACTGATCAGGTTTCTAAAAAGATGCATATGCGTTATGTAATATTATTATAATATTTATTATTTATTATTATAATATTATTATTAATAATTCATGATAAATATCAATCATTTTCCACAGTATCGTTTGTTTCATAATTGAAATATTCATAAAAACTTTTGTCCATGAATATACGATTCTATTAATTTAGAGAGATATTAAATCTGATGTATTAGTATTTTCTTAAAATTCCAGCAGAACTTGGATCTCGAACGAAAAAAAAAATAATTTATTTAAATCATTTATGTTCTTACGCTACGTGAAACCCAAAATATTTCATAAAATGAAACAAGAGTGATCTGATTACTGACTGGTATATATAATAACTGGTTATAATAATAACTATGTAAAAAGATAAATTTTAGAAAATGATGCTTTTACCTCGACGAGAAAACAGAGCAGTATTAGAAAAAAGTTCTGACTTATCACACTATAATATAAACGTGCAATATATATATATATGTATATATGTATGTCCGGACGAAACTATAGCTTTATAGACTCTGGATCCACCGGACCGATTTTGATAATTTTTTTTTCGTCATGTAGCTTGACTCTTTTTCCAGTCAATAGGCTAGATTTCATTTCTTAGCTATGAAAGGTCTCTGAGTTGTGATTTTTTTCCGAAAAAGTACATCGAAATTTTACTGAAAAAACGATGAATTAGCTGGTTCGAGTGTCGGCTTTTGTTTTTCAGACAGTGTGATGGTCGTTTGAAAAATGCTATTTTTACGATAATTTACTAAATTACAAGATATCACTGTTGTATTTTGTTTATATCTGTCAAAAAATGACATTTATAAAGAAGAAAACACATGGATTTTTATTGACATTTTCATAAAAAACACACTGATAAATTACTTGATTAATTTTAAAATGTTGGATTTGTGAATAAATTATAATTTCTACATAAAATAGATTTTGATTGAAATTGTTAAACGATGAAATTATAAACAGCTGTTTTTTATGTTATTAACGTCAGGAGCGTGTAAAGAAATGTTATTTTGTACATTTTGATTAAATTGCTTTTAAATTAAATTTTAACCAAAATTGATTGGTAATTTGATGTAATTAGTATAATTCTCTATAGATAATATTAAAAAGTTTTTGTTAACTATAATGTCAGGAGCGGCGAATTAAAAAATATTTAAAATCTTTTTTTCTAATTAGTTTATATAGAAATTTCGTAACGTTTGTAAAAACTTTAGATTTTTTTTGAACTGTTCAAAAATTATAAATTTCAGAAAAATATGTACATTATAATATAGGTCAGTAGCGTCTCTAAAAAAATTATTTAATGAATTATTATTTTTTTGGAAGTTTTGAGACTGATATATTAATAAAATTTTTTTTAATAATAATTAAGTCAGGGGCGTCGCATAAAAATAATTAAAATTGAAATTTTTAAAAAGTGACGTAGACAAATTTTTTAAAATGTTAGATTTGTGAATCAATTATAATTTCTACATAAAATAGATTTTGAATGAAATTGTTAAACGATGAAATTATAAACAGCTGTTTTTATCTTATATACGTCAGGAGCGTGTAAAGAAATGTTATTTTGTACATTTTGATTAAATTGCTTATAAATTAAATTTTAACCAAAATTGATTGGTAATTTGATATAATTAGTATAATTATCTATAGATAATATTAAAAAGTTTTTGTTAACTATAATGCCAGGAGCGGCGAATTAAAAAATATTTAAAATCTTTTTTTCTAATTAGTTTATATAGAAATTTCGTAACGTTTGTAAAAACTTTAGATTTTTTTTGAATTGTTCAAAAATTAGAAATTTCAGAAAAATATGTAAATTATAATATAGGTCAGTAGCGTCTCTAAAAAAATTATTTAATGAATTATTATTTTTTTGGAAGTTTTGTGAGACTGATATCAATAATTTTTTTTAAATAATAATTAAGTCAGGGGCGTCGCATAAAAATAATTAAAATTGAAATTTTTAAAAGTGACGTAGACAAATTCATTTTAATTGAAAGTGAACAAAAATTAAAAACTTCAGGAATATATAAAAATAAAAAGTAAAAAAACTTATATCAACCATTTTTTATACAAATAACGTACTCTTTGAATATGAAAAACATGTGTAAATTTTAATTATAATAAATGTTTTCAATTATCATTTTTAGGTTTATAATATAATATACTTATGCATACGAGGGTCGCAGCCGAAGGCTGCGACCCGAGTACATTTGAGGTTGGGTAATTTGTAGATGTAATATTACTAAAAATTGTAAAAATGATATGTGATTATCACCGCCAATTAGAGAAAAAAAATGAGTATCCGCAAAAAGAATGGAAAATTATTATAATATACACATACGAGGGTCGCAGACCCGAGTAAATTTGTAATTAGGTAATGTATACATGTAAGATTACTGAAAATTTTAATATTGATTATCTCCGCCAAATTCAAAAATTAACTATCAAAAAATAGTGGTAAGAGTATGATATATACACATACGAGGGTCGCAGACCCGAGTAAATTTGTGAAAAAAATATGGCGTGAAAGGGGGTTGGGGCGCGAAGCGCCCAGGGGCACAGCCCCTAGTCACACTATAATATAAACGTGCAATATATATATATGTATGTATATATATATGTATGTCCGGACGAAACTATAGCTTTATAGACTCTGATACCACCGGACCGATTTTGATAATTTTTTTTTTGTCATGTAGCTTGACTCTTTTTCCAGTCAATAGGCTAGATTTCATTTCTTAGCTATGAAAGGTCTCTGAGCTGTGATTTTTTTCCGAAAAAGTACGTGAAAAATTTTGTTAAAATTAAATTTTATGATAAAATACCGTCGGCATTTTTTTTAAATCTGTAGCTTTGATTGGACGAAATCATATGTTTCTGTCTGATTTACGTGCATTTTGACAGATGACAGAGAATGTTCTAGAAGGTTTTCTACCTTTTCTATTAGGAGTGAGAAAATTTTTGATGACGTTAGATTTGATAGTTATTGAAATTACGTGGTTTTTTACACGTGACATATTTTTTACGTTTGTAAAAAAATTATTTTGAGTGAAATTGTTGAATTTTTTTTTAATTGCTGAAAATATTCATTTAAATCAGGGACGGCGTTTCAAATATTTTTAAATTTGCATTTTTTAATGAAATTGTATAAAAATATAATTTTTAATAGTTTTGTTGTAGGAGATTAATGCAATTTATCCAAAAGTTCACATTTAAAAATAAATAAGTCAGTAGCGTCCCAAAATTTTTTTTTAATTGTTCAAAAATTATAAATTTCAGAAAAATATGAAAATTATAATATAGATCAGTAGCGCCTCGAAAAAAATTATTTATGAAATATTATTTTTTTGAAAGTTCAGATTGATATATTAATAATTTGTTTTAAATTATAATTAAGTCAGGGGCGTCGCATGAAAATAATTAAAATTGATATTTTTTAAAAGTGACGTACACAAATTAACAAAATTGAACAAAAATTAAAAACTTCAGGAATATATAAAAATAAAAAATTCAAAAGTTAACCATTTAATAAATAACAATACATTTTAGGTTGGGTGTAAAAAAATGTTATTTTGTACATTTTGATTAAATTGATTATAAATTAAATTTTAACCAAAATTTATTGGTAATTTGATGTTATTAATATAATTATCTATAGATAATGTTAAAATTTTTTGTTAACTATTATGTCAGGAGCGGCGAATTAAATAATATTTAAAATCTTTTTTTCTAATTAGTTTAAATAGAAATTTCGTAAAGTTTGTAAAAACTTTAGATTTTTTTAATTATTCAAAAATTATAAATTTCAGAAAAATATGAAAATTATAATATAGATCAGTAGCGTCCATAAAAAATTATTTAATGAATTTTTTTTTTAAGTTTTGAGATTGATATATTAATATTTTGTTTTAAATTATAATTAAGTCAGGGGCGTCGCATGAAAATAATTAAAATTGATATTTTTTAAAAGTGACGTAGACAAATTCATTTTGATTGAAACTGAACAAAAATTAAAAACTTCAGGAATATACAAAAATAAAAAGACAAAAAGCTTATATTAACCATTTTTTGATACAATTTTATAAATAATAGCTAATAAATAGTATTGAAAGTGTTTTAACGTACTCTTTGAATATGAAAAACGTGTAAATTTTAATAATAATAAATGTTTTCAATGATCATTTTTAGGTTTATAATATAATATACTCATGTACACGAGGGTCGCAGCCTTCGGCTGCGACCCGAGTACATTTGAGGTTGGGTAATTTGTACATGTAATATTACTAAAAATTGCAATAATGATATGTGATTATCACCGCCAATTTGAGAAAAAAAATGAGTATCAGCAAAAAGAATGGAAAATTATTATAATATACACATACGAGGGTCGCAGACCCGAGTAAATTTTTAATTAGGTAATGTGTACATGTAAGATTACTGAAAATTTTAATATTGATTATCTCCGCCAAATTCAAAAATTAACTATCAAAAAATAGTGGTAAGAGTACGATATATACACATACGAGGGTCGCAGACCCGAGTAAATTTGTAAAAAAATATGGCGTGAAAGGGGGTTGGGGCGCGAAGCGCCCAGGGGCACAGCCCCTAGTACAATAATAATAATAATAATTTTATATATTGAATATATATCGTCGACAGAATAGCGCCTAGTCAGTTCAGTAAAATGTGTATAGGTTTTTGAAATGAGTTATGGTACGACTCTGCAAAAACGACAAAATGCAGCTAATAGCGTATTCATATGATGTGAGTAATAAATTAACTTTAAGTGATAGAATTTGAATTTGAATATTTTGCTAACAATATTGATACTAGAATTGTTGATTTCTATGCTTCTAGAATTTTGGATTCTGACACGGTCTTTGATATTATGATTTTCTTAATTATGATTTCATATTATACGCATTTACGATTGTTGAAATCAGAATTCAACAAAAATTAGTTTTCTGAATTCAATTTTCACACTTTATTATAAAATTAGTTATGTAATGAAAAATTATAATTAATGAATGGACAGGAGATGTGGGAGGTATTGATAAATTTGGACAAAACAACAGTTATAAAAGATATCGTGAAGATAGTGAAGATGGTGATGTTAAGAGTTTTGAAACTACTGCAAGGGAATCTGTCACACCATTAATGATAGGGTTAAAATCAACAGACGAAAATAATTATGATATAGATGGAAAAAGATTAACCAACGTTGGAATTCCTATTGATGACTTTGATGCATGCAATAAAAGCTATATACAAAAAAATACAATTAAACTAAATAATGTGCAAGATTGTTTTGATTGTGAAAAAAAAACGTCTGTGTAATTTAGCAGATCCTAAATTGGACAATGATGCTGTGAACAAAGTGATATATCAAATTACATGCATGTAACATATATAAAAATAATAATAATAATAATAATAATATGCTCTTGGTTTCTGAGTAAAAACCGAGTCGATCTACACCCAGAAACCAAGATCCATATCAAGATCATCGCGGAAGACTTAAGACTTGAATAATAATAATAATAATTTATTTGACAAAGACTTCTACAAGTAAACAAACGTCAAGACAACGGTAATATAATAAAAAATAAATAAAATATGCAGAACTACAATTCCACTATCTCAACAACTTCATACAGAACCAATTCCGGCAAATAACTTTTAATTTTTGTTTTAAAATTAGCAAATCTTTCGTTTTCTATATTCTCCGGTAATTTTTATAGATTTTGTAACTACCCAAAATAGGGGTTTTCTCGTAGAAGTTTGTTTTATGTAAGAAATAATATGTATATTTCGATCTTGCATTATAACTTCTCTATGTATTGTAAAAAAATTTCTGATGTATATAAGTTATTAACTCATGTATGTATGTATGTATGTCTGTATGTACATATGTATATACTCGGAAAAGTTAATATTCGATGGGTTTTTTTTTTTAATGTCTTTGCATGTCTCTCTCTCTTGTTGGTACTCCAAATATTATGTACATATGTTAGTTTTACTTAATACCTTTATAAACCGTGTTGAATGTGTAAATAAATAATTGTTTTATTACTAGTTATATTTTAAATTTAAAAATTCTATATATTGTAGATACATACAGACATATGCATGATAAAATTGTCAAGTCAGGAGATGCTTATTTCATCTTATCTCGGAAATATGATATACTCGTATGTAGCTGTAAAACATGTATGTATGGCACTATTATAATGTGTTTATATTTTACGTTTAGTTATTAGGTATCTTTGTACTTTTTATTATTTTCTAGTTTTCGAAACGATTTAAGTACCTACCAATTGAATAATTATTCAACATATTTTTTTACCGTATTCTCTAGGGTTGTTTTTGTGAATATTTAATTTATTTATTTATTTATTTATTAATTCAAATAAATGTCTAACTCAGCAATGGTTTTATGATTACGACAATGTTCTACATTAACGTGTTCCTCGAAATCTCGGAGAGAGAGAGAGATACGAATAAATTAGTTGTACAAGTTAAAAATTGTCCGATGAATCATTTAACATTGATGTTTAATTCGCTAACGGTAGATGTCTTTTACATAAAGCGAATATGATTCCGTAATGATATGATAGTGTTTATATATTATTACGATAATTATGTATTATGTGTTACTATTTATTATAAACCTTAAAATGATCTGTGATGAATAAACACATGACAAAATTAAATGCTACCAAAAAATTTGTTGGATTATTTAGAAAGTAACTTTTAAAATTAAGTAGTGACTTAGTAGATCATAATAATTTACTAACTATGCATTGAGCTAGAAACTTGAATTTTGTACAGGACTATGTGACTGTAGTTGCACTGAAAATTTACTAACTAGATAATAAATTATAGATACAATTATACAGAAAAAAATTGCAGATAATTGAATGTTATAAACTTTAAGACACAAAAATATAGGGTGTTACATTTAAAATTGACTTTCGTAACTTTGATTTTGAAAGTTTGTAGTTTTTTAACAGACACCCTGTATAAAATAAATAAATTCTACATGAATACCTCGGGGATGCTTTATTTAAGTTGTTGCAATACTGAAATACAAGAATACATTTCCAAAATTATACGCAAATGATTTTTTTTTAATATTGTCCAAGAACATTGGTTGTATGCTAGAAATTTTAGATGAAATTAAAATTAAAAATATAATTAATTGTGAATTATGAAAAATACAAAACTATTTTGAGAAAACATATGTGTGAGATGTAAACAGGTGTATATATTAATTACGATAATTATGTATTATGTGTTACTATTTATTATTATTATTATAAGCTTTAAAATGATTTGTGATGAATAAACACGACTTTAATTTTAATGCTTCCAAAAAATTTGGTGGATTATTTAGAAAGTAGTGACTTAGTAGATCATAATAATTTACTAACTATGCATTGAGTTAGAAACTTGAATTTTGTATAGGACTATGTAGTTGTATTTGCACTGAAAAAGTAAGGTAAGAGAAGAGGTTTTTTTTTTTTATAAAACGTCAGAGAATATAATATATTATTTTATTTTTGTAAGATACTATTATATTAGTGTTCGCTTAATATTAAATATTAATATATCATAATAGACGAAAGTGGTGGGGGGACTTCAGAAGAGTAGGGATGAAATGATGTCACAATCTATTTTTAGAATATGTTATTATCAAGATGGCCAATAAGAGATAGCCATCTGAATTAGGTTGGGAGGAGGGGGAAATTATAATGCTTGTGGAAAACAATAATTTAATTATTCTTAATATTTTTCATTAAGTACATATTCAGCAACATAAACGTTTGTATATGTAACATATACATAATAAGACATTTTTATTTAACCTACAATTTTTATTCAACTATAATATGGAATCAGTGATGGAAAAATTGAATACAGCCATTGTACGTAACGATCACACATCGATTCAACATATTATAGATAATCATCAAATAACCGATGATAGTGTTCTATTGGATTGTATTCAATGGAATACCCCGAAGAATATTTTTATGTCATTGTTTACGATGTTGAAACTGGACGATTCAGAACAACATTTGAAAATATTAGACAAATGTGTAGAACGTGCTGTTAACTACAGACGAACTGAATTATTAGAAACTATATTCGAAATAGCAGATATGAAAAACATTGAATTATCATTCGATCCTGCAGGAAAAGATAAACATATATGTGATTGGTTATTATATAATATTGAAAACAGTTGTTTGTATTACAACAGAGATTGTGTTTGCAAATACAAGGAATACCGAGGATCTTGTCCTTATAACGATGTGAGAGATCATTTAAAAGTTTATCAATTATTAAAATCAAAATATAACATGTAAGTTTTTAAAAATCTTTGATTAATTAATTATATTTTTGATCTATGTCTATTATTATTATATTGCATATGTTCTTTTATGTTTGTATATTGCTAGTATCATAATCATATATGATACATATATTAATTATTATTTATGGTTTTAATTACTGTTCAATAGTGTTCAATAAAACAATTTTGTATAATCCATGTACCTCTTTGTAATTTTAAAGTTAAATATTGTTCAGTTCACCGTATGTTTCATGTTAGAAATATTGTTATGTTCATAAATACATAAATAAATAAATAAATGTTTTAATTTTTATTTTATATTCTCAGTCATAAGTTATAACATATGTATGTTAAGTAACAGCCTCTGGTACATGGTTAAATTCTAACGAATAATTGAAATATTATGTCACACTATCGTATGTATACAATATTCAATTGTTCATATCATTGTTCAGTGTACTTGCATAATATTATTATCTGCTATTTTTTTAATTTACTTGTTTAAGAGATTTTGAGTTATTGTTTAGTTATACTCTATATTTGACACATCCAAGTTCTGTGTAAGTGCATATACATATTTTACAAATTAATATTAACCACTGTATTTTCAATTTAAATGTTTAAAATTGTTATTGTTTGTTTATATTCTATATTTACTTAATTAATTAATCATATCATTGTTTCGTATATATTTTTACAAATTATTATTATTATTATATGATTATTTTCTAATTAATTGTTTTAGATATATTTTATTGATATCATTATTTTATTTTATCTGTATAAAAAACATGTAAGTTTTATTTTAAATAATTAAATATTAAGTATACATTATACTTATTCGTTTATAAATTAATAAAATGATATATAATATTCTCAGACGTTTTATAAAAACACCTCTTCTTCTCATACCTTACTTTCAGATTTAGTTTTTGTATTTTGCTGACGGTTGAACATCTTTAATACAATATGATACGTATAGTTCTGATAATATGTATGTATGTTATTCTTTATCATACACATATAAATATAATCCAAATGTTATTTAACAATTAAATTAATTAAATTTACATATTCGTTTATTTTATGTTTTATTTTGTCTATACATAAAAATATATTTATTATCATATGTATGAATATTTTAAATAATTAAATATGAAGTATAAATTATACTTTAGTTTACAAACTTAAATATTCACAACAATACATTGTAAAAAACATAAAAAATCAACAATAGCGGCAGATTTCAAATCTTGGTATAAGGTATATAGATATATTAATAAATAATTAATAATAAAGTAACAAATAATTAAATATTAAGTATAAATTATATAATTTACTGGCATTGTTACAAACATAGCATCAGGCATCAGATTTCAAAAATCCGACTTCTGAAATTCGGAAATCCGAAATCTGATACCCCGAAATCTGATACCTGACACCTGCAGCAAGATCTGCACGTGACCCCCCCCCCCGAGCACGTGACACACTTGAGCATGTGACACATTCCATTCCCACGCTAACACCTGCAAAAACACATATTCTTCTCACATGGTAATATGAAACCCGAGGTCATGACCCGCGCATACGACTACCCTACTACTGTGGGGTTTCAGGATTAAAAACAGATGCCATCATAATACAAATATTTCCCTTAATGCCCTGTATAAACATCAAACATTATTGTTAAGTTTTACAAGGTCATCAATTATAAATCCTAAATTTTGTACCAGGAAAGACATTACAGAGGATGAAATAATTAATTGTTTATTTTTGAGATAACTTTCAGTAAGTAAAGGTGCGATGTTCTCATCACTACATACCTACAATCTTTCGTTTTTACTTAAAAAATATGGCATAGAAAAAAATTCTTACCATTATTAATATCTTTTAATTCGAATAAATCTAGGAGATCGTTTACATTAATGTTGGAAATTTTTAAAATACGGTTAAAAAATAATTTCCATGAATTTTCATTGTTGTCTAAGCGTGTTAGTTTAAGTGATGTAAAATCTAAATCAATTAATTCGTATCCTCTTGGATCTGTTAAAATAGGCCATTTGTCAAAGATTAGACCAATTTTAATATTTGTATTTTCCATTATATTTTTACGACGATATGTCTCTGTATTTTTCCAATGACTTTTAACTAGCTCCCACGAACCACGATTAACTTTTAGCCAGTTTAAAGTATAAATATAATGAGTTGTTATTTTTATATTACTTTCTGTTACTTCAGACATCTTTAATTTTTTCAACATTGATAACTTATTTCGATATTTATTAATAAGTTTCCCTCGAGTTTTTCACTTTATCAAACCACAAGTGCTTTTGAAATTTCTTTTAAAAAAAAAATAATTACGTGAAACTAAATGTCTATAAATATAAATGTTTAAAAAATATAGGTTTACAATAACTCTATAAGTGATAGGTGTACTTTACACAATAAATATCATTTAATAAAACTTACGTTCTCAACTATTTGTGTAAGTATTTTTTTAAATATTTCTGCTTTTAGTGGTTATATTTAATAGCCCTAATAATTAAAATTTACAATTTTAGTATTTAACATAAAAATGAAGTTCGCTATTTTTATATTATTAATTCAAATGATATATACAATTAATTTGGTTCAGTCCGATACGAAATCAATTTTAATCGACAACGAAGAATATATATGTAGCAGCCCTCATGATCAGGTGAGGACAATAAATAATATATCCACTATATTCATATGCATCAATATTTCATTTTACCCGTGTTGACGAGATTTTGTACAATATTCATAACATATAGGTATGTAGCTATTTTGGTAATAACGATCAGAGAAAAAAGTTCTTGCTGTATCTTCGTAAATTTTTTATATTTTTACTTGAAATTCTTTAGAGATATTTTTGAATGCATATACTTTAAGCAAATACACACATGGAAAAACATTAAAGAACTACTAAATTTTATCGAAAAAAATTGCGCATTTACAAAGAAGTGCTAATAGTCAAATATAATTCCTTTTTACAAGCTTTTATTTACTTATAGGGTTTGAAAATTGAAGAAAATTTTGTCTTTTCGAATTCAAAATATTTAGATCTACAGAAATCTATTTAGATCTCGACAGATTTTCGTATTTTGAGACATCATATTTTTCAGTAGTTTTTGATCTGTGGAGACTTGCAAAGATATACAATGACCTACAAAGATCTAAGAGGATCTACAAAAATCTCTAAAGATCGTTGCAGATGGTGATAGAAATTAAAAATTTGAAAATTCATGAATTTTGGAGATCTGTCGAGATCTGAGTAGATCTCTGCATATTTACATTTTTTCTCGGGTTATTGAACCTTTTTTATGACCAATATCCGCAGTTGAATGAAAAATAAAATAATTGTTTTTTTTTGCAATTTTGAAAAGTTTTTTCCAAATGTCAAGACTATTTTTTAGGAAATTTCTTCGCTTTAAAATGCTTTAAAAATTTTTTTTACATTTTTTTAGTATTGTGATATTCGAGTTTGATTGTAAAAATTACCAAAAAGTTTTAAATGAAAATAAAGAACCTAATTTTGGTGAAACAGAAAAAAATAAAAATTGAACAATCGCCTATTGTCTAGTTAGTCTAGTAGCATTATTAAAATGATACATTTTAACTAAACCCTTCATATACGAAAAACAAAACAATGATTAAATTTTATGCCCAGTATTATCAACCAATTTAAAGCTCCTTTAGCGCTAAATGCTCCTTTAAAGTAAATTTGCTGTATTACAAACCTGATTTAAATCAATATTTAAGCTTTCAACTGCAGATAATTTAAAATCTATTTAATTAAATGTATTATGCTTGGATCTGTTGATAATACGACAGTTAGTTAAAGGAGCATTTAGTTAAAGTTGATAATACTGGGCGTAAGTATAATATAATATTACAACAGAAATTATAACATTTTTGAAAAAATAATTTCTAATCTCTAAGATCTATAACCAGTTATATTACTGTTACACGTACAACGAAACTAAAATATCGGTATGGAGAACCATACATAGTGTTTCCTCCCGGGAATTCCCGGGAAATTTTGTAGTTTTTTCAGTTCCCGAATCCCGGGAAAAATAAAATTATTTCTCGGGAATTTCGGGAAACAAAAATAATCATTGGAATATAAACTTTTAACTGTAAGGACACATTATTATGTCCAATAATGTATGGTAAGTACTTTGCAGGATAAATTTGTATGAATTTCTATGCGGGATATCAGTTTTAATGCCCCTCCACCCATATAAAGTACAATAATTAATTAATAATTCAAATATTATTTGCAATAATGAAAATAATAGCAATTCATAAAAATTTTATTGTTGCATCACATTACTTGACTATATTAGTGTAATCCAAATAAAGTAAAATAACGTGTTCTTATTTACAATATTCTTGATTGTATGTATCATAAATGTTATTAGTTCATCTTTAAATAACTTGATAATACTAAATACATCTAAAGTTTACCTACAACAACAACTGTAACATTGCACTGTAAGCCATAACGGAATGGTAAATCCAGTAACTGTCACCACTGGCCAGTACCAGTACTCACAGTGTATATCAGAACATAGCATAGCCTTAGTACTATAGTAATAATTCAAAAGTCTGAAGTAATATTGGTAAGTACCTACTATGTTAATTTTTTATATTTATAAGTATTTTGTTATTTATTTATTTTCTAGCACGTTGTATGACGTGATCCCTATCCTCAAAAAATGATTTTTGGATCCGCGCCTATGTCGCGAGGTGTACCTCACTGAATTTGTATTCACTTGAATCTGAGGGACATTTATTTTTTTCGTACAGAAACAGCCTTTAAAAGAGTGAAAACTATCCTAAAAATTTAACAAATGTTTGTTTTTTAATAACGCATAAATTATGCTGAAAAAGGGAAAACGTAAAAATTGCCCTGGAAAATCGGGAAATGTTAAGGGGGTATTCTAGTGTAGAGGCATGAATTTGAGGTGTTTTTTCAGGTGCTATAAATAAAAATCAAAAAATATTTTTACTATCCATTTTTTTACCAGGCGTTTATTATTATTTGAAGATTACAAAAAAAAAAAAAATAGTCAAAAAATACAAAATTGAAAGTGGTATGAGTTGTTGAAGTGGGGGGTACAAAAAAAATGGCGCGCCAATCTTGTCATGATTGCAAGCTTTTTCAAAATCTTAAAAAAAAGAAGAGATTATTAATTTAGATAAATGCAGCTATCGTACTAACTAAGAAAAAGTGTAAAAAAAATATTTTTTACTAAATTATGGCTGTCCGAAAAAATGATACATTTTTTTCGACTTTTTTGGACTTTTCTGAATTTTTTAAAAATAGTAAAAATTATTATTTTGTTATAATTATAGTTAGGACGATTAGTCGAGTCAATGAAGGTTTTTACTTCGGAACCCTCAGAAACAGCACCGCTTTTAATGAATTTTTTTTTTAAATGTTCGTTATACCATACTATTTGAAATCAGAAACATTCCAGCCGTCGGACTCAAAAAAATATTTTTTTAGCTCAAAAAAAATGTATATAAATAAAAAAATTTTCGATGATAACTGAGCAAAAGTGTGTTTTTTTGTTATAACTTAGTTGAATAAATATTATTTGAGGAAATGAGCAAAAAAAATTTTTGAATTTTTATTGGCAAACGTTACTTTTCAATTATTTAAATAATTTGCTTAATAAATTATCGTTGACATTTTGACGCAAAAATTCATAAATTAATATACATTTTTTGAATTTATTGAATATTGATGAAATTTAGCAAAATTGTTCGAAATACCCTTATTTAATACTAGTAAATTTTAGAGCACGTTACTTGCATTAATAATCATTTTACAGCAAGCCGCTCCAGCCGCGAATAAAATAATAAACGTTTGCCGTTTTGCAAATAAACAAACAATTTTGTCCAAAAAAATTGTAATTATTTGAGATGTATTTATCTAACGTTCCTGAAAGTTTTAACCCTTTTGGTTAACTATTTTCAACTCTAGAGCAGTTTATTCTTTAGATTATTCACGCGTCAGCGGTAAGTTCGTCACTAAGATCGTTTACTCTGTAAAAAATATTTATTGATTTTTTATAAAATTTTGCATAATTGTTCGAATTACTTTAATTTAGCAGTACACAAATTAAGAACACGTCACTAGCATTATTAATCATTTTACAACTACTTTTTCCTACGAAATTTAGTATTCGCTCGTGTCGCGTATAGACAATAAACGTTTGCCTTTTTGCAAATAAACAAACGATTTTTTCCAAAAAAATTGTACTTATTTGAGATGTATTTACCTAATGTTTTTGAAAGTTTTAGCCTTTTTGGTTAATTATTTTCAATTCTATAGCAGTATATTCCTCAGATTTTTCGCGCGTCAGCGGCACGTTCGTCGACAAGATCCTTTTACTCTGTTAAAAATATTTACTGAATTTTGATGAAATCTTACATAATTGTTTGAAATACTTTAATTTAGCAGTAAAAAAATTACGAGCATGTCACTAGCAATATTTTTTATTTTACAACTAGTTAGGCTACGAAATTTACTATCCGCTCGTGCCGCATATAAGACAATAAACGTTTCCCGTTTTGCTAATAAATAAACAATTTTGACAAAAAATATTATGCTTATTTAAAATACATTTACCTAATGTTTCTAAAATTTTTGGCCCTCTAGGTTCATTTTTTTAAATGGTACAATGTTATTTATTACAAATTCAAAATTTTTGAGGAAAAATTGGGAAATTTCTGGAAAATTCCTAAAAAATTTTGTATAATTCAACTTTATTTGTGAAAAGAAACACCGCGAATACACATTTCTATCAAAATTTTCAATAAATTTAGACAAAAATAAAAAAAAAATTAGAAAATTTCGGGAAAATTCCCGGAAAATCCTTATTTTGACAAAGTATTCTTATTCAGCGACCCTCTAAACCCCTATAGGTAAAAAAATTTCGTTGAAAATCGGACTTAATATATGAAACCAGTAAATTATACAAATTTTCAAAATTTGGGGGGGAGGGGTTAAATCCGACGACTAGAATGTTTCTGATTTCAAATAGTATGGTATAACGAACATTTTAAAAAAAATTCTATCAAAATCGGTGCTGTTTCTGAGGGTTCCGAAGTTTTAGCCATTTTCGAGCTTCATTGACTCGACTAGATAGAGACATGTATTGAGAAGATTCACACCAAATTTTAAGTCAATTGGTTCAATAGAACTTGAGAAATCAAGTCAAACGTTTTGAAAAATGTAATTTCGAGAAAAACGCGTTTAAAGTTTCGAGTAAAATTATGCCCGATGTTAACCTATATATCTCTGGAAATAATTAAAATTTTGGCTTGCCCTTTTAAGGACACATTCTTGAAAGGTTAAGCTTTGAAAATATCAACAACAAAAAAATTCGATTTTTTAAAATTTCTACACTAGAATACCCCCTTAAGAAATTTATCCTCGTGGCAATATTTTAAAATTCAGCTCATTTTTAATTAATCTAATAATTTAATTATTTTCTAATCAAAAATATTGTTCCTTGTTTGATTACAGTTTTACTTTTTACAATGAGTGAAACGTACAAAGAATGTTGGCAGTATTTTAAAAAAGATGAAAAAAAGGAGACAGCTTGTTGTCAAATATGTTCAAAATCATTACACTGCAAGGGATCATCAACGAGTGGACTTAATCGCCATCTTGAACATATACATAATATGAAAAATTTGTCAAGACATACACCAGTGTATGCCATAAGGGTTCCGAAGTATATACTACGTGGACTGTTTAGAGCCATTTACAGGTGCATATTTGAGTTAAAAATAAATATAAAAAATAGGATCATATTCTATTAATTCAGATCTACATTTTGACACCCCACAAGCCTAGATATGAAAATAAAAAAAATTCCATGACGCCCCTTCCTATTTTTTCAAAATTTGAAATGATATTGTTGATTTTAGTATTTGTCGTTACTAGTATTATAAAAACCCCATTACCAATTTTTTTTCAGATTTTTTGAGTCAGTATTTACCGAGCTAGAGAGGAGTGGACAAATTTTTGTTTACTTGAAGCCCCCTGTAGGCGTCATTTTTTATTTATAAAAAAAATAAAAAATACTGTTATATTCTACTCACTGAGATCTACATTTCGACACCCCACATGCCCAGATAAAAAAATAAAAAAATAAAATGTATGACACCCCTCCCCTTTTCTCCAAAAGTTGAAATGATATTGGTGACTTTGGTATTTGTCGTTGGTAGTCTCACCAAAGCCTCATTACCTATTTTTTTTAGATTTTTCGAGTCAGTAGTTACCGAGTTAGAGGGGTGGGGGGGGGGGGAGGGGTGGACAATTTTTTTTGCTTGGAGCCCCCATTTTTGATTTATAAAAAAAAAATAAAAAATAATGTCATATTCTACTCACTGAGATCTACATTTCGACATCCCACACGACTTGGAATACATTTTTTTTGGTTTTTTTAATTTGCTTTAAAGCCCCCTGTAGGCACCATTTTTGATTTATAAAAAAATAAGAATAAGGATCAAATTACACTAGCTTGGTTACACATTTTTATGTGCCACTTGCCTTGGTATAAAAAAAATATTTTTTTTGCTGTCTTTAGCTTCTTAGCACCCCCCCCCTAAAAAAATATTTTTCCAAAATATTTGTACATTTTTAGAGGGTGTCATTTTACATATTCAGTAAAAATTTCAAAGTTCTAGCTTATATAGTTTACGAGCTATTGAGCTTTGAGTGAAAAGGACGGACGGACGGACGGACGACAAAGTGAGATTAATAGGGTTTCTTCGGAACCCTAAAAAAAGGAATAGGAGTCCAGGTCACGAGCAAATGCAATCTACTTCTAAAAAACAAAGCACAATGTTTCAATTTCTCAATCAAAATGTAATCGATTCAAATGAATTTGTTGCTAAACTTGCAGATGTAGACGGAATTTCTTTTAATACCATTTCAAAAAGTTATTTTATTCGAGAAAGTTTCATAAGCAAAGGTTTGAAATTACCAAAAAGTCCAACCTCTATTATGGAATTAATGTACGACTATTATAAAAAAACTAGGGGCTGTGCCCCTGGGCGCTTCGCGCCCCAACCCCCTTTCACGCCATATTTTTTACACAAATTTACTCGGGTCTGCGACCCTCGTATGTGTATATATCATACTCGTTCCACTATTTTTTGATAGTTAATTTTTTCATTTGGCGGAGATAATCAATATTACAATTTTCAGTAATTTTACATGTACAAATTATCTAATCACAAATTTACTCGGGTCTCAGCCTTCGGCTGCGACCCTCGTATGTGTATATTATAATAATTTTCCATTCTTTTTGCTGATACTCATTTTATTTCTTAAATTGGCGGTGATAATCACTTATCAATATTACAATTTTCAATAATATTACATGTATGAATTACCCAACCTAAAATGTACTGTTATTTATTAAATGGTTTACTTTTTATTTATATATATTCCTGAAGTTTTTAATTTTTGTTCAATTTTAATCAAAGTTAATTTGTCTACGTCACTTTTAAAAAATAGCAATTTTTTAATTTTTTTCATGCGCACCCCTGACTTAATTATAATTTAAAAAAAAGATTAATATATCAATCTCAACTTTCAAAAAAATAATAATTGAAAAATAATTTTTTTGTGGCGCTACTGATGTATATTATAATTTTCATATTTTTTTGAAATTTCTAATTTTTGAACAATTAAAATAAAATTTTGAGACGCTACTGACTTATTTATTTTTAAATGTGAACTTTTGGATAAAATTGCATCAATCACCTACAAGAAAACTATTAAAAATTATATTTTTATACAATTTCATTAAAAAAAACACAAATTTAAAAATATTTGAAACGCCGTCCCTGATTTAAATGAAACATGTATAAATTACCCAACCTTAAATGTACTGTTATTTATTAAATAATTTTAAAAACATTGCACTTTTAAAAAATAACAAATTAAACTATTTTCATGCAACGCCCCTGACTAAATTATAATTAAAAAAAAAAATTAATATATCAATCTCAAAACTTTCAAAAAAATAATAATTCATAAACAATTTTTTGTAGGCGCTACTGATCTATATTATAATTTTCATATTTTTATTAAATTTATATTTTTGAACTATAAAAAATGTTTTTTTAAGTTTTTACAAACGTTACGAAATGTGACAGTTCCCAAAAATTTCATATATTTAAAACGACACCAGCCCCTGACTTAATTATTATTTTTAAATGTGAAATTTTGAATAAATTACATCAACAAAACTATTAAAAATTATATTTTTATACAATTTCATTAAAAAAACACAAATTTAAAAATATTTGAAACGCCGTCCCTGATTTAAATGAAACATGTATAAATTACCCAACCTTAAATGTGTACTTTTGGATAAATTGCATCAATCACCTACAACAAAACTATTATTATTTATTAAATAACTTAAAAAAATTGCACTTTTAAAAAATAGCAAATTTAACTATTTTCATGCGACGCCCCAGACTAAATTATAATTTAAAAAAAATTATTAATTTATCAATCTCAAAACTTTCAAAAAAATAATAATTCATAAACAATTTTTTTTTTGAGGCGCTACTGATCTATATTATAATTTTCATATTTTTCTGAAACTTTTTTGAACAATAAAAAATGTTTTTTAAAAAAAAATTTTTATGTCACGCCCCTGACTTATTTACTAACGTTACGAAATGTGACAGTTCCCAAAAATTTCATATATTTAAAACGACACAAGCCCCTGACTTAATTATTATTTTTAAATGTGAAATTTTGAATAAATTGCATCAACAAAACTATGAAAAATTATATTTTTATACAATTTCATTAAAAAAACACAAATTTAAAAATATTTGAAACGCCGTCCCTGATTTAAATGAATAATTTCAACAATTAAAAAAAAATCAACAATTTCCCTCAAAATTTTTTTTACAAACGTAAAAAATCCTAAAAGAAATGGATAGAAAACCTTCTAGAACATTCTCTGTCATCTGTCATCTATCAAAATGCACGTAAATCAGACAGAAACATATGATTTCGTCCAATCAAAGCTACAGATTTAAAAAAAATGCCGACGGTATTTTATCATAAAATTTAATTTTAACAAAATTTTTCACGTACTTTTTCGGAAAAAAATCACAGCTCAGAGACCTTTCATAACTAAGAAATGAAATATAGCCTATTGACTGGAAAAAGAGTCAAGCTACATGACAAAAAAAAAATTATCAAAATCGGTTCGGTGGGATCAGAGTCTATAAAACAATAGTTTCGAGGCGACATACAAATATATATATAAACATACACGTTTATATTATAGTGTGATACAGCAAGACTATATTGAAAAAATTACAGTTTTAAAATATGAAAATAAAAAAATTAGCATTTCGATAGATGAATGGACTAGTAAAAGAAATAGAAGATACATGAACCTTCATGTGTATTTCAACGAAACATCTTTAAATCTTGGCCTTATTAGAATTCATGGTAGTTGTCCTGCCGAAAAGGCACTATCTTTAGTTCACGAAAGGTTGAATGAATTCAACATTTGTTTTGAAACCGATGTAATTGCGACGACCAGTGATGGTGCCGCAGTTATGGAAAAATTTGGAAAAATATCTCCAGCTCTTCAACAATTATGTTATAATCACGCTCTTCATCTTGCTGTATTAGGCGTGGTGGTGGGGGCCCCTCTAGCCGGCGTTTTGTGGAATTATTGAATTACCGATGGCGACGTTATGTAGAACGCTGAGTGTACTTATCTGTGTGCTGAGCTAAAAAGATTGCCCGTCTATAGTCTTTATACAGAGTGGCCAGTTTCTGGAAAACCGGGAAAAGTCAGGGAATTTGGTTGGAAGTCAGGGAAAAATGCAAATTCTCACAAATATTTAAATTTTATTTTAGGGCTCCGTAGAAAACTAGTAACCCTTATAGTTTCTCCATGTCCGTCCATCCGTCCGTCTTGAAAAATTTTGTCATAATAAGATGAAATTTGGTATACGGTCGTAGATTAATGACCCAAAAACAGAAATGATAAGATTTTTGAAAAATTTTTTTTTTAATGTTTTTGAATTTAATTGATAACGAAAAAATTATTTATTATAATTAATTCTATTTTTTTATGAATAATACTCAGAAACGTTAAAAATTTGCGAACAAATGGCATAAAAACCTGAAACTATTGTTTAATGTATTTTTATCATTTGTATGTATTTTATTAAATCTTCATAGCACACTATTTTTCGATATTTTCTATTAATTTTATACCTGTTATAACTTGTTTTCTATCAACTTTACCATAATACATGTATAACACTTTTATAAAGAAAACATTCTCAGCTATATAGGTTGTTCCTTTTAATAAAAAGTTGTATTTCAATATATCTCTGAAGTTTGACATTCAATTGTTTTTTTGACACCGCTATTATTCATCCCTGTTGAAATACTGATACTTTGCCCATTTAACCGATCTTCTAGCTCCAATAATAACAAAGTTAGCAATGATCACTCGGTTCCCGCGAACACCCTGTATATTAACTTGTATAACTAACTTTACAGATTAATAAAATTATTATTTTTACAGATAAATGATGAAATATTAGAAACATTGGCGAGAAACAGAAAACTAACTTACCTAGATGTAAATGGATGTCGTAATATTACAGATAGAAGTGTAATAGCTGTATTAGAACAATGTACACATTTACAAGAGTTAGATATACAACGTTGTAGGGTAAGGTCTCTTAAGTCGTACCCCATAAGGGAAAATGGCTATAGATTGAATGATTGATTGATAAAAAACATGTGTATGCATTATTTGTGAATTTGATTATTTATGTATCTATTTGTTACAACAAAGAACGAAATTTTCATCATTTTAATAATAATTTTATTAATTAAAAAAAAATACATTCGATACGACTTAGAGCACTGGTTTCCTAAGTCGTACCACCTATAGCTTAAGTCGTATTTATGTAGAATGAACAGCATATAACATCTTTTAAGTAATTTATATATTATAATAAACAATGATAAAACAAAATTATAATCAACTTGGTAGAAGCAACCAAGAAAACAAACAGAAAAAAGAAGGCACTAATATTAAATAATATCAAATTAAATTATACGTCGCGGAGTGGATTTCGAGATATTATATAATCTATGCACTTTATTAATTTTATATTATTGCTCCGTAACTAGAATAGTAAAATATAAAAAAAATGTAATTGGAAGTTTACCACATAGACTTAAGTCTTATCAGTACGACTTACGAATTTTGTAGGGGTACGACTTAAAACACATGTTAATTAAAACTTAAAAAAATCACAATCACATATCCTAAAAACTGCAAGTCGATTCATTTTATAAAAATAACTCATTAAGGGGGATAGCCACTGTGACGAGTCAAAAAATTGTCAATGTTTGGGAATTTTTTTCACAGATATAACTAATTATTTTTGAATCAGGTAAAGGACATTTTATTAAGTATATATTCAACTTATTTAATATAAATTTTTATTGAAAAATATTAAATATTTACAAAGTTATGAGCCTCGATGTGAAAACCAAAAAAAAATGTTTTCTCTGGTCGACTCTAATCTAAATACAATATAACTTTTTTTCATTTTATAGAAATACAAAGTTCTAAAACTAGTCAGTCCATTTACCCACCACCCCCAAGGAAAAATTTAGATTTGATTATATGGTTCTATTAGAGCAGTAACGTTATAAAAGAACATATCGTCGCAGGGCATGAAATGTTCCTACCTCCAGCTTTGGCTGAGTAACCACTTTGGCTGAAAATCATCCTATCTCCTGAACAAATATTTGTTTTCAAAATGTATAATTCTTGTGTTAGCCAGTCCGTGTTGGTGTTCATTCGCGCGTTTTAATAATTTTTACTAAATATTATTATTATCACTGTTTCACTTTAATTTTTAAAAAAATAATTTTATTTGAAAATATTGCAAATTCATAATATCACATTTAATTATAATTATTATAGTAAGACACTCGTCAAAATAATTAATAGATTAAAACAGAACACACTTCCTAGCAGAGCCTGCTTCGAAGTGTGCAATATTGTTAAAAGGTAAAGTTTTCTAAAAACCATAGTAGGATACTTTTTCTGTCATGCGACGATATGTATACTCCCGTGCAAAAGTCTTTGGACACTAATTTTTTGCGTGTTGTAAATATAAACCAGCAAAAATAGTTGATTACAACTTTTGTAATAATTTTAGCATATCTAAAATACAGCATTTAAATTTTCCATGTTAAGGAAAATTTTTGAATTAAATGCCTGAAAGGTCACTTTACTCAAGTTGAAAGTATTGACGCACAGTGTCTTTCAAGCTAACTAGAAATTGTTTTTTTTTTACTATTTTGACTGCGAGTAAACTATGAAGTTATAAGAAGGAGTATGTAGTATGTATCTCTGTAATACAATTTGTTGAGTCAAAAATGGGAATACGTTGCTGCGTACAAAGTTCTACGCAGAGACTAGGACCGTCTACTGTAGGGTGCGTTTTTTGGCTTACCCCTTCCCTCATCTTCAGTCTCCTAATTGTAACTTCATGGAGTATATATTCTTTTCGCTATTTTGTGTATTTTTATTGACTGAACTCTGTATATTTACTGAACTAACATTTAAGATGAATGATTTGCCAGTTTTTTTGATGCCCTAGCGGTTTTGGAAATGCCGAAAAAATACCGCAATTATACAGTATTATTACTGTATTTTTTCAGCATATTTTCAGTTGTTTAGGTCAGTTTTTTTACCGAAACATTACGGAATATTTACCATATAGATGCGTAATATTTACGGTAAAAATGCAAAATGTAATTGTACAGTATATTTTTGGTAACTGTACGGCATAAGTGCAGTATATTTTGGGTTAAATTTGGGCATTAATACGGTAATTGTATAGTATATTTTTGGTAACTGTACAGCATAAGTGCAGTATATGTATATACTGGATAACTACAGTATAAAAACTGGCCAAAACAACTATAGTTTAACCGAATTATTACCGAATTATAACCGTAAATATACGGCATGAGCATAAATGCCGAAAAATTTCGGTATTTTTACGGCATTCTCGAAACCGCTAGGGTGTATTTCTTACAAAATAGAACTCGTATTGAACTACATCTTTAATGTTTTATACATCTCTATATGATGCTTCAATTTCTTTTATAAATTCAATATGTTGACTGATGTTTGTATATACAGTGTATAGATTAGAATCACAATTGTTTTCTTTTGATGGACCAATACTAAGAAGGCCAGTTAAATAATGTCGAATTTCACCATTAGGTAATGCAATTTCTCTAGTAAATCCACCTCCAGAATCTCCAGTACACGCACCTGTTCCTGTAAAATAAATATGTATTTATTATCCATACCGATATTTTATAATATTATATAATAATATAATAATGAAGTTTACCGTTTGTGTAACCAGCACAAAATGCATCCTGTACAATAAATTGAATAAATTCGTTTGGTACTTTAGTTATACATTCATTATAAGGAATGTAGGGGAGTTGTATGTGATTTAATTCTTCACTTATAGTTCCTCCTTCTGATGTAAAACCCCAACCAGCCACCTATTAAACAATGTACAATAGTAAATATAGTAGTAGCATAGCTAGAGGTTGGTGAAACCGCAAGGTTTAGGGGTGAAACAGAATAGCATTATTAGGATTAAAAAGTGACATGAGTAAAAAAAGTAAGTATTTGGGCGGCAAAATCGTGATGAATACTTGAGTACTGATTATTTATTGGTTCTTCACTATTATAAAAAAACCATTAGTAAAAACCGGAATGAAATCCGTTCAGTAGTTACTGAAAAAATCATGTATAGACAAATAGTCGTGGCAAAATACTGTTTTATAATACACTATGTACTTATAGATAAATTGGATTTTGGCGAAATATCTATGATAATGTTTAGTAATCAAATGGAAAAAATACTCGGTTTGCGCCATTCACAGGTTTGATCCACAGGTCTGAACTTTTGAGAAGATTTTCTTTAGATCCAAAGCTAAAACATAAGCCAATGGGGAAAAAACACCCTGATATACATAGTTTTTTAAAGGATCCCATTTTCGTGATGTTTGATGAAGATATATAGTTTTTTTTCCCGAAGTTTGACATGAAAGTGATAGCAATAGCTATATTTTCCTTTGGAAAATTCGCTAAAATGACGCAAAATGAGGATTGGGGGGCAATAAATTCGGGGTGGAAACAAAAAAATGTCTTCAGTTGTAGCAGGGGCAAACTATTTTCAGTTTTCGCCGTCACTGCATGAATATTAAATACAGTATGAAAGTAAGAGCATGTACGGCATTTCTCGCAGTCGGTAAGTTATACAAACCTAAATCTTTTTCATCAGGTTCAGGGAACCCCCGCCTATTGCGCTTTAATGAAAAATTTCAGTACATGTTAATCTTTTGAAAACAATGTCACGATCAGTTTTTCCTCCTTTTTGGTCACATTCCTTATTGAAGCACAATCTGGAAAGTCGTCGACATTTTTCGACTCTTTAAATCAATTCACCCACTTCTGAACAAATGTCTTCGACTTTTTAATTCACTTGGCCGTCACTACATAAGACAATTTTGGCCCTTTTGGGTGCGTGCAAAAAAACGTATACGTCACTCACATCGCGGTTTCTGTGTTTCTCTGACAAAAGATCGACATAAACTGAAATTTTTTCATTATAGCGCAATATATGCGGGGGTTTCCTGAACCTGATGAAAAAAATTTAAGTTTGTATAACTAACCGGCTGCGAGTAATGCCGTACACTGTGCACGCTCTTACTTAACACATTGTTATCTTTTTTGTGAAAGATTTAAGCTAATATTAGATATACTTTTAATTAGGTACAAATTTTGATTGTTTTACTTACATATCCTGTCTCATGTGGTTCCATTGGATACAAAAAATTACTTCGGTCAACACAGACAGGTGAGATAAAAATATTAAAAGTAAACGATTCTTTCAGAACAATAATTGCAATATTGTTTGCATAGTTATTAGTTAAACCTAAATAGCGGGCAGGAAATTTAATATCATCTACCTGTAAATAAAAACATGTATCATAACTTTATTTTTGTTAACATTAATTAGTACAAATATACATATGTTAAAAAATACAAACATTTCCATACACTACACACAGTATTGAATCGAGAAGGATACTGACAATAAGTAGATTCCCCTCCTACTGGCCAAAATATGTAAGAAAAACAAATATAAGCAGGTACTTGAACCGGAATTTATTTATGGTTCAGGTTTGGTTCGGGATCAAATATAAAATTTGTGTAGCGCAAACTTTTTACGTTCAAAAACCGTTATTATTTCAGGGTTCAGATTCGGTTTTGAGTTCAAATTTTTAATTGAAAGAAAATTATTTTATTCGAAAAAAATTATAATGAACAAAATAAAACATTAAAAAAAATATATATAATTTTTTTCTAGCAATATTTTAAACTAGGGGCTGTGCCTTTGGGCGCTTCGCTCCACAACCCCCCAATTGCGTTATTTTTAATGAAATATACGTAATTTATACTATCTATGAATTCCTACCATTATTTTTGCTAATAATTAATTTTTATTCCAATGTTCGAAGAAATGTAATACCGCCAAAAATCGTGTCCGAGATAAGAGCAGATTCTGATTGTACTAATGACGGCTGTGCGTGTGTCTAGATGTAGAATTTTCTTCCGTTCACGATAACTACTGTAAATATGCACCGATTTGAATTATTTTAGACAAAATGTTTGTCTAAGTGAGTACTCCAGACCTCAGAAATATTCGAAATTTTGTACCTGTTATCGTCTAAAAACTGAGTATTATCTTATTAATTTTGATAAGACTTGGTACACTTGTAGTTCAATCCAATCTATGAGGCACTTATTTCATAAACGTGGGGAAATAGAAGGGGTGAAAACCACCCTCAAAATTTTAATTTTAAATATTAATAAATTGATATTGCCATGGAAACAAGTGCAGTTAAATTCAATTGTCGTATAATTATTATTCTACAAAAATGTGTATTATACAACTGACATTACACCTTTTCCAATTGTATTTCAGAAAGCATCAATTGTATTTCAGAAAGCGTCAATTGTAATTCAGATTAGTCAATTGAATTTCAGAAAGCATCAATTGAATTTCAGAATAGTCAATTGTATTTCAGAAAGTATCAAACCTGTGTGAAGTTAGCACCGCAAGTTTCGAAAAATTAAAAAAAAAATAGAGTTCTGGATAGCACTCCAAGAGTTCTGGAGTTCTTTTATATTTTGAAAAAGAGTTCTGTCAATTTAACCCCCCAAAACTGGTTTTTCAAAATGGGGTGCTAACTTCACGCAGCACCGCAAACTCAAAAAAAAACAATTTTTTTTAGAGTTCTGGAGAGTATTCAAAGAGTTCTGGAGTTCTCTTATATTTTAAAAAAGAGTTCTGGCAATTTAACCCCCCCAAAACGGATTTTAAAAATTTAGTTATAAATAACACATAGCAGTTATCTCGAACAAAACACAATTATTTTGAGACTTTTGGATGACATTGCATGTGTTAGGGAGTGCACGTAAATAAATTATTAAAAATTATCAATTTACCCCCCCCCCCGCTTCTCAAAAAAAAAGATTTAAAAAACGGTATCATTTCGGCATTGACATAATTAAACATTTTTATTTTCTGTTTAGAGTTCTGTATAGCACTCTCGAAAATGAACATAATCTTTCATTAACTCTTTTCCGACAAACGACCAGATAAAAAGTTATTTTAATAATTAATATTTAAAAAATTTTTAGAAAATATTTTTTTAAAGTTTTGAGATATCTGTTTAGAGTTCTGAATAGCACTCTCGAAAATGAACATAATCTTTCATTAACTTTTTTCCAAAAAACGACCAGATAAAAACTTATTTTAATTATTAATATTTCAAAAATTTTTAGAAAATATTTTTTTAAAGTTCTGAGATTTCTGTTTAGAGTTCTGAATAGCACTCTTGAAAATGAACATAATCTTTCATTAACTTTTTTCCAAAAAACGACCAGATAAAAACTTATTTTAATTATTAATATTTAAAAAAATTTTAGAAAATATTTTTTTAAAGTTCTGAGATTTCTGTTTAGAGTTCTGAATAGCACTCTCGGAAATGAACATAATCTTTCATTAACTCTTTTCCGACAAACGACCAGATAAAAACTTATTTTAATTATTAATATTTCAAAAAATTTAAAAAAATATTTCTTTTAAGTTTTGAGATATCTGTTTGGAGTTCTAAATAGCACTCTCGAAAATGAACATAATCTTTCATTAACTCTTTTCCGACAAACGACCAGATAAAAACTTATTTTAATTATTAATATTTCAAAAAATTTAAAAAAATATTTTTTTAAAGTTCTGAGATTTCTGTTCTGAGTTCTGAATAGCACTCTTAAAAATGAACATAATCTTTCATTAACTCTTTTCCGACAAACGACCAGATGAAAACTTATTTTAATTATTAATATTTCAAAAAATATTTTTTTAAAGTTCTAAAATTTCTGTTTAGAGTTCTGAATAGCGCTCTTGAAAATGAACATAATCTTTCATTAACTCTTTTCCGACAAACGACCAGATAAAAACTTATTTTAATTATTAATATTTCAAAAAATTTAGGAAAATATTTCTTTAAAGTTCTGAGATTTCTGTTTAGAGTTCTGAATAGCACTCTCGAAAATGAACATAATCTTTCATTAACTTTTTTCCGTAAAACGACCAGCTAAAAACTTATTTTAATTATTAATATTTGAGCAATTTTTAGAAAATATTTTTTTTAAGTTTTTAAATATCTGTTTGGAGTTCTTAATAGCACTCTCAAAAATGAACATAATCTTTCATTAACTTTTTTCCGACAAACGACCAGATAAAAACTTATTTTAATTATTAATATTTCAAAAAATTTAAAAAAATATTTTTTTAAAGTTCTGAGATTTTTGTTTAGAGTTCTGAATAGCACTCTCGGAAATGAACATAATCTTTCATTAACTCTTTTCCGACAAACGACCAGATGAAAACTTATTTTAATTATTAATATTTCAAAAAATCTTTTTTTAAAGTTCTGAGATTTCTGTTTAGAGTTCTGAATAGCGCTCTTGAAAATGAACATAATCTTTCATTAACTCTTTTCCGACAAACGACCAGATAAAAACTTATTTTAATTATTAATATTTCAAAAAATTTCAAAGAATATTTTTTTAAAGTTCTGAGATTTCTGTTTAGAGTTCTGAATAGCACTCTTGAAAATGAACATAATCTTTCATTAACTCTTTTCCGACAAACGACCAGATAAAAACTTATTTTAATTATTAATATTTCAAAAATTTTTAGAAAATATTTTTTTAAAGTTTTGAGATATCTGTTTGGAGTTCTTTATAGCACTCTCAAAAATGAACATAATCTTTCATTAACTCTTTTCCGACAAACGACCAGATGAAAACTTATTTTAATTATTAATATTTCAAAAAATATAAAAAAATATTTTTTTAAAGTTCTGAGATTTTTGTTTAGAGTTCTGAATAGCACTCTCGGAAATGAACATAATCTTTCATTAACTCTTTTCCGACAAACGACCAGATGAAAACTTATTTTAATTATTAATATTTCAAAAAATTTCAAAAAATATTTTTTTAAAGTTCTGAGATTTCTGTTTAGAGTTCTGAATAGCACTCTTGAAAATGAACATAATCTTTCATTAACTCTTTTCCGACAAACGACCAGATGAAAACTTATTTTAATTATTAATATTTGAAAAATTTTTAGAAAATATTTTTTAAAAGTTCTGAGATTTCTGTTTAGAGTTCTGAATAGCACTCTTGAAAATGAACATAATCTTTCATTAACTCTTTTCCGACAAATAGAGTGCTATTCAGAACTCTAAACAGATATCTCAGAACTTGAAAAAATATTTTTTGAAAATTTTTGAAATATTAATAATTAAAATAAGTTTTCATCTGGTCGCTTGTCTGAAAAGAGTTAATGAAAGATTATGTTCATTTTCGAGAGTGCTATTCAGAACTCTAAACAGAAATCTCAGAACTTTAAAAAAATATTTTTTGAAAATTTTTGAAATATTAATAATTAAAATAAGTTTTTATCTGGTCGTTTGTCGGAAAAGAGTTAATGAAAGATTATGTTCATTTTCGAGAGTGCTATTCAGAACTCTAAACAGAAATCTCAGAACTTTAAAAAAATATTTTTTGAAATTTTTTGAAATATTAATAATTAAAATAAGTTTTCATCTGGTCGTTTGTCGGAAAAGAGGTAATGAAAGATTATGTTCATTTCCGAGAGTGCTATTCAGAACTCTAAACAGAAATCTCAGAACTCTAAAAAAATATTTTTTGAAAATTTTTGAAATATTAATAATTAAAATAAGTTTTTATCTGGTCGTTTGTCGGAAAAGAGTTAATAAAAGATTATGTTCATTTTTAAGAGTGCTATTCAGATTTCTATAACAGAAATCTCAGAACTTTAAAAAAATTATTTTTTTTAATTTTTTGAAATATTAATAATTAAAATAAGTTTTTATCTGGTCGTTTGTCGGAAAAGAGTTAATGAAAGATTATGTTCATTTTTGAGTGTGCTATAAAGAACTCTAAACAGATATCTCAAAACTTTAAAAAAATATTTTCTAAAAATTTTTGAAATATTAATAATTAAAATAAGTTTTTAGCTGGTCGTTTGTCGGAAAAGAGTTAATGAAAGATTATGTTCATTTTCAAGAGTGCTATTCAGAACTCTAAACAGATAATCTCAGAACTTTAAAAAAATATTTTTTGAAAATTTTTGAAATATTAATAATTAAAATAAGTTTTCATCTGGTCGTTTGTCTGAAAAGAGTTAATGAAAGATTATGTTCATTTTCGAGAGTGCTATTCAGAACTCTAAACAGAAATCTCAGAACTTTAAAAAAATATTTTTTGAAAATTTTTGAAATATTAATAATTAAAATAAGTTTTTATCTGGTCGTTTGTCGGAAAAGAGTTAAAGAAAGATTATGTTCATTTTCGAGAGTGCTATTCAGAACTCTAAACAGAAATCTCAGAACTTTAAAAAAATATTTTTTGAAATTTTTTGAAATATTAATAATTAAAATAAGTTTTCATCTGGTCGTTTGTCGGAAAAGAGTTAATGAAAGATTATGTTCATTTCCGAGAGTGCTATTCAGAACTCTAAACAGAAATCTCAGAACTTTAAAAAAATATTTTTTGAAAATTTTTGAAATATTAATAATTAAAATAAATTTTTATCTGAACGTTTGTCGGAAAAGAGTTAATGAAAGATTATGTTCATTTCCGAGAGTGCTATTCAGAACTCTAAACAGAAATCTCAGAACTTTAAAAAAATATTTTTTGAATTTTTTTGAAATATTAATAATTAAAATAAGTTTTCATCTGGTCGTTTGTCGGAAAAGAGTTAATGAAAGTTTATGTTCATTTTCGAGAGTGCTATTCAGAACTCTAAACAGAAATCTCAGAACTTTAAAGAAATATTTTTTTTATTTTTTTGAAATATTAATAATTAAAATAAGTTTTTATCTGGTCGTTTGTCGGAAAAGAGTTAATGAAAGATTATGTTTATTTCCGAGAATGCTATTCAGAACTCTAAACAGAAATTTAAAAAAATATTTTCTAAAATTTTTTGAAATATTAATAATTAAAATAAGTTTTTATCTGGTCGTTTTTTGGAAAAAAGTTAATAAAAGATTATGTTCATTTTCGAGAGTGCTATTCAGAACTCTAAACAGATATCTCAAAACTTTAAAAAAATATTTTCTAAAAAAATTTGAAATATTAATAATTAAAATAAGTTTTCATCTGGTCGTTTGTCGGAAAAGAGTTAATGAAAGATTATGTTCATTTTCAAGAGTGCTATTCAGAACTCTAAACAGATAATCTCAGAACTTTAAAAAAATATTTTTTGAAAATTTTTGAAATATTAATAATTAAAATAAGTTTTTATCTGGTCGTTTGTCGGAAAAAAGTTAATGAAAGATTATGTTCATTTTTGAGAGTGCTAATCAGATCTCTAAACAGAAATCTCAGAACTTTAAAAAAATATTTTCTAAAATTTTTTTAAATATTAATAATTAAAATAAGTTTTTATCTGGTCGTTTGTCGGAAAAGAGTTAATGAAAGATTATGTTCATTTTCAAGAGTGCTATTCAGAACTCTAAACAGAAATCTCAGAACTTTAAAAAAATATTTTTTGAAATTTTTTGAAATATTAATAATTAAAATAAGTTTTTATCTGGTCGTTTGTCGGAAAAGAGTTAATGAAAGATTATGTTCATTTTCGAGAGTGCTAATCAGAACTCTAAACAGAAATCTCAGAACTTTAAAAAAATATTTTTTGAAAATTTTTGAAATATTAATAAGTAAAATAAGTTTTTATCTGGTCGTTTGTCGGAAAAGAGTTAATGAAAGATTATGTTCATTTTCGAGAGTGCTATTCAGAACTCTAAACAGAAATCTCAGAACTTTAAAAAAATATTTTTTTTATTTTTTTGAAATATTAATAATTAAAATAAGTTTTTATCTGGTCGTTTGTCGGAAAAGAGGTAATGTAAGATTATGTTCATTTCCGAGAGTGCTATTCAGAACTCTAAACAGAAATCTCAGAACTCTAAAAAAATATTTTTTGAAAATTTTTGAAATATTAATAATTAAAATAAGTTTTTATCTGGTCGTTTGTCGGAAAAGAGTTAATGAAAGATTATGTTCATTTTTAAGAGTGCTATTCAGATTTCTATAACAGAAATCTCAGAACTTTAAAAAAATATTTTTTTTAATTTTTTGAAATATTAATAATTAAAATAAGTTTTTATCTGGTCGTTTGTCGGAAAAGAGTTAATGAAAGATTATGTTCATTTTTGAGTGTGCTATAAAGAACTCTAAACAGATATCTCAAAACTTTAAAAAAATATTTTCTAAAAATTTTTGAAATATTAATAATTAAAATAAGTTTTTAGCTGGTCGTTTGTCGGAAAAGAGTTAATGAAAGATTATGTTCATTTTCAAGAGTGCTATTCAGAACTCTAAACAGATAATCTCAGAACTTTAAAAAAATATTTTTTTAAAATTTTCGAAATATTAATAATTAAAATAAGTTTTCATCTGGTCGTTTGTCTGAAAAGAGTTAATGAAAGATTATGTTCATTTTCGAGAGTGCTATTCAGAACTCTAAACAGAAATCTCAGAACTTTAAAAAAATAGTTTTTTAAATTTTTTGAAATATTAATAATTAAAATAAGTTTTCATCTGGTCGTTTGTCGGAAAAGAGTTAATGAAAGATTATGTTCATTTCCGAGAGTGCTATTCAGAACTCTAAACAGAAATCTCAGAACTTTAAAAAAATATTTTTTGAAAATTTTTGAAATATTAATAATTAAAATAAATTTTTATCTGAACGTTTGTCGGAAAAGAGTTAATGAAAGATTATGTTCATTTCCGAGAGTGCTATTCAGAACTCTAAACAGAAATCTCAGAACTTTAAAAAAATATTTTCTAAAATTTTTTTAAATATTAATAATTAAAATAAGTTTTTATCTGGTCGTTTTTTGGAAAAAAGTTAATAAAAGATTATGTTCATTTTCGAGAGTGCTATTCAGAACTCTAAACAGATATCTCAAAACTTTAAAAAAATATTTTCTAAAAAAATTTGAAATATTAATAATTAAAATAAGTTTTCATCTGGTCGTTTGTCGGAAAAGAGTTAATGAAAGATTATGTTCATTTTCAAGAGTGCTATTCAGAACTCTAAACAGAAATCTCAGAACTTTAAAAAAATATTTTTTGAAATTTTTTGAAATATTAATAATTAAAATAAGTTTTCATCTGGTCGTTTGTCTGAAAAGAGTTAATGAAAGATTATGTTCATTTTCGAGAGTGCTATTCAGAACTCTAAACAGAAATATCAGAACTTTAAAGAAATATTTTCTTAAAAATTTTTAAATATTAATTATTAAAATAACTTTTTATCTGGTCGTTTGTCGGAAAAGAGTTAATGAAAGATTATGTTCATTTTCAAGAGTGCTATTCAGTACTCTAAACAGAAATCTCAGAACTTTAAAAAAATATTTTTTGAAATTTTTTGAAATATTAATAATTAAAATAAGTTTTCATCTGGTCGTTTGTCTGAAAAGAGTTAATGAAAGATTATGTTCATTTTCAAGAGTGCTATTCAGAACTCTAAACAGAAATATCAGAACTTTAAAGAAATATTTTCTTAAAATTTTTTAAATATTAATTATTAAATTAACTTTTTATCTGGTCGTTTGTCGGAAAAGAGTTAATGAAAGATTATGTTCATTTCCGAGAGTGCTATTCAGAACTCTAAACAGATATCTCAAAACTTTAAAAAAATATTTTCTAAAAATTTTTGAAATATTAATAATTAAAATAAGTTTTTATCTGGTCGTTTGTCGGAAAAGAGTTAATGAAAGATTATGTTCATTTTTGAGTGTGCTATAAAGAACTCTAAACAGATATCTCAAAACTTTAAAAAAATATTTTCTAAAAATTTTTTAAATATTAATTATTAAAATAACTTTTTATCTGGTCGTTTGTCGGAAAAGAGTTAATGAAAGATTATGTTCATTTTCGAGAGTGCTATACAGAACTCTAAACAGAAAATAAAAATGTTTAATTATGTCAATGCCGAAATGATACCGTTTTTTAAATCTTTTTTTTTTGAGAAGCGGGGGGGGGGGTAAATTGATAATTTTAATAATTTATTTACGTGCACTCCCTAACACATGCAATGTCATCCAAAAGTCTCAAAATAATTGTGTTTTGTTCGAGATAACTGCTATGTGTTATTTATAACTAAATTTTTAAAATCCGTTTTGGGGGGGTTAAATTGACAGAACTCTTTTTTAAAATATAAGAGAACTCCAGAACTCTTTGAATGCTCACCAGAACTCTAAAAAAATTGTTTATTTTTGAGTTTGCGGTGCTGCGTGAAGTTAGCACCCCATTTTGAAAAACCAGTTTTGGGGGGTTAAATTGACAGAACTCTTTTTCAAAATATAAAAGAACTCCAGAACTCTTGGAGTGCTATCCAGAACTCTAAATTTTTTTTAATTTTTCGAAAGTTGCGGTGCTAACTTCACACAGGTAAGTATCAATTATATTTCAGAATTTGGAAATTGTTAGTAATAATACTGTATAATTGAAAAAAAAGAACTTAAAGAGTTAAAATTTTCTGTTAACCGTTAGGTCTCATAACATTTTAATAATTATTTTAATAAATAATTTTCTTTTCGAATTATCACTGAAGGCTCAGGGCGCCAAAATCGCAAAGGCCGGCTCTGAGTATACGTACTTCAACAATGAACGATATGCTAGTAGGGTGCAAATTACATAGTAGTTAAATATTTAATTATATAATATAATATTATAATAATATACTACATTAATAATTTAATAATATAGTGCGTAGTATAATATGCAAAATACTAAAAATTTTGAAAAAAATTCTACAGTTGATACTTTCTGAAATACAATTGACGCTTTCTGAAATTCAATTGATGCTTTCTGAAATACAATTGACTATTCTGAAATTCAATTGATGTTTTCTGAAATACAATTGACTAATCTGAAATTCACTTGATGCTTTCTGAAATACAATTGACGCTTTCTGAAATTCAATTGATGCTTTCTGAAATACAATTGACTATTCTGAAATACAATTGATGCTTTCTGAAATACAATTGGAAAAGGTGTAGAATATTAGAAAACTAACATTTATAATATAAATGTGAGTTTTATATTAAAAATTATTTTAAAATATTTTATACAACAACAGTCATGTATGGTTCTCCATACCGTTTATTTTTTTAATTTGGAAGTATTAATCACATCATTATTACTATTTTCAGTAATATTTTATGTAGTTACAAATTATCCAACCTCAAACGTGCTCGAATATCATCCTTCAGTTGCGACCCTCGTATGCATAGATTATAATATTCACTTACCATTATTTAGTCCAATCAATTTGTATTTCTGGTCTGCATTGTTCTACAGACTCATTTTTCTTTTGTTTTAAAATGTTAAGAGGTGTATTCTGAGTACTTAATTAAGTTGACGTGGTCTATGGCCTTGAGCGTTGTCCGCCATAAGCGCGAGAACTTTAAACGTAATTATCTCGTAAACCACTTATTCTACGATAAAATCTGTCATAACCTTTTTTATTCACGTGGGTCGAATCTACAATGTAATTCACAGGTCTAATTCTCTATCGTCAGTTGGTGACGAGATATACAGTGGTACCTCGACATACGAGTTTAATTCGTTCCGCAACCTTGCTCGTATCTTGAATTACTCGTATCTCGAAGCAAATTTCCCCATACAAAACAATTGAACTACCATTATTCCATTCCAACCCCCAAAATATCACCCCAGTTATTTTTGTTACGTGGTTTTGAATAATAAAAACGTATTTATAAATGACAAATATTTATTGTACAAAAACAAAAAAGAGAATGTAAAGAAATAAATTAGATATCCTCACTGATCTTTGTCTTTTTGGCTACATTTTTCTCGCTTTCACCTGTAGGCCGTTTAGAAAAAAACATGTCCAAGGAGGTTTGTTTCTTCCTCCCTCTCAGAATGTTCCGGAAATGAGTTAGGCAAGTGTTATTAAAAAGATCAGACGCGCGGTCGCGTGCTACCGGCCGACCTGCTAAACTAAACCGAACTCGTATCTCGAATTTCGCTCGTAACTCAAAGCAAAAAATCACTCGCTCGCCGGCTCGTATCTCGAAAAACTCGTATGTTGGGGCACTCGTATGTCGAGGTACCACTGTATTATAAAAAATGATTTTTTGTATTAATTTTGTAAAGAAGCGATTATATTGAAAAAAATTAAATGACAATTTTTTAGAACTGAAAATTTGCAATATTTTTGTTGCCAGCCGCCGTTTTGTAAAAACCCATAGTTTGCGTGTTATATTGCAAAAACACATTTTTCTCTATATTTCAAAAACCATAATAGAAGCGACAAAATGTGTAATGACAAAAGTCAAGATCACAAAATTCTACACTATTTTTGTTCAGAGAAATTTTTTTTTTATGAAAAACTGACTTTTCGTTTAAATTTTAACTAATAAAACGTTACGTTGGTGTACGGTCAGTCCATATAAGCTGTGTTAAAAATATAAACTTTGAGATGGTCAATTTTAATAAAAATGGGCTATTTTTCAGATATAAATCTAGGGAATATTACTGCGCAATTTAAACAAATTCTGACTTAAACAATGTTTACGGGCCAACTACCTTAATAAATTTATAGAGTAATTAAAAGAAAATAAAGAGCAAGAAAATAACTTTGGGAATCGCTTAAACATGGCCTCTTTTATCATGGGGTATATTGGAGGTTGTTGGCGGGCCCTTAATTTTTTTTTAATATCAAATTATCACTGATTTTTTTCGCCATCGAAAGTTTAATGACCTATTTTTTTAAATAAAAATTTTAATGTCCGTCCTTTTTTTGTTTTTGGGTTTTCAATTACAAATTTAAATCTTTTATCACAAATTTTTGTCTCGCACGCCAGTTTTTTTAATTTAAAAAAAATATTTTTTAATTTAATTTTTTTTTTCATGATGCAGAAAAAAATCTGGCCCGGGGCGCCAAATTCGTAAAGGCCGGTTATGGATGTAAGCATTGAAAAATTGTCATTTTGGCGCCTATTTCAAATTAACACTACATACAGGCATAGGCGCCGACTTTTCATTTAACCTGGGGGGGGCGAGATTATCATAATTTTTTTGAGGGGGGGGGGTGCAAAAAATTTCCTTAAAAAATGTGCAATGTCCAACTTTCGTAATAACGACAAAAATTTCAGAAACGCAACTAATAATGTGAAAAAAAAATTTTTTTTTCATCAAATTACTGTAGTTTCGATAAAAATCGATCAAACTTTAATTATTTGAAATAATTGAAAAGTGGACATTTATATTTAATTTACAGAGGCTCATGAAACGTAAATGACGATTTTAGCTGAAAATATAGTAAAGTGTAGAAAAGTCGTAGAATTTTTTTTAAAACTGTTGATCTAACTAAGCTTTGTAAAGGAAATAAAATGTTTTAGTATTAATTTCCTTTTTGAAGAAATTTTTAGTGATCATTTTTACTCAAGTGACAATTATTTGAATATTTACACCTTTTTTTAAAATAAAAATCTTATTGACAAAAGTATCTTTAATTTAAAAGAAACTAGACACTAGAGTTCAGCTGCACAGAGGGGGGTGAAGCCCCCCTGGTATAATATCTGGGGGGGCGACCGCCCCCCTCGCCCCCCCGTAGTCGGCGCCGGTGCATACAGGTGTTTGTCCCGTTTATGCATAGTGGCAGCCCTGATTGCTGATAACTAGTTAAATTATACTAACAATAAGGAGAGTTTAGTATATTTGAATGTTAAATTAACAATTATTGATAGTTGTGGAAAGTGGAAAGACATTTTAAGATTCAAACGCTTCATGCACACATAAAATAAATATAAAAAAACTATATAAGTATACCACTTTGTTTTGCACATGTTCATTTCCAGCATGATCATATGTACTAAAAAATCTTCCAGCTGATACGATATAATTATCTTTCTGTACAGTCTTATCAAAACAATGTGCAGCTAAAAAAAACATATTAAATTTTAAAATTATAAAAATAAATGTTATATTTATACCAGTACCTGTTACGATTAATTTAGAATTAATAATAGATCCTCCACATATGTAAGTAGGTTTGGGTTTACGTAAATATAATGCAATATGCCATGGATACTCGTGCATTTTAGCTGTTATATTTCTATTTGGAGAAATTATAAAAGCAACACCTCGACCAGTTCTTCTACCACATACTAGAAATTGAGAAATTATACCTATGTATCATTCAATCAAAATTCACAAAAAATAAAGTTTTGCAAAAAATGTATTTTATTACTCGTATTAAAATTGATACTACAAATTTACAAAAATTAAAAGTTTTGCTATTTTTTAACCCTTAATTACTCGCGTGAAATACCGTAGCAAAGTTACTCGCGCGGTGTATTTTATAAACCACATCAAAAAAAGCTAGTTTTTGGGAATTTTGAAGGTATTATATTTATTTTCATATCACATGCATAGAAACAACTAGTTTTGAACCCAGTTTTGACAGTAGAAACAAGACAATTTCAAACCAATGCGATTGTACCGAGCAGAAACAAATAAACAACGTTATTCCTGACTAGCAAATTCATTAATTTTAAATCTGTCAGAATCGAATTTGTAATAAACAAAAGCCAATCTTATTTCTGAATTATTTTATTATTAAAATAGTATAAGATATTACTGCGCTATTTGTCTGAAATAGCCTTACTTCGACTGGCTACAGAAATCAAAACTCGTTGTTTCAATGCATGTGATATGAAAAATAGCGTGTGTGGCACGGGATGAAACAAAGACGATTTCTGACCAGTGCGATGACAGCCCTCGCTTCGCTCGGGCAGTCAACTCTCGCACTAGTCAGAAATCGTCTTGTTTCAACCCATGCTACACAATATACTATTTTTTGCCCAATTCATATTATGTACTATTTATTTTTGAGGAACTAAGAAAAATTTTCTAAAAATTAACCCAACTAAAAATTAAGGATTAGAAAGAAAAAGTAACCAAAATAAATCTAAAAAAGTACACAAAACTGTTCAATGTTCATCTTGCAATAAATCGGATAATAAAAATTTGATTTTTGTTGGTAAATTTTTTAATTTTGCTCTTTTGACAAGATGTCTTCCATCAACAGCATCACTAATGTCTTCGCCTCGGAGGATGCTGCTATTTGTGCGTTAATACCACTTACATTTAGTAAGTAAAAAATTAGTACAAACTGCTACAATCCTTCAATTTTGACAGCCTGATTCCTATCACTAAACAAAGGTTAGATGGGGGTGTACAGTCCCACAAAAATGTATACATTTAGTAATCGCAGAAAATGCGTTACTGGTGTACAAAATACACCAGCGCGAGTAATAAAGGGTTAATAAGGTAGAGTGGGGAGTGGGGTAGCCAGCTTAGAACATGTAATAACATGTATTATGTATATTTAACATAAATTCATTTCAAATTTACAACCACCAGATTCAGATGCGTAGTTAGGAGTTTGCAAAACTGGTTTCTGCTGGAAGGCTCTAGGTAATGGAAAAATATTATCCTGTAATTAAACAAGGCTTAATTATTTTTTTCTGATACAGGTTCTTATCAGGGGCACTCTAGCTACCCTAGCTACGCTTCTGTTCAGGTTTATCTCACTCAATCAGGGTTCCCAATTTAGGGGTTTCCCCCAAATTTAGGTGGTATGTAAGTGGGATAGGATTTTTTCAGGGGTATTATATTTTTAGGTGTATTTTTATGGATTTTTTGACTCTCCATATTTTTTTTTATTAATACAAATAAAGATGTAAAAGAGACCCTTGGGACAATCCAAACTAGCCAATCATATTTATTTGTTGACCTAGCGACATCTAGTGCAAATATATGTATTACAACTACTCTGTGGTGACTGTGTTTATTGTGCCTATGCTTATACTATACTTAATATATGATATTATGTAGCGAACTTTTTTTTCTATCTCCTATCGGAAGTGCCCTAGGAATGCCGGACTCACTATTGGAGGACCATGTATATGTATAATGTATATACAGTATAGAAACCGGTTATAACGACATCGAAGGGACCGGTGATATTGGTCGTAAAAAGTGGATAGTCATAATAACCGGTAAAAATATAATTATATGTAGTCGAGTTAATGAAGCTCGAAAATGGCTAAAACTTCGGAACCCTCAGAAACAGCACCGATTTTGATAGAATTTTTTTTAAAATGTTCGTTATACCATACTATTTGAAATCAGAAACATTCTAGTCGTCGGATTTACCCCCCCCCCCCAAATTTTGAATTTTTTTTTTAATTTACTGGTTTCATATATTAAGTCCGATTTTCGACGAAATTTTTTTACCTATAGGGGTTTTGAGGGTAGCTGAATAAGAATACTTTGTCAAAATAAGGATTTTCCGGGAATTTTCCCGAAATTTTCCAAATATTTTTTTTAATTTTTGTCTAAATTTATTGAAAATTTTGATAGAAATGTGTATTCGCGGTGTTTCTTTTCACAAATAAAGTTGAATTATACAAAAATTTTCAGGAATTTTCCAGAAATTTCTTAATTTTTCCTCAAAAATTTTGAATTTGTAATAAATAACATTGTACCATTTAAAAAAATGAACCTAGAGGGCTAACAATTTTAGAAACATTAGGTAAATGTATTTTAAATAAGCATAATATTTTTTGTCAAAATTGTTTGTTTATTAGCAAAACGGGAAACGTTTATTGTCTTCTATGCGGCACGAGCGGATAGTAAATTTCGTAGCCTAACTAGTTGTAAAATGAAAAATATTGCTAGTGACGTGCTCGTAATTTTTTTACTGCTAAATTAAAGTATTTCAAATAATTACGTAAGATTTCATCAAAATTCAGTAAATATTTTTAACAGAGTAAAAGGATCTTGTCGACGAACGTGCCGCTGACGCGCGAAAAATCTGAGGAATATACTGCTATAGAATTGAAAATAATTAACCAAAAGGGTTAAAACTTTCAAAAACAATAGGTAAATACATCTCAAATAAGTACAATTTTTTTGGAAAAAATCGTTTGTTTATTTACAAAAAAGGCAAACGTTTATTGTCTATACGCGACACGAGCGGAAAAAAAATTTCGTAGGAAAAAGTAGTTGTAAAATGATAAATAATGTTAGTGACGTGCTCTTAAATTGTGTACTGCTAAATTAAAGTAATTCGAACAATTATGCAAAATTTTATAAAAAATCAATAAATATTTTTTACAGAGTAAACGATCATAGTGGCGAACTTACCGCTGACGCGCGAAAAATCTAAAGAATAAACTGCTCTAGAGTTAAAAATAATAAACCTAGAGGGCTAAAACTTTCAGAAACGTTAGGTAAATACATCTCAAATAATTACAATTTTTTTGGACAAAATTGTTTGTTTATTTGCAAAACGGCAAACGTTTATTATTTTATTCGCGGCGTGAGCGGATACAAAATTTCGGAGCAAAACTTGCTGTAAAATGATTATTAATGCAAGTAACGTGCTCTAAAATTTACTACTATTAAATAAGGGTATTTCGAACGATTACGCTAAATTTCATCAATATTCAATAAATTCTAAATATGTATATTCATTTATGAATTTTTGCGTCAAAATGTCAACGATAATTTACTAAGCAAATTATTTAAATAATTGAAAAGTAACGTTTGCCAATGAAAATTAAACATTTTTTTTGCTCATTTCCTCAAATAATATTTATTCAACTTAGTTATAAAAAAAACACACTTTTGCTTAATTATCATCGAAAATTTTTTTATTTATACAGGGTCCTCCAATAGTGCGTCCGGCATTGTTTTACGCCCAAACTATTGAAGATAGAGAGTTAGGATAAAAATTTTACTATATATATCGACCCTAAAGAATTTCAGGAAAATATTTTCAACCCCCTAAAACCGCTCCTTGGGGGGTAGTTTGAGGGGTACATGCCCGTTTCTCAGTAAAATCAAATGGAATGGTATATCAAAAAGTACATATTTGTAAAGATAATGAAAAAATAAGAAACTTTCGTAAAACAAAAATTTTCATACTTTCAATTGTTTAAAAAATATGGCGACTTGTTATCAAATTTTAGAGTTTTACTCAAAGTGCTCTAATTTCGTTAAATATTTATGGAATTTTATTATTATTTTAAATTTAGAAAGTAGAAATAATGAACTTTGTAAAGATGTATGATTATTTGAGATTTTAATAGTTTAAAGTGTCATACTCGACATACCAAAAATTTAAAAGTTCAATTAGGGATAATTCAAAATTTTTAAATACAATGGTATATCAATTAGTACTTTTTCTTAAAGTAGATATGTAAATAAACAGTTTTTGATAAAAAAAAATTAAAATTAAAAATTATAATTTTCAGTTTTCAATTTTAAAATTATAATTTTAAATTTTAAATTTTCTTAACAAAAGTTGTTTATTTACATATCCTTTTTAAGAAAAAGTACTAATTGATATACCGTTGTATTTGAAAATTTCGAATTATCCCTAGTTGAACTTTTGAATTTTTGATATATCGCGTATGACACTTTAAACAATCAAAATCACAAATAGTCATACATCTTTACAAAGTTCATTATTTCTACTTTCTAAATTTGAAAAAATAATAAAATTTCAATAATTTTTAACGAAATTAGAGCACTTTTAGTGAAACCCTAAAATTTGAGAACAAGTCGCCATATTTTTTAAACAATTGAAAGTATGAAAATTTTTGTTTTACAAAAGTTTCTTATTTTTTTATGATCTTTACAAATATGTACTTTTTGATATACCATTCCATTTGATTTAACTGAGAAACGGGTATGTACCCCTCAAACTACCCCCCAAGGAGCGGTTTTAGGGGGTTGAAAATATTTTACTGAAATTCTTTAGGGTCAATATATATAATAAATGTTTTATCCTAAAACTCTATCTTCAATAGTTTGGGCGTAAAACAATGCCGGACACACTATTGGAGGACCCTGTATACATTTTTTTGAGCAAAAAAAATAATTTTTTGAGTCCGACGGCTGGTATGTTTCTGATTTTAAATAGTATGGTATAACGAACATTTAAAAAAAAATTCATAAAAATCGGTGCTGTTTCTGAGGGTTCCGAAGTAGGTAAAAACCTTCATTGACTCGACTAATGGGATTCAGTTGGACTTTTATTATGAGTCGTTAAAACCGATATGTCGTATTAACTGATATCGTTATAACCGGTTTCTACTGTGTATGTTAAATAATATCTTATATACCTGGGACACATGATACAAGTTTATCACTCCATTTTCCATTATTGCATCTAACTTCGAGTACAGGTAAATTAACCGCTTGTTGCCATTCATATAAATCTTTACAACGATACTGTGCTATTGTTTCATTAACCATTTCACTTTCACATGATACTATATTACCTTTCCAATTACATGACATATCTAACGTTGTAGATATCAGTGGTTGACATGTTGCTGAAATATAAAATAAAATTGGTAATTAAGTTTAAAATATTTTATTTCATTTTAGGCATTATTTAACTTACGTAAACAGGTAGGTATATCATAACTCCATGTTTTGTCCTGCTGACAAAATAATAATTCATTTCCGATCAATTTATAATTATTTTTGCATGTAAATTTGATTACGAAATTAATTTTCACAACTGCTCCAGGTGTGATTTTCCTACCATCTAGAAATGTATAGTCACCGTTTTGTGGTTTTTGTGGTAATACGCATCCATTTCTTCAAAAATAATTACATTATATTATAAGAGTAAAGTCGGTATATACGCAGAGTGATTCATTATTGTCGTGCTAAACTTAGACAGTAGATTAGGAAAAATATTTTAAGTAAAAAACATCTGATAAACATGTGTTCGAAAATTTTTCGAAAGGGAACTACAGCCCTCTAAAAATTTTGCTCAAAATGAGTTTTTATTTAATATCTAGAGAACCCTTTGTGATAAAATTATGAAATTTGGTATTCTGTTTAGTAATAATAAGTATTATCGATTTCTTATATTAACTTATTTATAATTTAGACTAGGGATGTATGGGACCAGTGGGCCTATCGATTTTTATCTAGTATTTTTTGTTCTTTCATTTTTTTATAAAGTTGGACACTTATTTAAGGTTATATGACAAAAATACACAAAAGCATACATTGCTTATTTGTCATAGGATAAACTGTTTTCGAGAAATATCGATGGAAAAGAAAATATGCAGAATTTAACTTAATACGGGTGCTTTAAATTACAAATAATAAATTTATATTATTGTTCTATGATAAAAATTAAGACAAAAAGTTCACATAAATCAGTATACCTCATAAAATGCATCTTTATCAACAAATAGCCATTGTTAGTTACGTTTTTAGGGTTCCGTAGAAAACTAGGAACCCTTATAGTTTCTCCATGTCCGTCCGTCCGTCCTGAAAAATTTTGAGATAATAAGATGAAATTTGGTACACGGCCGTAGATTGATGACCCAAAAACAGAAATGATAAGATTTTTGAAAATAACAATTTTTTAGACCCCCCTTTCATAAAATGAAAAGTGTTTTCAAAAAAAAAATTCACCTACACCATTGAGTGGGGTGTCGTTAGAAAGGTATCCTAAAATGCAACAAAAAATGTAACAGAAATTTTTAATTTTAACTCTTCGATCACGATGTATTTTCTCTCCAAAGTCATTAAAAAAGCGTCCCCCCCTCTATTTTCTAAACTATCAATTTAAAAAATCTGAAAAAATTTCAGAACATAGATTTTAATTAGTACTTTCACTGAAAATTATAACGAACATTGTCAAAAATATTTTGGACCCCCCTTTCATAGACTGAAAATTGAACTTTCATTTTTTTCCCCACTTACCCTATTGAGTGGGGTGTCATTTAATAGGCCTCGTAAAATGCAATAAAAAACGTCAAATAACTTTTTGATTTTAACCCTTCAGTCGCGATATATTTGCTTTTTAATGTCGCTGTCAGAGCGTCCCCCCCCCTCTATTTTCTAAACTATCAATTTTAAAAATCTGAAAAAATTTCAGAACGTAGATTTTAATTAGTACTTTCACTGAAAATTATACCGAACATTGTCAAAAATATTTTGGACCCCCCTTTCATAGACTGAAAATTGAACTTTCATTTTTTTTCCCCACTTACCCTATTGAGTGGGGTGTCATTTAATAGGTCTTGTAAAATGCAATAAAAAACGTCAAATAACTTTTTGATTTTAACCCTTCAGTCGCGATATATTTGCTTTTTAATGTCGCTGTCAGAGCGTCCCCCCCCTCTATTTTCTAAGCTATCGATTCAAAAAATCTGAAAAAAATTCAGAATGTAGCTTTTAATTAGTACTTTCACTGAAAATTATAACGAACATTGTCAAAAATATTTTGGACCCCCTTTTCATAGATTGAAAAGTGAACTCACATTTTTTTCATTTACCCCATTGAGTGGGGTGTCATTTGATAGGTCTCCTAAAATGCAATAATAAAAGTCAAATGACTTTTTGATTTTAACCCTTCAGTCACGAAAATTTTGAAAAATACTTTTTAAAAATCGTAGTGAGAGTGACTACGGAACCCTATTATGTGCGTGCCCAACACGCACTTGCCCGTTTTATTTTAGTCATGTTAGTAAAGAACGTGTAACAGTAATAGAACTGGCTGTAGATCTTAGAGGATTCATATTAGGAGGTTTCTTTATATTAACTTTTTTTCTTACCTTTAATCATAGAACAAGAATATAAATTTATTATTTGTTATTTGTAGCATCCGTATTAAGTTAAATTCTGCATGCTTTCTTTCATATCGATATTTCTTGAAAACGGTTTATCCTATGACAAATAAGTAAAGTATAAAGTTGCGTATTTTGTGTCATATAACCTTAAATAAGTGCCCAACTTTATAAAAAAATAAAATATTAGATAAAAAACGATGGGCCCACTGGCCCTATACATCCCTGATCTAATTTCTAATTGTTTAATACAAGAAATGGATAACACTCATTATTACTAAACAGAATAAAAGATTTCATAATTTTATCACACAAGGTTCTCTAGATATTAAATAAAAACTCATTTTAAGCAAAATCTTTGGAGGGCAGTAGTTCCCTCACGAAAAATTTTCGAACACATATTCATTAGAAGTTTTTTACCTAAAATATTTTTCTTATTCTACTGTTTGAGTTTGGTACGACAGTTATGAATCACTCTGTAATGAACACTATTCAGGTTAGGGCTTGCAAACCGGTTAAAACCGAAATCGGTATACCGGTTTTTTGTTAAAATTTATCATAACCGAAAAACCGATTTTTTACTTAACTCAAATGCTATGTATGTCACTATGTCCCGTGACACAAATCTTACGATCGATTATTAACGAACTTCTCGTCGTACGATTTTCGTCAAATTTTCAAATATGGTGTATTATCCGTGACAATGCACTTTTTTATCATTTCTATAGCTATGTTATTTCATTATAAGGTCTTTTTTGATATATCTAATATAATAAAATAACATGGCTTCGCGATCAAGTATTATTTCATAATTCAAATTATTTCGTAACCATGGTTTGCTTCGACAATAACATTTATTATGTCTTGTCAAAATATTTTACAATATAATATTCGAATACAAATAATTTATAATAATACAAATAAAGTGAAGATTATAAATTATAAATTGAAGAAAATTATTGAAAAATTATCGAATTTTATATAAATATCAGGTATGTATTATAAATTTTATTTGTAGTGATTAACTTGACATATAGAAAAATTTTTTTGCTTTTATTTTCTTCATATGTATGTATACAGGCTGTCTAATTACCAGGGGACACCATGGGGATCTCGAAAACTATAAGAGATAGAGATTCGGTTAAATGAGAGAAAAGTTACCTTTAAGAGGGAACAGTTCGATGGTGCATTTACATTTTACAAAATTTTCATAGCTTACTAGATATTAGCCAAAAACCATTTTACTCCGAAATCTTTCATCGTGAATATTTCTTAAGCGACTTGAAATTTAAAAAAATGTTTCAAATAAATGCTGTAGGGTTTAGTATTGTCTATTTAAAAATATTTTTTTTAATTTCCAGAAATCTCATTGTTTTTGAGATATGATACTAACTTATGTTTTCTTAAATGGAAGCAATATGAAATTTTATAATTTTTGAACAGAAGATTTTATTACCTTTTCAATGATATGCAGCTTGATATACTTATTTTTCAAAATATCTCAAAATATGATGAAAAAGTACTTTTTATTTATTTAATACACTGGATCATCCTAAGATGGCCATGACAATTAACAATAAGATTAAAAAACAACTGAAAATTTACTTATTTATAAAAATAAAACATATTTCTATTTATTAAATTACAAAATACCAGCCAAAGATGGCTATGGCTATCGACAACAATATAAAAAAAACAAGAAGCTATTTTATTTTTTAAAAAACACATTTTTTTTATTTCCAATCAAAAATGGCTGTCAACAATGAGAATTTTAAATCAATTGAGAAATTATTATTTTGCCTGTTTGTAAGAATACTAAAGAGTCTTATAAGTAAATTTTCAGTTGTTTTTTAATCTTATTGTTAATTGTCATGGCCATCTTAGGATGATCCAGTGTATTAAATAAATAAAAAGTACTTTTTCATCATATTTTGAGATATTTTGAAAAATTAGTATATCAAGCTGCATATCATTGAAAAGATAATAAAATCTTCTGTTCAAAAATTATAAAATTTCATATTGCTTCCATTTAAGAAAACATAAGTTAGTATCATATCTCAAAAACAATGAGATTTCTGGAAATTAAAAAAATATTTTTAAATAGACAATACTAAACCCTACAGCATTTATTTGAAACATTTTTTTAAATTTCAAGTCGCTTAAGAAATATTCACGATGAAAGATTTCGGAGTAAAATGGTTTTTGGCTAATATCTAGTAAGCTATGAAAATTTTGTAAAATGTAAATGCACCAATGAACTGTTCCCTCTTAAAGGTAACTTTTCTCTCATTTAACCGAATCTCTATCTCTTATAGTTTTCGAGATCCCCATGGTGTCCCCTGGTAATTAGACACCCTGTATGTTACGGTAAATGTGATTAATTGAAAATTATTAATAATTTTTGATAATTATTAATAACCTCGTGATTTGGTGAATGTGAATATAAAATTGAAATTTATCACTTTTAGCAGTTATTATTAATAATTCACTACTCTCGTCGGTAAAAGTAATAAAATAAAATTAGATTCAAAGTTATTTGTCCAGCTGGTGTTTATTTGTAATATCACAGTATCACAATTATATAATTAATAGAAACGGACATGCAAAATCATTTATTCTTTGCTGAACTGGAATACTAATTAAAAAAAATTAAAATGAAGAATTATAGACTCATCACAAAATCAACACTACAATCCTAATAACAATCATTAAGTCTTATTTGTTTTTGCAAGAAAAACTTTTGTGGCACTTAGAATTGCAAAGACGTGCATTTTTCTGCATTTACAGCGGTTGGAGTTGCATTCGCCAGTACAATTGCAGTGTTGAAAGCCTTGTCCTCCGAAATTTGAGTCTTTGCAGGCACATTCTCGCAGACTGCAAGTTGTATTAGGAACAGTGGCACGCCAATCCCAGGGTGCAGGGAGTGCACCGCACACGGGCGGCAAATTTCTAGGGCGGCAAAGAACCGCCCCGTCAGTTGTTGTTTAATAATAATAACAATCGTAAAAAACGTTATCATGTTAATTAATTAATTGTAGATTGTAAAAAAAATGTTTGTTTAAATGACGAAAATAAATAATGTAGGTAATGTTAGATAATTTTGGAAAATGCAGGTTGTATTTTAGAACGAATACCTACAATAAATTAATCATTTCTAAAGTCCAATTTTGCGCATAAATTTTAAATGTACATATAATAAAACACGGGTTTTTCCCGATTATGTCCTGAAATTGGGTTCTTTCCCGAAGATTTTCACCATCGTTTCTTGGGGAACCCCCAAGAAACGATGCGAAGGTATAAAAAAGGGTTTTTAGTCTTATGCAGGCTATGAGAGAGCTTCAACGGGGTTTGGGCCAATCCACATATTAAAGGGGCCCCATACCCCCCCCCCTCTTCACCCGAGCGTAACGACATTCCAAACAACTTTTGCACCAGTAAAATTCTTATATCTTCTTGATATTATTAAGTATTAAAAACCGTGGGTTTTTTTAAATAAAAATTTCCTTTTTCTTTGCTTTCTATTTGTACTTTTTCTACAAGGTGTGTTTTTTTTGTAGTATATTTATGTTTTTTAAATAATCTTTATTAAAAATAGTATAAGTATCAAAAAAAGATGTAAAAATGTAAATTATAAATAATTTTCAGGGCGCCGAGGCCCCTGATATTCAGGGGGCCCGGATCATATGGCCCTCATTGCCCCCCTCTATCTGGACCTGGTCTTATGATGCCATGAATATATAATATAATAAAAAATTAAATTACCTTTGACTAAAAATGAATACCAAAAATAAAAAAAATTAAAAATAAAAATTTAAAAAAACAAGCTTTTACATATGCACTAAAAAGTAAAAAATAAGTTTTTTTTACACAAAGTCTTCCAGAATTCATATGACTAAAAAAGCTTGTGGCATTCATTTAATATTTAATGTAATATTTAGAAATATAAAAAATGTATAAAATATCAATATTGGAAAAATCTATAGTAGATCAAATATTAATATATAATGTTGATACCAAATAAATCTGAAACTTTATGTAACTATGTTAATGTTTTGAAACATTAATTTATAAAATAGATAAGGTAGTATTTCTTTTCGGTATTTCTATGATACATCTTGTAGCCAAAATATTCCTGTAGTTTATATCAAATTATCCAGGAATTTAATGTATACAATTTAAAAATATTAATCGAAAGATGATAAAGTAGTCTTTCCTTTCATTTATATTGAATATAATTTCAAAATATACACAGGATATAATATTTTATATTACATTTGATATAAATTATATATATGGAATTTTATGGAATATTTTGAAATATTCATTGAAAGTAGCTTAATGTTGTTTTTCCGTTGAGAAACTCTTAGCCCTTAATTCTATTTTGAATCTAGAATTCCAAATATTTCATGCAATATTGTGAAATAATAAATTAAGGTAGATAAAATACTTTTAAGCTTTTTTTCCTATGTTTAATCTAGAATACTAAAAATTTCTTTCATGTGCGGTAGTGAAATACTAAATTAAACTGGCAAAACATACTTTGTTCTTTCAAAAAATTATAATTTGAATCTAGATTTCCAAACATTAATGTATAATAAGTATATACATTTTACTTATATGCATTTTAACATAATATTAATGCAATTAAGATTTGATAATATTAAATTATAGTAGAAAATGTAGTTTTTCCAATATTGATATTTTATACATTTTTTATATTTCTAAATATTACATTAAATATTAAATGAATGCCAAAAGCTTTTTTAGTCATATGAATTCTGGAAGACTTTGTGTAAAAAAAAACTTATTTTTTACTTTTTAGTGCATATGTAAAAGCTTGTTTTTAAATTTTTTTATTTTTTATTTCAACTGAAAAATAATTTTATGTTTCTACTGTCATTCATGAAGTATTTATGTTGTAAAATTATATAAATTCAAATAAAACTAAAATAAAAAGAACGCGCAATGTATAAATAAAAATATTATAGTGGAGTAAATGGAATTTGAGTTTCATTCGTGAAGTCTATAATAATAATAAAGGAGATCTAAATTGAATTTGTAGGGACATAACAACAACAGTGAATATTCTAGACCAGGCTTGTCCAACCCGCGGCCCGCGGGCCGCATGCGGCCCCCGAGCACATTTCGTGCGGCCCGCAAAAGATTTAAAAAAAGTAATATATGAAAATAATTAACGATATCAGGTAAAAAAAGGTCTTCAGATTTTTTGTCATATAAAGTATATATAGTGTAGATACAGAGATATAAATTAATTAATTAAGTCAACCAAAAAAGGTCTTCAATTTTTTTTGCGGCCCTTAACAAATTTTTTCGCCATTTTTTTGCGCTCTGCGGCCCGCGAAGGTCAAAAGGTTGGACACCTATGTTCTAGACGACAAGAGAAAAGAAAACAACAGAAGCAGCTAGAATATTCACTAACGCAACCGAATTCTGCTAACACACAAGTTAGACAAGGATATAAGATGCAGGCAACGTGCGACGACCTATCACCTTGATAGAACGCTCCCGACCAGTGTTGCCAGTATGAATTCCGTAAAAAGTACGACAGGCTTACCGAAAAGGTACGAAATTTGAAAAAAGGTACGGTTTTCATAAAATTTAGAGGTATTGCTATTTAATAGCTTATAAATAGAAAAAAATATAGGAGGGACTGTCATAAGTTATATCGCATTTGAGAGTGCTTGCTACCTAGCAAATTTGTTACAAGACAATTTGAAATGTTTATTATTGTATATTTGTTGCATTAAGTAATTTGTGGTGAACGTTATATGACTATGACGTTATGTAAAACATGTTTCTGTAAAAGTAAAATTAGGTGTTAAATTTGTTACATTTTCAATGCAATAAAAAGTATTCTTAGTTTTATAGACAACAATCTTTATGGGGAAAAAGGTACGGAAAGAGCCAAGTTCAGCCGAGGTACGATTTTGGTACGGTCGAGTCATGAATAGTACGAAAACCGTACTAAAAAGTACGTTCTGGCAACACTGCTCCCGACTGAAATCGAAGGCAGATCGGTAATACGAGAAATTTCTAGAAAGAAACAGCGCCTAATAAAAGGGAGCGCGCCACATAGGCCAATCAATTCGGTATACACGCGTCAGCTGTTCGAGGTAAACGCACACGATCCGAGTTATCGTATATTTTCGCATTGTTATTTATTGTTGTTATATTGTTGTTTGTTGTTAACCATTGTTATTATTATTGTTATTATTGTTGCAATAAATAAATAATTCATAAGTAAGTGCTCAACTGTTGTTATTTTTAAAAAACAATAAAACCCAACAATACGCATTGTTGGCTACAACATCAAGTCAAAAGGCACTACAAATTTATATATACTATTCAGAGTTCAAATAGAGACTAATCAATTTCAAATAGAGAATTGTAAATTCCACATGTTTGAGATGGAAATAAATAAATAATTTATTTGTTTATAATATAATGTATTATAATAAAAATTTTTGTCTCGACCAGGTTATTTTTGGGTCTTTCAATAACAGAAATTTCAAATTTGTATGACCTTTTTTTCTACCAATTAAAAATTCAAATACGTAAATATACCATTCTCCGATTTTTATTTTTGCTCGCCGCGCCGAGTCCTCCCTAATCCTCGACCCCAAGTTAGAGTCTTGTTACCCTTCCCTCCTTCCCGCTCATGTAGGGGCCGCTGTTTCAATTATCATTTAACTTATTAATACGAATATTAGTTAGTTAAGATAAGATATTATTTAAAATCAGGCTCCTAATGATTTACTATTACTCAAATTAACAAAGCATAATAAATAATCAATACATCAGTTGTGAATCTTTAAACATGAGTGACATATCAGCTACAATTAGCAACAATAATATTTTCTCGTATTTTTTAGTTACTGTAATCGAAACTCAGTTTCAAGCCAGTGGCGGTGCGTCAGATGAAGCAAGTGAGGCCAAGCCTCACTTACTTTATTATCAGCGAATAAAAAAGAAATATTTATTTTATTAAACATAATAAAATCAAATATAATATCAGGTCAGTCCATAAGTTCGTGCGTATTATTATTTAAAAATTTACCAAAAAATACGCACGAACTTATGGACTGACCTGATATATTAGTATTTCTATGTGTATGTCATAATTTTTACTAAAACAAACTTTTATTCCTCTCCAATGTATTATTTTAACATGAAAAAAGTCATTTTAAAGCCAATTATTTACATTTGAGGCAAATATTTTACTAGCCTCAATACCAGCATTGCAGCGCATGAGTGTGAGAGAGAACGAAAATAAAAAGTAGAGAGGGTAATGCAGATTATAACATAAGGCTGAGGCCAATCGCATATTGCTTCAGTTCTAGTTCGCATGCGCAGAGTATACATATTCGTAATATACTATGGCTAGGCCATAAAATGCACACCCCTTAAACATAAAAAAATATATTAACTTATAATATCAAATAAATACGGTACAGGTACAATATAACTGGTGAAACTTAAAAGGATGTTTGAAAAAATATTGGAGGTAATTAATATTATATAAATATTAAATATATAATATGAAGTTTATCACTCATTAAGATTTTTTAGAAAATCAACAATGAATCTTGATATCAATCGATTATTACCTTTTTTTATTTAAATTAAGGATGTATTGTAATAAAACAACAATCATTTTAATTTACAATTTTTATATAACATATTTTTTTTGTAAAATGTATAAAGTAAATAAATTAATTAATATCTAATAATAATTAAAAAGATAAATACATCCACATATTGCAGCAATAACAGCTGTGTTCACCTGATGTCTAGCATTTAAAATGAAACAACAATGTAACGTTTATAGGTTATATGACGTATATAATATATTTGTTTTAAAAATGCAAACTTACCAGATTTTATCTTGATTAAAAAGATTGATTGGCTTTGAATAAAATAATTAAAATACAGCACGTATCGATGTACATTATTGTACATGTAATTATATATTAATTAACACAATATAATAATTATGGAATTTGAAGTGACATATGAAGAAATAGCGCCTACTACTATTAATAAATTATAAATAGCAACTACTCTATTTGTAAAAAAAATTCTTGTCAAAATATGAATTTTTGTTTAAATAAACTGCAAATTTCGTTACTTCTAGTTATCCAATTTTGTTGAGTTTTAATAGGGTTCTATTCTGATAATAGATGAAGTGAATTCAAAAGGATTGGTGCAAATTTATTTCGAATTGTAGCCTGTAGTTCAGCGTTTCTATCAAAAAAGCGGGTTAAATCGACAAATTGAACTTTATTTATATTTTTATAACAGAAAATTAAAACCGATCGATATTAAACTAAGCAAAAATGGAGACTGTAATGTTTTCTATCAGAAAATGTAAAAATGTAAGTGAGATACTGAAGAAATTTAAGATATAATATTCATTTTATCAATTTATATACGAAAAAAAATTTTAGGACGAGAGTAGAACACACTTCCAAGCAGAGCCTGCTTGGGGTGTGCAATAGGTAGGTGTGATGAAGAAATATACTTATTCGATTCAGTTAGCTGTTAGCTGAATGTTATTGTTGCGAAATTTTATTTTAGATTCTTTATTGTTTGAACAATTTTATTACATATTACCTACTATATGATTGTATGTTATTTAGCATAAAATTGAATATTTATAAATTAAGTAAGTATAACGTTATTAATTCTTAGTCTTCAATATCTATTTTATGTTGTATTTTTTTATATTGTATATTGATTCCATTCTGATGTAATTTTTCGCTTGTACATAGTATTTACATACTAATTTTCATTTTCCTAAACATTCCATTGGTGTTTTGTACCATTTTACTTCATATTTTAAATTTTCTTTAATACCTAGTTCTAGTAATACGAATTTCAATTTAATATACATAGAACCGCGTAATGATATAATTTGTTAGAAACTCCATTTTCTAGGAGGGGGGGATTTCGCCTAGGGGAGTAGGGCGTAAAAATTTCGACCCAGCGGATATTATTTAAAGGGATAGGATTTTTTGGCCTCACTACAGTCATTTTATACGCACCGCCACTGTTTCAGGCATTTTTCTGTCTTCACAATTGGGTATGTGGTACTTCAATACCTAAATCACTTTTAACACTAGCTTTTAAACTTAACCAATTTAAAAATGATAAATCCCAATTTGAAATTGATTATTCCCAGTTTGCAATAGATTAGTCTCAATTTGAACTTGAAAAAATATAGATCAATAAATCGTTTTTATTTTTAAATATCAATTTATTGTTTTATTTTAATAAATTTAAAAAGAAAACCGACTAAAAACCGGTTAACCGGTTTTCACTTTACGAAAAAACCGAAAACCGGTTTTTGAAATTTAGTCGTTTTTTTGCAAGCCCTAATTCAGGCTTTAGGTAAGAAAACTATGATAATAATATTTAAAATCAGTCCTTATCATTTCATTGGACAGAGAATTTAATCTTTTAACGAGATCGAACAGGCAGAAATAGAATTCCCAAATTAAAACAATAAAAATAAAAGTCTAAAACAATCGAAAATCAATCTTTTAAAAATGTGGGTGCAATTTGGCCAACAGTGGTCCATATTAGACGCTTGATACCATAATATAAGATTATCTATATTAGGTGGTTAAAACATTTGTTTTTTTAATTTATTTTGTTGTTTTTATTAAAAACTTATATGTTGTCATTGTAAAAAATAGCAGTGGCGTAGCAAAGAGTACGCGGACAGAACCTCCGTAATAGGCACCTCATTTAGTGGACACCATCATGAAGATTTGTACTAAATACTAAAAGATTATTTTTTGTGAAAGTGGATATAGTTGTGAAGTACTGGATGATTAATATACTGTTCATACTATTTGCCTCACCACGATTCTGGTTAATTATTATTACACTTCATAGCTGTATAATATCCCATAGTCCATAATATCCGCAACCACGTGTATTTAAAAAAATGGTATCGCCGAGCCAATAATTATTACGTTAATTAATAGTACTGTTAATTCGGCCAACTCGTACCTACATGCTTAAATAGCAATATAATTAATTTAAACAATTTAATACAACAAAAATTTAAATTTACTAACTTAACAAAAATAATCAAAAATGACAATTTTCAATAAATTGCCCTCAATGACATACCGGTACTCCAAACACTGTCATGTCAACTGACGCTGTTATTTAGAGGTTTAAGCTTAGATATATATTAATTTTGTGTTTATAAATTGTAAAATGGAGCAACAAAAAGAGGGGCCCATATTACCCGCTTGGTCCATATATACCGACTTTACTCTAGATATTATACATATAATGAAGTAATAAAATTAATTTAATTAAATGACTCTTACTGTATTGTTGTGACGGGTACTCGAGGAGTTGTAGGTGATTTACAATCGAGTTCATCAGAATTATCGGCACATTCTTGAATACCATTACATTTAGCTTCGCTATCAACACAAGCACCATACGCACATGTGAAGGTATCCACACGACATGAAACGTTTTTACATAGTCTCTCTGTCTCGTCAGATCCATCGCTACAATCCTTCCGACCATCACATAAATTATATCGTCTTATATATTCTCCAGATGTACATTGAAAGTCAATTCTAAAATAAATAAGTATTAATGCAATTACACAGTATTGAAAATGAAATGATCGTATGTAACATAGAAGTGACAGTAGATAACAAATGATATACAGTAGAAACCGGTTATAACGACATCGAAGGGACCGGAATTTTTGGTCGTTATAACCGATTGTCGTAGTAACCGATAGTTCGATTTTTTTAAGGTATTTATCGGAAAAACTAAATTTTGTGAAATTTACCATATAGATTTGGTACATACATACATATTATAGGAATTATACGATATACAGAAGCGACACTTTTATTTATTATTATACTTTTATTATTTTACTGGAAACATAGTTTGACGTTATGAGGTGTGCGATTCTGATTGGTTACTCTCCACCAATCATGTACCGTATGAATATTTGAAATCCACATCTATTTAAACCTAACCTACAAAACATGATGTATTATGTATTATGTCGAACAATATTTTTTATTGTATAAAAAATTAAATGCACAAATTATGTCAGACACAATAAAACATCACGGATTATTAAAAGATAAACATAATATTTTTACGTTAAGATTAATGACATAAAAACACAAAACTGTTTTAATTAATGTTAAATAACACATGTCAAAGAGTATTGCCTATATAAAAAAATACTATATTTAAAAAAAAAATCGAAAAAAAAGTCGGTCCGTCGTTAAACCGATAAAATTCTCCGAAAATATTGTTAACAAAAAGTCGTTAAAAGCAGTATTTCATTATAAGCGATGTCGTTATAAACGGTATATTATAACATGCAATCATATGGGATTTAGCCGGGACTTTTATTCTGAGTCATTATAACCGGTACGTCGTTATAACCGGTTTCTACTGTAGTCATTGTGGTAAGGAGCTGTAGCAGAATAAAAATGTGGGGCCCTATTAAATTTTTTTGGGGGGTTGCAGAAATGTTTTCTAAAACTAAAAATTAATTTACAACTTACGTATTATAGATATGTAAAGTATCTACTGGGTAATAGCCGTAAAAAAATGTGAAATCCAGAACCCGTTTATAGTGAATGGAATTTCATGGAACTTTTATGTTTTAAATTCAAAAAAATAATTATTTGATTACTAGATTACCCGACAGACGTTGTCCTGTCTTAACTATGAATATTGATAGTTCAAGAGCTGATAACATATTTTTCTGCCCCATCTGAGCACTAGGCAGACTTACGGAAAACATTAATTCATGTGTTGTACATTATGGGAAAAAAAGTCCCAACCTCGACACCCGGGGATAAAGGGGTTAAATTCCTTAATGAACATGTAAAGAAAAAGTGTATGTTTGCCCCATGTGAGCACAAATAAAATGACTTCAGGGAGTTAGTTTATGAAAACTTAGATAGTGAAAGTGCAATGTGCAGACGCGTAGGATGGGGATAAGGGGTAGGCAGACGCACTCAAACATGCAATATTTTTTTTGAAAATTGCCCCATTTGAGCATTGCTGATTTTTTTAGGGATGACAGTTTTTGATCTGTAGATGACCGTAAAACAAAGGCAGACGCGTAGGATGGGGATAAGAGGTCGGCAGATGCCCCTTAACATGCAATTTTTTTTTATGAAAATTGTCCCATCTGAGCATTGCTGAATTTTTTATGGATGATAGATTTTGATCTGTAGATGACCGAAAAAACACAGGCAGACACGTAGTGTGGGGATAAGGGGTCAGCAGACGCAATTTACAGTGGCAAAGGATTGTAACAAATTTAAAAAATGTATATCTCCGGTACTAAATATTGCACCGATGATAGCAAATATGTTTTAGGATCCTCTCAGTAAGAAGAAAATAATATGTCCTTTGTAATTTTTTTATTTAAAGTACCGTTTTGCTGAAATATATAAATTTACAAAATTCAAAATGCCAGGGTCCTGAGTTCAAATCCCGAAGAATTCTGTTTTATTTTTTTATTTTTTGTTTTTTGTTTATTACAAAGAATGAGAACTACATAATCAAAAAAAACATTTTTTTTAAATTCAGCGCCTACTTTTTTACACGTTTAATAATTTTTTTTACATTTTTATATTAAAGAATGTTGTCTTTACCGCGTTGGTTGGGGGTAAAAAAAATTTTTTTTAAATAAATGTGTTATTCAGAGAGTCATTGTGGATAACTTCCAGCAAAAAAAAAGAATTACGGAACAATCCAGTTAAAAAATAGTCCAGATCTAATTTTGCACTTTCAATGTGTCTGCCGACCCCTTATCCCCACACTACGTGTCTGCCTGTGTTTTTTCGGTCATCTACAGATCAAAATCTATCATCCATAAAAAATTCAGCAATGCTCAGATGGGACAATTTTCATAAAAAAAATTGCATGTTTAGGGGCATCTGCCGACCTCTTATCCCCATCCTACGCGTCTGCCTTTGTTTTACGGTCATCTACAGATCAAAAACTGTCATCCCTAAAAAAATCAGCAATGCTCAAATGGGGCAATTTTCAAAAAAAATATTGCATGTTTGAGTGCGTCTGCCTACCCCTTATCCCCATCCTACGCGTCTGCACATTGCACTTTCACTATCTAAGTTTTCATAAACTAACTCCCTGAAGTCATTTTATTTGTGCTCACATGGGGCAAACATACACTTTTTCTTTACATGTTCATTAAGGAATTTAACCCCTTTATCCCCGGGTGTCGAGGTTGGGACTTTTTTTCCCATAATGTACAACACATGAATTAATGTTTTCCGTAAGTCTGCCTAGTGCTCAGATGGGGCAGAAAAATATGTTATCAGCTCTTGAACTATGAATTCGAATTGGTTATACTTTACTATAAAATTATAGTGAAATCGGTCCAGCCGTTCACGCGTGATGGCGTGACCAAGGGAAATAGGGATTCATTTTTATATATATAGAGAAGATTATACCAATTCGAATTCAATATTCATAGTTAAGATAGGACGTCTGTCGGGTCAGCTAGTATTATATGGTGGTTAAATTAAATTTTCTAATTTTCCGCCCAATTTTTTTAATTTTATCTTTCATAATAACCTTCTCCTGACAATAACAAACAAACAAACAAAATATTTTACATGTGTTTTATCAATAAAATGACAGTTATACGTTTGGTGACATCTATTATGCAAATGCAAAACTAATCATACAGAAACCTGTAATGGTTTGTATCATTGGTTTTCTATGTTTTTCTAATTTTCCACGCAATTTTTTAAATTTTTTCTTTCATAAGAACTTTCTCCTGACAATAACAAACACAACAACAAAAAAATATTGAAATCGGTCCATCCGTTCACGCGTGATGTCGTGACCAAGGGAAATAGGGCTGCATTTATATACCTATATACTTATAGATTTATGGGTCATTCCATATTAGTGGTTACTTGACCATTCTTAAAAAAATTGAAATTTTGTGTGCAATTACCCTAACATGTTGGTAGTTCAAAATGACCATAATTTTATTTTTATTGTTTTTTGTTTTAGCGGCGTTCTACAGGCCGGAGCATTTTTAGCATTTTTAAAGGTTTGCGGAAACTGTATTATCTTAGCATCTATTTATCCTATTGACATGAAACTAAAACCAAATTATTCAGAAAAGAATTAGCTACAAGATAATATAGACATTTTCTTCAAAATGTAGTCGTCTTATGCCCGGTATTATAAATAAATTGCTTGCATGCAAATTTGCGATTCGCAAACGTTATCTACTAGGAGTCAAATTGTTATGAAAATGCTCGATATTTTAAAGCAGTGGTAATAAATAGATACATAATAATGTAATGGATGCATGTATTCTAGTACACTATAGGTATACGAATTACGTACGTAACGAATGTATATTTGAAGTCTGTGGTGTAAAATTCTATCTTCATATGTATGTGTAAAATCTGAACTTACGTTTAAAAATAACATAACCTAAATATACGTTATATTAATATTTATATACAAAAACAGTTGTGGTAAAAATTGGGAATTCTAAATGCTGGTAAGTAGTAAATACACTTTTATTTAACAGTTTTAACACATTTATATTTATAGTCCATGGGCCAGCCAAGATATCGGTATAATTTGGGGGTACCAAATTTCCTTTTCATAGAAGTTAGATAGGTTTATTATGATGTTAAAAAACCATGATTGCCATCTCAAAATGGTAGCTAACAAAAATGGCCGCCAATCCAAGATGGCGGATATTGAGTTTTAAAAAATCAACCATAACTCGAGAAGTATTCGTCCAATTTCATTACTATTTTTTTTAAACTAAAGCACTTTATGTGTGCTTCAAATTTTGTTATATGAACTGTTTCGATAAAATGACCCATTAATTAGAAATTAAAAGAATTATTGAAAATTTTCTCATTTTTTGTGATACTTTTTTTTAATCAAGTTTTTACAAATTATCCTTGTACATTACAAAAAAAGCTTTAAATAAAGCAAAGTAGTGTATCAAATTATCTTTAATTTGGTGTATAACATGTATGGGTCTGATGTCTGAAAACACATGGAAACATGAATTTGATTTTACTTCCGTTGAAATTCACCGTTAACTAAATAACTGCGTACAGAACAAAAAGCTTCAGATAGAAGTTGTAGCGTACAAAAATGATGTTTTTTGTATATTTTAATAATTTTAGCATGAATTTAGTAATAATTTAGAATAATACTAGTATGAAAGTAAAGTCGGTATATATGGACCAGGCGGGTAATATGGACATCTCCATTTTTGCTCTATTTTACATTTTATAAAGACAAAATTAATATGTATCTAAGCATACACTTCTAAGTAACTGCGTCAGTTGACATGACACTGTTTGGAGTACTGGTATGGTATGTCATTGAGTGCAACTTAATGAAATTTGTCATTTTTGATTATTTTTGTTAAATAAGTTTAAATTTTAATTGTATTAAATTGTTTAAATTAATTATATTGTTGTTTAAACTTGTAGGTACAAGGGTTGGCCGTATGAACAGTACTTTTAATCCACGTAATAATTATTGCCTTGGCGATAACTAATTTTTTTAAATACATGTATCTTGTTGCGGGAATTATGGACTATGGGGTATTATATTGCTATGAAGTGTAATAATTAACCAGAATCGAGGTAATGCAAATAGTATGAAAAGTATATTAATCATCCAGTACTTCACAACTATTCACTTCCGCAATAATCCCGGCTACAAATCAAGAAGATGATGCAAATATGCAAAGTGAACTAGATATGTGTATAATATGCGACGAGATAGACCCATTAAGTGAAGTGCACCCCCCAAAAAACAGACAATCTCGGGCAGTGTTATTTAATGCAGCATTAATAAGGAATTTTGAGCCTGTTACTAAACGACGTGATATACCGGATATACAGGGTGATTCAGCACTGTCGTGCCAAACTTGAACACTAGATTGAAAAAAATATTTTAAGCAAAAAACTCCCAATAAACATGTGTCCGGAAATTATTCCTTAGGGAACTACAGGCTTCCAAAGATTTTACTAAAAATGAGTTTTAATTTAATATCTAGAGAACCCTTTGTGATAGAATTATGAAATTTAGTATTTGGTTTAGTAATAATAATATGTGTTATCGATTTCTAATATTAACCAATTATAATTAAGGCCAGGGCTGTATGGGCCAGTGGGCCCGTCGATTTTGATTTTGTAATTGTTTGTTCCTTAATTTATTTTCCTGAGTTGATACTTTCATAAGATTATATGACACAAAATACACAAAAACATAAATTGCTTGTTTATCATAAGATAAACCGTTTTCGAGAAATATCGATGGAAAAGAAAGCATGCAGAATTTAACTTAATACGGATGTTTGAAATTAAAAAAAATAAATTTATATTCTTTTTCTATGATTAAAGGTAAGAATAAAGTTCATTTAAATAAACCTTTTAATATGAATCCTGTAAGATCTATGTATAGTCAGTTCTTTTAGTGTTACATGAACTTTATTAACATGACTAAAAAAACAAACTAAAAATGGCTATTTGTTGATATGGGTGCATTTTCGGAGGTATATTTATATTAACTTTTTGTATTATTTGTTATCATGAAATAAGAATATAAATTTATTTTTTATAATTTCAAGCATCCGTATTAAGGTTAATTCTGCATGCTTTCTTTTCCATCGATATTTCTCGAAAACGGTTTATCCTATGATAAACAAGTCATGTATGTTTTTGTGTATTTTGTGTCATATAACCTTATAAAAGTACCAACTCAGGAAAAAAATTAAGGAACAAACAATTACTAGATAAAAATTGATGGGCCCACTGGCCCCATACAGCCCTGGTCTAAAATATAAATGGTTAATATTAGAAATCGATAACACATATTTTTACTAAACCAAATACTAAATTTCATAATTCTATCATAAAGGGTTCTCTAGATATTAAATTAAAACTAATTTTTAGTAAAATCTTTGGAAGCCTGTAGTTCCCTAAGGAATAATTTCCGTACACATATTTATTGGAAGTTTTTTGCTTAAAATATTTTTCTCAATCTACTGTTCAAGTTTGGCACGACAGTGCTTAATCACCTTGTATAATGAAGTAATAAAATTAATTTGATTAAATGAATCTTACTGTATTGTTGTGACAGGTACTCGAGGAGTTGTAGGTGATTTACAATCGAGTTCATCAGAATTATCGGCACATTCTTGAATACCATTACATTTAGCTTCGCTATCAACACAAGCACCATACGCACATATGAAGGTATCCACACCACATGAAACGTTTTTACATAGTCTCTCTGTCTCGTCAGATCCATCGCTACAATCCTTCCGACCATCACATAAATTATATCGTCTTATACATTCTCCAGATGTACATTGAAAGTCAATTCTAAAATAAAATAAATATTAATGCAATTACACATTTGAAAATAAACTTAAATTAAAAAATAATAATTAAGAACAACAGAGCAGCACTGCTAAAAATGTATCAGTAGATAAAAGTACCCAGTAAATATAGTGTATGTAACATATAAGTAAGGTGACCAATTATTTTTGGCACAAAAGGAGTAGTCATAAGATTATTAAAAAAAATTCTGTCCAATTGTAATGACCATTTTTTTAAACGTTTAATTGTAATGATCTAGGGGTCAGTCCGCGGTAATCGATACCAGTAGATAGTTAAAAAAATATTTTACGAAAATGAATACTAAAATATAAAATTAACAGGCTATTTAACATCAATTTTCATAAACCAAAAGAAAATTAAAATTTTTTTTATTAATTTTCAAAATATTACAAAAAATTTAATTTTTTTTTTCGAAAAAGACGACAAATAATGTGAAATCGCAATAACTTACTTGACAATAAGTGACGCCCGTGGCAAACTATAAAAAGTCTTTGACAATTACATATCAAACGTGACGTTTGACCGAATTAAAAAAAAATTACCCTCACCAACAATAATGACTAAAGGTGACCGCATTTATTATAAATTTAACGAGTCTATTGATGTATTTGATAAATAATTGTTATAAGTATTAGTTCATAATATCAATAAGCAATTAAACACACAAATAGTACTCTTATTGTATCCTTTTATTCAACGTGTCACGACCGTCACAATTTTCTGTCACAACCATCACAATGTTTATTGGGTAATAACCAGTTAAATAGATTACGTATTTACCTGATGCTCTTGTGTAACTAAAAAATTATTTATTCATAACATATTAAAGTATGATTATTATAAAGTTACTTCAATATTTTCGCTAAACTTTCGGGTTTTTTGATAGAGGTTGCAAAACTTGCAATAGTTGGTGTCACACCCGTCACAGGGCTTTGAACGCTGGCATTTTTTAGTAAAATAACTGTAGACTTTTTATTCTTTCAATATACATGTATTGCATTAAGATCTACAGAAAAAAGGTAAAACCATGTTATTTACTAATATTATTTAGAAATTATGAACTCCAATCCGAGTTGAAATGTCACGACCGTCACCGCGGACTGACCCCTATGGTAATTGTCGATATATTTTTTAAATAATATGAAAACCAATAGTAATCATTGTAATTTTTATGTATTTGGAAGTAGAAAGGAGTATAAAATCACAAAAAGGAGTAGTTTAAGAGTACAGTTTAAAAAGGAGTACTGTCCACAAAAAAGGAGTTCAAAACTCCCTAAAGGAGTACGTTTGGTCACCTTAATATAAGTGACAGTAGATAACAAATAATGTACAGTCATTATGGTAAGGAGCTGTAGCAGAATAAAAATGTGGGTCCCTATTAAAAATTTTTGGGGGGTTTTGTAATTGCTCACCATGCGAAATTAACTGAAAAGCAAAAAAGTATTTGCAAACTAAAAATTAATTTACAACTTACATAATATTATAGATATGTAAAGTGTCTACTGGCAAGGAAACCTTTTCAGGTCGAAAATTCGTATCGAGTTTAAACTTTGTATACAGGATGACCCATTTTAAGTGCACACCTCTAATAACTTTTTATGGTGAAATGTTATCAAAAAACTTTTCAGATAAAAGTTACACGGTTTGGAGGGGGACATAGACGTACTCGGATGAAATTTTTTTAGGTGGTGTTTTCAGGGTGATATGAAGGTCAACATCATTTTTTTAAATAGGAACCTATAGTTTTTATCAAGTTATTTTATTTTACGTGAAAAAACACGAATCTTTCATTGAAAACTTTTTTGAACAACTTAAACCTTTCCAAGATATCTAACAAAATAATTCGAGATTTTGAACTTTCAATATTTTTTTACTCACAAAACATCAGGTGTAGGGAAAAAGTATAAAATACAAAAAATGTTTATTTTGGTCTAATAAAACTTAAAGAATTATTCAAATTTTTTTAACAATTTTATTTTTTTTGCTTAAATAAAATAAATTGAAAAAGTTTTAAAATTTTAAAATAATTCTTCAGGTCTTGTTAGATCAAAATAAACATTTTTTGTATTTTGTACTTTTTCTCTAAAGTTGATGGTTTCTCAGTAAAAAAATATTGAAAGTTCAAAATCTCGAATTATTTTGTTATATATCTTGGAAAGGTTTAAGTTGTTCAAAAAAAGTTTTCAATGAAAGATACGTGTTTTTTCACGTAAAATAAAATTACTTAATTTAAACTATAGGTTCCTATTTAAAAAAATGATGTTGACCTTCATATCACCCTGAAAACACCACCTAAAAAAATTTCATCTGAGTACGTCTATGTCCCCCTCCAAACCGTGTAACTTTTATCTGAAAAGTTTTTTGATAACAAATCACCATAAAAAGTTATTAGAGGTGTGCACTTAAAATGGGTCACCCTGTATAGTTAGAGGAGGTCAAAGTAATTAAGAAAAAAATTATCACAGCTGCGGTAAAACGGTTTAAGAGGGTGAAACACCCCTATGAAAATGTGCAAACTAAACATATTTTTTCAAATAACTCTGAAACTAATGAAAATTTTAAAAAATCCATAATAAAAAATTTTCATGAATTTTTTATGCTCTTTCGAATGGCTGTAGTCAAAATTCGAAAAAATTAAGTGGGTGGGAGGTGGGGGTTAACGGTTTATTTTTTTCGAATTTTGACTGTCGCCATTTGAAAGAGCATAAATAATCATGAAAATTAAGAGGCCATACCAGTGTGAAATTTTCAGAAAATCTTTTTTTTTTGCTTTTTGGAGGCATTTTTCGAGGAAGAAGAGGGTCAATTATATGGGCCAGGTATAGCTGATTAGTAGTTTTTATAGTAAATATAATTTTTAACTCAAAGAGTTTATCCGATTGACTTGAAGTTTGATTGAGTACTCTTGAATATATTTACTATACGATGACGTGGGATATTTTTGATTGGAAGAAAATTGACGATTTGGCATTAATAATACGACCATTTTATAGGCAATAAAACATACTTTTTTTCATAACTACGCCACTTTGTTAGATTTTGATATTTTTCGAAAATCGTAGGTCATCGTACAGGAAATACTTTCTAGATTGACGATTTTTTTCCTTTTTCAATAACAGCTACTCCATCGTCCGAAATCACGGGCGCAGTGGAGATTTTTTTTGCACCTCCGAAGACGGCGCCTAAGTCGCTAAGATATCGATATTTTTATGTGAAAAAATTATGAAATACACGTCTAATATAGCCAAATATATTTTCAATTTTCTAAAATATTTCATTGAGTATTTTTTTTGAAAAAATTTCCGAAAATCACCCAAATTACCAGCGTTCACACTGGTATAGCCCCTTAAGAATTTTTTTCTTGATTTCATAGGTTTTGAATAACATTTTTTTCGGCCATTCAATTAAAAATTTTAATACGTAATATACCATTCACTAATTTTTATTTTTGCTCACAGCGCCGGTTCACCCTTAGCCCCGGACCCCCAACCAAGATCATTACCAGTCCTTCCTCACGTAGGGTCTACAATTACAATTATTATTTAACTTATTAATATTATTTACAAATATTAATTAATTTAGAAAACACATGTTAAAGATTTTTAATTTTTTTATTGTATTTAAAATCGGTCCCCTATAATTTACAACTACCCAAATTAATAAGACATATTTAATACATCATATATGAATCTTTGAATATGAGTGTAATGTCGGGTACAATTAGCAAAAATAGTTTTTTCGTTCAATATTTTTTAGCCGTTGCAATCGAAACTCAGTTTGAGTAATATTTACTGTCTTCACCACTGGATATGTGGTATTTCAATTCCTTAATAATTTTTAATACCAGTTTTTAAACTTCCTATATAAAATTTATAATTCCCAATTTAAAATTGATTTTTCCAAATTTGAAATTGTTTAATGTTTAACCTTAATTTGAAATTGAATTTCCATTGTAACAATTACAAATATATTTAGTAATTATAATACATTACACTGGCCGACAGCCATTTTGCTGCAGGGCATATAAAAACTTTTTAAGGGTAATTTAGACACGCTGAATCCAACATTTTGCTCAATCAGCTCTTGTTTTTGCAATATATGCAAACATTCAAATTCGTATATATATATTTTAAATCAATGACATAAATCAAAAATCAATCAATCAGTATGAAGCTGTGGCTCCTAATTGAACTAAAAAGCTTTAAATTATATACATTCATAAAGTTATTTCCATCGAAAATTTTAAACGAAAAAAATAATTTTTTTAGCAAAGATTCGGCAATTAAAAAGAAATCTTCAGAGCAAAAATTCGACAATTTAAATTTTTTTTAAGAGTTTTGGTGTTAGGGTGAGCCCCGTAAAGCCACGACTATGATATACTATTTTTATTTATTTTCAAAATTCAAAGCGCTGTTACACAGACAATTTTTATCCAATTTTAATGATATTCACTAAATTTGTAGCTTTATTGTGTTAAAATTTCAACGTAATCGAATGAAAATTGGCGAAATGTTACTAAAATCAACTGCGCGTGTCAAAATAGGTAGTACGATCATATATTTTTTTAAATTAAATGCTTCAACCAAAGATCATTCGGAATGTAGATATGGGTCCTACTTAAACTAAAAAGCCTTAAATTATACATATTTTTAAATTTATTGCCTTCGAAATTCATGTTTTAAATGAAAAAAATCGATTTTAGCGGTTTCTGGGGATTTTGGGCCAGGGAATCGAAATCTGTTATAAAAATAGGGGATTTCTATTTAAAAAATATGTAGGGGGGAACGTTCCTCCAGGGGAGCAGATCCTCCCTCACAACTGGCATCGCCATGTGATAGCTGGGAAAAAATGCTAACATTTTTGTCTGAATCATTTTTTCTGATAATTCTTCCCTGTCGATATACGCAGATGTATCCAAATGTATACAAGAAAATACCTAACCATACAATATACATTGTTATAATGTACGTATACTATAATTCCTTACATGCATGGGAGTTGACGTTTGTGTCGGCCAAGTAAAAATTCGGATGTTAATTGTTCATGTCCATTTATGTTTATACTACCTGCAAAAAAAAAATAGTATATAGGTTTATTTATATTTTGAGTTAATATAAATGACCATTTTTGTAAATTATTTAAAAGTTTGGTTTCAATATCCTTACCTCAAATAAAAAAATGTTTTAAACAATGAACTTTTATTGATTAAAAAAAAAACAATTTTTTTATTAAAATATAAGCGTTTCGACATTTATGAGTCAGTTTCTAAAAAGCACGACATCGATCCGTTATTTTTTCATTCCGGTTTGAATAAAAATATATATATCGGTTCAGTTCCGATTTACGTTCCGAAAAAAATAACGGTTTTTTGATAGGAACATAAAAATTGGTATGATTATAGATATATTAAATCTTCTACTACAAAACTAGAAATGGCGACATTTTAAAAACCCGTGTGATCTCCTTTTAGGAGCAAAAATATCTTCGCGGGTTTTGTTTTTATTATTTATTTTGCAAATGGTCATTCGGACAAAAAAATAGAAGACATTAAAAAAATGTTTGTTAGATTATAAACAAAAGTTGTTATGATAAATTTTGCGATTAGAGTCCACCGTTAACATATAAATGGGGGTTTAAATGATGAGAAAATTTACGTGCGCGGTTAAAACTTGCGTTCTTCCGCAAATATCTCGTAAACGACTTTTCTCATGTGAAAAATATACGGAACAGATATTAAAGAGCAGACAATTCTCTATCAGATATCTGAATATGTCACCCTGAAACATTATTTTAAAAGAATTTTGTTTACAATAAGTAGGATGACATATACGGTAAACCGGGGTTACTTTGACTCACGGGGTGACATTGATAAAAACTTCTACTCGTTCTACATATGCATTTTAAGGAAATTCGCAATTTTTTTAAGGTTGACAGCAGTGATAGTTACGTCACTATCAACCTGAAAATCCATGCGAATGCGCCGATATTTTTTGAGGAAAAATTAATGAATTTTCAAGGTTGCAAAACTTTACTGATAACTTTTTACTTTCTTATACCTATGTATATGAAATATACATATAGTATAAGTAAGTATAGTAATCGCGATTTTTTTCGAAATCCGGATTTTGATGGAATTATCAATTTTGACCTTCCCTGAATCCATTCAACCGGAAACGGATGTTTACCTACATCGATTTTTGAATTTTTCGAATTACACTGAAACAGTGCGAATTAGAGAAAAATGACAAAGTTGAAAATTGTAGGTAATATTATTATCTATAATTTTATCACGTACACTGTTTACTGTCATTATTATGTATAAGAAAGTCCTGTGGCACACGGCAGATTATTTATTTATAATAATCATAAAAATGTTAGCACATCATGTCAGCATGTCTTTATCGAACATTGCTATAAAAAATGACAACGTGGCTAAGGAATAATGTGCTCGGGGTGTCTTTGATCAACTATAGCAGTGGTCGGGGAACTTTTTTAACCATTACCCCAAAATATTTTTGCGTAAGTCGATATTACCCCCTCATTTTGAAAAGGAGACAATCAATGTCAATTTAAATTGAACATTATTTATTGAATTAATTTACACGGGAAATAAAAAAAGTTGCATGAAAATAGTAAGTATGTAATAGACAAACCAAATAAAATTCTCATATTGGAACAAACAAAAATTGATTAAAACTTTCCCCCTTCAGGTTTTGGAGAAATGATGTTGCTTCATGTTTGATACAATAACTTCAAAATTCTCAAGCAAGTGTAAAATAATTTGAAATAATTGATTTAAATCGATTGTTGTATCTTAATAAATTGTGTTGCTATAAATCGACAGTAGATTTCGCATTTCATGTTTGAAAAATCCATTATTATAATTTATACAATTATTTCATCTGATATTGATAAAAAAATATCGCGGGAACAAACGGGTTAAGTTTAAAGAATGGTTTGTAAAAATACTAACACGTTTATAAAATAGCAAATTAGAAAAATTTACTTATTACCCCCAAAAATTTCATTTCTACCCCATTTGGGGTAATTTACCCCGGTTCCCCGACCGCTGTCGTAGACTTATAGCCAGTTGTATTACTGTATTTCACTAATTTGACTAAAAAACGAAACAAAAAATTGTTATCTGTTGATAAAGAAGCATTTTTGGAGGTATATTTACCTAAACTTTTTTTTTATTTATAATCTTAGAACAAGAATATAAATGTATTTTGTTTATTTTGACGCTACTTGTATGGTCCGCTTAACGGTACTCTACTAGACCATTTAAACGACATTTTATACAAACTTTAATTCAGCAATAAATTTTTATTAATCAGTAAGTATCAATTATTGTATTATCTTAAGAAATAAATAATATAAATAATGAAAATAAAATACCATTAAACTTTTATTTTAATACATACCTATTGAGCACAAAGAACTAATCAATAAAAACACTAAAATCATTTGCATGATGATTATTTAAAGTAGGTTCAAATATTAAATAATATGTATGAAAGTTAATAATTAAAATGAGCTAAAATTAACAAAATACGAGTATCAATATGATATCGAAACACTGAATGGCATTATATACAGACGTGTGTATGTGCCAGAGGTCACGGCATATCTTGAGACCGGTTATCTTATTACGGGTTCGTTGTCAGCTTTTTGATTATATTATTTTTAGTATAGTCAAAATAATTCAAAAAATCTTTAAAGACATACACCAGTGTATGCTATAAGGGTTCCGAAGTATACTCTCTTTCTAAAAAGAAATGCTAATTTATTCTCTGGAAACATAAACTCTCATTGTTACAATACAAGAAATAAAGAAAATTTAGTCTCTCCATCGACCAGTCTAGCGGTAATCACAAAAGGTCCACACATTTCAATAATAAACTTTTTTAATAAATTACCTATCGAAATAAAATATCTTCCGATTAATATATTCAAAAAAGAGTTAAAAAATTTTTTAATTACAAAGAATCATTACAATCTAAGCGAATACGGATAAGTAAAATCAACCCCTTTCTTCTCTGCCTAATTCCTATCCCTTTCCCTATTGTATATGTACATGAAATATTATTTTATAACTTAACCCTGTGAGTACACACCTATTTTTTCAACCTACTAGTACACTCTGGGTCAATTTGACCCTGCTTACTTTTTGATCGCCTATAATTCCGCAACTACGAAACCTTTTGACTTACCAAAATTCAAAGGTATAATTTGACTCATGGTAAATGAATTTATAAGTGTTACACATACCTTTGAAGTATTCAACATACTTAAAAAAAATCGCGAAAAATTTAAAATACCTGAGCGCTATTCACGATCAAAGTCGGTGTATGGGTCAAATTTACCCACAAGAGGCTCCGAGGGTTAAGGTTGTTGTTCACTAAAATCGATCACTACAGAATTTGTTAAAATTTTAATATTGTGTTAAGTAAGCTAGTTCACATTTGTAAAAAAAATTCAGGTCAGTTTACCATTTCGTTTATTAATTATAAACGTGCAAAGTTAGCCCCTTATACATTACAAGCATAGGGATCCACTTGGAATTCGATATTCGTTTAATTCGTGTATTAAAACTAAACGTCAGATTTTAACCAAAAACGGATAAGTTATAGATTGGTTATTAAAAAATGTATATATAAAATTCTAGAATGATTTACCATCTACTTAAATAATTATTAATTTTTAACTTTGATAAATTCCCGAACACATGACGTAAATATACGGTATGGCAACAGCGCATTCGGCGCGATCTTCGAAATATAAAAACGTGGTAATGACAACTGACGCCCATTGTAAATAGCAAGTTATTGATTAACATTTAATGTTTTTATTTATAATAATAATAGATACTATTGTTATTATAATTATTACTATTGTGAGCAATAGTAATAATTATAATATTGTTAAAAATAAATCTTCTATTCTTGTTTAATATTGTAAGTTGTTGCCAGATCTATTTGTTCTTTATTATCGACATAGTAAAACCTTGTAGTTCATGCTAAATTTCGCTAGATGCCATGACTTTCAGTGAACAACAACCTTAAAATTAAATTTTAATTTAAACGCGGAGGACACCACCTGTCAGTGCAGAGCATATAGGGATAGTGGCGCCAACAAGATGCAAATTTCAAAAAATTGTTTTAATACTTAATAATGTAATGAGTATGGCGTTGAAAAAAAACAATAAAATTACACCGATTTTTGATAAACAAATGAACGTGACACCTAAACGTTTCAGTAAAGATTCTAATATTATCTAGTTATATTGTTTGGTATTTTATAGCAATTCTCAATCAGCAAAACTTTTTTCGATATTTACTTTGGTTCTCGAGATAATTATATTTTTATGAGCTAAGAAAATAACAAATATTTGCACAAAATCCAACTTTGAATGGGGCTCCCAACGTAAGCTCGTGGTACTTTTGGGTGGTGAAACTACAATATCTCCTCTACATTATGGTATGAAATTTTTGCTTTTTCCAGAAAATCCAGCTCAAAATTTAATTTGACTATACACCAATACCTCACTTTGCGTCGTAGTTACGTTCCAAAAAACACGACGCAAATTAAATTGACGCAAAGTGAATTATGATTTTCTATAGCAAACCATGTAAAGATCGAAGATAGGTTCCAAGGTTACAAAAATACTACTTTTTAAAAAGAAAATTGAACAAAGTAAACATTTAAAAAACAAAAATAATATAAAATTTTATTACATACATACATGACAATTTTAATTCAACAATGAAATTTTGAATTTGTTAATGTTTAATATAATTACAAATTAGGTTGGTGCACTTGTGACATGAGATGCATATAGTATATTTAAAAAAGTTAATTGTAGTTCTCTTTTCAGTGTAGTATGTAACATTAGTCAAACAGTGTATGTAGTTGATACATGTCGTTGCATCCTAAAAACCACATAACTAAATATAATAATATAATAAACATTTTATAGTTACTCTCGTTTTAATTAAAAAAAAATAATTAAAGACTCGAACCCAAAACAACGCAACTTCGAAAATCTAACGACGCACAGTGAAAATTAGTACTAATTCAGCAGCGACGCAACTTCGAAAAAACGCAAAACGAAACGACGCAAAGTGAGGTATTAAGGTATTGGTGTACTATTTTAGGATGTGGGTATTTATACATACAGTATGTACATAGGTGGGCATTAACTCGTTAATCCGTTAATCGTTAATTAACGAAGTTAACAAAATGGTTAACGGATTAACTTTTAAGTTAACTCAAAAAAATCTTAACGCTTTTGTTAACTTCCGTTAACTTTAGTCCGTTACATTGGTTGTTTGATGAAACGTACATAAGAAAGTTGTCGAAATAGTAAAAAAGGTCTTCAAAGATTTTGGATGGTTAACTTTTTAACGATTAACTTTAACTTTCGTTAAATTTTCGGTTAACTTTAACTTCCGTTACATTTTCGGAATTTTAACGCTTTAACGGTTAACGAAGTTAACTTTTTTATTTACGCATTAACGATTAACGAAGTTAACTTTTCGATTAACTGTGCCCACCTATGAGTATGTAGGTATACGTAATTGACTATTAAACGTCTATATTGTAGGTACAACATATTATAATAACATGTCATAGACTGACTGACTGATTCATCATCGCCGAGCCGAAACCCCCAGACCAATATAGTAACGTGAAATTTCATGGGTGTCTTCCTTTTATGATGTAAGCACCCACCAAGAAAGGATTTTTCGAAATTAACCCCTACGGAGATAAAAGGGAATGTAAATGTTTGTATGGGAAAAATACTTTTTTGGTTGGATTTATTGAAACTTAAAATAAATACAAATAATGAAACAAGAATTTCAGCGTTTCCTAAATTCATCAGCTCCTGAGGGATTGTCAGGGAGTGTTAAATTTTTGATATATTTATCTATGCAGGGTTAGGCAAAAGTGCGTGGAAATTGGATAGCTCGTACACCGTAATAGATTAACAAATCTTTAATCTAATGCAGATGTAAAATGTTGGTAAAAGCGCATACATAAAAATTATTTTCAAATATACAGACTGTTACAAAAAAGTGTGGCACGCAAGTTAATTTGTTTTAAATGGAATTCTCTGAATTTTTTTTCATATTAAACATTTCTCTTGAGATGTTTAATCATATCTATAATATTAGATACCCTATACCGGGTGTCCCAGATAACTTTTCCAGCATGGGGATCTCAGTATCTATAAGAGATACAGGTTTGGTTAAATGAGATTAATTATATGTATGAAAGGAGTGAGTATTATTACACCAAAAAATATTCATAATTCTATGTTGTTTAGGCGGTATACCCAAAAAACTGAAAATTCGGAATTTCTTTAAATGTCTATAACTTTTTTGTTAAAGTAGATAGGTACTTTTTGTTTGCAGTTTCTTAAAGCACTTTTTTGTGGAAAATTGATTGGTGTAATTAGATTTTTTATATCACTTTTAGTTTCCGAGTTATAAGCCCTAACTTCAGTTTTTCTTATGAGGCGCTAAGTTGGCTATGGCATATTTGAACGTGTTTTTTACTCTACTTTACAACGATGTGTCACTTGCCATATTTATTATCGAAAAAAAAATTTTAATATATTTTTTCAAATAGTTCATTGTTTCAAATATTCATTTGTTATTTTGATTGTTGTTATTGTGATTTTTGTTTACAATTTTTGTTTTTCATGGCTCACTTAAAAGTAAGTAATAAAATACTTCATAAATATCACTGATATTTAGTATTTCGACTTTTTTGCGATAATAAATATAGCAAGTGACATATCGTTGTAAAGTAGAATAAAAAACACGTACAAATATGATATATTCAACTAAGTGGCCCATAAGAAAAACAAAAGATAGAGCTTGTAACTCGGAAACTAAAAGTGATATAAAAATTCTAAATACACCAATCAATTCTCCACAAAAAAGTGCTTTAAGAAACCGCAAACAAAAAGTCCCTATCTACTTTAATAAAAAAGTTGTAGCCATTAAAAGAAATTCCGAATTTTCAGTTTTTTTGGTATACCGTCTAAACCACATAGAATTATGAATATTATTTTATGCAATAATACTCACCCCTTTCATACAAATAATTGATCTCATTTAACCAAACCTGTATCTCTTATAGATACTGAGATCCTTATGCTGGAAAAGTTATCTGGGACACCCGGTATAATGCCCGTTTTAGAAGTAATAATTTTTTTTTTAAAATACATATATGGGGTGTTGGAAAAAGATGGATACACCTGTGTAAGTCGACAGGGAGGAATTATCAGCAAAAATGATTTTTTTTGTAAATATCTCGGAACTTGGTTTTAAATTGCAGAAGCCCACCCCCTGTCTATTCCCGCCATTGGAGGTTGAATATTGATTTTTTTTTATTACAGATTATTTTGCCCGAATCGACCATTATATCTTAAGCAGCTATGCAGATAAACATATCAAAAACACATACCCTGTCTACCCCCGCCATTATAGGTGGAATGTCGAAATTTTTATTTAAATAGATGACTATTTTGCCTGAATTTACCTTTATATATAAAACAGGTTTGCAGATAAAGATATCTATATTCTATATCCAGGGCCGGATTTAAACTGAATGCCGCCCTGGGCACCGGAAAAAATGCCGCCCCAACACTGAAATTTTACTCAAACTTATAGTTTATACATGTTATTTTTTAAAATTAGAATAACTAATTTACTGCAGGAAATTCGTTATATATTATTATATTATATACTTCGAAAACTTAAAAAAATATTTTTTTTTTCTAAGAATTATAAGTTTTGCACTAAGGGTGACTCATAATTGTATTACATTAATTTTTTCACAGGCAGACACGCCTGACTTTTCGAATTGCAAATTCGTCGATTAAATCTTCGCAATCTAAACGTTGAAGTACCTCTGATTCGATGCATAGAATAGCTAAGCTATTGAGTCTACTTGCACTCATTGAAGAACGTAAGAAGTTTTTAATTCTTTTCAAGCATGAAAACGATCGTTCTGCGTTACAGTTTGTCACAGCTAGTGTCATAAATATTCGATATGCGATTTCTACGTTTGGAAACTCAGTATAAAGGTCGTTTGCATGCAAAAATTTCAAAAGATCGGAAGGTGATTTTTTTTACTTTTCAAATTTTGCCGCCCCAAAAAATTTGCCGCCCTGGGCACTAGCCCCGACTGCCCCTAGTATAAATCCAGCACTGTCTATATCCATCCTCGTCCCCGTCCAATGCTATTAGAGGTAGCTTTCAAATTTAATTGAATACCTACTAATTTATCTGAATTTACCTTAATATCATGAACAGTTATGAAGATAAATATATCCAAATTTTATCCCTCTCCCGTTCCCATAAGGGTTGAATTTTCGTAAATGCTATTTGTCTTGTAGAGTACCTACTTGTGCTATGCTCTATTCGGTGAATACAAAAAAATTACGTTACAAGTTTTTCCATCCTCCTAACACCTTAGGGGTTAAATTTTGGGAAGTGCTGAAATAACTGTTTCATTATTTGTATTGTAGAGTATTTATGATAAGTTTCAAATAAATACGAACAATAGTGTCAAAATTTGTAAAAAAAAATTTTTTTTACAAACTTTGACACCCCGTTTTAATCCCATAGCGGTTGAATTTCGAAAAATCCTTTCTTAGTGGATGCTTACATCATAAAAGGAAGACACTACTAATTTCATGTTTCTAGGTCCAAGGGTTTGGGCTGTACGTTGATATATGAGTGAGTGAGTGAGTGGTTAAGGACAGACTCTTTTATAGATATAGATATTCTGTAAACAAGTTCATTTAAGGTAAAACCCAGGTAAACATAAAAAGGTATTCAATAGTGAATATTTTTATATGTAGGTATCGATTAAATGATTAGCAGGAGTATACAGGATTTTATTTTAATATTAAAATACATTTATAGAAATCATCAAATTCATTCAAAAGTCGGTATTATAATTAATTAAACAATGCACGTGTATTATATTGGATCTAGGACATTTCAGCGCCGCCGTTTCAGCGCCCCCATTTCATCACCGCCGATTCAGCGCCAGGACAATTCAGCGCCGGCCGTTTCATCACCGCCGTTTCAGCGCAAGAACCAATAAATTAAATGTATATAAAGATGTTCTTCGGCGGTTACTGTGTATTTGTTTGTTTATTTTAAAGTGTTTTAAAGCTATTCAGAGTATTATAAAATGATCACGTAAATAATTCAAATTTATTTTGTATTTTTTTTTAAACAAATCATATATTGTTTTAAAGGATAAAATAAACAAATTTCGATTTTGTCAGTGCAGTGGTATGTTTCAATTCTAATTTAAAACATAAATCTATAATGGTAAATATGATATTTAATAGTAAAATTATTGTTCACTGCAAAAATAATATCAAAAATTTTAATTATTGACTCGAATGAAATAACATGAAAGTGTATTTGTGTGTATTGCCTTTTTAAGTATTTAAATGAATGAAAATAAATGGTTAAATAGCTTATTTTTATTATAAAATACCAGTTCTGGACTAAATAGAAATACTTTCTGGTAAACTATTTATTGCATCTGGCATCTACATATATACACAAGACATCTGGATGCAGTAAAGGTTGTTTGTTGCATTGTCTTTTAAATTTGTTTTGTCATGACATGGCACAGACTGTGATTATTTCCCATTTTTTAAATAAAATATTTCTATATTGTAGTTATATTTTTTGATGATCTAAAATATTTATTTAAGTCTTTTAAATACATCAATTACATTAAAGTAACTGACGATAAACACATTTACATTCATTTAATTTACTGATTCTGGCGCTGAAATGGCGGTGATGAAACGGTCGGCGATGAATTGTCCTGGCGTTGAATCGGCGGAGATGAAATGTCCCATTCCGTATTATATTTGCTAGTAAATTGTAAACGTACCTACATTTTTTATAATACCTGCACTCTTGAAACTGAAACATTCTGTATCTACTAAAATAATTAAAACTCTTAACAATAAAAATAATAATATAGTACTGTTAAAATTGTTAAAACAACTAATAACTAGGTATCTATTTTCATTTCAATCCATGGCAAGTACTGCGCAACGTCTGTATATAGAGCGTACTCGTTCAAGTCGCAGCTATTACTGTTCGGGTCCAAGAGTGAAAGAGAGATAATACCTCTGATAAAGTATCTGCCACCTACCCACATGAAGAGACCACCACCGGAGTCTCCTGTACAAGGGCCTTTACCATCTTTACTTCCTGTCACTTAAACTAAAAATACACCTTAACCACAAAATTTATGTCACTCGACACGTGTTTCGACTTCACAAGAAGTCCTCATCAGGAGCCTAACGATTCCAGACTGATATAGTCTTGGTCAGAACCTATATATATACTAAAAGGACTTATCACGCTTCAATGATTCAGACCAATCAACGGCAAGGTCTAGAAAGGTTGAAGCCGGGATAGGTCCAGTACCTCCATTAAAAATACTATCCTTATCCCTCAAGATTTCTAAGCTTTCTGCTGCGTCTAATTGATTATTATTGCATGTTTTAATTAATTTTAAATTATTAATGTCCGTTTTATGATTTAATGTAGTCATATGATGAGCTACGCTAGATTTATCCACCCGATTGTATTTAAGGTGAGCCATGTGCTCTTTAAATCTAATGTTTATTATAAAAATTTATTATAAACATTAGATTTAAAGAGCACATGGCTCACCTTAAATACAATCGGGTGGATAAATCTAGCGTAGCTCATCATATGACTACATTAAATCATAAAACGGACATTAATAATTTAATATTAATTAAAACATGCAATAATAATCAATTAGACGCAGCAGAAAGCTTAGAAATCTTGAGGGATAAGGATAGTATTTTTAATGGAGGTACTGGACCTATCCCGGCTTCAATCCTTCTAGACCTTGCCGTTGATTGGTCTGAATCATTGAAGCGTGATAAGTCCTTTTAGTATATATATAGGTTCTGACCAAGACTATATCAGTCTGGAATCGTTAGGCTCCTGATGAGGACTTCTTGTGAAGTCGAAACACGTGTCGAGTGACATAAATTTTGTGGTTAAGGTGTATTTTTAGTTTAAGTGACTAAGAAACCACAGTTTCTCCGTTTTTCAAGTAAGATTTACTTCCTGTAATCAAATGTTAAATGTTATCAAATACATATTGTTTCAATTGAGATATCTAAGCTATTGTCTTTCAACGTGAAATATCTGCTATGGGTGCCACGGGACTTTCATATACGTAATACTGACAGTGAATAGTGTTCGTAATTTACTTTTTTATGGTAGCAACCGCTTATATAAGTTTTTTGGAACCCATATAAACAATTGTGCAAAAAAAAAGTTTATAGAAAAACTTTTACTGTTAATCAAAAGACAATTTATTAACAGTTTAATAAAACAATAACAGTTCAAGATATCAACCCCAAATTTACAAAGAATGTGCTTTACTATAAAATGTTCATTTTCGGGGGGTAACAACTTAAAAAAAAAAACATTATAATTAATTAGATATTAAAACTTTATAAAAATGTGCATTTAGTCACTTTTGTTAGCGTAGTGGATAAACAAATAAAATTTTAATATATTTTCCAATAAAGGAGTTCTTGGAAATATTATGGCGAACAACTTTTATTTGAGACTTTTTTTGTATCAACAATTTTTTGTACCTACGTAACTCACTTACTTTCAATTTACCTCTCTTAACAACGCTGAAACATCAATAAAAATAAACCAAATATAAAAATGAATAGATTACATTGTTTGTTAAGAAACGTTCTACAGATATGGTCAGAAGTATTTTTTTTGTAGGACTAAAAATACAATAGTTATCTTGCCTTAAAGATTTTCATCCCCTATTTTTTTATCCTTTTTTGCTCATAACATTTTTATTTTTAATGTTACGCCAAAAAGTTGAGAATAAAAGTTATAGATAGCTTGATTACCTTCAAAAATTCTTCTTAGAGAATTTTTATTAAGGAGGAATGGGAGTACTTTTGAAAACATTACCGTTTATCTGAAATTTTGTAGAGTGAAAGATAACTATACCAAATGTTCACTGTCAAAATTTTAAATTGATTGTCCACACCGTTTTTGAGAAAATAATTTTTAAATATTTCTCTTTAACATGGTCTTAAATGGGAAATATTTTTGAATGATTGTAGAATCTATACTAACATTACCATTTACTCACAATTCACACCAAGAGTAAACATGATATTTATGAATCATTAGCCAAAAAATCGTTGACTTCTTCCACACCGTTAAAATTATTTTCAATAATAAATACAAAAATTTAACATAACCTCAATGTGATTAAAAATAGATTATTAGGTATGGCAACATCGCAAAATATTCGAACGGCGCGAAATTTAAAATATTTCTGTCAAAGCTTAAAATTAGTATATTTACAAATAAAAAACTGCGAATCATTAAATGTATTTATATATTTATATAAAAAATATGATTTTAATTATCAAATTATGCATTATTTTGTAAATGTTGTATGATACGTTTAATGACTTTTGTACTTTTTATTTATTTATCTGTCATAGTCATAGCACACTATAATTATTGCAGCCAATGCGCTGTTGCAACTTATTTCATAGATTTTAAAAATATTTTTTTAGATTTTAAATTGCTTAGTTACCATTCACTACTCCCATTCCTCCTTAAGCTGACTGGAAATAAATAAAAAACTAATTGCACTCTTATTTTCAAGATGGCGGAAAACCAGTATTGTTCCCAATCCCGAAAAATGAGTTTTAGAGTCACGGATGATCCCTCTACGAACCCATCTAAAAAAATTGCTGCCTACCCAAAATGCACGGTTGCCTTATTACTTATTTTATACGACGCCGACGCTTTGACTGTACTATTAAACGTAATTACTAAACTGCAAACGGATGTTTTCTTTTTTAATTTAACAGTAAAACAGAGAAAAATGTACTCACCAGCACAAAGTGTTTTATTGGTAACAAAATGTTTGATTTCGCCGCTATACAAGCAATCCAACTGCGACACTATGGTGACATTCAGTTCTCTGGGTGTTGATGTAGTTAGTCGACCAGTTTCATCCTTACCCCACCCAACAACCTAGGAACCATTTCCTTTTAACAGGTATGTTTTAAATATGTATTTAAATTTGAACTTTAACTAATTAAGAAATTAAAGGTCTATTATCTATGTATATTCAATATCTTATTTTTATAGAGGTTCTATCAACGGGTCGCCAAAGAGATACACTTTTTTAAGTTTTGATATATACCTACTCTACATACATACCTACATATTTTAGAAAGTATAAAACTTTAATATTTTAATAGATAATTATTTTCAGAAAATGGGACAACTTTTAGAGTAGGCGCACACTACAGACCAAACTATCGTCCGATAGTTTGGTCGGATTGGACTGTACCCTCGCACACTGCTACAACTAAACTGTCGGGTTCATAACGTTAATAAAGTTTGAAGGGAATCGCACAGCCTTTCAAACTTTTTGATCGGCCGATTTCGAATCGTTGTAGTGTGCGCACTCGCATATATGTATCTCAATGGTAATTAAGAGACCGATCAAACTATCGGTCGACTAAAAGTCTGTAGTGTGCGCCTACTCTTAAATGCCTCGTTAAAATTAACTTTTGTTTTCTAACGTTTTTGAAAGTTTTAGCTCTCTAGATTGATTATTTTCAATTCTAGAGCAGTATATTCCTCAGATTTTTCGCGCGACGACAAGATCGTTTACTATGTAAAAAATATTTATTGATTTTTTATAAAATTTTACATAATTGTTCAAATTACTTTAATTTAGCAGTACACAAATTAAGAGCACGTCACTAACATTATTTATCATTTTACAACTACTTTTTCCTACGAAATTTAGTATCCGCTCGTGTCGCGTATAGACAATAAACGTTTGCCTTTTTGCAAATAAACAAACGATTTTAAAAAAAAAAATTGTACTTATTTAAGATGTATTTATCTAATGTTTTTGAAAGTTTTAGCACTCTAGGATTATTATTTTCAATTCTAGAGCAATATATTCCTCAGTTTTTTCGCGCGTCAACGGCACGTTCGTTGACAAGATCGTTTACTCTGTTAAAAGAATGTACTGCATTTTGATTAAATTTTGCATAATTGTTTGAATTATTTTAATTTAGCAGTATAAAAATTAAGAGTACGTCACTAACATTTTTTTCATTTTACAGCTAGTTAGGCTACGAAATTTAGTATCCGCTCGTGCCGCGTATAAGACAGTAAACGTTTGCGGTTTTCCAAAAAAACAAACAATTTTGACCAAAAAAATGATGCTTATTTGTATTTACCTAACGTTTCTGAAATTTGTAGCCCTCTAGGTTCTTTTTTTTAATCATTCAATGTTTTTTTATTACAAATTCAAAATTTTCCAGAAAAAAATGGGAAAATAAAAATTTTCTTGAAAATTTTTTGCATAACTCAACTTTATTTGTGAAAAGAAACATCTCGAATACACATTTATAGCAAAAATTTCAATAAATTTAAAAAAACTTTTGGAAAATTTTGGGAAAATTCCCGGAAAATCCTTATTTTGACAAATGTATTTTTATTCAGCGATCCTAAAAACCCCTACAGGTCAAAAAAATTGTATTAATCGGACTTAATATATAAAATCAGTAAATTATGTTAATTTTCAAAATTAGTGGGGAAAGGGTTTAGTCCGACGACTGGAATGTTTCTGATTTCAAATAGGATGGTATAACGGACATTAAAAAAATTCCATCAAAATTGGTGCTGTTTCTGAGGGTTCCGAAGTTTTCGCCATTTTCAAGCTTCATTGACTCGACAATAAACTTTTGTCTGACACAATTTTTGTTTGACTAGATATATTTTACACGGAAATCATCGACTTTGAGAAAAAGTAAAAAAAAAAAAAAAACAAGATCACAGTGACTCTTGGCGACTTGGTTTCACTTCATAATGATATAATGAAATTTAACTTACATCTCCTTTTTGTCCAACGATAGTACTTATTTTAGAATCCATACTCCAAAGGCAGACAGTCCTGATATTTGGAAAGTGCTCAAAGTTAACAGTTCTTGTAAACACCAGTATAGCGATGTCATCATTCAACTTCCCACCTTTATTAAACCTCTCGTGTACGTAGTAATGATGCACACCGGAAGTGAACACTCCGGTCTCATCCCAATCGTTGATGTTGAATTTACCGACCTTTACGACAAGTTCATTTGGTGGTACCCTAACGCCTTTAAGGTTTTGTATGCAATGTGCAGCTAAAATAAAATAAAAACCTAGTATAATAATTTACAATCATTAATTGATTCTAGCGTACCTGTTAACACATGTTTATCAGTAATAAGACTACCACTGCAAGTAAAGTTGCTGGAACCATCTCTACTTCTGAACAAACTGCTCAACCAGAGGTATTGGTCTCGGTCCGGTTCTGAACCTCCATGAATTAACGGGATGTAGTTCTTAGGAAGGCCGCAGTTATGGAGAAATCTGTTAATCTTATTGGAATTAGTCGGAGGAGTCTCACCGTTCTTATATGTCTCTGTAATTGGAAAGAAGTAATGTAAAATTTTAAAATTCTTCATTAAGTATATCGTAAGTAGTAATAGAAAATAAATTTTAAATATAAGACTTTCTAAATATTTAATATATATAGAGTGTTTTCCCGCCATTGGTCTATATTTTAGCTTTGGATCTAAGGAAAATTTTCCCCAAATTTCAGACCTGTAGATCAAACCTGTGGGCAGCACAAATCGAGTCTTTTCCCATTTGATTAACATGGGAAAATTACTTTTTTTGTAACCATAATTTCGGGTGACTTTGGACAAAATGGGAATGCTTTGTTTTTCTCGATTGGCTACAAAATTCGTTATGAAGTGTTATCAACAATCAGTTAGTATAAGAAGAATTTGAGTATAGTTGGAACAAAAAAAATAAAGTTAAGTAATATTTACACCAGGGCTCGGAGTCGGTAAAAAGGTAACGACTCCGACTCCTTTAATTAAATAATGGTTTTTACTTATTTACACACTTAATAGTTTTTGTTCGTTTTGAATTTTGAAGTAACGATGATTTGAAATTTTCAATTCTGGCCGAAACGAAAATCATTCAAAATTTTTTTTCCCGAAAATAGAATTAAAAAAAAAATGTGTACAGTAAAAAGTCGGAGTCGGAGTTGGAACCGGAGTCGTATGTTTTTGTGCCGACTCCACTTTTGCTTAAATGGCCTGGTACACCTACGAATTTTTTTTTTATAAATACCCCTTCTTATGCACAAGGGGTAAAATTCGATATGTTTACTGACCCCTATTTCTATAGTATGCATATATAAGATAAGCGTGAAATGCAATACCATAAGAAAAACTAAAGTTAGGGCTTGTATCTTGGAAACTAAAAGTGATATTAAAACTCTAAATACACCAATCAATTCTACACAAAAAAGTGCTTTAAGAAACCGCAAACAAAAAGTACCTATTTAACAAAAAAGTTATAGCCATTTAGAGAAATTCCGAATTTTCAGTTTTTTGGGTATACCGCCTAAACCACATAGAATTATGAATATTTTTTGATGTAGTAATACTCACCCCTTTCATACAAATAATTCATCTCATTTAACCAAAGCTGTAACTCTTATAGATACTGAGATCCCCATGCTGGAAAAGTTATCTGGGACACCCGGTATATGCATACTATAGAAATAGGGGTCAGTAAACATATCGAATATACCCAATGTAGAAATTTGAAAAAAAATATATGTGTTTGTGCATACGAAGGAGTATTTATGAATAAAATTTCGTAGGTGTACCAGGCCATTTAAGCAAAAAAAAAATATTTTTTTTAATTTTTAATTTCAAAATTTTTATTTATTTTTAATGGGAGATTTAAAAAAAAATGATATGATACTATAGTATAAAAAATTTATAGTATAAATTTTTTTTTTCGAAATTACGTTTTTCAAATTTTCCGGAAATTTAGTGGGGGCAAAGGCCCAATAGTTTGCAGAAGAGTAAGGTAGAGTGCCATATTATGGAACGATTTTCGGTCACTTTTTGTTTGCGCTCTTAAAAAACTTTAATAAGTTATTAAAATGGAATATTTTAATGCTTAATATGATCGGCCTATGTTTCCTCTATAACGTCCTGCTTCCAAAATTCAATTAAATATAATATTTTTCACACAATAACAAAAAAAGTGAAGGATCTAATGTCTCCAATTATGAAACATGATTTTTTCACTGGCGCCCTTGTTTCATAATTGATTCACCTGTTATGGAACATATCAGTTTTTCTTTTTTAAGTTATTTTATTATCTATTTTATTGAATTTTATGATTTTATTGATTTAATTAATGGAATATTTATCAAGTTAACGTTAATATTAATTTTATTGTTATTTATTTAAATCATTACAAGCAATTAAATAATTTACATTGATTTGATATTATTTAATTCAATAATAATAAATTAAATATATAATACTAGCAGTTACTCGCGGCTTCGCTCGCGTAGATTTCGAAACCCCCACCCTCGTGGTTTTTTCCAACAGGGTGGGAGGTTGACAGGGGTGAAATATAAAAAAATGCTTTGCTTTTTATTCATTATATAAAATTGTGAATATCTCGGCTCCTGTGCGAGATACGGGGTTGATTTTCCCCCTAAAACCCCCACACCCAGCGGTATTTTTCTCGCCGGATCGAGTGAAACTAATTACAACCCTTCATGATTGACAGGGGATGAAATATTATTTTCTTTATTCATTATACAAAATCGTGAATATCACGGATTGTAGTTAAAAATTGCAAAAATTCACCCTTTATCTACCCCCGCTATTAGGGGTTGAATTTTATTTGTTTGAGTATTTATTTTAATTTTCAAGTAAATCCGACCAAAAATTATTTTTCCCTTACAGATTTTTACACTACAATTTAACCCTCGTAGGGGTTAAATTTCGAAATATCGATTCTAAGTGGGTGCTCACGTCATAAAAAGAAGAATCCCCTGAAATTTCACGTTTCTAGGTCCAGGGGTTTCGGCTCGGCGATGATGAATCAGTCATTAATATTATTGGTGGCCCAAGTAAAACGAGACGGGTGCGCTTTTGGTCATTTAAAATAAGATTTTGAAAAAAACTCGGACACGTCGATTTTGCTTTCAAGGGGGACATCTTTTGCTATAAAATTTTTCGAAGAATCTTTTCAACCCTCAGCGCTATGAACACAACCCTTAAAATTTTAAATAGCATGATTGGGCAAGTGATACCTCATTTGAAAGGTTTTTTCATTCTGAATACGGTGCTTTTTGATTTTTTCAAATCTGTTAAGTTTTAGTCAAGTTATTTACATTTTGAATTCCATAAATGCAATGATTTTCTGATCAAAAACAAATATTTACAGCTAAAATTCAAAACAAAGTTGGCTTATTTTCTTATCAAATAATTAAAAAAACACCCAATTTGGCCATTTATTGAATTAATTAAAGTTTTGGATGTTGGTAAATTTTTTTGTAATAAAATTTTTTAAAATTTTTTAATTAATTCAATAAATGTCCAAATTGGATGTTTTTGAATTATTTTATAAGAAAATAAGCCTACTTTGTTTTGAATTTTAGATGTAAATATTTGTTTTTTGATCAGAAAATCATTGCATTTATGGAATTCAAAATGTAAATAACTTGACTAAAAATAAACAGATTTGAAAAAATCAAAAAGAACCGTATTCAGAATGAAAAAACCTTTCAAATGAAGTATCACTTGCCCTATCATGCTATTTAAAATTTTAAGGGTTGTGCTCATAGCGCTGAGGGTTGAAAAGATTCTTGCAAAAATTTTATAGCAAAAGATGTCCCCCTTGAAAGCAAAATCGACGTGTTCGAGCTTTTTTTCAAAATCTTATTTTAAATGACCAAAAACGCGCCCGTTAAGACACTTAGTTGCAAACAATACTTGTTTCATGATAGGAAAAAGTAAGGTTATGTCGAGTACCTATCATGGTACACTTTTTTAGAGTGTTTCATAAATAGGAGACTAATGATAATTAACGTTCCTAAAATAAAACATGTATTTATCAATAATTAATTTACTCTAATCTATAAAATAATTATATCATTTTATTCCTTAATGTCCCATCTATAATTTGAAGTATCATTTATACATCGTAAAGTACTTGAAATATTAAGAAACACATGAAAATAGTAAACTATAAATCAGTACATTTTTACCACTTTGGTGTTAGCAAATACCAACTTTTAGGTAGGTTATGATAAAATATTTTTTTTCGATTACTTGTATTTAAGTCATGTTTCGGGTTTTGTACTATAATTAAATTAAAAGGTTCAATGATGCTATATTAATTTTTTTAGTACAGAAAACGAAGTATGAATATTAATAAAATTGATCAATATACGAGTGTTTCATAGGAGGCGCTGTTTTCCAAGTTGTTCCATAATACGGCACTCTACCTTACCTTTTAGTCATACTTTTTTATAAAAAAATGTCGATCCAACTTTCCTCAGGGGCAGATCGTCCATGCTTACACTTCCATGCTCTTTATTGTCACAGGCCCAAGTACAAGTAGACCAAAGAAAGAAAAGTCAATAATGTGCGTGCCCAACAAGCACTTGCCCGTTTTATTTACCATTAGTTTTATTTCGTTTGATATCATTCACACAAACAGCTACTCTCATATCTCTGAAATTCGAGAGTCGTCGTAACTCGGAAATTATGGTCTTTCGGCCTTTGCGGCAATTAAGACTTTTGTTTGACATGTTAAGAGCTGTGACATCAAAATTTCAGAAAAAATAACAGAAATCACTATTTCGTAAAGAAAGTGTGGTGTCCTTTCCAACAAAAAAGATTCTAAGTGCTTAATTCATAGATCCAGAATTTGTAAAGATATGTTCTTTTAAAAATCTTTATAAAATTGTAAATTTTCCAAAATCCAATTTCTATCAAAATATTTAAACGAACATATCTTTAAAAATATGAATCTAAGAATTGAGCATCCAAGATCTTTTTTATAGGAAATTTAATTATCTACAAAATATTTATGTGAGAAAATAAAATAAAATCATGCGAAAGTAAAAAAAAGTAATTTTTCCCAAGTTAATCAAATGGGAGAAAGACTCGATTTGCACCGTTTACAGGTTTGATCTACAGGTCTAAAATTTTCGTTGAATCCAAAGCTACAACATAGGTTAATGGGCCCGAGAATACATTATAAAAATGTTTTATAAGATAAGCTTGTCCTTAAAATCTCTAATACGTTACCGAAATGTGATATGTTAGGCCATACAATTTTTTCAATCCAAGGTACGTAATTTGAGATTCTTGTATATACACTGGGAACATTGGCAATACCACAAAGATAACCAAATGAACTTAGTCCAACAACAGTGTACATACAACGGAATTTTGAATGATACATTTGGAGTGGTGATCCATCTGAACCCTAAAACAACATATATGTACAATGTACATATAATTAAAACGATATATTCTTCATTACGTTGTCTAGTACAACTTATATAGAATGGAGATTGGCATGTCTTCAGAGAAAGGCACAAAATCCTCTCCGGAATACAAAAATACGAATCTTGAAAAGTTATGAATCGATTTTGAAATATAATATGTATAAATCCGGAACATCTATAAGGGTTTCGCAAGTCTCTTACATCATAATAAATACGAATTTCTTTTGGAAGCCCTTAATAAAAATAGGTACCCACGCGGATGGTAACTATACAAGAAAAAAAAACGACTTGAGCCAAGATAATCCTTGTTTTATTATATAACGAAAACAAATTATTCTGTTTGAAACAATATTTCGAAATAATATTTTCTCTTATTTTAGGTAAATTTTTTTATGCGTGTATCTAATTGTAAGTAACGAAACTATAAAAAGTGTGGTTTTTATCTTAACTAAGACAAGGAAATATATCGAAAATGAAGGATTTTCTTTTTCATTTTATTTGGTACAAAGCTTTCAGGGTTAGGAAAGGGAAAAATAATGGAGATAAAATTTTTGACCTTGGGTGGAATGTATTTTTTTCTGTAAAATACGAATATGCAAAAAAGAAATAGTTTTCCATTAAAAAATTAAGTTGACCTCAAAACGAACTTCAAACCTACACTCAAGGTCAAAATTGTTACCTCCATTATTGTCTCCTCTTCTAGCCCTGAAACTTTTGTGGCAAATTTTCTGAAAAACATTAATTTTCGAGATATTTGTCTCAATTTACCATAAATAGACCACCAGCTATATAGACCCTAGAGACTCGAACACTGGCGCCGACTACCACGGGGGCTTGCCCCCCCCCCCCTGTGCAGCTGAACTCTAGTTTATTTTAAATTAAAGATACTTTTGTCAGTAAGATTTTTACTTTAAAAAAAGGTGTAAATATTCAAATACTTGTCACTTGAGTAAAAATGATCACTAAAAATTTCTTCAAAAAGGAAATTAATACTAAAACATCTTTTATTTCCTTTACAAAGCTTAGTTAGATCAACAGCTTTAAAAAAAATTCTACAACTTTTCTACACTTTACTATATTTTCAGCTAAAATCGTCGTTTACGTTTCATGTGCCTCTGTAAATAAAAAAAAAACTAATGTACAAATAAAAAAAAAGATTTCAAAGATATAAATTTCCACTTTTCAATTATTTCAATTAATTAAAGTTTGATCGATTGTTATCGAAACTACAATAATTTGATGAAAACAATTTTTTTTCACATTATTAGTTGCGTTTCTGAAATTTTTGTCGTTATTACGAAAGTTGGATATTGCACATTTTTTAAGGAAATTTTTTGCATCCCCCCCTCCCAAAAAAAACCTTATGAAAATCTCGCACCCCCCCCCCAGGTTAAATGAAAAGTCGGCGCCTATGGACTCGAAGTTATTAAACAAAAATTCTGATTTTACCCGGCAAAGTTCATTATTTGGATATGGACTTCCAGCACATATTTGTGATGATACAATCCCATTCCTCAATCTTTTATTATTCTTGTTATTAAACACAGCATTACATTCTTCATTACTATACTTTTGTAAAGTAGCTTTCATCATATTGTCTGCAGGTTGAAAATCGGTTATCCTCCAACCAGAATTAATCAAATTCTGACTAGAAAATTCCTGCAATGTTTGAAGACAAGCAGGACGTATATAAGATGTAATTGTTACATCTTTGTCTAAACGAATTATAGCGATATCATTATACTTTTGTGAACCTTTGTAATCAGGATGGACAGTTATTTCTTCAACATTTAAATCTTGAGTTTGCACATCTTCAGTAGTTGATTTGATATCTAACTCTCCAAGACGAACCCATTTTGGTTCACCCCTAAAAATAACAAATTATCATAATTATTTATTGAAACACATTTTATGTCTGGTATTATAATTGTAACTATAATTTGCTCTAGCAGTGGCGTAGTTAGGGGGGGGCAAGGGGTTTAATCCTCCCCCAAGTGTTTTATAAGATGATTATAACATACGAGCATTTTTTGAATAATTAATACATAAGTAAAGAATATAACCAATTTTTGTAATTTACACCACACAAAATATGATTTTCGTAACGAATTAAATTAGTTGATTTGATAACTAACTCTCCAAGACGAACACGTTTTGGTTCACCCCTAATAATAACAAATTAACTATATTAATATATTGAAACAACATTTATGTCCAGTGCTGGATATTATTACACAGGTTTATACGGTTTTGGACCCGATCAGTCAAAATATGTTTTTGTGGTAATTTTAAGGGGTTAGGTGTATTCAGAATTTTCAAGAAATCGATTTTTGTTTTTTGCATTTTTGGAAGCTGCTACAACGACTGAAGAACTATTTTATGGCCCAGAAATAGTTGACTCGGTGTAAGTAATTAAATAATACGTATATTACTTTACGTAAATTGAGTGTAAAACTTGCGTTTTTCTCAATACTATGTTTTTTGAACTGGTGACCACTGTAGCTCGAAAACCGCTCGGTAGATTTTAATGAAATTTATACAGCTTTTTGAAAACATGAAAAACTAGTGCCTGATCGAAGGATTTTTTATTTTTTTTAAAATTCGATTTGTTATAAACAATTAACTGTTGGTTTTTTTTCCCGAAAATCTTGAAAAAAATTTCCTGAAGCTGCCATTTTGTTAATTTAAGAAAGAAAAAAAAAGTTTCGATCAGGCACTAGATTATCTATTAATAAAACTATTTTTTTTTGTCCGATTGAATTTGGATGAATCTCCAAGGATAAGTGATGGTCACCGCAAGGAGCTTCGGTTGGAACTGGATCAACACAAACAGCCATTACTTTTAAAATTATTAATTTTTTTTCGAAAATTTCTTTCAAGTCAAGTCGAAATCTTATTTAATAATGCTATGTTTTTACTTTTATAAAATAAAATAATTTACTGGCAAAAAAATTATTTAAAATTGTCATTTTTTCATGTCTCTGACTACACCTAACCCCTTTCGCAATTCGTTTGATTTAATTCAGTGGTCCCCAACCCTATGCCCGTGGGCACCATTGTGCCTGCTGCCCGTTTTACGTGTGCCCGCCGCTGACTGTGAACGAAAAAAAAAAAGTTTTCAATTACATGTAATTTATTTTTTATTTTTAGTAACTAATTAGAGAAATATAAACGTATTTATTTGGAAAAAATATTTGTTTATAAATATATTATATCATTTTACATTTATTCTCTCAAATTTAACGTATACCGTATAGTACAACATAGGGCTTGCAAAAAACCGACTAAATTTCAAAAACCGGTTTTCGGTTTTTTCGTAAAATGAAAACCGGTTAACCGTTTTTTTTTAATTTATTAAAATAAAACAATAAATTGATATTTAAAAATAAAAACGATTTATTGGTCTATATTTTTTCAAGTTCAAATTGAGACTAATCTATTGCAAATTGGGAATAATCAATTTCAAATTGGGAATTATCATTTTTAAAATGGTTAAGTTTAAAAGCTAGTGTTAAAAGTGATTTAGGCATTGAAGTACCACATACCCAGTGATGAAGACAGAAAAATGCCTGGAACTGAGTTTCGATTACAGTAGCTAAAAAAATACGCGAAAATATTATTGTTGCTAATTGTAGCTGGTATGTCACTCATGTTCAAAAAGATTCAAAACTGATGCATTGATTATGCTTTGTTAATTTGAGTAATAGTAAATCATTGGGAGCTTGATTTTTAATAAAATTAAAAAAAGATAATATATCTTATCTTCACTAATTAATATTCGTAATAATAAGTTAAATAATAATTGAAACAGTGGCCCCTACATGAGCGGGAGGGAGGGGGGCTAACAAGACTCTAACCTGGGATCGAGGATTAGGGAGGACTCGGCGCGGCGAGCAAAAATAAAAATCGGAAAATGGTATATTTGTTGATGTATGTCAAGGTGCGGTTACATTAAGCGCGCCGAGCCGCTCGGCGCGGCGCAAAACCAAAAAATTATGTTCGTGCAAAACTACGGGATTGCGGAGATTTGTCAATGCACGTTAGTGTTTTTGTAAGTTCCATGATAATTTCGCCATGAATTGTGATAAAACTACTGCTGCTGCAGCGTTCGTAGTAATTTACCACTTTTACACATATAGATACTGGCAGCAAATTTTTGGGGGCGGCAAATTTTGGTATGAAAAAGAAAAAAAGGTAAAAAAGCTAAAAAAAAGGTCTTCAAAATTATTATTATTAGATTTTTTTTCATAACAAAATCTTAACTTTTTCATCTAAAAGGGCGGCAATTTTCGCAACTGCCTACGAGCGGCAAATTTTTAAATCCAGCCCTGGATACTGGACACTTTAAAAAAAATTTGTGTCTCGTTCGAAGATTTTGAATTATTAGGTACTGAATTTAATTGGACCAAGAATCATAAAAAAAGATACCAATTTTTTAAGGCAATTCCACCTAAGGAACGATTAGCTTTGACTTCTTTACTTCGATAAAGTTCGATTAATTGTTTTACTTTAAAATGACACCAGTCAAATACAATACTACAGTTCAAAATTTCAGTTAAACGTTCTTTAACTCGTCTAAACTGAACGCGCACAAACGTGCATTTTTCTTTGATGTACCGACTCCGAGCGGATCGTAAATGTACGCGCACGAACGCGCACAAACATGCGCGTTCGTGCGCGAATTGCCGTCCCCATCAGATAAACATAAACATTTTGCGTGTTCGGCGCAGCGCGGCGCGGCACGGCGCGCTTGATGTAACCGCACCTTTTTAGATTTGTTAATAAAAAACATTTTTGCACATATCAAACATTGCACAAATTCGTTCAACAATATTATAAACAATGATCAAAGTTTTATGAATAGCATTTTTTACCAGTCACGGCTTACGTAGGAACTAAGAAATATATGAAAAAATGCCTCTGAACCTTTTTGTAGATTACAAAATTTTTCATCAAAAATCCAGCAAGAGCATATGTCTGACTTTTTTAGTTTAGGCGTGAGAAACGCCTGAGTGTCTGAATCAAAATCGCGCCCAACCGGTATTCTAGAATGTGCTTTTAGGTACAAAAAGGTTGAGGACAACTGATTTAATTAGATAAATGATTGAGTCATTTTTAGCATTTTTCAATCATAAATTGACATTTTATTTGAAAAAATACCTAAAATCCGAAATGCAGCACAGTGGCACTGTCGTTTGTAATTTTGTCAGTTTCATGTATAAGAGATAATCGCTAACAATAAGCATACCTACTCTCATTCCAAAAACCCTTTATTTTTTCTCGATTCTTTGTAAATCTTCATTTGTTCATTGCTAGATTTTCCGGGGAATTAATTTAAATGGGAATTGGGAATGAAGAAAACAAAATTCGAGCTCATTTTACGGTAAAAGATCAGCGATAATTCGTCTGTAGTCGTAACTTTTTCTTTTAATGAGGAAGTTTCGAATGATGCCAATACTGTTACTTCTGTGACCGATTAACTTTTCGTAAAGTTGTCGTCTTTAATTAATTTTTTTATATCTGGTCCGACAAAAACTCCTTTGATTTTTCACGCAGGAAATGTTGGGAAACAGCTAACTACCAACATACGAAATCACAAATAATTGACCTGATGCCGGAAAACGAGCAACATATTTAAATTCAGCGCGTAAAAATATGCAAAAAAAAACACTTTTATCTTATCGGGTCAAAAAATTTACCGATATTTGTAAACCTGTGTTATTTATAACTAAAATAATAAATACTTACAAGCGACTAGTGGCACAATGAGCGGCTGTAAGTACATATCTTTCACTTATTAGAAATCCATTGCAATTCCAAGATATAGAATCTGTTTCTCCGAAACCAATTAGGGCCTAAAATATAATAAATGTATTTATTAACGATTTGTGTTTGCGACAACTGTTCCCATTCCAATTCCATTTCAGAAAATACCCGATTTTCTCTACTTCATTAAACTATTCTATAAAATACAATCTCATTATATCAATTAATAAGTATAGTAAATCTTTGAGTCTTACGACATAAGGAAATTCTTTAGGCTTCGCCTTAATTAAACCAGGTACATATTCTTGCTGGTAGTCGCAATCATTTTCTATTGATCCATATTCATTGCACTCTGCAGAAAAAATCAGTTTATAATTAATTACATACAATTTAAATTCTATTTTTTACAAACAGATTTAAAATATACATAGTTTTTATAATTATTATATTTATATTTTATAAATTAATATAATACAAAATGTATAATATCTATTATTTTATATATTCTATAACTTACTTTGTTCACTTATAGGTAAGAACTTGATCATACCTGAAATATGTTTTATACATATGATGTAATTAAAATAATAAAATACATATAATACATATTATTATATATTATGGGGTATTGTTTTTTTATATAATTTTTATTATATAGTTTTATTTTTAATCTCTTAGCTGCCACTTTGAAATACCAGGCGCCCCACATTTTTTAACTCCAATGTGAGCTGTTTAAATTTTACAAGGTTTACAAATTTTTAAATATATTAAATATTACATATCTTTTAAATAACCGATTGGAGTGCATTCCGTATCGTTCGAAGATGATAGAGGAATTTTATTGAATTAAAATACTCGATAGCTTACGAGTAGTTAGCATTTGAGTGTCTGAGGTACGAGGTGACCCCAGTGTGGCAGGTATGTTATTCTGGAGATGTGGAGCAGTTAAGGATTAAATACCTAGTGTAACGCACTTTTTACAGTGGTACAGTTTTTGGGTTGCCCAAGCTCAGTGGAGAAGGGGGGGGGGGGTCGATAGCTAAAAAAATTATGAATTATCAATAATAAATATGGTAAATATATCAGTTATATTCTTAATTGGGCGCCACATGGTTTATGCCCCCTAGGCAAACCATGAACCTATGAGCCCTGGGTCCTAGTTTTGTGTGTAGATATTATCTGTAAGGGTTTAAGGATTAGTCTTCTACGGTTAAATAAAATTGATATCAGTATAACATAAACAAAACAAAATGTAGAATATATTACGAAAAAAAAATGGTTTGAAACAATACAAAATTCTTGGTTTCTTATTAGGTAATTTATAACTAATTGTAAGCCTTAATGTCTCTACTTAATATATATGGGGACGTAACACAATGTGGGGTTATTAGTACACTGTTATTAAATGTTTTAGGAGTTTATTAACACCACACTGAATTTTTAAACATGTGCGCACTTTATTTTAATATGTTATTAGGTGGGTACTTAACTTAGTAACCGGGCGAGTCGTCGGCTATGGTCGGATCGAGTAACAGACCGTATCTCGTATGGCTTACGTCTTTACTCCCCTTGGTAGGACTGGGATGGGCCTCCTCTCCTAGTCCTATACCCTCAGATTTAAAAGAAGAGAACAGCTCCTGGTAAACAGTAAGTGAGAATGGACCTCCACTTTACTCACTCGTACTTTACTCTTTCTTATATCTTCGGTGACTATCTGACATACGTGTTTTCGCGTTCTTGTCCGCAACTCGTCTCCTAATTTCAACCACACTCTCTGTATCCACTCGTTATCGATGAACAAGTCATTGCTGGCTCGCGTATTATATGCAAGGTCGTCTTACGTATTTAAATTATAGATATAGAAGAAAACAAAACTTGCCATAATATGTGAATTTTGAAAGATAAGAATAAATATATTAAAATGAAATTAAATAAATTGCTAACGATAAAATAAACTCGTTACATCCCCCTCTTTCTCCCGGGCGAATTTCTGTCAGAAATTAGCCATATGAGGCTTGAGGTCGGACACATGCCATATACCTTTAGACCGACCTTCCTCGTCTGTTAGTTCGTAGGCGAGACTCGACACCTTCCGTCGAATCCGAAATGGGCCTATAAACTTGGGTGCTAAACCAGCGGCAAAATGACGGCTTGCGTCTGACAAGACATAATTTTTCTTCATAACTTTCTCTCCCACCTCATATTCCACTGGTCGTCTACGCAGGTTGTAGGTCTTTTGGTTACGTTCGTGCGCCTTTCGTAGTTGTTCGCTTACGCGGTTGCGCAACTTGGTAAATACCTCGTTTCTTTCCTCAATGTTGTCTCGTTCAATATTTACTTCTGGTCTGACTTGTTGTCTGCCAAAACTTTTCCCATCAAGCACATGCTGTCTACCGAAGTTAATGCAGTAAGGTGTTTCCTCCAGGACGTCGTGCTTTGCTGTTCTTAAAGCACAGCCCAACTTCGCCAAGTTTTCGTCCCAGCGCTTATGATTTTCGTCTTTTAGGTATGACCGGATCATTGTCTTTACCACGCGATTCACACGCTCTACTGGATTAGCTTGAGGATGATAATTGGCTGTATATAATGGTTGCACACCATACTTCTTGAGGATAGCGGTAAATTCTGCACTTCGAAACTGCACTCCGTTATCGCAGATTAAATATTGTGGTACTCCAAACAGTAGGAAAACATCCTCCTCCAGCCTCTTAATAATAGGACGAGCTTTAGCTGTTCTCAGAGGGAACAGTAGTGGTAATTTACTAAAATAATCGGATACCACCAAGATATAACAATTACCCTGTGTAGAACGAGGTAACGGTCCGATTAGATCAATACTGATCAGTTGCCAGGGCTGCTTGATTTGAGGGCGATTCCCCATTAGACCGGCAGGTTGTGCTTGGATCGGTTTCTGTTCAGCACATACTTGACAACTACGGATGTAACGCGCCACATCGGCTCGCATCTTCGGCCAGTAATAATTTTGGGCCAGACGGTTGTAAGATTTGTACACACCCAGGTGACCAGAGGTGGGCTCGTCGTGTCCTTCATATAGTGCTTCTGGCCTACTTTCTTTCGGAAGAACTTTTCGCCATCCACTATTTCCGACACCTCCAGAACCTCGTACCTTCTTAAGCAAGTTTCCGTCTTCGATGCGCCAGTTGGACATCTTCTGTGGAAACTGTTGTGTTTTCTGATACACCTTTGTGTACCACTTGTCTGTTGAGTGAATTGGTACATCGATTACATCCACTGGTACACTTCTCGACAAAGCATCTGGGACCAGGTGATCTTTTCCTTTTCTGTGAATTACATTGAAATTATATTGTTGAAGTCTGACCGCCCATCTGGCCAATCGTCCTGCCGGATCCTTCAGGTTGTTTAACCAAACCAAGGAATGGTGATCGGTTATGACGGTAAACTTCGATCCTTCGAGATACGGGCGGAACTTCTCAATCGACCAGATGACTGCCAGACATTCCTTTTCAGTTGTTGAGTAGTTGCGTTCGGCTTTGTTCATTGTTCGACTGGCGTAACAGATGACGTGTTCACCGTCGGGAAATTGTTGAGAAAGAACCGCTCCAAAGCCATAGTCGCTGGCGTCTGTTTGCAACACAAACGGGAGGTCAAAATCTGGACATGTCAAAATCGGTGCTGAGATCAGCGCGTTCTTGAGATCTCCCAACGCATTGTCACATGTTTCTGTCCAGGACCATCTTTTGGCTTTCTTCAACAACTCCGTCAGTGGTGCGATGGTTGTGGCAAAGTTTGGTATAAATCGTCTATACCAGCTTGCCATTCCGATGATACGACGTACTTCGGCAACATTCAAACGCTGCCAAGTAGCAGGGGAGTTGTGGAGTCCAAACGGCATGCGACAGAATTGGAATAAGCCTCTCCCCGGTACTGTAAATGCAGTCTTATCTCGACTGTTTTTCGCCACTGGGATCTGCCAGTAGGCTGACTTGAGGTCGAGAGACGATAGGTACCTGGCGTCCCTCAGTCGATCTAGGATGGCAGATATGTAGGGGAGGGGGTAGGCATCCCTTTTCGTCACTTGGTTGACTTTTCGGTAGTCGACACAGAACCTGTACGACCCATCTTTCTTTTTGGCCAGAATTATCGGTGAGGACCAGGCACTCGTAGAAGGTTCTATTATGCCTTCTTTTAGCATGGTGTCTACTTCTGTATTAATGTACCGAAGGATGTTAGGCGATACAGGGTAATACCGTTGTTTAATGGGACTACCCTCTGCAAGAACTTCATGTTCTACAAGGTGAGTACATCCTAATTTCGGCATTTTCTTGAAGTAACCGGCGGTAAATTCCAACAACCGTTGTTTTTGCTCTGTCGTTAGGTTGGATTGCAGGGTTTCGTCATTCGGTCCGTGGATAGCATTCACCGGACTCTTCGAGAAGAACCATTTTCCCGTACGGACGTTTGGTACTATTTCCATCGACTTCCAGAAGTCTAGGCCCAGTATGAGAGGGTAGCTGACTCGAGGGACCACCAGCAGCTTCACCACTCTCACACGACCTTCTAACTGGATCGGAACTTCCATAGTACCCAAGCACTCCAATTCCTGTCCGTTCGCCACGGTGCAGGACAAATGTTTCGATCTCTGGATGGGTAAACCTAGCTCTCGTAATAATCTCCATCCATCTTCACCCACAATTGATCGGGAAGCCCCCGAATCCAACAATCCACAAATTATTTTTCCTAAAATGTTAACTTCCAGAAACGGTCTTTCATCATCGTTCTTGCGTGCCAAGATGTACGCCAATTTCGTGGAAGTTGTAGAGTTGGTCACTGGCTCAGTTCGCTTAAGTGGTTGGTGACCTCTCCCCACCCTAGCGATTAGTTTTTTGGACGGCAACGTGGACATTGAAATCTTGCAATGTTCGGAGTTCCGCAACCATTACAAAAATTACGTCTTCGCGACGAACACGAGCGGAAACTGTGGCCCTGTCCTCCACAATTCCAGCAAGAAAATGTATTTGAAGACCCCGGGGTTCTTGCCTCCTCCGACGTCGATGCTTCTACTGGTGCTGCTCGATGTGATTTCTTGAGGTGGTATGCAAGATCTGGCTCTAACGAATTGACATTAGAGCTGGTGGGTGGAACAAAAGAGTCAACTGTATGCCGACTATTTTCTAACCTACGCGCTAATTGAGTTAATTGATTGATTGAGGTTATATCAACTAAACTTAATCGATCTTGAAACCAAGGTGAGATATTCTTCAGCAAGATTCGCAGCTTGACAGACTCTGATAGTACTAAATCGAGGCGACCAAAAAGATTAGACATAACGGCCAAGTAAATACCGACCGGCTCATCCCTACCCTGCGTTCGACGTTTTATTTCTTCAAACAATTTGTCGTGGTAGTCTGGTGGTTGAAATTGATCGCGTAATTGGAGACATAGTTGCGGCCAGGAATTAACGTACCTTCGCATAGCTCTAAACCATATGAGGGCCTGCCCTTCAAATAAGTCTATGGCGGAGTCCCAAAGCTGAGTCTCATCCACATGACGCGCCACACGAAGTTCTTCAACTCTTTCCAAAAAAGCATTCACACTCAGCTCCTTGGATTCGCCGCTGAACTTCAGATTCCATTGCGAGACTGGAATTGAGCGTGCGTTGGAATGTGGAACTTCATGGGAGTACCGAGGAAACCGCACGTCGTCAGCTCTCGTATCCGATAGCGAACTGTTTCTTACATCGTCATTCAAATATAATACAGTAAGGTCTACGGGAATGTCCTCTGTATTTCTTGGTGGTTGAGCGACGTCATCCTCCCTGACATTCACGTCACTCGTTATCTTTTCCTCCAGGTCGGCACTGGCTGTCATTATTTTACTCAATAGCCGCGACCGCACTTCTCCCGCACCTTCGTTACTTAGGTCGAACCTATTTAGCCTATCAAACACATGTGCTAACTTAGTTTGTATCTTTTTATAATCACCATCACTTGTTCGTCCTGTGAAATTGTTTACCAATTGTACAATCTCTGTCACCTTTTTCTCACAGCAGTCTTTCTCCGAATCTAAATTAAATGTATAGGCAGGATTGTCCACTGATCTACCCTCGCGTTCCATTTCTAGCACTTGGCGTAGGCATTTACGCATTTCATCGCATGTACCTGTGTCCATGTACCCTCGAATATTTAACTCGTATTTCAATTCGTCTTGTGCCAACCGGTAGATGTCCATTTTGAACGCCATGGTTAAAACTTTTAATTTTAATGTACCCGATACACAAATTAATTAAACACAGCAAGTATCAAAATATTAAAATATGCACTGCCAGTACCCGCACATAAATGACAATATCGAGCACTACACAATAATTTAGTATATATTTATATTTTATATATGATTTAGTAAATATTTATATTATAATCAGAATGAAAACCCTTATAGATCACTAACAATTATGTGATTATTACAAAGATTTTTTTTTTCAAATACAAAATAATTTTATGGCAAGCAAATATATATTAGTACATAGACCTGTAGCATATTAAAATACACAATAAAATTTTACAGTGAAATCAACACAGATACTTTAAGATATATACATGTATAGCCTAAATTACACCATCAAAAAGAAACATCAAAACTAAACATCAACAATAATAAATCAATAATAGTATCGTGTGAAATCGACCAATTATTCATATGTACAGATCTTATAAATACAAAATGCAGTTATATGTTTATCAATACAATTTATCATACATAAATGCAATTCAATCTTATAACTAACGATTCGAATTTAGCTTTAAGTACATCAATTATTTTTACAATTCGAAATTATAATATATTTACACACAAAATATAAGACAGAAAAATAATTACGAGGTCATAAAGAAAATTCAGATATAAAAGGTACAAAATATTTAACATTAATTATTATGATTCTGCAAGGCCTTATTTTTATAATACCGAAACAATAAAATAAATTTTAAAGAACAATACATTAAATGCATAAACATCCAATTATCCAAAATAAGTTAATTAAATATCGATATTCATAAATCAATAAATCAGTAGTCGACAAGTCGGAGCGCAAATCGTGTAAAATCATTAATGACGTCAGCATTATAATGAAAAGAATTAACAAGAATAGTGTCTTTATATTGCATGCAATTTATCATTTAAATAAATACAGATATTTTTACTTTAGACAATGTATTTATAAATTATTAATTATTTTTAACTATAATTTTGCAATTGTAACGATCAAATGTTTACTTATAATTTTTATTTTATAATAAATAATCTGCATACTTTTTTTTTTTAAATAAAATAATTTTGTTACAGTTTACTTTTAAAAGTGTTTTATATGAATAATAGCTATATAATAAATAAAAATAAGTATGCTTATAAATGATTAGCTAAATTTTGATTTTTAAGACAAATAAATAATTATAGAAACGACTCACGATTACGCTGACTGTTTTCCTGACCTTTCAGAACTTTATATATCTCCTCTTATATCCTCGTGACTTTATATCCTCGGGTATAATTTCTCCGAGCTTTTTATCTCCTCTAGTCTTTATTTTCTCGGGGCCCCACGTTCGGGCGTCAAATTCTGTAACGCACTTTTTACAGTGGTACAGTTTTTGGGTTGCCCAAGCTCAGTGGAGAAGGGGGGGGGGGGTCGATAGCTAAAAAAATTATGAATTATCAATAATAAATATGGTAAATATATCAGTTATATTCTTAATTGGGCGCCACATGGTTTATGCCCCCTAGGCAAACCATGAACCTATGAGCCCTGGGTCCTAGTTTTGTGTGTAGATATTATCTGTAAGGGTTTAAGGATTAGCCTTCTACGGTTAAATAAAATTGATATCAGTATAACATAAACAAAACAAAATGTAGAATATATTACGAAAAAAAAATGGTTTGAAACAATACAAAATTCTTGGTTTCTTATTAGGTAATTTATAACTAATTGTAAGCCTTAATGTCTCTACTTAATATATATGGGGACGTAACACAATGTGGGGTTATTAGTACACTGTTATTAAATGTTTTAGGAGTTTATTAACACCACACTGAATTTTTAAACATGTGCGCACTTTATTTTAATATGTTATTAGGTGGGTACTTAACTTAGTAACCGGGCGAGTCGTCGGCTATGGTCGGATCGAGTAACAGACCGTATCTCGTATGGCTTACGTCTTTACTCCCCTTGGTAGGACTGGGATGGGCCTCCTCTCCTAGTCCTATACCCTCAGATTTAAAAGAAGAGAACAGCTCCTGGTAAACAGTAAGTGAGAATGGACCTCCACTTTACTCACTCGTACTTTACTCTTTCTTATATCTTCGGTGACTATCTGACATACGTGTTTTCGCGTTCTTGTCCGCAACTCGTCTCCTAATTTCAACCACACTCTCTGTATCCACTCGTTATCGATGAACAAGTCATTGCTGGCTCGCGTATTATATGCAAGGTCGTCTTACGTATTTAAATTATAGATATAGAAGAAAACAAAACTTGCCATAATATGTGAATTTTGAAAGATAAGAATAAATATATTAAAATGAAATTAAATAAATTGCTAACGATAAAATAAACTCGTTACACTAGTCTACTAACGTTACGAAATTAAAATAATTTAAATATTTTTTTGTTGTTGATTATATCATAATAGTTTAAAAATAAGTTATTTATAAAAAAAAAATGGTTTAGTAAAACTTTTTCTAAAAAATTATTAACTTCCCAACAGGAAGTTATTATAATCAGTCCGATAATCACATTTTGTGTGTCATTTTTTTCCTACACGAAATCTCGCAAATAAAAAATGCGATTGACTTCGTTGGAAAGCCAATCGAAGCGTCTTGCCGTGAATATGATCTGAGAGAAATTTAATCGAATTCGGTTCAGCCGTTTTTTTTGTTAAAACAAAAAGACTGCAAAACAAAATAGATTTCAGATTTTTTTTAAAAAGATTTGTCGGATCTAATTTATTTTGTGGCAATCGATACTTTAAAATACTTTTAAAACCCTCTATATAATACCTACATGTTAATTAAATAATTTAATCAATTAGAAAATAATCTAGACGCGTATAAACTGTACCTTTAAGCAGGGAGTCGAACCGGCACTATTTCCCGAACCGGTACGGTTCTGGTTTACACAGAAAATAAAGTTCCGGTTCAATATTTTATTTTTTTATTATTTCGGTTACCGGTTCAATGTACCTCCGAACCGTTTTTTTTTTTTTTTACTTTTGTGAATTATTCAAACATAATAATTTTAATTAAATTATAATTAAACCTACCCTATAATTTTTTAAATTAAATAAATATTTTCCTACATACCTTTACTAAGGCCGTAGCAGGGTAAGCATTGAAAAAGTGCCCCCGCGTATTTTCTAATGAAAGGGTATAGCCGGATAAGCATGTAAAAACTGCCCCCAGCGATTTTTGAAAATCTATATGGCTGATCGATTTCTAGTTAAAAAAGAAAATTTTCCTGAAAATTAGAGCTTGCCAACCTAAAGACTTAGGGTATAATATGGAAAAACGTGTTTTTCGGTTTTTATTTTATTGTGACCGTTACACTTAATATTTTTTTATGAAATTTTTTTTGAGAAGACTTATCCATAGAACACACAAAAAAAATTTTTTCAGAGATTTTCTACTAACTGTTTTTTTTTTTAATTTAATATTTTTTGGCGCCATATTTAAATATGTTCCCTTCGAGTGTCAATCACTAAATTTTTTAAAAATACTTCTTATTTGTACCTATGTATGTGGTAAAATTTTCATTTTGATCTATTTGGTGCAACATAGTAAAAAAATTTGTCAAGACATACACTAGTGTATGCCATAAGGGTTCCGAAGTATATACTACGTGGACTGTTTAGAGCCATTTACAGGTGCATATTTGAGTTAAAAATAAATATAAAAAATTTGTCAAGACATACACCAGTGTATGCCATAAGGGTTCCGAAGTATATACTACGTGGACTGTTTAGAGCCATTTACAGGTGTATATTTGAGTTAAAAATAAATATAAAAAATAGGATCATATTCTATTAATTCAGATATACATTTTGACACCCCACAAGCTTAGATATGAAACTAAAAAAAATTCCATGACGCCCCTTCCTATTTTTCAAAATTTGAAATGATATTGTTGATTTTAGTATTTGTCGTTACTAGTATTATAAAAACCCCATTACCATTTTTTTTCAGATTTTTTGAGTCAGATTTACCGAGCTAGAGAGGGGTGGACAAATTTTTGTTTACTTGAAGCCCCCTGTAGGCGCCATTTTTGATTTATAAAAAAAAATAAAAAATACTGTCATATTCTACTCACTGAGATCTACATTTCGACACCCCACATGCCCAGATAAAAAAATAAAAATAAAAAAATGAATGACACCCCTTCCCTTTTCTCCAAAATTTGAAATGATATTGGTGATTTTAGTATTTGTCGTTGGTAGTCTCACCAAAGCCTCATTACCTAATTTTTTTCAGATTTTTCGAGTCAGTAGTTACCGAGTTAGAGGGGGGGGGGACAAATTTTTTTTTGCTTGGAGCCCCCTGTAGGCGCCATTTTTGATTTATAAAAAAAATAAAAAATACTGTCATATTCTACTCACTGAGATCTACATTTCGCCACCCCACATGCCCAGATAAAAAAATAAAAATAAAAAAATGTATGACACCCCTCCTCTTTTCTCCAAAATTTGAAATGATATTGGTGATTTTAGTATTTGTCGTTGGTAGTCTCACCAAAGTCTCATTACCTAATTTTTTTCAGATTTTTCGAGTCAGTAGTTACCGAGTTAGAGGGGGGGTGGACAATTTTTTTTTTGCTTGGAGCCCCCTGTAGGCGCCATTTTTGATTTATAAAAAAAAATAAAAAATACTGTCATATTCTACTCACTGAGATCTACATTTCGACACCCCACATGCCCAGATAAAAAAATAAAAATAAAAAAATGTATGACACCCCTCCCCTTTTCTCCAAAATTTGAAATGATATTGGTGATTTTAGTATTTGTCGTTGGTAGTCTCACCAAAGTCTCATTACCTAATTTTTTTCAGATTTTTCGAGTCAGTAGTTACCGAGTTAGAGGGGGGGGTGGACAAATTTTTTTTTGCTTGGAGCCCCCTGTAGGCGCCATTTTTGATTTATAAAAAAAATAAAAAATACTGTCATATTCTACTCACTGAGATCTACATTTCGACACCCCACATGCCCAGATAAAAAAATAAAAATAAAAAAATGTATGACACCCCTCCCCTTTTCTCCAAAATTTGAAATGATATTGGTGACTTTAGTATTTGTCGTTGGTAGTCTCACCAAAGCCTTATTACCTAATTTTTTTCAGATTTTTCGAGTCAGTAGTTACCGAGTTAGAGGGGGGGGGGGACAATTTTTTTTTTGCTTGGAGCCCCCTGTAGGCGCCATTTTTGATTTATAAAAAAAATTAAAAATACTGTCATATTCTACTCACTGAGATCTACATTTTGATATCCCACACGACTTGGAATACATTTTTTTTGGTTTTTTTAATTTGCTTTAAAGCCCCCTGTAGGCGCCATTTTTGATTTATAAAAAAATAAGAATAAGGATCAAATTACACTAACTTGGTTACACATTTTGATGTGCCACTTGCCTTGGTATAAAAAAAAATTTTTTTTTGGGTGTCTTTAGCTTCTTAGCACCCCCCCTAAAAAAATATTTTTCGAAAATATTTGTACATATTTTACTAGAGGGTGTTATTTTACATATTCTGTCAAAATTTCAAGGTTCTAGCTTTTATAGTTTACGAGCTATTCAGCTTAGAGTGATTAGGACGGACGGACGGACGGACGGACGACAAAGTGAGATTAATAGGGTTTCTTCGGAACCCTAAAAATAGGATCATATTCTATTAATTCAGATCTACATTTTGACACCCCACAAGCCTAGATATGAAAATAAAAAAAATTCCATGACGCCCCTTCCTATTTTTCAAAATTAGAAATGATATTGTTGATTTTAGTATTTGTCGTTACTAGTATTATAAAAACCCCATTACCAATTTTTTTTCAGATTTTTTGAGTCAGTATTTACCGAGCTAGAGAGGGGTGGACAAATTTTTGTTTACTTGAAGCCCCCTGTAGGCGCCATTTTTGATTTATAAAATATAATATAAAATAAAAAATACTGTCATATTCTACTCACTGAGATCTACATTTCGACACCCCACATGCCCAGATAAAAAAAAAAAAAAAAAAAAAATGTATGACACCCCTCCCCTTTTCTCCAAAATTTGAAATGATATTGGTGACTTTAGTATTTGTCGTTGGTAGTCTCACCAAAGCCTCGTTACTTAATTTTTTTCAGATTTTTCGAGCCAGTAGTTACCGAGTTAAAGGGGGGGGGGGCAGACAAAATTTTTGCTTGGAGCCCCCTGTAGGCGCCATTTTTTATTTATAAAAAAAATAAAAAATAGCATCATATTCTACTCACTGAGATCTACATTTCGACACCCCACATGCCCAGATAAAAAAATAAAAATAAAAAAATGTATGACACCCCTCCCCTTTTCTCCAAAATTTGAAATGATATTGGTGACTTTAGTATTTGTCGTTGGTAGTCTTACCAAAGCCCCATTACCTAATTTTTTTCAGATTTTTCGAGCCAGTAGTAACCGAGTTAGAGGGGGGGGGGGACAGACAAAATTTTTGCTTGGAGCCCCCTGTAGGCGCCATTTTTGATTTATAAAAAAAATAAAAAATACTTTCATATTCTACTAACTGAGATCTACATTTCGACACCCCACATGCCCAGATAAAAAAATAAAAATAAAAAAATGTATGACACCCCTCCCCTTTTCTCCAAAATTTGAAATGATATTGGTGACTTTAGTATTTGTCGTTGGTAGTCTCACCAAAGCCTCATTACCTAATTTTTTTCAGATTTTTCGAGTCAGTAGTTACAGAGTTAGAGGGGGGGGGGCAGACAAAATTATTGCTTGGAGCCCCCTGTTGGCGCCATTTTTAATTTAGAAAAAAAATAAAAAATAGTGTCATATTCTTCTCACTGAGATCTACATTTTGACATCCCACACGACTTGGAATACATTTTTTTTGTTTTTTTGAATTTGCTTTAAAGCCCCCTGTAGGCGCCATTTTTGATTTATAAAAAAATATGAATAAGGATCAAATTACACTAGCTTGGTTACACATTTTGATGTGCCACTTGCCTTGGTATAAAAATAAATATTTTTTTTGCCTGTCTTTAGCTTCTTAGCACCCCCCCTAAAAAAATATTTTTCCAAAATTTTTGCACATATTTTACTAGAGGGTGTCATTTTACATATTCTGTCAAAATTTCAAGGTTCTAACTTATATAGTTTACGAGCTATTGAGCTTTGAGTGAAAAGGACGGACGGACGGACGGACGACAAAGTGAGATTAATAGGGTTTCTTCGGAACCCTAAAAAAAGTAATTTTTTTTAATATATCATATAAGTGCTTTGACCGTACAGATCACGACTCGTGCCGTCAAATCACCAGGCAACCACTGCAAACTTAAATGAAATAGAGTATACATATATTGATATATATGCATGGATATTCCATACATATCAATATATGTATACTCTATTTCATTTAAGTTTGCAGTGGTTGCCTGGTGATTTGACGGCACGAGTCGTGATCTGTACGGTCAAAGCACTTATATGATTTATTAAAAAAATAACTTTTATTTTTTTTACTATGTTGCACCAAATAGATCAAATTGAAAATTTTACCACATACATAGGTACAAATAAGAAGTATTTTAAAAATTTTTAGTGATTGACACTCGAAGGGAACATATTTAAATATGGCGCCAAAAAATATTAAATTTTTTTGTAAAAAAACAGTTAGTAGAAAATCTCTGAAAAAAATTTTTTTCGTGTGTTCTATAGATAAGTCTTCTCAAAAAAAATTTCATAAAAAAATATTAAGTGTAACGGTCACAATAAAATAAAAACCGAAAAACACGTTTTTCCATATTATACCCTAAATCTTTAGGTTGGCAAGCTCTAATTTTCAGGAAAATTTTCTTTTTTAACTAGAAATCGATCAGCCACATAGATTTTCAAAAATCGCTGGGGGCAGTTTTTACAAGCTTATCCGGCTATACCCTTTGGAATTTTTTTTCGGGTAGATATCATGGGTTCTGGAAGTTTATATTTTTTTCACAGATCACTCCTGGTTATATCTACAACATATATTTTTTCCAAATTAATCGATAAAACCATTCAAAAAATTTTCTCAAAAACTATTAAATAAAAATGGCTGATAATTTCAGAATATATTATTTTTTTGTAACCAATTATAACAAAACTTCATTAGAAAATACGCTGGGGCAATTTTTCAATGCTTACCCTGAACTATTTTAAATAGCACTTTTCATGTTTTTCTGAAAATACCACTTTTCTATCAATCTTTCCCATTTTTCTTGTATATTAAGACTTTTTCTGGTAGCAGGCCAATTTTTAAAGATGAACATAAAGTTTTTTTTATTAATTTTTAAATTCCGCAGAAAACTCAAAAGTTAAACTAAAAAACATGAAAATTACAAATATTCTAATACTTATACTTATTAATATATTAATATATAAGCGCAACTACATTTGTCAGTGGTGCCAACTATAAGTGATTGCAAAAATTATTTTACATTTGAAACAGAATAATAAATATATTTGAATTATTTTGAATAAAAACAATCACAATGAAAAATTAAACTTCATTGAACCGATAAAATTAAACACTATTGAACCGGTAACCGAAAGTTTGTTTTTCGGTTCGGCTCCGGTTCAGGTTCAACGTCAAGTTTAAAATTTCGGTTCAGGTACAGTTCCGGTTCGCCCAAAAATTTCGTTCCGGAACCGGTTTTCGGTTCGGGTTCGGTTCGACTCCCTGCCTTTAAGGCAAGGTAACTAACTACGGGGTTAAAACAGGGTGCCAAAGATTATATAAAAAAAATTGTTTTGTTCGCATTTAATTGAATCTTATCATACATACGATCATATTGACGCGGCTTACACCCAGAAACCATGATCCATAAAAACAAAGAAGATGCACTGAACTGTTGAGGTTTTTACAATAATATATGTATCGTCACTTGAACACAACTATTTCATGTTAACGCCCAAGAGTGCGTCAACGCACACTTAAAATTCGTTTGTTTATTTTCAACTAAACATAATCAATTAATTTTTTTAATATGTCTATTCGTTAGATAGACTCATAAACAATAAAATGAGAGCAAAGAAATATTAATAAATTTTCCAAGTTTCTTATATTTATTGAAATTGTAAACATGTGCGAAATTTGTCATTTTTACGTTTTTTTAAATATATGTAAAAATTCTAACAAAAATAATATAATTATTCTATTTAGGCAGAATGAAAGAAATTCTCTTCTTTTACCAAACTTATATGATAAAAATTAAAATAGAAGTTTTATAACATTAAAAAAAAGTCTTTTCAAAATGTTTCGTTGACGCACCTCTGGGCGTAAATGGGTTTAAAAAAATGGAAACAAAAGTCGGTCCGTCGTTTAACCGATAAAATTCTCCGAAAATATTGTAAACAGAAAGTCATTATAAGCGATATTTCGTTGTAAGTGATGTCGTTATAAACGGTATATTATAACAGGCAATTATATGGGATTCAGCCGGGACTTTTATTCTGAGTCGTTATAACCGGTACGTCGTATTAACCGATGTCGTTATAACTGGTTTCTAATGTATATTATATATCCAGACACTTAAGACACATTGGGGATACATCAACTCTTTCCAAATGAACTTTGCCCGATGACATTGTACATTTTCTTTAATAACTACATATAGATATGTACATATGTATCTTGTATTTGGTACTTACTATTAAACTGTGCATTTGTGAAAACCAATAGGAACAACAAACAGAATATTTTAGTATAAACCATGTTGATACGATGTATGTATGTGATTGTATTCCTGTACAATATTTCTACCAATGTACTTTCTAAACACTTATTATTATAAAATATTAACTGTTTATCTCTAAACAAGGTTTATATGAAAAACCACAAAACCACAAAACGGTATTAACCCTTTCGTGCCCAATTTTTTGTTGTTACCGATGTTGCTGATTTTTCTATCAATTCATACTTATCTAAGTATACTAAAACTCATTGGCGTAGCAAAGGGGGGGGGGCAGTTTTTAGTTAATAGTGTTCCAAAAAGTTATCCAAAATTGCAAATTGCTGCGACTTTTTTCTTCATGTTCACAACTATCAAATGTTTGATTTAATTAAAGGGTATCGTATCCATCTTCTTTCGCAAAGAAAAACGATAAGAAATGGAAAATTTTCAAACTACCGTAAATCTGTGAAAAATGATTCAATTTTAATGAGCCAGGGGGGGGGGGGGGGCAAATATATGTCCTGTCCTCGGGCGCTAAGTACCCTCGCTACTACATACAATTCTCTACAAAAATTGTAAAAATTAAGTAATTTCTACTAATAATAACAAAATAGAATAATAGATACTAAGAGGATACGTATTCCTATTTGTGTATCCGTAAATAATACGCTCAACTTCATTGTTGCACAATTATTGTTGAAAGGCAGATAGGTATAACGTAGTATATTTGCATTGTTGATGTATTTAGTCCAATAGTCGAAAATAAGTATGATTTCAAACTCACTCAACTTCAAATAATCTAACAGGAACGCAAAATCTTAAGAAAAGTGCTCTGTGACATGTACTCGTACCGGTGTATAACTTAAGGGGTTAGGTGTAGTCAGAGACATGAAAAAATGACAATTTTAAATAATTTTTTTTGTCAGTAAATTATTTTATTTTATAAAAGTAAAAACATAGCATCATTAAATAAGGTTTCGACTTGACTTGACAGAAATTTTCGAAAAAAAAATTAATTATTTTAAAAGTAATGGCTGCTTGTGTTGATCCAGTTCCAACCGAAGTTCCTTGAGGTGACCATCACTTATCCTTGGAGATTCATCCAAATTCAATCGGACAAAAAAAATAGTTTTATTAATAGATAATCTAGTGCCTGATCGAAGCTTTTTTTTTCTTTCTTAAATTAACAAAATGGCAGCCTCAGGAATTTTTTTCAAGATTTTCGGGAAAAAAACCAACAGTTAATTGTTTATAATAAATCGAAATTTACAACAAAAAAAATCCTTCGATCAGGCACTAGTTTTTCATGTTTTCAAAAAGCTGTATAAATTTCATTAAAATCTACCGAGCGGTTTTCGAGCTACAGTTCAAAAAACATAGTTTTGAGAAAAACACATTTAAAGTTTTACACTCAATTTACGTAAAGCAATATACATATTATTTAATTACTTACACCATGTCAACTATTCCTGGGCCATAAAATAGTTCTTCAGCCGTTGTAGCAGCTTCCAAAAATGCAAAAAACAAAAATCGATTTCTTGAAAATTCTGACTACACCTAACCCCTTAATAATGGGGATTTTTTTTAGCAGTTGGCATTACACGCATATAAGAACCCATATGGCTTGAAACGTGCGCCATGTTTTTCTGTTGACATACCTATTCAAAACATTATAAGTCATACGTTCTGAAAGTGTTTGCATCATTTTTATTTTCACGCATAAAAATGTCGGATTTTGTTCCAAAAAAGAGCATGTCACGCTGGGCACGATTGAGTTAAAAGGAAACAAAAATCAAAGTGAATTAAAATATTATCTTATCACAATAAATAATATGATAATGAATGATTTAGTAAAAATTTTATTTAAATATTTACCCTTTGTAGCTCAAGATCTTAAAAATTTAAATTATGTTGATAAAGAGACAAGTTTAGGCATATAAAAAACACGTATTATTCAGAAAATTAAAAATATTTATTTTTAATTATTTATTTGACTTTTTTGGGAGTAACATTACCGTGAGTTGATCGTAAAAAAACACTTATGTCGTATAGCAGGATTTGAAACAATTATTTAGTTTGTTGTAGCATAATGCTACACCGCATTTTTCGCAAATTGTGAAACGCCAGTACACTGGGGAAACTTACAACGTATTCATTTTCCTACCCAAATCGGCCAGCAGCCGATCTGGTCCTGCCTTACTGCCAATAGTTACATAATAATACGTAAGTCAATAGGTTATGCCATCTGTCATCTGTGAATTTACTTGATACTAACAATAAGTTATTGAGTGTTATATAGGGTGTCCCAGGACTGTGTCAAAGCTCAATATTTCATATTATTATAAGAATTAAAAGAAAACTTTAAATGCAAAAGTTGTCAGGTTAGAGAAGCAGCATAGTTTGAAATTAGTTACATTTATACAGGGTGACCCATAACTGCGTTACAAATCAAAGTTATGTTTTTTTAAATACAAACTGTATATTTTTATTTGATAATCCAATAGCATTCATTTTTCTGAGTATTTTGATATATCATTATTGGATTATACAGAGGGGCTTAGAAATTATGATCAATTTTGTAAGATAATGGGAACATTTTCAACACCTTGTAATTTTCTAATAACAACAACAAAAAATTGTTTTCTTTTTGAAGTAGTTTTGGCATATTCTATATTATTGCGATATTATGTCAAACATTTACAAAATTGTATTATTTGTACAGGATGTATCAAAACACTAAACCTAGTTTTTTTTCAAAATTTTCAAATAGAACACCCTATATATTTTTACATTTTCGAATCGCCTATTCAATTCTCAACATATTTTACAAACCATGTTCTATTCCTAAATCGAGCCGTTAAAGAGTTATTAATTTTATATTAAAATCTTAAGATTTTTTTAAAAACAATACAACTTTATTATAATCAATAAAACAGTTCGCTTAAAAATAACTTAACAAACTAATAGAACTTACAAACTTCAACAACATAAAAATTTAATTATTTTGCGGAATATAATAAAGTTTTAAAAAAATCTTAAGATTTTAATATAAAATTAATGACTTATTGTAAAATGTGTTGAGAATTGAACAGGCAATTCGAAAATGTAAAAATATATAGGGTGTTCCATTTGAAAATTTTGAAAAAAACTAGGTTTAGTGTTTTGATACACTCTGTACAAATAATACAATTTTGTAATGTTTGACATAATATCGCAATAATATAGAATATGCCAAAACTACTTCAAAAAGAAAACAATTTTTTGTTGTTGTTATTAGAAAATTACAAGGTGTTAAAAATGTTGCCATTTTCTTACAAAATTGGTCATAATTTCTAAACCCCTCTGTATAATCCAATAATGATACATCAAAATACTCAGAAAAATGAATGCTATTAGATTATCAAATAAAAATATATAGTTTGTATTTAAAAAAACATAACTTTGATTTGTAACGCAGTTATGGGTCACCCTGTATAAATGTAACTAATTTCAAACTATGCCGATGCTCTAGCCTGACAACTTTTGCATTTAAAGTTTTCTTCTAATTCTTATAATAATATGAAATATTGAGCTTTGACACAGTCCTGGGACACCCTGTATATGTTACAGTAGTGTTACACATACATATGTATTTGAATGAACTAAATATATTTAATACGTATATTAGCGGGATTGTTGAGGTTTGTTACAGAAATGTCACATGGGGCTACAAAGGGTTAAAACAGTATAATATACACTCTGTACATTAAAAGGGACACCTAAAATAGCCTGTTTTCAAATGCATGTAACTTTTGTAACGGTTTTGGGTTCTAATTTCATTCAATATTCTATTTATCCTTTAATCGGCTAGGCAGAATAACCTATAGGTGACTAGAAACGTACACTTCTACAGTTAATAAAATAAATTTAATTATAACAATAACTCATAACAATGGCATACACTATTTTATCGGAAAGATTCAACATATTATAAATTTCTTGTTAAAAACAAATAACAAAATTAATATTACCCATAGAATATATCTGAAACATCTACGTTAATATTTAAATATCATTCAAATCATTTAAAACACGTTACTAAAACACTATTAATGGCGAACACTTTTAATAACAATTTAAATACTATATATTATAATAATCAAACACTATTTAATATTACTTATTTCTAGTTGACACTTACATTTTAACTTTATGAGTCGCTACCACAAAGCCTCATCTTTCTCCTTGGTGTGAATTACAGCACTAAGGAGGATTTGTGCTATTTTACAGATTTGACTAACACTGAACACTTTTCATCTTATGGTGGTACTCTAGGCACTCTGTGCTAACGACTGACCAGATTTTATTTCACTATTTCTTATTTTCGACGAGTATTGCGTAACGTCCCTTTTTACAAAATTGTTATCAATAAAACATAAGCAAGGGATTACGCAATACTAATTGATATCTATTACGACTTGAAAAACAAATGTTATGAATAACGCTACACTTTATCAAAAATTTACTTTTTCACATATTTTCATTTTTTAACTTGTTTATGTAATTTAAAATTTAAAAAACTGCTTTTTAGAAACTTGACGTGGAGTACATTTATGTAAAAATAATAATCCTTTTGTAGATAATTTCAATACCTTGAGATCAGTATCTCTGAAAAAAAAATACGACAAATATTCGCAAATGTATCACAATTTAAGTAAACATCAGGAAAAAATAAGCGTAATTTTGGTGATACGGTAAATTATAAAAAATCAAAATAAAGCTTAAGGTCATTCGATCACTAGACGAGTTATTAGATAAAAATGTGAATTTAAAGTATGTCATAAAACAACATTCAATGCGTTGATATTTGCAATTTGAAAAAGATCTACCGTACAGTTTAAAAGAAATTAATTATCAAAGTTAGTATTTTTAACATGGGAGATATGGCGAATCATACCGGCAACTGCATGTATTTGTATATATCGGATTAAATAAATTAGACAAAAGTTTAAAAAACTAAATAATTGATTTATTGAATATAACAGATTATGTCAAAAATAAAAAAAAGAACTTTTACCGTTTAGTTCGTGATAAATATTGATTTAAAATTCAGACAAATTGTATATGTCATTATCATTCAATATTTGATTTTAATTAACATCACAATCTGACAACATTGCATTCAAAACCGTAGATAAAGAAAAGACAAATAACAACACTTACAAAATGATTTACATATTCTATGTTCGCATATTTAAAATGCTATATAATAAAATGAAATAATATTACATATTTTTAATTTATAACGTATTTTTATTATTGAAAAACGAAAAAAGTACATTTTTCATGTATGTATGTATGTTTATTAAATATAATGCTCATAATTCTATGTAAACCATAGACATATAGTACTAGACAGCGCGATCTGTATCGTACATTTGTAAATGTGGATCACGCTGTCCAGTACTATATGTCTATGATTTAAACTGACAGCGACGACAGCGATTCTTTATTGTTTTTAAAACGGTACAAAGTTGCCAGATTTATTTTGAGTTGAAAACAAGTAGAGTCAAATTATAAACTTTTTAAATATTTAATAGTATAATTGTTTAAAAATCAAATGGCGAATAATCTTATGATACGAGTAAATAAAAAAGACATTTTTAGATATTCATATATTTTCTATATGTTGCATAAAAAAAAGTTGTATTTTCCATTAGCGTAGTATATTCTATGGCACTGATCGAATTACCTTAAATTAGTACATTCCAGATTATGTGTCATATTAAAAAATATACGTGAATTACAAAAATTATTTAAACTTTAAACAGAATATAAAAGTTAAATAATTACAATACAAACAGTAAAACTAAACCAAACAGCACATACCCTAAAAATTACACTTAACCCTTATGAGTGTGACAAAACAAAAAAACCTTATTCGGTGTGACTAGGTACCCGGGTATCTCCATATAATTTCTATATGAAAATAGAAAAATAAAGTTGGGGATTACAATCCCAGGGTTCCTAAAGGTAATAATAAACGAGCCTTAAGGCTTCCATGGTAATTTTGGTATAATTATTGGTTTCTGGGTATAAACGAAAATTTTAAGATTTTTAACATTAAAACTTTAACATGGAGTTTTAATGATAAAATTTAGTACATATTATTTTTTGTTACTAATATTATTCATCGTGGAATGAACCAATGGTAAGTTTATGTAGCCTGCTTAGTTAAATTGTTGATCAAATAACTTGTTTGTTATTAACTTTTGGGCACTAACTGTCATAACACTTTGGAAATAATTTTGTTTGCGTTATATTACCCTGTTGAAATTTTGATTTGGTATTTTTATAAACAAATGACTCCATATATATATATTTTTTTCATAAAAGTAAATAAGTAATCAATAAAAAATCTAGCTGTTATAAGTACGGATTATATAGAGTTTTTTTCATTATGAAACACACTTACAGTCGAACTAGGTTGTAACCAGTACGGACCACAGTTGTAATGTACAGGAAGATTCAGCACTGTCGTGCCAAACTTAAACCGTAGATTAAGAAAAATATTTTAAACAAAAAACTTCTAATGAATATGTGTCCGGAAATTTTCCGTGAGGGAACTACAGGCCTCCAAAGATTTTACTAAAAATGAGTTTTTATTTAATATCTAGAGAACCATTTGTGATAAAATTATGAAATTTGGTATTCTGTTTAGTATTAATAAATGTTATCGATTACTCATATTAACTAGTTATAATTTAGACTAGAGATGTATGGGGTAGGTGGGCCCATCGATTTTAATCCAGTATTTTTTGTTCTTTAATATTTTTATAAAGTTGGGCACTTATTTAAGGTTATATGATACAAAATACACAAAAACATACTTTACTTATTTGTCATAGGATAAACCGTTTTCGAAGAATATCGATGGAAAAGAAAGCATGCAGAATTTAACTTAATACGGATGCTTCAAATTACAAATAATAAAATTATATTCTTGTTCTATGATAAAAATTAAGACAAAAAGTTAACATAAGTATACCTCAAAAAATGCATCCTTATCAACAAATAGTCATTTTTAGTTTCGTTTTTTAGTCAAATTATTAAAGTACATAATACAGTATTACAACTGGCTATAGATCTTAGAGGATTCATATTAGGAGGTTTCTTTATATGAACTTTTTTTCCTACCTTTAATCATAGAACAAGAATATAAATTTATTTTTTGTAATTTGGAGCATCCGTATCAAGTTAAATTCTGCATGCTTTCTTTTCTATCGATATTACTCGAAAACGGTTTATCCTATGACAGATAAGCAAATTATATTTTTGCGTATTTTGTGTCGTATAACCTTTAATAAGTGCCCAACTTTATAAAAAAATTAAAGAACAAAAAATACTAGATAAAAATTGATGGGCCCATAGGCCCCATACATCCCCGGTCTAAATTATAATTGTTTAATATGAGAAATCGATAACACTTATTATTACTAAACAGAATACCAAATTTCATAATTTTATCACAAAGGGTTATCTAGATATTAAATAAAAACTCATTTTGATGAAAATCTTTGGTGGGCTGTAGTTCCCTAAGGAATAATTTCCGGACACATGTTTATTGGAAGTTTTTTGCTTAAAATATTTTTCTCAATCTATGGTTTAAGTTTGGCACGACAGTGCTGAATCACCCTGTATAATAATTTATTTTAATCTATTATTTTTCCTTCAATATACAGTCATCGAGAATAAAAAAAAATGTATGCTGATAGTGACGCATTTGTAAACTCTGCAACCCTGGGCAAAGAAATATCCCGCTCCCCTTTTACCCATTCGACTTGTAAGAACATGATAATAGAATAAGCATGCTACCAAAATATTGTTATAATTTTGGGTGTTTTTTTAAGACGAGTCGCTTGTGCCCACGTTGCACAGATCGCTCCCATCCGCCCCCTTTTAAATCCCCCCCCCCCCCAGGACTATTGATATTTTTAACGAAAATGTGTCACTGGTTATAATTAGTGGCAAAACAACCTAAATATTGTTGTAATTTTGGGTGTTTTTTAAGACGAGCCGCTTGTGCCCACGTTACACAGATCACTCCCATCCGCCCCCTTTTTAAATCCCCCCCCCCCCCCAAGGACTATTGATATTTTGAACGAAACTGTGTCACTGGTTATAATTAGTGGCGAAACCAGCGGGTAGCAAAAGGAGCGAGGCCTCCTCACAATGTTGTGACCAATGAAGGGCCAAACGGTTATACTATATAACATATGTAAAATATTAATGTTATATACCATTGGCCCTCCATAAAAAATATTGGCCCCACCTAAAAAAATCCTTATTACGCAATGGGTTATAACCAACATGTATGTATTACAAATCATAGTATTTGTGAAAAAATCGGTTTATGATGAACATTCAGTCAATCAACCAATATATGTAACACCTGCTTCCAAAGCTTCAAAGAATCAATCTAAACATATCAAAATTGTTCCTATTATTTTTTTTCATTGAAAAACAATAAAAACAAATTGTAGTAGCAATATAGTTTCCATTTCCAGAAAAAAAATATTTATCGTTTCTAAATAATTCCACACAAAGTACCTATATGAAGGTACCCGGGTACCTCGTCACACCGATAAAGGTGTCAAAAGAATTTGGAGCTCCCCTACGCTCCCCAATAGAGCAACTGAAATAAAACTTGTAAAAATATAACGTTAACAATAAGTTAGGAGCTCTCATGGAGTTACAGCCATGTAGCATGCCTATAACATAACAAAAAATTAGTTTAAAACCATTTTTCATTATTTTGCTTAGTTCTCAAGATATACAAAATTTCAGATTAAATTAATCACCCGGTATATACTTTCATTTTTATGAATACAAAGTATAATTACTATATCTAAAGTGATTATTTACTATTATTAATAAATAAAACATTGGTTTATGATAAAAATTATAATAAGTAAAATATAATAAACATTATAGAAAAGTACACAAGTATTCAATAATCCTAATTGATTTCGTTTAATATTTAATGCCAATATTAAAATAATTATAAAGTAAGTATCCATTTCATTCACTGAAAATCATTTTGTATAAAAAAGTCTTGTACCGAACTGGGCAGATTTTTTTATACAAAAAGACTTGTTTCAAAAACTTGCTTATAAAAGAACGTGTTTACAATTATATTACATTGGTAGATATAGCTAGTAGATGTTTAACTACATACATATGTGCATCGTATAAACATGGTTTACATTAATATATTGTGTTTTTTGCTCCCATTGATTATGATTAATGCGCAAGAATTAAGTAGTAAGTAACATTCATATGTATATACAAGATATATAGTTTTATTTTTATACTATACCAACAACAAAAAAGCATTTAAATTATTTGAATTTCATAATGTTAGTAGACTACATGTTAAATGATATACCGGGTGTCCCAGATAACTTTTCCAGCATGGGGATTTCAGTATCTATAAGAGATACAGGTTTGGTTTAATCAGATGAATTATTTGTAAGAAGGGGGTGAGTATTATTACACCAAAAAATATTCATAATTCTATGTGGTTTAGGCGGTATATCAGAAACACTGAAAATTCAGAATTTCTTTAAATTGCCTTTTTTCAAAGTAGATAGGTACTTTTTGTAGGCGGTTTCTTTAAGCACTTTTTTGTGTAGAATTGACGTGTATTTAGATTTTTTATATCACTTTTAGTTTCCGAGTTACGAGCCCTAACTTTAGTTTTTCTTATGGACAACAAAATTGACTAAAGCATATTTGAACGTGTTTTTTTACTCTACTTTACAACGATATGTCACTTGCCACATTTATTTTTGAAATGATGTACTAAATGCCAGTGATATTTATGAAGTATTTTATTACAAACATTTAAGTGAGCCACGAAAAACAAAATTTGTAAACAACAATCAAAATAAATGAATATTTGAAAACAATGAACTATATTTAAAAAAATATATTATAATTTTTTGTCGATAATAATAAGTAATGTTGTAGAGTAAAAAACACATTCAAATATGTATAGTCAACTTAGTGGCCCATAAGAAAAACTAAAGTTAGAGCTCGTAACTCATAAACTAAAAGTGATATAAAAAATCTAAATACACCAATCAATTCTACATAAAGAAGTGCTTTAAGAAACCATCTACAAAAAGTACCTTTCTACTTTGACAAAAAAGTTATACCCATTTAAAGAAATTCCGAATTTTCAGTTTCTTAGGTATACCGTCTAAACCACATAAAATTATGAATATTTTTGGTGTAATAATACTCACCCCTTTCTTACAAATAATTGATCTCATTTAACCAAACCTGTATCCCTTATAGATACTGAGATCCCCATTCTGGAAAAGTTATCCGGGACACCCGGTATATTGTATGAAAAAAAAAAGGATAATAGGATATTCAACATTTTCATTTTGATTGTTTATTTGGAAATATGTAAATATATTTAATTACATTTATACTGTTATATTTATTAAATACTATATACATATAAAACTAATTTGGTATTTTCCATTTTCAGGTATGGTCGAGCTCTTATCTATTAGTGAACAAAGTAAGTTATAGATAGGGAGCTTTGTACTTTCTTATGTTTATGAAATATTATATTACGTCTCATCATACCTATGGCAAACACATACACTGTGCAATCTCTGAAGTACGTATAAGAAAATCCCATGACACTCAGGCTTAATCATTTGAAATATAAATTTAAATCTTTTTTTCAAGATTTGTTTTATTTTGGAAAAATTAATAGAACATAAATTATAGATAATAATATTACCTACAATTTCTAACTTGACCATTTTTCTTTCATTCGTACTGTTTCAAAAATAATTAGAAAAATTCAAAAATTGACACCAGCAAACATCAGTAGCGGTAGTGTTTCCAAATTCCCGGGAATTTTCCAACGCCGGGAATCGGGAACAAGAAATCGCAATTCCCGGGAATTCCCGGGAAAAACGGGAATTCTCGAAATTTATATACATATTTTTTTACATTTTCATAGCTTCTCTTAAAAATTAATAATAAGAACAATAAAAAATTAAGAACACTTTTTGAATTTTAATATTAATCGGTGATTATCTAAAAACAATACTATTACATTTAAAGAAAAAAATTGTTAATTGAAAATTATAAAGAAAGAAATAATGAGGCATAGATATAATAATGCTTTGGATGAAGAAAATATTATATAAAATAGAAAAATAGTCTAACAATAAGTGGAAGCAGGAATTATTTTATATTAGAAATAAATTTTTTTTTTAATTAATTTTTTTTTTTTTAATTTGCTGTCTCTAGCAAAATGCACCCGAAAGTGAGCACCCCCTCTACAAATGGGCAGTAGTAACACAATATAAAGTTATAAAAGCAAATACTATTTTAATAGAATTTTAAAAACAAACAAATATACCAAGTCTTATTGTTAGTTTAGAGTTTAGACTCTATCTAACCTCTAAACAATCATTGAATGCAAACTGACAATTTGAATTTTTACTATAATAAACCTTTTCTTTTTAACTTTAAAATGCATTTTTTATTCTTTCTCAGAAAAATACAATGCACAAACAACTAAAACAATCCTTACAAGAATTGCAAGCTAGTAAGATCATTTTAAATTACATCCTGATGTACCAAACAAAAATTTAACTTCCAATCCATATTCTTAACTAAAAGTACATACCATACATTATTGAATATAATAACAATATAAGTGCCCCTACAGTTGAAAGTATATATTTCAATGATTATTTTTATTTCCCGAAATTCCCGAGAAATAATTTTATTTTTCCCGGGATTCGGGAACTGAAAAAACTACAAAATTTCCCGGGAATTCCCGGGAGGAAACACTAAGTAGCGGTACGCGAGCTGTATTCATGTGAGGTCATGCGAATTGCTATCTTCAGATTTTCTCGTTTTCCGAGACAGCAATGCTATTGTCGTACGTTTCTGATCTGTCAATGGATTTACATAAGTAACATCTGTATCCGGTTAAATCTGCGCTTTTCAAAAATATCAGATAGTCTTCCCATTCAAAAATGCATCTTAAATATAAAATTTCACCCTTCTATGATTTGTCATATCTGAATTACAGCGTCTACAGGTCAAAATGAATAATTACAGAAAAAAGTCGGCTTAGGAGTAGATACTTATAGTGACCACATATTATTCGTATTATGAAATAAAATGGGCAAGTGCGTGCTGGGCACGCACTTGATAGGGTTCCATAGTCATTCTCACTACAATTTATTTAAAAAGAGTTATTTCTATATTTTCGTGACTGAAGGGTAAAAATCAAAAAGTCATTTGACTTTTGTTATTGCATTTTAGGAAACCTAACAAATGGGGTAAATGAAAAAAAATGTGAGTTCACTTTTTAGTCTATGAAACGGGGGTTCAAAATATTTTTAACAATGTTCGTTATATATTTCAATGAAACTATTAGTTAAAAACTACATTCTGATTTTATTCAGATTTGTTTAATCGATTGTTTAGAAAATAGAGGGGGGGGACGCTCTGACGACATTAAAAAGCAAATATATCGTGACTGAAGGTTTAAAATCATAAAGTTATTTCACATTTCTTATTGTATTTTAGGAGACGTATCAAATAACATCCCATTTAATGGGGTAAGTGGGAAAAATGTTAGTTTACTTTTTAGTCTATAAAAGGGGGGTCCAAATATTTTTGACAATGTTCGTTATAATTTAAAATAAAACATAATTAAAAGTAGTTCACAATAGTCATGAGTGTCATGTGACTTTCTCATACGTATCACAGATATTAAAAAGTATACTTGTTTACCATAGACTTTCTTATACGTAATACTGAGAGTGAACAGTGTGGCTGATTCTAAATAATTATTTAAAAAAAGTATTTCTGGCTAATTGTAAATCAAAAATGTTGGAGAAAAAAATGTAGGAGGAATAAATTATATATAATAACATATATTTTTATTAATTTGTTACATAATGTAGAGAATAATATTATCTATACAATTTATAGTTTATGTCTCATTAATTTTAATCTATCTTTTATTAGTTGGTCAGAAATATGTTTTAATAAAATAAGAATCACGTAAATTATTAATTGTCAATAATACGTTTAAGAAAGTCCCATGGATATATAGTCGAATCAATGAAGGTTTTTACTTCGGAACCCTCAGAAACATCACCGATTTTGATGAATTTTTTTTTAAAATGTTCGTTATACTATACTATTTGAAATCAGAAACATTCCAGCCGTCGGAATAAAAAAATTATTTTTTTTTGCTCAAAAAAAATTGTATATAAAAAATATAAATAAAAAATTTATAAATAAAAAATAATTCAACTTTATTTGTGAAAAGAAACACCGCGAATACACATTTCTATCAAAATTTTCAATAAATTTAGACAAAAATAAAAAAAAACTTTTGGAAAATTTCGTGAAAATTCCCGAAAACTCCTTATTTTGACAACGTATTCTAATTCAGCGACCCTCAAAACCCCTATAGGTAAAAAAAAATTGTCGAAAACCGGACTTAATATATGAAACCAGTAAATTATACAAATTTTCAAAATTTGGAGGGGAGGGGTTAAATCCGACGACTAGAGTGTTTCTGATTTCAAATAGTATGGTATAACGAACATTAAAAAAAAATATCAAAATCGGTGCTGTTTCTGAGGGTTCCGAAGTTTTGGCCATTTTCAAGCATCATTGACTCGACTAATAATTGTTTGTACAAGTAGAATATAAATTGTATGTTACTAATTATAAACTGATTTTTTCTGCAGAATGCAATGAATATGGATCAATAGAAAATAACTGCGACTTCCAGCAAGAATATGTACCTGGTTTAATTAAGGCAAAGCCTAAAGAATTTCCTCATGTTGTAAGTTACAAAATGGAATTGGATTTCATAGAACAGTAAATTTTACCTTTACTTTCTAAACTGGACGTGATAACTTTAGCTTAAAAAATATACAGGGTGTTGAAAAAAGATGGATACTCGACAGGGAGGAATTATCAGGAAAAATGATCCAGACAAAAATGATAGCATTTTTTCCTAGCTATCACATGGAGATGCCAGTTGTGGGGGAGGAGGATTTTTTAAATGGAAACCCCATATTTTTATAACAGATTTCGATTCCCTGGCCTAAAATACCCCGGAAACCGTTAAAATATTTTTTTTGCCACCCACCCCCCAAAAACTTCCGAGAATCATCAGCGATGTAATTTTGTCCCATCTTGATATAGTGAGAAGTTGCCCCCACGGTTTTTGTGTGAGGGGAAACATTTTTCAGACATTAGAATTTGTTGTTCTCTCATTTCCTACCGAGATGGGGCAACTTTCCAAGTGTACCCATTTTTTTTCAACAGCCTGTATATAAAAGTTAAAAAAACTCATATCATTAAAAAAATACCTTTATTATATTTTAGGCTTTAATTGGTTTCGGAGAAAAAGATTCTATATCTTGGAATTGCAATGGATTTCTAATAAGTGAAAGATATGTACTTACAGCCGCTCATTGTGCCACTAGTCGCTTGTAAGTATTTATAAATAATGTCGGGTATTATAAAGAATTTATTCTAGACAAAAAGGAAAGCTAATGCTATCTGCGAGGTGTCAATTTATTATGAATGTGTGTAGGATTTCAGATACATATACAGGATGTCCAAGATAAGCGTGAAATGCATGGGCATTTCCTAAACGGTGAGAAACACAGATTTGGTGAAATGTGATTAATTATTTGTAAAGAAAGGGTGAGTATTACTAGTTACATCAAAAAATATTTATAATTTTATGTGGTTTAGGCGGTACATAAAAAAAAGAAAATTTAGAATTTCTTAAATGGCTATAACTTTTTTGTCGAAGTAGATAGGTACATTTTGTTTGCGGTTTCTTAAAGCAATTTTTCGTGTAGAATTGATTGTTGTATTTAGAATTTTTATATTACTTTTAGTTTCCGAGTTATAATAAGTCCTAACTTTAGTTTTTCTTATGGGCAACTAAGTTGACTTTAGTATATATTTTTTGAACGTATTTTTTACTCTACCTTACAAAGATTAACAAGGGGAACGTAAGAAGTGCCATAGCCCGATTTACCTGAAACTTCGCTTGGTGGAAGAGGGGTCATAATAAGCGAACATGTGTTCGACCTAGCTGCTAACACTCAACCGTTTCCGAGAAAATGACGATCAAAATCATTCGATGTATTCGATGTTCCATATAAACCCTTTTAGCGCGCGTCAGTGTAACTGAAGAGATGGCACAGAGGCTAGTGTCTCGGTTTCACGTTTTTCGGTCCCGGGTTCGAAACAGAATTTTTTTTATTTTTTTTTATTTTTTATTTTTTAACCCAGGATACAGGTATATAATAATGTATATAATCAGGCCCGGATTTAGAAAAATGCCGCCCGTAGGCAGTCTCGAAAACTTCCGCCCTCTTATTTTATTTGAACAAAAATAAAAAAAGTATATTATGTAAAATTTACTTTAAAAAAATATGAACACCTTTTTTTTAGTTTCCGCCAAAATTTGCCGCCCCTTAATTTTTGCCGCTCTAGGCACGTTAAAAAGATTTTTAATGCTTGAAAACCATCCACACAAATATTATATAATATCATAAATACATAAAACTCATTATATTTTACAGTTATTATTACGCCTTGTATCCTGGGTAAAAAAAAAAAATAAAAATTAAAAAAAAAAATTCTATCGGGTTTCGAACCCGGGACCGAAAAACGTGTAGCCGAGACACTAGCCTCTGCGCCATCTCTTCAGTTACGCTGACGCGCGCTAAAAGGGTCCATATGGAACATCGAATGATGATTTTGATCGTCATTTTCTCGGAACCGGTTGAGTGTTAGCAGCAAGGTCGAACATATGTTCGCTTATTATGACTCCTCTTCCACCAAGCGAAGTTTCAGGTAAATCGGGCTATGGCACTTCTTACGTTCCCCTCGTAAGTCACTTGTCATATTTATTTTCCAAAATAAGTCGAAATACTAAATACTATTGATATTTATAACGCATTTTATTACAAACATTTAAGTAGGCCGCAAAAAAATTGTTAAACAAAAATCACTATAAAAACAATCAAAATAAACGAATAGTTGAAAATAATAAACTATTACAAAAAAATATTCTTACTTTTTTTCGATAGTAAATATGACATCTGATATCGTTATAAAGTATAGTAAAAAACACGTTCAAATATGCTATAGCTAGTATAGCATATAGTAATGCTAAAGTAAGGGCTTGTAACTCGAAAACTAAAAGTGATATAAAAATTCTAAAGAAACCAATCAATTCTACACAAAAAGTGCTTTTAGAAACCGCAAACAAAAAGTACCTATATACTTTGACAAAAAAGTTATAGCCATTTAAATAACTTTTCAATTTTTGGGTATAGTATTAGTATATATTTTTTTGATTTAGTAATACTCACCTCTTCTTTACAAATAATTCATCTTATTTAATTAAATCTGTATCTGATACCGTTTATGAAATACCCATTTATTTTACTCTTATCTTGAACAACCTGTATAGCATGTCACTTAAACATACTGACAAACATACAGGAATTATCATGGACATAATTATTATTATTTTTTTCAATAAACCCATGTTCGCAAACGAGCCGTTTTAACAGTAAAGAAAAATAAAATATCCCACACAAATGCAATGAATTTTGCCTTATAGATTACATTTTTTGTGGAAATAATAGTTCAAAGTGTGCTAATCAAAAGTTGTAAAGGATGCAACCCACGAATTCATACTTTTTCTGCTCAGGGTGGTATCGAAACATTTTATATTTAATAGGTACATGATTTTATGTTTGTATTTATTTTTTTCTCCTATCCTAAAGTTCAACTTTTGAGAAAAATTTGAAAGTAATAAAAAGTGTTTTGAACTAGTCAGTGAACACAAACTATATTTTTAGAACATTTGGTGATATTTTTTTAATTTTTTTGTTAGGTACTTTTTTTTATAAAATTAAAAGTTATTAAAAAAATATTTGTCTAGATAATTCTAATAAAATATTATCCATTGCAAAATTTTCAAAATGTTGATCCTTTAGTATAATAAACGTAAATAAACGATATGGAAAACCATACCTGACTAATCTAACCAGGAAGACTATACAGGCTGTCCCATTTTAAGTGCACATCTCTAATAACTTTTTATGATGAAATGTTATCAAAAAACTGTTCAGATAAAAGTTACACGGTTGGGAGGGGGACATAGACATACTTGGATGAAATTTTTGTAGGTGGTGTTTTCAGGGTGATATGAAGGTCAACATCATTTTTTTAAATAGGAACCTATAGTTTTTATCAAGTAATTTTATTTTACGTGAAAAACACGTATCTTTCATTGAAAACTTTTTTTGTACAACTTAAACCTTTCCAAGATATCTAACAAAATAATTCGAAATTTTGAACTTTCAATATTTTTTTACTCACAAACCATCAGGTTTAAGGAAAAAGTATAAAATATAAAAAATGTTTATTTTGGTCTAATAAAATTTAAAGAATTATTATAATTTTTTGAACACATTTTTTTGCTTAAATAAAATAAATAAATTGAAAAAGTTTTAAAATTTTAAAAATAATTATTCTAGTCTTCTAATTTGTGAGATAGTAATACTCACCAACTCCTAATCCGATTAGCACCAAAATCAATAGGTCAGTAGTACACACTTAGACAAACATTTCCCTCAAAAATAATTCAAATCGGTGCATATTTGCAGTAGTTATCGTGAACGAGCAATTTTTTTAATCCAGACACAGGCACAGCCGCCATGCGAAAATAAACTTTTCTTTACGTTTTGAAAGTAGTACCTATAATAAGAATCTGCTCTTATCACGGAAACAATTTTTCGAGGGTATTACAATACTTCTATTTCCCTCGGAACATAGAAGTAAAATAATGAAGTGTCCTCAATCATAGATTTTCATAAGTTGTAACCAACGATTGTCTTAGATATGTTCAAGGAAAACGAAGAAAACCCTACATTGTTAATTTGCAGAGTAACAGAAAAATGGCCAAACGCAACCTTTATATACTCAGACGGCTCAAGATCGGAAGATCACGTGGGATCTGCATACTACAATATCAATAATTGGAAATCCCTTTTAGTAAACATATCACATTCACACTCTATATATTCAGCTGAGGCGTACGCTATCAAACGAGCACTGGAGGACCATATAAAGGAGGACGCAATGCAAGTAATAATTGTAACAGATTCAAAAAGTGTTCTTATGAACCTGAGAGAAAGGAATACAAAAACTAATTATCTCATCGTGGATATCCTACGGTTGATAATGGAATACAAAGAGCTTAAGAAAAAGTTGGCATTTGTATGGTGCAAAAGCCATGTTCGTGTACCAGGAAACGAGAGAGTAGACGAATTAGCTCGACTAGCCAAATCTCTACCAACTGTATACGTTCCTACAACGCACCCAGACTTAAGAGCCGAAATAAAAAAAACAGGCTAACGACTCATGGCAAAATGAATATACAATATCGATAGCCACTAAGGGACAGTGGTATGGAAGAATCCAGCCAAACATCCCCTCAAAAACATGGTACCAATTTGAAAATAAGCCCCGAAGATTGATTACAGCTCTAATCAGGTTAAGATTTAACCAGGCTCGTACGCCTCATTATTATCTGTACAAAATAAATGTTAAACCATCACCTCTATGCATCTGCGACAACTACTCTATAGCTAACCTAGAGCACCTATTCATGGAATGCCCAGTGTACGCAAATCAAAGGACAACCCTGACTAATAATCTAAAAAAGAAAAAAATAGAAATTACCAACCTTCAACAACTGCTTTCACAACCAAAATCATACGACGATATTATGAATTTTATAATTCAATCAAATATGGCTATATGAGTAGATAAACGTTATATGTATCACAATCCTTAGTGATCCCCAAACTTATCTTCAACAATCTTCAACAACAACAACCATTACAACTAATGATCATCATACTTTGAACTATTATTTCCTCAAGTTACAAAAAATTTCAACCAAAATGTAAAATTCATTGATTTTATGTGGGGTCCTTTCTTTTGATCGACTGTTAAAACGGCTCGTTTGTGGACATGATTTACTAACAAAAATCGATTGTTTTAATGTCTTTGACAACTTCTGAAAGTTTTTCGATATGTTTACGGTACATCCTGTATAGCAGCTATTTCCAAACTGGGAGGCGCGCCTCCTTGGTGAAGCGCAGACTAGTACAAGAGAGGCGCGAAAAATTTAACAGAAGTGTAATTTTCATAACATAACATCTACACTCGACAAATTAATTAAGGGGACACCTAAAAAATAGCATGTTTTCAAATGCTTGTAACTTGGTCAAAAATTAATTTTTTTCTAAACTTTTTTATTATTAAATTGAGCAAATTTACTCTACTTTATGATGGTCTAATTCGTTCCTCAACATCTTTTAATTTTTTAACTTTTTTATGTAAATATATAAATTAAAAAAAAAACTGCATATTTTGACACTTGATGTAGAGTGCATCTATGTAGAAAATGAAATTTTGAAATAACCTTTTTGTAGAGAATTTTAATACCTTCAAATTTATTATGGTGCGAAAAAAATGTGACAAAAATTCGCAAAAGTATTACAGTTTTAGTGAAAATCAGGAAAAAATAATTCAAATGAATATAGCCGGAGTAATTTTGGTGGTACAGAAAATAAATAAAAATAAAAATGAAGCTCAAAGTATCACCTTTCAGATTATGCAATGTAATGAAAGATTTTTTTATGAATTACAAAAAATATTCAAACTTTAAACATAATAGAAAATATGAGTAATTAGACAGTAAAATTAAAACAAAGAATACATACCCTAAACATTACATTTTAGGTGGCCCGAGCTAGAGGTCTCATTAACAATACATGTTCTTTATAATTCATTTTTATTTTTTTAAATAGGACCATATTACGAGAAGATATTCAACTTTGATGTCTCAACATCAGAAAACCCAAAAAAATCACAAATTGCAAAAATTTTAAATTTTTTTTGTAAAATAAAGCAGGTCATGGAATGTTTACGAAGTCAAAAAATACTTATTTTTACTAAATATTTATTTTTACATGCACAAATGAATGTATACAGTAAGCACACATATTTAGGTACAATTTTAAAACTATATGGATCATTTTGGGTTATTATTTCAGTAAATTTTTTGACTTCTTAAAATTTTTCATAAGCTGCTTTATTTCGAGAAAAATTTCAATAAATTCCAATTTGTAATTTTTTTGGGTTTTCTGATGTTGAGACATCAAAGTTGAATATCTTCGCGTAATATGGTCCTATTTAAAAAAATAAAAATGAATTATAAAGAACATGTATTGTTAATGAGACCTCTAGCTCGGGCCACCTAAAATGTAATGTTTATGGTATGTATTCTTTGTTTTAATTTTACTGTCTAATTACTCATATTTTCTATTATGTTTAAAGTTTGAATATTTTTTGTAATTCATAAAAAAATCTTTCATTACATTGCATAATCTGAAAGGTGATACTTTGAGCTTCATTTTTATTTTTATTTATTTTCTGTACCACCAAAATTACTCCGGCTATATTCATTTGAATTATTTTTTCCTGATTTTCACTAAAACTGTAATACTTTTGCGAATTTTTGTCACATTTTTTTCGCACCATAATAAATTTGAAGGTATTAAAATTCTCTACAAAAAGGCTATTTCAAAATTTCATTTTCTACATAGATGCACTCTACATCAAGTGTCAAAATATGCAGTTTTTTTATTTATTTATATAATTACATAAAAAAGTTAAAAAATTAAAAGATGTTGAGGAACGAATTAGACCATCATAAAGTAGAGTAAATTTGCTCAATTTAATAATAAAAAAGTTTAGAAAAAAATTAATTTTTGACCAAGTTACAAGCATTTGAAAACATGCTATTTTTTAGGTGTCCCCTTAATTAATTTGTCGAGTGTATATCTACCGGGTGTCCCAGATAACTTTTCCAGCATGGGGATCTCAGTATCTATAAAATATACAGCTTTGGTTAAATGAGATGAATTATATGTATGAAAGGGGTGAGTATTATTGCATCAAAAAATATTCATAATTCTATGTGGTTTAGGCGGTATACCCAAAAAACTGAAAATTCGGAATTTCTTTAAATGGCTATAACTTTTTTGTTTAAATAGATAGGTACTTTTTGTTTGCGGTTTCTTAAAGCACTTTTTTGTGTAGAACTGATTGGTGTATTTAGAATTTTTATATCACTTTTAGTTTCCGAGATACAAGCCCTAACTTCAGTTTTTCTTATGGGCCGCTAAGTTGGCTATAGCATATTTGAACGTGTTTTTTACTCTACTTTACAACGATGTGTCACTTGCCATATTTATTATCGAAAAAAAATTATAATATATTTTTTCAAATAGTTCATTGTTTCAAATATTCATTTGTTATTTTAATTGTTGTTATTGTGATTTTTCTGTACAATTTTTGTTTTTCATAGCTCACTTAAAAGTTTGTAATAAAATACTTCATAAATATCACTGATATTTAGTATTTCGACTTTTTTTCGATAATAAATTTGGCATGTGACATATCGTTGTAAAGTAGAGTAAAAAACACGTTCAAATATGATATATTCAACTAAGTGGCCCATAAGAAAAACTAAAGTTAGAGCTTGTAACTCGGAAACTAAAAGTGATATAAAAATTCTAAATACACCAATCAATTTTACACAAAAAAGTGCTTTAAGAAACCGCAAACAAAAAGTACCTATCTATTTTAACAAAAAAGTTATAGTCATTTAAAGAAATTCCGAATTTTTAGTTTTTTGGGTATACCGCCTAAACCACATAGAATTATGAATATTTTTTTATGTAATAATACTCACCCCTTTCATACAAATAATTCATCTCATTTAACCAAACCTGTATCTGTTATAGATACTGAGATCCCCATGCTGGAAAAGTTATCTGGGACACCCGGTATAAAAGAGTTTGTCCTTAACCACTCACTCACTCACTCATATATCAACGTACAGCCCAAACCCCTGGACCTAGAAACGTGAAATTTCGTAGGTGCCTTCATTTTATGATGTAAGCACCCACTAAGAAAGGATTTTTCGAAATTCAACACCTACGGGGTTAAAACGGGGTGTCAAAATTTGTATAATTTTTTTTGTTCGTATTTAATTGAAACTTTTAAATACTCTATAATACAAATAATGAAACAGTTATTTCAGCACTTCCCAAAATTTAACCCCTAAAGTGTTAGGGGGGTGGAAAAATTTGTAAGATATTTTTTTCGTATTCACCGAATGAAACATGACATAAGTAGGTACTCTACAAGATAAATAGCATTAACGAAAATTCAACCCCTATGGGAATGAGGGAGGGGTAAAATTTGGATGTATTTATATATTCATAACTGTTTATGATTTTAAGGTAAATTCGGACATATTAATATTCAATTAAAAAATGAAAGCTTGACATTTAACCCCTAACAGCATTGGACGGGGACGAGGATGGATTTAGATATGTTTGTCTGTATACCTGCTTTAGTTATAAAAGTAAATTCGGGCAAAATAGTCCTCTATTAAAATTAAAATTTCGACATTCCGCTCATAATGGCGGAGGTAGACAGGGTGTGTGTTTTTGATATGTATATCTGTATAGCTGCTTAAGTTATAATGGTGGAGTCGGGCAAGATAATCTGCAATAAAAAAAAATCGATATTCAACACCTAATGGCGGGGGTAGGCAGGGGGTGGGTTTTTGTTATTTTTAACTAAGATCCGAGATATTTACGATTTTTTATAGGTTATGAATAAAAATTCGAAATTTACGCGAGTGAAGCCGCGGGATTCTGCTAGTTAAGATATATAATGTAAATTAAAAAAAAATGTTTTATATTTTCTTATAAATAAACGAAATATTATTATTTTAAATAGGTATATTATCTGTTCCTGAAAGGCACGTTGCTGTTTTGTTTTAGACTAACAATTATTAAAAACGAAAAACTGATACAAAAACTTAGTATGCGATACTTCGAACAAAAAGTTCACAATGAAACCTTAGTTCAGTTTTGGTTGAATCGAAGTGAAGAATATAATACTTTTTTTATTTTTTGTATTTACATTTTATACCTTTTAAAAATGTGTCTATTATTTAAAAAAATAATAGGAGAGGGGCGGGGTAAGATTGCATTTTTTTAAGGGAGGCGCAGTTACATAAAGTTTGGAAACCACTGCTGTATAGTATGTAAATATGCTATAAATAACAATAAGGACTATACAATTGATTACAGCAATTAGTGAACTGTCATTTGTATTTAATTCGTTACGAAAATCATATTTTGTGTGGTGTAAATTACAAAAATTGGTTATATTCTTTACTTATGTATTAATTATTCAAAAAATGCTCGTATGTTATAATCATCTTATAAAACACTTGTGGGAGGATTGAACCCCTTGCCCCCCCCCCCCCTAACTACGCCACTGCTAGAGCAAATTATAGTTACAATTATAATACCAGACATAAAATGTGTTTCAATAAATAATTAGGTTAATTTGTTATTTTTAGGGGTGAACCAAAATGGGTTCGTTTTGGAGAGTTAGATATCAAATCAACTACTGAAGATGTGCAAATACAAGATTTAAATGTTGAAGAAATAACTGTTCATCCTGATTACAAAGGTTCACAAAAGTATAACGATATCGCTATAATTCGTTTAGACAAAGATGTAACAATTACATCTTATATACGTCCTGCTTGTCTTCAAACATTGCAGGAATTTTCTAGTCAGAATTTGATTAATTCTGGTTGGAGGATAATCGATTTTCAACCTGCAGACAATATGATGAAGGCTACTTTACAAAAGTATAGTAATGAAGAATGTAATGCTGTGTTTAATAACAAGAATAATAAAAGATTGAGGAATGGGATTGTATCATCACAAATATGTGCTGGAAGTCCATATCCAAATAATGAAATTTGTCGGGTAAAATCGGAATTTGTTTAGCTAGATACCTAGAGTTTAGACTAGTCTAGAGTCTATGTATAGGGCCGGCATCAGTCTAGGCTTCGGTATGTCGTACTAGACACTCGAAAAATTTGCGTGTGTCGAATTACCCATCAGAGATTGGGTAAGCATTTAATTTCTTCAATGAAAAAAATTAAAGTAGTTCAATCTCTGAATAACAGTTTCGATACTGATTCATCCAGATTTTTAAAATTTTTATAATCGGGCAAAGTATAAAAACAGAAACCGAGAATATTATTAGATTTTACAAAAACGATTTTGGTAAAGACAGATTAATTAGTGACAGAGACATGTTCATTGATTTGACGACAAGAAGTTATACAAAAATTGAAAAGTTGAAGGATATCGTGACTTTTTTTACGTGATAACGAGGGGTGGTGCATGGGAATCGTACCCGAATACGTATGTTTTATTCGATGTACCTATCGTCTTGAACAATTACCGAAGTTTTTCATTCCTGTGTCGAATGAAAAATTATCTTTGTTCAACAATGATGCAAGACCGATTAAATCATATGGCTTTGATCCACATTTATTCAGAATAAGTTGACAATTTAGACATTGAATAACTAATGGACGAATTCATCGTTAATAAAAATAATAACGACTGTTTTCGCCTTATCGCAGAATAATTAATGTACTTCGAAATAATTGAGTCCAATATTATGAATAAAAAGCTAATTTGAATTTTGATTTGTAGAATCATTGATAATTTTTAATGTTTGAAAAACCATATTTAAAAAAAACTCCAACTTCACCCTCCCCCCCCACTTTTTTAGTATGTCGACACTAGAAATTTATCTGTTCTGCCGGCCCTGATTTGTATACTTATATTAAGAAACTACTGTTTTCGTTATATAATTAATAATTATATAAAATTCTTATTTTTGTATTCAGGAATTCTAAAAAGATTTTGTGCCTTTCTGAACACATGCCAAACTCCATTCTATATTAGTTGTACTAGACAACGTATGGAGAATGTATCATTTATGTACATATATGTATGTTGTTATAGGGTTCAGATGGATCACCACTCCAAATACATCATCCAAAATTCCGTTGTATGTACACTGTCGTTGGACTAAGTTCATTTGGTTATCTTTGTGGTATTGCCAATGTTCCCAGTGTATACACAAGAATCTCGAACTACGTACCTTGGATTGAAAAAATTGTTTGGCCTAACATGTCACATATCGGTAAAGTATTAGTGATTTTAAGGACAATATTATCTCAAAACATTTTTATACACTGTATAGAAAAAGTAAACTGATTCCACAAAATTCTACAAAAAATAGTCGGTTTTTACTTCGGAACCCTCAGAAACAGCACCGATTTTTATGATTTTTTTTAAATGTTCGTTATACCATACTATTTGAAATCAGAAATATTCCAGCCGTCGCGTCGGACTCAAAAAAAATTATTTTTTTTTGCTAAAAAAAATGTATATTAAAAAAGTTTTTTTCGAGGATAATTGAGCAAAAGTGTTTTTTTTTTATAACTAAGTTGAATAAATTTTATTTGAGGAAATGAGCAAAAAATTTTTTTTAATTTTCATTGGCAAACGTTCCATTATTTAAATAATTTGCTTGGTAAATTATCGTTGACATTTTGACGCAAAAATTCATAAATTAATATACATATTTAGAATTAATTGAATATTGATGAAATTTAGCAAAATCGTTTGAAATACCCTTATTTAATAGTAGTAAATTTTAGAGCACGTTACTTGCATTAATAATCATTTTACAGCAAGTTTTGCTCCGAAATTTCGTATCCGCTCACGCCGCGAATAAAATAATAAACGTTTGCCGTTTTGCAAATAAACAAACAATTTTGTCCAAAAGAATTGTAATTATTTGAGATGTATTTACCTAACGTTTCTGAAAGTTTTAGCTCTCTAGGATTATTATTTTCAACTCTAGAGCAGTTTATTCTTTAGATTTTTTGCGCGTCAGCTATAATCGTTTACTCTGTAAAAAATATTTATTGATTTTTTATAAAATTTTGCATAATTGTTCGAATTACTTTAATTTAGCAGTACACAAATTAAGAGCACGTCATTAACATTATTTATCATTTTACAACTACTTTTTCCTACGAAATTTACTATCCACTCGTGTCGCGTATAGAAAATAAACGTTTGCCTTTTTGCAAATAAACAAACGATTTTTTCCAAAAAAATTGTACTTATTTGAGATGTACAGTATTTACCTAATGTTTTTGAAAGTTTTAGCCCTTTTGGTTTATTATTTTCAATTCTATAGCAATATATTCCTCAGATTTTTCGCGCGTCAGCGGCACGTTCGTCGACAAGATCCTTTTACTCTGTTAAAAATATTTACTGAATTTTGATGAAATCTTATAGCTAGAGAGCTCGTGAACCCTCCGAGTAACCTTCGTCCTGTAAGGCTAGTAATTTTTTTAGTAGCGAGTCATAGCATACTAAGTACGAAAACCACGACCTGGCAGGCATCAGCCCTGCACATCATCAGCCCTTATATTTTTTAAAGTGTGAATAAAATTTAAAAAAAAAAACTTGTCGCTGTAAGCTTCAAATTTTAATATGATTTAGTTCTTTTACTGTAAAGTATAAAAAAAAATTGACAGGCGATTTCAACGAGCACAAGTACCTGACAGGTGAATCGAAAGGTGTGCAGTATATGATTCAAAATAAGGATTTAAACTCGGAATGAAAGATAATAAGCTACAAACTTGTATACATCTTTGTTTTGACATTTTATAAGTTGGCTCAAAAGTCACATAGTATCTCGTGTCCGCAAGTCAAGATATTCAAGGTCAAAGGTCACAAAAAACGGTTTTTTGTAAATATCTTGTTTTCTTGGCTCTAAATGACATTTTGAGTTATTAGAGAAGTTGTAGAGCATAAAATTCTCTACAAATTTGGTATTAAGCAATATTTTATACATTTAAACGTTCTTGAGGTAGAGTGCAAAGAGCGGAGAGCGCTTAGCCGTATGGGCCGTATATACAGAGTGATTCAGCACTGTCGTGCCAAACTTAAACAGTAGATTGAAAAAAATATTTTAAGCAAAAAACACCCAATAAATATGTGTCCGGAAATTTCTCGTTAGGGAACTACAGCCCTCCAAATATTTACCTTAAATTGAGTTTTTATTTAATATCTAGAGAACCCTTTGTGAAAAAATTTTGAAATTTGGTATTCTGTTTAGTAATAATAAGTGTTATCGATTTCTCATATTAACTAGTTATAATTTAGACCAGGGATGTATGGGGCCAGTGGGCTCATCGATTGTTATCTAGTATTTTTTTCTTCTTTAATATTTTTATAATATTGGGCACTTATTTAAGCTTATATGACACAAAATACACAAAAAAATAATTTGCTTATTTTTCATAGGATAATCCGTTTTCGAGAAATATCGATGGAAAAGAAAGCATGCAGAATTTAACTTAATACTAATGCTCCAAATTACAAAAAATAAATGTATATTCTTGTTCTATGATTAAAGGTAAGAAAAAAAGTTTATATAAAGAAACCTCCTAATATGAATCCTCTAAGATCTATAGCCAGTTGTATAACTGTAGTATGTTCATTAAATTGGACAAAAAAACGAAACTAAAAATGGCTATTTGTTGATAAGGATGCGTTTTTTTGAGGTATGTTATGTTAACTTTTTGTCTTAATTTTTATCATAGAAGAAAAGAATATACATTTATTTTTTGTAATTTGGAGCATTAGTATTAAGTTAAATTCTGCATGCTTTCTTTTCCATCGATATTTCTCGAAAACGGTTTATCCTATGAAAAATAAGCAAATTATTTTTTTGTGTATTTTGTGTCATATAAGCTTAAATAAGTGCCCAATATTATAAAAATATTAAAGAAGAAAAAAATACTAGATAACAATCGATGAGCCCATTGGCCCCATACATCCCTATTCTAAATTATAACTAGTTAATATGAGAAATCGATAACACTTATTATTACTAAACAGAATACCAAATTTCAAAATTTTTTCACAAAGGGTTCTCTAGATATTAAATAAAAACTCAATTTAAGGTAAATATTTGGAGGGCTGTAGTTCCCTAACGAAAAATTTCCGGACACATATTTATTGGGTGTTTTTTGCTTAAAATATTTTTTTCAATCTACTGTTTAAGTTTGGCACGACAGTGCTGAATCACTCTGTATATACGGCCCATACGGCTAAGCGCTCTCCGCTCTTTGCACTCTTCCTCAAGAACGGTTAAATGTATAAAATATTGCTTAGTACCAAATTTGTAGAGAATTTTATGCTCTACAACTTCTCTAATAACTCAAAATGTCATTTAGAGCCAAGAAAACAAGATATTTACAAAAAACCGTTTTTTGTGACCTTTGACCTTGAATATCTTGACTTGCGGACACGAGATACTATGTGACTTTTGAGCCAACTTATAAAATGTCAAAACAAAGATGTATACAAGTTTGTAGCTTATTATCTTTCATTCCGAGTTTAAATCCTTATTTTGAATCATATACTGCACACCTTTCGATTCACCTGTCAGGTACTTGTGCTCGTTGAAATCGCCTGTCAATTTTTTTTTATACTTTACAGTAAATGAACTAAATCATATTAAAATTTGAAGTTTACAGCGACAAGTTTTTTTTTTAATTTTATTCACACTTTAAAAAATATAAGGGCTGATGATGTGCAGGGCTAATGCCTGCCAGGTCGTGGTTTTCGTACTTAGTATGCTATGACTCGCTACTAAAAAAATTACTAGCCTTACAGGACGAAGGTTACTCGGAGGGTTCACGAGCTCTTGGACTATTACATAATTGTTTGAAATAATTTAATTTAGCAGTAAAAAAATTAAGAGCACGTCACTAGCATTATTTTTCATTTTACAACTAGTTAGGCTACGAAATTTACTATCCGCTCGTGCCGCATATAAGACAATAAACGTTTGCCGTTTTGCAAATAAACAAACAATTTTGACAAAAAAAAATATGCTTATTTAAAATACATTTACCTAATGTTTCTAAAAATTTTAGCCCTCTAGGTTCATTTTTTTAATGGTACAATGTTATTTATTACAAATTCAAAACTTTTTAAGGAAAATTTGGGAAATTTTTGTATAATTCAACTTTATTTGTGAAAAGAAACACCGCGAATACACATTTCTATCAAAATTTTCAATAAATTTAGACAAAAATTCAAAAAAACTTTTGGAAAATTTTCTGGAAAATTCCCGGAAAATTCTTATTTTGACAACGTATTCTTATTCAGCGACCCTCAAAACCCCTACAGGTAAAAAAATTTCGTCGAAAATCGGACTTAATATATGAAACCAGTAAATTATACAAATTTTCAAAATTTGGGGGGAGGGGTTAAATCCGACGACTAGAATGTTTCTGATTTCAAATAGTATGGTATAACGAACATTAAAAAAAAATAATCAAAATCGGTGCTGTTTCTGAGGGTTCCGAAGTTTTGGCCATTTTCGAGCTTCATTGACTCGACTACTAATGTTTCTAAAATTTTTAGCCCTCTAGGTAATTTTTTTTAAATGGTACAATGTTATTTATTACAAATTCAAAATTTTTGAGGAAAAATTGGGAAATTTCTGAAAAATTCCTGAAAATTTTTGTATAATTCAACTTTATTTGTGAAAAGAAACACCGCGAATACACATTTCTATCAAAATTTTCAATAAATTTAGACAAAAATTAAAAAAAACTTTTGGAAAATTTTGGGAAAATTCCCGTAAAATCCTTATTTTGACAACGTATTCTTATTCGGCGACCATCAAAATCCCGACAGGTAAAAAAATTTCGTCGAAAATCGGACTTATATGAAACCACTAACTTATACAAATTTTCAAAATTTGGAGGGAGGGGTTAAATCCGACGACTAGAATGTTTCTGTTTTCAAATAGTATGGTATAACGAATATTTTTAAAAAAATTGTATCAAAATCGGTGCTGTTTCTTAGGGTTCCGAAGTTTTGGCCATTTTCGACCTTCATTGGCTCGACTACTATTTAAAATTGTGTAAATTACCATTAATAGTAAAATGATGTAATTATAAATAAAAGAACAGTATGACTGTTTCATTTAATAGGGTTGGTAACAGTGGCGAGGCGTGATATTTTTACTAATTATTACATAACATTTATTATCATAAACACAAATATTTTGATGAAAAAAAATTATAAACTGTAATACATAATTATAATACATAAATATTACCCAAAAAATTATTTAACAATCGATATGTTATTTAAATATATACCATATAATGCCATATATTATATATATTTATATACTTATAATACTAGGTACTTATGGCACATTTTTATTTAAATTGAAATTCTAACCGTCTAAATTTTTTACAGAATTCATTAATTACATTGTTATAAAACTCATCACTTTTTTTAAGTTCGTCAAGTAATTCTTTTTCTATTGACATTAAAGCTAGAAAGGTTAATCTTTGTTTACCAATTGTGTTTCTAACATAAGACTTAATTCGCTTTAAAGCTGAAAAACTTCTTTCAACAGATGCAGATGTACTGGGTATTGTTAAAATTAGTGTAGTTAATTTAAATAATTCTAGCATCGCAACATTAATCTCTGTATTGAATAAATGTTTATGCAGTTCTAATACTGTTGTAGTATGTATGTAACGATGTCGAAGTGTATAATACTTTTAGTTCCGATTTTAAACGAATAAAATCAAATTTTGTGCCATATGAATTTTTTAAAGAAATGAATTCATTTTCAGGAAATTTGTTTTTGAAAATGGAAAATTTAGAAGGATCAACTAACTGAATGAATATCATATTATTAATATCATTAAATCTAGTGTTAATCTGCATTATAAAGCAGTCTAATATTTCGTAAAATAATTTTCTATAATAGTTTTCTTTTTCATTTGTTGGAATTCTTCTCTTATCAGGGTTATCAGATTGTTTACCTATACTCTATTGATATAAATCGTTGAAAAACGTATTTCTTATATCTTTAAAAGTATTTTCTAATTCTATAATTTTTTTGAACAAAAAGAAATGTCTATTTGTTTTTTTTTTTTTGTAAAATATCGAATATTACATCGGTATGTGGAAACACTTCTGAAAATAGTTTTAAAAGAAAAATAAATTCGAAATCTTTAAAAATCTTTATATACCCAAATGATTCTCTAATTGTTAAATCATCCCATTTTTCCGGATTATCTAAAATATTCTGAAACAATTCTAACATATCTTCATAATAATCTTGTAGAGTACATATTAATCTCGACGAATAATTCCAACGCGTTGGAGCTACATTGGGTAAACGTTTTTTTACTATTAAATCTAATAAATTAGTGCGTTTTGAGGATGAGCTGAAAAATGCAGCAACTCCATTCAATGTTACTAAAAATATTTTACACTCTTTAATGAATGAAACAGCTTGGGATAAAACCAAGTTTAATCGATGGCTGTAATAATGAATAAAAAAAGCTTCTGGATTTTTTTTTTATTTTGGCTTGAACCCCATTTAAATGCCCCGCTAATACTGCAGCACCATCATAAGTTTGAGCTACTACTTTGTTGGTGCAACCAAAGTCTTCAAAACTAGTAAAAAGTAAATCCGAAATTACACTAGCGCTTCTATTTGCACTTATATCAACAAAACCTACAAATCTTTCGTAACAAATGTCGTTATAAACATATCTATAAACTACTGAAAGCTGACAATAATGACTTACATCAGAAGTTTCATCAACTGATATTGCAACGTACAAGGATTTACTAATTGATTTTTTATTTCCTTTAATAAAATATTTCTAATATTTTCAATCAGAGACACGTTTAAATAAAATTTAGAAGAGATGGTGCAACGGTTTGGGTTCTAATGTCTTTCAATATTCTATTTATCCTTTAATCGGCTAGGCAGAATAACCCATAGGTGACTAGAAACGTACACTTATACAGTTAATAAAATAAATTTAATTATAAAAAATTATAAAAAAAACTTTATTTAAAAACAATTTGCCTTTAAAAAACCAACTAAAAACATGAAAATAAAATCAGGTTAGACCCGTTCATTCTAAATATTGCATTTTAAAAAATGTTGATTTTGTTCATACTAGAAGAGTTAAAAAAAGTATCTTCTAGTATGAACAAAATCAACTTTTTTAAAAATGCAATATTTAGAATGAACGAGTCTAACCTGATTTTATGTTCATCTTTTTAGTTGGTTTTTTAAAGGCAAATTGTTTTTAAAAAAGTTTTTTTTATAATTTTTTATTTTTGACTTTTTAGTTAAACATCTACAAAGAACAAAATTCAAAAAGTTCATGTTAACATACCTCCTGAATCTTTACCAACAAATAACCATTATTTAATTTCGTTTTTATATCAAGTTAGTAATGATCATTATACAATTATATTTTTTCTATAAATTAATTATCACTAAAAACACATCACGTATATGGTATGTATATTAATATTTATTGATTTTAATAGATTTCCTTGTACTTCTATCGTTGTCAAATGTCAATAATACAAAATATTTTCAATTGACAGTAGTAAGAGATGATATTTATTAAAACATGTAGCTATGGAAATGGGATATTTCGGTTGTAACTTAACTCTCGCTATCACTGTGTTTTCAAATTGTATTGGTATATATAGTTGATTCGTTGCCACAAACATATAAAGAAATAAATAAATAATTTATAAATAAAAAAAATTATAAAAAAAACTTTTTTAAAAAACAATTTGCCTTTGAAAAACCAACTAAAAAGATGAAAATAAAATCAGGTTAAAAAAAGTTGATTTTGTTCATACTAGAAGAGTTAAAAAATGTATCTTCTAGTATGAACAAAATCAACTTTTTTTAACCTGATTTTATTTTCATCTTTTTAGTTGGTTTTTCAAAGGCAAATTGTTTTTTAAAAAAGTTTTTTTTATAATTTTTTATTTTTGAGTTTTTAGTTAAACACATACAAAGAACTAAATTCAAAAAAATTCATGTTAACATACCTCCTGAATCTTTACCAACAAATAATCACTTTAATTTCATTTTTATATCAAGTTAGTACTGATCATTATACAGTTATATTTTTTCTATATATTAATTATCACTAAAACACATCACGTATATTATGGTACATATATTAATATTTATTGATTTGAATAGATTTACTTCTATTTCTATCGTTGTCTAATGTCAATAATAAAAAATATTTTCAACAGACAGTAGTGACAGATGGTATTTTTAAAACATGTAGCTATGGAAATGGGATATTTCGGTTGTAACTTAACTCTCGTTATCACTGTGTTTTCTAATTGTATTGGTATATATAGATGATTCGTTGCCACAAACATATAAAGAAATAAATAAATTTATTATAAATAAATAAATAAATAAATAAATAAATAAATATCGCGGTGAGTTAAATAAGGCAAATTTAATAACAATTACTCATGCCAATGGTTTAACATTGGCTTAACACTATTAATGGCGAACACTTTTTAATAACAATCAAACACTATTTAATAACAATTTAAACACTGTTTAATAACACTTTAAACACTATTTAATATGAACAATAATCTACATTATAGGAGTTAACTCATTACTAGTTAACTAATGTAGACGTTGAACACAATAAAACATAAAAGTAATTTTCGTGGCCGAACTACAGAGCCTCACTTTCTCCTGGGCGTGAATTACAGCGCGCAGTAGGTTTTTCAGTATTAGGTAGATTTAACAATCACTGAACAATTATAAATTTAATTGTGGTACTCTAGGCACTCTGTGCTAACGACTGACCAGATTTTATTTCACTATTTCTTATTTTCGACGAGTATTGCGTAATGTCCCTTTTTCCAAAATTGTTATCAATAAAACATAAGCAAGAGATTACGCAATACTAATTGCTATCGATTACGATTCGAAAAACAAATGTTATGAATAACACTACAATGGATCAGGAAGCATTAATGAACGTTACTATCATATTTAATACAAATATTGACTGTTAATTAAATTTTTGTTTATTTTAAAGTGTCATGAGGAATATTGTATAGTTTTATACGAATAAGAATTCAAATTAAAAACAATACATTTAAACATATTTTGAATTGACTTAATTAAAGTTAGAAAATTATTCATGATTAATTTATAATAACAATTGATAATTGTTATAAGTAATTAATATATCGATTAATATTAGTATAAGGTATAATCTCTACTCGACAATTTTTTATTATATCTAATACTAATATTTTACCATTTCTTCGAACGTTGAGAAAAAAATTAATGTGTGTGACGATTTGAGATACGATTTTCGTGGATTATGTATAGCTTATCATTAGTGTCCGACCGAACATTCGGCTTCGGCTTCGGCTTCGGCCACCTCGGCCAAAATTTCACCTTCGACTGAATAATCGACTTCGGCCAAATTTGGGCCGAAGGTTGAACTATATAGTATAATATTGTACATTAAAGTCTTTTTATATGCGGTAAGTACTTACGTTCCACAAAAAACCGTATATAAAAAATTACACAAAAAAGACATAGCGTACATTATAAAGTTAGAGATAGATACATAAATACACTAAAATGCAAAATTAATGGATCAATAAATTTTTCAAATATTTTAGGTGTTTTTAAATATGTAGCTGGATTTCCGCGAAAAATGGTCGTAGAAGAGTTTTAAAAAAAAACTGTTTCAAAACTTGAACGTTATAGTTTTTGAACCATTTATTGAAAATTTTATTATCTTTCAGGATAACCTCCTTTTTTAAGATGAAACGACAAAAAAATTATTTTTTTCAAAAAATTATATTAACTTTGAGAGGCTCTACAGCTAAAAAATAGCATATTTTTCATAAAACATGAGGTAAATGTGGGGGGAATCACGAGATCATTTAAGTGTCTATATGTTTTTTATTAGTTCAAAGTATATCTAAAATATCTGCGAAACCCCGAATCACCCAGATTTTGTTTTGTTTGAACCCCCAAGCCATCAAACTTGCCATCTTGTAGGAGAATCACAAGATGGCAAGTTTTATGAAAAAATGAAAAATATGTTATTTTTTAGGTCACTTTCAAATGAATTTTACATTAATAAAATATTTTTTTATCACATGAACAACAAAAGGGCGTTAAAGAAAATATTTTCAGCTTTCCAAATCTGCTCTTAAGTTTTTTTTATGATTATTCGTTCCCTAGTTATAAGCGCTTAAAATTAAACATATGATTTTTGCTTCGATTGCACATTACTCGGTCAAAAAAAATCGTACAGCAATAAAAAAAAGTAAATTGAAGAAAAAAGTCCGACCTACAACAATCATTTATTTAGTTTGACCAAAAAAAATTCGCATGTCCTGTAGAGCCTCTCAAAATTAATATAATTTTTTGAAAAAAATTTTTTTGGTGTTTCAACTCAGAAAAGGATGTTATCCTGAAGGGTAATAAAATTTTCAATAATTGACTCAAAAACTATAACGTTCAAATTTTAGAACGGTTTCTTTAAAACTCTTTTACGATCATTTTTCGCAAAAATCCAGCATAAAAACACCTAAAAATTTTTGAAAAATTTAGTGATCCGTTAATTTTGCATTTTAGTGTATTTTTTTCTACATAGATACGTTATACTTAACGAAGAATTTTTAAATCTGTAAATTACTTATTTCCAATTACAGAAATAATAAACAGTACTTCGAACAAGGACACTGCTCCCCCGACAAAGTCCAATAAAATTAACAAATTTCTCCATAACTGTGGCCTTCCTAAGAACTACATCCCGTTAATTCACGGAGGTTTAGAACCGGATCGAGACCAATACCTCTGGTTGAGCAGTTTGTTCAGAAGTAGAGATGGTTCCAGCAATTTTACTTGCGGTGGTAATCTTATTACTGATAAACATGTGTTAACAGGTACGCTAGAATCAATCAATGATTGTAAATTATTATATTAGGATTTTATTTTATTTTAGCTGCACATTGCATACAAAACCTTAAAGGCGTTAGGGTACCACCAAATGAACTTGTCGTAAAGGTCGGTAAATTCAATATCAACGATTGGGATGAGACCGGAGTGTTCACTTCCGGTGTGCATCATTACTACGTACACGAGAGGTTTAATAAAGGTGGGAAGTTGAATGATGACATCGCTATACTGGTGTTTACAAGAACTGTTGACTTTGAGCACTTTCCAAATATCAGGACTGTCTGCCTTTGGAGTATGGATTCTAAAATAAGTACTATCGTTGGACAAGAAGGTTTTGTAAGTTAAATTACATTATGTCATTATGAAGTGAAACCAAGTCACTGTGATCTTTTTTAGGGTTTCAAAGAAACTCTATTAATCTCATTTTATCGTCCGTTTGTCCGTCCTTTAAGCAAAATAGCTCGTAAAGTATATAAGCTAGAACCTTAACATTTTTAATGAACATGTAAAATGGTGCCCTCAAGTAAAATATGTAAAAAAAATTGATAAAATATTTTTTTGGGGGAGGAGTCAGGCAAAAAAATATTTTTTATATCAAGGCATGTGTCACGTCAAAATATATAACCAAACCAATGTTATTTGACACTCTAATTTTTTTCTTTATAAAAAATGGCGCCTGCAGGAAGCACCAAAGCAAATAAGTTTGGTATATCGAAATGTACTCGTAGATCTCAATAAGTATAATTTGACCTTATTATTTTTATTAATTATTTTAGCCATCAAAATCTGTCACCAGCCTATTGTATGATGTGCCACATGCCTAGCTTTAGCTCCTTAGTGTCCTTAGCTCCTAAAATATAGTTTAAAAAAAATTGTACATATTTTACTAGAAGGCGTTATTTTATATGTTCGGTAAAAATTTCAAGGTTTTAGCTTATACCGGGTGTCCCAGATAACTTTTCCAGCATGGGGATCTCAGAATCTATAAGAGATAAATGTCTGGTTAAATGAGATCAATTATTTGTAAGAAAGGGGCGAGTATTACTACACCAAAAAATATGCATAATTCTTTGTGGTTTAGGCGGTATACCCAAAAAACTGAAAATTCGGAATTTCTTTAAATGGCTGTAACTTTTTTGTCAAAGTAGATAGGTACTTTTTGTTTGCGGTTTCTTAAAGCAATTTTTCGTGTAGAATTGATTTATAGTATTCAGAATTTTTATATTACTTTTAGTTTCCGAGTTATGAGCCCTAACTTTATTTTTTCTTATGGGCCGCTAAGTTGGCTATGGCATATTTGAACGTGTTTTTTACACTACTTTATAACGATTATATTATAATAAATAAACTGATTTAACCAAACCTGTACCTCTATACAGATATATATCTATATAAATACTGAGATCCCCATGCTGGAAAAGTTATCTGGGACACCCGGTATAGTTTTCGAGCTATTGAGCTTTGACTGAAAAGGTCGAACGGACGACGAAATGAGAAAATAAGGTTTCTTCTGAATCCTAAAAAAATATTAAATTGAAAAAGTTTAAAATAAATCTTTCATTTCTAAATGACTGCTTTTAAATTTAAATACATATATATATATATATATATATATATATATATATATATATATATATATATATATATAAGTTATTTTTTTAATTAATTGAGTTTATTATTAAAATACTGACATATGTATTTCACGTAAAAAACACTTGATTGTAAATTATAGTAAAATATACAGGCTGATTTAGCACTGGCGTGCCAAACTTAAACAGTAAATTGAGAAAAATATTTTAAGCAAAATTCTTTTAATGAACCAATGTTCAGAAATTTTTCGTGAGGGAGCTACAGCTCTCCAAAGATGTTGCTCAAAATGAATTTTTATTTAATATTTAGAGAACCCTTTGTGATAAAATTATTAAATTTGGTATTCTGTTTAGTTTAAGTTAATACGGTTACTTCAAATTACAAATAATAAATTAATATTCTTGTTCTATGATAAAAATAAATACAAAAAGTTAACATAAGTATACCTTAAAAAATGCATCCTTATCAACAAATAGCCATTTTTAGTTTCGGCTTTTAGCCAAGTTAGTAAAGTATGAATTAAAGTTATACAATTGGCTATAGATCTTAGAGGATTCATATTAGGAGGTTTCTTTATATGAACTTTTTTTCCTATCTGTAATCATAAAACAATAATTTTGTAGCTTGAAGCATCCGTATTAAGTTAAATTCTGCATGCTTTCTTTTCCATCGATATTTCTCGGAAACTGTTTATCCTATGACAAATAAGAAAAGTATGTTTTTGTGTATTTTGCGTCATATTACCTTAAAGAAGTGCCCAACTATATAAAAAAATTAAAGAACAAAAAATATTAGATAAAAATCAATAAGTCCACTGCCCTCATACATCCCTGGTCTAAATTATAATTAGTTAATACGAGAAATCGATAACACTTATTATTACTAAACAGAATACCAAATTTCATAATTTTATCACAAATGGTTCTCTAGATATTAAATAAAAACTCAGTTTTAGTAAAATTTTTGGAGGCATGTAGTTCTCTTACGAAAAATTTCCGGACACATATATTTTTCTTAATACACTGTTTAAGTTTGGCACGACAGTAATGAATCATCCTGTACACTACACTATTTAGAACACTTTAGTCTTTTTACTGATAGTGTGAAATATATTGATAGAGAATTGGGCCTGTGAAAAAATTTAATGATTTAACCCTAGTGAACAAAAAAGGTTCGACAAATTCTATCGTAGGCTCAACGGTTTACAAGATAACTATAGAAGTTAATATATTACTCAGAATACACAACACAACAATTAAAAAAATATATATTTGTTGACTTTAGTAAAGTCGGCATATATGGACCAGGCAGGTAATATGGACACCTCCTTTTGTTGCTCCATTTATATTTTATAAACACAAAATTAATATATATCTAAGCTTACACTTCTAAATAACTGCATCAGTTGACATGCCAGTGTTTGGAGTACCGGTATATCTTTGAGGGCAATTTATTGAAAATTGTCATTTTTGATTATTTTTGTTAAGTTAAATTAATTTAAATTTTCATTGTATTAAATTGCTTATATTAATTATATTGCTGTTTAAAAATGTAGATACAAGGGTTGGCCGTATGAAGAGTGCATTTAATTCACGTAATAATTATTGCCTCGGTGATAATTTTTTTTAAATACATGTGGTTGCGGGTATTATGGACTATTGGGTATTATATGGCTATGAAGTGTAATAATTAACTAGAATCGTAATGAGGCAAAAAGTATGAAAAGTATATTTATCATCCAGTACCTTACAAGTATTCGCTTCCGCAAAAATCCTTTTTTTAGTACAAATCTTCATAATGGTGTCCACTAAATGAGGTTCCTATTACGGAGGTTCTGCCCGTGTACTCTTTGCTACGCCACTGCTATTTTTTACATTGACAACATATAAATTCGAAATAAAAACAACAAAATTAATTAAAAAACAAATATTTTAACTGGCTAATATAGATAATCCTGTATTATGGTAACAAGCGTGTAATATGGACCACTGTGGTCCATATTACAAGCACATATTTAAGAGTTTGATTTTCGATTGTTTTTATTTTATTTTTTTGTTTTAATATAAGAATTCTATTTTCACCTGCTCGATCTCGTTAAAAGATTAAATTCTCTGTCTAATGAAATGATAAGTGCAGATTTTAAATAATATTATCATAGTTTTCTTATCGAAAACATTAATAATGTTCCATATATACCGACTTTACTCTATTTGTCGTTGGTAGTCACACAAAAGGCCCATTGCCAAATTATTTTAAAAATTTTTGAGCCTGTGGTTACCCAGTTAGAGGGTGGGGGATAAAATAATTTTACTTGGAGCCCCCTGCAGGCGCCATTTTTGAGAAAAAAATAGGGCCATATTCTAGTCATTGGGATCTACATTCTAGTTCTCCACATGCCTAAATAAAATAATAAAAATATAATTCATGACACCCCTCCCTATTTCTCCGAATTTTGAGATGATATTGGTGACTACTATTTGCCGTTAGTAGTTTCATCAAAGACTTTTTACTTATTATTTCAGATTTTTGAGCCAGTAGTTACCGAGTTAGAGGGGGGGGGGGGGGCAGAATTCATTTTTGCTCGTAACCCCTTGCAGGCGTCATTTTTTGAGAAAAAAAATTGGATCATATTATATTAATTGAGATCTACATTTTGATACCCCACACTTTTTAATATACAATTTTTTTTAATTTCGTTTCTAAATGACTGCATTTAAATTTTAATACATACGACATACATATAAATTAAATTTTGTTAAAAGGAAATGGTCCCTAGGTTGTTGGATGGGGTAAGGATGAAACTGGTCGACTAACTACATCAACACCGAGAGAACTAAGTGTTCCCATAGTGTCACAGTTGGATTGCTTGTATAGCGGCGACATTAAACATTTTGTCAACAATAAAACACTTTGTGCTGGTGAGTACGTCTTTATCTATTTTAGTATAATTTTTTTGAGATTGGTGAAAAAACGACTGAATTGAATAATTTAGTTATTTATTTTGGATAAAAGAGGCTATGATTAAATAATAAGAAAATTATTTAATCTTATAAAGGCTGTCCCAACAAGAGCGGAAAATTAAATTATCAATAAAACAGTTCTTTTGAAAAAATACCGAAATTTCGATTGAATAATAAAGTAGATATTTGAGAATTATGTATGGAACAACAAATCTAATAAACACCCTCATCGGCTTTGCTGGCAAATTCGCGTTCTTTTAACAAAATTTTTAAAAATAATTTTGACATAACTGTGACTGGATTTAAATGATTTTTTGACAATTTCCATCTAACTCTAAATTTTTCTGTTATGTAAACGTCAAAATAACATTTAATATGTCAAAGTTTAACCTGAAATGGAAAGATCAAGTTAAAATTTTGAAATCGGAGAAGAATTTGTTTGATCTTTTTTTTAAATGATCACAAAACTTCTCTTATCTTCGATATGGAGATGAAGCAATATAATAATATATCATATGTATAGGTAATGTAAGCCATACACGCTACGGTCTACCGGAGAGGTCTGCCTGCACAGGTAGACCTGCGCAGGTACACCGGAGCGTGTGTGGGAATAGACCTGTGCAGATTTTTAACTTGTACAGGTGAACGGTGCAAGATCGAAAATCATTTTTTTTAGTGTCATCGTACATATAAAAATCTGCTGGTAGCGAGGAATCTCAAAGTAATTGATAATCTTTCGTGCGTAGAAATACTATTTCTCATAACTGTATCTTTTTTTCTTCAAAATTAACGCGAGACCTACCAATGCCAGTGCGTCATCATCCTCAATCGATTCCATCGCGAAAAGAAAAGAAGACCGCACAGGTACACCGGAACACACGACCGACGTCACGACGTGCGGTGTATCTGCGCAGGTCTACCTGTGCAGGTACACTTCTCCGGTAGACCGTAGCGTGTGTGGCCGGCATAAACGTTCAGTATTATCATTTGTTTTACATAGGTATTCGTTAACAAATTGGATCAAATGTGCATAAATGTGTTATGGAGGTGTGTTTTGTAAACAAATGCCGATAGTTAGTTAATGTTTCTTTACATATTTCATATTGAGAAACAAAAGCCTACCTACCAAGGTATCTCAAGTGAAATCATATTTGATAACATTTAACATTTGATTACAGGAAGTAAAGATGGTAAAGGCCCTTGTACAGGAGACTCCGGTGGTGGTCTCTTCATGTGGGTAGGTGGCAGATACTTTATCAGAGGTATTATCTCTCTCTCACTCTTGGACCCGAACAGTAATAGCTGCGACTTGAACGAGTACGCTCTATATACAGACGTTGCGCAGTACTTGTCATGGATTGAAATTAAAGTAAACAATAATAATTAGCTATTTAACAGCATATTATTGATATTATTTCTAGTATGTAGTTTACGTGTTTACAATTTATTAGCTTTATTATCAAATACGTACATTGTTTTATTAATTATAAAACCGATTTTCGAATGAATTGTATTATTTGAATAAATCATATAAAGGCTGTCTGGATGAGTTACTCGAATCAAGGGACAAACCAACCAATATAAAAAAAATTATTTGAATAAATGTATTTTATGTATTTAAATATATTAGATATTTTTATTAATTTTATAATCGATACCCCTATACAAAATAATTCATTACTGAAAACCGTTTTATGATTACCAAGTTTGTACTGTATTGATAGCAACCATTATTTAGAATAATTTCATGTTATGAGTATTTTCTAGCAATAAATAAATAAATTTTTAATTATGTCCCTACGATTCTTTCAGATTTATGATATTATATTATATGGTAGTAGATGATGTGTTTGCAGCTGAGGAGATCCAGGGAATTCGAAATTTATTTCTTTGCAGATTATTCATGATTGATTAAACTCATATGAATTTTTCAATTAAAATAAATTTAGAAAAAGGTACCATTTGAAAAAAAAACAGAATGTTGAACACTTGACAGAAATGATTGCTAAAAATCTTAAAAATGATATCCATGTAACTGATGTTTCACCAAAGTTACAAGTTTTAATTGTATTAAAATACTATGCAAAAAGCAATTATCAGTTCATGAGTGATAACATACCTACTTTTACCACTGTACATACGATTTCCATATATGATAGATATTTTAAAAGAAATTTGTTCCAATACTGTAAATTTTCCAAAAGTCATTGGATGCATAGATTACACGCATATTCGTATATAATGTCCAAATTAATAGGATAGGTTTTTATTCGCTCAATGTACAAGTTGTATATTGTACTTTTAGATAAAAATAACATTTTTTTTTTACTTTGATGAGCAATAACTCTGAACTGGAAACACGGTTAGCAATAACTATAATATGTTAGTTGTCCACTGCATTTAGTAACTGACCCAATTATTTCGGGTGTATATTTTCTTTTGTGGCTCGTTCGAAAGAGGCTTCAATGGAGACCTTAACCCTGAGTTTGCGCTCTCCCCAAACTGCCCCTTCTGCCGCCATCTTTGATAACTTTTTTTTATTTCAATCGCTCATAACTTGCGTTCTAATTATCCCTTAAAATGCACCCTCAAGTCTACCTCAAAGGTGGTGTGGAAAGGAGTTGAGAAAATGTTGGGAAAAATAAAAAAAACTTTCCTAAATCGAGTCGACGTTTTTTAACCTAAATACCGTTAAAATGCATCTATAATACCTTAAATTTAAGTAAAACGCGTGTCCTTAGCGTAGTATCACACTATAATATAAACCCAGCGTATATATATATATATATATATATATATATATATATATATATATATATATATATATATATATATATATATATATATATATATATATATATATATTGTTGATTTGAGGTTTTGGGATATAAGGTCAGTTGAAAGAAAAAAGATGTTGTTGTACTTTAAATGTGCAGCATAAAATCAGCGCTATTTATTATTAAATTTTTTCGGAATATCCAAATCATTCCATCATCAGTGCAAGTATACAATTAGCTAAAATTAATACAAAAATCTATATAAAAACAATATTTCTTTACAAAATTAGCATGTATAAATAATTATTTTTTATAAAAACTTACTTAGTTTAAAATATAAAAAAAAAAAAAAAAAAAAAAAAAATCTTGAATAGGAACATGGTGTAATATTCTAATTAATTTAAATAAAAATAATAGAAGCAGGTACATTGCTTTTACAATTATATATCACAGTAATAAATTAGAAAAGGTAGATAAACACTTTTCGTAAAAATAACATTTTGTTAATCAGATGATTGAAGATTTTAGTTAGAAATAATACATTTTAATTTAAAATATTTTAGATGACATTAACAGGAAGCAACAAATAAATTAATGAAAGTTATATCTGAATTTTTATCAACATTATAAAAATTTTAAAGAAAAAAGCACCAATAGTAGGTAGAATTTCTTTTAGTGACATTAACAGTTGGTATTATTGTAGTGCTAAGAAATGTGAAGTTACTTAAAAGTATGTATTGAGCTGTCAATCGTATTTAACCCTACTTATATTTAAAAACAAATACATTGTGTTATATATCTTAAATTTACAATTATGTTAATATAGAAAAAGACATTAAATCTAAAAATAACAAAAGAAAATTCAAGGTAATATATAAGGATGAGAAAAAGAAAATTTATATAAAGGGTAGGTATAGATAACTTATAAATTATACAACAAAAAATTTTTTTAAGATGGTAAAAAATAAAAACTTTTAGGAGAAAATATGTAAATAAGTATCAATACTATAAATATGTATATAATACATTAAACTTAACTATAGACGAGATGTATTAAAAGTATTAACATCATTACAAACAAGGAAAATAAACAAAAGCAAATGATTATTTAATGATAAGTAAGAAATGGAGAAAAAAAAAAGGGAGGTATGTTGATAAGCAACTATAGTATATTACAGTAAAATTGTTTTAAGTGGTCTATATTAGCACGTGTGTTAATACTATTGTCATCAATCAATATATGTATGCTTTCACTTATTAACCTTTTTTTTAGAGAGTTCTGAATATCTAATATAGTGGTGTTATCATAGTCGAAAGAGTGGTTATACTGGTTAATATGGTTTTTTAAGGAGGTGTTCTCAGATTTTTGGTATTTGTGACCATTCAATCTATTGTGGAGGTATTGCTTAGTCTGCCCAACGTAATTTTTTCCACAGTCTAGGCATTTTATATTATATACAACGTTAGATTGTTTATCTTTGTCAACAGGTGATTTTAATTTTGAATAAATTTTTTTTGTTGTATTATAATTTTTGTGAATTAATTTTAAATTATTTTTTTGCAGATATACTTTAATTTGTCAGAGATTATTGGGATATATGGAAAAGAGAAATATTTAGTTGAGTTTTCTGTTTGTTCGTTATTATTGATGTTGTCTTGTTTGCGTCTGGTTTCGGATTCAGTGTTAATGTTAAGGTAAAAATGTTTTATTCTCTGGTTTATAGTTTTACTGAGGAAATTAATTGGATAGTTGTTATTTAAGAATATATTATATACTTTTTTAATAATGTCAAGTTTGTATTTTGCATGAGTGAAATGTAAAGCTCTATCAATGACTGCGTGTATAACATTTTTTTTATATTGTAGGGGTGAGAAGGAATTGTAATTTAAATATCGACTGGACCAAACTTTCTTTGTAAACCAAATTGTCTCAATGTTATTGCTGTTGTTTACTATTAGTTTAATATCTAGAAAACTAATTGATCTAGTTTCATCTTCAGTTTCATATGTAAATTGGATTCTAGGGTGATAACTATTGAATAAATTTTGAATATTATCTATTTCATTTTCTGGTAAACAAGTAATTATATCATCAACATATCTTTTATAGAAAGGTAATGTAAAATTGATTTTTTTAATAATTTTGTTTTGTAGGTCTTCCATAACAAGGTCAGCAAGTATTCCTGAAAGAGGTGACCCCATAGGTGATCCGAATGTTTGACTATAATATACTATTGGTGCTTTTTTCTTTAAAATTTTTATAATGTTGATAAAAATTCAGATATAACTTTCATTAATTTATTTGTTGCTTCCTGTTAATGTCATCTAAAATATTTTAAATTAAAATGTATTATTTCTAACTAAAATCTTCAATCATCTGATTAACAAAATGTTATTTTTACGAAAAGTGTTTATCTACCTTTTCTAATTTATTACTGTGATATATAATTGTAAAAGCAATGTACCTGCTTCTATTATTTTTATTTAAAATAATTAGAATATTACACCATGTTCCTATTCAAGATTTTTTTTTTTTTTTTTTTTTATTTTATATTTTAAACTAAGTAAGTTTTTATAAAAAATAATTATTTATACATGCTAATTTTGTAAAGAAATATTGTTTTTATATAGATTTTTGTATTAATTTTAGCTAATTGTATACTTGCACTGATGATGGAATGATTTGGATATTCCGAAAAAATTTAATAATAAATAGCGCTGATTTTATGCTGCACATTTAAAGTACAACAACATCTTTTTTCTTTCAACTGACCTTATATCCCAAAACCTCAAATCAACAATAAATCAAAAAAATGGTCATTTTTTTAAACAAGAATTACAAAACAAATGGGAGAAATTGGTTCAACACGGCTAAAGATTCCTCAAACAAGACAGAAATTCTACAACTAAGAAAACTATATACAATTAAGGCTAAGTTAATGACAAAAAAATTTTTTTTAATTGAATGTAAGAAAAATCAAATCTTTCCAAAATTTTTAAATAGTAAATTTGACTTTACAGAAACTTTTATCTCCTCCGACAACAATAAATACAAAAATCAATACCAAAATTTAATTAATAATTTCAAATATAAATTGTTAAATCTACTTATATCTGAATGTTTCTCCAACATTAATAACATTAATAGGAATATTGCTAATACTCTTAATTATTTAAAAAATAGTATGGAAATATCTGATTTTTACCATATCCTATTCTTGGGTTGCTCTACGTATCAACATCAATATACTACATCCTTTAATAATATTTTAAACAAAATTAACAACCTTCTCAACCAAAAAAATAATCTTATTTACAATAGTAACTTAAATCACATCAAAAATTCACAAAACCTCATTACAAACTTAGATAAAATCAATGAACACTGTAAACTTCCTAATGACATTAATAACATCCCACATAGTAATGAATTTGTGATTAATCTTACCGATGAAATTATACCCAACAAAGTTAATAACATTCTCAAACTTGGTGATAATTTTAATTTACCTTTTAAAAAAAACAACTTACCAACAAAGGATATGATCATCTCTTTCGAATCTGGAATTGATATTATTGATGATGATACTACGAAAAACTCTCTAAGAAGTAACTTCGTCAATATTGTTACCGATTACAAAAAGAACTCTGATAACCATAAAGACTTAACTAATTCTTTTGCTTTGAATATAGATAAAGACATTAAATACACCAAAACATTTCTTAAAAATAAACCCAATCTTATAATACTTAAAGCTGATAAAAGCAACAAAACAGTTATAATGGAGAAAACTCAATATGATAAAAAAATTGAAGACCTTTTAAATGACCAAAATACATATATTAACATTAAGAAAGATCCCACTAACATCTACCAAACAAAAAATAATACTTTAGTACAAAAACTTTATGACAAAGGACATATTGACCAGAACCAATGTAATCAACTTAAAATCCACAATAGCACTCCCCCCCAAATGTATGGCTTAGTAAAAATACACAAAAATAACTACCCTCTCAGACCTATTGTAGCATCATATAATGGACCAAACCACAAACTTTCCAAATTTGTTGCCAATATCTTACAAAAAATCATTAACAATAACGAATATTATATAAAAGATTCTTGGACTTTCCATAAATTTATAAATAATTTTAAAATTCCTGATAAATTTAAATTAGTTTCCCTTGATGTAGTATCACTCTTCACCAACATACCTTTGGATATTGTTCTTAATATAATTGATGAAAGGTGGAATGAAATTAAACAACATACAAAAATAAGTAAAACTGATTTTATTGAAATTGTCAAATTTTGTTGTAATTCTACATACATCAAATATAAAGAACAATATTATAGTCAAACATTCGGATCACCTATGGGGTCACCTCTTTCAGGAATACTTGCTGACCTTGTTATGGAAGACCTACAAAACAAAATTATTAAAAAAATCAATTTTACATTACCTTTCTATAAAAGATATGTTGATGATATAATTACTTGTTTACCAGAAAATGAAATAGATAATATTCAAAATTTATTCAATAGTTATCACCCTAGAATCCAATTTACATATGAAACTGAAGATGAAACTAGATCAATTAGTTTTCTAGATATTAAACTAATAGTAAACAACAGCAATAACATTGAGACAATTTGGTTTACAAAGAAAGTTTGGTCCAGTCGATATTTAAATTACAATTCCTTCTCACCCCTACAATATAAAAAAAATGTTATACACGCAGTCATTGATAGAGCTTTACATTTCACTCATGCAAAATACAAACTTGACATTATTAAAAAAGTATATAATATATTCTTAAATAACAACTATCCAATTAATTTCCTCAGTAAAACTATAAACCAGAGAATAAAACATTTTTACCTTAACATTAACACTGAATCCGAAACCAGACGCAAACAAGACAACATCAATAATAACGAACAAACAGAAAACTCAACTAAATATTTCTCTTTTCCATATATCCCAATAATCTCTGACAAATTAAAGTATATCTGCAAAAAAATAATTTAAAATTAATTCACAAAAATTATAATACAACAAAAAAAATTTATTCAAAATTAAAATCACCTGTTGACAAAGATAAACAATCTAACGTTGTATATAATATAAAATGCCTAGACTGTGGAAAAAATTACGTTGGGCAGACTAAGCAATACCTCCACAATAGATTGAATGGTCACAAATACCAAAAATCTGAGAACACCTCCTTAAAAAACCATATTAACCAGTATAACCACTCTTTCGACTATGATAACACCACTATATTAGATATTCAGAACTCTCTAAAAAAAAGGTTAATAAGTGAAAGCATACATATATTGATTGATGACAATAGTATTAACACACGTGCTAATATAGACCACTTAAAACAATTTTACTGTAATATACTATAGTTGCTTATCAACATACCTCCCTTTTTTTTTTCTCCATTTCTTACTTATCATTAAATAATCATTTGCTTTTGTTTATTTTCCTTGTTTGTAATGATGTTAATACTTTTAATACATCTCGTCTATAGTTAAGTTTAATGTATTATATACATATTTATAGTATTGATACTTATTTACATATTTTCTCCTAAAAGTTTTTATTTTTTACCATCTTAAAAAAAATTTTTGTTGTATAATTTATAAGTTATCTATACCTACCCTTTATATAAATTTTCTTTTTCTCATCCTTATATATTACCTTGAATTTTCTTTTGTTATTTTTAGATTTAATGTCTTTTTCTATATTAACATAATTGTAAATTTAAGATATATAACACAATGTATTTGTTTTTAAATATAAGTAGGGTTAAATACGATTGACAGCTCAATACATACTTTTAAGTAACTTCACATTTCTTAGCACTACAATAATACCAACTGTTAATGTCACTAAAAGAAATTCTACCTACTATTGGTGCTTTTTTCTTTAAAATTTTTATAATGTTGATAAAAATTCAGATATAACTTTCATTAATTTATTTGTTGCTTCCTGTTAATGTCATCTAAAATATTTTAAATTAAAATGTATTATTTCTAACTAAAATCTTCAATCATCTGATTAACAAAATGTTATTTTTACGAAAAGTGTTTATCTACCTTTTCTAATTTATTACTGTGATATATAATTGTAAAAGCAATGTACCTGCTTCTATTATTTTTATTTAAATTAATTAGAATATTACACCATGTTCCTATTCAAGATTTTTTTTTTTTTTTTTTTTTATTTTATATTTTAAACTAAGTAAGTTTTTATAAAAAATAATTATTTATACATGCTAATTTTGTAAAGAAATATTGTTTTTATATAGATTTTTGTATTAATTTTAGCTAATTGTATACTTGCACTGATGATGGAATGATTTGGATATTCCGAAAAAATTTAATAATAAATAGCGCTGATTTTATGCTGCACATTTAAAGTACAACAACATCTTTTTTCTTTCAACTGACCTTATATCCCAAAACCTCAAATCAACAATAAATCAAAAAAATGGTCATTTTTTTAAACAAGTATATATATATATATATATATATATATATATATATATATATATATATATATATATATATATATATATATATATATATATATATATATACAGGGTCCTCCAATAGTGCGTCCGGCATTGTTTTACGCCCAAACTATTAAAGATAGAGAGTTAGGATAAAAATTTCACTATATATATTGACCGTAAAGAATTTCAGGAAAATATTTTCAACCTCCTAAAACCGCTCCTTGGGGGGTAGTTTGAGGGGTACATGCCCGTTTCTCATTAAATCAAATGGAATGGCATATCAAAAAGTACATATTTGTAAAGATAATGAAAAAATAAGAAACTTTCGTAAAACAAAAATTTTCATACTTTCAATTGTTTAAAAAATATGGCGACTTGTTATCATATTTTAGAATTTTACTCAAAGTGCTCTAATGTCGTTAAATATTTATGGAATTTTATTATTATTTTAAATTTAGAAAGTAGAAATAATGAACTTTGGAAAGATGTATGATTATTTGAGATTTTAATAGTTTAAAGTATCATACTCGACATTCCAAAAATTGAAAAGTTCAATTAGGGATAATTCAAAATTTTTAAATACAATGGTATATCAATTAGTACTTTTTCTTAAAGAAGATATGTAAATAAACAGTTTTTGATAAAAAAAATTAAAATTAAAAATTTTAATTTTCAGTTTTCAATTTTAAAATTATAATTTTAAATTTAAAAATTTTCTTAACAAAAGTTGTTTATTTACATATCCTTTTTCAGAAAAAGTACTAATTGATATACCGTTGTATTTGAAAATTTCGAATTATCCCTAGTTGAACTTTTGAATTTTTGATATATCGCGTATGACACTTTAAACTATCAAAATAACAAATAGTCATAGATCTTTACAAAGTTCATTATTTCTACTTTCTAAATTTGAAAAAATAATAAATTTCTATTAATTTTTAACGAAATAAGAGCACTTTTAGTGAAACCCTAAAATTTGAGAACAAGTCGCCATATTTTTTAAACAATTGAAAGTATGAAAATTTTTGTTTTACGAAAGTTTCTTATTTTTTTATGATCTTTGCAAATATGTACTTTTTGATGTACCATTCCATTTGATTTAACTGAGAAACGGGTATGTACCCCTCAAACTACCCCCCAAGGAGCGGTTTTAGGGGGTTGAAAATATTTTCCTGAAATTCTTTAGGGTCAATATATATAGTAAATTTTTTATCCTAAAACTCTATCTTCAATAGTTTGGGCGTAAAACAATGCCGGACACACTATTGGAGGACCCTGTATACTTCAAAATTATACCCAAGCATTTATTACTAGACAAGCTATGGACGTGTACACTGCATACTATCTAAATCAGGCTAAGGGAGTCGGGCCTTTATACAAGGCGTCTTTTATTAATCAAAAAGGTAGAGGTTTTGGTTCATTTTTTAGTGGGTTATGGCGTTTTATAAAACCTCTCGTACAGAGTGGTGCAAAAGCTGTCGGAAAAGAAGTTTTATCGACAGGGGCAAAAATTTTAAGCGATATTGATTCACAACCTTTAAAGAGTTCTGTACGTGATAGAGTAAAAGAAGCAGGGTTGAATCTGAAACGTAAAGCTGAAAGTTCAATTCAGAAAATGGCCGGTAGTGGAATAAATACAGCTAAAAGAAAAAAAACGTGTCAGTTTTCTGTGAGAAACAGTGCTAAGAAGGTCTTACATAAGCTTAATAAAAAAAGCAAAAAAATTAAACGTGGGTTATCGGCTGTACGAGCTAGCGATATATTTTCAAAATGAATTCGTGTATGAAGTCCGAATTAGATATTTTTAGTTCACCACCCGTTCAGACTAATATATTGGGGAGCAATAATGTTTCTTACAAACCCATTTCCTCGTTAGATAATCAGTCTGTAATAGAATTTGTGAGTACTGGACATAGTGACAGTTATAGGGATTTATCAAGTGTTTATCTGAAATTAAAAGTAAAAACGATAAAACGTGATGGTAGTGATTATAAACAAGAAGATATAGATCAACCAGGAGTTGTTAATAATATTTTACATTCGATTTTTAAACAATGTAGCGTTTCATTTAATGGTAAAATTGTGACAGCTTCTGAAAACAATTATCAATACAAAGCGTACATAGAAACACTAACAAATTATGGTGTTGATGCTGCAAATACGCATCTAACATGTTCCGGCTGGTATTTAGATGTAGGTGACAACACTTCCGGAGTGCACGAATCTAATTCTGGATTAAAGAAACGTAAAAATATTTTTAAAAACAGTAACATAGTTGAATTATACGGGCGGCTTCATGCAGATATTTTCAATCAACCACTACTGCTTTTAAACGGTGTCGATGTACGTGTCAAATTAACTACCGATAGACCTGAATTTTATATGATGGAGGATAAAACCGATTCTCTTTTAAAAATTCTAGATGCTACACTTTACATTAGACATGTAAATGTTGCACCACACATTTTACTAGCTCATAACAACACATTGACAAAAACTAATGCAAGATATCATTTCAAACGTGTCGAATTAAAACCCTTTACAGTAGCTGGTCAAGAACATTCTATATCTATAGATAATGCTCTGTTAGGACAAATTCCTAGCATGTTAATTTTCGGTATGGTTAAAAACAGCAGTTTTGCCGGTACACAGAAAGAAAATCCATTCTATTTTGATCATTTTAGCATGGATAGTTTTTCATTGTATGTTAACGGGGTTCAGATTCCTAACGAAGCACTTACACCTGTTGATAATTCTAGTTCATATCGCTGGACACGTGGGTATCATACATTATTTTCCGGGACAGGTATACATTTTAGAGATCAAGGGAATCAAATCACTCAAGAAATGTTTGAACATGGTCATTTTCTCATGGCATTCGATCTCACTCCTGATGCATCAGGACATGAAAATCATACTAGTTTGGGGAATCAGGGAAATATACGTATAGAAGCTAGATTTAATAAAAAATTAGAAACTCCTGTAACATGTGTGGTTTATGTTATTTTCGATGATTTTATTGAAATCGATAAAAATCGAAACGTATTAACAAGTTTTTGAAGTTTTTGTGTCTTATATTTTTATAATATGATTTCATTACGCAACTTACATACCCCCACCTCTGATATGATCTGTATGGTGGGGGTACTGTTATATAATGTAATATGTACTATGTAACGTAGGTTATATTGTATTTTCTATCGTAAACATGAATCATGTAGTGGGATTTATCGATTTACAGTTTATTTATGGAAATTGTCGTCATAGAATTGTGAAAGAAATAGCATTTACATCGACATCCGCATCAAAAATAAAACAATATATTTTCGAACCACCGTATAGTGAAATTGAATTAGATAATTTTGTAATTAAAAAAAATCGTTGGTTAACAGACAATATACATGGTATAAGCTGGCGTGATGGGGAGATTAGTTATCTAGATTTAGATACAATTATCGATACTTTTATTTCTGAAAATAATGTTAACATTATATATGTTAAAGGTGTAGAGAAATCAAAATTTTTAAAAAGGTATGTTAACAATGTTCAAGTTGAAAACATTGAAATTTTAAACTGCCCATCTTTGAAAAAATTAAATTATACATCTACTTTTAATTGTGAGTTTCGTCCTCACATGACTAACATTGCTTTAAATTGTGCGTTCCGGAATGTGTTTAACTTAGTCGAGTGGTATACTAAGTTTGTTGTGGACATACCCCACCAGCGTGATATGAAATTAAATTTAAATAATTTTTTCGATCGATTGAAAACATTTTACTTTTGGCCTTATGCTGAAAACGTATGTGCTTCTTTAGCGCTTAACGGATATTTTTATAGCAATTATTTTGATAGAATTCAATGTTATTTCTGTGGGCATTCTGTTGACAATTGGATTGACGAGAACTCGTTGGAAAAAGTTTTACATTTCAATAGTAAATGTCTACTCAGTAAATAGATGACATGGATTCTTTAGAAATATATAAGATATTAAGCTCGAATAAAAATACCAGAGATAAATTTTTAGGGGTATTTCCAGCAGATAAATTACCACGAAAAATCACGAATAAACCGTGTATAATTGTTGCTAATACCGATACATCTAAATACAGTGGGACACATTGGGTGGCTTTTTTTCTAAATTCGTCAGGTGTTTCTGAATATTTTGATTCGTATGGTTTGTTTCCATTAAATAATTATTTTATAAAATTTTTGAATGATAATTCCAAACATTGGACTTACAATACTAAAACATTACAAAGCGCTACATCTGATGTCTGTGGACGATATTGTTGTGTTTATTCATTACACCGAGCTATGAGGAAAAGCATAAAATCGTTTCTCAACCGATTTGATTCGGACAATCTACATTCAAATGATCAAAAAATCATCAGATTATTTACACGAGCCTTTGGTGAAAAACAGACACGCCAACAACCATACATCGGTGGAGGTACGAGGATACAACATTGCTGTTCGTCTGTAAGGTATGTCTATTGTATATTTAAATCGTATAACTTTATAACTAATTTTCATATTTCTTTTTGTTATAGTAATTATCCGAACAGAAATGTCCGTTATCGTAACAGCCGTCACACTTCCTACATGTAATACAATGCTACTCAACAATGTTTATTTTCTAAATGAAATATGTAATAAATACATATGTGTCGGATTCCATGCAGATGAAGAATTCGCAGCACGTGTACAGATAGGACAAATTAATAAAAGTTCAGTCTATATAGATTATTTCGATTGGGGTGTATTACTCACACTCGCCGACAAAATCAATGTGTTCTTCGATAGTGAAATCAATAAACGTGAACAGTGTTTTATAATCTCAAACAACTTATCTATATACCCTGTATTTTATTTTGGTAAAAAAAATATAGTGATCAAAAATTGTGAATCTAAAACAAAAGTGACAATTAATTCATATGAATGGAAAATTATATTATGTTGTAAATTGTATATAACAAGATTATTATATCGATGTTTCTGTATAGATGATATGGTAAAGCAATATTTTATAGATGTCGTAAATAAAAAATTTAGTAGTGATTTTTTTGTTGAACCAACCATATTCTGTAAACTGATTGATTATGAAAGATTGTTTTTTGAATTCACTATTTACTGTGAAGATAAACTTAAAAATCATCCTATCGTTTCATTCCTCTGAAACATATCCTATGTCTTATAGTATTCTAAGATGTACATATATGTATAATGTGTATGTGTGTGTGGAAGTATCAGTTTACAGATTTTGTCTAGAACATGTTAACATGTATATTTGATATACAAACAATATTGCGTTATCTTATTTTCTATTTATATATT